>OZ005684.1:22988415-24319495 GCA_963930675.1 Gnaphalium uliginosum | reverse complement strand
TTACGTACGTGCGTATAATACAATATACAAGGTGCTATCGTAATTAGTCCTATTTCACACTAATTACATGCAATAATGATCTATGATTAATCACTAATGACGGCCTAATTTGTCGGGTGTCACATTCTCCCCTTGTTAGAAGAATTTCGTCCCGAAATTAGTCTGTTGTCGTGGTTTGTGTGGTATCTGAGAATAGATGCGAGTATTTCTGTCGCATTTGGTCTTCCCGTTCCCAAGTGAATTCAGGGCCACGCCTAGAATTCCACCGGACCTTAACGATGGGAATACGACTCTATTTTAAACGTTTGACCTCTCGGTCCATGATCTCAACGGGTTCCTCGACGAAATGAAGCTTGTCATCGATTTGACTTTCGTCGAGTGGAATAATAAGTGTCTCATCAGCCAAGCATTTCTTAAGGTTAGAAATGTGAAAAGTGTTGTGCACGCTACTGAGTTCTTGTGGTAGTTGCAGTCGATATGCCACCGGACCAATCCTTTCCAGAATTTCAAACGGTCCGATGTACCTAGGGTTAAGCTTTCCACGTTTACCAAAACCAATGACACCTTTCCAAGGTGATACTTTCAACAGTACTTTGTCCCCGACTTGAAACTCGAGGTGTTTGCGTCTCACGTCAGCATAGCTCTTCTGACGATCACGTGCGGCTTTCAACCGGTTTTGGATACCTACAATTTTCTCAGTGGTTTCATGTATAATCTCAGGACCGGTGAGTTGGCTATCCCCCACCTCGGTCCAACAGATAGGTGAACGGCATTTTCGTCCGTAAAGTGCCTCAAAAGGTGCAGCCTTTATGCTGGTGTGGTAACTGTTGTTGTACGAGAATTCGCACAGAGGCAAGTGGTTTTCCCAATTCTTACCGAAGTCGATTACGCAAGCTCGTAGCATATCTTCTAGTGTTTGAATGGTTCGTTCGCTTTGACCATCGGTTTGCGGGTGGTAGGCCGTACTCATATCCAGACGAGTGCCTAGTGATTTCTGTAAGGATTGCCAAAAGCGAGAAGTGAAACGGCTGTCTCTATCTGAGATGATTGAGATGGGTACGCCGTGTCGAGCGACGATTTCCTTTATGTAGATGCGAGTCAAACGCTCCATCTTATCTGTTTCCTTGATTGCCAGGAAATGAGCAGATTTGGTGAGACGATCGACGATCACCCAAATGGTATCGCAACCGCTTGGTGTTTTTGGCAGTTTAGTGATGAAGTCCATGGAGATCTGTTCCCATTTCCATTGAGGTATTTCAGGTTGTTGCAATAACCTTTGAGCAGGTAAGGCACTTGCTAACGTAGGTAGCTATGTCAGCCTTCATGTTGGGCCACCAATACGACTCTTTGATGCCGTGGTACATCTTGTCGGCTCCAGGATGTATAGAGTATCGAGATTTGTGAGCTTCATCCATCACCAAATCTTGTAAATTTCCAAAGTTTGGTAACCATATCCGGTTAGAGAAGTATCGGGCTCCATCGGATTTGATTTCGAATTGTTTATCCATGCCTCGAAGAGCTTCGCTTTTCACGTTCTCTTCCTTGAGTGCTTCGAGTTGTGCGGCATTGATTTGAGTGGTGAGGTTGTTATGCACAGTCATACCGAGGGCTCGAACTCGCAGTGGTTTAGCTCGTTCCTTTCGACTTAAGGCATCGGCCACCACGTTAGCCTTGCCTGGGTGATAGCGGATTTCGCAGTCGTAATCGGTAAGTAGCTCGACCCATCGGCGTTGTCTCATGTTCAGATCCTTCTGATCAAAGATGTGCTGAAGACTTTTGTGGTCAGTGAAGATAGTACACTTGGTACCATATAAGTAATGTCTCCAGATTTTAAGTGCGAAAACCACAGCTCCTAGTTCCAAGTCGTGAGTCGTATAGTTTTTCTCATGGACTTTGAGTTGTCGGGAGGCATAAGCTATGACTTTTTCTCGTTGCATTAACACACAACCAAGTCCCTGGTGTGAGGCGTCACAGTAGACCACAAAGTCGTCGTTGCCTTCGGGTAATGACAGGATGGGTGCGCTGCAAAGTTTTTGTTTTAATAGCTGGAATGCCGACTCCTGTTTGTCAGTCCAATCAAACTTCTTTTCTTTTTGAGTCAGTGTGGTTAAAGGTTGAGCTATTTTTGAAAAATTCTCAATGAATCGCCGATAATATCCAGCGAGTCCTAAGAATTGACGTACTTCGGTTGGAGTTGTGGGCGCCTGCCAGCACTTAATGGCCTCGATTTTCGATTGATCGACATGTATCCCTTTACTGTCGATGACGTGCCCTAAGAATTGTACGGTTCGGATCCAAAATTCGCATTTGGAGAATTTGGCGTATAACTCCTCGCGTTTGAGTAATTCAAGAATGGTTTTCAGGTGTTGGCCGTGTTCTTGTTCGTTGCGAGAGTAAATCAGGATGTCATCGATGAACACAATGACGAATTTGTCGAGATATGGCTTGCACACCCGATTCATAAGATCCATGAATACAGCCGGTGCGTTGGTTAAGCCAAATGGCATGACCTGGAATTCGTAGTGACCGTATCGAGTTCGGAATGCGGTTTTTGGGATATCGTCGTTCTGAACTCGCAATTGATGATAACTTGACCGTAGGTCGATTTTTGAGTAAACACTCGATCCCTGGAGTTGGTCGAATAGGTCATCGATTCGGGGAAGTGGGTACCGATTCTTTATGGTTAGCTTGTTCAACTCACGGTAATCGATACACATTCGGAAGGACCCATCTTTCTTTTTCACAAATAGGACCGGAGCTCCCCACGGTGAGGAACTTGGTCGAATGAATCCCTTATCTAAGAGTTCTTGCAATTGAGTAGACAACTCCTGAAGTTCGGAAGGGGCTAAACTGTAAGGAGCTCGTGCCACGGGTGCTGCGTCGGGCACTAAATCGATTTGAAATTCGACTTGTCTGGGTGGTGGGAGGCCAGGCAAGTCTTCAGGGAAGACTTCAGGAAAGTCTCGGACGATAGGCACATCTTCAAGTCGCTTCTCCTCCGACTTCTTCTCAGTTACATGTGCCAGAAGTGCCAGGTATCCTTTTCGTAGATATTTTCTAGTTTTCATGCACGATATGACATTCGCCCTCGATCCCCCGGTCTCCCCTTGTATGATTAAGGTTCCACCGGTGACGAGAGGAATGCGAACGAGTTTCTCGTGGCAAACGATTTCGGCACGGTTTTTGGACAACCAATCCATACCTACGATGATGTCGAAGCTCCCGATTTCGATGGGAATTAAATCTATGGAAAAGGATTCGTTTGCTAAGTTTAAAGTGCAATTTTGAATTACACTGTCGGCCTCAATCAGTTTACCGTTTGCTAATTCCACTATATACTTAGCACCTAAGGTCGTGGGAGTAATATTGAGTAGCGAGCTAAACTCATCGGATATGAAACTCTTATCAGCACCAGTATCAAACAAGACAGATGCAGTTAAGTTGTTGAGGAGAAACATACCCGTAACCACATCAGGGTCTTGTCGGGCTTCTCCCGAGTTAATCACAAAAGCTCTACCGCGAGCGTTGTTGTTCCTGTTGTTGTTGTTGTTGTTGTTGTTGTTGTTGTTGTTGTTGTTTCTCAGCTTCGGACAGTCATTTCTGAAGAGTCCGGGGTTACCACATTCATAACAGGTTCGAGGTGTACCGGGTTTGGCTGTGGTGTTGGGAACTCTGCAGTCCTTAGCTAAGTGGCCCTGTCGTTTGCATTTAGTACAAACGTTGCCACATGGACCATCGTGATGTAAGGTACACTTGGGGCAGTAGGGTCTGCTCCCTTGGTACTTTTTCCTGTCATCGGTTCCCGTTGTATAAGCTCTAACCGTCTCCGGCCTTCTGTTCTGGTTGTTGTTGTTGGGGTTTCCTTCCCATTTTCTTTTGTTGTCCCCAGACCGGTTTCCCGTATTCGCAGCAGGTGTCCCACGACGGATCACCTGGGCCATTAAACTGTGTGCCATACGGACGACACTTTGAATGGTTCCAGGGTTTGAAGCAGTTACCATTCCCTGGATCTTTGCTGGGAGTCCCCAGATGTATCTCTCGATTCTCTTGTACTCGGGGTCCACCATTGTTGGACAAAGGAGTGCCAACTGGTGAAAACGGGTGGTGTAGCTGGCGATGTCGTCGCTCTTAACTGTGAGGTTCCAGAATTCTACCTCTAGTTGTTGTAGTTCCTCCCTGGGGCAATACTCCTCCGTCATCATCTTTTTCAAATCCTCCCAGGGGAGTTGATAGGCTGTGTCGATCCCCACAGTTTGCATGTAGGTGTTCCACCAGGTAAGTGCACCGTCCAGGAAGGTGCAGGTGGAGTACTTGACCTTGCACTCTTCGGTGCAGTCGCAGATACGGAATACAGATTCCATCTTTTCAATCCATCGTAACAGACCGATGGCTCCTTCGGTACCCTTGAAGTTTAAGGGTTTGCAGCTCATGAATTCCTTGTAGGAACAAGGTTTGGTTGTTGGGGCAGCATTCGAGGTGTTTTCACTGCCGGCATGTGGTATCGATCCAATATTTTGGTTTGCTCCCTGAGCAGCCAAAGCTTCGGCTACTCCTTGAGCGATGAATTGCGCGAGTTCTTCAGCGCTGAAAGTTTGTCTTCTAGGCGGCATGATTCTTAAATAAGGATTTGAAAGAAATGTGGGTTAGTTCATACGAGGGTTATGATTTTCACAGATGTATATTTATGAAGGGGTAATACACAACAGCACAAGTGACAATCACAGATTTAAGCCGCAAGATTTGATATCATTCAAAATACGAGTTCGAATGTTTACAGAATTTAAAGTTTACAGAAGAGGCCGGAAAATTTTTAGTCCGGTCGAGACATAAGTAGCTATCCGGTTCGTTATGTTGGGTCACAAGGTTCCCAAAACTTAGATACAGATTAAATAACAGTTATCTTAACGTGTTAGTTCATATCCAAGTTTATATCAAACAAGTTTAAATTAATCTAGGCGGAAAACACGATTAATTTTGACACAGAGTTTATTATGAATCAAAGTATTATTCACAATAAAGTGTTTGTCTCACAAAGATGACAAAGTATTCAAACCCACACAGATGGTTTGAATACGATCCAAGTAGTATACAAAGATACAGTTATCACTACAAACTTCACAGTAAGTGTGGTAATGCTTTAGCCTAAGCTCAAAGGTCTAGTATACTAATTCTCTTGAATTTCTTGGATGATAGCAGTGCTTTTTGAACTGCTATTTATAGAGTTGGATGTAACTCTATATTATCCAGCTTACATAGTTGTCCAAGGGATAACAGATGCATCTTGGGCAACTTTGCACGCCTTCCTTTTTGCTTTTCTTGGAAATAGAAAAAGCAAAAAGGTAAAAGGTTTCTTTGCTGAGAAGAGAACCTTTATATGATGTTTGACCTTTCTCAAACATCTTATCAGTTGTATCTAGCCTAAGGAAAGAAGAATATCTCCTGTACATTTGTACTTTCATTCTTCAATCTGTGCTCTTCAGTCTGTGCTCATCAGTCTGTGATCTTCAGTCTGTGAACTTCAGTCTGTGAAGCCTTCTGTATTCAATCTTCATTCTTCAGATGATGAATTCATAAGTCTTCAGAAAGAGCATGGCTTTCAGTCTGTGAGGATCTTCAGTCTGTGCAGCACAGACTCAGAAACAATTCTTCAGTCTGTGTAGCACAGACTCAGAAACACAGACTCAGGAATTTCACTAAGTTTCCTGAATACAACTAAGTTAGATTTTGACTCTTCAGATTTATAACTTAGGTTTGATCATTGTTTTTCCCAACAATCTCCCCCTATCTGATGATGTCAAAATCTATTTACAAAAGATAATAGAGAAATAATAAATACTAAGGTGAATCATAACATATGGATCAAGACTTATATATATAAAGTCAGAATCAAATTTAGTTCACAAAAATATTACAATTATTACATAAGATTGTAAATCAAAAATTTAACAATCTTCAATCCTTTCTCTGAGCCCTGATCTCTTTCATCTTTTCCACTTTCCTCTTCAACAGTTCTTCCATTTCCTTATCAGATTTGTCTTCAAATTCTTGATACTCTAGGATGATCTTCTTGCAGATATCTTCAAGTCCAGTCATCATCCTGAGTTGGGAAAGGTTGTTGAATAACCAGCTGATCAGTCTTCTTCTGAATGATCTGGCTTGAAAATGTTTGCATTCCTTCAGCAGGGCAATGCAGTGCAGCAGAGACTCTCCATATAACCTATTCTGATCCTGGAAGCACTCTATCCCGTTGATATCTCTATAGCACAGACCTTCAATGCTGTCAGTCTGTACATATGATCTATTAATGAAAATGATACCTTTGGGTAGAGGATGCTCCTTCTCTGCTCATTCTCTGTGGATAACCCAGCTGACTTCTTCTTGATTACAAAGTTGTTTGCTATGCAAAACAACTTGTATTCTTCTTCTGAGATGAGCCCCAGACTGAGAACTAGCTCAATCAGGTAAGATAGCTCATCCAGAACTTCTTTCTTCAGATCCTTGTCAGCTGCACTCTTCAAAAGATTGGCAATGGATTGCCATTCCTTAAGCCCTAGAGTGTACAGTTCATCCACCCATACCATCTTCTTGCTCTTGGTCAAAGTCAGCTCCAACTTTAATTTCTGTCCAATCTTGTTCAGATGACATTCTCTGATCTTCTGCTTGAGCTTTGACTTTTGGAAAGTGGCTTGTAGCTTTGGTTTCAGGCTCTCTATCTTCTGTAATCTTATTGACAGCTCTTCATCTTCTTTGATCTGTTGCTCAACTTGACTCATTCTGATCTGAGTCTGTGAACAACTTTCATCTTCTAACTCTTTGGATAGCATGTCAACAAATCTTGCTTCCTTCAGCTTCTGTGAACAACTCTTCCTTGAGCAGTAGCTTCTTGTTGCAAGAGCTCATCCTGTAGATTTGACAGTTCAGGATTTCTTGTTCTAGCAGCATGATCATCCACCATCTTCTTGATCTTGCTTAATCTTTCCTGCTTGGATAAGGCAATCTCCTTGCCCTTACCCTTATCCATTACTTCTTCCATGGTAGAGCTTGACCCAGGATAAGTGCTTATCAGATGAGCACTTCTCCATTGCATTCTGTCTTCAATCTCACTTCTACCTGGAGGCAGTGTTCTGGTTGATGTGGTTGGTCTAGCAGGATAGGCTTTAGCTTGAATGGCTTCAGCACTGATAATTAGAACATCAGTGCTTGCTGCTGGTTGCTCTGAGCTCTGAGTCTGTGATTGATGCTGTGTCTCAGTTTGTGCAGGTTCAGAAGGCACAGACTGAGACTCTC
Organism: Gnaphalium uliginosum; assembly: GCA_963930675.1. NCBI lineage: Eukaryota > Viridiplantae > Streptophyta > Magnoliopsida > Asterales > Asteraceae > Gnaphalium > Gnaphalium uliginosum. The sequence goes on along the minus strand of OZ005684.1, from coordinate 24,312,208 downwards.
CAGTCTTGACTTTTGAGGCTCCTTCACCTACACCTCCAAAAGTAGCATCATCTTCATCATCATCTGATCTTCTGAAAACTTCAGACTCAGAACTGCAGTCAGGATTGATGGCATCATCATCATCACCATCATTGTCCTGTTCTTCTGCCAGCTTTAAGAACTGGTCCCAGGTTTTGATCCCCTTCATTTTTGGTTGGGAATCAAAGACATCCCTTTCAGGAATCCTCCCGGCCATTCTTTTCATCTTTCTGGCTCTCTTGATTTGCAGAGGTTGAACATCTTCTTCTTCTTCTTCTTCTTCCCTTGGTCTCTTCAACTCCATCTGACCTTGGGTTGAGATAGTTGCAATTGGGTCTATGTGTAAGACAATGGATGACTCCCCCTGAGTCTGTGCAACCATCTCAGCATGTTCACCTAACTGCAATCTCTCTTGCTCCCCCTCAGTCTGTGCACTCATATCTCCAGTCTGTGGCACAGACTGAGCTTCAGTCTGAGACTTCACCCTAGCACCTTCGGGTCCATCATCTCCATCATCTCCCTCACTGCTATCTCCCCCTAAATCTAAGGATTTATTATTTAAATCTTTATCTTTTGAGGTTTTAGCTTCTGCAGACCTATACTTCATCTTCTCCCCCTTTTTGACATCATCTACTAAGTTTGAGAGGGTGGTCTGCATTTCATCTAACCTATTGGATACCTTTTCCTCCAGCATATCCACTTTATCCACCATAGTAGAGACTAGATGCTTCATCTTCTCTAGCTCTTTCTTATTATTAATTAACTCAGTCTGTACCCATTCAGACAACTTGTTGATGGCAGAAAGCACATCATTGAGTGTACTAGAAGGCACAGACTGGGTCTGGTTGGAGGCGTTAGAATTGGGTGATGGTATGTGTTCCTCACTTGACTCATGTTGAAACTGAGCAAGATCACTGGAATCTTTTGGTGTTGCACTCTTTGCCTCACTCTGTGTCCTGTGCATGGAAAAGCGATCATAGGCATTGAGTGGTGTAGTTGTTCCCTCAGATCTAATCCGGTGATAGGATAAGATATCACTGGGAAATGATTGTGTTGCACCTGTTGCCTCAAACAGTACCTGGTGTAATGGAACAGTATCACTGGCAACTGATGTGGAAGGTGGTATGCCTTCACTAACCATCTGGTGATAAGATGGTAGTTCATCAGGCAAAGAAGATGAGATCTGTACCTCAGTCTGTGACATGACTGGGGCATTGGCAATCTGTGCAGAGGGGTGTAAGAAAGGACTCATTGGAATGTGAACTAGTACAGGACTAGTGGTCATTATGGGTTCAGCCATTGTGAGTGGGGTAAAGAGGGGGGTGGTAGTGCTAAGGAGTGGAGCATCTTCTTCAATGCATACTACAGGGGTCAGTGTAGTAGCAGTAATGTGGGTATCCAAGCTGACTAAACTAGGTGTAGGTTGGGTCAGTTGGGTAGTCATTGGCACCACAGACTCTAGCAGAGCTGTAATGGAATGGTCTACAGCACTGGAAGGTGTTCTATTGACATCCAATTCCATGGATGATGATTCCACTTGTGCTATACTTTTTGGGGTTGAGTCTGGTGATTCCTCCAGAGTGAGTGGTGACTCATCTGGGTTGGTTTGTTTGTGACTCTCTTTTGTGGGTGAGGATGGGCTAGGATAAGAAGGTTGATCTATATCCATGTCCTCAGATGAAGAAGAAGTACTACCTGCATCTTCTGTTGAAGATGGAACAGACTCAGGAATGTTTGAGTTTGACTCCAAGTGCACATACTGAGTTGAGTCTGTATCCCTGGAGTCTGTGTGCTCTGCTTCAGCCACACGTTCGTCAACAGTCTGGGTCTTATTACCCATACTATCACTTGAATCATCACCCTCCATGGATGCAGAAGCAACATATGGGTGATCAATCCAGTGCTGCATAGGTGCTCCAGAAAGTGGAACCGGATGGTTAAACACTTTATATGTGAGCACAGGAACAGGTATATCTGCCACTTTACTATTAAAGGACATATATACAGACCCAGTTAACCTGGATTGGATGCACAGGGAGAGTAGCCTTATAAAAGGTACATTAAAAATTCTGTTTGACTCATTCACCAGTTTTAAAATTTCTTGAAAATACAACTCTGCAAAGTTGATGTTTAAACCAGTGATGAATGAGCTCAACAGTTGAGTTTCAAACTCATTTAGCTCCCCTGTGCTACCAGATTTACCTCCTAGACTTCTAATGATGCCAGAAATTAAAAATTTCCATTTGGGGGTGAATCCTGACATCAAAATTGTGCCTTTTTCTTTGGTATATCCAACCAATGTAAGAGAAGCCCTTGCTGCTTCTTTGGTTGGAATAGGTTCAAAATTATTTCCCAAAGGCAGGTCTAAGACATTCCTAATTAACTCCTGATCAATGGTAACTGTCCGTTTACCATGATCAATAGTACCAGTAATTACAGTATTGGTACTATTTGAGGAGCAAGTATACCACCATTCCATTAAAAAATGTGGGTATATTTGAGGAACTGTGTTAAAGAATGCTCCCCTTAATGGATGAGCAGACATAAAAGCAGTTAGTTCCTCAAACCCTTTATTCTTTTTCGAATCAGGGATGGAAATGGTAGCTACTTGATTGTTGATACAGAGTTTTACCTGTTTCCCTTGTTTGAAGGGTTTAGCCGCAGCGATGTTGGCAGGTGCCGTGTAAACCCATTGATCAGCCATTGAAGAAATTTTAGAAATTGATTTTGAAAATGGTTGAGCGATTTAGGGTTTATAAACTCTGTTTGTTTTTGGTGTGCAAGTACGAATGAAGAAGAAAGGGGGAAAACATAAATGGGTATTTGTAGAAATTAAATTTCCGTTAAATGGGACCCACTTGGACGGTTTATCCCTGTTTCTGCAACAGTAGCGCTGAGGCACGTGCACTTTTTGTATTGAGCAGATAAATAGACAACAAGCGCCAAAACTTTTAATGATTATTACCATAAAGATGGTTAAAGCATTAAATGCAAGGATATTGTTGTTTATTTATGTTAAAAAAAATAGAATAAATAAATAAATATATTAAAATTAAGAAGCATTTAGTCTGAGTGACGTCACACAGACTGAGCCATATAACAGACAGACTAAGAGAAAATAACAGAATTTTAAAAAAAAAACAAAAAACTTTTGTGCCAGCAGTGGTAACAGATTGATATTGCTAACAATACTAACTTGTGAAAGCAGTACTAAAATTAACTAACAGTAGTAACTTGCGAAGGCAGTACTAAAATTAACTAACAGTGGTAACTTGCCAAAGCAGTACTAAAATCAACTAACAGTGGTAACTGCGAAAGCAGTACTAACATCAATTAACAGTGGTAACTTGCGAAAGCAGTACTAACATCAATTAACAGTGGTAACTTGCGAAAGCAGTACTAAAGTTAACTAACAGTGGTAACTGGTGTGAGCAGTACTAAAGTTAACTAACAGTGGTAACTGGTGTGAGCAGTACTAAAGTTAACTAACAGTGGTAACTGGTGTGAGCAGTACTAAAGTTAACTAACAGTGGTAACTGGTGTGAGCAGTACTAAAGTTAACTAACAGTAGTAACTTGCTACATTAACAGTGTTAATTGTACCAATCTTTACCAGCAGTGCTAAAATACGAATTCATGGGGGCAGTGTTAAAAAGTCTTCAGTATTAACCAGCAGTACTAAAAGTAACTAGCAGTATTAATACTAATAGTACTAAAATACTAACCTTATGAATTAATAAAGCACAAATATAGAGGGTCTAATCTGAATGAATATGGTCAGTCTGTGTAGCTAATCTGGAAGGAGTCACACAGACTGAAACATATAATCAGTCAGACTGAGAGAAAATAACATAAGGTATAAAATCTTTTTGGTATTTTCTTAGAAAGTATGTACAAAAACATCTCTTTGTCTGTGCTTTTTGATTGTATGTAGCTGAGAATACAGTTATACAGATTGAAAAGCAGACACAGACTGAGAATTGAATCATACAGATTCAAGGTTTTACTAGGGGTTGAGCATTCCTAGTTGACCAAGCAGATATAAGAATCTATCTTCATTAAGAGGTTTAGTAAAGATATCTGCTAGTTGGTCATTTGTTGGCACATATTTGAGAATCACTTTACCTTTCTCAGCACAATCTCTGATAAAGTGATGTCTGATCTCAATATGCTTTGTCCTGGAGTGAAACACAGGATTCTCAGTGATGGTAATGGCACTTTGGTTATCACACATGATTGGAGTTTTTGTAAACACCAAATCATAGTCTGCTAGTTGATGTTGCATCCATAGCAATTGAGCACAGCAACTACCAGCAGCCACATATTCTGCTTCTGCAGTGGATGTAGCAACAGAATTCTGTTTCTTGCTTGACCAACTGACTAGTTTGCCACCTAGCAGTTGACATCCACCAAAAGTGCTTTTCCTGTCTAATTTACAACCTGCATAATCTGCTCAGTGTATCCTTAGAGTCCTTAACACTCACATGTTTGGCTTCCTCAATGTGTGGATTGTGAATGGTGTTACTGGCAAAGTACCATGAGGTCTTGTGTCGAGATGTTGTGCTAGTTGTGCTAGTTGACATATCTAGCTCTCAAGACTTTTTAGACAGACTAATTGATTTCTCATGAAGAGATCAGTATGGTCTTGCCTAGCAGTAGTCTTCTAGTTTATATGGTGTTGTCATTAAATGAATTGGTTGAAGGTGTCTTCTGGAGTAGTGATGGGGTCAGTAGTCTTAGTTGGCTCAGTAAGTTAAGTAGAGTCAAGAGGGGCAGTGAATGAGAGTGGTTGATTGTAGGTAAGTTGGGGTTGTTGGGAATAAGTTGGATACCTAGGTGGGTATTTGGGTGGATATGGTGGTTGGCTTTTCCTATGCGGGTATTGGTTAGGTCAAGATCTCGGCAGTGAGGTTTGAGTGTACTAGGTGGTCGATTTTGTGGACGAGCTAGAAAATGGGCATAGTTGACAGTGCCGTCAATAGGGTCCTCGTACTCAACCTGGTATTCCTCGCGAGGATGTGGGTTAGTACAGTTCAAACAAGTTTGAACTTGATGGACCAGTTGAGGTCATTTCTTAAGCTCTCCGGTTTCTTCGGTGAGAGTTGATGTAACGTAAAAAGTAATATTTTTACATACATTATTCCTCGCTATTTGAGCTATTAATTAGTGATAACATCTTAAATCAATGTTTATTTACTGAAAATCACTAAAGTGGTTCAAATAAAGACGTTGCAACAAAAATCACTAAAAACGTCCAAATAACATGCAAAACGAAGCAAATAAACTTCACCTGATTCCTTCACTTTTATTTACCCTATGCGATACACTTCCTAAATAATCTTATATGATTCCATAGGTGATTACGAGATTGGGGAATTAAGAATCAAGCAAAACGGATAAGGGACTGGGGAGATACAACATCTAAAGATCAATCGAACGTATTCCAAGAACGTATGAGCTATAGACATCAAAAATACCTGAAATTGGTATCATTAGAAACGTAACGGAATTACGAGATCGTAGGCGAAAGAATCAAGTCAAACGGACAAGTAACGAAGAAGATAAAGCCAAAACAAGCAACGAACGAAGTACCGAACAACGGGCAAAAACCAAATGGCCCCCTGGGGATACCGTATACGGCCTCTAGACCCCATATATGGCCCCTAGAGGTGCTGTATACGGCCCCTTCTTGCTCTGTTGATGTCATTTATCAGTTTTCGGGTGATTTGGTGCTTGTTTGTGCTTTAATTTGTGCTTTGGGATTTGTACAAGAGATTTGAGGCTTCGCCTATAAATACCAACCTCCCTTTCCTCATTTCATACACCTCTTCACCTCATTTCATTCTTCACACATTCTCTCACACACTCTTTCTCTCTCTAGTTTCTCTCACTAGCTTCTCTCTCTAAATTAGCTAGTTAGGTTAGTAGTCAGTTAGTTCTTGGTTAATATTTAACCTAGACTAACAGAGGGGCTTTATTGTAATATTGTTGAAGATACTTGGAGGGGCTATTATTGTAATATTGTCAAAGATATTTGGAAGTTCCGCTCGTTGTAATCTTTCAGCATATACTCAAACTACGCGCTATTTACGGTTATATCTTTCTTTATCTATTATAATGCATGTTATTATTATTATTATGCTAGATTTAGGATTACTTATCATGATTAGTGAGTAGTTATATTGTGTGTTTGTTGTGATGTAGTTAGTCGTATTAATTGGGCTGATGTCATTATAAAGCAACGGAAGTAACGTAAAACAGCTTATTCATCGGTATAGCGCTGGAAACACCAATGTGTGCAGTACAGAACGTGGAAGCTTTGAAAATCCGTGGACACAATCCGTTGTGGAATAATATTCCAAACTATTCTATTTATAAATGAAAACACGGTGCTTTGATTACACGTTCCATCCACGATTTTAAACCGCAGTTTCAATCAATGTTTTTTCCACCAATAAACGTGGTTAAAACCTTTTTGATAAGACGTTATCTCAGGGTTAATTAATTATCTGTGTTTTGGTTTTGAAGCTGTGAAAATACTAATCAAGTATTGTACACCGTGAATAAACTTTGGATTAAATATATGTTTTTAAATAACATGGTCGGTTTTGAAGCCGTGAAAATGTTGTTTTAAACAAGTATTGTACACTTGAATAAACTAGAGATTTATTGGTTAAATATAAGTAAAGGCTGGTTTAAATCATAAATGGAGAATCTTTAATCTAAAATACAAACTTAGTTTATAAATCCAGAAAGGAAGACGAGGAATCATTTAGTATTCCAAATTTGTCTATCACCCCTGGATTCTACAAAACCATTGATTGAAAGTAATCAAACACCAACCAAGTCTTAAACTTAAATGTTTTATTCATTTAAGTATCATTGTGGTGTTAAGAACGGTCAGATCGTTAGTGGGTCTGTTACTCTATTCATGCACCCAAGAATCTTCGTATTCCAGAAAAGGGTCACTGTTCCGTAGCAGGGCAGTGTTGAGAGTTAAGCAGCCTCCTCCGATCAGAATCATGATAACCTAGTTACCCAGTGACATACTGATTGAGCAATCAATCAGTAGGTAGTAGTGTTTATACCACAAATACTTAAAACGAATAAAATACAAATCTTTAGAAAGACGTTTTCATAACTTAAACTAAAACATCATCCCAAAGCAAGGCTAACGAAGTCACAACAAACACCCCATCTATTCTGACTGTTATGCCTATTTTATTTTATTGCCTAGTTGTAATTAGTAGTATAACTTTGAAAACAAACCAAAACCAACTCCCAACTATTTTCAAAACCCTTTCGCTAGCTAGATTTGAACATCTCGATTACTCTGTTTCACAATAAAGTTGATTATGAAGAACAACCCTAGGTCATAGTTGCTGCTATACCACCTTTAGGTCATATAGCCCTAGTAAAACTTAGGTCCCCAACATTTATAAATATTAAAACCCATCGACACATCGCTAGCAGCCGGTTCAACGACAGGGTAATTCCTGACCGACCGCTGGTGGCGCGTCAAGAGTTTTTATATGCTCCGTTAGAGACTTGATAGCTTCGGTTTGGACTTGATTGGATGCAGCAAATGGTGCCGAGGATGAGGAATGCTCATTTGTCTTTCATTCGTGGTGGTGGATAGTCATGTTCTTTATCAAGTTCCAAGTCTCGTCAGCAGTGTAAAGCATGAAATTGCCTTGGGCATCAGCGTCGAGCATGGGTGGTGATATGGAGTGAGACCATTGTAGAATGTGCACAGTTAAGTCAAGCGGTCAAGCTGGTGGTTAGGGAATCACTTCAACAATCCCTAAAAGCGCTCCCATGCACTCAAGCTGGTGGTTTGTATGGATGGGGGAAAGTATTTGGTAAGGAATTTGATAGCTAGTTTCGCCCACGACGTGATGGAGTCGGTCTCTAATCCCTCAAACCATGTCTCAACATGTAGAGAAAGTCAGTAGGGGAACAAATATAGACGGACTATATCTTGCTCAACCCCGTTCTGCTTGTAGGAATTGAACTTTTGTCAAGGTGAGAATTGGGCTCATCATTCGGTAAGCCATGGAATTGGCGATGATTTTGGATTAACTACATAATATAGTGCTTGAGTTAGAATGATGATCATTTTACTTTGGCGTAATATAGTGCTTGAGTTCGGAGTAACTCTAGAGGTGGATATGCATTTCTCTCGTCGGATGTTCGAGTTAAAGATTCGGGCTCAGGAAAATAAGTGATTGGTTCAGATTCGGATGATCTGGTCATTCACCGGGAAAGGAGTTTGAAAGAATTTTTGAGGGTTTAAGAAGGGAAATTATCCTAGAGGTTTACTAGAAAGAAGGATCGTCCGGATCTTCTGGATCGTATAGTCGATTATCCGGTAGTGGCACCAAAAACTTGATGGTTGGCCCACCCAACGTGTCGTTGGGGATAGGAGGGCTGGAGTCACTAGGGTGGACTTTATATTTATAGAGTCGGAGCCTAAATTATTTTACAACTACTTGACCTAGAGCTATTTAGTGGTAGGTATAACTTAAGGTCGTTTTTTAAAATTGACTTAATGAAACGAGGGAGTTTAGGCGATCGGTATCAACATGGGCTTCTAAAGTGGTGGGGGTTTGATCATGAGATTTTCTAAATTAATTAATTCTACTAAATAAAAGAAAATAAAATATAGTATGTAATCACATATGATAGAGGTGGTGTTTATTATGACTTCGTTAGTCTAGTTGTGGGTTGATGTTGGTTTTAATTAAGGAAATGTCTTTAAAAAGGATTTATTACCTTAAATACTTGTGATGTAAGCACGGTTACCGTATTGATTGATTACTTAGTTAATATGTCACTAGGAACTAGGGTATAGTGATTCTGATTGGAGTGGTTCTGCTCAACTCTCAACACTATTTTTTAGGAACTAGTGTCCCATCTTGGAATATGAACATTCCTAGATGCATGAATAGAGTAGCAGATCATCTTGAAGTCCGACCTTTCTTACCACCACAATAGTATTCAATTTAATATCATTTAAGAATGAGACTTGGTTTAATTTTTTGAAATGCTTTCTTATTATGATTTGATAGAACCGGGGGGTGATCGATAGACATAACTGGGACACTTAATGATCCGTCGTTTTCCTTTCGGGATTCATTAGTTATGTTTGTATTTTTGTTCAAAATCCGTTTATTATTTAAATCAGCCGTTACTTAGGACTTTCCAATAAATTCCTTGCTAATTCACAATGTATTCCACAACTTATTGTTTCCATTAGTTTACTGTGTAGTTCATTCATTACAATGTTTTCATAGTTCACTATGTATTCAACTCAACGGTGTTTTGATTTAGGGATGGAAGTGGGTGAGAAAAAACCCACGAACCGTGGGTATCCATCACATCATGGGCGAATAAACCCGTGAAATTTTACCCGCGTGCGCGAGTATGGGTAAAAAAATGTATCCGCCGACAGGTTATGGGGACTAGCAGGTCGCGAGTATGTACAATCCATCGCATGTAAAATCTGATACGCCCGTTAGAACCATTTGATTTACCCTCAGATACATCCTGACAATTGTTAGTTATTCATATGTAATAATATATATGTAATAATTATATATAATAATTATGAAAATAGAATACGTAGTTAACTGCGTGTGCAGTTGCTACAATATAAGGGATTCAATTTGCGTCTATGAAAAAACTTAAGGGGTTGATTACGTACATTATTACTCGCTATTTGAGCTATTATTTAGTGAAATCATCTTAAAACAATACTTATTTACTAAAATTCACTAAAGTGGTTCAAATACAGACGTTTTAGCAAAAATCATTGAAAACGATCAATTAACAAGCAAAACAGAGCAAATAAACTTCACCCGATTCCTCCACTAATATTTACCTTATGATATACACATCCTAACTTATCTCATATGACTCATAGGTAATTACGAGAGCGGGTGTCGCACCCTCAAATTTGATGTGCAGCGGAAGTCGGGTCGAGGCGCGACTAATCAATGGATCATTACACAAGTTATAACAAACGACCTCTAAATGAGACGTTTAGAATTACATTCCATAAAAATACATTGTTCACCAAAAATACACGTTTGTTCTATCAGCGAGTTCGCATAAAAGCCTAGAGATCTTAGTACATAACTACTAATACAATAATAGTAATGCAGGAAAATCTCTCTGTTTGTTTGTAAAGCATGCGACTCGAGCTAGGGTTTCCCTGTAGGCCATCCTACTGTGTCTGCATACCTGAGATTACATACTAAAACGGTCAACATAATGTTGGTGAGTTCATAGGTTTGAAACAGTTATCAAAAGTTGGTAATAATCACAAGATTAAATCAGTGTTGCACGAATGCAAAAATAAGTGTATACTATTGCCATGAGTCTCACAGTTCGACGCTTAACCAGGTTTGTGCCTCGGGCAGGTGCATAATCCAATACACCCGTAACAGTCAAATATTAATGCGTCCGTGGGTTGGCTAGAGCGACTAGCCCGGACAGAGATGTCAATCCCCGATAGATCTATCCAATAATACTCGCGCTCATACAATTAACGAACTATGATAAAGTGAGGACTTTTAGCGGATTAAAGGTCTCATGCAATCCGTATAAGACTTGTTTCAGTACTTGTGATTATAAAAACAGTGTATGTAATCTCACCCCATAGTATAAAACAGTAAAAGAGGGGCAATGAGACTCACCCGAGTCTTGTAAGCAAATATAGCAATTAGTGGGTGTTCGTGTCCCAAATGCAACCTTCTAGCGCCCTAAACGCATAAGATTGTAGGTAAGTGGGGGGTTAATGTCCACTTATGTATGCAAGTGGAGGGTTAATGTCCACTTGTACTAGTTGTCCATTCAACTAGTTATGTCCAAAGTTTGTTTATCGTTTGTGTTTAGAAAACATGTACGGCCCGTTGGTGACGTTTTGTAATAATAATTCTTAAAGACATGATTATTATGATTGTTTCGTTGTATACTTATAACAGTATATGTATTATATGTGTAAGTTATATCGTATAAAGTATAGTTGTCGTTACGCGAATTCGATGCTCGTTGGTCAGTTTGTACAGTCTCAAATCGCAAGTCAGAGGGTCAACTTGCAAGTCAAAAGTCAACTCGTAAGTCTCAGTTCGCAGGTCAAAAGTCAACTCGTAAGTCTCAGTTCGCAGGTCAAAAGTCAACTCGCAAGTCTCGGTTCGCAGGTCAAAAAGTCAATTCGCAAATCTCGGTTCGCAGGTCAAAAAGTCAATTCGCAAGTCTCAGTTCGCGGTCAACAAGTCAATTCGCAAGTCTCAGTTCGCGGTCAACAAGTCAATTCGCAAGTCTCAGTTCGCGGTCAACAAGTCAATTCGCAAGTCTCAGTTCGCAGTCAACAAGTCAACTCTCAAATCTCACTTTGCAGGTTTTCCAGAAAAATCATACATTTTGTCCACGCGATTTAGCTAAGTAAATATCCGAATTAAATTTCAAAAAAATTCATGGTTACTCTACTATGTCTTAGTTATTTTCAGTAATTTTTTCGGAATTTTAAGAGATATTTAAGTTGGTCAAATAAAATGGTAAATCCCCTGAGGTCTAAAATCGACAAATCTGGATACATGTTCAAAGATTTACATTCAGAGAAAAATCTACATATTTTCAAAGAAAGTCGTCTAAACGACATTTGTACCTAACAAAATTTGTGAGATTTTGGCGGTAGTTTCAAATCATTTGGAGTCGTGTAGCTCGAGTTATGGACTCGAGAAATTGAGTCAAAAATCTGTCACCCGAGATAGAAATGCGACATGTTTTTGTAAAATTGTTTTTGAGTATCAAACGATGTTGAAAAATTATGAAACTACTTGGAGATGAAAGCTAACTCTTTTAACTTAACTTTTGCCTTTTGATTCGTCAATTTTGGTTGAGTTTTGAGCACGAAACTTTCCCTTGAAGTCGGGCCAAGTTTCTGCCCAGAAACTGTTAAGGTTTTTATGTTTTCAAAAACGATTTTCGACTTTGTTTTTGGACATAATCTTGTTATATGGACATTATAACATGAATATAAGTGTGTTCCAAGTAAAATAAAAGGGGGATAGAGTTTCTTACAAAGAAGTTGATGAAAGCACGAAGAAGGAAGGTCGAAGGCTCGTTTTCTTACTTTTTCTTGCAAAGCGAAAGAGATGAAGTTATGGTGGTTTGTGGTGGTTCTTGTGGTGATTTTTGGTGGTCTTGGGGGTCGCTTAGGCTGGTAAATCGTAGAGGTTCAAGAGAGAGAGATGGGAGAGTTGAGAGAAAGAGAAATGATGGTGTGAAGTTGAGTGTGTGTGAAGTGAATGAATGGGTATGGGGTATGGGGTATGGGAGGAGATATGGGTCTTGAGTGTGGGGGAGGGAAAGATGGCAGATTTGTGTGGGCCCCACAAGGGTGTGGGTGTGTTAAATATTGTTCCCCAAGTTTACGAAACTTGCGGTACCCGTTTACCCGTTCGTTTTGTCGTTCGTTAAACGTTAAACGTTTATTCGTTATGTTTTTCGTTAACGTTTTATTCGCGTGAATTTTGGTTGAAGTTTTATTTAAAATGCTTCATTTTAAGTTATTGAAATATATTTCGGGCTTAGTTCGGTTGTCGGGTGTGATTCGTGCGTTTTTGTCGTGTACGGTGCGTTTTATACGAAACGTAAAACGTTTTAGATATTATTGTAACGATATAAGTTAAATAACGATTATTTATTATAATCACGTTATTTAATAAAATATTTTTCACCAACGTCCGTATGATTGTGCCGGATTCCATTCGATCGAATTTGCGTAATTAAAATTTAATTACATACGTGTATATATATTTACATACATACAAACTGTTACTGCACTTAGTCCTATTTCATACTAAATATAATTAATAATGATCTACGACTAAACACTAATGACGGCCTAATTCGCCGGGTGTCACGGCGGGGAATCAAGAATCATGCAAAACGGATAAAGAACGGAGAAGATACAACACCCGAAAATCAACCGAACGCATTCCGAGCATATACAAGCTACACACATCAAAAATTCACGATTTTGGTGTCATTAGAAGCGTAACGGGATTTCGAGAACATAGGCGAAAGAATCAAGCAAAACGGACAAGAAACGAAGAAGATACGCGCGAAACAAGCTACGAACGAAGCACCGAACAACGGGTAAAAGGCTATACGGCCTAGGGATACCATATACGGCCTTAGGGGTACCATATTCGGCCTCTTAAATACCGTATACGTCAAGGGCCGTATACGGCCCCCTTGGCCCTCCGGTGATGCCGTTTTTTGGTTATTTCGCGATTTCGGGCTATTCCGGGCTTGTTTCTTGTGTATAAAAACTTGTACGGGGTGCTAGGGACTTTTGCCTATAAATAGGGAGCCTAACCTCCCCATTTCTCATCCCTCAACATCATCACCTCTCTCATTTCTTTCATTCACTCATTTCACACACTTATTGTTAGTTTCTCTCTCTAGTTTCTCTCTCTAGAGAACTAGAGAGATTTAGTTAGCTGGTTAGAGTCTAGAGGAAAGTTTTAGCTTGGTAATCTCGTTGTAACGGCTTGTTAAGTTCAGACTATTGTAATCCTCAGTATTACGCTGCTTAATTCCCGGTGATATCTATTTCTCTCTCTACTGTTATAATGTCTGCTTTGCATGTTATTTTAGTATGTGTTTTGATTATTGCCATGGTAATTACTTAGCTTAGTAATGTGATTGTTGAAATGTAGATACTAGGAGTAGGGATGATGTTAAATTAATATCTTAATCATGTACGTTTGGAAATTGTTATTCTATGTATCCGGTTAAACTTATCCTGAACTTAAACCTATTTTCCCATTCACCCTTTCCAGTTTTTCACGTGACTATTACCTTAGTTTGAATCTGATCAATCCTAGCTACGAATATATAAGTTATCTCTGTTACAGTATGAAGTTATGAGATCTCCGTAAAACGGCCCTGTACTTAGTATAGCGTTGAAAATACCTCTGGTAAAGTACAAATACATGGAAGCTAAGGAAATGTCGTAGGTCCATCTCATAGTGAATTACCTAGAAGTTATCCTTCTAGAACATGGCCTAGGGAACGTAAAGCTGTGGAAATGCTTATCGCATTGTACACCGTGAGTAGACCTAGGGAATAACGACTGATGGCAAATGAGGGTTTAATTCATGATGGAAGTATTTGTGCTTACAATAATTGAATACGGAGTTCTGAAATGAAAGCAAAGACTCGGCTGTAGTCTAAGATGCTTAAACAGCTTAACTCCACATAACCGATAGTTTAACATACATAGAATACAATTAGTATTAGCTTTGATAAAATCAATTAGACATAGGTGTTAAGAAAGGTCAAAAGATAAATTACGGCCTATTTCCTCATTCCTACACCCCGGATGTATCATCCTCAGAGGGTCACTTGGTCTCTTAAAGATAGTGAGGGGGGTTACAAAACAGCCTGGTCTGATCAGAATCACGATAACCTAGGATTCAGTGACATATGCTTTTAGAACTAGACTAAAAACATAGGGTCCTAGTGTTTACACCAAATGTCCGTTTGATTATCATCAAAGAAAATCTCCAATCAACTTTATAATGAACATCATCCCGAAACCCTAATTATCGAAGTTTCAGCAATCACTCTATACCTGTCTGCTAAAAATCTATCTTTACTTTTCGCTATTTATTTTATGCAATTAGATAATTTAGAAAACAGACCAAAAACAAACATACCTATCTTTCAAAATCTATCCTATTAAAGTAAATTTATCTTAGGTAGTCCAATTCAATTCAATTCGTTTCGATTTTAAGAACGACACTGGAGTTATACTTACTGCGTACTCAAAAGGTAGGTAGTACTTATAGTTTGAGCCCCAGTTCATATAAATATTAAAACTTTAACACACGACGCGGCCGTCTGGCGATCGCGATTCCCTCACGACAAGGAGTTGATAAAACGACCGTTAAGGCAGCTCGATGTCAGGGGTAGAATATGTAAAAAATTACTTCCTTAAAGCCTAATTGGTCAATAACAGATATGATGAGTGCTGTTGACAACACAATTAATTTTCCCAATAATTATATGTAATAGGATAATATAATGTATAATAAAACTATACATATGGATAAAAAAAGGTTATATTTACCTGTTTAATGTAAGTAAATGTACAATGATATTGAGAAAATGTAACGGCTAGAAAGCTAACCATTTAGTTATTTGTTCGCAAGTTTCATGTTTGAAAAGTTAACTCAATGTCTAGAATGAGATTTATAGTGGTAAAAATGCTTCTTAATTCTTTTGTTTGTATATTAACTTAAAAAATGATAATTTATTTGAATGTTTTGATGATCAAAAAACAAGTCATTTCATAAAATTATTGAACTATATAAGATTCACGGGTAAACCTGTAACCCCTGGATATCCGCAGGTCACGGGGTGTAGGTCTAAAAATAAACCCGTCAAAGAGAATCTGCGGGTTCACGGGTTGAAGAAAAATTCGCGAGTACGAGGTATGGGTTGAGTGGATCCGCGTCTACTACCCGCGGGTGCCATACATGAAATAAATAACCGTAATTAAGGCATAGACTAGATATTTTTGAATTGCAAGTCGGGACTCCGAAAACTACTCTAAAATATTACAAACCGATGCATCTTGGGCAACTTTGCACGCCTTCCTTTTTGCTTTTCTTGGAAATAGAAAAAGCAAAAAGGTAAAAGGTTTCTTTGCTGAGAAGAGAACCTTTATATGATGTTTGACCTTTCTCAAACATCTTATCAGTTGTATCTAGCCTAAGGAAAGAAGAATATCTCCTGTACATTTGTACTTTCATTCTTCAATCTGTGCTCTTCAGTCTGTGCTCATCAGTCTGTGATCTTCAGTCTGTGAACTTCAGTCTGTGAAGCCTTCTGTATTCAATCTTCATTCTTCAGATGATGAATTCATAAGTCTTCAGAAAGAGCATGGCTTTCAGTCTGTGAGGATCTTCAGTCTGTGCAGCACAGACTCAGAAACAATTCTTCAGTCTGTGTAGCACAGACTCAGAAACACAGACTCAGGAATTTCACTAAGTTTCCTGAATACAACTAAGTTAGATTTTGACTCTTCAAATTTATAACTTAGGTTTGATCATTGTTTTTCCCAACAATCTCCCCCTATCTGATGATGTCAAAATCTATTTACAAAAGATAATAGAGAAATAATAAATACTAAGGTGAATCATAACATATGGATCAAGACTTATATATATAAAGTCAGAATCACAGTTAGTTCACAAAAATATTACAATTATTACATAAGATTGTAAATCAAAAATCTAACAATCTTCAATCCTTTCTCTGAGCCTTGATCTCTTTCATCTTTTCCACTTTCCCCTTCAACAGTTCTTCCATTTCCTTATCAGATTTGTCTTCAAATTCTTGATACTCTAGGATGATCTTCTTGCAGATATCTTCAAGTCCAGTCATCATCCTGAGTTGGGAAAGGTTGTTGAATAACCAGCTGATCAGTCTTCTTCTGAATGGTCTGGCTTGAGAATGTTTGCATTCCTTCAGCAGGGCAATGCAGTGCAGCAGAGACTCTCCATATAACCTATTCTGATCCTGGAAGCACTCTATCCCGTTGATATCTCTATAGCACAGACCTTCAATGCTGTCAGTCTGTACATATGATCTATCAATGAAAATGATACCTTTGGGTAGAGGATGCTCCCTTCTCTGCTCATTCTCTGTGGATAACCCAGCTGAATTCTTCTTGATTACAAAGTTGTTTGCTATGAAAAACAACTTGTATTCTTCTTCTGAGATGAGCCCCTGACTGAGAACTACCTCAATCAGGTAAGATAGCTCATCCAGAACTTCTTTCTTCAGATCCTTGTCAGCTGCACTCTTCGAAAGATTGACAATGGATTGCCATTCCTTAAGCCCTAGAGTGTACAGTTCATCCACCCATACCATCTTCTTGCTCTTGGTCAAAGTCAGCTCCAGCTTTAATTTTTGTCCAATCTTGTTCAGATGACATTCTCTGATCTTCTGCTTGAGCTTTGACTTTTGGAAAGTGGCTTGTAGCTTTGGTTTCAGGCTCTCTATCTTCTGTAATCTTATTGACAGCTCTTCATCTTCTTTGATCTGTTGCTCAACTTGACTCATTATGATCTGAGTCTGTGAACAACTTTCATCTTCTAACTCTTTGGAGAGCATGTCAACAAATCTTGCTTCCTTCAGCTTCTGCTCTTCAATTGATAATACATTTAAGTATTCGGTTAAGGTCATACCTTGAGCAGTAGCTTCTTGTTGCAAGAGTTCATCCTGTAGATTTGTCAGTTCAGGATTTCTTGTGCCAGTAGCATGATCATCCACCATCTTCTTGATCTTGCTTAACCTTTCCTGCTTGGATAAGGCAATCTCCTTGCCTTTACCCTTATCCATAACTTCTTCCATGGTAGAGCTTGATCCAGGATAAGTGCTAATCAGGTGAGCACTTCTCCATCGCATTCTATCTTCAAGTTCACTTCTACCTGGAGGCAGTATTCTGGTTGTTGTGGTTGATCTAGCAGGATTAGCTTCAGCTTGGATGGCTTCAGCACTGATAATTAGAGCATCAGTGCTTGCTGCTGGTTGCTCTGAGCTCTGAGTCTGTGATTGATGCTGTGTCTCAGTCTGTGCAGGTTCAGAAGGCACAGACTGAGACTCTCCAGTCTTGACTTTTGAGGCTCCTTCACCTACACCTCCAAAAGTAGCATCATCTTCATCATCATCTGATCTTCTGAAAACTTCAGACTCAGAACTGCAGTTAGGATTGATGGCATCATCATCTTCACCATCAGTATCCTGTTCTTCAGCCAGCTTCACAAACTGATCCCAGGTCTTGATCCCCTTCATCTTTGGTTGGGAATCAAAGATATCCCTTTCAGGAATCCTCCTGGCCATTCTTTTTGTCTTTCTGGCTCTTTTGATCTGCAGTGGTTGAACATCTTCATCTTCTTCCCTTGGTCTCTTCAACTCCATCTGACCTTGGGCTGAGATAGTTGCAATTGGGTCTATGTGTAAGACAATGGATGACTCCCCCTGAGTCTGTGCAACCATCTCAGTATGTTCACCTGACTGCAATCTCTCTTGCTCCCTCTCAGTCTGTGCACTCATATCTTCAGTCTGTGGCACAAACTGAGCTTCAGTCTGAGATTTCACCCTAGCACCTTCGGGTCCATCATCTCCATCATCTCCCTCACTGCTATCTCCCCCTAAATCTAAGGATTTATTATTTAAATCTTTATCTTTTGAGGTTTTAGCTTCTGCAGACCCATGCTTCATCTTCTCCCCCTTTTTGACATCATCTACCAAGTTTGAGAGGGTGGTCTGCATTTCATCTAACCTATTGGATACCTTTTCCTCCAGCATATCCACTTTATCCACCATAGTGGAGACTAGATGCTTCATCTTCTCTAGCTCTTTCTTATTATTATTGAACTCAGTCTGTACCCATTCAGACAACCTGTTGATGGCAGAAAGCACATCATTAAGTGTACTAGAAGGCACATACTGGGTCTGGTTGGAGGGGTTAGAATTGGGTGATGGTATGTGTTCCTCACTTGACTCATGTTGAAACTGAGCAAGATCACTGGAATCTTTTGGTGTTGCACTCTTTGCCTCACTCTGTGTCCTGTGCATGGAAAAGCGATCATAGGCATTGAGTGGTGTAGTTGTTCCCTCAGATCTAATCCGGTGATAGGATAAGACATCACTGGGAAATGAGTGTGTTGCACCTGTTGCCTCAAACAGATCCTGGTGTAATGGAACAGTATCACTGGCAACTGATGTTGAAGTTTGTATGCCCTCACTAACCATCTGGTGATAAGATGGTAGATCATGGAGCAAAGAAGTTGAGATCTGTACCTCAGTCTGTGACATGACTGGGGCATTGGCAATCTGTGCAGAGGGGTGTAAGAAAAGACTCACTGGAATGTGAACTAGTACAGGACTAGTGGTCAGTATGGGTTCAGCCATTGTGAGTGGGGTAAAGAGGGGGGTGGTCGTGCTCAGGATTGGAGCATCTTCTTCAATGCTTACTACAGGGGTCAGTGTAGTAGCAGTAATGTGGGTATCCAAGCTGACTAAACTAGTTGTAGGTTGGGTCAGTTGGGTAGCCATTGGCACCACAGACTCTAGCAGAGCTGTAATGGAATGGTCTACAGCACTGGAAGGTGTTCTATTGACATCCAGTTCCATGGATGATGATTCCACTTGTGCTATACTTTTTGGAGTTGAGTCTGGTGATTCCTCCAGAGTGAGTGGTGACTCATCTGGGTTGGTTTGTTTGTGACTCTCTTTTGTGGGTGAGGATGGGCTAGGATAAGAAGGTTGATCTGTATCCATGTCCTCAGAAGAAGAAGATTTACTACCTGCATCTTCTGTTGAAGATGGAACAGACTCAGCAATGTGTGAGTCTGACTCCAAGTGCACAGACTGAGTTGAGTCTGTATCCCCGGAGTCTGTGTGCTCTGCTTCAGCCACACGATCTTCAACAGCCTGGGTCTTATTACCCATACTATCACTTGAATCATCACCCTCCATGGATGCAGAAGCAACATATGGGTGATCAATCCAGTGCTACATAGCAGCAGTGATAGGTGCTCCAGAAAGTGGAACCGGATGGTTAAACACTTTATATGTGAGCATGGGAACAGGTATATCTGCCACTTTATTATTAAAAGACATATATACAGACCCAGTTAACCTGGATTGGATGCACAGGGAGAGTAGCCTTATAAAAGGTACATTAAAAATTCTGGTTGACTCATTCACCAGTTTTAAAATTTCTTGAAAATACAACTCTGCAAAGTTGATGTTTAAACCAGTGATGAATGAGCTCAACAGCTGAGTTTCAAACTCATTTAGCTCCCCTGTGCTACCAGATTTACCTCCTAGACTCCTAATGATGCCAGAAATTAAAAATTTCCATTTGGGGGTGAATCCTGACATCAAAATTGTGCCTTTTTCTTTGGTATATCCAACCAAAGGAAGAGAAGCCCTTGTTGCTTCTTTGGTTGGAATAGGTTCAAAATTATTTCCCAAAGGCAGGTCTAAGACATTCCTAATTAACTCCTGATCAATGGTAACTGCCCGTTTACCATGATCAATAGTACCAGTAATTGCAGTATTGGTACTATTTGAGGAGCAAGTATACCACCATTCCATTAGAAATTGTGGGTATATTTGAGGAACTGTGTTAAAGAATGCTCCCCTTAATGGATGAGCAGACATAAAAGCAATTAGTTCCTCAAACCCTTTATTCTTTTTCGAATCAGGGATGGAAATGGTAGCTACTTGATTGTTGATACAGAGTTTTACCTGTTTCCCTTGTTTGAAGGGTTTAGCCGCAATGATGTTGGCAGGTGCCGTGTAAACCCATTGATCAGCCATTGAAGAAATTTTAGAAATTGATTTTTGAAAATGGTTGAGCGATTTAGGGTTTAGAAACTCTGTTTGTTTTTGATGTGCAAGTACGAATGAAGAAGAAAGGGAGAAAACATAAATGGGTATTTGTAGAAATTAAATTTCCGTTAAATGGGACCCACTTGGACGGTTTATCCCTGTTTCTTCAACAGTAGCGCTGAGGCACGTGCACTTTTTGTATTGAGCAGATAAATAGACAACAAGCGCCAAAACTTTTAATGATTATTACCATAAAGATGGTTAAAGCATTAAATGCAAAGATATTGTTGTTTATTTATGTAAAAAAAATAGAATAAATAAATAAATATATTAAAATTAAAAACATTTAGTCTGAGTGTATATAATCAGTCTGTGCAATGAGTCTGGGTGACGTCACACAGACTGAGCCATATAACAGACAAACTAAGAGAAAATAACAGAATTTAAAAAAAAACTTTTGTGCCAGCAGTGGTAACAGATTGATATTGCTAACAGTACTAACTTGTGAAAGCAGTACTAAAATTAACTAACAGTAGTAACTTGCGAAGGCAGTACTAAAGTTAACTAACAGTGGTAACTTGCCAAAGCAGTACTAAAATCAACTAACAGTGGTAACTGGTGTGAGCAGTACTAAAGTTAACTAACAGTGGTAACTGGTGTGAGCAGTACTAAAGTTAACTAACAGTAGTAACTTGCTACATTAACAGTGTTAATTGTACCAATCTTTACCAGCAGTGCTAAAATACGAATTCATGGGGGCAGTGATAAAAAAAGTCTTATCAGTATTAACCAGCAGTACTAAAAGTAACTAGCAGTATTAATACTAATAGTACTAAAATACTAACCTTATGAATTAATAAAGCACAAAAATAGAGGGTCTAGTCTGAATGAATATGGTCAGTCTGTGTAGCTAATCTGGAAGAAGTTACACAGACTGAAACATATAATCAGTCAGACTGAGAGAAAATAACAGAAGGTATAAAATCTTTTTGGAATTTTCTTAGAAAGTATGTACAAAAACATCTCTTTGTCTGTGCTTTTTGATTGTATGTAGCTGAGAATACAGTTATACAGATTGAAAAGCAGACACAGACTAAGAATTGAATCATATAGATTCAAGGTTTTACTAGGGGTTGAGCATTCCTAGTTGACCAAGCAGATACAAAAATCTATCTTTATTTAAAGGTTTAGTAAAGATATCTGCTAATTGGTCATTTGTGGGCACATATTTGAGAATCACTTTACCTTTCTCAGCACAATCTCTGATAAAGTGATGTCTGATCTCAATATGCTTTGTCCTGGAGTGAAACACAGGATTCTCAGTGATGGCAATGGCACTTTGGTTATCACACATGATTGGAGTTTTTGTAAACACCAAATCATAGTCTGCTAGTTGATGTTGCATCCATAGCAGTTGAGCACAGCAACTACCAGCAGCCACATATTCTGCTTCTGCAGTGGATGTAGCAACAGAATTCTGTTTCTTGCTTGACCAACTGACTAGTTTGCCACCTAGCAGTTGACATCCACCAGAAGTGCTTTTCCTGTCTAATTTACAACCTGCATAATCTGCATCTGTATATCCAATTAGATCAAAACCAGAGTCTTTGGGATACCAAAGACCCAGGTTAGGAGTACCTTTTAGGTACCTAAAAATTCTTTTTACAGTTTTTAGATGCGATTCTTTAGGTTCAGATTGATATCTAGCACACAAACATGTTGAGAACATGATATCTGGTCTACTTGCAGTGAGGTATAGTAGAGATCCTATCATACCTCTATAAGTGGTTTGACAGACTGACTTACCAGACTGATCCTTATCCAACTTATCTGCAGTGCTCATTGGTGTTTTCATAATTGAACAGTCCTTTAAAGAATATTTAGTAAGTAGATCATTGACATATTTACCTTAGTTGATGAAGATACCATCAGGTTTCTGATGTAGTTGTAGACCAAGAAAGTATGTTAACTCACCCATCATACTCATTTGATACTGTTTTGACATTAAGTTTGAAAACCATTTACACAATTTTTCATCAGTAGACCCAAATATAATATCATCAACATAGATTTGGACTAGTATGACATCTGTCTTGTTCCTTTTGAAGAACAAAGTTTTATCAATTGATCCTCTAGTAAAGTCATTACTAAGAAGATAGGATGATAAGGTGTCATACCAAGCTCTTGGAGCTTGTTTTAGCCCATATAGTGCTTTCTGCAATTTATAGACATGATTTGGAAAAGTGGAACTTACAAAACCTGGAGGTTGTTTCACATAGACTTCCTCCTGTAAGTTGCCATTCAGAAATGCACTCTTGACATCCATTTGATAGACTTTGAAGTCCTTGAATGCAGCATATGCCAAGAATAATCTTATTGCTTCAATTCTGGCTACAGGGGCAAATGTTTCATCATAATCAATGCCTTCTTCCTGCTTGTAGCCTTGAGCAACTAGCCTTGCCTTGTTTCTGATTATCACTCCATCCTTGTCCATTTTGTTTCAGTAAACCCATTTTGTTCCAATAATGGTTTTTCCTTTAGGAGCAGGAACTAGGGTCTAAACATTGTTTCTGTCAAATTCTGTTAACTCTTCCTGCATTGCTTCAACCCAATCATCATCTTTCAAGGCTTCTTCAGCTTTCTTTGGTTCAATGATTGACAGGAAGTTTGTGTAGAAACAGAAATTTGCAGTAGATAAGTTTGACACTTTAGCTCTTGTTTGTACACCAGAAACATAATCTCCAATTATTTCTGTAATTAGATGATACTTGTGTTCTTTGACTCCTAGAAGTGATTCATCATTTGATGGTAAATCATTCTCATTTGGTGGAAGAATAACAGGACTGAGTTCTGCATCATCTTCTACACAGGGCAAGTCTGAGTCTGTAGAGTTCACAGACTGAAAACTATCAGACTGAACACATGTATCAGAAGAATTTGAATCTCTGGACATAGATTCATCTTCTGTTGATGAAGGTATTGTCATAGAATGAGCAGGTTGATCATCTTCATTATCGCTTTTAGAGTCTTGTTGTTGGTTAACAACAACTGTGATTTGAGATTCAGATCCCACAACGGATAAATCTTCTAACAAATGAACATCAGACTGAGAAACATGTTCATCATTAGCAGAGGAAGCATCAAAGGTGACATTGATGGTTTCTTCAATTTTATTCCTTCTGTTGTTGTAGACTCTGTAGGCCTTTGAGATAGATGAGTAGCCAACAAAAATTCCTTCATCAGATTTAGGTTCCATCTTAGCTAATTGATCTCTTTGATTGAGAATGTAGCATTTACTACCAAAGGTCTGGAAGTAATGGATGGTTGGAACCTTCTTATGATACAACTCATATGCAGTTTTGCCATGCCTTTTGACCAAAATAGATCTATTTTGGGTATAACAGGCAGTGTTAACTGCTTCTGCCCAAAAATAAACCTTCATTTGACCATGGCATAACATGGTTCTTGCAGCTTCTATGAGTGTACGATTTCTTCTCTCAGCAACACCATTTTGTTGAGGAGTTCTGACAGAGGCAAAGTTTTGAATAATGCCTTTGTCAGTACAGAATACAATGAGAGTAGAATTCTTAAATTCTGTACCATGGTCACTCCTGAGTTGCTTGACAGGTGCATCTTTCTGCAATTCTTCTCTCTTGATTAGATTAATAATCTCTTTAGGAGCATCACTTTTAGCTTTAAGAAAGATGACCCAAGTATACCTTGTGTATTCATCCACAACCACAAGTGTATACTTCTTTCCACCCAAACTGCTAATGCTCATGGGTCCAAACATATCCATATGGAGCATATGCAGTGGTTGTTCAATTGTAGCTAACAATTTGGATGGAAAATGGTTCTTGGTCTGTTTCCCTAGTGTACATGCAGGACAAAGTTTGTCTTTTGCAAATGTAACATCAGGCAGACCTCTAACCAGTTTCTTCTTTGACAGGAGGTTAATGTTTTTGAAGTTCAGGTGGGATAACCTCCTATGCCATAGCCAGCTTAGTTCTGGCACAGACTGAGTATAGAGACAGGTCTCTACATTGTTGTCTGCAGAAGAAAGATCCAAGAGATAGATATCTCTTTCTCTTTTGGCAACTAATATAGGTTTGCCTTTGGAATTATAGATAACAGCAGCCTTCTTTCTGATTCTGATTTCACCATCATCATCACAAATCTGGCTAGCACTAAGCAGGTTATGCTTTAATCCCTCAACATAGGCCACCTTTGTTATTCTGATGTTGCCAGCCTTCACCACACCATAACCTTTTATCTTGGCAACAGAGTTGTCACCATATTTGACAGAAGGTCCTTCTTCTTCTACAAACTCTGACAGATTCTTCAAGGAACCTGTCATGTGTCTTGAGCATCCACTGTCTAGGTACCACTTGCTGTTACCCTGCACAGGACAAACAAAATCAATTAGTTACTTTTGGGAACCCATCTTTTGATGGGTTCTTTAGAGTTGGTTGAAGTCAATTCTTTAGCAGTTTTGGTGCTAAGTCTGTGAAGTTGACTTTTAACCTCTCTATTTTTGATTTTGTTGTTTGTAGACGACATTTGTTTGATCAAAGCAGCCTTTGGCTGTTTAAGAATGGACTTTGTGCATTTAATACCTTCATGTCCCAGATTTCCACAGTTGTAACATTTTCTGTTCAACATGATGGTCCTTTTGGATTTTGGGTTATTATTTGCACTAGATCCTCTGTTAAACTCTTGTTTTGACTCAACAAATGTTTTAAAATCTGTGGTTAACTTCATTAAGTTTTCACTAAGCAGCTTAATGGTCTCAGTCTGGTTGTTAAGATTTGACTTTTGAGAGTCAGACTGAGTGTTAACACAAACAGATTTGGAGTTAAGTTTGCCAGACTGAAAATTTATTTTTCCAGACTGACAGTTAGATCTCACAGACTGAGATCTTTTTAACTCCTTTGTTACTGGTTTTATGCCTTTAGATTTATCATTTGGCATATTATTGTCTGGACCAGTTACAGACTGAGATGTGGAAGGTTCAAACACATTATAACCTTTCTGTTTATTCTTGATTCCTTTTACCTCCTTTTGTCTTTTTAAAGATGGTACTGTGGGAATATTAACTTTGCCTTTTATAAATCTTTTCTTTTCAAGTTCTATAGTTCTTAAAGATTCATTAGTGATTATAAGTTCAGGCTGTTCAGATTGAGAAGTTTCACAGACTGAAATTTCTGAGTCTGTGTCTTCAGAGTCTGGCTCTGTCTCATATACTAGTTCTTTAGTAACTATTTTTGGTCTAACAAAAGCATTTGTCAATATAACTTTGTCTCCCACAGTATGACTAAAAGTATGAGGTAAAATCTCAGGTACAAATATAGTAGGTTTTGAGTTTATTTCTGAATTTATGTGACTTTTAAGATCAAACTCATCACCTATGACCGCTTGTATCTGAGCTGGAATCTGTTTGGATAAACAGTCCACATTTTTAAGTGATGAAATACACCAAGATTTACAGATCCTTTCATAATGATCAGCTTTGTTTTTATAAGCTTCTTTTTCCAGCTTGATCTTTTTGAGAAGGTCATATTGAGCATCAAGCTCAAGTTTGTACTGTTTATTTTGGTTTATTTCAATCACTTTTGATTGTAGATCTTTTTGAACTTGACTGAGTTTGGTTTTTAAATCTTGTATTTCCTCAAGTCTTTTCAAAAAATCTACATAAATGTGTTCAAACATTTTCTGTTTTTCTGCATCACTATAGTAAAGTTTAAAATGATTTACATTGTAAGCAGATCCTCTGTCCCAATCTGGATGAACACATGCCTTTTCTGCAAATTTGACATCTTTGTCAAACTGGCTCTCTGTGATAGCCATTAAGCACATATCTTCATCATCCTCAGATGATGAAGATTCTTCATCTATCCATTGTTCAACAACCAAAGCTTTCTCTAGTTTCTTTGGTTGTTGTTTCTCTCCAATTTTCTTGGAGTTAAAGTACTTTTTCTTGTACTTCTTGGCCTTTTCTTCCCACTTATCAGAATTTGAAGATTCTGCAATCTTCATTCTGCAGTCAGAAGAAATATGACCAACTTGCCCACATTTATAGCAAGTAGCTTTCTTAGGATCAAAAGTTGGCCTTCCTTTTGAACCTTTGAATCTTGCTTTTTCTAACCTTTGGGCTAGCAATGCCATTTCAGCTTCTAGAGACTCAGTTTCATCATCTGATTCTGAGTCTGTAAGAGTAAGATGGTAATCTGCTCTAGAGAAAAGTTCTCTATTTTTCCTTGTTGTTGCAACAAGGGCAGCAGATGGATCTTTTGCAATCCTTTTGGCATTTAGATCCTTTCTGGCTTTGGTTTCTTCAAAATTTAGTAGAAGTCCAAACAAGCCAGAGAGATCATATGTCTCCAATTTTTCACTCACAATTAATGAAGTGATAACTTCAGAAAAAGTGTTTGGAATGACATCAACAAATTTTGCACAGATTTCAAACTGTCCTTTGATGATATTATACCTTTCAAGATCATTGATTAAGATCTGAAATCTGGTATGAATATCAGTTAATGACTCTCCTTGACCAGCAGAGAAGTTCTCATAATTTCTTATGAGATTCTTCTTCTTTTGGGATTGTACTAAACTTACACCATCATATTGGTCAGTTAGCATATCCCATATGGCTTTAGCAGTTTTGCAGCCAGATATCTTAGCAAAGATAGGCTTAGTAACTGCATTGCCCAGAATGGATTTGGCCTTAAAATCTAATGCATATAGTTGCCTGTCTAGATCAGTCCAGGTACTTTTGGCAGCCTCAACAAATTTTTCAGGTGTCAAAATAGTGCCATTTGCATCTAAAGTAGCAGGAACTATTCTGCCAGGAATAATGGGTCCTTCCTGAATGACTCTAAGCATTTCATCATGAATGCTAGCAAGAAACCATTCAGCTTTCAATTTCCAGTGGGTAAAATTTACACCATTGAAGATTGGAATTCCCTTCCCAGCCATAGCAATAGAGGAAGTCATTTTTCAAAGTAGAAAATGTAGAGAAAAATGAATTTAGATGATTGTTTGATAAACTGGGTTCCTTTGATCGTTAAAGATTAAATCTTTATTTGCTCTGATACCAGTTGTTGGGTCACAAGGTTCCCAAAACTTAGATACAGATTAAATAACAGTTATCTCAACGTGTTAGTTTATATCCAAGTTTTATATCAAACAAGTTTAAATTAATCTAGGCGGAAAACAAGATTAATTTTGGCACAGAGTTTATTATGAATCAAAGTATTATTCACAATAAAGTGTTTGTCTCACAAAGATGACAATGTATTCAAACCCACACAGATGGTTTGAATACGATCCAAGTAGTATACAAAGATACAGTTATCACTACAAACTTCACAATAAGTGTGGTAATGCTTTAGTCTAAGCTCAAAGGTCTAGTATACTAATTCTCTTGAATTTCTTGGATGATAGCAGTGCTTTTTGGACTGCTATTTATAGAGTTGGATGTAACTCTATATTATCCAGCTTACATAGTTGTCCAAGGGATAACAGATGCATCTTGGGCAACTTTGCACGCCTTCCTTTTTGCTTTTCTTGGAAATAGAAAAAGCAAAAAGGTAAAAGGTTTCTTTGCTGAGAAGAGAACCTTTATATGATGTTTGACCTTTCTCAAACATCTTATCAGTTGTATCTAGCCTAAGGAAAGAAGAATATCTCCTGTACATTTGTACTTTCATTCTTCAATCTGTGCTCTTCAGTCTGTGATCTTCAGTCTGTGATCTTCAGTCTGTGATCTTCAGTCTGTGAAGCCTTCTGTATTCAATCTTCATTCTTCAGATGATGAATTCATAAGTCTTCAGAAAGAGCATGGCTTTCAGTCTGTGAGGATCTTCAGTCTGTGCAGCACAGACTCAGAAACAATTCTTCAGTCTGTGTAGCACAGACTCAGAAACACAGACTCAGGAATTTCACTAAGTTTCCTGAATACAACTGAGTTAGATTTTGACTCTTCGGATTTATAACTTAGGTTTGATCATTGTTTTTCCCAACACTTTCTCGTCCAACTAACTAATTACCAAACTAATTAAAAACCAAAAACATTATAGAGAGAAACTAAAAGTGAGAAGTTGTGAGAGGAGGAGAATGAACAATATAGTGAAATGAATGTGGTACTCATAGTTGAAATTTGACCTGCATCGATCAAAACAGATCCTACCAGAACCGACCCGCACTTGGCACACGGTTGATCGCATGACCGAGTAAAAACAGGCCATGTCCGAGCCGTTTGGTCATGACCGGCTAAAAATGGTACTTTGGGATTTTAGCCTATGTAGTAAGCATTTAAATTGATCTCTACTATCTACGAGTTATAATCAAATAGAATAGAATAGATAATACTACTAATCGGTTGATGTGTAAACTGCACAAGATTTGGATGGTTATTAATTTATACTTTATAACTCAACATTTTTCGAATCATTGAGGTTATTGGTATAACATCGATCTCTATAAAGTTTAATCTTTTTGTATTATAATGATTAGGCGCCTTCATATAGAAGAAATGATGATGTACCCATCAACCTCACGGTCTAAATCAGAGCAATGCAAATACAACATAAGTTATACTTGATTAGAAGACAAATGTGATATAATATATTGCCAATGACAAAATATATCATATTTATAAATAAATAACAGAGTGAGTTCAAATGAGAATAAGATTTTTGGTGAGAGTAGATGAATTTGTAGGAATGCGTCATATATTACAAAATTTTCTTTTCTTCACGTTGTTAAAAGTTAAATATCTCAAGAATGAGTCATTGAAAAATCATAAAATATTGCACCATAAAAATTAACAATTTTTTTTCTTCGATTAGACATCTCACATGATATACTTTCGACGATTTTTTTTATAGGTTTTACAAATTGTACACTATTAGTATCACATGTGATACTCGTTGGTATCACATATGATAGTTGTTTACAATAACCACCAAAAAACGAAAAAAAAGTTCGTCGAAAGTATGTCATGTGAGATGTCTAATCGAAGAGAAAAAAACGCTAAATTTTATGAGGCAATTTTTATAATTTTTCGATTTACCGTTTGTGAGATATTTAATTTTTAAAAACGTGAGAGAAAGTGGATTTTGTGACACGTGTCACATTTTTATTGATTTCTTCAATCTCATTAAATGTTGTTGCTCATTTGAATCTCAATCTACTATAATAACTTTACAATACAAACTACGACACAATAAGTAACGTTTTACAAAATATACTAAAAAATATGAATTTATACGAATATCAAATTACATCGATTATAAAAGAGTTGTTACGTTTTGTTACACGAAGAATGCTCTTAGCACAAAAATCAATGGCTAATTTTGGTCAAAAACTAGTTATTGTTATATTATAACAAAAAGAAGGTAAATCTAGAAAATATACTTAATGGGAGAATAAACCATCGCAACATAGTCTATTGGTTGACGTCCTGATATACTTTACGAGAGGTATTAGATTCAAACTTCACTAGCAGATATCTTAGGTGATCAGGGTCAGAAACGGTCACGAGATAACATGATTACACTGTGTACTTCTGAATACAAATATTCGCCCTCCTCGAATAACCTGAACAGAAAAAACTTCATCCGGGTTACTTAATAGGAGACTAAAAACACGATGTATTCATGCTAGCTAATTTTAAATAAGAAATAAACAACTCTATTTATTCGCCGTATCGCCCAAAACACAAAAAATTTTCTTGTTTGAAAGATTCCAAACCAAATTCATCAATAAGTTCGTTAATAATAATTATAATATAATAATAATAATAATAATAATAATAATAATAATAATAATAATAATAATTATTATTATTATTATTATTATTATTATTATTATTATTAATATTATAAAGATAACAATATAAGTTTTACTTCCTCAATCCCAATTTACTAGTTCACTTTTTCATTTTGAATTATTCTAAATTGATTGTTCACTATCAAATATGAAAAGGAAATTTGATCATGTTTATTATATTGTTCCTACTTCAAGAATTAAATTAGAAAAACAAAATAAATCTCAAATTATTTAATTAGGGGTAAAAATGTCATTTTGCAAAAAGTAGTAGTATTTATATTGTTTTGCTTTGTGTTATCTGTTTTTGTATTATCTGTTTGGGACGTGGAACTATTATTTTGTCAAAACAAAAAGGTGTTTAGGATAACTATTTTAATGAAGATAGTGTTTAGGATAGCTATTTTAATGAAGATATTTTGATTAAGAAAATTATGAAAGTAATATTTTGTCTTCACCATGAATGAAATTTATGAAGATATTTTTAAATACAAATCTAAAAAGTAAAACGCATATAATAATAACATAAGTTGTCCCTTATGCAATGTTGATAGTACATTAAAAACCTTTGTTCGTGTCATCTTTTAAATCTTTGAAAACAGAGATACACTTTACCGGTAAATGAGTTCAAGCACAACTCAAAGATATTTTAACACCACACCAACCTTGCTAACATACGCCCAGTGCATAATTTACGTGCTAACATACGCGACGGGTGCGCATCTACGCATCCTATATAATTATCTGACCCACACACATTACCAAACCATGCCCTTCAACCTCCTCAAACTAACCACCGTATCTTCTATTCACCTCCACCACCAACAACGGTGGCTCCGCCGCGCAATCGCCACCGGAAGATCTACGACGTCACCGGCGATGTGCTCGAGCTGGTGGAGGACTACAAATTGTTCGAACTCAGCGCACGATAATAATAGCAACGATAATAATAATAACAGTATTAATAATAACAATAATAGTATTAAAAATAACAATAATAACAACAAGCTAGGGTTTCGTGGTTCAAAAAAATCGAAATATTCAGCATTAAACGGTGGAAGTAGAGTGAGTATGGGATCCGTAAACAATGATAACGGGGATGATAAATTGGTAACGGAAAATGATCGTGCCATGTCTACATTATCGTCGGAGAACCACCGCAACGTAAAATCGCCGTCGTCGAAACAACATCCGGCGGATAGATTGCTGACGTTGCCGACGATTTTAACGATCGGTCGCGTTGCTGCAATTCCGGTGCTCGTTAGCAGTACGTTATTCTTCATTTATTTTTGAATATTTGTGCGTTTTAAAATTTTTAGAATGTTTTTGTGATATTTTGTATTATTGTGACATAAATTGTGAATGTTGTTTGATAAATATTCTATTAGATGGAATTTATATAATAAATGTATGGATGCTGTGAAACAGAGGCAAAATTGTGGAGATCTTTTGTTTTTATGATTGATGTATTTCTGAATGTTGTTATTTTTGGTTTTGTTACGACTGATTCAAGCACGAGGTTAGATTATGTTCAATTATTCGTCTCGATATAGATTGTAGGTTTTTATCACACATGCTGCAGATAATGTAGTTTGTTTATGAAAATTTGTACATTAGTTTATGCAATTTGGAGTTTGCTATATGAATCAGCTGTTTAGAATACCTTATGTGCTTACAGAGCTATGTATATGTTTCTCCCTGTTTTCTACGCTACATGGAATGCTGCAACTTGTTAATGTAAGGAGGAAAGGTTTAAGCTGCAGCATTCTGTTAATGGTTTCTCTGTGCTGTTGTTTATGATGCATGTTGTTTCATCCTTTTTAGTTGCTTGTCTGTTCTTATATTCAGAAGTGGCATGACCTATTTTGCGAATGGCATTTGGTTTAGTTGAGACTGAGTTAAGCAGAGGGACTGATATTACTGTTTGTAATTTATTACTCCGTATTATATTGGATGATTGTATGAATATTGTCATTTTCTCATTTTGATGATACTAACAGGTTTTCTTTTTCTGATATCTGTAGCTTTTTATATGAATAGTCGGCTGGGGACAGCTGCTACCACAAGCATCTTCATTGCTGCAGCTATTACCGATTGGCTTGATGGGTATCTTGCACGTAAAGTATGTGTTCAGATTCTTTAAACTTCAAAGAAAGATACTACAGATTATTATTCATTCTATCTAAATTAAATTAAATCGTTTATTTTTTAGATGGACCTAGGAACCGCCTTTGGTGCATTTTTAGATCCGGTGGCTGATAAGGTATATCTCTAATTGGGTGCTTATTTGGTATTGCGTTTCATTAGTTAAATGATACTGTTGGATATGATGTTTTTCATTGTTTACTTATGGGCATCCTCTCAACAAGAATGTATTTCGATTTTTCTAACACGTCTTTTATCTTTGTCTAATTATTCATTCTTACTGGGTGTAGCTTATGGTTGCTACTACCTTGGTATTGTTATGTACAAAACCTCCGGAAGCAGCTATGCTTGGACAATGGCCTTGGTTATTGACAGTACCATCAATCGCGGTAATTGGCAGAGAGGTAATGCCTGAGCTTAATGCATTGTTCTTGGAAATGCAGCGTAGTTGACTATGTAAACAGACCTTTTTAGGTGTATTATTTCGTTATATATATTTTTCACCATACTGTTCCCCTTTCTTTAAGAGGCTTTAAAATCAGCTTGCTGCAGATTATGTCTAATTAATGCTAATTATCAAGTAACGTTATTGACAGCTAACATGGGATTGATACGCTATTACCTTTTGCAACCAATTATACTAATTAAGATGTTGGCTAGAAAGTGTGCTGTACACATCGCATCACATGAATGATATATATTATGATATTAGCATAAACCTGCCAAACATTAGATGGGAAAAGTTGCCAAACACGATCTGATGGCCCTTCCTCCCACTAACTGGGATCTGAGACGTTGATGTTTCTTATTGCTTTCTCCGTGAAGTAATTGATGGGACTGAACTACTGAAGCTTAATAAGGGGATTGCGGGTTAGGTTATTCTTTGTTGTCTTTTGCACATGGCACATGGTAGAAGTATGATGCCTACCTTTTGTTTTCTCTCAACAATACACATCATTAGGCATGACTAAATCCCCTCTCTCATGGATGGTTTTAAGATGAGGCGTTTGAAATATGTTCTTTCTTTTGATGTATGTATCATTGGAAAATTCAATCTGGACCGTTGAATACATTTGGATTGTTCCACAATCTTGTTGCGTTCCTCTTCTATCTTGCTGTTTGCCAAAAGTGTGCGAGTCTTTTTGAATTTACGGGAGAGGTTCTGGTCAGTATAACTATTGCAATGGCATGATGAATAAACTGTTGTAGGTCCTGTGCTTTCTCTAGCAGTTCTGCCTTTGCTGCAATCTAGAACTTTGTAGTGATATGAACTCTTGAGTTTGCACCGAGACACTTTTTGGAATTGGTGTCCTAACCTGCTTGACTGTATAATACTTCGAACATGTTCCCTCTCAAATCATATAATTTCAGTAATAAGTCAATTGTTCTGCTATACCTTGTATGTATACATTTCGCACTATATTTTTTTGGTTAAACATTGAATCCATTTGTTTAATGAATGAACCTATCTTCTTCATTT
This sequence comes from Gnaphalium uliginosum, assembly GCA_963930675.1. Classification (NCBI taxonomy): domain Eukaryota; kingdom Viridiplantae; phylum Streptophyta; class Magnoliopsida; order Asterales; family Asteraceae; genus Gnaphalium; species Gnaphalium uliginosum. The sequence continues at coordinate 24,278,308 of OZ005684.1, read as the reverse complement.
TACTTCTAGCCAGCTCAAGTATCTGACGGATAGCAGAATGATACTCCCTGGAAGGTGCCAAAATCAGAGTTCATAACATATTGTATAGAAAAAGGTCTTGCTTCTAGTGGCCTATAGCTGCACTTTTTTTCCTTTTAGGACCTGGATTATATTCCATTCATTTTCGTGACCTTTATTAGGTTGGCAAACATATGCTGTAGGATTTTGTTTCTAGATAATATGATTTTGATTTCCTTTTTTAACGATCTTTAGGGTAATCATGTGACATGCCAAGACCCATCAGACGGGATAACACATGATACCCTATTGAGTTGTCCATTTGTCCTTTGAGCAGCTTGAAGTTGGTTAGGTCAGTTTCGGTTTATGCAGCCCGGAAAGGTTACACAGCTTAATCAGATAAACATTAGGTCTTGTAATGTGAAAATTTAATTTAGTGTTGACAAGCTTAAAATCAATTTGGAAAAGATTGATTTGTTAAGGAAGTACACTTTATGTTTGATTAGATGATGTTTTAAAGTTTCAATGGTTAATTGTATACAATGTTTTCATCGACACATAGTTTATTACAAATGTTTGGCCATGACTTAAATGCCTAAAAATGCCCCTTTGTAAGGACCAAATAATGGAAACTCGTGGACCAAAGTTAGATTAACGAATTTCAAGTAGTGATTATGGATGGGGAGAAAGTAAAATCGAATAATAAACTCATCAAAGACGGAAGTGTTGCATTCTTTTTTAGACAGGGAATATCAGTTGCAACATTTGCTCTGTATATGAATATGAGATAAAGCTTTTGTGACTCGGTACCTTGTGCTATGAATGTATCATGTTTGCACCACACACTAGTGGCCGTGTCTAAATCATTGACCATATTGTTGATTCCCGTCTTTATTTGTCCCTTTCCTCCTTCCTAGTATTCTGGCCTGAAATTGCCTTGCCTTCATTTTCTGTAGACGCTGATTATTTTTCTGTTGAGCATAAAATTTTAGTTTACCATGCATTAATGAATCTTTTCTCTGCATTATACCATTTTAGTACTTTTTGTGACTGTAATTCCTGCAACATCTATTTGGTTTTTTATGGTAATGTAAAACAAAACTTGGTGTTCTTTTAAGTATTTGACGAACAGCTTACACTCTATTCCAGATAACAATGTCTGCAGTGAGAGAATGGGCTGCTTCACAGGGTAGTAAGCTTTCAGGGGTAATTTATATCACATCCTCTTTTAGTTATTTATTTGGTATTGGTACTATTATTATTATTTTGGAAAACTCTACAATGTCTTGAAATCAATGCATGGTATTTAGGCTGTTGCTGTAAATAATTTGGGGAAGTGGAAAACAGCCACACAAATGACGTCGTTAACCATTCTTCTTGCCATTAGAGATCAAAGGTTCGTATGTAATTATGTTCTTTTCGATTCTCAGGTCAATATATTAAAGTATCCCTCCATCCTAAACAAGTCCACATTTTGACATCCTGATCTGTCATATGCTAACTTTCATAACTTCAAAATCAATAAATAAATATTTAAAAACATGTGACCATCCAAGTCAAAATCAGGAGTGGACTCGGGACTTTAAAAAGAAATGTTATACGAGTAATAAAGTATCTAAGTAGAGGTGGAAAATGAGTCGATTCGGTTTATGTTTTATTCCGAGACGGTCAAATGGTTAAGAAATAAGATGCTTAAAGTAAACTGGTCAAATAGGTTGAAAGTCACCCATACACACATAGAACCTCCTACTTATAATCATTTTAATTATGTTTTAAACACCAACTATATTTAGGACAAGAAGTGATTTGAAGTAACCTAACTTGATATGACCCATAAAAAACTACCCTTTTGGCCAGTTACCGAATTGACATGCTCATATGCCACCTCTAGCTTTAAAATGTCCAACACGGTTACATACTTGCATGCATTTATGTTTGACCCCCTTTGACAACAAATATGCAGTTTTACAGAGGTAGGGTTACTGGGAGCATCTGGTGTTGCTTTACTTTACGTATCAGCTTGGCTAGCTGTATGGTCATTGGTTGTGTATATGAAGAAGATATCCAAAGTATTGCTGATGTAAGAATTTTTTTTTTTAAAAAAAGAGCATCACAGCTGCTTTGACCCGTTGCTTTCCACCTGAAGCTGCTCTCTTTTAACCCAAGTTTTCTTATATTTGCCATACTATATCCTCTATAGATTTCCATTGGTAGTTCAGATGTCGATTTATTGTCCTCATGTTGATGTTTTTGTTCTACCGAGGAAGACAACATTATATGAAACAAATAATTTTTTCTCGTCTGGGAGATTCACCCTCGATACAACATATGTTTATTATTTTCTATGACTTACAAGGCACATTTTTATGTATTGTTACTTGTAGATTGATATTCTATTTACCATCAGATTCCTCAGATCTATATTGAGAGGAAATGTTATGCATTGTTACATGTAGATGCATTTCATGTAGTAGAAAAGAAACTTAATTTTCAAACATGTTACTTGAAATATGTGATATGCGCTTGTATACAATTGGTTACCTGAGTATTCTCCATGGGTTAGCTATATTTTGTGAGTGAAAAAAAATCATATCTTAATTATTAAAACATATTTTCAGACAAAGCAACAATCATATGTTGAACATTCATAAGACCCATTAGAATAATCAACAAAACAAACTGAGCTCATAAGACCCATTTCAGAAGCAAAACAGGAATGTAAGTTCAGGACTCGGGTTGTACTTTAGGTTCCAATCATCATCTAGTCACATGGACAAGAAATGTGTCAATTGATACGCCCCCATATGAGGGTCAAGGGTAATATATTAAAAAAAACGAAACAATCCCAAAATCTGTCATGAGCATGAAGTACATCGGTCATACAATCGACAGATTCCATTTCAGCAAAGTCTAACATCACAAATTCTAATTTTGCAAACTAAGCTACCAACTTGTCATCCAAAAAGAAGAAAAAAAACCTACCAAATTCAGTTAGTAAGAGATTACATGAACAAACTTCATAATTGTGGGAAGACTGTATCAATAGAAGCATTGTACATTGGATTGGCTAACCAAAGTTTAGCAAGAAACTGATGAGAGGTTGTGAGCCTGTGAACTTCTTCCATGAGCCAGATGTTAGTTTCGGCTTTACATGGATGAATTACGGTGTCTAATGGTTCACCTTTAATGGCAGCATCACTTCTCATTTGATCCCATTCTTTTATACGAACATTGGTGAGGTAATGGAGCGGCTGCTGGTACATTTGTTTCATTGATTTGGCTAAACCACTCCATGAGGTAAATGATATGACTGAGGCACGCTGAGCTGGAAGTGGAATTTCCTTCATGTAGTCTTGATACATTTTTGCACTTCTTATCAATAATTCTGCATCAAGATAAGATTAGGGGGGTACCCCTTTAAAAAATTCTTATAACTCAGTCAGACTAAATAAGCTACAACTTCTGTAGCCTGGTTACTTGTAATTAAAACATAGTACGAAGTATTAAAATTTAAACTTTCATATCTACATAGTCTACAAGATTGAGGTATTACAATAGACAGCTGCTTAATGCATCTCTTCTAGACTAACATTTACCCCTAAAATTTAGACTTTCATATGTCTAAGTGAATCACTCAACCATACGTAATTACCAAATATCACATTAATGTTTTGCCATTCCTCCAGACATTTGAACTAGAGACCAGAAGCAGATTTCTATTATGTTAAAAAAAGCCGATTAACTCATGAATTGTAAATTCTATCTCCATAATCCGATTCTCCCAATAACTCGATACAAACAGAGTTGGCAATTTTAAACTATTAACTCAAAAATAGGTTGATTAGGGTTGTGTTTTATCTCCAACGGGTCTAATGGGTTAAACGGGTTGAAGGTCGTCCAAAGTCTAGTTATGCATACAACCTCAAAATCAACTTTATTCAAAGTTAGATTATTACTGTAATAATACTGATTTTTAACTTAAAATCAACTCAGCTAACTTATATATATTATTAAATTCTTTTACGTATTTGTGGGCCAACCCAGCTCGACCAACTTGTTTCACCTCATACTAAACAAGGGCCAGTTTCAAGCCAAACCCTGTTTTGACCCATTAAACAATGAACCCACGCGACCCATCTTGGCACATCTTGAAATGAAATATGGGATAATCTTGCTAAACTATATGTCACCTCTAAATACAAGTCTAATGAGTAAGTAGAAAATCTAGCAATTAGATGTCTGTTACTACAAAAGATTAAACAAACTACCTTCAGTTACTACTTTTTTGACAGGAACGATAACTGCAGTCTCACTTTTCGGTCGCTTGGCACATGCAAGGTCTTTGGTTCCATTGGAAGGAGAAGGTTCACCATCGTCATCATCCGACGATATATCCAAAGGAACTGGCAGAGTTCTCTTCATTGCGATTCACATGCAACCTGGAGAGAAAATCAACAGTGTGAAGGCTAGTTATTACACCCTCTCCCGTCCCAGATTTATAATTCACGGACAAACACACAGTTTAATAAAACATAATCATTACATTTTACAAAAAAAGAAAAGAAAGTTTTACCCTTTAGTTTACTTTTTACCCGCCTTTTTATGGTTTATATATACATTAAGGGTAATAAAATAACTTTAGTTAACTATACTCGTCTACTTTTGGAAGTGGACAGTAATATTGGGACAGCCAAAAAAACAAAGGAAACATGGACTATAAAATTGGGACGGAAGGAGTAACTTATTACTCTTACAATTGAATGAGTGATATGACAAATCGCGGGATGAAAAAAGTCAGCAATTTCCTTCTATAGAGATAAGCCATTGTCCAAATCGAGAAAGTCATTATCGAGGTAAAACGTATTAGCGGGTCAACCCAACCCTATCTGACCCATTACCAAACTATTCCGTTTCCCATTTCCAAAAATGATTTAAGTCGATTTAAAGTAACTTGCAAGTATTGTTAATAACGAAAGTTCATTAAAATTACATGTCAAATTTAACTTAGGAGAGTTAGTCACTTTGACACAAATGCTACTACCTCTTTACATAGACCAAAGAAGGCACAAATAAGTACACAAAAGAAGAGAATTGACACCTCAGTTTCAACACATACACCAAATAGACCAGTATTTTGAACATCGTCTGTAGAATTTAACATCCAATTTATTTTAAAATTCCATACACATAAATCATTAACCAACCATTCAAAACAAGCAAAATCCCATGAGGAGAAACACAAGGAGTTCACACACAACAAATATTATTTGAATTCCACAACAGGATAGAGTCGAAAGGGGAGGTCAATATGAACTGTTTTCTATAGACGGATAAAACAGGAGGTCAATAACTAGTATAAGAGGGTATCACCTACATAAGGACTATGGATATTGGTGGTTAACTGTTTAAGTGCTTCTTTCGAGTCACATCTGCCCAAAATTAGTTTGCAATTTGGAGAAAAGATCCACCCTTTGAGGCGGTGGGTTGTCTTAAGTACGTGCCTTGTATGGATAAAAAAAGTACTGACTACTGATCAATAACTTCGTACGCCAATCAAGAAAATTTTGAACACGCATAGGCCACCATATTATGCAACCAAAGACAAATTGTGTGCTTTTATAAGCGACCAATTTACATCACACATCTATAGTTGAGATCCTAAAATTGCAAGACAAACTTGAGATCTTCTTTAACTTACGAAATTGGCGATTTCGTCTTTTTCACAGCACTTATATAAGTATGCATGAGTAGATCTCAATTCATAAACTACATGAAAAGGCTCAATGTGTGAATTTTGATAGTGAAAATAAAAATAGTAGCAAGAAACTGCAGACCTCAAAAACCCATAGATAAGCCCTAATCACACAAGAAAGCATTAAACTTTAAAATACGAAATTTTAATCCAAACCATAAAATGAAACTCCCTTAACATGCACTCATCTAATTTACAGTTAATCACATCCCCCCTTAACTAATAACTCTAAAACATTTAAGAAAAAATTAAATGAAAATAGCCATGCATATCTAAAATTACAGCCGAGTCTAGTTGAGTAAAAATAACCTAATGTCCTCCATTCCATTGTTGAAAACTACTATTAAATTTTTTATTTTTTAAAAAAAAATCTTGCTGTGTATGAAATTAGGAAAAGATACATTTTCACAATTAAACAGAAGCACTAAAACAAGAGTAAATTAAAAATTGGAAAAGGGAAAAAAATAGGGTTTATAGACATTAGACTTACAGAGAAGTAGAGCGCTTGAAATGTTGGAGCTTTCTCAATCGCTGTAAATCTCAGAGTTCCGTTGCTTGCAACTCAAAGCTTGATTTTTACACATGAATTAAGGCCGGCTAGAGAGTTTTTAAGAAGAAAAAGAGTGCAAATTATTTTTAAATGTTTTGTGTCCCAAGCCAAAAATAGGGAAAGTAAGACTCCTCTCCTAATGCAACACTCAAAACTTCTCCCAAAGTAACACTCAAAACCGACCGAAATTGACAGGTCTCTCGGACATCCAAACTAATAAATTAAATATTTAAAACACAATAATTAAAATAAACGCATATTTCATTAAAACAAAAAAATACTACAATTAAATAAAAAAAATACAATAACTAAAAAAGAAATATTACATTAACTGAAAAAAAAACGATTACACTAATTAATGACTACAGAAATTTGGTGGGAATTGCGAAATGTGATCGATTAGAGCATTGCAAAGTTGATGATGAACCTCTCGATCGCGTAAGTCCTTATCCATACGCAATTGAGTTTCAACATTTTCTTGCCACGAATGTCTTGGTGGGGTTTCCGGATATTTCTCCTCTAGTTGACACATATTTTTTCCGTTTTCCTCAGTTATCATGTTGTGTAGAATCACACAAGCATACATGTTTGTTGGTGTTATATGGTCTTGTCGGGTTCTTGATGATGTCTCAACGGCCCTGAAGCACACTGAATGATCGTTCCACATCTTTTCTTGCAGCTTCTTGATATCTCTTGAATCGCATCTCTTGTTGTGTTAGTTGATGCTTAAACGACTTTACAATAGTGTTCCGGATAAATCACATTGCCTAGATAATAGCCTTTGGTGAATTCCTGACTAGCAATCGTGAAATTTACTTGGGGAGCTCTATCTTGTAGTAAATCGTTGAACAAATCCGATTGATTTAGCACGTTGATGTCGTTGCTCGAACCCGCTGGACCAAAGAAAGCATGTCAAATCAACAAATCGTAAGAGGCAACCGCTTCGAGCATGATCGTTAGACAACCTTGATCACCTCTAGTGTATTGACCTTGCCACGCTATTGGGCAATTTCTCCAAGGCCAACGCATACAATCGATGCTTCCGAGCATACCCGGAAAACCATGCAACTCGGCATGACGCTGATGTAAACGTTGCACATCTTGTAGTGTTGATTTTCTTAAATACTCGGTATAGTATTAATGAAAAACACATTTACAAAAGTTATCCAAACAACCGTATGATGTTTGTTTACCAATATGTAAGTACTCATCAAACACATCGGCGGCACAATCGTACGCCAATTGGCGTACGGTGGAAGTGCATTTTTGCCAAACGTTAAAACCAGGTCTACCGGTTGCGTCAGGCCGTTGAATAAAATATGTAAAGTAGTCAGGTACCGAAATTGGGAAAACGATATAATACCTTGACATATACGGAGAAATAATGACTTGCTCATTCAATAACGTCGTCGGAAGATATCCGCCGGAAAATGTTGGACGCTCGGCAAAGTAGTCTAGATACAAACGCTCGCCCATTGTTCACGATCTTTAGAAAAGTATCATCTGGGTGCTCGTGATATCGGGATCGGAATATCCTCTCCGTCGGACAAATCAGAGTCTATCGAATTAATTATATTGATAGCAGTCGTCGGATCGAAAACCGTTCGTGATAGATTGCAAATCTTCAAGATCGGAATCGGAAGACATAGTAGAAATATTGTGTGAATATAGATGTGATAGTGTATGAATTTTTTGAAAATGAGAGTGTGTATTTATAGAGTAAACGAAGATTTTTTTTTAAATAAAATAAAATAAAATAAAAACCAACAGCTATATTTCAAACCATTTTTATTTTATATTTTTATTGAAGCACGCCTGTGAGACCCACACAAACAAACCGATCGACCGTCGGATAACCGACGGCTAAAACCGACGGACCGAACCGACGGTGTCGGTTCCGTCGGTTTTAACCGACGACAACCGTTGGGAGCGGCCTAAGGCTCGTCCCAAACGGCTTCGTTGGTTGGCCGTCGGTTCGGACCGACGAAACTGACGCTATTGGCACGGTCTCGTCGGTTCCGGCCGTCGGTTTGATGGGTCGGTTTTCCGACGAAGGTCGAACAAATTTTCGTTTTACTTTTTTTATATATTTGTGACCGTTAGAAGTTTTATAAATTTTTTTTTTCTAAAAAAGAGTATTCGTTTGGTGTCAAACGGCTAATTCATTTAAATTATATATTTCTTATATTTAATTTATTTTACCCACTAATTCATACACAATCACTACGATATGTGGCATACTACCACACTCATTTTATACACAAAAACTGCACACTACCACACCCATTTTATAAACAAAATGCCTAAAAACAAAAACAAACAAACATCTTCATCAAATTTAACCCAAGATATGTGGCAAAGTTTAATGAACAATCCAATCTGAAACTCAAATTCACCATCCAATTCATCGTTTGCTCAATCAAGCTTTTCGACACCTTCTCAACCGTCTCAACCATAAGTTATAGTTTATTATAAAACGAGATATTTAAATATTATATGAGCAATTGATTAATGAGTAATGAGATTGGGGGGTTAAATTATAAACTAGAAACAAATATTGTGACTAGAATATGAATATTAACTTTTGAGGGAATATGTGATAAACTAAAAATGTGAAAGGGGTTAAATTGACTAAAGAGATTGAGTTTGGGGACTAAGTTATTAATAGTGAAACCTTGCTTCCATTAATTAAAAATCTGGAAAAAATAAAATAAAATTAGATATATGTATTTGGGTATGTATGTGCGTTTGGAAGAAAGAGAGAAAGGGGGAGGTGAGCAAGAACAAGAAGTCACAAATTGAACTAATATTATTGTACATTCAAGCTTGTAATCAATCAATCATTCATCCTTGAGGTAAGAATAACCTCATTCATCTTTTAATTTGATTGTTTTGGTGATTTGAATATAAACCCTAACTTTTTAGATTTGGGAAAAGAGGGTGCATGGGTGTGGGCAGGTTATACGATTGTTGTTAAATCATAAATGACTTTATTTGAGTAACTTTGAGATAAAAGAGACGAATTATATTAATGTTAGGTGTTTTGATGATGATGATGATGATGATGATGATGATGATGATGATGAGTTGTTGTTGTTGTTAGGGATAATCCGTATAAACTATATGCATGAGAATTTGATTGAGAAAAGTGATTAATTACTAGTTGGATTAATATTGTGTTATAAGTTGAAATATGGAGTTTTGATTATGTGTTGGTGTCATTGTGTTGAAACATAAGAGTTTGATGTGAAAAATAAAATGAGCTAGTAATGAGTTAAATGAGAATTTCATGAGAAAGATGTTGAAAATATCTAGTTGAAACATTGTGTGTTTAGAGATGTGAACATTTGAGTTGATCGATAATTTGATGTTATTGGGTTGTAAACATGGTTGATTTGGATGTGTAATCTTTTTGAAATCAGTCCTAAATATGTTAATTGAGTTTGAGTTATCAATAAAAATGTTTTTAAACATGTTTGAGTTGGTTTGACAGAAACTCGAATTTGGACAGTAAGTTGTGCAGAAAATGAGCTATTTTCGTAAAATCATTGTAAATTAACCGTTACTCATATTTTAACGTGGCTGGAGTCGTTGGAAAGGTGTATGAGTCTACTTTCCAGTAAAATTTGTTTGAAGAGTTGAAACTGAGTTTAAGTTTGTCAAATAATTAAAATGCTAGAAACTATCCAGAATTGAGATTTAATTTAAGTGTTTGAATAATTTGATTCAATATAGAGATTTTAATGATGAGAGGATGATGATAAATTGTTGTTGATATGTTACCGTTGTTAAAGATGAGAAAATAAACTATGAGTACTTACATTATATGAGAAAAGAGTATGTTTGATTAATTGAGAAATTTGTTGTTTTGAGTTACAACATTTGAGTTAGTTGATAAATGAGAAATGAGTTAATATTGAGTTTATGTGTGACCTTGCGTGGTGATATTATTTATAGGTCCATAAAAGAGTTGATGTGTTGCTTGAGCTTGACAAAACTAAATTGCAAGGTAAGTAATGGGGGGAGGGAATAATATGATGAAAATACTTTGATTACGTGAGTAGTAGTCGAGTGTGTGTCATCATGAGGCGGGTGGTATGGTGGTGCCATTAAGACACATGTGATGGGTTTTCTATTCACTTACTAGATTAACATACAATGCGGAAATAACAATTAATCTAGGGCATGAAGGAAACTAAACCCTAAAGGATCTTAACTTAATAATAATACGCAACAAAACAAAATAAATAAGAAAATACTAACCTTTGAGAAAATCGGATTTCTCACACGCAGACCACCTTAGTAAAGCTTCCTAGCTTGAAGGCGAGTACTCAAACTAGAGCACCTCTGATAGTTCACACCCATGAACCAAAGAGAAAATTCCAACTCCTAAGGTCCCGATTAAATCGAGTAAACTCTTACAAGGAGAGGAATGAGAAAGAGAGAATTGAATTGAACTCCTTGAAGCCATGGCCTACCCCCTATTTATAAGGGAGGAGTAACCCATAGGTTTAATACAATAGCCGATGTGGGGTATACTGATTTCGGGTTCCAACCGCCGGTTGGAATATCCAGCCGCCGGTTGGACTTGTGCCTTCCACCGACTCACTTTAATTTGACTTCAGCCGCCGGTTGAACATTTCAGCCGGCGGTTGAATGTGGTTTCCAGAATTTCTTTTAGTTTCTAATTAATTCATCAACTTTGATGATTAATAAACTAACTAATTAATTATAATATTAATTCCAATTAATATTATCTTTCATTTATTTCTCTTTAGCTGTTTGAATGAGGGCGACCCAAAAAGGACTCTACTTTTAATGATACACTTACCAATTAGTTATGCACTTGGACACTATATCCAACAACATGTGAGTGTTTAATATGCACACCTAAATGGTGAAAAGCCACGGTGACATTGAGGCTTGAGAAATCTCAATTGTCTGCCTTGACACCATGAGATTATACTCCTTTGAGTAGGAGTCAATTTGAGATTATACTCCTTTGAGTAGGAATATGAGTCGTACATTAAGGATCCTTAATCATGAGTATTGTTTATCGTTTTATTATTGTTGTTGTTGTTGTTGTTGCTGCTGCTGCTTATATACTTATTACTTACTAAGCATGAGGCTTACCCCATTCCTTTGTTGTTGTTGTCTTATAGGTAACACAAGCGAGTTAAGGGGTAATTTGGGCGAGGAGCCAAAGTTCGACTAGTGGTGGGCTTGCTATTGAGTTAGTAAGTCAATCCTTTTAATAAATCATGCTCTACTAATGTTGGAAGCCCCATTTTGAAGAGATACTGGGATCATTCGAGTATGATCGTTTAAAAGAGAAAATTGATATTTTGTTGGATAACGAGTTAAATGATTTAAATTAGAATGCTTGCAAATACTACATGGATCAAATATATGTTAATGGGTCAAAAGTTTGAGTTAATGAGTTTTGAATAATTGAGTTATTTTAGATCATTTGATTTTTGTGGTTTTAATTAAATGCAATTGGTTGTTTTAGTAAATCATGGTTATTTGATTACGAAGAGAAATTGTTTTTGATTGTAAAGAAATAGTGTTTTGAGTGTGGTCAAAATTTGAGTTAAAACTGAATTTGCAGGTGCAGGGTGAGTACCCGGCAGGTACTCAAGGTACCCGGTGGGTAGCCCCTTGTCATTTTGAACAGAAAGTGGGTCAAAATGGAGTACCCAAGTGGGTACTCATCAGCTTTTTGAAAAACGTATTTATAAGGTTTTAAACGTTCGTTCGAGTTATGTAAACATATTTTAACTATAAAATTAAATTGTGGTGCATTCTAATATATGTTTTTAAATTGAGGGAAATTTATATATTCAAGTATTCACAAGGGTGGTACGAAAAACATCAACCATAAACCTTACACTACCAACAAATGCAATATTCACAAACCTTACACCCACAAAATCCCCCATACTTCAGAAACCCATATCAACAAAAAAATTTCCTCGTACCCGACTCCGAAAGCGAAGACGAAGTTCAAGTTGAAACCCAACTCGAAAATCAATCCGAAACCTAACCCGAAACCCAAGAATACACGAGGCTTAAAAGGAAGCAAGTTCGGTGGACCGACAAGGAGGCGCGAATTTTGGCCGAACGGTGGTTACATTTTTTCGAAAATGGTGTACAAGGAAACTCGCAAACCGACGCGAGTTTTTGAAAAAATGTGCAAAAAGACTATAATTCGTTAGTCTGCGAAAAGTGTAACATCAACTTACGTGCATCAAAAAAGGAGCTTAAAATGATCAAAGCCGCTCGGAAAGATGTGTTGAAAACGTACGGTTCAATGTTTTCGGCACAAGATGAAGATTCAGACGAAGACGAACACAAAGCCGGAGACGAAGAATCGAGTTCCGATTAGACTATTTTAATTAATGTAATATTTTTTTATTATTGTAATTTTTTTCTTTGTTTAGGATATGTAATATATATTTTTTTAATTAATGTATATTTAATAAAATGTATTTTTTTTTAATTATTGTGTTTTAAATATGTATATTAAATAAAAGTGACCGAGAAACTGATCGTGATTGTTGGCAGTGGTCAGTCACTTGTTAATCAGTTTCAGTCACTTGTTAATCATTTTCAGTCACTTTTGAAAAAAGCTGACGTCGCGCTGACGTGGCAAAAACTGACCAGTCAGTTTTGGTGAACGATTGAGAGGGGTCTAATTTTCTTTTTTGTTTTGTGCAAAATATCAATTTTATACTCCTATCAGTCGGAAAAAAAATGCATCCCCCACAAAAATTTCAATTTCATTACCTAACTTTTTTTTTTTTCAGTCATCACTTTATTGTAGAATGATATCTTATTTTTTTGTTCCATTGGATTAGTTATCTTCTCTTGAACATTTCTCAAATTCGAATGGAGGTAATACATCATTATTGATATCATCGATTTGGTAATGCAACATTCACCCACCTAAAAAATTGCAATTGGTTATTGAATCCTACATACTAAACAAATAATTATAAAAAATATGAGGTTTACCAACCGATTTAATCACATTACCTTTTAATTGTAAATCTAAGTATAAAATTCAGACATCAAAGAAAATGTCTGACTGGGTTGGTATATGTCTAAGAAATGCGGCGTCTAGCAAATTGACCATACATACAAGTAATTCAGAATTTTCCTGCCATGCAGTTTCGTTTGTTTCTAATCGATGGTGAATTACCAAGTTGATGGTATCAAGAAACGATGTACTAACTCCATTTGAAATTGAAAAATGCTCAAAAGTAAATAAGTCATCCGATGAAGCAATAAGATAGGATATCATTCTACAAGTGATGATTGAATAAAAACAAAGTTCAGTAATGAAATTGAACATTTTCGTAAAGTATAGTAACTAATTTGAGTATTGACATGGCATTTATTAAATTACGTGGCATGACATGGACGAGTGGGGTGGACAAATTAGTGATGTGGATATGATTAGAAACTTAAGTAACATATTAATCAAGTATGTAAATGTATTGTAATTAATCCTTATTATCAATTGGCCAAGTATATCACCAATTTAACTTGATATTTTAAGCCCATTTATTTAAGATTTCATGATATTTCGAGTTAACAAAATCTCATGATAATACTTCATGATCTCATGCCACTTTGAGTCCACTAACCTCTCACTATTTTAATAAAATTTATTTGCTTATGTTTATGTAAGTAATTAATTTGTTAATATATAGTTTCAAGTTTTGACCATTGAACTTAGAGGTAGAAACAAGTAGGTAACATGATTACCAACATAAAATTGTTCAGCATAGTAAGCTATAAAGGTATAATATATTGGTTTAATTATACCGATAGAAAACTGACAAAACATATTAAAATGATAAATCATCTTTAATCAAACAAAAAACATCAATTATACTTCAGGAAAGTTTAGCAATAAGAAGAATTCAAAATATTTTTTGTTGAAATAAAAACGTAAAAGAATATGTTAATTAATCTTTTTTTATTACATCTAAATTAAATTTATATAATTAGTTAATAACAAATAGCTAGGTAAGATATCAAATATTAGTTTACTGATTTTATGTTCACCCTTTCGCAATTCGCGAAGGGGTTATTCTAGTTCAATATCAATTGACAAACTAAATGGACAATTTATCATGATAATTAGAAGGGCATTCAAGTAATTATACTATAAAATCATGATACTTTGTCAATTTCGAATTTTCACGAGACTTCTAAAAGTGATAGGCTTTTAATTTTAATATTTTATTTCTTCAACTAACAAAAATATGTACATCCAAGCTTATACGAAGTTGATGATGAGTTGAATAGATTATATTTCAAATGTAAGGTGAAAAAAAAGTTTACATAAACTTTAAATAATGAAGTATATTTGTTCATAAATAAGTAAAAATTTCAATGAATAATAAGAGCAAAAGGAAAAAAGAAAAAAAATATTTTATACAAACTTAAATAACGATTTTTTTCAAACCTCTTTGTATTTAGCAATTGCTAAAAAAATATACATTTATAAACAATATAATGAAAATTATTGATGATTTGTCTTTGTTAAGCAAAATTATGATTTGTTATAATATAATTTTTAGGTGCCAATGAAATAGACATTAGAATGTTGATGTATCCCTTTGCAATTGCAAGGGCAAATGAAACATGGTTGTAATTCAATTGAACAAGACAAAAGTTAGATAACGAAAATTAATTTTTTTTGTAAAGTACATTACTGGATCGACCACCCTCCGTGTAGGTTTTGCATACAATAAGTAATAAATTCTAAAGTCAAGAAAGCATCATTCTCTAAACTTACTATGATTAACGGTTTTTGTTAACTCAAGCTTCGGATATGAGACCTGTAAGAACGTTTGTTTTTTATCATCGAATTCAAAGTTCTTATATATATATATATATATATATATATATATATATATATATATATATATATATAGAGAGAGAGAGAGAGAGAGAGAGAGAGTTTTGATCAAATAAGAACACTTCTAAAATAAGAACGGCTAAGAACACCTCAAATGCACATAGTTTTTACTGCAACACAAAGGGGCACTGGAAGCGTAGCTGCCCAAATTATCTTAATGACCTTGAAGACGGAAAGGTCGAAAAGAGTAGTCACTTAGGTATGTTTATGATCGAACTCCATAATACTACAACTTCTGATTCGTGAGTTCTGGATACAGGATGTGGTACTCACATTTGCACTGTATTACATGGTCTAAAAGAAAGTAGAAGTTTGAGGCATGGATAGCTCAATTTAATCATGATAAACAGGAAATTCATGCCCGTGACCAAGATTGGAACAAATCATTAGATTTACACTCATACATTTCAAATATACAAAGAAAAACTGATGCACATTTCTAAAAATGCACAAAAATCGAAAAAACGGTTGATGCACATCTATAGAGATAATTGTGCATCAAGTGTTTTTTCGATTTTTGTGCATTTTTAGAAATGTGTATCAATTTTTCTTTGCATATTTGAGATGTATGAGTGTGAATCTAATGATTTTATTTTATATATGTGTGCATTTGAGGTGTTCTTAGCCGTTTTTATTTTAGAAGTGTTCTCATTGGAACACTACCATATATATATATATATATATATATATATATATATATATATATATATATATATATTTATATATATATTACACCTTCTATATTCAGAAAAGCAATAAAGTAAACTTTTTGTTGAAAATGTTCTAAGCCATTGAAATCTTTGTGTTCAAAACACAAAAAAGAAAATACAAAAATAGTTTATTTCAATATTTAATACTTTTTAATTGATTACTCTATCCGTCTTAAAATAAGTATCCACAATCAGTTTTCACAAAGTTTAAGAAATTACATTGTCTGGTAGTCAATATGACACTTTTATCGTTACTTTTTGCACAGACTCCCATGTATCCGTTTTGAAGAAAAATAATATTGAGGTTTAAATGGTAAGTTAATATGATATTGTTGAAAATGGACATTTATTTTGGTATAAATTAAAATGGAAAGATGGATACTTATTTTGAGACGGAGAGAGTAGTAAGTTATACTGATATAAATGTACATGTCTCTATGTAAAACTAAAAACGAAGTTCGTCCCAAGTTTTAGTGTGATGCGGCAAGTGAAAATAACGATATAGTTTTCAGTGTAGTGCCAATGTGATTGCATTTTCAGGAGCCCATGTACACTAATAAAAACTCACTAATAATTCTAGACCTGATAATAAAGGAAGAGTCATGTACGAGTTAGGGGTAGTAATTGCTACGAGTCTTTTGCTATCTGTAGTGTATATTTTTTGTAGAGTGAATTACATGGATCATCATTATGTTTTGCAAGAAATAACACCGATCATCCTTTTATTTTCGAAATTACACAGATCATCCTAGTAGTTTGCAAAATTGCATGCCCATAGTCTTTCATCTAATGGCCAGTAAATAAGTTTGCTAACCATTAACATGTGCAAAAAGACCGTGGATGTGCGATCTTGCAAACCACAAGGATGATCCATGTAATTTTTTGTAAAAATTGCATTTTTAGTTACATTATTTGTTTGTGCTACGAGTTCAAAAAAATTGAGATATTAATACTACGGGTCATCATAAATCTTGAATCCATATTGCTCTGATACCACAAAAACCCAACCTTCAAAAACCACATTATGAATAGAGTTGTACAAAAAGGTTGTTAGAGAACAGGTAGTGGTGACAATGGTTTTACAATGTTTTGGTGAGAATACTATTGCTGAAAAAGTAGAATAATGGAAGACACTTATTTTATAGTGTTCTGAACTTTCTGATTTTTAATTTATTTATTTTTTAGAAATTTGAATATTTTAATAAATCGAAACAAATAACCAAATAAATTAAATAAAAGAAATACATTCATTAAAATTTAAATTAAAAAGATTACAAGTCCTGAAATAATAACTAATTTAAAGAAAATAATTTAAAAGTCTAAATAATTAAAAATGTATTAAACAAAGTAATCAAAGTCCATATAATTAATTATATAAAAAAAGAATATATATTTATTTAGGATATGTATTTAACTAAAATACATATTTAAATTTTACTAAGTTTGGACTTGGGTTAAAGAATTTCAATTAAGTTTTGTGTAATTACCCAGTGTTTTAATTCGAATATGTATATGTATGTATGTATTTATCTAGGATAGATATTTATCTAGGTATCTAATAAACATTGTTGGAGTAATACGTTTACACTTTTACATTCACTTTCATTAATTTTTCATCTGTAAACATCTTAATTTGTTTTACGTTGACTTTTAATTTGTTCGAAACATGCTTGACATACATACCAAGTAACTAAATAATCTTTTTAACATCGTCATTCCCAAAATTAGCTTCACTATAAATCCCACCTCAAATCTTAAACTATTTAAAAAATAATCACAAATAAAACATTACCATATATAATATCTAATTCACATGCTATAATTAGAATCCTTACCATATACAAATTCTAATTCCAACTATCTATATATAACGATTATAATTATAATAGTTATTTAGTCACAGTTAAAAGTTCGTACGGTTTCATTCTTTATTGTTCTTCCATTATTTTTTTCGATTGTCAACTAATCAATTTCTCTATCATGAATTCTGTTATCGGGAAGAGAAAAACAGTCGTACAATAATATGGAAGATCAAATCAGTTACATTTGCCACACAAATTAATATATCTAAACTAGCATTAATATAACACCAACGATATGCTTTACTTATATACCACCTAAAATAATTTAATTTGCGACTTCATTGCATATCTTTTTTAACTCTTACGAAATTCGTGTAATTACAAAAATAAAATACACATTCGACGGACCGTGTATATACACAGATTTGATGTCTAGTATAGCATTAGAGGAAATTGTGTTTGGTATACGATTTCAGTTTTTTTAAATCTCAGTTTCTTTAAATCGTTCACATTCATATTGGTCTAAATATGATCTTCAGATAACAAGAGAGATAAGAGAGATATTATCTCAAAATTGGATACATGGAAGTCAAAACAGTTACTTGATATATTATGAAATCTCAATGAATACAATCAATTAATTTAATTAAATTGATATCTGTTTGATATTAAAATACAAATTAGGTAATGATGATGGGGAAGGGAGGAAAGTCGACTCTAGAGGCAACCTGGTGAACTATTACTTCACGAACTTTCCAAATGAATTGTAATGCAGACACTCTAAAGAATTTATTCGCCAAGATCGGTAAGGTAGTCGACGTGTACGTTGCTAGAAAGATGAATAAAGAAGGTAAAAGATTTGGTTTTGCTCGATTTTTCAAAGTTAAAGAACACATTAAGATCTGCCCGGGATCTCTCTACCGCCGGCGTTGTTGCTGTGGACCTGGAGGATCCTACCGTTAAGGATGACGAAAGCAAATTATAAAACGATCTTGAAAATTCAAAATTTAAACAATTTTTGTCCTTTCCTTTCCATGCTTCTGCCAAATTCGAAATGAGAAAGAAAAAGTGCTCTACCTCTATTTTCCTAGGGGATATGCCTAGCATATCAAAGGATTGGGTCCTAGTTCACTGACATAGGCTTAAACAAATGGATGGAACCCAAATTGATTTGAAAGAAATTGAATTTCCGGGAGAAAGGGAATAGGAAACTGAAGGTTAACAAAAGTTCACCAATTAGTCATTGTGAGTCGGTAGCTTAAATTGAAAAGGTGGATTCGGTGACATCTAAGTCCGAATCTTTATCTCGTGAAGTTAAAAAAATGATTAGAAATTTAAATCATCTAGGTCATAACACGGATGGCAAGGAAGAGCGAATTCGTTAATTATTATCATGATACAAAGATGTGACTTGATAAACATCTCGGTTGGAAATATAATAGGTGTTGGTGAATTTGAGACCGACTTTTACTTTCTTGGTCTATGGGGTTTTGCTATTAGATTTCTTATATTTCTGGTGTAGTTTTGGTGTTTGGTTTGGTTTGGTTATGCCAAGATGAGTTTAAAAAGTTTGTTGTTTGGTGTTTGGTTTGATTGTGTGTAGGTGGGTTAAAACGTTTATCGTTTGGTGTTTGTAAGTTATAGCATCTTTTTTTAGTGTTTTAATATAATCTTATGCCGTTTAAAAAATGATTACCTTAAAGTTTAATAATGTTAGTACTAATGAGATTTTAATACATGAAAGAGTATATTAGTAATTTCAATTATTTTTTCAAATATTAGTAATAATGTTAGGGGTAGATTAGTAAATTTTCTCATAAAAAATGGTTATTGTAAGAGAAAATAACAGTTTTACCCTTACTTTTACACAGTCTTCTATGAATCAATTTTATGAAAAAAAGTAAATTAGGGGTAAATTGGTAAAGTTAGTATATTACCTTTGAAAGTGTAAAATTATTTTGAGACAAATTAAAATGGAAAGATTGACACTATTTTAGAATAGAGGGAGTAATATTTTAGCTCTGATCGCATGAGTTCCTTTATAATTATTTGAATTTGAGGTAGTAGATTCAAATGTACCAATTATTTATATTAAAGTTTATAATTACAAACTTCTTATATAAATTAGGTTCGTTCAACTCGTTAAGAATGATTAGCGGGTTCGACTCAAAATTAAACGAGATTTCATACGAACTGTCGAATACTAGATTTTTAAACTCGACTCGTGTACTAATTGAGTAGTAATTTGTTCGAGTTTGACTCGAGCTCGATATCATCAAGCACAAATTCGAGTTAAATAATATACAGTAACATTTTAAGCCATGAAACTACTCTTTTCCTAGTATATCCAATTTTTTGTGCAGTGAACATTGGGTCCTGTATATTCTTGACAATGTCACCTTAACGAAATATATATTAGATTCAATGTTGGTATCGGAAGATCCATAGATGCCCCCCAAAACGTCGGACATGTATGCATTTACTTCTCGGGTGATATAGTAAGAATCTTTAAGTAAGTACATTTCTTAGATTTTTTATTCTAAAACTTGTTAACTTAAATATTGTAGTTCTTTAGTCTTGGCCTCAGGGATTGGACGTGGCATATGGTGAGCTGTCCCCAACAACGTCAAGGTTGAGAATGTGGATACTATGTGATGCAGACTATGTCTCAAATGTTGATGAATATGCAATCAAACTTCTCAAATAATGTAAGTATTAGAAAAATTAATACTTATTCTTGTTTTAGGTCAGCCAACTTGATCGAATTTGTTTGTAGATTTGGAGAAACTTAGAGGCTTATACAGAGCAGGAGTTGGACCAAACGGAAACAGGGAGGGATGTTTGCTAACTTATACCTTGATGATGACTATGGTATAAACTAGAACTCATATTTTCGTTTTGTAATTGCATTAGTTGTACATTTGTGATTGCTGTTTTGATGCTGGAAATTTGTTCCTGTTTTGATGATGACTATGTTGTCAAAAATGTTTTATGTTGTTTAATTGATTATTTTGGTTGCTAATAATTGGATTAATGTAAATACTGGATAAATCATGGTTCTGGAAAGATGGATGAGACCGCCTTATTTTGACAACATAGTAATCGCCTTTTATTTTAAAACCTAGTTCATTTTTTTAATAGATCTACTTTTTTATAATTAAATAACCAATTAAGGCGATTTTCTAGACAACATTAATTATGAATCTTTATAAAAGACAAAACGCCAGTTCTAAAGAAATCGCCTTATAAATTAATAAAATTATTTATGGTTTAATAATATTACATAAATTACTAAGGTGGTTACAAAAAGACCACCTTAACACCTAATAGTTTTACTTAATATAATATTCTACAAATTTAAACTTATAACGTAACAAGATAAAGCGCCTTTAAAGTACCATGATTTTTGGTGCCAAACAACAGAAAATGCACCGCTTTATAATAGATAAAAGCCCCACCCTTAAAAGACAACGAAAACACGTGTGAATTATCAAAACAGCCCAGCTTTAATTATATAAACCCGCTTTACTGAATGGTTATGTAGAGTGGTGTTTTCACTGCTTCTAAAGATATTTCCATTTTAAACATTGTTTACATATTGGCGGGCTTGTCACCGCCTTTATTGGGCTTTTTCACCGCCGTAACTGATCATTTATGTAGTAGTGATTAATAACGATAAGGATTAAAAATGACATCATTTCAAGTTGAAGACATAAGTATTTTATGGTTTACTACAAAAATCGTTTCACGTTAAATTGCATATACTATTGTTTTAACTCACATATAAGATTGTTTATTGGAGTGCAGAAGTGAGTATCTTTGAATTTGAGCCAGTTTCTTCACACTCAAAGCCGTGGCCGGGAGATAAAAGGTTGGTTGGTTGTAGGAAAATCAAAATACTTGTAGACAATTTTCTACTCTTAACCATTTTACTCTTCAACTTGACCCTCACCCAGAGTTGTCGTGATAATCCTAATTCGGTGGGCATTTTGAGTTGTAATGTGATAATTGAGTTGATATACGGGTACCATAAATGTGTGTTGCTTGTTGGTTCTTTTTGATCGTCGTAAAGGAAGAAACGTTGTTGCGATAATGCAGGCCGATCGCATTCTAGTTACTTGGTTAGGAGTCTTTCTTAGTATTTTAGGTGTTTTCGGTTTGGTGTTTTAGGTCTTGACATAAAATTTGACAATCTTATGAAAAAGTTTGGTTGATTTTATGTCTATACGCTTATAAGCGTGTACAATGTTGTACTTTAACCTTAAAATAACATATTCAATAAATTAATCTTAGTTGCTTATAATTTACGTATAAGAGATTCAAAATCCCAAATCATATATATTAACTTGTTTATTTACACAACTTAAAATATTGCATTGCATACAAGCTCGAGCTCGACTATTATTCTGTAATAAAATTTATTTAATTATTATTTTATTAATCGATAATATTTATAAATTTTTTTTGTCTAATTTCTAGCTATAGATAATACAATTTACTATTATTATATTAAGTATTATACAGGTAGATTATATATATTATATAATTATATATATTATATATATTATATTATTATTTAAAAAAGTATTAATGTATATAAATGAAAAGCTCGTTTAGGCTCTCAAATTTGTTCGAGCTCGATATAAGAAGCTCGAGCTCGTTTATTAAACGAGCTCCAAACTACGTTCAAGCTCGGGCTCGAGCTTGTTTAGGCCCGGCTCGAATCGAACTTTTAACGATTCGAACTCGAGTAACTCGTGAGCAGACTCAACTCATTTACATCCCTGTAATTATCATATTATTACTTATTATCATAAACAACTAACAAAATGAAACCGAACCGAAGCTTAAAATTTAGGTTTTATGATTTTTAAACCGTTTAGTTTTTGTTATTTCGATTTCATCTGATTAGTTGTTTCAGTTTCAGTTAATTCGGTTATCGACCAAAAGTTGAATATGACTCCACAAACGTCATTTTTTCATTTCATATCCACACTCTTTTGTTTCAAACTAAAGGTTACAAATTATGTTTATAAAATACTCCGTTGGTCCAAATGTGGACCTTTCAATATACAAAAGAACGAGCCATGGTGAAAATAATTGAAGTATATATTTAAAAATTTAATATAAAGATTGGCCCCGATTTCAGTTAATTCAGTTCGAATTTTGATGAATCTTCGGTTTTTGCCTTAGTTCTGTCATTTCAATCCGATAATTGATGGTTCAGTTTCTGCTCATTCATGGAATGCATTCAAAGCATATGAAAGAATTGAAAAAACAACCTCAAATCAGCCTACTAATGTAAAGGAGTAACATGTATATTGACATGAACTTAGTAAGGACTCACATTCCCATAAATATGCAACATGACCATGTGTTCTGGTAATTTTATCTGTGTAGGTATAAACCGATTTATAGAGTGACAATCTGGGGAGGGTTAGATTGGTATTGTGCCCTAGTTGTATATTGTCACTTCAGTACTGTTATTTTAGTTTCTTATACACTAACCAAATACTTTTACAGTTTAACCCTTTTTGCATATATCTAAAATCGTGTTCGCCTCTATATGTACTTTTCCATCCGTTCTTCATTTCCCACGCACTTGGTTCATAAAAAAATTTCAATCAGGACATGTATACAAAATTCAGCAGTCTGAATGTTATTACTTTTCCCAAAGGCAATCTCTGTCGCCCTCCAAAAATCCGTCGTGTTTGTTGTGTACAATCCTCCTCTTCCACCAAGGCCACTCTCGGCCGCCACCTTGCTAGCCGTCTTGTCCAGATTGGTGTGTCTGATGTATTAGTGTACCAGGTGACCTTAACCTGACTTTGTTAGATCATCTTATCGCTGAGCCTGGACTCAACCTCGTTGGCTGTTGCAACGAGCTGAATGCTGGATACGCTGCTGATGGATATGCCAGGTCTCGTGGTGTTGGTGCATGTGTTGTCACGTTCACTGTTGGTGGACTTAGTGTAATCAATGCCATCGCTGGTGCGTACAGTGAGAATATTCCTGTTATATGTATTGTTGGTGGACCAAATTCAAATGATCATGGAAAAAACAAAATTATTCATCATACCACTGGATCGTCAGATTTCAGCCAGGAGCAACGTTGTTTTCAGACCGTCACTTGTTATCAGGTATATTTTATAAAGCATTTCTAGTTATGCACGCTGTAAAAAAAAATTTAATTGCCCATCATTTTAATATTATGCTGGAATATATAAATTGATTTGTGAGCTTGTACTATTACCCACAGCATAAAGTCTAGCATTGGCAAAATGGTGTGTATAATTGTTTTCTCAGGTTATGCGGTGTTTGATAACGTAGGCCATGGTGAATAACTTGGAAAATGCACATGAATTGATTGATACCGCGATTGCAACGGCTCTGATGGAGAGCAAGCCGGTTTATATCAGCATTGGCTGTAATTTGCCTGGAGTTTCTCATCAGAGTTTTAGCCAAATATTAGTTCCCTTTTCTCTGCTCTCAAGTATGTTCTACAAATTCCTTCAATATTATTAACAAAATGCGGCAGTACTATTTTGTGCACACTTTGATTTTATTGGGCTTTTTTCTAATCGTGTAGGTTGAGTAACAAGTTGAGCTTGGAAATAGCTGTTGAGGCAGCAGCAGAGTTCTTGAACAACTCAGTGAAGCCTGTAATAGTGGCTGGACCTAAACTACGAGTTGCACACGCAAGCCAAGCATTGGTCGAATTGGCAGATGCATCTGGTTATGCTCTTGCAGTAACGCCAGCAGCAAAAGGGCTGGTGCCGGAGCACCACCCTCACTTTATAGGGACATATTGGGGTGCAGTAAGCACAGCATTCTGTGCAGAAATTGTTGAATCGGCTGACTGTTACGTGTTTGCTGGAGCAACGTTTGATGATTGCAGCTCTGTAGGTTATTCTCTCCTTGTCGAGAAAGAGAAGACGCTAATCGTTCAACCTGATCGGATCATAATTGGAAATGGACCTGCTTTTGGTTGTATTCTGATGAAGGATTATATGAAAGCACTGACTAAGAGACTTAAGAAGAATACAACTGCTTACGAAAATTACCAACGTATTTACGTGCCTGAAGGGAAACCTCTGCAATGTGACCCCAAGGGACCATTGAGGGTTAATATTCTCTTTGAACACATAAAAAAGATGTTGTCTAATAACATAACTGTGATAGCGGAAACTGGGGATTCCTGGTTCAATCGTCAGAAGCTAAAATTGCCACAAGGATGTGGGTAAGCTTAAAAAGTGGTGTCAGTAGTCTATGCATGTAATATATTGTTGTATTTTGAGTATTGGAAATTGTTGTTATAGGTATCAAGTACAGATGCTCTATGCGTCGATTGGGTGGTCTGTTGGTGCTACCCTTGGGTATGCACAAGCTGCAACTGATAAGAGAGTGATTGCTTGCATCGGTGATGGCAGCTTCCAGGTATATATATGCATACATAAAATGGATACGGATGATGTTTTTCATATTCAGGTTACCCGGGGAAGGGTGAGTCTTTTTTTTTACTCAGATGTACGCGGCCTACTGTGGTTCCCCATGACCGTCTCCGACTCTTTCCCTTACCACCCCCCAAGATGTTTAGTTAGTGAGGTTGGAACCTGAGACTTCCTGTGAGGAGATCACGGCGTCTTACACTCTTACCACTAGACCACCTTGGTGATGGTTTATAATACTAACCTTAGTGACGGTTTATATATGCATACATCTAAACACTAATCTATGTACACTTTCTAGATCTAAAGGGGGCTTGTTAATAGAAGCTGACCCGTTTATAAAACAGGTTACTGCCCAAGATATATCAACAATGCTGCGTTGTGGACAGAAATCCATTATCTTCCTGATAAACAATGGTGGTTATAGCATCGAAGTAGAAATCCATGATGGGCCTTATAATGTGATAAAAAATTGGAACTACACTGGATTAGTTGAAGCAATTGATAATGGTGAGGGGAAATGTTGGACAAAAAAGGTGAGTGCCTTTAGTTTGACACATGTATTTACCAAACGTGACACTAATTTATTCTAAACCTCAAAATATGTAGGTATTTTGCGAAGAAGATCTGATCGAAGCAATTGAGACCGCAACAGGACGGCAGAAGGATTGTTTGTGCTTCATTGAAGTGATGACTCACAAGGATGATACAAGCAAAGAGTTGCTCGGGTGGGGTTCAAGAGTCTCAATTGCGAACAGTTGTCCTCCGAGCTTCTAAAAGTAAAATCAAAACTAGTTTGTTGTGTAATCTGCACGAAAAATAAAGTGATAGTTTTTGGCGTTTTTATAACTAGCATGTGCAGTTTAATCAACTGCCAAAACTGTTACGTTATTAGTAATATAGTCCATATCTCTTTGTCCCTTTTTGTAATAAAAAATAATGCTCTCAGAAACAGAATTCCGTGCAGCATTCTTGATACAGTAAATGTGTTTATGCTGTTCTTACTTTGAAGTTTCCGTAGCCATTTTTTTTGGGTGCGATTGTACTATGTTGAACATAAAATTAACGAATTCTGAATCAAAGGCAAACTTAATAGAAATATTCTGCTAAGCAATCAAATATGATTGAATGGCAAAAAATGTGAACACAAAGGAGTCGTAGTGATTTAACGTATTGCCTCTAAACGTGAGCCTTGTAGCACGCTTTGTTGGTGCTGGCTGTGGAAGGCATCAAAGTTGGTTTTACCAAATGTTAGAATTTTTACTATAGGTCTCCAAATAGGTAAGTTAGAGGGGTTGGGTAACATGGCAAAATCTTTAGCAATTGGTACGGGTCAAGTCAGTTCAGATTGAGCCGGAGCAATTTTTGCCAAAAATTTCACTACCTAATTAGCATGTCAAACGTGATTACAAAATTATTTAATTTCATTAAGAAATCTAATGTTTTGGATAAATGATTATGTTTTGTAATCACGTTTGACATGCTATCTCAGGTGCTGTAAACAACAAATTTTATCTAATGTTTTGGGAGCCTGTGACCTCTCTGACCAATGAACAATTCTATGAAATACAAGTAAATTTGTTGTTTACAGCACCTGAGACAAGACAAAAAAAAATTTACATCTGCATTTTCATCACTTCAAGCTTTTCAGTTAAATATCATCACCCCCTCAAGGACTTGCAGGAGTAATAAATTGCTGCAAGCAAACTTGTGTGCCACTAACAACGTATACTATTTATCCTTTTGTTGGGAACAGTAGGGATACTAGTTGCCTAACTACAGGAAAGAACAATCCTAAATTATATAGGATTAAATTGTTTTCCAATGAATCAGGAAATCAAAACCTAAAAACAATAGGAATTAGAGTCCTTTAGGGTCACGTATCCAACAATCTCTACCTTGAACCCAAAGTTATAATCGCCTTCATAAAAAATCGTAGCTCACCGCAGTACTTGCATCCATGAGGGTAGATTTAATCGGTTATCAACTCAGAAGGTGGATTTGATGTATGTAAGACAAGGTTTAAAAAATAGTGATTAACTGTTGTAATAATCAATCAGAGACAGATATTCATTTTGCAAGGCAGCAAGCAGATTAAGATATAAAGCCAAAAGTAAAAAAGAGAAGTTACGAAGATGTGTTGACATACTTGGAAGAGGATCTTAATGAAAAGTCGCGAATATGAAGTTGTATCCTCCTAAGTCAGCCGGATGCAAGGCAAAACACGCCAAGGCAAAGCATTGGTCCCAAGTAGACGGTGAAAAAACTTGGCCACATTCCTTAGCTTGTTTGTCTCAAGCGGATGGATCATAGAGTACTGCTGGACGAATGGCCATTTAAATAATTACCTGCTACTATAGAATTTAAATAATCTAAATTTGAACTCTAATTTATTAAGTTAGAGAAAAATATGTAAATGAATTTACATATCCTCTCGCAAACACCATTATTCCATCCATATATGGAAATTTACACTACACATAAAAATAATGAAAATTGCCAACTTCCCAATTGTTATTGTCATTATCCAAATTCTCATCAACTACAATATGCGGCAAAGACAAGTACATCTCACTATCCGAAGTACAATACATTCATATAAAGCTAACGTTACAGGGCAAAGAAAAATAAAAAAGACAAGTAGCAAACACTCTACACTTGGTTCCTAAGTTGTGTGTGCATTATAAGTGTTCATTGTCCTGGAGATCCACATATATTATAGGTTTTATTGCCGACTTTACAAACAATGCTGCTGAATCGGCAGGTAAACATACTTCTCGTTGACAAACTTCCAGCATTAACATATTTCCTCATCTGTCCTTCGACTACTCCCTTTAAAGATTGACTGATGTCCCCTACCGCCCAGGCTATAGATATATGAGGTCTAGGATCCTGTTCAAAATTCCTTATTACTAAATCATGTGTGAAAGACAATATGAGAAGCAGCTATCATTTACCCCTCTTTTGCAGAAAAGTAACAAATATGTGAATTATAAGGTCAAACTTATTCATAGTAGAATTGATGGAGAATTTAGCATTTCTACTCATTATTCCAATTCCCTCAAAATTTACATTAAGAATTAGAGGTAGCAAGATGGGTGAGTTGATTATAAGCCATTTTTTTATTTGATAAATAACTAATGTGTTGATAATAGATATAAAAGCAATATCATTACGATAATCATCTACAACTTTGAATGAAACAATTTAAAAGGTTATACGCTTCAGAAGTAGACTTCGGGCAACTTTCAACCCAGTTAATCAATTACCCTTTGAGCTAAACTTTCATTTGAATGGTTTGATATAATAGACAACCCAAAGATCCATTTTTTACGTAAATGAGTCAAAGTTACTACCTCTTGTAAGAATCAATGCACATCATCTATTTGTGATGTGGGGAGTAAATAAGAAGCTTAAAAAGCATTCAGCAAGCATCAAACCACGATTCTCTCTGAACACTAACCTTGTAAAATTCAGGAAGATTGTGCAACTTATAAACCTCATTGACTGCTTGAATCTGTTTCGTTACCTAAATAGAACAGTGCAAGTAAGTGTCACAACTTCTTACAACAGTAGTGAAGTTTGAGTATAGATAACATCGAACAATGACAACGAAAGGAAGAAACATCATACCTCAGCTAAGCCCCCTGTTGTAGTTTCGATTGAAAGAAATGTGCGTGTCTGATCATCATTCACGAAAACCTCCCACTTGTTAAAATCAATCAAAAACCTGTTCCCAACATCCTCAAACACAAACATGAAATATGAAGTGATGAACAAAATCAAAATCAGGTTTGATATGGAAGCATAACTAGAGGTGGCAACTTAACCGACTTACTTATGATGGTTGATTTGGTTATATTTATTGCACAACGGGTCAAATAAAGAATGTTAAGTTAAAAGGGTACACGTCAAAAGGATCAAACAGATTGAGAGCCACCTAAAGTCTCAAAGTCTATTTAAAATTCATACAACCTCCTAAATATAACAACTCAAAGATTCAGATACTCATTGTAGTAAGAGACATTGTTTTGTAATAATGATTAACACATTAATTTACAAAAGCTAATAGAAACAAGATAATGTTTGTGAATCAACCCAACCATGCCAAGACTATTTAACTTTGACTCATACTAAATACGACCTGTTCCATCGTAAACCTGTTTTGACCCGTTACCCAACTTGCGCATCGTGCCACCT
Organism: Gnaphalium uliginosum; assembly: GCA_963930675.1. Classification (NCBI taxonomy): domain Eukaryota; kingdom Viridiplantae; phylum Streptophyta; class Magnoliopsida; order Asterales; family Asteraceae; genus Gnaphalium; species Gnaphalium uliginosum. Next base: position 24,248,914 of record OZ005684.1, on the reverse strand, counting down.
CTAGTTACAACAGGGCTTGGTAGGAAGCAGTTAATGTGGAGTATGTTCAAACCGTTTCTGAAACTGAAGCCTCTGATGAAGCATTGCAACCACTGATTCGATTTGATGCACGCGTATGGGAACAGTTCTTCCAAGACTCACGTGAAATTCCCTTCCCAATGCAACTTGTACTAGCTTCTCTTCATCTTTTACCAGCATATGTAATGGAACATCTATATCCACAACATGAAGACCTGGTACAAGTGGCGTGACTTTCTTCAAAAACTGAGCCAGCTCCTTCTTTCTTTCAGATGGTATAACGACTGTCACATACGCAAAATATTTCAGCCAACTTTACATGAAAAGGAAAAAAAAACGTAAAGTTGCATTATTTTATTGTTATTAAAGCCATAAATTCTTACAAGATTACAAGTATAAAATCTAAAACAAGCAAAAGATCACAAATAGTGTAGCAAAACAAGTAATATCCCACCACCATTTCATAATTTCTCTAGCATCAATAGATCATAATGTCATGACAAGGTAATAAATTTCGACTACATATACCCTTGGTCCCTAAATAAAATATTGTTCTTAACTTGGAACCTCATACCAAAAGTATCAAACAAACTTAGCTTCTACAAACCCAAAATGTGATACTCTAATAAATACCAAACAGTTAAACTTAGAACTTAGAAACAAAACTGACTTCATCAATTTTAACACTTAAAACACCTATAACAATCAAAAGCCAGATTCAAAAGTACTGTATTTCCCTAAAACTAGTCCCTAGAAGCATAAACACAGTAATAAATTCCGTTATGTATATGTCTTGTATTTATCTCATTATTCAAACAATGCAGACTTGGTACAAAATAATATATAAGCACAACCAAGTGAAGCAGATCTAAATATTGCAAACAAAATCAGACATGGAAAAAAAAAATGAAACCTGGAATGTAAACGTGTAAAGCGTAATTGCCATCAATGTGTGGGAAGCTTCGAATTCTACTACTTGTATTACACTCCAAGTAATCAACTGTTCCTGAACAAAGAAATAAATAATTTATCATATGAAAAGGAACTTATTATTGGTGTATGCATGTAAGTGCTAGGGTTTACGTACCGAGTGAATTGGGAGGGTTTAGTAGATCAATCGGCGGTGGAGGAAGTACCGTTGTCGATGGTGATAAGTTGTTGTTGTCGTCAATCGCATCTGATTCAGAATCGGAGGAGGATGTGTCTCCGTACGATTCGATTAGTGCCTCCATTGGCTTTAATCGAAATCAATCTATTGCATTAATTCGTTTCGTAGAGTAACAAAAGTAGAATCAAATGACCAGATCCTAACAAACTGAATAAGAAATGAATCAGCCTATTGAGTTAAACCATATAATAGATTCAGAATGCACTTCTACAAAGGTTAGTGGGTTGTAAATTCTTCATTGTCTGATCCAGGTACTAATTTCGATCATGTTGTTATAACCACTTTGAATGTCAATATTCATATATAGTATTGCAAAATGTATATGATGTATGGTATACTTATTATTTTCCGAGCAAAGTGTTCGATGAAATGTCCTAAAGCAATTTTGTCACATCGTAATACTTAACTTTTAAATCCAAATCCGTTCATTTCTTATTCAGTAGTCATTGTTTATTAACATTTTTAAAATTTATGAGATTGTTCCATGAATTTGAGCCGTATAATTAAATTAATGGCTTCAAGTTAGATGTTGAATCTGCCACCTCTAACTTTCTTTACTTTAAATGGAGTTGCTTTTGGTGAATTGTGAATTTTATATGTTAAAAAATGTGGTTCTGTAATTTAATTTTTGCATCTTTCATGTTATTGACATCATATTGTTGATTTCTTTATATGTTACAGGGTAGAAGTATCAAGTGTTAAACATCCCAAACAAAAGATAAGTTATTTATCGGTAATGTTCCTAAAAATTGGATATTAAGAGTAATTAGTATATATATGAATACATAAGCTAGAGTATTTCATATGTACATAAGTTTCCATCTCTGTATAATTGCGTTTGAGATGTATCAATTTAGAATTTGGATACTGTATAAGTCGATCTCATCAATTTAGCTTCAAAATTTTGCTAAATAGGACATGTTGTGATTTTGGAAGTCAAGATGTGATTTCGCTAATGATGCATGACAATTTCATTTGTCACATTTATAATAGTTATTAAAGTTGGCAACTCTATTCACAATTACATTGTGTTATCATCTTCTTGCTCCATCATAAAATAACCTTCAACGACATGGGAAGAGGGTACTATATTTGCAAAATACCCTTTAACTTTCTAACAATTCATGATAGAAGTATATTTCCTAGTATAAGTAGGGGTGTTCAATATTTGGTTTAAAACCGTTTAATCTGAATACCGAACCGAATTTGAATTCGATTTTCGGTTCGGTTTTCGGTTTTTTATTTTTTGAATTCGGTTAAACTGAAAACCGAATTCGAATTCGGTTTTCGGTTCGGTTTTCGGTTTTGAATTTTTCAAATTCGGTTAAACCGAATTCGATTTAATAAATATATTGTTATTTATATATTAATATACATATGTGATTTTCGAGTTCGATTGAAGAGTTTAACATTTTAAAAACTTAAATTTTTTAGCTACCATGTGTTTGTGGAAAAAAAATGTGTTGTTAGGACATTAAAATTCACATACATTGACAGTTTTATGCTTTATAAACTCGAATTTGTCTAACACATAACAATTATTAATAGTTAGATTTATATAATTTGCATCGTATAATCGTGCATATTTCTTAGTTTTGTATGTTGAAAGGTGTTTTTTAAAAAATGTTAATTTTTCGGTTTTAACCGAAACCGAACCGAATTTGAATTCGGTTTTCAGTTCGGTTTCAGTTCGGTTTTCAATTTGAATTCGGTTTTCGGTTTTGCTAAAAAAAATTTCAAAACCGAACAACCTGAACCTAATAAACTGAGGAAACCGTAAACCGAACCGATGAACACCCTTAGGTATAAGTATTTGGCTAAGGATTTTGGACTAATATGATGTAAGTTAACTCAAGGTAATGTACATTTTACATCGTTCAACACATGTATCATTCTTCCTTCGACATAAACTAATTGATTCTCTAAATACAAAAAAGCACTTACTCACACGTTCATATTTTCTATATGCGAATCTAGAACCGATTCTTGAAAGTACTCGTGAGCGAATGTGATTTGAATCGATTCGTTATTCGTGCGAAATCCGAAATAACGAATCAAAAACGTGAAATATATATGATTGTAAATCAAATACTAACAAGCAAACGTAAATAATGTTTCTGTTTATTGATAAATCACGATTACAGAAAACAAACGTTTAAACACCAAACTCTCGCTCTCTCAAACACAGATTTTACAATGAAGCACACCAGCTCTTTTAGACCTAGCCGAACACACACACACACACACAGATATATATATATATATATATATATATATATATATATATATATATATATATATATATATGTACGACATTCATGGGACACTATGATAGTGTCTCACTATCATGGGACACTATCTAAGTGTCTCAGTTACAAGAAAGTGTCGCTAAATATATATAAATAAATAATGCTAAGATTTCTAAACAATACAATTCTCAATAAAAATAGCATACAATAATTTTTTGTCACGATGGTTGCATATTTTTTAATATATTACAATTAAATTTCAAACTCTTTTCAAATACATGAAGAAAATACATAATACCTCTGGATTAATTTACTCTTATGGACATCTACAATTTGTAAGGTAACATTATTAACTAAAAAAGACATGTTTCGATTACTTTGACCACATCATACTTGATAAATCTAAAAACATAGATATTGATAGATATACAGTTTTTCTTTAGATATAATATAACTTTTGTATTAAAATTATGTAGCTCACGAATTCGCGGGTTATTATTGATAGATCAACATATATCTTTTTCACTTAAAACATTTATGCATTGTCATTCGCAAAAATATGTAGCTCTAACATTATTCACTAAAGTAAACTATAAAAGTAATTTTTGTCTTAAAAACATATACTAGCCCGCAAATTTTACGGGTTATAATCTAGTTAAGCATTATTATTGGGGGAAAAGGGAAATATGTGGTTGTTAAGTATAACTCTCAAAAACTACGTCGTTTAACATATAACTCTCGCCATTAAGCTTAGGTGTAGAACCCTAAAAACGACGTCGTTTAACATATAACTCTCGCCAGATTAAACTCTCATTTCTATTGTAATTTCAGTATATATGAGTTGCTTATTGGTGAAAATTAGTGAAAAATCACAAGTGCTTTATATAAAGTATCTGATGACACATGCATCGCTTGTTCGTTGCAATAACTCAGTGGCCAATTTTTAATTTTTTTCAATTTTGAAAACCCATGTACTACCTTCGTACCTTACTACTATTGTATCATTCTAAAAATTCGTTGTTATTGAATTGAACTGAGCTGTTTAACAGGTCTGAAATGCATACCAAGTGTGATAAAATGAGTCATTTAGGGTGGTCCAAATATTGAGAAAACATTGAAGTTTGAACTATTAAAATAAGCTGTACCATATATTGAGAATTAGGAATTTATGGATCATATCAACCACACATGACAGTATATATGCAGCCTGACCATTTTTCGACTTTGTTGCGTTCTACACTAACAGAGGGAATTACAATTATGTCGGTGCTACACAAACCTACATTCTGTTTACACAGATGGTAGTTGTTGCTTAATTACATTGAAGAAATTTATTAGTTTCATTATTCACAATTACTTATATTGCAGGTTGAAAGAGTTGCTAGTATAGAAGAAATCTTCAAGCCTGACCATTTTTCAACTTTGTTGCGTTCTACACTAACAGAGGGAATTACAATTATGTCGGTGCTACACAAACCTACATTTTGTTTACACAGATGGTAGTTGTTGCTTAATTACATTGAAGAAATTTATTAGTTTCATTATTCACAATTACTTATATTGCAGGTTGAAAGAGTTGCTACTAGTATAGAAGAAATCATTAAGTATCAAGAATCAGGAACCAAGGTATACTTACGCATCAAAGACAAACAGTCGCATAACTGACCTCCGTCTATGAAGAGTACAACAAGTTTTGTGATACTTTTATGTTGTAATTTCCTTTAGCTAATTTTCTTTCAAATTTACAAAGCTGCAAAAATATCCTTATATCCAGATTTGATTAAGTATATAAGATATGGTTCTTTTTTTTTAGTTATGAGCTTTCAGTACTAAGTAGTGAGTAAAAGTCGGTTTGGGTTGGACAGTTACCATATTTTCCTTTTCTAACTTCAATGGTTAGCAGCCCAGAGCTTACACGTTCTGCAGTTACATCAAATGGATGGTCCCATGGTAACGGGTCACTGGTCGAATTGGGTTGGGTTGAACAGTCACATCATTTCCATAATCTCACTTGACGAATGACTCTAAAAAACCAGGCACTAATTCATTCTATAGTTGCATCAAATGGACGGTTATATAAGTGGTAACAGGTTAGGGGTCGAGTGCTGTTGAGTTGGACAATTACCAATTTTCAATATAAATTTGACAAGTACAAGCTTAAAGAACCCATTTTTATTAATACAAACAAAAATCCCAATAACACATAACTTCAATATTGATTACAAATAGCCTAAATTTGTTTAAATTTCAATTTTCCCAAATGCCTCTTTTTATGCATTTCATCGAACATGTGCTATGCATTACATGAAATTAGTATTATCACTAGATAAACAAATTATTTTAATCAAACAAAAAGTTGAATATCAATCACACAAAACGTTAAGAAGAATCAACAAGCATCTTTACTTGTAAAATTTTAAGAACCATATGAGAAGAAAAGTAGCTAGAATCAATTAAAACATATATACATGCAATTGTTCAAAAAGAATAATGAATCAGCAATAGTGGAGGAAAGAAACGTGAATGGAAGTCCAGAGTCTTTATGCTCTGTCTCCTTCTCTTAAAATATCGTCCCTGTTAAAAGGGACAACAATAAATTTATCATTTCGATCATTATTTTTTTCAATTTTGAAAACCCATGTACTACCTGTACCTTACTATTATTGTATCATTCTAAAAATTCATTGTTATTGAATTGAACTGAGCTGTTTAACACGTCTTAAATGTATACCTAGTGTGATAAAATGAGTCATTTAGGGTGGTCCAAATATTGACAAAACATTGAAGTTTGAACTATTAAAACATGTTGTACCATATATTGAGATTTAGGAATTTATGGATCATATCAACCACACATAACAGTATATATGCAGCCTGACCATTTTTCAACTTTGTTGCGTTCTACACTAACAGAGGGAATTACAATTATGTCGGTGCTACACAAACCTACATTTTGTTTACACAGATGGTAGTTGTTGCTTAATTACATTGAAGAAATTTAGTAGTTTCATTAGTCACAATTACTTATATTACAGGTTGAAAGAGTTTCTAGCATAGAAGAAATCATCAAGCATCAAGAATCAGGAACCAAGGTATACTTACGCATCAAAGACAAACAGTCGCATAACTGACCTCCGTCTATGAAGAGTACAACAAGTTTTGTGATACTTTTATGTTGTAATTTCCTTTAGCTAATTTTCTTTCAAATTTACAAAGCTGCAAAAATATCCTTATATCCAGATTTGATTAAGTATATAAGATATGGTTCTTTTTTTTTAGTTATGAGCTTTCAGTACTAAGTAGTGAGTAAAAGTCGGTTTGGGTTGGACAGTTACCATATTTTCCTTTTCTAACTTCAATGGTTAGCAGCCTAGAGCTTACACGTTCTGCAGTTACATCAAATGGATGGTCCCATGGTAACGGGTCACTGGTCGAATTGGGATGGGTTGAACAGTCACATTATTTCCATAATCTCACTTGACGAATGACTCTAAAAAACCAGGCAATAATTCATTCTATAGTTGCATCAAATGGACGGTTATATAAGTGGTAACAGGTTAAGGGTCGAGTCATGTTGAGTTGGAAAATTACCAATTTTCAGGTAAATTTGACAAGTACAAGCTTAAAGAACCATTTTTATTCATTCAAACAATTTCCCAACAAAACATAACTTCAATATTGATTACAGATAGCCTAAATGAGTTTAAATTTCAATTTGCCCAAATGTCTCTTTTATGCATATCATCGAACATGTTGGGAAAAACAATGATCAAACCTAAGTTATAAATCTGAAGAGTCAAAATCTAACTTAGTTGTATTCAGGAAACTTAGTGAAATTCCTGAGTCTGTGTTCCTGAGTCTGTGCTACACAGACTGAGGAAATGCTTCTGAGTCTGTGCTGCACAGACTGAAGATTCTCACAGACTGAAAGCCATGCTCTTCCTGAAGACTTATGAATTCATCATCTGAAGAATGAAGATTGAATACAGAAGGCTTCACAGACTGAAGTTCACAGACTGAAGATCACAGACTGATGAGCACAGACTGAAGAGCACAGATTGAAGAATGAAAGTACAAATGTACAGGAGATATTCTTCTTTCCTTAGGCTAGATACAACTGATAAGATGTTTGAGAAAGGTCAAACATCATACAAAGGTTCTCTTCTCAGCAAAGAAACCTTTTACCTTTTTGCTTTTTCTATTTCCAAGAAAAGCAAAAAGGAAGGCGTGCAAAGTTGCCCAAGATGCATCTGTTATCCCTTGGACAACTATGTAAGCTGGATAATATAGAGTTACATCCAACTCTATAAATAGCAGTTCAAAAAGCACTGCTATCATCCAAGAAATTCAAGAGAATTAGTATACTAGACCTTTGAGCTTAGGCTAAAGCATTACCACACTTACTGTGAAGTTTGTAGTGATAACTGTATCTTTGTATACTACTTGGATCGTATTCAAACCATCTGTGTGGGTTTGAATACCTTGTCATCTTTGTGAGACAAACACTTTATTGTGAATAATACTTTGATTCATAATAAACTCTGTGTCAAAATTAATCTTGTTTTCCGCCTAGATTAATTTAAACTTGTTTGATATAAACTTGGATATAAACTTGGATATAAACTAACACGTTAAGATAACTGTTATTTAATCTGTATCTAAGTTTTGGGAACCTTGTGACCCAACAACTGGTATCAGAGCAAATAAAGATTTAATCTTTAACGATCAAAGGAACCCAGTTTATCAAACAATCATCTAAACCCATTTTTTTTCTACATTTTCTTCCTTGAAAAATGACTTCTTCTATTGCTATGGCTGGGAAGGGAATTCCAATCTTCAATGGTGTAAATTTTACCCACTGGAAATTGAAAGCTGAATGGTTTCTTGCTAGCATTCATGATGAAATGCTTAGAGTCATTCAGGAAGAACCCATTATTCCTGGCAGAATAGTTCCTGCAACTTTAGATGCAAATGGTATTATTTTGACACCTGAAAAATTTGTTGAGGCTGCCAAAAATACCTGGACTGATCTAGACAGGCAACTATATGCTTTAGACTTTAAGGCCAAATCCATACTGGGCAATGCAGTTACTGAGCCTATCTTTGCTAAGATATCTGGCTGCAAAATTGCTAAAGCCATATGGGATATGCTAACTGACCAATATGATGGTGTAAGTTTGGTACAATCCCAAAAGAAGAAGAATCTGATAAGAAATTATGAGAACTTCTCTGCTGGCCAAAATGAGTCATTAACTGATATTCATACCAGATTTCAGATCTTAATCAATGATCTTGAAAGGTATAATATCATCACAGGACAGTTTGAAATCTGTGCAAAATTTGTTGATGTCATTCCAAACACTTTTTCTGAAGTTATCACTTCATTAATTGTAAGTGAAAAATTGGAGACATATGATCTCTCTGGCCTGTTTGGACTTCTACTAAATTTTGAAGAAACCAAAGCCAGAAAGGATCTAAATGCCAAAAGAATTGCAAAAGATCCATCTGCTGCCCTTGTTGCAACAACAAGGAAAAATAGAGAACTTTTCTCTAGAGCAGATTACCATCTTTCTCTTACAGACTCAGAATCAGATGATGAAACTGAGTCTCTAGAAGCTGAAATGGCATTGCTAGCCCAAAGGTTAGAAAAAGCAAGATTCAAAGGTTCAAAAGGAAGACCAACTTTTGATCCTAAGAAAGCTACTTGCTATAAATGTGGGCAAGTTGGTCATATTTCTTCTGACTGCAGAGTGAAGATTGCAGAATCTTCAAGTTCTGATAAGTGGGAAGAAAAGGCCAAGAAGTACAAGAAAAAGTACTTCAACTCCAAGAAAACTGGAGAGAAACAACAACCAAAGAAACTAGAGAAAGCTTTGGTTGTTGAACAATGGATAGATGAAGAATCTTCATCATCTGAGGATGATGAAGATATGTGCTTAATGGCTATCACAGAGAGCCAGTTTGACAAAGATGTCAAATTTGCAGAAAAGGCATGTGTTCATCCAGACTGGGACAGAGGATCTGCTTACAATGTAAATCATTTTAAACTTTACTATAGTGATGCAGAAAAACAGAAAATGTTTGAACACATCTATGTAGATTTTTGGAAAAGACTGGAGGAAATACAAGATTTAAAAACCAAACTCAGTCAAGTTCAAAAAGATCTACAATCAAAAGTGAATGAAATAAACCAAAATAAACAGTACAAACTTGAGCTTGATGCTCAATATGACCTTCTCAAAAAGATCAAGCTGGAAAAAGAAGCCTATAAAAACAAAGCTGATCACTATGAAAGGATCTGTAAATCTTGGTGTATTTCATCACTTAAAAATGTGGACTGTTTATCCAAACAGATTCCAGCTCAGATACAAGCGGTCATAGGTGATGAGTTTGATCTTAAAAGTCACATAAATTCATAAATAAACTCAAAACCTACTATATTTGTACCTGAGATTTTACCTCATACTTTTAGTCATACTGTGGGAGACAAAGTTATATTGACAAATGCTTTTGTTAGACCAAAAATAGTTGCTAAAGAACTAGTATATGAGACAGAGCCAGACTCTGAAGACACAGATTCAGAAATATCAGTCTGTGAAACTTCTCAATCTGAATAGCCTGAACTTATAATAACTAATGAATCTTTAGAAACTATAGAACTTGAAAAGAAAAGATTTATAAAAGGCAAAGTTAATATTCCCATAGTACCATCTTTAAAAAGACAAAAAGAGTTAAAAAGAATCAAGAATAAACAGAAAGGTTACAATGTGTTTGAACCTTTCACATCTCAGTCTGTAACTGGTCCAGACAATAATATGTCAAATGATAAATCTAAAGGCATAAAACCAGTAACAAAAGGAGTTAAAAAGATCTCAGTCTGTGAGATCTATCTGTCAGTCTGGAAAAATCAATTTTCAGTCTGACAAACTTAACTCCAAATCTGTTTGTGTTAACACTCAGTCTGTCTCTAAAAAGTCAAATCTTAACAACCAGACTGAGACCATTAAGCTGCTTAGTGAAAACTTAATGAAGTTAACCACAGATTTTAAAACATTTGTTGAGTCAAAACAAGAGTTTAACAGAGGATCTAGTGTAAATAATAACCCAAAATCCAAAAGGACCATTATGTTGAACAGAAAATGTTACAATTGTGGAAATCTGGCACATGAAGGTATTAAATGCACAAAGTCCATTCTTAAACAGCCAAAGGCTGCTTTGATCAAACAAATGTCTTCTACAAACAACAAAATCAAAAATAGAGAGGTTAAAAGTCAACTTCACAAACTTAGCACCAAAACTGCTAAAGAATTGACTCCAACAAACTCTAAAGAACCCATCAAAAGATGGGTTCCCAAAAGTAACTAATTGATTTTGTTTGTCTTGTGCATGGTAACAACAAATGGTACCTAGACAGTGGATGCTCAAGACACATTTCAGGTTCCCTGAAGAATCTGTCAGAGCTTGTAGAAGAAGAAGGACCTTCTGTCAAATATGGTGACAACTCTGTTGCCAAGATAAAAGGTTATGGTGTGGTGAAGGCTGGCAACATCAGAATAACAAAGGTGGCCTATGTTGAGGGATTAAAGCATAACCTGCTTAGTGCTAGCCAGATTTGTGATGATGATGGTGAAATCAGAATCAGAAAGAAGGCTGCTGTTATCTATAATTCCAAAGGCAAACCTATATTAGTTGCCAAAAGAGAAAGAGATATCTATCTCTTAGATCTTTCTTCTGCAGACAACAATGTAGAGACTTGTCTCTATACTCAGTCTGTGCCAGAACTAAGCTGGCTATGGCATAGGAGGTTATCCCACCTGAACTTCAAAAATATTAACCTCCTGTCAAAGAAGAAACTGGTTAGAGGTCTGCCTGATGTTACATTTGCAAAAGACAAACTTTGTCCTGCATGTACACTAGGGAAACAGACCAAGAACCATTTTCCATCCAAATTGTTAGCTACAATTGATCAACCACTGCATATGCTCCATATGGATCTGTTTGGACCCATGAGCATTAGCAGTTTGGGTGGAAAGAAGTATACACTTGTGGTTGTGGATGAATACACAAGGTATACGTGGGTCATCTTTCTTAAGGCAAAAAGTGATGCTCCTGAAGAGATTATTAATCTAATCAAGAGGGAAGAATTGCAGAAAGATGCACCTGTCAAGCAACTCAGGAGTGACCATGGTACAGAATTTAAGAATTCTACTCTCATTGTATTCTGTACTGACAAAGGCATTATTCAAAACTTTGCCTCTGTCAGAACTCCTCAACAAAATGGTGTTGCTGAGAGAAGAAATCGTACACTCATAGAAGCTGCAAGAACCATGTTATGCCATGGTCAAATGAAGGTTTATTTTTGGGCAGAAGCAGTTAACACTGCCTATTATACCCAAAATAGATCTATTTTGGTCAAAAGGCATGGCAAAACTGCATATGAGTTGTATCATAAGAAGGTTCCAACCATCCATTACTTCCAGACCTTTGGTAGTAAATGCTATATTCTCAATCAAAGAGATCAATTAGCTAAGATGAAACCTAAGTCTGATGAAGGAATTTTTGTTGACTATTCATCTATTTCAAAGGCCTACAGAGTCTACAACAACAGAAGGAACAAAATTGAAGAAACCATCAATGTCACCTTTGATGTTTCCTCTGCTAATGATGAACATGTTTCTCAGTCTGATGTTCATTTATTAGAAGATTTATCTGTTGTGGGATCTGAATCTCAAATCCAAGTTGTTGCTAACCAACAACAGGACTCTGAAAGTGAAAATGAAGATGCTCAACCTACTCATTCAATGACAGTACCTTCATCAACAGAAGATGAATCTGTGTCCAGAGATTCAAATTCTTCTGATACATGTGTTCAGTCTGGTAGTTTTCAGTCTGTGAACTCTACAGACTCAGACTTGCCCTATGTAGAAGATGATGCAGAACTCAGTCCTGCTTTTCTTCCACCAAATGAGAATGATTTACCATCAAATGATGAATCACTTCTAGGAGTCAAAGAACACAAGTATCATCCAATTACAGAAATAATTGGAGATTATGTTTCTGGTGTACAAACAAGAGCTAAAGTGTCAAACTTATCTACTGCAAATTTCTGTTTCTACACAAACTTCCTGTCAATCATTGAACCAAAGAAAGCTGAAGAAGCATTGAAAGATGATGATTGGGTTGAAGCAATGCAGGAAGAGTTAACAGAATTTGACAGAAACAATGTTTGGACCCTAGTTCCTGCCCCAACAGGAAAAACCATTATTGGAACAAAATGGGTTTACAGAAACAAAATGGACAAGGATGGAGTGATAATCAGAAACAAGGCAAGGCTAGTTGCTCAAGGCTACAAGCAGGAAGAAGGCATTGATTATGATGAAACATTTGCCCCTGTAGCCAGAATTGAAGCAATAAGGTCATTCTTGGCATATGCTGCATTCAAGGACTTCAAAGTCTATCAAATGGATGTCAAGAGTGCATTTCTGAATGACAACTTACAGGAGGAAGTCTATGTGAAACAACCTCCAGGTTTTGTAAGTTCCACTTTTCCAAATCATGTCTATAAATTGCAGAAAGCACTATATGGACTAAAACAAGCTCCAAGAGCTTGGTATGACACCTTATCATCCTATCTTCTTAGTAATGACTTTACTAGAGGATCAATTGATAAAACTTTGTTCTTCAAAAGGAACAAGGCAGATGTCATACTAGTCCAAATCTATGTTGATGATATTATATTTGGATCTATAGATGAAAATTTGTGTAAATGGTTTTCAAACTTAATGTCAAAACAATATCAAATGAGTATGATGGGTGAATTAACATACTTTCTTGGTCTACAAGTACATCAGAAACCTGATGGTATCTTCATCAACCAAGGTAAATATGTCAATGATCTACTCACTAAATATTCTTTAAAGGACTGTTCAATTATGAAAACACCAATGAGCACTGCAGATAAGTTGGATAAGGATCAGTCTGGCAAGTCAGTCTGTCAAACCACTTATAGAGGTATGATAGGATCTCTACTATACCTCACTGCAAGTAGACCAGATATCATGTTCTCAACATGTTTGTGTGCTAGATATCAATCTGAACCTAAAGAATCTCATCTAAAAGCTGTAAAAAGGATTTTTAGGTACCTAAAAGGTACTCCCAACCTGGGTCTTTGGTATCCCAAAGACTCTGGTTTTGATCTAATTGGATATACAGATGCAGATTATGCAGGTTGTAAATTAGACAGGAAAAGCACTTCTGGTGGATGTCAACTGCTAGGTGGCAAACTAGTCAGTTGGTCAAGCAAGAAACAGAATTCTGTTGCTACATCCACTGCAGAAGCAGAATATGTGGCTGCTGGTAGTTGCTGTGCTCAATTGCTATGGATGCAACATCAACTAGCAGACTATGATTTGGTGTTTACAAAAACTCCAATCATGTGTGATAACAAAAGTGCCATTGCCATCACTGAGAATCCTGTATTTCACTCCAGGACAAAGCATATTGAGATCAGACATCACTTTATCAGAGATTGTGCTGAGAAAGGTAAAGTGATTCTCAAATATGTGCCAACAAATGACCAATTAGCAGATATCTTTACTAAACCTCTTAATGAAGATAGATTCTTATATCTGCTTGGTCAACTAGGAATGCTCAACCCCTAGTAAAACCTTGAATCTGTATGATTCAACTCTCAGTCTGTGTCTGCTTTTCAATCTGTATAACTGTATTCTCAGCTACATACAATCAAAAAGCACAGACTAAGAGATATCTTTATAAATATATTAAAGAAAATACCAAAAAGATTTTAAATTCTGTTATCTTGTTTCAGTCTGTCTGTTATATGGTTCAGTCTGTGTGACGTCATCCAGACTCACTGCACAGACTAACGATATACACTCAGACTAGTCTCCTCTATTTTTTTCGTGCCTTATTAATTCATAAGGATAGTGTTCTTCATACTGTTAGTATTAATACTGCAAGTTACTATTAGTACTGCTAGTTAATACTGATGTCTTTTTAATACTGCCCTCATGAATTAGTACTATTAATATTAATACTGATCAGTTTCTTTTATACTGCTGGTAATGATTGGTACAATTAACACTGTTAATGTAGCAAGTTACTACTGTTAGTTAATTTTAGTAATGCTTTTGCAAGTTACTACTGTTAGTTAATTTTAGTACTGCTCTCGCAAGTTACTACTGTTAGTTAATTTTAGTACTGCTTTCACAAGTTAATACTGTTAGCTATATCAATCTGTTACCACTGCTGGCACAAATTTATTTTATCGTTTTTTTTTAAATAAACAACAATATCTTTGCATTTAATGCTAATACCATCTTTATGGTAATAATCATTAAAAGTTTTGGCGCTTGTTGTTCTTTTATCTGCTCAATACAAAAAGGTGCACGTGCCTCAGCGCTACTGTTGCAGAAAAAGGGATAAACCGTCAAGTGGGTCCCATTTAACGGAAATTTAATTCCTACAAATACCCACTTCTGTTTTCCCCCTTTCTTCTTCATTCGTACTTGCACACCAAAAACAAACAGAGTTTATAAACCCTAAATCGCTCATCCATTTTCAAAATCAATTTCTAAAATTTCTTCATTCAAAATGGCTGATCAATGGGTTTACACGGCACCTGCCAACATCGCTGCGGCTAAACCTTTTAAACAAGGTAAACAGGTAAAACTCTGTATTAATAATCAAGTTGCTACCATTTCCATTCCCGACTCTAAAAAGAATAAAGGGTTTGAGGAACTAACTGCTTTTATGTCGGCTCATCCATTAAGGGGAGCATTCTTCAACTCAGTTCCTCAAATATACCCAATTTTTTTGATGGAATGGTGGTATACTTGCTCCTCAAATAGTACCAATACTGCAATTACTGGTACTATTGATCATGGTAAACGGGCAGTTACCATTGATCAGGAGCTAATTAGGAATGTCTTAGACTTGCCTTTGGGAAATAATTTTGCACCCATTCCAACCAAAGAAGCAGCAAGGGCTTCTCTTACTTTGGTTGGATATACCAAAGAAAAGGGCACCATTTTGATGTCAGGATTCACCCCCAGATGGAAATTTTTAATCTCTGACATCATTAGAAGTCTAGGAGGAAAATCTGGTAGCACAGGGGAGTTAAATGAGTTTGAAACTCAACTGTTGAGCTCATTTATCACAGGTTTAAACATCAACTTTGCAGAGTTATATTTTCAAGAACTTTTAAAACTGGTGAATGAGTCACAACGAATTTTTAATGTACCTTTTATAAGGTTACTCTCCCTGTGCATCCAATCCAGATTATTTGGGTCTGTGTATATGTCTTTCACTAACAAATCTGCAGATATACCAGTACCAGTGCTCACCTACAAAGTGTTTAACCATCCGGTTCCACTTACTGGAGCACCTATCACTGCTGCTATGCAGCAATGGATTGATCACCCATATGTTGCTTCTGCATCTATGGAGGGTGATGATTCAGGTGATAGTGAGGGTACTGAGACCCATGCTGTTGAAGATCGTGTGGCTGAAGCAGAGCACACAGACTCCAGGGATACAGACTCAACTCAGTCTGTGCACTTGGAGTCAGACTCACACATTGCTGAGTCTGTTCCATCTTCAACAGAAGATGCAGGTAGTAAATCTTCTTCTTCTGAGGACATGGATACAGATCAACCTTCTTATCCTAGCCCATCCTCACCCACAAAAGAGAGTCACAAACAAACCAACCCAGATGAGTCACCACTCACTCTGGAGGAATCACCAGACTCAACTCCAAAAAGTATAGCACAAGTGGAATCATCATCCATGGAACTGGATGTCAATAGAACACCTTCCAGTGCTGTAGACCATTCCATTACAGCTCTGCTAGAGTCTGTGGTTCCAATGGCTACCCAACTGACCCAACCTACAACTAGTTTAGTCAGCTTGGATACCCACATTACTGCTACTACACTGACCCCTGTAGTAAGCATTGAAGAAGATGCTCCAATCCTGAGCACGACCACCCCCCTCTTTACCCCACTCACAATGGCTGAACCCATACTGACCACTAGTCCTGTACTAGTTCACATTCCAGTGAGTCTTTTCTTACACCCCTCTGCACAGATTGCCAATGCCCCAGTCATGTCACAGACTGAGGTACAGATCTCAACTTCTTTGCTCCATGATCTACCATCTTATCACCAGATGGTTAGTGAGGGCATACAAACTTCAACATCAGTTGCCAGTGATACTGTTCCATTACACCAGGATCTGTTTGAGGCAACAGGTGCAACACACTCATTTCCCAGTGATGTCTTATCCTATCACCGGATTAGATCTGAGGGAACAACTATACCACTCAATGCCTATGATCGCTTTTCCATGCACAGGACACAGAGTGAGGCAAAGAGTGCAACCCCAAAAGATTCCAGTGATCTTGCTCAGTTTCAACATGAGACAAGTGAGGAACACATACCATCACCCAATTCTAACCCCTCCAACCAAACCCAGTCTGTGCCTTCTAGTACACTTAATGATGTGCTTTCTGCCATCAACAAGTTGTCTGAATGGGTACAGACTGAGTTCAATAATAATAAGAAAGAGCTAGAGAAGATGAAGCATCTAGTCTCTACTATGGTGGATAAAGTGGATATGCTGGAGGAAAAGGTATCCAATAGGTTAGATGAAATGGAGACCACCCTCTCAAACTTAGTAGATGATGTCAAAAAGGGGGAGAAGATGAAGTATGGGTCTGCAGAAGCTAAAACCTCAAAAGATAAAGATTTAAATAATAAATCCTTAGATTTAGGGGGAGATAGCAGTGAGGGAGATGATGGAGATGATGGACCCGAAGGTGCTAGGGTGAAGTCTCATACTGAAGCTCAGTCTGTGCCACAGACTGAAGATATGAGTGCACAGACTGAGGGGGAGCAAGAGAGATTGCAGTTAGGTGAACATGCTGAGATGGTTGCACAGACTCAGAGGGAGTCATCCATTGTCTTACACATAGACCCAATTGCAACTATCTCAACCCAAGGTCAGATGGAGTTGAAAAGACCAAGGGAAGAAGAAGAAGAAGATGTTCAACCTCTGTTAATCAAGAAAGCCAGGAAAATGAAAAGAATGGCCAGGAGGATTCCTGAAAGGGATATCTTTGATTCCCAAACAAAAATGAAGGGGATCAAAACCTGGGACCAGTTCTTAAAGCTGGCAGAAGAACAGGACAATGATGGTGATGATGATGATGCCATCAATCCTGACTGCAGTTCTGAGTCTGAAGTTTTCAGAAGATCAGATGATGATGAAGATGATGCTACTTTTGGAGGTATAGGTGAAGGAGCCTCAAAAGTCAAGACTGGAGAGTCTCAGTCTGTGCTTTCTGAACCTGCCCAGACTGAGACACAGCATCAATCACAGACTCAGAGCTCAGAGCAACCAGCAGCAAGCACTGATGCTCTAATTATCAGTGCTGAAGCCATTCAAGCTGAAGCCAATCCTGCTAGACCAACCACAACAACCAGAACACTGCCTCCTGGTAGAAGTGAACTTGAAGATAGAATGCAATGGAGAAGTTCTCATCTGATAAGCACTTATCCTGGGTCAAGCTCTACCATGGAAGTAGTTATGGATAAGGGTAAGGGCAAGGAGATTGCCTTATCCAAGCAGGAAAGGTTAAGCAAAATCAAGAAGATGGTGGATGATCATGCTGCTGGAACAAGAAGTCCTGAACTGAAAGATCTACAGGACGAACTCTTGCAACAAGAAGCTACTGCTCAAGGTATGACCTTAACCGAATACTTAGATGTATTAACTCTTGAAGAGCAGAAGCTGAAGGAAGCAAGATTTGTTGACATGCTCACTCAAGAACTACAAGAAGAAAGCTGTTCACTGACCCAAATCAGAAGGAGTCAAGTTGAGCAACAAATCAAAGAAGATGAGGAGCTGTCAACAAGGTTACAGAAGATAGAGAGCCTGAAACCATAGCTACAAGCCACTTTCCAAAAGTCAAAGCTCAAGCAGAAGATTAGAGAATGTCATCTGAACAAGATTGGACAGAAATTAAAGCTGGAGCTGACTTTGACCAAGAGCAAGAAGATGGTATGGGTGGATGAACTGTACACTCTAGGGCTTAAAGAATGGCAATCCATTGCTAATCTTTTGAAGAGTGCAGCTGACAAAGAATTGAAGAAAGAAGTTCTGGATGAGCTATCTTACCTAATTGAGTTACTTCTCAGTCTGGGGCTTATCTCAGAAGAAGAATACAAGTTGTTCTGCATAGCAAACAACTTTGTAATAAAGAAGAAGTCAGCTGGGTTATCCACAGAGAATGAGCAGAGAAGGGAGCATCCTCTACCCAAAGGTATTGTTTTCATAGATAGATCTTATGTACAGACTGACAGCATTGAAGGTCTGTGCTATAGAGATATCAATGGGATAGAGTGCTTCCAAGATCAAAATAGACTATATAGAGAGTCTCTGCTACACTGTATTGCCCTGCTGAAGGAATGCAAACATTCTCAAGCTAGACCATTCAGAAGAAGACTGATCAGCTGGTTATTCAACAACCTTTCCCAACTCAGGATGATGACTGGACTTGAAGATATCTGCAAGAAGATCATCCTAGAGTATCAAGAATTTGAAGACAAATCTGATAAGGAAATGGAAGAACTGTTGAAGAGGAAAGTGGAAAAGATGAAAGAGATCAAGGCTCGGAGAAAGGACTGAAGATTGTTATATTTATAATTTTTACAATCTTATGTAATAATTGTAATATTTTTGTATACTAACTATGACTTTGACTCTATATATAAGTCTAAAGATTCATAAGTTATGTTGTACTTTAGTATTTATTATTTCTCCTTTATCTTTTGTAAATAGATTTTGACATCATCAGATAGGGGGAGATTGTTGGGAAAAACAATGATCAAACCTAAGTTATAAATCTGAAGAGTCAAAATCTAACTTAGTTGTATTCAGGAAACTTAGTGAAATTCCTGAGTCTGTGTTCCTGAGTCTGTGCTACACAGACTGAGGAATTGCTTCTGAGTCTGTGCTGCACAGACTGAAGATTCTCACAGACTGAAAGCCATGCTCTTCCTGAAGACTTATGAATTCATCATCTGAAGAATGAAGATTGAATACAGAAGGCTTCACAGACTGAAGTTCACAGACTGAAGATCACAGACTGATGAGCACAGACTGAAGAGCACAGATTGAAGAATGAAAGTACAAATGTACATGAGATATTCTTCTTTCCTTAGGCTAGATACAACTGATAAGATGTTTGAGAAAGGTCAAACATCATACAAAGGTTCTCTTCTCAGCAAAGAAACCTTTTACCTTTTTGCTTTTTCTATTTCCAAGAAAAGCAAAAAGGAAGGCGTGCAAAGTTGCCCAAGATGCATCTGTTATCCCTTGGACAACTATGTAAGCTGGATAATATAGAGTTACATCCAACTCTATAAATAGCAGTTCAAAAAGCACTGCTATCATCCAAGAAATTCAAGAGAATTAGTATACTAGACCTTTGAGCTTAGGCTAAAGCATTACCACACTTACTGTGAAGTTTGTAGTGATAACTGTATCTTTGTATACTACTTGGATCGTATTCAAACCATCTGTGTGGGTTTGAATACTTTGTCATCTTTGTGAGACAAACACTTTATTGTGAATAATACTTTGATTCATAATAAACTCTGTGTCAAAATTAATCTTGTTTTCCGCCTAGATTAATTTAAACTTGTTTGATATAAACTTGGATATAAACTTGGATATAAACTAACACGTTAAGATAACTGTTATTTAATCTGTATCTAAGTTTTGGGAACCTTGTGACCCAACAGAACATGTGTTGTGCATTACATGAAACTAATATTATCACCAAATAAACAAATCATTTTAATCAAACAACAAAATTGAATATCAATCACACAAAACGTTAAGAAGAACCAACAAGCATCTTTATTTGTAAAAATTTAAGAACCGTATGAGAAGAAAAATAGCTAGAATCAATTAGAAAATATGTACCTGCAATTGTGTAAGTAGAATCTTATGTATATCCTGGACATCGGATGAGCAGAAATGTTAAAAAAGAATAACGAATCAGCAACGAGCAATAGTGGAGGAAAGAAACGTGAATGGAAGTCTAGAGACTTTATCGTTCCTTTTTAAAAGGGACAACAATAAATTCATCATTTCGATCATTACTTTTTTCAATTTTGAAAACCCATGTACTACCTTCGTACCTTACTATTATTGTATCATTCTAAAACTTCGTTGTTATTGAATTGAACGGAGCTGTTGAACAGGTTTGAAATGCATACCAAGTGTGATAAAATGAGTCATTTAGGGTGTTCCAAATATTGACAAACAGACGCATAACTGACCTCCGTCTATGAAGAGTACAAGAAGTTTTATGATACTTTTATGTTGTAATTTCCTTTAGCTAATTTTCTTCTAAATTTACAAAGCTGCAAAAATATCCACTTATCCAGATTTGATAATCATATAAGATATGGTTCATTTTTTTTTTTTGTTATGAGCTTAAAGTCGGTTTGGGTAGGACATTTACCGTATTTTCCTTTTCTAACTTCAATGGTTAGTTTTTTTTAAAAGCCTAGAGCTTACAAGTTCTACAGTTACATCAAATGGATGGTCCCATGGTAATGGGTCACCGGTCGAATTGGGTTGGGTTGAACAGTCACATCATTTCCCTTTTCTCACTTGACGAATGACTTTAAAAAACCAGGAACTAATTCATTCTATAGTTGCATCAAATGGACGGTTATATAAGTGGTAACAGGTCACGGGTCGAGTCCTGTTGAATTGGACAATTACCAATTTTCAATGTAAATTTGACAAGTACAAGCTTAAAGAACACATTTTTTATTCATACAAACAAATTCCCAACAAAACATAACTTCAATATTGATTACAGATAGCCTAAAAGGGTTTAAATTTCAATTTGCCCAAATACCTCTTTTATGCTTTTCATCGAACATGTGCTATGCATTACATGAAACTAGTATTATCACCAAATAAACAAATCATTTTAATCAAACAACAAAATTGAATATCAATCACACAAAACGTTAAGAAGAACCAACAAGCATCTTTATTTGTAAAATTTTAAGAACTGTATGAGAAGAAAAGTAGCTAGAATCAATTAGAAAATATGTACATGCAATTGTGTAAGTAGAATCTTATGTATATCCTGGAGATCGGATGAGCAGAAATGTTAAAAAAGAATAATGAATCAGCAACGAGCAATAGTGGAGGAAAGAAACGTGAATGGAAGTCCAGAGACTTTATGCTCTGTTTCTTTCTCATAAAATATCGTTCATTTTTAAAAGGGACAAAAACAAATTCATCACTTCACTCGTTATTTTTTTTTAAATCCACTGCGAACAAGTTTATTAATATACATTAATAATGTTGAATTTATTGTTACCTTTTTCAAAAGAACGGTGATCTACATTCACACACTAATTTCTTTTCACAAATATATCGGTCATTTATTACCTTAACTTAGGGGTGTTCAATATTTAGTTTAAACCCGTTTAATCTGAATACCGAACCGATTTTGAATTCGGTTTTGATTTTTTATTTTTAAAATTCGGTTAAAGTGAAAACCGAATTCGATGATTACGATTATGGTTTCAAGCTAAAATGAGTCTGGGTAATTTTGGTATCGTGAAAAATTTGTTGGGAATAAAATTTACCCACGGACTTCTCTGTGAAAATCCTTGAAAAGTTGATTTTGAGCTTTAAAATATTATGCGGGTATTTTGAATGTTTCTCATGGATTTCGCAAGATACATTTTCCACAAATTTCTCATCGAATACGTTTCCCATGAATTTCCCACAAAATAGCAAAATCGCCATGTTTCTTCATTTTCCAATTAGGAATTCTAAATACATATAGCAAAAATCATACAACATGTAATAAATAACAAATATTTAAATTTGTTTGAATCATCCTAAATACTTACACAAACATTTCAATACAATATAAATATCCGAAATTAGCAATAGGTGTTCAAATACTATAGCTAAGCTCAATGGTGGAAATACTCATTTCGCAAAGTGCCTTATTTTGATTTTATTTCAACCAATAAATATCCAGCATGCAATGCTTTCACTTTAAAACGGTAAAGGTGAACTATTTGTGTAATTTTTTCTTTAATTTAATTAATACTTTTATTTATTAATATAATTATTAGAGAAAAGATCATTTGAGTACAATATTTTTTAAAAGAACCCAATGAAAATGCGCCACGTGTACAAATATTCATTTACTCCCAAAATCTTAAAAATTAATTATCTCACAAACGACAAATCGAAAATTTATGAAAATTGCACCATAAAATTCAGTCTTTTCTCCTCTTCGAGTAGACATCTCACAAGTTATAATTTTGACTAATTTTCATTTTTTAGTGGGTTTTACAAATTACGAACACATGTGTTAGTGTTTGGTTATACATTTGATTTAGGGTTAGGTTAGGGTTTAGGGTTTAGCAGGGTTTAGAGTTTAGGGTTTAGGGTTTAGAATTTAGCAGGGTTTGGAAAAAAACCTAAACCCCAAACCTTAAACGCAACATGTTAACACATGTGTTAGTAATTTGTAAAACCCGCCAAAAAAAGAAAAAATAAATAAACTTGTCGAAAGTATACCTTGTGAGATGTCTAATTGAAGAGGAGAAAATGCTGAATTTTATGGTGCAATTTTCATAATTTTTCGATTTACAGTTTGTAAGATAATTAATTTTAAAAAAGATGGGGTTAAATGGGTTTTTGTACACATGTCACAATTTTACTGGTTCTTCCATAAGTTAAATTTTTGTTGTATTCTGACGATCTCATCTCATAATCATTAACTACATTTAAAAAGAAACTAAACAAAATAACTTTATAAACAAAAATAACAATAATAATAAAATTCAAAACACCTGTTAATTTAGAATTTCTTACCATAATATTTAAAAAGAAAATTGAGTATTACAATTTGAATTTACAAACTCTACTATTAGTATTTTGCACTACGTGCCATTGTCCTTACGAAGTTCTACGACCAAAAAGTTTGGTTTTATGAGTATCGTTACTAAGTAGTGTCAAGTAAACCTAATTCTTGTTGATATTTTGAAGAGTTATGGCCTAGCAAAGCACCTCTATTCTAAATTTTGAATTTGACTACTCGTAAGAGAATAAAGAGAAAAAGATACACAATCAACGTGGACCGAATAATCATTATGGTCCAAATAAAATGTTTAAGATATTCAACCTTTTAGATGAACATAGCTTAGCTAAGTCACTCGTCGTCTATCGAGTGGTATGATATGATATTGTTTCCTTAAACACTTTATTATCGAAAATGGTACTCTCAAGCACGTATCATACTTTTTGCTTTTATTTTTCATCTTGGGTCACACGGGTATAACGGGTAAGTTTCAAAAAAGCGGATCGGTCACGTCATAATCCGGTTGGATCTGGCCTGTCCAATAATTTTAAAGTTGAATTTACTCTAAAAAGAAAATTAAATAACTTTGTGATTAGAAATAAGATAAAAAAAATATTCAAAATAGATGATATTGAAAATCGTCGTACAATACAAATCTTTAAGACAGATAATTGGCTTTGTTAGTATCTTTACATTAATAAACCTAATGTCTTGGTGACAATGTGAAAATCGTCGTACAATGCAAAGCACATCCTCGCAAAGAAATGATTATTGAAGTTGACTATTCATCGAGAAGATGATGAGAAAAATAGCAGCAAGCAACTTGGACCCTTGATCGTTTTAGTTCCAATTATCATGTTTTGGCCACTTGACCTTGTAGATGAACATATCCCGGCTAAAATACGCTTTACAATTTTATGATATAGGTTCAAGATAACCTTTTCATTATTTCAGTCATCATTTTTGTTTACACTTTACAAGCAACTGAGTTATGGCTATCCAAGATTTACTTGTATTTGCTTCGGATTTCACATTTCATATATCGTGGAAGATGTTGATTCGTTGTTTTTAATTTGCTAAATGTGTTCGCGTGCTCAGCAACCTTATAACGTCATCAACATTACTCTTGATAAGTACACGTGTAATTTTATGTATGAATCTCAACTTCGTATCTAAGAGATTCATTTAAGTTACTAGAAGTTTATTCTTGCTCTTCAACCCCAACTCTTAATTCTATTTAGAAATCGTAGCAGTTTTTTTGTTGTATTTATCACTTATATTTTATATTTTTCATATTTTTTATATTTTATATTCTATATTTTATATTTATATTTATATTTATATTTATATTTATAATCTATTATAAAATTTTAGAGGTTCAAATTCATTCTGTGTCAACCAAACGCGCAAGACATATGGAATCACATTCCTTTGAATCAGATTTCAATTCCATTAAATTCTAATTCCATCAGATACCCTGACAGATTCCATTCTTTCGAAAATCATTCTTTGAACCAAACGAGGCCTAAATATTTTGGACCGTTTTCTAGAAAATTTATAATTCTTAACTAAATGCATCTTTGCACTAAGAAAATCCAAGTTTCTGATTAAATCTTTCATTTTATGTCATTACATGGTATTACAAATTTGTCGTTTAAGAAGAAACACATGTTTAGGATAGTTAAGTTAGGACAAAGGATATTTTGTTTATATAGGCTTCCACATCTCAAATAGATGGCCAAAATCAAAATAATATAATGACCGTGATTCATTCATTTGTAAACTCTACTATAAGTTTCTACACATAACATTCAACAAATTTCAAGTTCCATCCATCATTTACCGTATTCTTCTTTAGAGAGGTCTTCACTTTTCTTGAATGTTTATCGACTTGTCTAGACTTGTTCAAATTTTCGTGTCAACCTTTCTATACGACGTCTTAAACTTCGTAAGTCATGATAGTTACCCTTTTCCTAATGAGAAGATGAGAATTACTTTAAATAAGTTTTATTGACCATTCAGTATTCATATGACTGTTGCTGCTTCATTATACGCGAGTTTTCTTACGACATATTTACTTGAATTCAATTTTACTGTGTCACACGATAGACTTCAACGGATTACCAGTTAAATTCATTGATGATAAATGTGAGTGTGACTACCCAATTTTGATAGCAGAATTTGTATAAAAAATGTTTGAAGAACAAGACAGTTTTTAAATAACATACTGGAATTTTGATTAATGACACTTTTCATTTAGTATTTGACGATGTTAGAAGCCTGCAAACAGAGGTATCTTCGACGGGAGTACTTTGCGCAGTGATGGATCAAATCTCTTTTTCAATGGATATATAGATCAATGGTGTTACAGATAATAGATATTTTCAAAGAACAATTACCTGATCAAATTATGTAGTTACATAGTTTTATTTGTATGTGTATTAAATATATAATCTACGGAGTTTTTTGTAACTGAAAATGTAGGATTTATTATTTCGTTAGTGCTCAATTTTACACTCGTTATTATTGTACGTGCTTAACTTTCATATCCTCTATTGTATAAGGTGGATATTCTAAAAACTTAATTATATGCTCCAACTGTCATAACATGCACGCTAAATAAAACGGTATTTTAAACTTTATATATGCAAGATTTAACACCCCAATGCAAGTAAAATTTCATTAACCTGTTTTACTTTTACCAAGTAACAATAAGCAAAACACCAAAAACTAAAAACACAAAACAGAAGAGAAGAGTCTAAAGGGGAGGTCAAATGTCATAAGTAGTTATATTTTTTGATATCTTGTAGCTAATTAAAACTAAATGTGTCAAATATCATCATATTGAAAAGAAACTAACGCATACAAAAATGTCACATCTTACACTCGACAAGAACATAATGCTGTAATCAAATAGTACAATGAACACCTTCATGTAGGATTTTTAAAAAGCTATCGCCGCCTCCTGCGTTTGCTGCTCTTGTGATCACTTTCACTATCACTGCTTTCGCTCTCGCTGTCACTTTCATCAGAGCTTGATGAGTCAGATCCCGAACTAGAAGAATCAGAATCGTCTGATTCAGAGGCAGGTTTTTGTTGCATGATTAGACGAGGCATGTTCTTCAAATACTCTCTCAAGTTTTCTGTGATCCCACCGAGCCCAATCGATGTGAAGAAGTTGATTGAAAACCGAGTGTTTTTAGGATTGTCTCGGGGGAAAATAGATTCAAAATCTGCCTGCATTGTGGGATCACTGAGGCGTTCATTCAAGAGACGAATGCCAAGATGTTCGGATAGCTCCTGTAGCATATAACATCAAAAGTAACTTTAGGAATTATACAACCCATAAGAGGA
Source organism: Gnaphalium uliginosum (assembly GCA_963930675.1). Classification (NCBI taxonomy): domain Eukaryota; kingdom Viridiplantae; phylum Streptophyta; class Magnoliopsida; order Asterales; family Asteraceae; genus Gnaphalium; species Gnaphalium uliginosum. The sequence goes on along the minus strand of OZ005684.1, from coordinate 24,222,186 downwards.
TGACTTTCACCTCGCATCAAAAGTAAACTTACCCTCTTTATAAATCAAATTAGATATTTCTATTGATATGTAGTTAGAAAATACAGTAGTGCCCTAATATTAGCGATACTAGTAAGCATGCATCAGTCATAAAGATGCAGCAAACAGAGAAAATCCAAGTAGTGTAGCAGTGATGAGTGGAGGGAGTGGCAATGGTGCTCAACATGTTTGTTGAGGTGATGATTGGGGGATATAAATCAATTTCACTCTAAGGGTAATGATGATTGGTTGATCAAAATCTTTCTCATTGTAGAGTAGGTTTTAACTTAAAGGTGACAATTTTGGCCCATTTACTTATGAGTACGTCGATTCAGATTGTGTTTTAAGTACGAGCCAAACAAGTGAATATGAAATTATGAATTAGCCACTATAAAAACAAGTCAAACGGGTCAAAAGTTGCCAAACTGAATTTTCAATGCATACAGCTTCCTAAATCCTTTAACTCGAAAATAAATATTACAATTAAAATATATACTTTACTGATAATATTAGACACTAATTCTTTATATAGAAGTATTTAACAAAAAAGGGTTTCTGGTCAGCCTGGGCCAGTCGTAAATTACCGGCTTTTACCCATTACTCAACTCAACAGACCAACCCATTTGCCACCTTTATTTTACATGATTAAGATTCCACTGCAGTAAATCAACCACCGACAAACATCCTTAACTTCAGACAAGTAAGAAGGTTTTGATAAACAACTGAAGATAAAAAGAGAGAATAATAAAGGGCAAGATAGCTAACCTGAAAAAGAATCTTGATAAAGATTCGCGAAGAGGACGTTGTATCTTCTTCAGTCAGCCGAATGTAAGCCAAAACATGCCAAGGCAAAGCATCGGTACCAAGAAGATGGGCAAAAAACTTGGCAACATTCCGCAGCTTATTTGTCTCAAGCCGATGGATCATAGAATACTGTTGAACAAAGCACTTTTCGAAATTTTCTTGGTGGACTTTATTGATCATACAAAAGCGCTGGCCCAAAAGCCCATAGTAGCGAAGGTAAGTTCTCTCCTGACTGCAGCACTCCAGTAACATAATGCACAATTCCATCTGCATATGCCAAATCCTATGTAAAGTTCTTATATTTGTGAATTATTAAGTATACCTTAATCAGATATGATGGTAATACTATAGACAAACAGCAGGTTGTCTAGAAATTATCGAAACAACTCTTCTTACCTCTTGTCCAGGCTCCAGTTTGATTTTCAGAAGCTTATGACCAGCTTCTTCAAAATCAACACTAGACATGATCGTCAAGTATATGGTCCTCCTGAGATTTACTAGATTTGTTTCTGTTTCATCTCGGATCCTCATTTGTTCCTCGTCTTCTTCTTCCGAAGACTCATCCTCCTCATCATCAGAATCCTCGCCACCCTCTTCTTCCTCTTCTGAAGATTCATCACCAAGAATGGTTTTCTTCACATCTTCATAGCGCTTTTCATTCTCGATGAAATTAGGATCCAATTTGAAAATATCTGAGATGCACATTAAGAAGAGTTACACTCACGTACTAAAAAACATAGAAAGTATTTAAAGCATAATTTTTTTATCTACCTAAAGTAATCTCTGGATCGATTTTATCAAGAAGAGAAACTTCATGGGTTAACTGATCTTCCAGCTCAACAAGATCCAACTCCGGACGAACAGCCGGATGGCCCTGTATAAGTAAAAGACAGTGAATAAGCAAGAGGAAGATAAAAATATATAATATTCGTAACATGACTACACCATAATAAGTTTCTAACCTGGAACTTGGCCTTTCTTAGTGCAAAGAGACCTTCAATCAAAAACTGCACCCTTTTGTCGATTTCTCCCTCGTGAAGAATTCCACGAAAACGCTCAAAGATACCTGGATAAGGTTAGGGCAAAAATCTTCAGATAACATCGATGGGAGAATGATACTGAGTACGCATGATACTGAAGACAAGTTAAAAAGCTAAATAGCAGAAGTTGATGTAATCACGAAAGACTTCAATCCAATTATCCAATAGAAGATGGTAACTGTGCAAGCATAAAAGTGTAGCCAAAAATCTTTACTGCTAGATGGGGTAGGCAACATTTTAGATAAAAAAAAACCCCTCCAACACATTTAAACTTATTTAAATGCACATTTCAGTACACTAATTTGTTAGATGTGCCTGTTTCACTACATTAACGTCACATGGTCCTTAATGAATGTTAATTGCATCTCAATTGATATTGCTATATCTATTAAAAATGCAACTGACCTACTCCATATGTACCACTTATGCATATTTGTTGCTTTAACTAGATGGGGAACGGTCTTTGAAAATGGAAAGAAAATAGGACCGTCCCAGATTTCGAGACCTTAGACTCTGTTGTGATTAATTATCGCACGTTCGCCCAAAACACACCATTTCACTAACAGAAAATGAGAAAACAGATAACAGTATTTAAATAATTTCTACTCTGTTGTGATCGGTTATATTCACATACGTTGCTAGAATATTATTAGTAATAACTTATTACTGCCTTCTAAATTCTGGTTTTATAAAACGCATTAAAAAACATTCACAAAAGAAACTACAATTTCCTCCTCATGAATGCTATTTTAAACTGATATATAACTACAGATGGCATTTCCTACCGATATTGTTCACTATAAAAAAGAATTGGTGCGCCTAAATATAACCAAGTCCACCAATGCAGACAAGTAATAAACAACCTAAAACCATGTTATAGTCAAATGAAAAGAATGATTAAATGAACCATGAGCTTATACTCTATTAGGACGGGAAAAAGTAGAATTTGATACTTTAACTCACCATGCAAGCCTTTGGGAGATAGATCCTGAAGTATCGACCCACATTCTGTAACAAAACCAACCGCAACCTCCACACTATCATCAGTTGGATTCTCTAGAAGAGTTGTCAGTAGTTCAAGAGCAATTAACTCGTGAACTACCTGCTGGTTCACCAAATGGGCGATAAACTTAACGGCAGCTAGCAATTGATGCTGTAAAAAAACAACCATCAATACCAAATTCCACGATATATGTCAATTACAGAACGGAGATGTTAAAAATATGCACCTTGTCATTTCGCTTATAAGCCCTTTGTAATTGTAGAATAATCCTTCTCAGCAGAAGGTCTCCCACTTCGGGGAACTTCGTGTTCACTACAGCAACCAGCGCCGCAAAGACGTCCGTAAAACCAGGAGAGGCCATTTGGGACTTCATACAAGATCGACAAAAGAGTCCTCTTCCCCTGATCAAATTTTCAGCAAACAACTCTGGGATAATGTTCTTGATATTTGTGGCATTGACCTTGTTGACTAACCCATTTATACTCTTCCTTAATGCATCCCAAGTCATCCTTTGATATTCCATGCTGCTTTTATCTTGAACCTCGCTCATCATACGAGCTAACTTAAATGGTGGAATATAAACCCCTCCACTCTTCCCCAAGTTGGTCATCCCTTCTTGCATTTCAGCCAACTTTTGGAACCTTGGACCTTCATCCACATTCTCCTTATCCCCATTTTGATCACTCCTACGCTTCGACACATCATCACTTCTCCTCCTATCTTTATGGTCACCATTGCTTCTCCTATCCCTCTTACCCTCTCTTCTACTGTCATCGTTATCATTCCTTCCATCTCTGTTCCTCTCCCTTCTCTTCCTATATTTATCATCTTCATCGTCACTCATATCCTTCTTCCTATCCCTTCTCCTTTTGTCTTTACGATCATCTTCATCATCACTTCTTCTATCCTTACCCTTTCTCCCTCTCTTCTTAATTTCACCATCCTCCTCGTCACTCCTATCTTCATGCTTCCCTTTTCTCGCAGTCTTCCTGAATTCACCATCTTCCTCATCACTCTTGTCTTCATGCCTCCCTTTTCTCACGGTCTTCCTAATTTCACCATCTTCCTCATCACTCTTATCTCTATGTGTTCCCCCTGCTTTCCTAATTTCACCGTCTTCATCACTCTGATCATGCCCATTACTTCTTTTCTTGTCTTCACTCTTTTTCCTGTTACCCCTATCATTACCATCATCGTCATCACTCCCACTTCTTCTCATCCTATCTTCATTCCTTTCCTTGTTCCTCCTACCAATACCATGCTCATCGTCACCCCTTAAATCCCTACCCCTACCTTTTCTCAAATCACCATCATCTTCATCACTATCCTTTTTATCCTTGTTTTTATCTTGCCTTTTATCATTAGCATCTTCATCGTCACTCATTTCATCTCTATTTCTATCTCTTCTCCTCCTACTATCGTCCCTATTCATATCTCGCCTCCTATCATTGGCATCTTCATCATCACTCCTATTCCTGTTCCGGTCTCTCTTATCTTTAATAATTTCATCATCAGTTCTTCGATCCCTGTTCCTATCTTGCCCCCTCCTACTATCTCTCTCTTCTTCATCACTCTTATCGCTGATCCTCCTATCTCGACTATCGCGTTCACTCCTGAATCTTTCACCATCTCTTCTCCTTCGATATCTATCTTCATCATCACTCCTATTCCCATTTCTTTCTCTTTGTCGTTCCATTATGTATTCAATGTCCCTGTCACTAAAACAACAATAAAAAATTTATCAATGAAAAACTCAAATCATATAATTACCAAAACTAAAAGCAAGATTCTGGCTTATAGCTGAGCCATAAGAAGAAATAACAAAAACCCTAGAATCAGATAGATTGAAACAAATCCCGAAATTTGAACATTGTAAAGCTGCTTATGCTCACACTTCTAAACCCTAATTTCATTATTCCTACATACAGAATTCATACATTCGTTCATGTGTATATACAGATTATATGAATGAGTTAAATCGTAGAGAACAAAGAAAAAGTAGTATTATAGCTATAGCAATAACTTCAATTCGCATAAAATAGCATCAAACTTAACTGAATTGATAACTAGAAAAACGTTAGGGTTAGGGTTAGGGTTAGGGTTCGGAAAACTTACCGGCGGGCGGATGGATGAAATTCAAACGAGGGGAATATACGATTGATTACTGAGTTAAAAAACAAAACAAAAAATCAGTGATATTGAGATCGAGGAAATGCAAGGCTTGTGAGACCCCCAACTTTTGTGGTTTCGTGATATCTAATGAGGGGAAATCGGCCCAATTCCATTAGGAGTCGAAGATTAAACTAGTTTCTAAAATGGCCCTTCTACTTCCGTTAATTGCTAAAGTTTCTAAAAGATATTTGATTATTATATTCACTATTAATTAATTAATTAATTAAATTATTTAATAATTGCCTCTTATATATTATTTACTATTATATTACTAAAGAAAAATTTAATTAACAACGCGAGTGGTGTAATAAACGTATTGTTCTAATACAGTTTACTATTTTGTCCTTTAAATAGTACTACTTGAAATTAGTCGTGTAGATGTAATTAACAAGTTTTGTTAGTTTTTTTAAAATGTATTTTATCAATAATATCATCATAACATTCAATAGAAGTTTTACGCTTCAAAAACATAAAACTAAACACAAGTACTTTTCAAAAACTAATTGAATTTACTAAAAAGAGGATTTGATAAAAAGGGGCATGTACGGCTCTCTTTTTCCTTCCTATAAAGTTACTTGCGTTCGAACTTATCTCAATCCCGTTTGATACAAACTCTCAATTATTTCCCAAGTCAAAGCTCGAAGAAGGTCCTAAATTCGAATGTAATATTTGTGTAAAAATGTATGTTATTGTTACAAACAATTACGTGTCGTGACTCTTGAGTGGTTAATTTCACTTACTTTTAAACGTTATATAAATATATATATATATATATACTCATAACATTGCTAACAATTCAAGATCTTACCAAATTAAGTAGTTATTTAAGCTTCTTGAGTAATTTTCCTTACTTCCAACTTAACCATTCAAACTACGACTTGGTGGCCATTTTGAGTCAATCAATCAATCACACAGAGTCTAATTAACTTCAATCAATCACCTTGAGAGTCAAAGTTTATCGAGGTCTCCAATTAACTTGAATCACACAGAGTCTAATGTATACCAACCTATTCAAACTAGTATCTAAGCTATTATATCAAGTTTGAGCTCCACATATCGTTATAAAACCCCTTGCTGCCTTGTAGAAAATCTAAAGATTGGTTTGTCATTATCGCTTGGAACTCATTGCGGAATCAAAACCGATCTTTCATCTAAGACTGTCCGTCATTGATCCTTAAATATTGCAAGTAAATATGACCACCAAAAGAAGAAGGGGGGAAAGGACAACTTAACCTTTTAACGATCATTACAAACATCTCTAACATCAAACTCCGACATATAATCCACCTCAAGAAAGAGACTAAACAGTTTCTTAAGAGGTATATATTTCATATTAAAACACATTAATCAAGTCCGATACAATATGAGAATCTAATTAACCTGTTCATTCAGATTCACTACCCCTTGGTGAACCATGGTTCCCATCATCCTCATCAAAAGGACTCCCATTGTCCTGTGGATCTGGGCTTGGGGTCGGGGTACGGCTGCGCCCATTCTCTTCAGCAAGACTCTTATCAATGGGGCTGCCACCATCGTCTTCCACAGGGCTCCTACTCACACTTGTCTTCCTCACACGGTCTCTTGGCGATGGGCTATCCTTGGCCTCTGGGCTCCTGTCAGCAGGTGATGGGCTATGTTTCCTTCCTTTGGATGGTGGTGGTGAAGCCTTGTGTCTCCTGGGGCTCCGTTTCCTCCCTTCACGGCTCCTCTCTCGTCTTGCAGGAGACCTAGATCGGCTGAAAACGTAAAAAAAACATGAAAAAAATATTAGAAAGAAAGATTGTGAACAGAAAGACAGCGTCCGACAAATATTGAATTGCAACACAAACGCATGGCATGGATATAAATTGAAGTTACAGGACCCTATTAAGTTTTGAAGTGGCTAAAGACCTGTACGGGATACCCTCCGGATCCTAAATTCTAAATTAATACTTGTGTATTACCTATTGAATACAACGTGAGTTTCATTGTAACAATTATTTAACTGCAAGATGAGCAGGCCAAACGGGTCAAAATCCATCTGTAGTGTATTCAAATACATAACCTTCTATATGATTGTAATCACAAGCCCCCCCCCCCCCCCCCCCAAAAAAAAAAATAAATAAATAAATAACTAAATCTTTTTTGCCACCTCTAAGTCTCTAACCATACCCAATCATTATGACATCAGACTATCCCCTGACCCAAATTTATCAGTCCAAGAAAACAAAATTTTTCTCGGGCAAATATTTACTCTGCCTCAAATTGAAGATCGATTATCAAGCAAGTCTAAGTATGTGGAAAAAAATTGAAAAAAAATATCTAACGTAAACCAAGATCACCAGATGATTAAAACAATTAGTCGTCCAGCGTACAAGAATATCAGAAGAAAAAGTTGTAATGCGAATTCATTCAGACATTGGTAGATTGGTGGTTGAGGAACTAGGAATGTATAATTATGTAACCTGTAGCTGCGGCTCCTGCTATAACTACGACTGCGGCTTCTACCACGTCGAGGTGGAGAAGGAGTCCTCGAGTAACTTCGCCCACGCCTGCTTTCAGCACTTAATGAAACAACAACAAAAAAACAAAATCACGAAAACAGCTTCCCAAATGGAATAAAAAAATTGAACACACATGGTAATAAACTCACACTTTCTTCGGGCTGTTCTGACAATGTCTCTCTATATGGCCTCGCTCACCACAGCGATAACATTTGTTCTTCCAGTCACCAGCTTTACAATCTCGAGCCCAGTGGCCATCAAGTCCACAATTAAAGCAGCGACCCGAACCAGGAGGAGGACCTCTGCCAAGAAGTTCGCGAGACCCACCTGCGTAACCACCACCGCCACGGGGCACCTAGTACAAATAGAAAAAAAAAATTGTATTATGTCAACGGGTGATAAAAATACCTAATGAATATAAAGGCTAGTCATGAAAACAAAGAAAAATATTAGAGCAGGTTTCAAGAACACTTGCTCCATTGGACCGTGTGAATAGGATGAATGTCATACCCCCTTGGCAAATTCCACCACAATTCGACTTCCATCCACGTCACGACCATTTAGGCTATATCGTGCATCATCAGCATCTCTCGGGTCCTTGAATTCCTAGAGTCAAACAATAAAAAGAGAAGCAGAAATGCAAAGGTCATACCCATCAACATTAAAAAGAACAATATTTCATGCATCAACAATGATATGACAGCACATCAATAAAAGCAGTGGATACATACCACGAACGCAAAGTCACGCTTCATATCCACATCACGAATTCTGCGTAAACGGCGCCAGAAACAGTAAGGCCATCATGAGATTAAGTACCAAAAGGGTTGAAACTCGCCCCTCAAAGATGAACTAAACACCACGAGATTGTTCCCAATTCCATCAAAAGTTACGCAAAAAAAATTTACAAATAGTCGCCAAAGTCTCTTATAGACGCTGCATGAATAGCGACTCATTCTACCAAGGGCTACCTCTCACCATTACCTCCAGGGTGGGATAAACCCATAAACCTTCAGAAAGATCATCAGGTTAAATTTACTTGACACTTGACAAGGGGGAGTTTCTCCAAATCAAAGGTTATAAGAATTCAAGGCAATACTGCACCTTGGTGTTTGTCTTAATTCTACAAAAATTAGCTAATACAACTGCCTGGATGTGACATTTCCACCTAGTGTGTCGTGATCGTGTAAAAGATCAGAGTATAGATGTATAAACTTATGAGACCATAGGATCGCGAAAACAAGATAGGTAAAACAAAGCAAAAAAGAATATCTACCTAAGGACTAAAATGCAAAAACTGGCAGATATACAAGGTAATCAACTCAATATTTAAAAATAATGTGTGCAAAATAGCTACCGTAAGAAATATTTACCTTCCATATCTGCTAAAGATGTCCTCCAAGTCACGTGATCTGGTCCGTGAAGCCAAGTGACCAACATAGAGGCGTGTAGTACCAAAACGATCATCATAACGAGGCATATTCCCTGAATTGAAACAATCTATAAATAACACTAACAAGGCCATTTTTTCGTAGAAGAATGCACAAACATTATAGCCTACGCATTCTAATCGAGTTCAGCAATCTCACCCAAATTTATCAAGATGCCATAATATAATTTGATCAATCCTCATTATACACATAAGTGGATATCAAACACCTCTATGTTCTTTGTGTACTAGGCTTGTTACTCCACACTCGAATAGGTAAACTTGTAAAATTAGTGATTTTGAAGGTTAAATTTGTTTATTTTAATCCTTGCTAAACCCTAACTATGTTTTACACCAACAAGAGTAGCCTTCCATTACAAATTCAGTACCATCATACATCAATCTCGTACCTTTATAAATAGTTATAAGCAATTGAGCAATTTTTTTATTAATAATTCAAGCAAAAAAAAAAACTACATAACGAAATTTAATGAATATCAAAATAAATTATTCCATTAGAAACAGAGGAGAAATTTTTCTTCGCAAATACGATCCGAAAAGTTTGAAAACTGAATCAGGTAACACAATTACACTTACAATTACAATCATGAACGATAATCGAAATTGAAAAGCTGCGAAACGGATTGATATACCTGAAGAAAGGCAAAGGTTACCGTAAACCCTAGTTTTGGTTTTCCTTTTTCTCGAGCTCGCATAAAGTAAACGCAAAATTCACACCCCGTTCCTTTATTTATACGAGGGCATAAGCCCGAAATACCCGAAATACCCTTCCCTTGTTAACTTTTGTGTTTAACTGTAAAAACTATAAACGCAACTTACTGTCTTACTGTCTTACTTTTCAAAATTTACCGATGAATGCAATGGACGTGCAACGAGCTTTCAAATTTTATTTTAAGATCTATAATAAATTTTTATATTTTAATTTTATTTCAAGGTGAACGTACGACCCTAAAATATAAAGTCCAGACAAATTAAAGTGTACTTAAAAACTGGCACACTTATACTTTATGTTTTACCGGTTTCACGTTGCTTACGTTATAATACAATTTGAAGGCATGTTGTGTATCATGATATACTAGCAGTGTGTCCGTACAATGCGACAGAGCGAATAAATAATTGTTCGTTTGTATGTTTTATTGTTTTCATTATTTAAAAATAATAGATTTATTGTTGATTTGAGACATCGAATAAAGTCAACAATATATTATCAAACTAATATCACATCAACAATATTAAAAGTAGAATTTCGAATCTAAAAGCAATGCAATAAATTGTGATACTGCAATATTTTTTTATTTTTTTTCAATGAGTTAGTCATGATAATGAATCACTGATATTAACCTATTCATTTGACTCGTATAAAATATTTGAGGAAATAAGGTTATATAATAGAGAAAGTGATCTAATAGCTAGAAATATTTGTAATCACATAATTTCTAAAAATAATTGTTGAGTCTCAAAAATTATTCTTAAAATTTTCCAAAAAAAATAAGGTCAACATGATTTATGTAATAGTAAGATATTGAAAATTACAATACGTTTTTGTGACTTAAACCGTTAACATTTTTCAATTGCATTTCCCAACTATAAATCTCTTTAAATTATTATAAGAAAGATTAAATTATATAGACATGTTAACATTAACTCCTCTTAAATTAATCCTAACCCTTCAATACATTAACCACCATAATCTTTAACTATTGATCTAATCTTCCTAATTTGTCCATGTAATAAGTGTCAATAGTCTATGTAATCTTACAAAATTACCCCTAGTTACTCTAATTCAAATTCACCAAATATCATAGTTGTCGACTCGTGACTCGAAATGTGACTCGGAAGTTCGATTTTTGACTCGCGACTCGAAACGTAACTCGATTCGTAAGAGTCATAAATTTTTCAATAATTATACTTTAATATAATATAAGTGGAATAACAAAATAGTAGAATTTAAATACATTTGTCATGATATTACAATCTCGCTAGTTATGAGTTATAGATGACAATTCATCCCAAAATACGCACCACAAAGTATCTAACATTAAATTTATAACATTCAAAATGGTATAACTAGCGATTGAGTAATAAAGCAAATGTCAAAAGATTTGGGAGACAAATAAAACTAATAATCGGCATGACTGTGACCATCATCTTCTTCTTCATCAAGAAGCATGGTTGTCTCATGAAGTCTTTGATCACCTCCTTCCTCCTCATCCTCATCTTGAATATCATCATCTACATCAACAATCGAGCTTTTTGCTTTGTTCCTAGATTTGTTCAAGTTCCTTGGTCCTATAATAAATAAGTAATGTTGCCTTTATTATTTAATATCTTGATGAAAAGTTAATATAATATATAATTACTTGTTGATATATAAGTTGTTACTTCGTTTTCTTTTGTTGGAACTAGTTCCCTCATCTTCTTTGAAACATTCATGAACGTCCATCCAAGAGACATCTTCGGGGAGACATGCATCCTCCTTCTCGGTTATCCACTCATCATCCGATTCCATGTCCGATAAATATATTGGATCATATGTCTCCCCTCTATCCTTTCTCTTTTCGAGTCTAGTTTCAAGGTTAATGTTGTATTTTACAGACACTAATGCATTTAACCTTTGTTGCTCTAGTCGGTTCCTCTTTTTAGAGTGTATATGGTCAAACATACTCCAATTCCTCTCGCATCCCGTGGCACTACATGTGAGGCTTAGGACACGAATTGCTAGTTGTTGAAGTTCCAGACACTTGTCTCCATAGTTTGACCACCATTTAGCTATAGTATTATTAAGAAAGAAGCAAGTAAGTAGTTAAACTAAGTGCTTTTTGGTCTAAGTAAGTGGTTAATCGGGCGATTTCCGGCAGGAGGGGCGATTTCCGGCGCGTTTTCCGGCAGGTGGTTTCTCGGCCTTCTCTCATGAATCAAGCTCCTGTCCCGTTCCTCTGGGTTTAGTGTTGTTTCTAGTTCGTGATTTGTGATCTTGTTGGTTGTTTTTGCGGTTCCTTTGGCCGGTTTCAGTCTCCCCGTTAGGTCCCGTCTTTTTCCGGTAGCTCATCATGAAAGAAAAAGGAACCTCGAAAAAGAAAAAGAAAGGAGCTTACTCTTTGGGTTTAAGTTGTAAGGGAGACCTTGGAGTTTCTGGACATGGTTCTAGATCGTCAGAAAGCTCTGATGGTGAAGTTGCAGGTGGTCAGGCGCCGCCGAAGATGGAAGAAGCGCGCCGCTGCGACACAAAGGGCGACACTAGAAGTTGCCCTAACCCTACTAGCGACACAACGGGTTGCGACAAGAGTATGTGCGACACAACGGCCTGCGACACAAGTTCCTGCGACACTACCGGTCAGTGTCGCACTCCTCTTGCTTCTAGTAGCGACACTGGTGGCGACACAATTGGCGACACTGTTAGCGACACTTCCCAGTGTCGCATTGGTAAATTCCATGACTCTCAGGGTGCAAATCCTGAAAATTTTATTCCAGGGCGTGCTGCCCCCGCACCCCAGCGAACTTACCGCGAAGTTCGATCCGCGCAACCCACTGTGATGATCTTGGAGTTTGGGCTGAAAATTTACTTGCTTCTATGCGTGGGAATCAGGTTGGGGTGCAAGACCTTGGTAAATTCCCTGATTCTCGCTCTGTTGTGGGTGCTGATGCCAGCCAGTTTGGAAATGTTGTAAGTCAGGTTGGGATTAAATATCCCTCTGAAATCCCTGATTTCTATGATGTTACTGCCCGAGATGCGAAGGAGGGTCGTGATGCTGATATGGCCGACAAGCAGGCTCCTGATGGTTCTAGTGGTAACTCTTTCGCTACGAGTGGTATTGATAGGCTGAAAGCGGCTACGGTTGTTGTTCAACAACCGGGCCAAAAACAACTTGTACTTGGAAATAAGTCTTATGCTCAAGCTGCGAATCGTGTTGTTAAGCAGAAGGTTAATTTTCGTACTTTAAATCTGGAGGCTCCTGATGGTAGTGATGTGGATGTGGAGATCCCTTTGGCCACGGTTGTTGAAGCAAGTAAAAAGTACTCGAACACTCTGTACGGGTACTTCATTGGCAAGAGATTAGCTTTCCCCGTGTTCCAAAACTATGTTATGAATGCTTGGAGGAAGTTCGGTATCGAGAAGGTTATGATGCACTCCAATGGCTTCTTCTTTTTCAAATTCTCTTCGGAGCATGGTATGAATGAGGTTCTTGAAGGGGGCCCTTGGATGATTAGACTGTCCCTATTATGTTATGAAAATGGAATTCTGATGCTGATTTAGCTAAGGAGGATCTTACGAGAGTGCCGGTGTGGATTAAGCTCCATGATGTTCCGCTTTTGGCTTTTAACGAGGTGGGTTTGAGTGGTATTGCTACCAAGGTGGGGACGCCTCTCATGCTTGACTCCTACACTAGCACCATGTGCACTGAGTCTTGGGGTCGTCCTAATTTCGCTCGTGCCATGGTTGATGTTATGTCTGGGACTGAGCTGAAGGAAACTGTTACGGTTACTATCCCCAAGCTTGAGGGTGGTGGTAAAACCCTTTATTCGGTTAGGGTGGAATATGAATGGCGACCGCCCAGGTGTAGTACGTGCAAAATCTTTGGACATAAAGATGCTGAATGTCCAAAGAATGTGGTTGTTGTTGAAGCCCCAAAGGCAAGCAATCTTGTATTTGTTGCCCCTAAGAAGACTGCTCGGGGCCCTATTAAGCAGATTGGGAAACCTGTTGATGGGTTCTCTGTGCAGAAACAGAAACCAAAGGTGTTGTATAGGGTGAAAGACTCGGGAATTGCTTCCAAATATGTTCCTAATGGTCCTTATCCGAAACCGTCTTCCAAGACGGCTTCGGGTATTCCTAAACCCTTATCCTTGGGCAACCGCTTCGGGGCTTTAATCAGTGATGAGAAAGAGGATGTTCCGAGGAGTAGAAAGACCCAACAGGGGGATGGTAACGGAGATGGCCCAAGTCAGCCCCGTAAGCTTAAAGGGGCGGTTAATGGTGGCGATTCTGATGCTGATTATTCCGAATCCGACATTGAGGAAGTGTATGATGAGACGGCAGACTATATGAAACTGCCCAAGGGTGGGTCCCTTTCGGAGGGGGCAAACACTCCCAAGGCCTCCAGTTTCCATGGTTAGTCTCGCAGCATGGAATATTAGGGGTTTGAACCGTGGCCCCAAGCAAAATGAGGTTCAGCAGGTGGTTAGTGAAAACAAGTTGTGCCTCTGTGCCATCTTGGAGTCCCATGTTCATGTTTCTAATCTCACGCGTATCTGTTCTAAGGTTTTTAGGAGGTGGAGTTGGACGTCTAACTCCTCTAGGAGTGTTAATGGCTCTCGCATTATTCTTGGCTGGGATCCTGACCGGGTCGACCTTATGATCATTTCCTTCACGGATCAGGTTATGCACTGTCAGGTTCGGGTGCGGGATAGAGATCAGTCTTTCTACTGCTCCGTCATTTATGCGGGTAATTCTTATTCCCATACAAGGGAGCTGTGGGATAATCTTCGTCTGCATAGCAGATTTGTCGGTGCTAATCCTTGGACGTTATTGGGTGATTTTAATGCCATTCTTAATCTGGAAGATTCTTCCTCTGGTTCTTCCAGGCGCTCTACCTCTATGCGCGAGTTCAGGGAATGCGTGGAGGATATTGGGATTGTTGATGTGCAGGCCTCGGGGCTCCACTTCACTTGGAATCAGCGACCTCAGTCTGACTCGGGTATCTTGAGGAAGATTGATCGTATCATGTGTAATGGAGAGTTCTTGGGTGCCTTCCTTGGGGCCCGTGATTTATTCCAGCCATACAGAATTTCTGATCATTCTCTTGTGTCACACCCCCGAATTTTGTACAGCGGAAGCGGTTCGGGTCGGGGCGTGACTAATCAAGTAATCACAACACAAAGGAAAAAGCGAACGACTCTATATGAGACGTTTATAAAATAGTACAAAAGTAGTTACATTGAAATACTTTAAAAGTTTACATTAGCCTCGAGTTCGCGAAATAATATCCTGAAGATTCTAGTACATAACGAAATATTTCAAAAATAATATATGAACATCTTCATATACGTATAATGCATGCGACTCGATGTAGCTAGCAATCCTGTGGGCAATCCTACTGTTGCTGAGTACCTGAGAATACAAAGCTAAAAGGGTCAACCAAAAGGTTGGTGAATCTCACAGGTTTAACAGTTAAAACATAGTTATGAAACACAAGATTTATCCGTGATTTGCAATCAAGCAAATAAAGTAAACAAATTTAATGTTTCCGAAATTGCCATGAGCCCACGGTTCGAAGCCTAACCCGTTTTGTGCCTCCCGGAGGTGTCTAATCCGAAACACCTTTATGACAAATACTAGAGTTCCCGTTTTTAACTTGGTTATAGCTAGTAACCCGGACGGGGGTGTCATTCCCATAATAAATCTATTCTCTAGCACTCGCGCCTTCGCAGTTAACGAACCATGTGTGTTGAGGACTTTTAATGGATTAAAAACAACTCATACAATCTTGTAAAAATAATCGAGTACTTGTGTTCATTAAAAACAGTTAAGCATTTGTATCTCACCCCAAAGTATATAAAACAGTCAAAGTAAAAGTGGGGCTGTAAGACTCACCTGAGGTTTAGCAAGCAAATATAGCAATTAGCAAGTAGATAACAAATAGCGGGTGTCTGTGTCCCGTAAGGAATCCTTCTAGCGCCCTAAACGCATAAAGTGGTGTAAGTAGATGTCTCAATAGACCATCTATAGTGATTGTATAAGTAAGGGTTAATGTCCACTTAAGCCAATCATGTAGGTGGAGGGTTAATGTCCACCTAAGTAAATCGTGTAGGTGGAGGGTTAATGTCCACCTAAGTTAGTTCACACAATTAGAAATGTCCAATTGTCTAGTTATCGTTTGTGCTTAGAAAACATGTACGGGCCGTTGGAGACATTTTGGGAAAACATAAATTTGATTAATTATGTTAAGCGACACAGAGGTTAGTGTCGCAGGTTACTGCGACACTCGAGGTAGTAGCGACATTGTCTTAGTGTCGCTAGTTTATACTGTTTGGTTTAGAGGTAGCGACACAAGGGTTGGTGTCGCTAGTTTCCACTGTTTTATAGATAGCGACACAAGGGTTGGTGTCGCTAGTTAATACTGTTTGTAGCGACACAGGAGTTTGTGTCGCAGGTTACCCCTGTTTGTTTAAAATAGCGACACAGAGGTTAGTGTCGCACCCAATTTGGGCCAGGTGCGACACTAAGGTTCTGCTATGTTTTTCAAGTTCGGGAAAGTGGTCAAATGTGCTCGGTTTGACCCGAAACTTTTACATGACTCTTAAATATGTCTAAGGGTTGTAAAAATTCAGTTCTTCCATTTTTAGTAAGTTCACAAGTGTCGGTTTTTATTTTTGTGCAAAATCAGTCCACCTTTTATATTTCCAGAAAATGTACATTTTTGTTGGCTCGATTTCGAAAATCATAAGTCCGAAATAGAATACAAGAAAAATCACAGAAGTTCCCCTATGTCTTGACTACTTTCAGTAATTTTTCTAGAATTTTTAAGCAAGTCTAAGTATTTTTAAAAATTACATTTATCCACTGAGGTCAAAAAGTGACCAATCAGGACACATGCAAGAAGATTAATTTTCTGAGCAAAATGCATAGGGTTTCAGAAAAAGTGGTCAACACGAAACTTGTAGCCAATAAAATTTCTAAACTTTCTGAGGTGGTTTCAGGTCGTTTGGTGCCCTGTAGCTCGAGATATGGTCAAAACCATAAGACTAAAGTTTCTGACTTTTTGGACAGGTTATACCTATGTTTTTATAAAAATCATTTCGGGTATCAAACGAACTCCAAAAATCGTGAAACCACTTGGAAATGAAAGCTAACTTCTTAAACTTAATTTTTGCCTTTTGAATCGTTCATTTTGGTCAAGTTTTGAGGGAGAAACAGCCTCTCAAAGTCAGACCATTTTTCTGATCAGCTTGCATGTGACGTTTTTGACACTTTTAACCATGAAAAACGAGTTTTATGTTATGATTTGGACATTTCCTTGTTAAGTGAACATTATAACATGTTTATAGAAGTGTTACAAGTGTTTTAAAAGAGTTTTGAAGTTCTTACAATGTTTGTACAATCGAGAAGGAGGAGAAGAAGCTAGTGTGCTCGTTTTCTCGCGTTTTTCTTGAAGATCTCGGTGGCGGTTTATGGTGGCTCCTTGGTGCTTGTATGGGGGTCTTATGGTGATGTTTGGTGGCTGTGGTGGTGGTTGATGGCAGCCAAAATTCGTTCTAGAGAGAGGGGGAAGAGAGAAGGAGGAGAAAAGTGAGGGAAATGGTGATATGATGAATGAAAGGAAAGGTGGAGTGGAGTGATTAACAAAGTGGGCATGGGGAAGGCTTATTCTTGGTAAAAATGCAGATCTTTGGGGTGGGTCCCACCATGTGGGTGTGTTAATTTATTTCCCCAATTTGCGTTACGTGCGGTGCTCGTTTACCCGTTCGTTTCATCGTTCGTTTAAATGTTAAACATTTATTAATTAAGCTTTTCGTTAACGATTTATTCGTGTGAATTTTTATTGAAGTTTTATTTAAAATACTTCATTTTAAGTTATTGGAATATAGTTCGAGTTTCGTTCGGTTGTCGTGCGCGATTTACGCGTTTTCGTCGCGTTTGTTACGTTTTAAGCAAAACGTCTAGGTTTTTTTTTTGCATATCATTATTTAATAATAATAATAATATAGGGTAAATAACTACTATTTAAACTATAAAATAGGTTTACGTTATTTATGAAAAGTTATCACCAACGCCGTATAGATTGTCGGACTCAGTCCGTTCGTTTCGCGTAATTGCAAATAATTACGTATGTGTATATACATATATACAAGTAGTTACAAGTAGTTACATGTACTTAGCCTAATATGTATCTAAATACATGTAATTACACTATTGTTAGGTTCAAATAATTTTCTTAATTTGTCGAGTGTCACATTTTGCTGTTCTTTCTCTCCCCGTGATTCAAAAGCCTCGTGTTAAGCCCTTTAAATTCTATAATCTGCTTGCTCATAAGCCTGAATTTAAAGATATTGTAATTGATGCGTGGAAGGAGGAGATTCTGGGACATGCTATGTTTCGGATTACCAGAAGGTTGAAGAGACTTAAAAAGCCTCTTGCCGCGTTAATGAGGGATCAGGGTGACCTCCATAAGAAGGTTGTTAAACTTCGTGCTGAATTGGACGAAGTTCAGAAAGCTCTTGACTCTAATCCTGACTCTGCTGCGCTGAGAAAGGAGGAGAGTCTCTTCCTTCGTGCTTTCAATGCGGCGGTCATTGATGAGGAAAGATTCCTGAAGCAGAAAGCAAAGATTGAATGGCTTCGGGTGGGGGATTGTAACTCCAAATTTTTTCATAATGTGGTTAAGGAAAAAGCGAATAGGGGTCGGATTGAACGAGTGCATGACTTGAATGATGTTGTTCATGAGGGAGACTCGGTGCCTATGATCTTTGTTGACCTTTACCAGAAGTTTTTGGGTTGTGCTGGTGATGCTTTGTCGCTGGATAGCTCGGGGCTTTTCTCCCGCAAGCTCTCGAGATCCAAGGCTGATTTGATGATTCGTCCTGTTTCTAAGGACGAAGTTCAGGCGGCCTTGTTCACACTATTGGTGATGACTTGTTCTTTGCGGTTCGGGATTTCTTTGTTAATGACCAGATTTTAAAAGAAATCAACCATATTGTTATTGCCCTCATCCCGAAAGTTTCCTCCCCTAGTCGGATTAATGATTTTCGGCCTATTTCCTTATGTAATGTCTTGTATAAGTTTATCAGCAAGTTGATCACTAGTCGAATCAAGGATGGGCTGGAGGATATTGTGAGCGACAATCAATCTGCTTTCATTCCTGGAAGGAGCATTTCTGATAACATTCTCTTAATCATGGAGCTGCTCGTTGTGCTTTCAAGGTTGACATTCAGAAAGCTTATGATACGGTGGATTGAGGCTTTCTTCGGACTATCTTAAATGGCTTTGGCTTCCACCCTGTTATGGTCAATCTAATCATGACTTGTGTGTCTAGCACGTCCTTCTCCCTGAGTATTAATGGGGGTGTTCATGGTTTCTTTAAAGGCAAAAGGGGCCTGCGGAAAGGGGATCCAATGTCTCCTTATATTTTTACCCTTGTGATGGAGGTGCTGACCTTGCTTATTCGGAGGAAGGTAGAAGGATCTAATTCTTTTAAATACCATACGAAATGTGAAAATCTTGGTCTTGTAAACCTGTGTTTTGCAGATGACTTGTTTCTTTTTGCGCATGGGGATCTGGGCTCTGCCACGGTGATCCATTCTGCCCTTAAGGAATTTAAGGAAGTTTCGGGCTTGGTTCCTAGTATCCCGAAAAGTACTGCTTTCTTTTGTAATGTTCCCGGTTCTGTGCGGCAGACTATCCTCCATATCATGCCTTTCGAGGAAGGTATTCTTCCGGTTCGTTACCTCGAGGTTCCCCTTATCTCTTCGAGGCTCGTCAAGTCTGACTATAAAGCTCTGGTCGAGAAGGTCCAGAATAGGATTGGGGATTGGAAGAATAAGACTCTTTCCTTTGCTGGTCGTGTTCAACTAATTTCCTCTGTTCTTGCTTCTCTTCATGGGTATTGGGCGTCTATGTTTATTCTCCCTGCCTCTACAATTGGGGATATTGATAAGCTTATGAGGGGTTTCTTGTGGTGCGAAGGCCCGATGAAGGCCGGTAAAGCAAAGGTGGCTTGGGAGGATATCTGTCATTCGAAGCTTGAAGGTGGCTTGGGGATCAGTCGCTTGAGTGAGTGGAATGTCTCCGTTATGGCCACCCACATTTGGAGCATTCTCTCTAGAAAGGACTTCATCTGGGTCAGATGGGTATATGCTTATAAACTCACAAATTGAATTAACGGGGCATTATCGTAAATATGTGCCGATAAAGGAAAAAAACAAATGTATTTCATTTAGTGTTAAAAGTATATAGAATATAAAAGCAGTTCGAATTTTTTCATTTCACTATGTTATATGTGCTATCGGAATATTTGCATTGTATAACTTTCGATGTCTGATCGATATTGAAATAAATTAATTTTCAACGTTATATATTAATACGTTCGAGTTTTAACATCTTGACACTAATTTTCCGCGTTATATATTAATACGTTCGAGTTTTAACATCTTGACACTTAATTATTAATTTATTCATCCAAAAATTATAGTCCCATTTAAATGAGTGACCATTTTAATAAACAAAGGTTCAATATGAAAATTTGATTATAAAACAAAAGTTCAATATGAAAATTTGATTATACGGTATGTTAAAAATACTAAATTGATAATAATAATAATAATAATAATAATAATAATAATAATAATAGATAATGCTTATTATTTTAACCCAAAATATAGAGTTCGTATATTTTTGAAATTGAGTTCTTAAAACTTTATAATTACGATATATCGAATGTCTTCTTTTCAAGTTTATTAAAGCAACCTATCAGTTAAATTAATTTTAAATTGAAGAGGGGAAAAATCGATTAAAAATATGATACCAATTTAAATTGATGTAATTGGATACAAAATCTTTAACAAAAAGAACAATTAAATTTTAACGATTTGAGAAAATCAAAAACTACTTCGATAAGCTCTCCCTATTACGGTACCTAGAAAATGAAGTTGCTCTATGTTTGAAATTACGTAAAATAAAAACAACCTAAAGAAGAATTAAATTCGTGAATCTAAATTTATACATTTTTTACGCCCGTCGCAACGTGCAGGTGAAAAAAACTCGTTTTACTGTAAACACAAATGGTCGTAAAAACAACACAAAAGGCGAACACGATCACTGATCTTCAACCCCAACCTTTTGCAACTCATAAAAATTTAAGGAAAATGAGGACAAATAATGATTACATCAGAAACTAAAGTACATATTTATAACGAATGAAAGAAGTATTACTCGGTAACATCCAAACCAACTAACTATTGCGCACTATGCATGATTACCTTTAAAAAGCACTCTAAAGTCTAAACCTTCTAGTAAAAGGAGACAGTACACTTCTTGGTAAACCAACAAAAGCTACCAAAAAAACATGTTTGCAAACTCATTTAACAATAACCGTGACGTTGACCCGATCATAGAAGCTTATAACAATGAGTATTCGAAAGATGAAGCCCATAGTCTCATACCAAAATCAATCTCAAGCTTTGTTCTAAACTATACTCGACGTTTGTAAATAAAGGTAATATCCTAAAATGTAACATGATCAAAAGTTTATTGTGTATATGAACTTTCAAAAGCTCTATTGTATGTAGTCAATCTGGGTTAATAATGATTTAATCATCAAAGTTTTATGTTTTTTTCGTTTTAAACATTCAAGTTTGTTTAATGATTTAATCCTTCAAGTTTTAAAATTTTAGTGGTTTAACCCTTTACGGGGATATCTGCTCTTTATCCTTCAAAACTTTGAGGGTTTAATTCTTTAAGTTTATTTTTTATAATGATTTTATCCTCTAACATTATTCAATTTAATTATCTAACTTTTAAAAGTTTAATTGTTTAACCCGTCAAAATAACTTAGGTGGTTTAAACGGATAAAGTGAAACTTTGAAAACCATTATTAACTTATTCAACTTTCGGTTATTGTTATTTGTGTGTTACCTTTTGACATAACAATTTTTATAAATGTCTCATGATAGCAATGATTTGAAAATCGGTTTTTAAGTTGAACCGGAGGGAGGTTCAGTTCCGGTCGGATCGCCATTTCAACCGGTTTGATGAATTATATATAAAAACTTTAGTTTTTATTTTGATTTTGACCATTTTGCTTACATATGCGATTTAAAATGTGTATTATTATTAGACTCTTATCTTATAATAAATAAATAAATAAAATATAAGAAAGAAAAAAAATAAAAAAATAAAAGTGTAAACCGGTTCAAAATCCAGTCCGGTTCCTGGTTCAACCGGTGAACCAGGCGGTTCAATCAATTTTCAATAATGACTTAAAACTGATTTTAAATTGACCGAAAACTTTAATTTTCTCGATTCAACCAGTCGGATCGGACCGGTTGAACCGATTTTCAAAACATTGCGTGATAGCATACGAATTGAAGGGATGTGACAATTATTTTTTGCCACAGTAAAAATGTTGATTACATACCATAGAGACTTGAAAGTTTACACACACAATCGATTGTCGTTATTGTTAGTTAATTAAGTACTTTAACATCCTCTAGGGCATGATTTGAAAATTAAAATAGGTAATGTAATTTTAGTTAATTATTCGAATTAGTTAAAAATTAATTAATTAGGTTATAATCGTTACAATTTACAATATCTAAATATATAATAATAATAATAAATATTAATAAAAAAAAAACTTGGATATTTTCAATTTTGTTTAAAATCAAATCCTATTGACCAATCAAAACTCTTAATTTTACCCAACTTCCAATTAACCAATCAAATCTCTTTAACCCACTAAAAGTTCTAATTAGATAAAACTTAAAAAAAATCATGGCAATTTAAATTTAAATTAAATGTGCAATATTTATTTATCCGATCTTATAATTATCATCAAGTATGGAGAAATAACAACAATAAAAAAAATCACGATAATTTAAATATGCAATATTTATTTATTCAAATTTATTATAATTAATTATTAATTAAATCTAATAATGGAACTATTACATATAATTGTTATATGAAGATTACGTTATTGGCATAAATATATAACAACCATATTTCAATAATAATAATAATATTTATAAATCAATCAAATGTTTTAGTTTTACTAAATGTCCTATTAACTGTACTTACATAAGTTTTATTTAAACTCACAATGTGTATACTTCTTACATATTAATCAATCAAATTCTTTTGGTTTACTAAATGTCCAATTAACCCATCAAATACAATGATTTACCTAAATGTAATATCTTTTAAAAATTTAACATTAACATAATATATATATATATATATATATATATATATATATATATATATATATATATATATATGCAAGCAACAAATTAGTTTCACTCTAATAATATGATTTAAGAACCACCGAATAATAAGACCCAAGTGGAAGAAAATTAAATTTAACATTGAAATATACGAAATATAATTTTATTCGACATTCATGTTTATATATTCACGAGTTTAATATTCAAATAAACGAAGAGTGTCATTTGACATCCTTGTATATTCACGGATTTAGTTTAACATTCAAATAACTGAAGATAATTTTATTCGACATCCGTGTGTATTCACGGGTTTTAAATTCACATAAACGAAAAATAGTTTGATTCGACATCTGTGTGTATTCAAGGGTTTTACATTCACGTAAACGAAAAATAGTTTGATCCGACATACGTGTGTATACACAGGCTAACATTACATAAACGAAAGATAGTTTGATTCGACATCCGTGTGTAAATAAGGATTTAACATTCACATAAAAGAAAGGTAGTTTGATTCGACATCTGTGTGTATTCACAGGTTTTACATTCACGTCAACGAAAAATAGTTTGATTAGACATACATGTGTATACACAGGTTAACATTACATAAATGAATATAGTTTGATTCGACATCTGTGTGTAAATAAGGGTTTAACATTCAAATAAACGAAAGGTAGTTTGATTTGACATATGTGTATGTATACGGATTTAACTTCAAATAAATGAAAACAAAAAGTGTTTACTATTGAAATCTTTTGAAAAATTGAGACCTAATACCCAATCAAATTCATAGATTTTATTAAACTTTCGATTAACCAATCAAATACATTGAAAATAATTCTTCCTAAATATTGAAAAAATCAAGATCTCATATATTATGTATTTAATACTCCCTATATATCTACGTTATTACCATTTTCTTGCTTAACATTTTTTAAGCTCTTAACATCTTATTTCCGTATGTTTCGTTAAATATTTCATTAGTATTCTACAAATTCATTTCTATATATTTTGCTGACATAATCTATAATCATGCAATTTAATCGATAATTGAGTTTTGCTAATATGTGCCCCCGTGGCATACGTTAAGAGGCATTTAATGAAGTCGAAATTTTCTTAATATCAGAATTTATAATTAATATTTGCATAAAAATGTAAATATTAGATTGAATTAATGAGTATTAAATGCAAATGATAATATTTAATGAAATTTCAACTTCATTAAATGCGTTTTAACGTGTACCACGGATCACATATTAGCAAAACACATATTTGAATAATTAATTTATCTTACACAACCCGTGTATACACGGGTCTATAATCTAATTGGTTAACAAAAGAGAAAGATGTTGTTGAGGGCCACCCAAATAAACAAACACATAACTCGTATAAATACATAAATTATTAATATATTATACCTACATAAAAAAAAAAATACGTAAATATTAATAACTAATGACCATATCTTTTGTGGGCGATATTCGTCATTGTGAAAGCATGAAGCTGGACTTTTCACCGTTATAAACTGCCCCTTATTTACATTTGACCATGCTACGTAAGTACATGCAAAAGTCGTTTACCATCCACACCTAACTTCCTCACACACAAAAAATCCCATTTTTTTATTTTTCATTTATTAATTTCCATGCCAAAATACATTTTAATTATGTAATATTAATTAAATTAAATCTATATCATACCATTTCATACTTTCATCAACATAGTTTAAACTAATTATTATCAGTAGTTTATAAGTGAAATTCTACCTCTTATGAAATTTTACTAAGATTGTAATAATCTACGTAATCTAGTTAACTATTCATGCAACAACATTTATTTTTAAAAAAAATTAAAAAGAAAAAAAAACATCTTTTTGTTTTTTCTTTTCTAATACTGTACTTATGCAATTAATTGTATTAAGGTTGTAATATAATCTATGTAATCTAGTTAATTAATGCAAACCAAAAAAATAAAAAGAAAATAAATGAAAGGAAAAGAAAAAAAAAGAAAAAGAAAAAGAAGACTTGTCATAGATTAAGTCTTTATATGCTTTGTTTCTGTGCTATAAACCTACTATTACTAAGCATCCACGTGTCACGTCACTATTTTCCTAATTAGTATAAGGCGTGTAGACTTAAATCTATTAGGCGAACTACTTAGGTGACCACCCTCAATCTTTCTTACACCATAAACTCACACTATTTGTTTCCATGCACTCTCATCTCATTTTCCTCATCAACACAATTAACAATTCTCTCTATAACAACTTGATCTCTTATTCATCTTTCATTTGGAAGATCGAGTTTGATTCGAATCATGCATCGTGTAGTCGCCGATAATATGGTCGATAATATAGGGTTTTATGAACAACGTGGACAAGTTGCACCTTCTCCATCTCTTGGAGAGTTGTTGAAGTATGTAGGAGATATAAGGAAAGACGCGAATGGTGACGAGACGCCAGCTCATCGTGTGTTGGAGATGAGTGAAACGAGCAATGAAAACGAGCCTAGAGCGTTACCGTTTGTGTTGAAGTTCACTAATTTAACTTATAGTGTGAAAGTTAAAAGAAAGATCCCGGTCCCACCTTTGTTTGGTGCTGCTAATGAACAAACGTTTACTAGGACTAAGGTTTTGTTGAATGATATCTCGGGTGAAGCGAGAGATGGTGAATTGGTTGCAGTTTTAGGTGCGAGTGGTTCGGGGAAATCGACTTTGATCGATGCTTTAGCTAATCGAATCGCGAAAGGAAGTTTAAAAGGAACGGTGACTTTGAATGGGGAGCAATTGGAGTCTAGATTACTTAAGGTGATTTCGGCTTATGTGATGCAAGATGATTTGTTGTTTCCTATGTTAACGGTCGAAGAAACCTTGATGTTTGCTGCTGAGTTTCGACTTCCTCGAACGTTTTCTAAGTCGAAGAAGAAGCTACGAGTTCAAGCTTTGATTGATCAATTAGGGCTTCGAAACGCAGCTAAGACGGTCATTGGTGATGAAGGACACAGAGGTGTATCGGGTGGTGAACGTAGACGTGTATCGATAGGGATCGATATTATTCACGACCCGATTATTTTGTTTCTTGACGAGCCGACTTCGGGGCTCGACTCGACGAGTGCTTATATGGTGGTGAAAGTGTTGCAAAGAATTGCGCAGAGTGGTAGTATCGTGATGATGTCAGTACATCAACCGAGCTACCGCCTGCTTGGATTATTGGATCGTTTGTTGTTTTTGTCCCGTGGACAACCGGTTTTCAACGGCTCTCCACGGGACCTACCATTATTTTTCTCTGATTTTGGTCATCCGATTCCAGATAAGGAAAATCGGACCGAATTCGCTCTCGATTTAATCAGAGAGCTCGAAGGTTCTCCTGGTGGAACCAAACGCCTAGTCGAATTCAACAAAGCTTGGAAAAACCTAAAGCAATCTCGTAATGCCGCCGCGGGTAACGAAACCCCTACCCATGGATTAACCCTCAAAGAAGCAATAAGCGCAAGCATTTCAAGAGGCAAATTAGTCTCTGGTGCCGGTGCTAACAACGGAACAAACCCGACCTCCATGGTCCCAACTTTCGCTAATCCAATGTGGATGGAAATGGCAGTTTTATCAAAACGATCATTCACCAATTCTCGAAGAATGCCCGAGCTATTTGGTATCAGACTAGCCGCGGTTGCAATCACCGGTTTCATACTCGCTACCGTGTTTTGGCAACTCGATAATTCTCCACGAGGCGTTCAAGAACGATTAGGCTTTTTCGCATTCGCAATGTCCACAACATTCTACACTTGTGCGGACGCCTTGCCTGTTTTCCTCCAAGAACGCTACATTTTCATGAGAGAAACCGCTTACAACGCTTACCGACGATCATCTTACGTGCTTTCCCACTCACTAGTCGCGGTCCCAGCACTCATTTTCCTTTCACTCGCATTCGCATCCATTACTTATTTCGCAGTGGGGCTCTCGGGTGGTGTTTCGGGCTTCCTCTTCTACTTCTTTGTAATACTTGCCTCCTTTTGGGCGGGTAGCTCATTCGTCACATTTCTCTCGGGGGTCGTCCCACACGTTATGCTCGGTTACACTATTGTCGTTGCGATTCTAGCGTATTTCCTTCTATTCAGTGGATTCTTCATCACTCGTGACCGAATCCCGGGCTACTGGATATGGTTTCACTACTTATCTCTAGTGAAATACCCTTACGAAGCCGTTTTACAGAACGAATTCGACGATCCTATTAAATGCTTCATTCGTGGAACTCAGATATTCGACAACAGCCCTCTTTCAGTTGTGGATGATTCGGTGAAAGCGAAATTGTTGCAAAGCATGAGTAGATCATTGGGAGTGAATATAAGCAGTACTACTTGTTTGACCACTGGTGTTGATATATTGAAGCAACAAGGAATCACTGATTTGAGCAAATGGGGTTGTTTGTGGGTGACTGTGGCTTGGGGGTTCTTCTTCAGGGTTCTGTTTTATTTCACTTTATTGCTTGGAAGCAAAAATAAGAGGAGGTAATATGCAAAAAGGTTGAATCTTGGGGGCCTGTTGTGCAACCTTTTTACTTTTCTCTTTGTGATGGGGAAAAGGTTTCTTTTTTTTGAGTAATTTATTTTGGTTAAGCTTGTTTTATTGTATTTAAAATTAAAGATAACGAGGCTCTTATAAAATGATTATAATATATAATACGTATAGGGTCTTGTAAATTATTATATTGATATAAACTTGTTAATTAAGTTTTTAATATTTTTTTGAGGATTGAATTATGTTTAATGTGATGGATGGCCTAATGTACACCACATTTTAAACATATAAAGGATGGTTGAACATGGGTTACCTACTTATGGCAATAACTATGATAATAATATTATAAATAAGTTACTAATATAGTTCTTAAACTATAAAAAAATTGTTTTCCATTTATAAAGTTTGACCTTTTTATATAAATATATTTTAAGTAAATCTTATGCTTGGTTAAGTGGCCTAACTTAAAGAGTAGATGAGTAGATCATCTTGAACTAATTAAAGAATTGGCTAGCATGAAATGAAATTGTAACATCCTAAATCTCAACTATTAAAATTTATATATTTTTAAAACACAAATGTTGTAATATATATATATATATATATATATATATATATATATATATATATATATATATATATATATATATATAATTTCAGGAATATTAAATATAGCTTGTGGTCTACTTAAGTTTGATGTGTGGTTACCTTCCTAGCTAGCTACGTCTAGTCACCATTTTCTTGAAAGATATTTTCCTAGGTGTCATGTGATTGGTAACTCTTAGTAGTTAAGTTTCCTATGCATGTAAGCCACGTAACTCAAGTTGCAAAAGCTCGTTTGTAGCATATATATGTGTAAGATGCTTGGTAACTTGCTTAATCATCACGCTATAAATAGAAATCTAGTTCAAACATTCTCATACATCCAAAACGTATACAAACACAAAGAAAGAGATAAGTAGTCCATTACGTTAGAGTACAAGCAAGTCAAGGTGGAGGCACAAACGTCTTAAGCATGATCCGATCTTATTCAAATTAAGAGATGTAATGTGAGTATTCTCGTATTATTTTATAAAATTGGGATATGTGCTATTACGTGTTAATTGCTAAATGATTAGATACTAGTTATGTGCATTTAATTACGAGCATTGCCATTGCGTATGATTTTGATTATACTATTATATATGTGTTGTTTTCTTTTGAGCCTTGAATTTGATATGGTGAAAAGTCAAAACACGGGTTGAATACGGTTATTTGGTGTTTGAAAATTATGAGTTTGTGCATGAAGGTTAGAAATGCGTTATTACAGAGATCTCAAATATTATTATTTTCGTAGTTATATTAAGCATGAGTGTGCTTGTGTATGGTATTTTGCACGCAAAACACACGACTCTCACTAAGCCAGTAGGCTTACGCATACTATTGTACGTATCTCAGGTCACCAAGAGAGGACTCTGATCGATAAATAGAGTAACGTGGGACCGATGATATAATATTCAATGCTATCGAATGGAAATAGTTTGGTATACTTATGTATTGAGTCAAATGTCATCTTAAATAAATTATCGTATTTTACTTCCACTGTATCTGTATCTATGACTGTGTTCTATTGTTTTACTGTACCCGGGACGCTGGCGTCACAGAAATGAAACCATATAATTAAAGAATATCAAAAAGTACTTAAGAATTAAACAAAAGAAGTTGAAGTATCTGTACTTGAATAAATGAAGATTCGATAATTTACAAACAGAAATTTTAAAGACGGCCTTGATAACCAAACAGAGGTTTTAAGACGGTCCTGATATAGCGGTATAAGAGAAACCCTTAAATCAAAAGCTTGAGAGTTCAAGCCTCACCTGAAGCAGATTCGTGATAATTATATGTAATACGTGTGTTAGATTATAGATTTGTCGTTTCTAAAAAAAAAGGAAAATTGGAAATGAAAACAATTTTTAATGTTTGTTTTTTAAATGATGATTTTGAATAACTCATGTAGTACGATTTTTTTTCATTTGTAGTGGAACTCCTTAATTATAATGTAACATGTAGTGTTAATGAATTGTTCCGGTTCCTAAAAATTCATTTAGATATTTGCATCATTAAACGTTTGAGTAAGCTTTGAAACTCGTATAATGAACGAGTTGGGGCTTGAATTCATTAAAAAAATCCAACTCACTAGTAAGATAATCTTACTCCTATTGTTGATCGTTAAGGAAATTATAACGAAATATTCTTCCAAACCCAATCAAACCAACTAAGACTGATAATCTTACTCCTATTGTTTAATCTTACTCCTATTGTTGATCTAACTAAATGAAAGTAGTTTTATTTTATCATCGATAGTGTCTTTTTTCGGAGACTTGTCGTTGAAGATGATACGGTTCCTGCATTTCCATAGAACCTTAATCAACTACATAATAAATAGTAAATATGTACAATAAACGAGTCGAGTCTAGTTCGAGCTCAAATTTGTTAAAGCTCTATATACTTTCAGATATTGTGAATAAGTTGATTTACAATTTTGCTTTGAGTAATAAAGTTCTTAATTATAAGATAATAATGGATTAAGTTAATTTATGATATTTTTAATTAATAAAGTATATCAACTATTGTTGTCTTGGTTAAACGTCTATTATATATTGGTAGACATATGTGCAAGTGAATGAGTAAGACGATGAGTTGAACAAGCTTATGTGTGGAATATAAAAAATTTTAAAAGGCGCGAAAGAATAGTCAATATTTTATTTCATTCACGGATAATTGAGGTGTAAAATCTAATTTTATATTTTTAAAACCAATTAAACTAAGTTAACTAAAATTAGACCACATATGCAGTGAACATATCAGTAGTAGTATAGCATAATAAGTTTAATCATGTGTCATTCTCAAAGTAATGGTAGTTAAGTATTGTATACAAACTATAATTATTAAATTCATAACAAGTATAATCAAATAAGCATGTAATAACATATAAAGATTCAATAAACGAATATCAATAACTAAAAGGCATTTACTTGGAACTATAATTATTAAATTCATAACAAGTATAATCAAATAAGCATGTAATAACAAATAAAGATTCAATAAACGAATATCAATAACTAAAGGCATTTACTTGGATTCGACTCCCCTGAGTTATAAATAACTTTATATAATTTAGATATAAGATCATAGATTGATGAATATTGTACAACTAATTACTAGATTTAGCTTTTAGTTAATGTAATTAATTAACATCTTGTTAAAGTTCCCTAATAAAAATACCATTTAGTTATGTTAAAGCACACGATAATGACTAATCAAAATACCTTAATTATTCAATTATAAGTAATTTGTAAACCTGCAAATCTGATTAAACTATCAAACAACTCTAATAATTTATTCTAAACGATAAAACAGGAAAACTCGTCGGTAAAAAATCGCTGAGTAGAGGTGTCTTCTCGTTGAGTTTTTATCAATTAAATCTGATCTAGTTGATTTTAAACAACTCTAATAATTTATTCTAAATGATAAAACAGGAAAACTCGTCGGTAAAAACTCGTCGAGTAGAGGTGTCTTCTCGTCGAGTTTTTATCAATTAAACCTAATCTAGTTGATTTTAAATCACAAATGTATTAACAGTAAGCAACTCGCCAAGCAGAAGTAGTCAACTCGTCGAGTTTATTATAATCAGGCAATAATTTAAGCGCATAAAAACTTTAATTAATTCTAACTAAAGTCATATATATATATATATATATATATATATATATATATATATATATATATATATATATATTTCGAATAATGAAACCTAATATCATATTTCTTTATTTATTATGATTAAACCATGTATTACTCATCAAAATATCAAATTTATTAATCAGGCCAGTAACTCGTCGAACCCAAGTCTGTACTCGCTGAGTTTTTTGGATCAAACATCAGTTTTTACGCAATAAATCATTAATTAAACACGTTTAACATAAGATTTCTCTAATTGTTAAGATTAAATTATGAATTATACATAAAAAGAGCATATTTATTAAACTCAAATTAATCAAACATTACTCTGTGACATATATTTAATTATACAAAATAAATCAAAATCAAGGTTCATCTCCTTCATGTGAATATTCAAAACTAGCACATCATTAAACTAAAATAACTAAAATAAGATTTAAACATGATAATAAATGATATTAAATATGATAGCATAAACTGAATGGAGGTTGAATGGTTGCGTTCTTTGCATTCTAGTTGGTAGTCACCAATAAAAGTTTTAGAAATTCTAGGTTGAGCTCCAATAATTTTCTAAAATGAGAGATATGAATTATGGTGGGTGAGGGTTTTGAATGACTGAAAATGTAGGTTTTTCAGCTGCCTATTCGGAGGTTTTAATTTCATCCACTAAATTCTATCTGCTGATCTGCCAGATACGCACATATACACGCCGAGTTGTCTGAATTACTCGTCGAGTTTTTGTCCAAATGAGCTAAATTTTGGATATGTGGTAGCCAATAAGTTTATAAAATTTGAGATTTTGAATCAACTGATTTAGACTTCATATGAGAAAGTTATAGCCCAAACCGTGAAGCCTCGCATAAAATTCAACATTCTTCCAGCTTCTGTCTCTTCTTCAGTCTTCGATCCAAATTCCGCTCCTCTTGCATATATTCTCCGATTTGAAACTAATAACACAATATAAAGCAATTAAGTAACAAAATCAACCATTTTGCTATTAAAATAAGCACAAAACTTTGATATTGCAATATAAAACATGTATAAAACAAACGATAACCTACATCTTTTAGGTGAAAAGTTGAAAAGTTGAAGAGAACATGAAGACAATGACAATTTATTTACTATGATTATTCGAAATCTTATATCACATATTTATCACGTAAGTTTGCGCAACACATCAATTTAAAAAGTCACTGTCATATATATATATGATCAAATGAGAACACTTTAAAAATAAGAACGACTAAGAACGCCTCAAATTCACAATTACTCTTGATAGAATAATTAGATACACATTGGTACATCTCAAATATGTAAAGAAAAATAAATGCACATTTCTAAAAATGCACAAAAATCGACTGATGCACAATTATCTCTATTGTAATGCATCAATCGTTTTTTTTTTTTTAATTTTTATGCATTTATGAGAGTGAGCATCTAGTTTTCTACACATATTTGAGATGTACGAGTGTGATTCTAATAATTTTGTTGGTTAGTTGTGTGATAATGAAGCAATTTTAACCGTTCTTTTTTTAAAGTGTTCTCATTGAGACTCTTATATATATGTAACCAAGGAATTCGGTGAGAACTAACAATTGTTGAGAACCGTGAGCAATAGATGCGATATAAAATGCATCGATGCATTTTATATTTTGCATCTAGTTCTTATAGTTTTTACCAATTGTTAGTTCTCACAGGATCCTTACCCTCCATACATACATATATATATATATATAATATAGGGACCAGATTTAGAGGGAAGTACTATTTTCTGGGGTAGAGGGAAATTACACATTCATCAACGATGAATGTTAAAGAATTCCCTTAATATTCATCATATGATATTATAAGTTATAAAAAATAGTTTATTGATGAGTATTAGTAGTTATAACATTAGTTTTGATTAATATTTATTGATAAAAATATAGTTTTATACGTTTTGATTATCATTCATCGTTGACGAATGTTAACTAATAATTCTTCAAAGAAAATGATAATATCCACTTTGGTTAACATTCATTAACGATGAATATCAGAAAATTCTCTTTATATTCATCATATGATATTATAAGCTCTAAAAAGTAGTTTATATATGAATATTATTAGTTATAACATCGGTTTTGATTAATACTTCTTGGTAAAAATATGTTTTTTTACGTTTGATTATCATTCATCGCGAATGAATGGATAGCTTCACTCATTCTCTAAAAAAATTAATTTCCTCTTGATCTCTACCATATATATATATATATATATATATGTATATATATAATAAAATGAATTTGGTAGAACTACAAATAAGACGTATACATTTTAGAGACTATTAATCACAAAATTTGTTTGGAAAATCATCTATGAAGCATTATTTAATAGTTGATAAACTTTATTTAAAAGTACGTAAATGATTTCTTCTTATGTATTACTAGAATATAACCCGCGAATTCGCGGGACTAAAACTGGGTAACTTTTGATATATGAATTTTAAAAAGTGATTGAAAATGCATAATATAGACTTGTGATATTTGTTTTTTAGCGTTTGTAGTGATGATAATGTTCATCTCTGTTACAAATGTCAAAAAATAATATATGTTGCCATCAACGATTGAGTAAAATATTTTTTTATTGACCGTACAAAGTAGTCATTTATTACTAACAAAGCAAGTGTTACTTGTCGAGTTGTGTAGGTATTTCATGCAAATGTTTTATTCCCTCCTCCCTCAATTTATCTGCCTGAAAAAAATGTATAAACTTGTCCATGCTCCTCCACAAGATTTAGCTAAAATTTTGCGCGAAGATCTTCGACTACAAATTAAAGTTTATCACATAGTTGAATTTCGAGTCGTTGCTCAAAGATGTCTCACTACTACACACGGAAGGATACAGTCCGGTCAAACAGGCCTTTAGGGTCCGGTTGTTTAGCCGGACTCTATATGGGGAGGTATCTATTCGAGAGTCCGGTTATTTAACCGGATTCTATTCTCTAGAAAGGGACCGGGTACTATGCACACATCGGACTATATTCATTTGTAAAGGGACCATTCTTCCAATTTTCAACTGGACTCTATTCATTTTGTTAGGGACCATTATTTTACATTTAACTGGACTCTGTTAAGCAGAACTCTATTCGTTTTCTACCAACACAACTGGACTCTGTTCTACGTTGTTCCAGTTCTGTTAATATATAAAAATTAATTAAACATGCATATACAATAATGATATTCTCCAAATCAATTGTACCACATCAGTAGAACATAAATTTTCTATTATGTAATCAAAATACAACCAACAAAATTCAAATCTGCTCGCTACATAAATTAGTGTCAACCAAACATTTGTAATAATTCAACATAAAACTAGATTGTTTTCTACAAGTACTGTACATACTTATGAGCACCTTGAAATCATAAGCACCTTGACACGTATCACATCCTACAACCTCAAACCCAAGTTTCTTGACCTTGTAATACCTACCAAATTAAAAAAAGGCAAACCATAACACATACTTAGTTAAGTAAACCTATTGAAAGGAAATAAAGTTTTTATGAACTTTAGAAAATATACGACAGTCTTTTACATAATTACCTAAATATTGTTTATGAATTTTTCAATCCACACACCAGCTATAAGGTCCAACTCATTTGGAGGAATGCAATCTGTTTTTGCCCAAGGAATCTATGTAAAAACCAATAAACAATAACGTCTATTCAAATAATTAAAGGGTTAACTTGGTGTAATAGTCAAAATACAAAAACAATAAAAAAAATACTTACCGTCTTTGAGAAGTTAGATTGTTGAAAGGAGATAAAATCATGCATCCACCTCATCACATAAAATCCACACTCCCAAGAGCCTTCTTGTTGATTACACTAAATTTAAGAACATGTAGATAGAAACATTAATACCCAAATGCAATAGTCATAACTTTTATATATTTATATAACTCAACTACAAAGGTATGCATAACGTGTTTAACCGGAATCTTTTTATAAAGGCAAATAACTAGAATACACTCAGTGAACAAAGGCAATTCATACATTGAGAAGCAAACCATATCATCACAGTGTAATTAACCCACCGAACTTATGTTTTAACTTTGTTTAAAAAAGGTACTCAATTAAAACTATATTTTATAAAGTTTTGTCCTAAACGGCTATTGGGATCTTGTGGTTGATATAATTGAAGCCAGTACAAGCCCTAAACTTACAATGGTCACAACCTGTTATGCTCTCTACATCATCAATTTACAGTCTACTAGATTTTCATGTTATTTTAACATCATCAGGGAACATATAGAACGTAACAAAGATGTACACATAACTATACTATACTCCACTGTAAAACCAATAAGCACAAATCTTTACGTATATAGATAAACAGAGAGTGATAGATAATTTACTGTAGGAAGATGCCAACGAGTATCGCCGAGAGTCCTAACAACAAAATAAATAATATTCATGAACATTTTCAAAAACAAATCAAATGTGAATTCATAAATTCTTATAATAAAACTCTTACGATTCCACAACTTTTACGAAGGTGTAGTCACTTTCTTTCTTTTCACCCCTAAGGGAATCTAAAATGAAGCCCGTGTTGTCATGAGGGCAGAGTATAATCAGCGTCCAGTGTTGTCTATAAATTTAAAAACATTCAATCATACAGATGGAACATACGATTTATATAACCAATAAGTTAGTAGTATATAGTACATACCTTGAATGTAAGGTTCAAGAAAAAAAGTTTTATCTGAATTCCGCATTATCGCATCAAGGATGTAATTGTTGACCCTATTCGAATTTGCAAGACACTCGCTTGCTTGAATATCATACGGATTAAAGAAAGCGCATTTGTTTCCATCTGACTTTTGTAGAGAAATATATAGCACCCTAATAAACATAAAAATAAACATTACAACTAAAGATAACAGGAATGCTAACTTATGGTTATCGGTAAATAGTAAACTCTAATGTACTTACATCGCAAAAAAAGTTATAATCGCTAGATCAAGTTGACCATTCCTCAACAGACACATAACGTCTTCTGCTTCAATAGGGAGCGGGTACGGCTGCGTTTCTGGCTTTTGCCTAAACGCATTGCCGATAAGAGAAACCACTATAGAATCTGTAGGATTATCTCGGTTCATCCAACGCTGGTAAAAGACACGCATAAACAAGGGTTTCTTCTTAATGGTATTGCCGTAGCTTTTCAGTTTTTGTAAAACCTGCACATATATCGATAATAGCTATTTTAATATGATATCATAATATTTTGAAACATTAATTAACCAATAGCGTTTACCTCACTAAGAGTCGGCGCACGCGATCACATAGTTGAAGTTCGTTCTGGTCTAATGTTGGAATTTTCTTTAGATGTTGATTGTTTTCCAGGGGAAATCTTATAATAAGTTCTATTAATTTTATGTAACTAATTCTTGTTTTAATATTACACAAAGTGGAAGATTCTACAAAGTACCTTCCCAAGCAAAATAAACCTCCGTCGCCATTGAATAAAAGTATGTTTCACTTGACCAAGTTGTGTGACATCACTAGACAACGGCACTAGAAGTTCAAAGGATTCATAATCTTTCATGATA
Source organism: Gnaphalium uliginosum (assembly GCA_963930675.1). NCBI lineage: Eukaryota > Viridiplantae > Streptophyta > Magnoliopsida > Asterales > Asteraceae > Gnaphalium > Gnaphalium uliginosum. The sequence goes on along the minus strand of OZ005684.1, from coordinate 24,185,459 downwards.
CCATCTACTTGCACCTTCATATAGTCTGGTAGCATTGGCCTTCCATGTACTACCTGCCCAGGCTCATATGGATACACCATCGCATAAGCAACAACGACTTGCACTGGATCATAAGGTTTCAACAAACCGCACGGGGTAGGCCTCTACAAAACATATGCAACATGTAGCATTTTAATGTGTATTTGTACTTAACTTATGAGTATCTGAATTTGATATGATATTAAAAGTTACCACTATCCCATCCAAAGGATCTGATTTTGCCGACGTCGGTGTCGAAATCAGTGTCGGTGTCGGTGTCCGTGTCGGTGCTACTGTCGGGGTTGGGGTTGAGGTCGGGCTCGGGGTCGGGGCCAGTATTGGTGTCTTAGTACATGTCGGTTTCGGTGTCAGTTTCGGTGTCGGCTTCGGTGTTGGTGTCGGTGTTGGTGCTACTGCTACTGATGGGTTCGGGGTCGGGGTCAGGGTCGGGGTCGGGGCCGGGGCAGTGGCGGTGTAGATGGCGGTGTAGATGTCGGTGTCGATGTCGATGTCGATGTCGATGTCGCATCTTGCCTTGAACTCAACACCGTAACTTTCTCTTGCAAGATTTTCATACCACTCTTCAACACTTCAATTTCTTTTTCCATTTCTTTCACACTCCTTCTTTTCCTCTTCTTCTTGGGGTATCCTTGCATTCCTTGCTTTAATCCGACAGTACTTCCGACCCCTCGAGTACGTCCTGAGTGCTCCTTTCCTATTATGGAGGACAACAAATCGTTTCCCGATTCAGGTGCCCATGTTCCTTCTAATTGTCGTTTTTGCAACCGTAACTGCATATACATTGATTACCAAGTGTTATTCTTTTTTTTTTCTCAACATTTTTCAACTCGTACTAATAACATAGTCTTACCAATTCTTGAAATTTTTCTCTCAACTCGTCAGGTAAGCGCTTAGTGCCATCTTCACCAATTTCCAGCTGACCCAGAAACCAATTCCGTGCACGAGGGTCCAGGAGCTTATGAATTTCTGTTGCCGTTTCTTCTGACAATGCTTCTTTATCCCATTTACACGCCCAACCACGATAACCTTTCGGTCTAAGACGGGGAGGATTCTTCTTCAACATTGCCTTCTCCCTCATTGCTTCACGCATAGCCTTTTTCACAATCAAATCATTAAAAAATTAGAAAGATTGAAACAAAACAATACATACTAATTACTAATTTAGTATGAAGTAAAAAAAGTTACCCTTCTTTCTTCCGTATCTTCTTTTGCAACAAAATTTTCCCATACGTCTTCTTCAATAAATGTGTATATAAGACAGGGACTCAATCCTTCATCCATATATTTCTTGCGAAGTTTTATTTTAAATTTCTTCCAAGCATCATTGCATTGCATTAACACTTGTTGTTTGCAATCATCCCTTTCAATGTTCCAAAAAGTCTGAAGAATATCGAATGTTAAGTCATATAATAAATTCATATAAGTAAGATAACTAGTTGTCTTATAATTTAATTTACCTCGATTTCCAGCCAAAGTTGATCTTTATCACCTTTTGGTACGTCTTTCCAAGTATCGTACTTGATAGAAATCTTAGCCCTTGCTAATGAGCCACACTTAAGGGCAAATGTAACTTGCTTTTCTCCAATAGCTTGTTTATTATGATCGAACTCGATTTCTGTTGCCTTCAATTTTGCCAATGTAGTAATGCCCCTCTTTCTCCTTTTTGGTTGTTGATCTGCTTCTTCTTCCTCTTCATCAATATCATCATTGATTTCATTTTCATATCAGAATCCTGAAAATGGATATATTGATTTATCAGTATAAGTTGTTTATGCACTTTATATAATTAAACTATAATAATTAACCACATGATAGTCTATAGAAATCTAAATCAGTACAAAGATTTACATCCTCAAAAACAACAGCAATTTTCTACATAACAGTTTAATTAATAGTACCAAAATAGCATTAAAATAGTGAAAAGTGGTGTGGTTGCAATCCTTAGTGGATCCATTGTCTTGATGTATGAATTATACAAATAGAAGTGTCAATTAACATAAAAGTTGAGATGCTGCTGTTGCTGTTGTATTAGTAAAAAAAAAGGAAGCTTACCATTGTGGTTGTAGTTTGAAGATGTTGTAAGCGATGAAAACACCTAAAAAGTTCAAGACATCACCAAGTTACTACCAAACAGTAAGAATGACAATGCCTACACTTTTTCACAGAATGACAATACTCACACTTTCAATTTAATAATTGTAATAATAATTTGCAATGCAATAATCTGTCTCCCCGTGTGTGTTATCATGTCTCAGACATTGAATTCGTATTGTTTTATTTGATATTATAAGCTTTAATTCCTTTGCAAAATATTTAACTTCTAACTAGTGATAGTGAAATCCACGTAACAAGTGATTTTACCTTGATGATTGATCAACGAATAAAATGCAGCGGAGGGTCAGGGATGGCGGTGATGATTACGCAGATGTAGAAGTCATACGTGGGAGGTGAGCAGTTGGGGCGGTGGTGGTGAACAACAATCCCTAGAATGAGGGTGCCGTTTCTATTTCATCTCTTGTAATTTGGAACGCCAATTATAAAATATTTAATCTAACCCGCCAGAATTTTCGTGAATAGAGTCCGGTTTCCATGAGTAAATTGGACTCTAATCTCATCCAACCCGCCAAAATTTTGGGCCTATAATCCAGTTTTTTTTTATAGTTTATGATTTCTTTCGACTAAATAATATAATATTAATATTTAAATTTGATAATATTTAACTGCCCAACTTTATATTATATATCCGATATTTACTTGGATGTAAATTGGGATAGCTATATAGTGGTTATTATTATTATTATTATTATTATTATTATTATTATTATTATCTATAGTCTTTTTTTTTTAAGAAATTGATATAGTTCTATTAAAAAGAATTCAATAATTTATTTCTTATCTAATACTTTCAAACAAATATGATAAAAGTAAATCCCAACAAAATTAATTGAATAAAACCGAATATAAGTAAGAAAAAATAAGCTATATGCATATCTTCATTTCTTTCATTTCTATCATCCTCTGTTCATGTAAAAAATTGTTTAACATATGGATATTAGGATTAGGATTAGGATGAGGATTAGGATTACGACATTAGCATAATAAAACTGTTTCATATCATATCGAAAAAATAAAAAAAAAAGTACCTTCACGTAGCGCGAGGTTTATCAACCCATAATCCTACCCATAATCCTTCAATATGGTCAGTTCTTAAGTAAGTAGTATCATCAATAACCTCATTCGTTGATGAAATACCAACAGAAAATGGAGGTAACTCATCAAACTGATTGTATTCTTCTTCGTCCACAACATTTTCAACTCAAAGTATACGTCGTTTACCATGTAGTACGACGTGCCACCTTGAATCCTTTGGGTCTTGAACAAAAAATACTTGGGTGGCCTGTTTTGCCAGAATGAATGGTTCTGAGGCATAATCATTAGTGGAAAGGTTGACAATTGTGAAACCATCTTTGTCAACTTTAACACCATTTTTATTTTCGACCCATTTACACTTGCGCATCGGTATAGTGAATGTATGATAATTTAATTCCAAAATTTCTTGAATGACACCATAAAAAGAGTTTTTTGCAATTTTCGACCTTCCAGCATGATTCCTCCGAGAGAATACAGTTGTAGTGGCGACTAATGTCACTCCGCTATTTTGAAAGGTAGTCTTTTGATCTTGTGGTTTGGTGTAAAACGTATACCCATTAATGTCGTATCCTTGGTATTTTGTCACCACATAATCTGGACCAGACCCCAATGTTTTAACTAACTGATCCACAACTTCCACGTCCTTTACCCTTTCTTTCAACCATGAAGAAAACTTTTTATTATGCTCGGTAGCCAACCATATATCGCTCTTATCACAATTTGTCGATTTTAACAATGTCATGTGCTCATGTATGTATGGATCAATGACGGACATATGTTGCAGGACTGTAAAATATGCTTTGTGAATATCATCTCGTGCTGCAACAACCATTTCCTTCCAATAGTCCCAAGCCCTTGAAGTCTACCTTCGTGTCGAGGTTGTGGGAGCCCAATACTCTGTACACCTTTTAGATAGTCGGTGCAAAATTCAATCACCTCCTCGGAAGCATATCCTTCAACAATACTACCTTCTGGTCGGTTATGATTCCGTACATAACCCTTTAAGATACCCATATATCTCTCAAACGGATACATGTAATACAGGACCACAAACATTTATTTCATATACAATATGTGATACGAGATGAACCATGATATCAAAAAAGGAAGGTGGAAAATACATCTCAAGCTGACATAAAATGATGATATTATCACTTTGCCATTTATCTAACTCCTCGGGATCCATCACTTTCGAATGAATCATGTTAAAAAACAAGCATAGCTTTGTGATTGTATGTCGGATGCGGTCTGGAAGTATTCCACGAATTGCTATGGGAATCATTTGTGTCATTAAAACATGACAATCGTGAGACTTCAAACCAAGCAATTTATAGTCTTTCAGTGACACCAACCTCTTAATGTTAGAAGAAAAGCCCGATGGAACTTTAACCCCATGCAAACATTGACAAAATTTTGTTTTTTCTTCCTTCGACATGGTGTAACAGGCCGGTGGCAGATACGTCCGCTTTCCTGGTTTATCAACGGGAAAAAGCTCTGATCGAATATTCATTTCTTTCAAGTCTTGTCGAACATTAAGTCCGTCTTTTGATTTCCCTGGAATATTCAACAATAAGCCTATCAAACTGTCACAAACATTTTTTTCGATATGCATAACATGTATACAGTGTCGTACCTCCAAATGCTCACAGTATGGTAAATCCCATAAAATGGATTTTTTTTTCCAAAGCCCTTTTTCCCGATTTGTACTTTCTTTCCCAAATACAATGTTTACATCCTCAAGTCGTGCTAATGTAGTTTCTCCATCTAATGGTGGTCGAAGATGGCCATTTTCAATAGTACCGTCAAACAAATTCTTTTTTTTTTACGATAGGGATGACTATTTGGAAGAGATCTTCGATGACCCATGTACACTGTTTTCTTACAATTTTTCAAATATCTCGACGATGTGTCATTTTCACAAAGGGGACATGCCTTACGCCCTTTCGTACGGTACCCTGACAAATTTCCATAAGCTGGAAAATCATTAATGGTGCAAAAAATCATGGCCCGTAATTTGAAGTTTTCCTTCTTATACGGATCATGTACTTGAACGCCTTCACTCTATAATATTTTAAGGTCATCAATTAATGGAGCTAAATACACGTCAATGTCATTTCCGGGTTGTTTCGGACCTTGGATTAACAATGACATCATGATATATTTACGTTTCATACATAACCAAGGAGGTAGATTATATATGCATAGAAGAACTGGCCAAGTGCTATGACGACTACTCATATTTCCGAACGGATTAATTCCGTCTGAACTAAGTCCAAACCTTATATTTCTAATCTCCTCTCCAAATTCGTCAAATTTGTAGTCAAAATTTCTCCATTGAGGAGAGTCGGCCACGTGTCTTAATTTTCCATCTTCTTTACGCTCTTCAGCATGCCAACGCAATAATTTTGCATCTTTGGGATTTGCAAATAAACGTTTCAACCTTGGTATGATCGGAAAATACCATAATACTTTAGCAGGAGGGCCATTTTTTGTCACATCACTATCAACATCCATTTGATTTTTTTGCTTATACCTTGACATACCACATATAACACATTCATGTAGGTCTTTGTACTCATTTCTATACAATATGCAATCATTTGGGCATGCATGTATTCTTTTAACTTCTAATCCCATTGGACACACCATTTTTTTTGTTTGGTATAACGAAATTGGTAACTCGTTATCTTCGGGTAGCATTTCATGTAACAACTCTAGAAGACTTGTGAAACTCGTATCACTCCAACCATTAGTTGCTTTTAAGTTTAACAATTTTAGCACTGGCGGAAAGTTTTGAAAATTTCGTACAACCAACCAATATACAGTGGCTTTTCTGAGTCGGAAAACATTTCTCGAAATTTTCCGAATTCATCTTCATCTTCGTCAACATTACCCTCCAAATCATTAAACATGTCATTAAAATTATCACAATACTCATTATCGTAAAAATCTTCATTTTCATCGTTGTTATCACCGTTGTTATCATCACTGTTATCATCGTTGTTATCATCGTTGTTACCATCATTGTTATCATCGTTGTTATCGGCGTTGTTATCGTCGTTGTTATCGACATTGTTATCATCGTTACATTTAGAAACGGACCTTTTCGTATCAACTAATAATTCACCATGCCACGACCAACAAGTATAATTATTCATAAACCCGTTTACTAAAAGACGACTTTGAATTACATTATGGTCATTATAGTTGACAACATTTTGACACTTTTTACAAGGGCAAGAAATCTTCTGTTTCCTTTTATTCACCCAATCATCCTTAGCAATTTTCATAAAATTAGACAATTCTGCAATATATTCTGGAGTACTTTGTGGGATCTCGTACATCCATCTACTACGATCCATCTAAAAATAAATACAAATAATTTTTTTAATAAGATGTATATGCCTGCATGATAGGATATGAGTATGTATCCATATATATTGTTTGAGGTATCCACCTAACCCAATTTTGGAATACTTTGTCTCATATGTATGCAATTTAACAAGTTTAGTATCTAAGAAAAAATCGACATTATTTCCCCTTAACCCCAAGTATGTAACACAAACTCGTAGGAGTAAGAAGAAATATTATCAATATTATTAGACATTCACTCTATTAATACACATTCACCTCCTAAATGGAACAAAGTATTCAAAAAGTAGTCCCAATACGTGGACAATCTGAGATTAATCTCTATTAGATTAATTTCGAACGGGTATAAAGCTATGGCATATGATTTGGACCATATAGTAAATAAATTTAATGATAAAAATATTGTTATATATAAATGGCTTGGAGATGCAGTAAATATACCTTTCTTATAAGCAGATTAATCAAGCCAGTGAATAATGCAACTTTTCCTTGTCCAAATAAGCCAAGTCGTGAACGATCAATCTTTATAAATTGAAAAGCAAAGCAAATTAGATATATTGACTTTTATATATTCACATATATACAAAAATATGTAGATATATATATATATATATATATATATATATATATATATACCTTAATAAAATATTGTTGAATAAATAGTCGTAACCCCTGAAGATAATAATGTTTTGCGAATCACTTTAATTTGTTGAAGGAATTGATTAGTTGATGGAAATTGAGGAGGAGAGTGGTAATTGAATATGGAGAGAGTTCGAGATAAATATAGATGAAATAATAATGAGATAAGGTATAGATGAATTAAATTAATGAGATAATTAAGATACTTTTATTTGAAAATTTCACATTATTTTATCAACTATATACATATATATATATATATATATACGTATGACGGAGTTTGTGGAGGAGAGTATGGAAATTGTTAAAGATAAAAAGAATTCGTTTGAAATAAAGAACTGGACTATATAATTGGAGAAAAGAGTCGAAGTCCTGGCTAACTTATAAATAACCGGACTTAAAAAAGGAATCTAGTTATGGTAAAGAACCGAACTCTAAACTTCAGAAAAGGGTCCAAATATAAAAAGAGACTACCCTATTTATGTACAAACCGGACTCTATTCTTCTAAGAGTCCAGTTTATTTCTAAGGCATGTAGCACCGATCTCTATTACAGGTCCCTATTCTTATTTGTGTAGTAGTGTCTATCACTTGGAATGAATGGAGTGCTAACTCAAATGGATTGTGTGGGGCTACTTGACCAAGTTTTATTGGTGTTGCTAGTAATAGAATCTTTCAATTTAGGTGTTAGATTTGGGTGTTTTTATTTTTCTGTTTTGCCCTGTACCTTAGAGGTTTATTGTAATTTTTAGCTCTCCTCTTTTTTGTGAGTTGAGTTTAAAATGATATTTGCTTTCCAAAAAAAATAATTAAATTAAGATGAGAACTCGAAACATCGACGAAAGATTTTATTCATTTTTAGAATTATTAGAAGTTATAAAGTATATCGCAAAATAATTGATCGACATATATCAATGATTATGTAATTTCTATTATTTGAGAATACAATTGAAATCCCGTTTGTCCCAAAAAAGTGGCATCCTAATGTTGCGTGTGTAGTCCATCCTGGATGCATGCAGATCTTACCTACTCTGCTAATTCCCTGAAAAACATAGTGAGTAAATATCAACAAAATTTGTTGAGTGAATCCACAGGTTTATAAGTTGGTTTGTTATACCAAGTTCGTTTTTAAATCTTTGACCTCCAGTCAAATAGAAATCAAATTATGATTATGTTGGATCGCAATCCAAAGTAATAGTTGGAAGAACATTCCAGTAAGTATGTGATGAAAAACATCTAGTGTAATCTAACAAATTGTTATCAACATTGTAGGAAAGCATTCCTATATAAATCGTAGGAAACACAGGTTAATCCAATAATGGAAAAAAAACATTTCCTATGTAAATCAGTATCGTTGGAAAGCCATATTTCCAAAATAATAGTTGTAATTTGTTGGGATAAACATAGACGGTGATCTCCCAAAGGCTAGCTAGGCCTAATGAGTAAGGTAACGACCCCTAGTGCTATAACCAATCCACGACTTGTGTTTCGTTTTTGCCCTTGTAACAGTTTAAATATACGCTCTTCGTTACGACCGTCGTCGCTGGGGTTGGCGCGACCAACAAGTTATAATAGTGGGAGGGCTGTCATCTCAATAGTACTATCCGTATATTTAGTGGCTAGAGTCACCTAGCTAATGGTTATAGGTTGCAAGCACTGGGACTTCTGTGCACTACAACTACCTCTCGTAAACCTAGGTCCGTACCAAGATTCGTTATCATGTTCCCAAAATAGTTATGAAAATCATTTCATAATAAACAGTGTATAAAGCATGAAAGCATTTATATAATCGTAGCAAAAGCATTTGCTATGTTTTTCACCCCAAGTTTAGAAGCAGTAAAAGCAGTAAAAGAGGGGCTGTGAACTCACCTTGTGAGTTTCGTATGAGAGCTAGCGAAAGTATTGCCCAAAAAGAGTCGCTTAGTGCCCTAAACGCAAAAGATTGTTTGTGTAAGTAGATGGCTAATTTGCCAATCTATGATATAGTTGTTCACTCGTTAAAAGATCTTTGTTGTTTAAAAGAAAATGTGTACGATTCATTGGTGATGTTTCCGAATAATAGTATTTTCTAAAATATTATTATTCATGTTACGATTTGCGTTTGTGCATAATATTATATATAAATATTATATAGTTGTTCGTTGTGTGTGTATATATGTATAGTTAATTAGTTATATATATATATTCGTTGTATATATATATATATATTCGTTGTATATATATATAGTTTGTTTGTCATATATATATATATATATATATATATATATATATATATATATATATATATATATGGATGCCGTTTTCTCATTATTTGCATAAGATTTTCATTTTCATTTAACTGTAATTGTAAAAATGTCGTCTTTGGTTTGTGTTATAGTTATAGCATTTTTGTCCGAGTTTTGAAATTTAATACATAAAATTCTCGTTTTGAGCCTAAATCTAACGTTTTATATTTTAGTTCGCGTTAATCGTATCGAGGCCCGTTATCGGTTGATGTGGTCAAACGTGTTCGGTTGGACCCGAAACTTTTACACATAAAAACGTATCATATTTGAACTCGTAAAAAGTAATTTTTACATTTTATCTCAAACCCGAAGTGTCTCGTTTTTATTCGCGGGAACACTAAAAACAGTCCCGGACACAGCTTGTTTCCAGAAAAGGTGTCTCGTTCCGAGCTCATTTTAACTATGTAAACGTTTACGAAAAATTCTGAAATTTTTACACAATGTCCTCACACATCTTAGCTACTTCCTACATTTTTTTCATGATTTTTAGACGACCACAACTTGCTACATAAAATCGTGAATGAACCTGTGTCAAACAGCTACAAAACTCGACACATACATACAAATCAGGTTATATCTCAATTTCGGTGTATTTCTGGAAAATGAAGTCTAAATGAAAAATGAAGCTAACAAAATTACCAAGCTTTTACAAGTGGTTTCACATGTAAATTTTTCACACACTATTTGTTATGATTTTTCTACCATCGAGCAATAATCTGCCCAGTAAATGACTATTTTCGACATATGTCCATAACTCAGTTTGTAACTCGATTTCGGAGTATTTTCAACAGATGAGTTCTAAACGAAAGTTTTTCCTAACAAACATACGAAGGTTTTCCAAGTGGTTTCACACGTTTTTGTTACTCACACGATTTATGATGATTTTTCTAGCAACCAACCAGAATCTGTCCAAAAAACAGTCATCAACAAAAGTTTGGTTTTTCTTTGTTTTAGTTATGATTTTGAGTGAGATCTTTTAAGAAATGAACCTCTAACATGTTATTACAATTATTCCATGACAGAATGGTAGAGAACAAGAGTCCTTACAAGGCTTTAAGGTGAAGAAGGAAGTAGATGATGATGATGACACTTGATGCTTGTTCTTGCTCTTGAAATGGAGATGATCAAGATGATGATGGTGGTGGTTGTTTTGAGGGATGATGATGGTGATTTCCTGCTGGAAATTTGTGGTAGAGAGGGGGATGGAGTAGAGAGAAAATGGTGGAGTGAAAGGGTGAATGAAATGGTGAAATGATGAAATGTGTTTGTGTGTTCTACTAATCAAAGCAACAAGATATGGGGGTTTGGGGCAGATTTTTTTGTCAATAAAAGGGCATGGTTCCTACCAAGTTTTGTCCCCCCTTTAATTAGTAGCTAAACACTAGATATTTTAGCCATTAACCGGTTAATCGCGTTTAGTGTTTAATCTCGTTAAACGTTAGTTTTAGTTAACGGTAATTATACGTTAATTATCCTCGAAGTATTTCTCCAAATACTTAGTTTCGTGTTTTAAAAACATTCGTTACGTTTCGTTTAGTTGTCGAGTTTGATTTGTGGACTTTTGTCGCGTACGTTACGTTTAATTAACAAGTAGTTTTTCGTAGAGACATTTCGCGTATATGTTTATAACATAATAAATACTCGTAAATAACAACTATTTAATTAACAAGTAGTTTTTCGTTATTTATAAAATTTTGTATCACCAACGTTCGTATATTTTTATAGGATTTAATTTGATGGTTTTGTGCGTAATTATAAATAATTACGAAACTCGTAATACTTCTCGTATTAAAATCGGGGCATGCTAGACTTATCTCATAAAAATAGTTTAGTTTATTTTTTTCATAGGGAATTAGCGTAAGCTAATACATGTGTTTAGTGGTAAATTTTACCGTAATTAGAGGAGTGTCACAATGGTTTACCATCAATGATAAGCCTTCAATATTTAGATCAATAAGGTTATTATTATTATATATTTTCCATTAAAACAATGTGTTATTTTGATCTGCTGGTAAAGCATTTGACATTTGACATTCAAGTTATTCTGAATACAAAGATGTTGGACTATCATATTAGTGTTGTATGTCCTTACATTTGCGATTTCGATAATATGTTAGATCATTGTTATCTAATTACCTTATATATATATATATATACACACACACACATATAGGATCATGTGAAAACAATGAGATAAAATAAAAACGGTAAAAACAGATCCCAACCCTTGGATCAATATATATATATATATATATATAAAACAAAAACGGTGAAACAAGTTGATCTTCATAATTTTATGACACATAAAATTTATGAATTGTGAAAGTTGAAAATTAAGTTTCACACATTCATAAATTTATGTCAAGCCAAAAAAATTAAGCTTCATTTAAAAATTTTCTAAATTTCTGTGAAGCAAAAAATAATAATAAATGTTCACAATGAAAACCCTGGGTTCTGGTGAAAAACAAGAAGTTATCATAAAAACGGTGAAAACGATCTCAATTTGTATTCACAATTGTTTTTAGTTGTGAACTTTTATTTTTTTCGCTTCACAGAAATTTAGAACATTTATTATTATTTTTTATTATATATATATATATATATATATATATATATATATATATATATATATATATGAGTGGGATAAAGAGAGAAAGTTTTTTAAGTAGAGAAGAGAGAAAATGATTTTTTATTACTATGATTCAGTATTTTTATTTTAAGATTGTGAAAAACAAGGAGTTATCATAAAAACGGTGAAAACGATCTCAATTTGTATTCACAATTGTTTTTAGTTGTGAACTTTTATTTTTTTCGCTTCACATAAATTTAGAACATTTATTATTATTTTTTTATTATATATATATATATATATATATATATATATATATATATATATATATATGAGTGGGATAAAGAGAGAAAGTTTTTTAAGTAGAGAAGAGAGAAAATGATTTTTTATTACTATGATTCAGTATTTTTATTTTAAGATTGTGAAAAACAAGGAGTTATCATAAAAACGGTGAAAACGATCTCAATTTGTATTCACAATTGTTTTTAGTTGTGAACTTTTATTTTTTTCGCTTCACATAAATTTAGAACATTTATTATTATTTTTTTATTATATATATATATATATATATATGAGTGGGATAAAGAGAGAAAGTTTTTTAAGTAGAGAAGAGAGAAAATGATTTTTTATTACTATGATTCAGTATTTTTATTTTAAGATTCAATTTTTTATTACTATGACTTTTGAATCATAGCAACAAAAGACTAAATCTTATTAATAAAATATTGAACCAAAGCAATAAAATAAGAATTATATTAATAAATATTTGAATCATATCAATAAAGTATTGAATCATAGTAACCAAAAATCTTCTCTCTCTTCTCTCCCTAAATTTCCTTCTTATTTGATACTGTTAGTATATGTATATGAGAGTGATCAAGAGGGAAGTGTTTTTTTAGGAAGGGGGAAAACGTTATTATTCATCATGAAATATTTTGCAAATTATCAATCAAAACGTCAAAAAAAAATATTTTTAGCAAATGGTTATACGGCACAAAGTGTACGATTTTCACCGATCACAAAAGTCTTCAACACATTTTAGACCAAAAGGAACTCAACATAAGACAACGACGTTGGGTCGAACTACTGAACGATTACGACTGTGAAATTAAGTATCACCCGGGCAAAGCTAACGTAGTAGCTGATGCCCTGAGTCGTAAGGAAAGAGTTAAGACCCCCAGAGTTCGTGCACTGGGAATGACCATCCACACGAACCTCACTACTCAGATTCATGATGCACAACGAGTAGCTTTAACCGATGAACGTCTGAAAGGGGAATCCCTAAGGGGAATGGAGAAACAACTGGAATCTAAGAACGATGAAACTTTATACTTCATGAACCGAATTTGGGTTCCATGCGTGGAGGAATTGCGCAAGCTCATATTGGACGAAGCTCATAAGTCCAGCTATTCAATACATCCGAGGGCTGACAAGATGTACCATGACTTAAAAGAATTCTACTGGTGGCCGAATATGAAAGGAGACATCGCTACCTATGTTAGCAAATGTCTAACTTGTTCGAAGGTCAAAGCCGAGTATCAAAAGCCGTCTGGACTTTTGCAACAATCCGAAATGCCCCAATGGAAATGGGAGCAGATAACAATGGACTTCCTCACTAAACTGCCCAAGACATCATCTGAATATGATACGATATGGGTAATTGTCGATCGTTTAACAAAATCAGCCCATTTCCTCGCCATTAAAGAAACCGACAAGATGGAGAAACTGACTAGGATATATGTAAAAGAGATCGTTTCTAGACATGGAGTACCGGTATCCATCATCTCTGATAGGGATAGCCGCTTAACATCTCGCTTCTGGCAATCGCTACAAAAGGCATTAGGTACTCGACTCGACATGAGTACTGCCTACCACCCTCAAACCGACGGTCAGAGCGAGCAAACAATACAAACGCTCGAGGACTTATTGCGAGCATGTGTGATCGATTTTGGAGGAAACTGGGATGCTCACTTACCCCTCGCAGAATTTCCCTACAACAATAGTTATCACACCAGTATACAAATGGCACCATTTGAGGCGTTGTATGGATGCAAGTGCCGATCGCCACTCTGTTGGGCAGAGTTGGGCGACAAACAAATTTCCGGTCCTAAGATTGTCCAAGAAATGACGGACAAGATATCTCAAGTTCTTAATAGATTAAAAGCAACACGGGACCGACAGAAAAGCTACGCCGATAACCGCCGAAAACCTCTTGAGTTTCAAGTAGGAGATAAAGTCCTACTCAGAGTATCGCCCTGGAAGGGGATAGCTCGATTCGGCAAGCGAGGTAAACTAAATCCAAGGTACATAGGACCCTTTGAAATCCTAGCACGGATTGGCACTGTGGCCTACAAACTCAAATTACCTCAAGAACTAAGTAACATTTACGACACTTTCCACGTATGTAACCTAAAGAAGTGTCTATCCAACGAAACCCTGATTATTCCTCCCGAATAAATTCATATTGATTCACGACTAAACTTTGTGGAGGAGCCGATTGAAGTGTCGGACTGGAAAGTCTAAAAGCTTCGACGTAGTCGGATTAAACTGGTCAAAGTTCGTTGGAACTCGAGACGCGGCCCGGAGTTTACTGGGAAGCGTGAGGATGAAATGCAAAGAAAATATCCTCAACTTTTTGAAAACACACCAGTTACTCGTGACACTGCTTAAATTTCGGGACAAAATTTCTTTAACGGGGGAAGAATGTGACAACCCTAAAATATACGGTAAATTCCGTACATCATTCTTACGTGCATATTAGGCTAATTCCCTATCTAATTAATATGAATTCGTTTTCATCGAATTAATTCTGGCACAAAGCCCACGCTTGCATATGAGATGCAAACTATTTTAATACGGGATGCATTTGTAATCATTGAGAATTACACAAACAATCGGTAGAGACCAACACCCACGAACTGTGACGCCCGGCAAATTAGGCCGTCATTTGTGTTTAATCATAGATCATTATTACTAGTATTTAGTGTGAAATATGATTAAGTACAGTAACACTTTGTATATTGTTATATATACACACGTATGTAATTAATTCCAATTACGCGAATTCGATCGGATGGAATCCGACACAATAATACGGACGTTGGTGTATAACATTTCCTTAAATAACGTAACTATATTAAACAATCGTTATTTAAATTATATTATTACGATAACATATAAAACATTTTACGTTTCGTATAAAACGTATCGTACGCGACAAAAACGCGCGAATCGCGCCCGACAACCGAACAAAACTCGATTTATATTTCAATAACTTAAAATGAAGTATTTTAAATAAAACTTCAATCAAAACTTACGCGAATAAATCGTTAACGAAATACATAATTAATAAACGTTTAACGTTTAAACGAACGACGAAACGAACGGGTAAATGGGTACCGCACGTAACGTAAACTTGGGGAACAAAGTTAAACAACCCACACCTCAAGTGGGGCCCCCAAATCTGCTACCATACATGCCCCCTACCTTCTATGCCAAGACTTTCAACACCCCAAACCATACCTCCCTCCACACTTTCATTCTCCACACTTCACTCAACCTCACTTTTTCTCTCTTCTCTCCCTCTCTCCCTCCCTTGCTGCGATTTCCAGCCACCCCAAGAAGCTCCAACACCACCACAAACCACCACAATCACTACCATAAGCCACCATAACACCACCTCTTCGGTTTGCAAGAAAACGAGCTATCGACTTCCATTTCATCGTGTTTTCATCATCTTCTTTGTTAGAAACTTCATCTTTCTTTTATTTTACTTGGAACACATTTATTTTCATGTTCTAATGTCCATCTAACAAGATCATGTCCAAAAACAAAGTCGAAAAACGTTTTTACAAACACAAAATGTAAACAGCTTCTAGGCAGAAATTTAGCCCGACTTCGAGGAGAACTTTCGTACTCAAAACTTAATGAAAATCGACGATTAAAAATACAAAACTTAAGTTTAAGAAGTTAACTTTTATTTCCAAGTGGTTTCGTAAATTTTCGACACCGTTTGATACCCGAAAACAATTTTACAAAAACATGTCTTAAATTTGTCTCGAATGGCAGATTTTTGTGCCAACTTCTCGGGTCCATAACTCGAGTTACACAACTCCAAACGACATGAGGCTTTCACCTAAATCTCACAATGTTCGTTAGCTTTAAAAGTTGTATGATTACGTCTCGTGAAGTTTTATATATTTTTCTCAGTAAATAAAACAATGGACATGTGTCCAGGTTGGTCACGGTTGGTCCTCAGAGGACAAAGGGAATTATTAAAAATACTTAGACTTATCCAAAAATTCTAGAAAAATCACTGAAAATAGCAAAGACACAGGGGAACAACTGGTATTTTTCTTGGATTTTATCTCGGCATTTTGATTAGCCAAAACGAGCAACGAAAAACGTATAATTTTCAGGAAAAATGACCCGTGAACTGATTTTGTATAAACTTTGAAACGACACTTTCGGGTTAACCACAAATTGTAACGATGAGTTTCCTAAGCTCTAAAAACATATTTAAGACTTCCCTAAAAGTTTCGGGTCAAACCGAGCACGTTTGACCAAGTTCCCGAACTCGAACACACAACAGACCCTTAGTGTCTCACCAGGTCCAAATCGGGTGCGACACTAAGCCTGTGTCGCTAAATCATAAAACAGTACTAACTTGCGACACTAACCTTGTGTCGCAATACCATTCGAGTGTCGCAACCTGCGACACTAAGCTAGTGTCGCAACAATTTGAACTAACAGTGGTAACCCTTGTGTCGCAATGATTTTAACCAACATTGTTAATTGGTGTCGCAATACCCTGCGACACTAACGCTTGTGTCGCTAAAACAAAATCGAAATCACAACTTGCGACACTAATCCTATTGTCGCATAAATCCCAACTTTCGAGATAATTGCGACACTGACCTAGTGTCGCAATATGCCCTAGTGTCGCACCTAATGTCACTTAAAATAAACTTAGAACATGTTTCACAAAGTATTAAACACGCGTAACAACGAATAACAACGAATATTTATATACGACACTACTCATACACGCAAGACATATACTCTTACAAGTAATCAACGAAACAAACATAATAATAATGTCTTCGGGAATTATTATTGCAAAACGTCACCAACGGGCCATACATGTTTTCTAAAGACAAACGATAACCAAACATTTGGACATAACTAGTTGAGTGGACAACTAGCATGAATGATCTTTTGAGACATTCACTTACTCATAACCTTATGCGTTTAGGGCGCTAGAAGATTACATTACGGATACACGTTTATTGATATAAACGCTTGTTTTCAAGACAGGTGAGTCTCATAGCCCCTCTTTTACTGTTTTTAACTATTGGGGTGAGAATACATACACAGTTTTTCATGAACACGAGTACAGAAACACACATATACGGATTGCATGAGTTTCACTTTCATAATCCACACAAAAGTCCTCTACACTTCATATTTTCGTTAGTATGGATCTTAGCGCGAGTATTAATGAATAAATCTATTTGGGATTGACCATCCCCGTCCGGGTTAGTAGCGCTAACTGGTCAAACGGACGCATTAATATTTGTTCATACGGATGTTCTGGATTAGGCGTCTGCAGGAGGCAAACTCATTTCGGTTAAGCTTCGGACTATGAGCTCATGGCAGTAGTATACATTATTTTTTGCATGCGTGCAACACTTATTAAATCTCGTGGTTCACATATATACTTTGATAATCAAACCTATGAACTCACCAACATTATTGTTGACCATTTTAGTATGTATTATCAGGTTCACAACAATAGTAGGATGACCTACAGGGAACTCTAGCTCGAGTCGCATGATTTACAGACATCAGAGATTTTTCTTGCATTACTATTTTGTAATATTAGTTATGTATTGAAATCTCTAGGTTTATTCGCGAACTCATGGGTTTTGTAAACACTTCGATTACCAATGTATTAATTTGTACTGTTTTCAAACGATGTATATAGTGATCGTTCAATGTAATCTTATGTGATGATTTTGTGATTAGTCGCGCCCCGACTCGACTTCCGCTGCATAGTAAATTTGGGGGTGCGACACGAACGTTGGTGATCAATTTTCATAAATAACATAAATCTATTCGATTATAAATAGTAGTTATTTATATTATGATAATTATACTAATATATAAGCATAACAACATTTGATAATCGATAAACGTTCACGAGAACTAAATGACGTGCAACGACAAGATAGATTATGTAATTAATCGAACGAGCTAATGATAAATATTCGAATATTATTAAAACCAACTAGTAACATTCTAATACCATTAATTTACCCTAATTACCACTAAATATACTTAATTACATGATTAACACTTAATTAATCAAGACTAGTGCTTAATGACCTAATTAACTAACCTAATCCTAACTAGTTGAGAAGTCAAAATGGACCCCTCCCCAAACCATCCACCACCTCCCATGGCCCCCTTTTTGGCCATCACTTACACCATGCTTGCACAACCATGCCTCTCCCCATGTCTTACACTTACTTGATTTACATACACATTCATTCAACACACCACTCTTCACAAACAAACACACACACTCTCTCTCCTCTCCTCCCTCCTCAAACTCACTTTAATTTTCATGAACACCACCACAAACCACCATAAAACCTCTATAAACCACCACTTTCAAACCATAAATTAAGGCTCTTTTAATATATAAACACCTACAAATCATAACACCACTACATTCTCATGATTAATCTAAGTTAAACACAATGATTGAAGTTAGGAATCATTCACCAGGAAATCAAGTTCTCATCTTGCTCCAAATTCATCCTAAAGCTTTGTAAGGAGACTTTTCTCTAGTATTTAACTTTATATACGTGTTTATGCTAAAAATGTTCAAGTCTATAAACAAGTTTATAGACATTAAAAATGCAAAATATATGTTCTACACTTTAAACTCTTCATTTATATGTAATAAACCCTTGTTTATGTTAAAATAGTTATTTTAAACTAAATAACACAATAAACTTGTAATCACATAAACTTTGTGTTTTAAAAGCTAACTAAATACAATTTTGGGTGAAAAATATCAAAAAGAAGACTTAAGGGACTAAATACTAAAATTTTAAAAACAGTTTATTTAGAGTTTATAATGTTAATCTATGTGTTAAAGTGTTAAAGACCAAACCCTTTTGGTTAAAAACCAAGAAAACTAAACTATGCGGTTAAAAGTGGAAAATGAGAAACACAGGGACTATACATGTAAAAACAGAAACATTTGGACCTTAGCTGTCAAAATCAGTAACTTATGTATACTATAGTATAAACCATGATTTAAAACAATATTTATGTGGTTAAACACTAACAAACCAAAGTATTGTGCAAGAAATGGAATAAATGAAACTAGGGGACTAAAAGTGTAAAACCGGTAAGTTATGGACTGAGATGGTAAAATAAGTAAGTAAAATGATATTAAAGTTTAATCTATAGTTTAGAGTCTTAAAATCAAGACTTCTGTGGTTAAAAATCGATAAACCGAAAGTTTGAGCTAAAAATGAGATAATAGGAAACTTTAGGGACTAATAGTGTAAAATCAGAAAGTTCATGGACTTAAGACTTAACAAAAAAAAAAACAGTAACTTAAGTGACCACAAGTGAAAACCCTAAGAAAAGAGGTCGAGAATCTAACTCATACGGTAAAAAATCGAAGAAACCGAACGATTCAACTTAAAATGACAAAATAGAAACTATAAGGATTAAAACCGCCACTTAAAAACTTTGAGGACTGTTAAGGACCCTCTATAAATCAGGGGACTTTATTATAAAAATATACATTAAGTCATCATTAATGTGTAGACCGAGAAATCGTGAAAACCGAATTATAACAAGTTAAAACGTACATTAACGATAAAGGTTATAAAAATAAGTTATAAAACTTATAACGTTATTAAACATGTATATTAGGTCTAAGCAACATGATTATATTATTTTTTTGTTAAAGGGGAAAATTACCCCGGCAAATATTATTAAAAAACAATGATACGCGTTACAAGTACAAAATTGTGGTAGAACCACAAGACTTAATCTAACAGATATGAAAGACTAAGTGCATACACAAGACATGCCTTGCATATGACAACCAACACTAAGCACAACCATTAAGAACCAACAAACAAACTCCAGTCAAGCAATGAGCCACTATGCCCGCATGATGAAAATCAACTGGACGAAGAACACACCCCTTTCGGGATCTTCCATCTCTCCATGACACGAAGAGCACGAGACGAAGGTCTAAAGGGAAAAGATACCAACTTCAGCCGTATCGTATTGATGATAGCATCAGCCACCTCCCTGCATGACCTCTTGCCTTTGTCAAAAAGCCGAAAGTTACGTTCTTGCCAAATGAAGAATGCCGAAGCAGCTAGCACCAGGCGAGACACAACGTGGTCAATATTTTTCGGATCCGTAGCAGATAAGAGATAGGGCATAAACACTTCGAGTCTGTCCGACACAATCTGCATCTGCGCATGACTGATAACCCTGAACCAAACCTGTGAGGAGAAGGAGCATTCAAAAAAGAGATGGCCATGAGAGTCCTGGCACGAGCCACATAGCAGACAACGCAGCAGGGATAAGTCCACAGAAGGACCTACATCCCACTGCCTCAGACGGTCTTGGGTCTTCAGTCTACCTCGTAAGACGAGCCATAAATGAAAGGCATGCCTAGGAATGCAACGCGAGAACCACACCACAGGAGCCCAATCCACCACGCTCCCTCTTGGCCGAATGGAATCCCAAACTTGACCAACCCGAAAATCGATAAAATTTCCATCCGAATCGCGCCATAATAACTTGTCGGGCCGGGAGTGGAGAGTGGGAACCTCAATCTGAGAAAGGGAAGGGTACCTTAGGAGCCATTCCACCGGCCATCTCCAAGAGTTACCCTCAATGAGATCAGCGACAGAGTCAGAAGTCGAGAAGCCCGGGCGCATAATGTCACGTTGACTCGAAAAGACACGGGCAATAGGACATTGGTTACACCAAGTGTCATACCAGACCGAAACAGTCCTTCCATTGCCGATCTTAAACCAACAAAACGGTCGCACGACATCCCTAATACGTAATAGACTTCGCCAACCCCAGCTCATACTGCGTTGAGCAGAGACATCCCAAAAACTGCGATCACGCAGTTTATAAGCATACACCCATCTGACCCAGATGGAGTCCTTTCTAGAAAGGATGCTCCAAATGTGGGTGGCCATAAGAGAGACATTCCACTCACTCAAACGACGAATCCCCAAGCCACCTTCAAGTTTCGGATGACAGATATCCTCCCAAGCCACCTTTGCTTTACCGGCCTTCATCGGACCTTGGCACCACAAGAAACCTCTCATAAGTTTCTCAATATCCCCAATTGTAGAGGCAGGGAGAATAAACATAGACGCCCAATACCCATGAAGAGAAGTAAGCACAGAGGAAATAAGTTGAACACGGCCAGCAAAGGAAAGAGTCTTATTCTTCCAATCCCCAATCCTATTCTGGACCTTCTCCACCAGAGCTTTACAGTCAGATTTGACGAGCCTAGAAGAGATAAGGGGGACCCCGAGGTACCGAACCGGAAGAATACCTTCCTCGAATGGCATGATATGGAGGATATTCTGTCGCACAGAACTGGGAACATTACAAAAGAAAGCAGTACTTTTCGGGATACTAGGAACCAAGCCCGAAACTTCTTTAAATTCCTTAAGAGCAGACTGGATCACCGTGGCAGAGCCCAGATCCCCATGCGCAAAAAGAAATAAGTCATCTGCAAAACACAGGTTTACAAGACCAAGGTTCTCACATTTCGCATGGTATTTAAAGGAATTAGATTCATCAACTTTCCTTCGAATAAGCAAGGTCAGCACCTCCATCACAAGGGTAAAAAGGTAAGGAGACATTGGATCCCCTTGCCGCAGGCCCCTTTTGCCTTTAAAGAAACCATGAACACCCCCATTAATACTCAGGGAGAAGGACGTGCTAGACACACAGGTCATGATTAGCCTGACCATAACAGGGTGGAAGCCAAAACCATGTAAGATAGTCCGGAGAAAGCTCCAATCCACCGTATCATACGCTTTCTGAATGTCTACCTTGAAGGCACAACGAGCAGCTCCATGGTTAAGATGGTAACATCTCATAAGCTCCTGGGTTAAGAGGATGTTATCAGAAATGCTCCTACCCGGAATGAAAGCAGATTGATTGTCGCTCACAATATCCTTCAGCCCATCCTTGATTCGACTAGTGATCAACTTACTGATGCACTTATACAAGACATTACACAAGGAAATAGGCCGAAAATCATTAATCTGACTAGGGGAGGAAACTTTCGGAATGAGGGCAATAACAGTATGGTTGATTTCTTTTAAAATCTGGCCATTAACGAAGAAATCCCGAACCGCAACGTACAGGTCATCACCAATAGTGTCCCATGACCGTTTGAAGAAAGATGCCGAGTAACCATCTGGCCCCGGGGACTTACAGTCACCAATAGAGAACAAGGCCACCCGAACTTCATCCTTAGTAACAGGCCGAATCATCAAGTCAGCCTTGGATCTTGAGAGCTTGCGGGAGAAAAGGCCCGAGCTATCCAGCGGCAAAGCATCACCAGCACAACCCAAAAACTTCTGGTAGTGGTCAACAAAGATCAAAGGCACCGAGTCTCCCTCATGGACAACCTCATTCAAGTCATGCACTCGATCAATCCGACCCCTATTCGCTTTTTCCTTCACCACATTATGAAAGAACTTAGAGTTGCAATCCCCCACCCGAAGCCATTCAATCTTTGCTTTCTGCTTCAGGAACCGTTCCTCATCAATAACCGCTGCATTAAAAGCACGAAGAAAGAGACTCTCCTCCTCTCTCAGCGCAGCAGAGTCGGGGTTAGAGTCAAGAGCTTTCTGAACTTCGTCCAATTCAGCACGAAGTTTAACAACCTTCTTATGGAGGTCACCCTGATCCCTCATTAACGCGGCAAGAGGCTTTTTAAGTCTTTTCAACCTCCTGGTAATCCGAAACATAGCATGTCCCACAATCTCTTCCTTCCACGCATCAATTACAATATCTTTAAATTCAGGCTTATGAGCAAGCAGATTATAGAATTTAAAGGGCTTAACACGAGGCTTTTGTATCACGGGGAGAGACAGAATAGCAGGAGCATGATCAGAAATTCTGTATGGTTGGAATAAAGCACGGGCCCCAGGGAAGGCATCCAAGAACTCTCCATTACACATGATACGGTCAATCTTCCTCAAGATACCCGAGGCAGACTGAGGTCGCTGATTCCAAGTGAAGTGGAGTCCCGAGGCCTGCACATCAATAATCCCAATATCCTCCGCACATTCCCTGAACTCGCGCATAGAGGTAGAACGTCTGGAAGAACCAGAGGAAGAATCCTGCAGATTAAGAATGGCATTAAAATCGCCCAGTAGCGTCCAGGGATTAGCACCAACAAATCTGCTATGCAGGCGAAGACTATCCCACAGCTCCCTTCTATGGGAATAAGCATTATCCGCATAAATGACGGAGCAGTAAAAAGACTGATCCCTGTCACGCACCCGAACCTGACAGTGCATAACCTGATCCGTGAAGGAAATGATCATAAGGTCGACTTGGTCAGGATCCCAACCAATAATAATACGAGCTCCACTAACACTCCTAGAGGAGTTAGACGTCCAACTCCACCTCCTAAAAACCTTAGAACAGATACGCGTGAGATTAGAAACATGAACATGGGACTCCAAGATGGCACAGAGGCACAACTTGTTTTCACTAACCACCTGCTGAACCTCCTTTTGCTTGGGGGCACGGTTCAAACCCCTAATATTCCATGATGCGAGACTAACCATGGAGAGTAGAGGCCTTGGGAGTGCTTGCCCCCTCCGAAAAGGACCCCCCTTGGGAAGTTTCATATAGTCTGCCGTCTCATCATAAGTTTCCTCAATGTCGGATTCAAAATCATCAGCATCCGAGCCGCTACCATTAACCGCCCCTTTAAACTTACTAGGCTGACTTGGGCCATCTCCATTATCATCCCCCGGTTGGGTCTTTCTATTCCTCTGAACATCCTCTTCCTCATCATTACATAGAGCCTCGAATCGGTTGTCCAAGGATAAGGGTTTAGGAATACCTGAAGCCTTCTTGGAAGGCGATCTCGGATAAGGACCATTAGGAGCCTGTTTGGAAGTAATTCCCGAGTCTTTCACCCTATACAACACCTTTGGTTTCTGTTTCTGCACAGAGAACCCATCAACAGGTTTCCCAATCTGCTTAGTAGGGCCACGAGCAGTCTTCTTAGGAGCAACAAAAACAGACTTGCTTGCCTTTAGGGCTTCAACAACAACCACATTCTTTGGACATTCAGCATCTTTATGTCCAAATATTTTGCATGTACTACACCTGGGCGGTCTCCATTCATATTCCACCCTAACCGAATAAAGGGTTTTACCACCACCATCAAGCTTGGGAATAGCAACCGTAACAGATTCCTTCAGCTCAGTCCCAGACACAACCTCAACCATGGCACGAGCGAAATTAGGACGACCCCACGATTCAGTGCACATGGTGCTAGTGTAGGAGTCAAGCATGAGAGGTGTCCCTACCTTGGTAGCAATACCACTCAAACCCACCTCGTTAAAAGCCAAAAGCGGAACATCATGGAGTTTGATCCACACCGGCACTCTTGTAAGATCCTCCTTAGCTAAATCAGCATCAGAATTCCATTTTCTTAACATAATAGGGACCAGTCTAATCATCCAGGGGCCCCCTTCAAGAACCTCATTCATACCATGCTCTGAAGAGAACTTAAAAAAGAAGAAGCCATTGGAGTGCATCATAACCTTCTCGATACCGAATTTCCTCCAAGCATTCATAACGTAGTTTTGGACTACGGGAAACGCTAATCTCTTGCCAATGAAGTACCCGTACAGAGTGTTCGAGTACTTTTTACTTGCTTCAACAACCGTGGCCAAAGGAATCTCCACATCCACATCACTCCCATCAGAAGCCTCCAGATGCAAAGCACGGAAATTGACCTTCTGCATAACAACACGATTCGCAGCTTGAGCATACGACTTGTTTCCAAGAATGGGTTGTTTTGGGCCCGGTTGTTGAACAACAACCGTAGCCGCTTTCAGCCTATCAATACCACTGGTAGTGAAAGAGTTACCACTAGAACCATCGGGAGCCTGCTTGTCGGCCATAGCAGCATCACGACTCTCCTTCACATCTCGGGCAGTAACATCATAGAAATCAGGGATTTCAGAGGGATATTTAATCCCAACCTGATTTACAGCATTTCCATACTGGCTGGCATCAACACCCACAACAGAGCGAGAATCAGGGAATTTACCAAGGTCTTGCACCCCAACCTGATTCCCACGCATAGAAGCAATTAAGTTTTCAGCCCAAATTCCAAGATCATCACAGTGGGTTGCGCGGATCGAACTTCGCGGTAAGTTCGCTGGGGGTGCGGGGGCAGCACGCCCTGGAAGAAAATTTTCAGGATTTGCACCCTGAGAGTCGTGGGATTTACCCATGCGACACTGCAGAGTGTCGCTAGTAGTGTCGCCTTTAATGTCGCCATCAGTGTCGCTACCAGAGGCAAGAGGGGTGCGACACAGGCCGGTAGTGTCGCAGTTCCTAGTGTCGCAGGACCTTGTGTCGCAGCTAACCTGACCGGTTGTGTCACAGACCCTTGTGTCGCAACCACTAGTGTCGCAGCTAGGGTTAGGGTTAGAGAAGCGGCTTGTGTCGCCCTTAGTGTCGCATACCAGCGCATCTTCAACCTCCAACCGGGCCGCCGCTGTGCATTTAGCAAAACCCGACTCCGACAATAACACCGATGCACCAGAGCCCCCAAACTCGGCCTTACTTGACTCCAAAGCACTAGATTCTTTCTTTTTCTTTTTCGCACTTCCTTTTGCTTTCATTTTGGTCAGCCGACAACACGGTTCGCGGGGACTGGAAGAATAACCGGTTAACGGGACCGAAATCAACAAAACCCGAGCATAAGTCACGACCCAGACGCTTCACTAAGACATGAGAAACGGAAAACGAGCATAAATCAAAAGACAAAGCCGTTCAAACGCCCTTCCCGGAGACCTCGCCGGAATTCGCCCGTTAAGCTTGGGTTTTTAAGTAGTTAAGCACACACACAAATTTTCACCTCGCCGGAAAGTGTTACTTGTGACCACATGATTTGTATTTCTAACAGTATTAAAATTTGGATTAATTAAGATTTAAAGTAATACGCGCGTAACAGATTGATTGATTATATTATAATAACGTACAAAACACAATTAAAAGTCGATTAAACAAAATCGCGAACTTCGAATCAAATACGATCGAGACGATACTTATAACGAATCAATAATCAACGCTATGAATATATTATGAATAATAGTATATTATAAGGTTGACATAAACGATTGTAGTATTTTGAAGACTATAAATGATCACAACGTGTCGTATACGCCTATGAGGGCACATAAAACCCTAGTTGAGTGTGTAGGTTCCCTTGTCTTGGACCTAACCGGATCAACACAAACAATCGAGAGGCGGAATTCAAACGATTGTATAAAGTACGTAAAAACACAAACGAATCAAATGCAAATCAACTTGTATATAGATATATTTGCCAATTAGCTTGATACACTGAAATGCTTTACAAATGCTCTCTGAAACCCTGGATTCGTCAACCTCACAAATGAGGTCGAACTTCTCTATTTATAGCCAAAACGAAACTGACCTGCGACACAAGCTCTGTGTCGCACAGTCAGCTCATGCGACACAAGCCTTGTGTCGCATAAGCGACACAGGCTCTGTGTCGCCTTAAACAAAACTTGTAATATACTAATAATAGACAAAACGTCGTAATTACATAACAAACTATTACAAGCTAAGACCAACTGACAAACATATAAATATGCACCAACAAACTCCCCCGTGTCTTCAGCTTTGTCTTTAAGATTTCTTTATTCAGCTTCAGTCTTTTAACACTTCCAGCCTGCAGGGAATGTTCCACCGACATGTATTCCCGTCTTCAAACAAATCTCAACAATCTTCTGAAATTTTAGAGCTTCTTTTTGATCAATGTCATAATGCATAATCTTGTTGACATGAAGAACTCTTAAATCATATTTTGTCAAGTTTATGAGGCTAATAGGATCGAATACACGAACGGTTGAACCTCTTAACTGTTGAGAATAGATCCACTCTCCCGGACTCCGTTCCTGATCTCTCTCGGTCAGATACTCAATCACAGCTTCACTAGTCTTCGGGTCGTACCACCAATGTCTAAATCTCTTTAACAAATTTTGTAGTAATTTTTCAAGAGGAACCGATTTCAGACTTGCAGCTGGTGGATATTTATATTTCACTATAGGCTCTTGAGTTCTTGGATCTAACTTTTTCTTGAAACGATAATGAACACCCAGCTCAGGTCTTATCCATGCATAGTGTCTGCTATAGATCTCTCTTCTAAGAACCTTTTGAATGAAAGCGCCTCGAGGATCATTTGTATTATTGACCAATTCTAATTGCGCAAGACGATTAAGTTCAATCTTCGGCAAGGTGCTGATGCAATTGAATCTCAGCCGGAAGTATTGAACACCGTCCCTTCTTTTAATTAGAATGAGAGAGCTCTCAGCATCGAATTTCCAACTGTAAATCAAACCAGTGAAATCTCCTCGTACTTTATAAGATTTGCAAGTATTAGGCGCCACAGTAACGGTATGATAACGCACGACAGGCTTGGACTGTGTTGTTGGCAATGATTGTTCATCTTCAGAAGAATCCGATTCAATGATGGGTGCATCTGGATCATATGGTTCTTCAGGTTGCGCTTGATCAGGCTCATGTTGTCTTTCAATAGGAGAATCTTGACGAATTGACT
Source organism: Gnaphalium uliginosum (assembly GCA_963930675.1). Classification (NCBI taxonomy): domain Eukaryota; kingdom Viridiplantae; phylum Streptophyta; class Magnoliopsida; order Asterales; family Asteraceae; genus Gnaphalium; species Gnaphalium uliginosum. Next base: position 24,157,478 of record OZ005684.1, on the reverse strand, counting down.
CTTCATATACGTCTTCATCTGAAGGGATCTCCGGTTCAGCCTCAACATCCTCAAAATCATACAGTATATCATCATTATTCACCGGGTTTATTAAGCTTTGTAGATATGTGATATTCGCTTCAGAGTAATCTACAGCTAGTGGAACCGGTTGACCTGGAATATTTGCAGAGGATGCAAAGTAATCTAAAAGGATATTTTCATTCATAGAATCATTGTATACATCATCAACATTGGGAGTCCTAGTTGATGTTTCTAAGGCACTAGGGCCTGACTCCCCCGGAACATTAGCTAGGGCTTCCAATTCCAAAAGTCTACTTTCTAACTCTGGAACCCTAGCAACAGAATTCTCTAATTCAGAAACTTTAGCAGCTTGAACTTCAATAACAGCGGCTTGATCAGCCAACTGCTTGTTCATTCTGTCTAGAAGAGCCATTATATGATCCAGCGTTGGTGGTTGTGGCTGAGGAGTGGATGTAGCAGCAGAACGAACCAAGTTATGTTGAGTTCGAGGACGAGGACGGGGCACAGAGATATCATCATCAGAGTCCTGTACGTTCCGGGACCGTTTTCCCCGGTTAGGCGGCACATGCACCCGTCCTGCCCTAATTCGGCGAAGAACACGCTCGAATTGTAGAGAATTGTGGACTCAGAGGCGTTCAATGGTTTTCGGTGAAGGGACATCACCATCCGAATCCGTTCGGGTGTCATTGGGATCCCCGGATACAGTATCATCCGAGGCCGCATCAGCTGCAGTCTCGTCAACTGTTTGGAAATTATCAATATCCTGCAAAAATGCCTCTAGCTGAGGATGTTCTTCTTGGACAGGCACATTAACAAAAGTATCCTCTGGCAGTGGAGGAGCAGCAGCATCCAAAAATTCATCGGCCATCGGAGGAACATAATCTTCATTTACAATGTGCCCAAAAAGTGGCACGTCCGCCGGTGCCGGGACTCCTTTCGCATATTGCCCGCAAATTGCAAAAATGCGGATGTTCATAGGAGTTTGGCGAAAACGGTGAGCTACATTCACTGGAAGCCCCGGAAGAAGATGGTTGATTAGTAGCTGGATGAAACGCGGGTATAAGTTCCATCGGTTGTCCCCTGCGTGGACATTATCCACCATAGCCCGAAAGATGTATCCAGAAAAATTAAAGGGCTTGTTGTAGACCAAAGCAAGCATAGCAGAGGCTGTTGAGCGGCTCATTCCGTCGAAGCCAGCCTTCCTGGTTGACAAGCACACAATTATTATGTGCATGAGATACCTCCAGACCCTTGTGAGATTGGCCTTTCGGTATTGATCACGGGGAATGCCCGGATATCCCATACGGTTCATGCCACCATTTATAAATAAGTTTGGGAAGAGAACGGGCATGTCTGGATAGTCATTGAATTGGAAGAAATCACGAATGAGCTGCTCCGAAATAATAATATCTTTGTCAGCAACCTTGGAAAGTAAACGTGTATATGGCAAGTCTGAATTAATGACTGCCGAACTCCAGAAGGAACCAACAAGGTCCTTATAGATTGGAGTAGTGGCTGTGATAGCTGTAAAAATGCGGGAACGACGAAGAAACGTGATCATCTGCCTGAACGGCATAGCCGAATCCCGATCATCCTCTAGAAAAGCCACGATATTGTGCCTCGGCTCCCAATCATTCACATTGATATCTGCCATTGCTATTAACACCAAAATATAGCTCGAAAAGCGTTAGCATCAATGCACGTAGACAATTATTTTTCACAAAAACGCCATCTGCGACATATGAATTTGTGTCGCTAGAAATCAATTTTAAACACTATGCGACAGAAGTGCTTGTGTCGCTAACAAGCTGTGCGACATCAAGGGTTGTGTCGTATTTTGCAATAAATTGATTTAATTCAATCACAGCGACAGAAGGCTTATGTCGCACAACTTGTGTCGCTAAGTAAGCGACACAAAAGCTTGTGTCGCAAGACAGCAATGCGGTTGGGAAAAATAATGATCAAACCTAAGTTATAAATCTGAAGAGTCAAAATCTAACTCAGTTGTATTCAGGAAACTTAGTGAAATTCCTGAGTCTGTGTTTCTGAGTCTGTGCTACACAGACTGAAGAATTGTTTCTGAGTCTGTGTTGCACAGACTGAAGATCCTCACAGACTGAAAGCCATGCTCTTTCTGAAGACTTATAAATTCATCATCTGAAGAATGAAGATTGAATACAGAAGGCTTCACAGACTGAAGTTCACAGACTGAAGATCACAGACTGATGAGCACAGACTGAAGAGCACAGATTGAAGAATGAAAGTACAAATGTACAGGAGATATTCTTCTTTCCTTAGGCTAGATACAACTGATAAGATGTTTGAGAAAGGTCAAACATCATATAAAGGTTCTCTTCTCAGCAAAGAAACCTTTTACCTTTTTGCTTTTTCTATTTCAAAGAAAAGTAAAAAGGAAGGCGTGCAAAGTTGCCCAAGATGCATCTGTTATCCCTTGGACAACTATGTAAGCTGGATAATATAGAGTTACATCCAACTCTATAAATAGCAGTCCAAAAAGCACTGCTATTATCCAAGAAATTCAAGAGAATTAGTATACTAGACCTTTGAGCTTAGGCTAAAGCATTACCACACTTACTGTGAAGTTTGTAGTGATAACTGTATCTTTGTATACTACTTGGATCGTATTCAAACCATCTGTGTGGGTTTGAATACCTTGTCATCTTTGTGAGACAAACACTTTATTGTGAATAATACTTTGATTCATAATAAACTTTGTGTTAAAATTAATCTTGTTTTCCGCCTAGATTAATTTAAACTTGTTTGATATAAAACTTGGATATAAACTAACACGTTGAGATAATTGTTATTTAATCTGTATCTAAGTTTTGGGAACCTTGTGACCCAACAACTGGTATCAGAGCAAATAAAGATTTAATCTTTAACGATCAAAGGAACCCAGTTTATCAAACAATCATCTAAATTCATTTTTCTCTACATTTTCTACTTTGAAAAATGACTTCCTTTATTGCTATGGCTGGGAAGGGAATTCCAATCTTCAATGGTGTAAATTTTACCCACTGGAAATTGAAAGCTGAATGGTTTCTTGCTAGCATTCATGATGAAATGCTTAGAGTCATTCAGGAAGGACCCATTATTCCTGGCAGAGTAGTTCCTGCTACTTTAGATGCAAATGGCACTATTTTGACACCTGAAAAATTTGTTGAGGCTGCCAAAAGTACCTGGACTGATCTAGACAGGCAACTATATGCATTAGATTTTAAGGCCAAATCCATTCTGGGCAATGCAGTTACTGAGCCTATCTTTGCTAAGATATCTGGCTGCAAAACTGCTAAAGCCATATGGGATATGCTAACTGACCAATATGATGGTGTAAGTTTAGTACAATCCCAAAAGAAGAAGAATCTCATAAGAAATTATGAGAACTTCTCTGCTGGTCAAGGAGAGTCATTAACTGATATTCATACCAGATTTCAGATCTTAATCAATGATCTTGAAAGGTATAATATCATCAAAGGACAGTTTGAAATCTGTGCAAAATTTGTTGATGTCATTCCAAACACTTTTTCTGAAGTTATCACTTCATTAATTGTAAGTGAAAAATTGGAGACATATGATCTCTCTGGCTTGTTTGGACTTCTACTAAATTTTGAAGAAACCAAAGCCAGAAATGCCAAAAGGATTGCAAAAGATCCATCTGCTGCCCTTGTTGCAACAACAAGGAAAAATAGAGAACTTTTCTCTAGAGCAGATTACCATCTTACTCTTACAGACTCAGAATCAGATGATGAAACTGAGTCTCTAGAAGCTGAAATGGCATTGCTAGCCCAAAGGTTAGAAAAAGCAAGATTCAAAGGTTCAAAAGGAAGGCCAACTTTTGATCCTAAGAAAGCTACTTGCTATAAATGTGGGCAAGTTGGTCATATTTCTTCTGACTGCAGAGTGAAGATTGCAGAATCTTCAAATTCTGATAAGTGGAAAGAAAAGGCCAAGAAGTACAAGAAAAAGTACTTCAACTCCAAGAAAATTGGAGAGAAACAACAACCAAAGAAACTAGAGAAAGCTTTGGTTGTTGAACAATGGATAGATGAAGAATCTTCATCATCTGAGGATGATGAAAATATGTGCTTAATGGCTATCACAGAGAGCCAGTTTGACAAAGATGTCAAATTTGCAGAAAAGGCATGTGTTCATCCAGACTGGGACAGAGGATCTGCTTACAATGTAAATCATTTTAAACTTTACTATAGTGATGCAGAAAAACAGAAAATGTTTGAACACATCTATGTAGATTTTTTGAAAAGACTGGAGGAAATACAAGATTTAAAAACCAAACTCAGTCAAGTTCAAAAAGATCTACAATCAAAAGTGAATGAAATAAACCAAAATAAACAGTACAAACTTGAGCTTGATGCTCAATATGACCTTCTCAAAAAGATCAAGCTGGAAAAGGAAGCTTATAAAAACAAAGCTGATCATTATGAAAGGATCTGTAAATCTTGGTGTATTTCATCACTTAAAAATGTGGACTGTTTATCCAAACAGATTCCAGCTCAGATACAAGCGGTCATAGGTGATGAGTTTGATCTTAAAAGTCACATAAATTCAGAAATAAACTCAAAACCTACTATATTTGTACCTGAGATTTTACCTCATACTTTTAGTCATACTGTGGGAGACAAAGTTATATTGACAAATGCTTTTGTTAGACCAAAAATAGTTACTAAAGAACTAGTATATGAGACAGAGCCAGACTCTGAAGACACAGACTCAGAAATCTCAGTCTGTGAAACTTCTCAATCTGAACAGCCTGAACTTATAATCACTAATGAATCTTTAAGAACTATAGAACTTGAAAAGAAAAGATTTATAAAAGGCAAAGTTAATATTCCCACAGTACCATCTTTAAAAAGACAAAAGGAGGTAAAAGGAATCAAGAATAAACAGAAAGGTTACAATGTGTTTGAACCTTCCACATCTCAGTCTGTAACTGGTCCAGACAATAATATGCCAAATGATAAATCTAAAGGCATAAAACCAGTAACAAAGGAGTTAAAAAGATCTCAGTCTGTGAGATCTAACTGTCAGTCTGGAAAAATAAATTTTCAGTCTGGCAAACTTAACTCCAAATCTGTTTGTGTTAACACTCAGTCTGACTCTCAAAAGTCAAATCTTAACAACCAGACTGAGACCATTAAGCTGCTTAGTGAAAACTTAATGAAGTTAACCACAGATTTTAAAACATTTGTTGAGTCAAAACAAGAGTTTAACAGAGGATCTAGTGCAAATAATAACCCAAAATCCAAAAGGACCAACATGTTGAACAGAAAATGTTACAACTGTGGAAATCTGGGACATGAAGGTATTAAATGCACAAAGTCCATTCTTAAACAGCCAAAGGCTGCTTTGATCAAACAAATGTCGTCTACAAACAACAAAATCAAAAATAGAGAGGTTAAAAGTCAACTTCACAGACTTAGCACCAAAACTGCTAAAGAATTGACTTCAACCAACTCTAAAGAACCCATCAAAAGATGGGTTCCCAAAAGTAACTAATTGATTTTGTTTGTCCTGTGCAGGGTAACAGCAAATGGTACCTAGACAGTGGATGCTCAAGACACATGACAGGTTCCTTGAAGAATCTGTCAGAGTTTGTAGAAGAAGAAGGACCTTCTGTCAAATATGGTGACAACTTTGTTGCCAAGATAAAAGGTTATGGTGTGGTGAAGGCTGACAACATCAGAATAACAAAGGTGGCCTATGTTGAGGGATTAAAGCATAACCTGCTTAGTGCTAGCCAGATTTGTGATGATGATGGTGAAATCAGAATCAGAAAGAAGGCTGCTGTTATCGATAATTCCAAAGGCAAACCTATATTAGTTGCCAAAAGAGAAAGAGATATCTATCTCTTGGATCTTTCTTCTGCAGACAACAATGTAGAGACCTGTCTCTATACTCAGTCTGTGCCAGAACTAAGCTGGCTATGGCATAGGAGGTTATCCCACCTGAACTTCAAAAATATTAACCTCCTGTCAAAGAAGAAACTGGTTAGAGGTCTGCCTGATGTTACATTTGCAAAAGACAAACTTTGTCCTGCATGTACACTAGGGAAACAGACCAAGAACCATTTTCCATCCAAATTGTTAGCTACAATTGAACAACCACTGCATATGCTCCATATGGATCTGTTTGGACCCATGAGCATTAGCAGTTTGGGTGGAAAGAAGTATACACTTGTGGTTGTGGATGAATACACAAGGTATACTTGGGTCATCTTTCTTAAAGCTAAAAGTGATGCTCCTGAAGAGATTATTAATCTAATCAAGAGAGAAGAATTGCAGAAAGATGCACCTGTCAAGCAACTCAGGAGTGACCATGGTACAGATTTTAAGAATTCTACTCTCATTGAATTCTGTACTGACAAAGGCATTATTCAAAACTTTGCCTCTGTCAGAACTCCTCAACAAAATGGTGTTGCTGAGAGAAGAAATCGTACACTCATAGAAGCTGCAAGAACCATGTTATGCCATGGTCAAATGAAGGTTTATTTTTGGGCAGAAGCAGTTAACACTGCCTGTTATACCCAAAATAGATCTATTTTGGTCAAAAGGCATGACAAAACTGCATATGAGTTGTATCATAAGAAGGTTCCAACCATCCATTACTTCCAGACCTTCGGTAGTAAATGCTATATTCTCAATCAAAGAGATCAATTAGCTAAGATGGAACCTAAATCTGATGAAGGAATTTTTGTTGGCTATTCATCTATCTCAAAGGCCTACAGAGTCTACAACAACAGAAGGAATAAAATTGAAGAAACCATCAATGTCACCTTTGATGCTTCCTCTGCTAATGATGAACATGTTTCTCAGTCTGATGTTCATTTGTTAGAAGATTTATCTGTTGTGGGATCTGAATCTCAAATCCCAGTTGTTGTTAACCAACAACAGGACTCTGAAAGTGATAATGAAGATGCTCAACCTGCTCATTCTATGACAATACCTTCATCAACAGAAGATGAATCTATGTCCACAGATTCAAATTCTTCTGATACATGTGTTTAGTCTGATAGTTTTCAGTCTGTGAACTCTACAGACTCAGACTTGCCCTGTGTAGAAGATGATGCAGAACTCAGTCCTGCTATTCTTCCACCAAATGAGAATGATTTACCATCAAATGATGAATCACTTCTAGGAGTCAAAGAACACAAGTATCATCCAATTACAGAAATAATTGGAGATTATGTTTCTGGTGTACAAACAAGAGCTAAAGTGTCAAACTTATCTACTGCAAATTTCTGTTTCTACACAAACTTCCTGTCAATCATTGAACCAAAGAAAGCTGAAGAAGCCTTGAAAGATGATGATTGGGTTGAAGCAATGCAGGAAGAGTTAACAGAATTTGACAGAAACAATGTTTGGACCCTAGTTCCTGCTCCAAAAGGGAAAACCATTATTGGAACAAAATGGGTTTACAGAAACAAAATGGACAAGGATGGAGTGATAATCAGAAACAAGGCAAGGCTAGTTGCTCAAGGCTACAAGCAGGAAGAAGGCATTGATTATGATGAAACATTTGCCCCTGTAGCCAGAATTGAAGCAATAAGATTATTCTTGGCATATGCTGCATTCAAGGACTTCAAAGTCTATCAAATGGATGTCAAGAGTGCATTTCTGAATGGCAACTTACAGGAGGAAGTCTATGTGAAACAACCTCCAGGTTTTGTAAGTTCCACTTTTCCAAATCATGTCTATAAATTGCAGAAAGCACTATATGGGCTAAAACAAGCTCCAAGAGCTTGGTATGACACCTTATCATCCTATCTTCTTAGTAATGACTTTACTAGAGGATCAATTGATAAAACTTTGTTCTTCAAAAGGAACAAGGCAGATGTCATACTAGTCCAAATCTATGTTGATGATATTATATTTGGGTCTACTGATGAAAAATTGTGTAAATGGTTTTCAAACTTAATGTCAAAACAGTATCAAATGAGTATGATGGGTGAATTAACATACTTTCTTGGTCTACAAGTACATCAGAAACCTGATGGTATCTTCATCAACCAAGGTAAATATGTCAATGACCTACTTACTAAATATTCTTTAAAGGACTGTTCAATTATGAAAACACCAATGAGCATTGCAGATAAGTTGGATAAGGATCAGTCGGGCAAGTCAGTCTGTCAAACCACTTATAGAGGTATGATAGGATCTCTACTATACCTCACTGCAAGTAGACCAGATATCATGTTCTCAACATGTTTGTGTGCTAGATATCAATCTGAACCTAAAGAATCGCATCTAAAAGCTGTAAAAAGGATTTTTAGGTACCTAAAAGGTACTCCCAACCTGGGTCTTTGGTATCCCAAAGACTCTGGTTTTGATCTAATTGGATATACAGATGCAGATTATGCAGGTTGTAAATTAGACAGGAAAAGCACTTCTGGTGGATGTCAACTGCTAGGTGGCAAACTAGTCAGTTGGTCAAGCAAGAAACAGAATTCTGTTGCTACATCCACTGCAGAAGCAGAATATGTGGCAGCTGGTAGTTGTTGTGCTCAACTGCTATGGATGCAACATCAACTAGCAGACTATGATTTGGTGTTTACAAATACTCCAATCATGTGTGATAACCAAAGTGCCATTGCCATCACTGAGAATCCTGTGTTTCACTCCAGGATAAAGCATATTGAGATCAGACATCACTTTATCAGAGATTGTGCTGAGAAAGGTAAAGTGATTCTCAAATATGTGCCAACAAATGACCAACTAGCAGATATCTTTACTAAACCTCTTAATGAAGATAGATTTTTGTATCTGCTTGGTCAACTAGGAATGCTCAACCCCTAGTAAAACCTTGAATCTGTATGATTCAATTCTCAGTCTGTGTCTGCTTTTCAATCTGTATAACTGTATTCTCAGCTACATACAATCAAAAAGCACAGACAAAGAGATGTTTTTGTACATACTTTCTAAGAAAATACCAAAAAGATTTTTAAAATTCTGTTATTTTCTCTTAGTCTGTCTGCTATATGGCTCAGTCTGTGTGACGTCACCCAGACTGATTTTATACACTCAGACTAAATGTTTTTTTTTAATTTTAATATATTTATTTTTTTTATTCTATTTTTTTTATAAATAAACAACAATATCCTTGCATTTAATGCTTTAACCATTTTTATGGTAATAATCATTAAAAGTTTTGGCGCTTGTTGTCTATTTATCTGCTCAATACAAAAAGTGCACGTGCCTCAGCGCTACTGTTGCAGAAACAGGGATAAACCGTCCAAGTGGGTCCCATTTAACGGAAATTTAATTTCTACAAATACCCATTTATGTTTTCCCCCTTTCTTCTTCATTCGTACTTGCACATCAAAAACAAACAGAGTCTATAAACCCTAAATCGCTCAACCATTTTCAAAATCAATTTCTAAAATTTCTTCAATGGCTGATCAATGGGTTTACATGGCACCTGCCAACATCGCTGCGGCTAAACCTTTCAAACAAGGGAAACAGGTAAAACTCTGTATCAACAATCAAGTAGCTACCATTTCCATCCCTGATTCGAAAAAGAATAAAGGGTTTGAGGAACTAACTGCTTTTATGTCTGCTCATCCATTAAGGGGAGCATTCTTTAACACAGTTCCTCAAATATACCCACAATTTCTAATGGAATGGTGGTATACTTGCTCCTCAAATAGTACCAATACTGCAATTACTGGTACTATTGATCATGGTAAACAGGCAGTTACCATTGATCAGGAGTTAATTAGGAATGTCTTAGACCTGCCTTTGGGAAATAATTTTGAACCTATTCCAACTAAAGAAGCAGCAAGGGCTTCTCTTCCTTTGGTTGGATATACCAAAGAAAAAGGCACAATTTTGATGTCAGGATTCACCCCCAAATGGAAATTTTTAATTTCTGGCATCATTAGGAGTCTAGGAGGTAAATCTAGTAGCACAGGGGAGCTAAATGAGTTTGAAACTCAGCTGTTGAGCTCATTCATCACTGGTTTAAACATCAACTTTGCAGAGTTGTATTTTCAAGAAATTTTAAAACTGGTAAATGAGTCAAACAGAATTTTTAATGTACCTTTTATAAGGCTACTCTCCCTGTGCATCCAATCCAGGTTAACTGGGTCTGTATATATGTCCTTTAATAATAAAGTGGCAGATATACCTGTTCCTGTGCTCACATATAAAGTGTTTAACCATCCGGTTCCACTTTCTGGAGCACCTATCACTGCTGCTATGCAGCACTGGATTGATCACCCATATGTTGCTTCTGCATCCATGGAGGGTGATGATTCAAGTGATAGTATGGGTAATAAGACCCAGGCTGTTGAAGATCGTGTGGCTGAAGCAGAGCACACAGACTCCGGGGATACAGACTCAACTCAGTCTGTGCACTTGGAGTCAGACTCAAACATTCCTGAGTCTGTTCCATCTTCAACAGAAGATGCAGGTAGTACTTCTTCTTCTTCTGAGGACATGGATACAGATCAACCTTCTTATCCTAGCCCATCCTCACCCACAAAAGAGAGTCACAAACAAACCAACCCAGATGAGTCACCACTCACTCTGAAGGAATTACAAGACTCAACCCCCAAAAGTATAGCACAAATGGAATCATCATCCATGGAACTGGATGTCAACAGAACACCTTCCAGTGCTGTAGACCATTCCATTACAGCTCTGCTAGAGTCTGTGGTGCCAATGGCTACCCAACTGACCCAACCTACACCTAGTTTAGTCAGCTTGGATACCCACATTGCTGCTGCTACACTGACCCCTGTAGTAAGCATTGAAGAAGATGCTCCAATCCTGAGCACTACCAACCCCCTCTTTACCCCACTCACAATGGCTGGACCCATATTGACCACTAGTCCTGCACTAGTTCACATTCCAATGAGTCTTTTCTTACACCCCTCTTCACAGATCGACAATGCCCCAGTCATGTCACAGACTGAGGTACAGATCTCACCTTCTTTGCTCCATGATCTACCATCTTATCACCAGATGGTTAGTGAGGGCATACAAACTTCAACATCAGTTGCCAGTGATACTGTTCCATTACACCAGGAACTGTTTGAGGCAACCGGTGCAACACAATCATTTCCCCGTGATATCTTATCCTATCACCGGATTAGATCTGTGGGAACAACTACACCACTCAATGCCTATGATCGCTTTTCCATGCACAGGACACAGAGTGAGGCAAAGAGTGCAACACCAAAAGATTCCAGTGATCTTGCTCAGTTTCAACATGAGTCAAGTGAGGAACACATACCATCACCCAATTCTAACCCCTCCAACCAGACCCAGTCTGTGCCTTCTAGTACACTTAATGATGTGCTTTCTGCCATCAACAGGTTGTCTGAATGGGTACAGACTGAGTTCAATAATAATAAGAAAGAGCTAGAGAAGATGAAGCATCTAGTCTCTACTATGGTGGATAAAGTGGATATGCTGGAGGAAAAGGTATCCAATAGGTTAGATGAAATGCAGACCACCCTCTCAAACTTGGTAGATGATGTCAAAAAGGGGGAGAAGATGAAGCATGGGTCTGCAAAAGCTAAAACCTCAAAAGATAAAGATTTAAATAATAAATCCTTAGATTTAGGGGGAGATAGCAGTGAGGGAGATGATGGAGATGATGGACCCGAAGGTGCTAGGGTGAAGTCTCAGACTGAAGCTCAGTCTGTGCCACAGACTAAAAATATGAGTGCACAGACTGAGGGGGAGCAAGAAGGATTGCAGACAGGTGAACATACTGAGATGGTTGCACAGACTCAGGGGGAGTCATCCATTGTCTTACACATAGACCCAATTGCAACTATCTCAACCCAAGGTCAGCTGGAGTTGAAAAGACCAAGGGAAGAAGAAGAAGAAGATGTTCAACCTCTGTTAATCAAGAAAGCCAGGAAAATGAAAAGAATGGCCAGGAGGATTCCTGAAAGGGATATCTTTGAATCCCAACCAAAAATGAAGGGGATCAAAACCTGGGACCAGTTCTTAAAGCTGGCTGAAGAACAGGACACTGATGGTGAAGATGATGATGCCATCAATCCTAACTGCAGTTCTGAGTCTGAAGTTTTCAGAAGATCATATGATGATGAAGATGATGCTACTTTTGGAGGTGTTGGTGAAGGAGCCTCAAAAGTCAAGACTGGAGAGTCTCAGTCTGTGCCTTCTGAACCTGCACTAGCCGAGACACAGCATCAATCACAGACTCAGAGCTCAGAGCAACCAGCAGCAAGCACTGATGCTCTAATTATCAGTGCTGAAGCCATCCAAGCTGAAGCTAATCCTGCTAAATCAACCACAACAACCAGAATACTGCCTCCAGGTAGAAGTGAACTTGAAGATAGAATGCGATGGAGAAGTGCTCACCTGATTAGCACTTATCCTGGATCAAGCTCTACCATGGAAGAAGTTATGGATAAGGGTAAGGGCAAGGAGATTGCCTTATCCAAGCAGGAAAGGTTAAGCAAGATCAAGAAGATGGTGGATGATCATGCTGCTGGCACAAGAAATCCTGAACTGACAAATCTACAGGATGAACTCTTGCAACAAGAAGCTACTGCTCAAGGTATGACCTTAACCGAATACTTAAATGTATTATCAATTGAAGAGCAGAAGCTGAAGGAAGCAAGATTTGTTGACATGCTCTCCAAAGAGTTAGAAGATGAAAGTTGTTCACAGACTCAGATCAGAATGAGTCAAGTTGAGCAACAGATCAAAGAAGATGAAGAGCTGTCAATAAGATTACAGAAGATAGAGAGCCTGAAACCAAAGCTACAAGCCACTTTCCAAAAGTCAAAGCTCAAGCAGAAGATCAGAGAATGTCATCTGAACAAGATTGGACAGAAATTAAAGCTGGAGCTGACTTTGACCAAGAGCAAGAAGATGGTATGGGTGGATGAACTGTACACTCTAGGACTTAAGGAATGGCAATCCATTGCCAATCTTTTGAAGAGTGCAGCTGACAAGGATCTGAAGAAAGAAGTTCTGGATGAGCTATCTTACCTGATTGAGCTAGTTCTCAGTCTGGGGCTCATCTCAGAAGAAGAATACAAGTTGTTTTGCATAGCAAAAAACTTTGTAATCAAGAAGAAGTCAGCTGGGTTATCCACAGAGAATGAGCAGAGAAGGGAGCATCCTCTGCCTAAAGGTATCATTTTCATTGATAGATCATATGTACAGACTGACAGCATTGAAGGTCTGTGCTATAGAGATATCAACGGGATAGAGTGCTTCCAGGATCAGAATAGGTTATATGGAGAGTCTCTGCTGCACTGCATTGCCCTGCTGAAGGAATGCAAACATTCTCAAGCCAGACCATTCAGAAGAAGACTGATCAGCTGGTTATTCAACAACCTTTCCCAACTCAGGATGATGACTGGACTTGAAGATATCTGCAAGAAGATCATCCTAGAGTATCAAGAATTTGAAGACAAATCTGATAAGGAAATGGAAGAACTGTTGAAGAGGAAAGTGGAAAAGATGAAAGAGATCAGGGCTCAGAGAAAGGATTGAAGATTGTTAAATTTTTTACAATCTTATATAATAATTGTAATATTTTTGTGAACTAACTGTGATTCCGACTTTATATATATAAGTCTTGATCCATATGTTATGATTCACCTTAGTATTTATTATTTCTCTATTATCTTTTGTAAATAGATTTTGACATCATCAGATAGGGGGAGATTGTTGGGAAAAACAATGATCAAACCTAAGTTATAAATCTGAAGAGTCAAAATCTAACTCAGTTGTATTCAGGAAACTTAGTGAAATTCCTGAGTCTGTGTTTCTGAGTCTGTGCTACACAGACTGAAGAATTGTTTCTGAGTCTGTGCTGCACAGACTGAAGATCCTCACAGACTGAAAGCCATGCTCTTTCTGAAGACTTATAAATTCATCATCTGAAGAATGAAGATTGAATACAGAAGGCTTCACAGACTGAAGTTCACAGACTGAAGATCACAGACTGATGAGCACAGACTGAAGAGCACAGATTGAAGAATGAAAGTACAAATGTACAGGAGATATTCTTCTTTCCTTAGGCTAGATACAACTGATAAGATGTTTGAGAAAGGTCAAACATCATATAAAGGTTCTCTTCTCCGCAAAGAAACCTTTTACCTTTTTGCTTTTTCTATTTCCAAGAAAAGTAAAAAGGAAGGCGTGCAAAGTTGCCCAAGATGCATCTGTTATCCCTTGGACAACTATGTAAGCTGGATAATATAGAGTTACATCCAACTCTATAAATAGCAGTCCAAAAAGCACTGCTATTATCCAAGAAATTCAAGAGAATTAGTATACTAGACCTTTGAGCTTAGGCTAAAGCATTACCACACTTACTGTGAAGTTTGTAGTGATAACTGTATCTTTGTATACTACTTGGATCGTATTCAAACCATCTGTGTGGGTTTGAATACCTTGTCATCTTTGTGAGACAAACACTTTATTGTGAATAATACTTTGATTCATAATAAACTCTGTGTTAAAATTAATCTTGTTTTCCGCCTAGATTAATTTAAACTTGTTTGATATAAAACTTGGATATAAACTAACACGTTGAGATAACTGTTATTTAATCTGTATCTAAGTTTTGGGAACCTTGTGACCCAACAAATGCAATAGACACAAGTGCGACACAAGGGCTTGTGTCGCATATTGTGTCGCAATGACGAACAGATGCAACCCAGAAAAAACCGATGATAAAATTTGGGGGTTTTTGAAATTGAGAACACCAAATGATGCGCTAATGTATGAAGAGCATAAAACCATGAGTGTTAACATGTTAGCAACATGTCCCGTGTCCAATTTTACCCCAAACCAAAAACCCTAACAAACCGTATGTTGCATTCAACGACTAAACAAAATTAGACGGTGGAATTGGGTAAAAATGGTACCTATAAGTCGAGAAAGATGAGGAGAACAAGAAGCACGGAATGGATTGCGAAGAAAAACGGCAGAAAGTTGAAAATCAAATTGAAATAACGTCGCAGTGATTGTGTCGCAGAATTTGTCTTGTGTCGCTCTTTGTGTCGCAAAATCGTGTAGCGACTGAGAGGTAGGGTCCGGCTTTTATACCTTAACCCTGTATAGCGACACAAGATGCGACATGGATAGCGACACAAGGGTTGTGTCGCATTGCGACACAAGCTTTGTGTCGCACTATGGTCAATTTGAGAACTTTGATTTGATGTCAAGTGTTTGACTCAAGAGACGATTTGTTATTATCTCAGAGACTTGGATAAGTTAAATGTAAAACAATAGACTAAAATTATACAAGAAATAAACGAAAACAAAACGTAAAATGTTTTTGGTGACGAAAATGTTTAGGTCTGCTTTAGGAATCATATTAGGATAACATGCAATTATTAGGAATAGTAAGGGTTATTTCGATTATCAGTATGATTGACCACTTTAAATTTACTTAGCATATTTAAATCACTTGTTATAAAGATTAGTTCAGGACGATTATTGATATTTGATCCATCTAGACATTTGAACTTAAGTATAGATGATTTCAACTCATAATGAGATGAACCACTTGTGTTATTATTAGCATGCATATTATATTATATAACTCACATTAAAATATACATTTGAAATCAAAACATGTTAGTAGTTTATTTATAGAAGGTGAGGGTATGAACGTATCTTTAGAACTAAGATAGCGGTGACAGATCTGTACTTTCGTACAACAGAGTCACATAAGCAATAGTTCGGGTTGAACAAACACCAGTCTGAACAATTTAAAATAGTGGGTACAGGTCTGTACTTTTGACAACAAAGTACCATAGTTTAACACAAACCAGTACGAGGCAATCTTTTTATAACTTTTCTTGTACATTTGTACATTATATTTTAGAATTTTGAAATGCCACGGGTACGTAATAGTTGTCTATAACTTGATAGAGACTACGTACCTAAGTTCTTTTCAAGAATATATTAGATGAAACCAGGTCTGTATTTTCATACAACAGAGGAGACAACTAATATATTCCCCCAGATAACTCCATACAGAGACCCTATTTTTAGATCATAACATGTTTATCATCCAAATATTAAGACTAGGTGTCAAAATATTTTTAACAATAATGCCCTTATTGCAACTTAATGTCGTACATATTAATATGTCTTTATATAAAATAATATGCATATTTGAAAGTTAAGCTTCTTAGTAACTTTAGAACAAATGCCTACCAATACATCATTTGATGAAGCTAATATTTATAAAAGGTATTTCAATTATGCTAGATAAATCTACTGACACATCAAACATAAATCTTAAAATTCCATTTTATGCATGTTTCCTGAAGTACTATCATTTCCCCAATTGTTTACAGATAAAATTCAACGTCTATTTTAACAATGTTGCAACTATTGCATTTCTTTAATATTAACAGGTAAAAAGAGTGGCAGTTGCGTTTTTTTTTTTTTTTTTTTAAATTACCAAGTCTAAGGATAATTCTGACCAGAAATAGAGAGTTAAGCGTTGCCCAGACTCACCATTCCAATCATAGAGACTAGCTCATCAAATCGACTACGAGAGAAAGCTTTTGTGAAAAGATCTTCGTTTTGCTTAACAGTAGGGATTTGGACAAGGTCAATTAGGTGCTTCTCATAGCAATCCCGTATAAAATGATAACGAATTTCAATATGCTTTGTTTTTGAATGCTGTACGGGATTGCGTATGATGGATACATCAGCTGAATTATCAATATGAATAGGAGTAAGAGTTAGAAGTAACCCATAGTCACGCATTTGATGCTGAATCCAGAGAACCTGGGAACAGCAACTGGCAGCAGCAATGTATTCTGCTTCAGCAGTTGAAGTAGAGACAGTTGTCTGCTTCTTTCACTGCCACGAGACTAATCGGCTTCCTAGAAACTGACATCCTCCAGTTGTTGACTTCGCGTCCACTGAGCAGCCACCATAATCCGAATCTGAAAAAGCAGTTAGAGTAAAATCGTTTTCGTTAGAGTACCAGAGACCCAAGGAGGGTCTCCACTTAAGGTAACCTAATATGCGTCTGACAGCCTTTTCATGAGAACCTTTGGGCTTTGCTTGATATCTAGAACAGATAGACACGGCGAATAATATGTCTGGCCTAGATGCTGTGAGGTACATAAGCGATCCTATCATTGAACGATAGTCACGCTGATTAACATCGTCTTCATCATCAGCAGGTCCAAGTTTCTGACTGATGTCAATGGGAGTTCCATAGTGTCTAGCATCGAGCATCTGATATTTTGTCAAGATGTCCTTGACATATTTTGTCTGATGAATATAAATTCCCTTATCAGACTGCTCGACTTGAACACCATCGAAGAATTTGAGTTCTCCCATTGCACTCATCTCAAACTTAGACTTCATGACTTTTTCGAAATCTCTGCACAGCACCTCATTGGTCGATCCAAAAATAATATCGTCCACGTATACCTGCACAAGCAACAAATTGTTTCCTGTCTTTTTGATAAAAAGAGTTGAATCAATCTGCCCACGAGTGTAACCATTGGTGAGCAGGTGTTGAGACAACGTTTCATACCAAGCCCTTGGAGCTTGATGAAGACCATACAATGCTTTATCGAGTTTGTAGACGTAATCAGGATGCATTGAGTCTTCGAAACCAGGAGGTTGTTTCACATAAACCTCTTCGTTGACCTTCCCATACAAAAACGCACTCTTTACATCCAGTTGATAGACACGAAATTTCTTGAATGAAGCGTAAGCAAGAAATATCCGTATTGACTCTAAACGCGCAACCGGAGCAAAAACCTCGTCATAATCCAATCCTTCGATCTGAGTAAAACCTTGAACCACCAGACGAGCTTTATTCTTCACAACTACGCCACGGTCATCTTTCTTGACTCGATAAACCCAGCGAGTACCAATCGGATAGAATCCCTGTGGTAGTTTAACCAGCTCCCAAACTTCTAACTTTTTAAACTGGTGGAGCTCCTCTTGCATGGCTTCTACCCAGTGAGAATCAGTCAATGCTTCCTTAATGTTTTTCGGTTCAATTTGAGACAGAAAGCATGACTCCATTTGAGATAACTGGCACTCTGTTTGCCCTCTGGTTCTAACTCCATCGTGTAAATCACCAATAATATTATCGACCGGGTGATTCACATTGACACGGCTACTTAGAATCTCTTCAGGTTCAATGACAGTTTCCAAATTTGTATCGTCTCCCCCAGAGACTGAAGTCTCTTCAAGTACCTCTGTGACAGGTTCTACTTCACCATCTGATAAAGCTGGCATATCTGGATCTGTATCAGGATCTTGAACTGGTTCAGTAGTTTGAGGAAGAGGTGGTGGTGTTTTTGCAGGAGACTTGGATACATCAGAATATATATCAAGTCCATGAAGCATTGTTACCACCTGTTCAAATTCATCTTCAGCAGGAAGTTTGAAAGAGTCGAACATACTGTCATAGTCGAACAAAAATTCGGGCCCTGAACCTTGTGAAGGTTGAGTATAACGAAGGCATGTTACCTCAAAATGTTCCTCCACTCTTTTTGTTGCTTTGTTATACACACGCTTATTAGGTGAATTATTTGAAAAACCCAAGAAATAGCCTTCACTCGATTTGCTACCGAATTTAGCCACTCGTTCTTTTGTGTGCATAATCATACAGGGACACCCGAACGGCTCAAGAAACTGTAAATTTGGTTTACGGTTGTTGAAGAGCTCATAACAGGTCTTATTACGTTTCTTAACCATAGACACTCGATTTAGTATGTAGCATGCTGTGTTGACCGCTTCTGCCCAGAACGTGATAGGCAGTTTTGAATCAGCTAACATAGTCCGAGCAGCTTCAATGAGCGTCCTGTTCTTACGTTCAGCAACTCCATTTTGTTGAGGAGTTCTAGCAGCACTGAATTGATGATCAATGCCTTTCTTTAAACAGAACAGA
Source organism: Gnaphalium uliginosum (assembly GCA_963930675.1). Classification (NCBI taxonomy): domain Eukaryota; kingdom Viridiplantae; phylum Streptophyta; class Magnoliopsida; order Asterales; family Asteraceae; genus Gnaphalium; species Gnaphalium uliginosum. The sequence continues at coordinate 24,138,539 of OZ005684.1, read as the reverse complement.
CCTAGTGTAGAGTTCTTAAATTCCGTACCGTTATCACTTCTCAGTTTCTTGATCTTTAGATTGCACAAATTTTCCAGCTTGGCGAACAAGTAGATAAGGATTTCAGCAGTCTCATCCTTGGAGGCCAAAAAATAAACCCAAGAGAACCTCGAGTAATCATCAGTGACCACCAAACAGTACCATGCTCCACCTATACTTTTCTTGCTCACTGGTCCAAATAAGTCCATGTGCAGTAATTCCAATGGCTTTTCAACAGAGTTGACCAGTTTTGACTTATGGGTCTTCTTGTGCTGTTTCCCTTTTTGGCAGGGAACGCAATGGTCATTAAGCCCGAATGATTGCTTCGGTACACCACGCACAAGATCATTTTTAACCAGATAATTCATCTTACGAAAGTGCAGATGACCCATTCATCTGTGCCACAACAAGGATTCTTTTTCATTAGCCTTAGACAGAAAACACGTTTGCTGCTTTGTTTCAACAGTACACATATCCAGAATGTACGTGTCTCTGTCTCGAGGTGCCCTCAGTAGCACCCACTCCTCGGGAATAACAAACCCCGGCTTCAGAATGCAACACTCATTTTTCGTGAAAACAGTAGTGTATGACTTATCACAAACTTGCGATACACTAAGAAGGTTGTGTTGCAGCTGTTCTACAAAATTAACTTTTTCAAAGCTCACTCGGCCGTTTGAGAGTGTGCCTTGGCCAGAAATTACACCTCCTTTGTCACCAGCAAAAGCAACATATCCCCCATTATACGCATGAACATCGGAAAGCAGGGATATATTGCCAGTCATGTGCCGCGAGCAACCACTATCGATATACCATTTGCTATTTAGGACGGCTTCAGGTTGCTGCAACACCAAAAACAAAGAAGTTAATTAGTAACGGAGACCCAAGCCTTTACAGACTTGGGCACTCCAGACGCATCATCCACAATGATCACATCAGTCAAAATTTTATTTTTAAACATATCTGAAGTATTGATTGATGTGACACTGTTGGATGTAGAATCATTTGATGATTCTTTCACTTTCCAAACCTTTTTAGGTTTGGAAGGTTGCTTGTCAACAACATTGAGCTTAGTAATTGATGATTTGGTTGGCTCAACCTTGCTGAAATTCTTAGCGGGTGAGGGAGAAAGTGAACCTTTAACTGAAGAATTTTTAATTTTAGAAATTTTAGGAACACCTTTCCCAGACCGCTTTTTAGCAAGCAACGGACAATTATTTATTAAATGACCTTGTTTCTTGCAGTAGAAACAAGATCTTTTCTCAACAGGTTGTTGAAATTTTGGAACAATCCTATGAGGATGGTTGAAAGAAGTATCAAAGGCACATGCACACTTATGTGAGCATGTTGAATTTGACACTTGTTTAGAGAAAATAGTGGATTTAGAAGAAGTTTGATGTTTTTTAATATTTTCTTTGATTTTCAAAATCTTCTTTTCAGGCTCAGCCTTAGCTTTGCCTTTTCCACTTAAAGCCATGACTGAAGATTCATTAGTTATAATTACATTGTTTGGCTTTACATTTTTCTTTTCAACCTTTGAGTACTCCTCTTCGGTTCTATCCTCAATTTTAACAATCTCCTTTAAAATAACAGCAGAATCATTCAAAGCCTTGTTTACAACAGGCTCACAAACATCAGAAGGCTTAACTGACTCAGCCTTGACACAAACAGTAACTGATTCAACAGATTTAACCTCTTGAGCCTTAACAATCTCAGGCTCACTAGGTTTTGCCTTAACAGGTTCAGGCTCACTAGTGCTGGGTTGATCGGCAGTTACTTTAACTTTTTCAGCCTGAATTTTCACATGCTTACTTATTTTGACAGGAGCAAATTTCACAGGATTTATTGCCGTCTTTGAAAAATTAGGCATAAATTCAGTTATGTCATCCTTAACAGGCATGGGAAAATAATTTTTAGGAGGCGGAACTTGATGAAAGCCAAGTCCAGCCTTACTTTTCGTATCACTTCTTTGCGCCTGAAGGATCTCATCAAAGACTAGAGAGGAAGTTGAAAAATTAGATAATTTTCTGTTCAAATCAAGAACTTCAGCCTGAGAATCAGCAAGTTGTTTCTTTACGAAGGAAAGCATATTAACATAGCTCCCTATTTCATCTTGCTGTTCAAAATTTTTGGCTTTCAGCTCTTTCTTTTCTTCAAAAATAGCTTTTAGCTTTTTATCACAAACCTTATCATTATCTTTTAACATATTATTTGAAGCAGTTAATTGTTCTATGTTAGCGATAAGACGTTCATTTTCCTCTCTTAACCTGTTCACTTGTCCTGTCAAATGAATGCATGAAATACAAGACAAAGGTTCATTATCAACCTCATGAATGTTGGCCATGAAAGCTTTGTTCTGTTGGTCATCATCAGCTTGTTCTGACCAGTCAAATGCTTCATCTGACAACATTAAGGCAGCCGATACCATTGCCTTTTCTTCAGCTTTAGCCTTCTCTGTAGGGTTGTTCTGAGAAGACCTTGTGAAACCAGAGGAGGGCTGTCGTGTTTCACATTCACGAGCAAAGTGTCCATAGTTGTGACACTTATAGCACTTAACCTTGCTCTTGTTGAATCCCAGACCCTTATCATTCGGGTCCTCCAGCGATCTCTTTCCTGTTTTCTTAAAATAGGTCTTGGCTCTACGAGTAAGCATAGCCAAGTTCCACCTTAAGTCCATTCGTTCCAGTTCGTCATCATCTATTTGACGAAAATCTTCCTCTGTCAAGTCCATGGAACCAGCTTTCTTGAGAGAAAGTCATCATAGGCGGATAGCAACGCCGAAAAAAGTGCAGCATGATCTTGTGTAGCTGCAGGAATAGGCCCTTGATGACTTGGTGGTTGAAAGTAAGAACCACCAGAAGAAGCACTTGGTTGATGACTTGAAGAGCCACCAGTTCCACCAGCCAAGAATGCTGAGCCAGATGTTCCGGTTGATGAAACATCCACTCCGTAGATCTTAGGATTTTGGACATTTGCAGTAGCTTTTGTTTCTTTCCTTTGCATGTCCAAAAGATCAGCTTCTAGCTGACCAATAAGATCATCAAGAGACATATTCAAAATGTCTGGATCCTTTTCCATCATTAAAACTCTTGTATCCCATTTATCAGGTAGAGATTCAAGAAGTTTTTTATTTATTTCGGTTTTGTCCAGAGTTATTCCCCCTTCTATTAACTCACTAACCAACTGTGAGTATCTAGAAAACAAGTCAGAAAGAGACTCGTTTGGAAGAATATCGAATACGTCATACAGCTTCTTGACTAAACGCAACTTATTCTGTTTATATTGTTCACTACCGCCACATCTTTTCTCAAATGCCTTCCATAAATCATACGCAATTTCCAGATGTCGAAATTGCTTGAGGATTGACGGTGGTAATGCCATGGTAATTGCAGAATGAGCCTTTTTATCATTTTCAAAGGCTTTGCGTTCCTCAGGAGTCATTGATTTAATTGGTTTTAATGGTGCAGAACCAGTATACACTCCCGGACTGACAGGACGTTCGTATCTTTCAGTCAAAGCAACCCACATTTCGGGATCATTAAAAGAAACAAACGCTTCAAAGCGTTGACGCCAATAAGCATAATCCATCCCTATAGTATACATAGGTGGTTTATTCGTACTTCCAACTTCAGAGTTTTGCTTGAGTAGATCTCCAACTCGTTGTAATGAAGAAGATGCCATTTTGATAACCTACAAAACAAAACACACAAAGAACAAACAAAACTGTTATGCGACACAAGGGTTGTGTCGCTAAGTCAACTGGCGACACAAAGGATGTGTCGCAAAGAGATTTGTAACAGTTAAACAGGCGACACAAGGTTTGTGTCGCAAACTTTTATGTCGCAATTTTAACTTGTGTCGCAGTCTTTGTGTCGCAACTTTCAAACTTGTGTCGCTTTCTTTGTGTCGCAAATTTTAATCTTGTGTCGCTATCTAGTGTCGCTTAAAACCTACACGCGACAGAAGATTGTGTCGCAGAAACCCTAAAAGCGACAGAGGTTTTGTGTCGCAGAAACCCTAAATGCGACAGAGGCTGTGTCGCTGCTTGTGTCGCAATGTCGAGGAGAGCTGCGGCAAAAAACCCTAAAATTCGCAAACTTCCGTAACCATAACGAAAAACCACGAACAATGGACGAATGTAATCACCAAAAACTTCCAGAAAATTTAGAATATTGATCCTTAACCCGAAATGCAAAGATTTAATTCCAAAAACTAGTCGATTATGACCGAAAACACGTACTAACACGATCCGATAACACCAAATCCGTAGATTATGGCTCTGATACCACTTGTAGGTTCCCTTGTCTTGGACCTAACCGGATCAACACAAACAATCGAGAGGCGGAATTCAAACGATTGTATAAAGTACGTAAAAACACAAACGAATCAATTGCAAATCAACTTGTATATAGATATATTTGCCAATTAGCTTGATACACTGAAATGCTTTATAAATGCTCTCTGAAACCCTGGATTCGTCAACCTCACAAATGAGGCCGAACTTCTCTATTTATAGCCAAAACGAAACTGACCTGCGACACAAGCTCTGTGTCGCACAGTCAGCTCATGCGACACAAGCCTTGTGTCGCATAAGCGACACAGGCTCTGTGTCGCCTAAAACAAAACTTGTAATATACTAATAATAGACAAAACGTCGTAATTACATAACAAACTATTACAAGCTAAGACCAACTGACAGACATACAAATATGCACCAACAGAGTGAACAACTAGCATAGACGGACTATTAGGTCCTCTACATTTATTAACTCGACCTCATGCGTTTAGGGCGCTAAGAGGCTTATTTGGGCTCATTTACTTAAACTCATTTTGCTAGCACGGTTGGACTCAGGTGAGTTCACAGCCCCTATTTTACTGTTTTAATGCTTTCAAACATTGGGGTGAAAAACATATAACTGATTTATGCGATTATTGAAACCTGACAACATATCCTTATGGGAGCCTAAGTTCTCAAGTTGTAGTGCATAGAAGTCATTTTGCTTACAATGACGCTAGCCACTGAATATACGGATAGTACTATCGGGGTGACGTTACCTCCCACTCTTTTGGTTAGTCGCGCTAACTAACGACGTTGTTTCGCATCGAGGATCGTATATTTACATTGTCCAAGGCAAAAACGATACACAATAGGTCGTGGATTGGTTATAGGCTTAGTTTCGGCATATTAACTCATAGGACTTGCAAACCTATTGGGGGATCACCGTCTAAGTTTCAAACTTTAAATAATCGTACATTAGGCCTTCGATGTCATACTATGATTTATTGATGAACTTTACTAAATGATGGTTTATGATTGAGTCTTAAACCTATGAATTCACTCAACAATTATGTTGACGTTTTAAATATGTTTTTCGGGGAATTAGCTATGCCGCAAGACCACATGCATATTGGGACCGTACTTGCCACGATAATTAGGATGCCATATTTTGAACAAAAGAGATTTACTTATGACACTAACTTAATATAGTTTTATTTATAATATCCCGGAACTTATCTTTTGTAAAAACAATGTATTTGATAACATTGCTATTTTGACGGCTTGATAAGCCGTAACGTTTGTAAAACTATTATTGGCATCTTAATATTATAGATGTTCTGCGATAATCATACGCTCTCGATTTATTGTCGATTGATCGAGTCACGCCCCGAGCTTCTGCCATAATTATTATTATTCTAATTTTGGGGGTGTGACATATTATAATAAATTATAATAAAATTGAATTAGAAATCTTACAAAACTTACCTTTTGTGAAATTCAAAATTTTGAAAACTTTTAAGAGAGTGTTAGAAATTATGAAGATTTTTAAGAAATAACTAATTTGTTGATGTGACATAATTAAGTGAGTTTTAGGAAAAGGTAAAACGATGATGTGTCTTAACTAAAATATAAGGAAAAAATTTTGTTTTATATACATAGATATAGATATATTTTTAAAACATGATAAGAATAGACATTGATTTAAGGTTAATTAAGGACTGAGAATGTTTATGTTACTTGTGAAATTGATTGTATAAAATCGAGAATTATATAGCGATATAAATTATTTGTGATCTAAGAATTTAAGTTAGTTGTTAATTAATGTTATTTTAATCTTGAACAATTTCCTTGCCGATCTTTTTGTTTGGCATGGTCAACTATTTGTTTTGAATATTTGAATTATAGATTCAGTGGAAATTGAATGTATATTTGGCATAGTTGTCAAACTCGTATGAGCCGCGGGTCGGCTCGTACAAGTTGTGCCAAGAATCATAAAAATGTGGTGCCTCTATGAATGAATCGAAAGTGAGCATGAATCGGTATGTGATTCTCAAGTTTTGTGCCGGCTCGTACCGAGCTGACCCGGCTCGTAGGCTCGTACGGGTCAACGTTTTTTGGCGGGAAAAAGCTTTTGGTGATTTTCCACCAATCTTGTCATCAGTCAAAATCTCCAAATCAATCTAAAAGAATAGTTATTAAAAGAAAATACATTACATACCTTTTATCATTTAGTTTCAAGATATTCCTAAGAAAATGTATGTTTTTAATTTACAATTAAATCTATCCTTTCACTTCCCATGAACTAATGATTGCTGCATATTTTGTTACTTTGGTTCTTTTTCTTGTAAAATCGTAAGCTTGATTGCAAAGAGACATAGCCGATTCCATAGAAGGTTTGCAGTTATGTACTCATCTTTTTATTTAATATGTATAGGTATATGTATAATGAAGAAAAAACATAGAGAGATAGAAATATTATATGTGTCATATGTGTCTTTAAAATTGTGTATATATGGTCCACTAGCAACCACATTGAATATATATATTCAAGAAAAAGAAACAGACTTTAATCATCACCGACCGTCTCCACTTGATATCATATTTAATTTTATTTATTTTTAGCTAAAATGTGTAATATATATTCTCTTTTGTCACTTATTACTTATTTATTACAGTTTGTTGCATCAGTTTAATTGTTACACTTATACATATCCTTGTGTTTTCAGTTATCATGACGAAAACAAAATCAAAAGCTCCCGATGTAACTTGGGAACATTGTACAAGAGTACATCCAACAAATAGAAGTAGAGTGCAATGTAACTATTGCAAAAAAGATTATTTTGGTAGAGTTAATAGGATGAAGCATCATTTAGCCGGAACACTAAAGGATATTGTTGCTTTTCATGCGGTTAGGATATTTTGATGCTAAAAAGGCTATGGCTAAAGATAGTGAATGCTTTGACTTCAATGATGGTGGTGATGACGTAGATGAAAATCAAAAGTCAAAAGGTACCATGGATTCATTTGTCAAAAACCGAACACAAACAACAATGAATCAAGCTTTGAAGGATAGAGAGTCGGTAACTCGTGCTTTAAGCCGACTTTTGTATGGTGAGGCTTTGCCTTTAAATTTGGTGAAGTCTCCTTTATGGAAAGAGGCATTGAGGTTAGTGGGTGATTATGGTAAAGGATTGAAACTTCCGTCTTATCGTGAAGTAAGGGTCTCATACTTGAAGAAAGAGGTTGAAAGTGTTGAAAATGGATTGAGCAAATACAAAGAAGAATGGAAAAGGACAAGTTGCACGATTATGTCGGATGGATGGACCGTTGGAAAACAAAGGTCGATTACAAACTTTCTTGTTTATAGTCTGTTGGACCCTTATATCTGGACCTAAATCGAACCGATCAAACAATTGAAAGCGCGGAATACAATCAATTGAACAATGCACGTCAACAATCACACGAAACTAATCAATTAGCTTTTATATATATCAATCACAACGGATCAACCAAATACAATTAATACCTCACAAATAGCTTGAAAACTCTCTAGGTTCGTCAACCCTAGAACTGAACCCGTAAGTCTCTATTTATAGCCAAACTCTAAACAACCTGCGACACAAGCTCTGTGTCGCCAAACCGACCTATGCGACACAAGCCTTGTGTCGCTAATGCGACACAAGCTCTGTGTCGCCTAAACAGTGACATCAATTATATATATAAACAAATAACGTTTTATATCACTGAACACATTATTACAAACTATTCAGACCTATACCAACTGACAGACATACAAAACATGTATCAACAAACTCCCCCGTGTCTTCAGCTTGGTCTTCAAAATTTCTTCATTCAACCTCGGTCTTCTAACACTTCCAACTGGCAGGAAAATTTCCTCCAGCGTGTACTCCTTGAGCTACACATACGCTGACAACTTTTTGAAACCGCATAGCTTCAACCTTAAATTCTTGAAAATAATCAATCTTCTTGAGATGAAGAGCTTCAAGGTCTTTCTTTGTAAGGTTGATCAAGCTCAAAGGATCATACACTCTAATCCTCGATAGTTTGGCTTTCCATAGGTCTTCAGGCTTTGTATCGGAAATATAAACAATCTCTGCTTCGCCTGTATAACCGTCATATGTCCACAGTTGTAGTCTGCGCAAAAAGTCAACTGGGAGCTTCTCCAAGGGAATAAACTTTAAAATTTTTGGAGATTTATATACAATCTTAACCCAGGGCTTGTTGGTAAACGGATGCATCTTGTTTCGGTAAGTGTACCTTGTCTCCAGATTCGGTCTCAAAAGATAAAACATTTTCGTGTTGACCTCTTTCCTCAAAATTCTCTGAAATTGGTTGGCTAATTCGTTGTTGGTGAGATTTATGATATTCAATTGTGCTAAGTGCAGTATCTCACAGTAAGGTAGTGTGCTTAATACTTTGAAGTTCACAGCGAAATACTGCATCCCATCTTTCCTCTTAATAACAATCACTTTGTTCACTTCATCAAACTTCCAACTAATAATTTGACCCTTATAGCGTTTGCTGCTGATCTTGTAGAACTTGCAAGTCTTTGACAGATTTGGCTTAGCAGCAGTGGAAGTAGATGTTTCAGCAGTATCCGGAGCAGGAGTAGAATCTTTACATGGTTCAGGCTCTATAACCTCTTCAATATCAGAGACCTCCATCTCCTCTCCCAAATTCACTTCATCAACATTCACAAAGTCTTCGTGAATGTTTTCTTCTTCAACATCAACCTCCTCATTATTATAAACAAACTCCTCATTTTCATTTTTTGTACTTTGCCCTTCCTCATTTATCAGACTTTGTAGATACTCTAGGTTTGCTTCGGAGTAATCTAAATTTAAGGCAATTGGTTGTCCTGGGATTGGAGCAGAAGACGCAAAATAATCTAAAGATATATTTTCATTCATAGCTTCTTCGGTTACATTATCAGTATTTACAATTTCAGTTGAACCAGGGGACATTGATGTTGTTTCATCTAAGCCTACCTCCCCCCGAACAACAGCTATGGCCTCTAGTTCTAACAGTCGACTCTCCAGCTGAGGAACCCGAGCCGCTGTCGCTTCTAAATCCGTAATCCTCGAAGCTTGAACTTGAATCAAAGCCGCTTGATCAGCAATCAGCACTTGCATCTTTGCTAGATCATCCAAGATCTTTTGGAGAACAGCTGGATGTGGTTGGGGATCAGCAGAAGTAGAGACCGGATGAACTTGAGTTTGAGGACGAGGACGGGGTGCGTAGATATCATCGTCTGAGTCCTGTACGTCCCGGGGCCGTTTCCCCCAGTTAGACGGCACATACACCCGTCCTGCCCTAATTCGGCGATGAACACGCTCGTATCGAAGAGTATCATGGACTCGGAGGCGTTCAATGGTTTTTGGTGAGGGGACATCACCATCCGAATCCGTTGGGGTGTCGTTGGGATCCACGGAGACATTATCATCCGAGGCCGTATCAGCAGTAGTCTCGTCAACTGTTCTGAAATTTTCAATGTCCTGCAAAACATTTTTCAGAGAATCAGTGATAGTCTCACCCTCGGTTTGGACCAGTATGTTCACAAAAGCTTCTTCGGAGGGAGGGGAGGTTGCAGGATCATCCAAAAAGCCTTCGGCAGCCGGAGGGACATAACCCTCATTTACAATATGGCCGAATAGCGGCACATCTGGTGGGGTGGCGACTCCTTTGCCGTAGGTGCTACAGATGGCAAAAATCCGCAAGTTCATTGGCGTTTGGCGGAAGGTTGCATCAGGATTGACCGGAAGATCCGGTAATAAATGATTCAGCAGCAACTGAATAAACCTTGGGTACATAACCCATTTATCTTTCTCGGCTTTGGCTTTATCTACCATCTCACGAAACAGATAGCCAGAGAAGTTGTATGGCTTATTATAGACCAAAGCCAGCATAGCAGAGACGGTTCGGTGGCTAGCCCCGTCAAACCCTGCCTTCTGGCAGACAAACACACGATCAGCACGTGCATCAAAAATCTCCAAACCCGAGTGAGGTGCCCCTTGCGGTACTGATCAGAGGGAACACCTGGATAATCCATTCTTGTCATGCCACCAGCAATGAAGACGTTTGAGAATTGAGTGGGCATGTCCGAAGTATCATTAAATCGGAGAACTTCGCGAATCAACTGCTCTGTTATAATAACTTCATGATCAAAAACAGTAGAGATAATCCTGGTCTCCTCCAATTCGGTGTTTACAACCGCATTTCTCCAAAAAGGACCAACATGGTCTCTGTAAATGGTTGGGGCAGTAGAGATAGCATGAAAAATCCTAGAACGCCTCAGGAATTGGATCATTGGGCGAAAAGGGATTGCTGAATCCCTGTCGTCTTCGAGAAAGGCGACGGTGTTGTCACGAGGTTCGAGCAACCTCAGAAAAGCGTCTTGTCTTGCCATTTCACTAAAAAGCACAAAGAAAAGTACTACATAAGTGTTAGCAATAATTAGATAATTTAAAAAATCTGTAGAGGCGACACAAGGCTTGTGTCGCACAGATGTGGCGACAGAGGCCTTAGTGTCTCAGTTAATTAATTGAAATTAGGTAACCGACACAAGCTCTTGTGTCGCAACTCAAGGTGCGACAGAAAAGGGATGTATCCCATTTGGGAATTATTTTGAAATTAACTAACTTAAGCGATAGAAGGACTTGTGTCGCATAGGAGTAGCGACACAGACCTTAGTGTCGCAACCGAACACTTGCGAGAAAATTGATTTTGATAGAAAAGCGACACAAGAGCTTATGTCGCATAGAATAGCGACACAAACCTTAGTGTCGCACCCAAAGTCTGCCATTAATCTAATTTGAAAAATCCTGCGACACAAAGGCTTGTATCGCAGGTTGTGTCGCAAAGATGAACACCAAACCGTGCCCAGATCCCGATGGTCGAAAAAATTTGGGGTTTTTGCAAATCAAACCAACCACGATATGTGTAACATCATCAGGAACAAGAAAGTATCCGTTTTATCCAGGTAAGCACACACAAACACCTCAATTTAATCCCAAACCGAAACCCTTAAAAACCTGTGACTTTAATTCACTATTAAACGCAAAATACACGGTGAAAAAGGGAAAGATTTATATCACTAGATCGAGTAAGGTAAGGAGAGTGAGATTGTATGGAATGATTGAACAGAAAGCTCAGAAAATGAATATCAATTCGAAAATCACACGGGTTTGCTTGTGTCACTATATCGGGTGATTGTGTCGCAGAGATTAATGGTGATGTCGCATGTAATTAGAAATAGTAAACACTTGTTGGACCCTTATATCTGGACCTAAATCGAACCGATCAAACAATTGAAAGCGCGGAATACAATCAATTGAACAATGCACGTCAACAATCACACGAAACTAGTCAATTAGCTTTTATATATATATCAATCACAACGGATCAACCAAATACAATTAATACCTCACAAATAGCTTGAAAACTCTCTAGGTTCGTCAACCCTAGAACTGAACCCGTAAGTCTCTATTTATAGCCAAACTCTAAACAACCTGCGACACAAGCTCTGTGTCGCCAAACCGACCTATGCAAAACAAGCCTTGTGTCGCTAATGCGACACAAGCTCTGTGTCGCCTAAACAGTGACATCAATTATATATATAAATAAATAACGTTTTATATCACTGAACACATTATTACAAACTATTCAGACCTAGACCAACTGACAGACATACAAAACATGTATCAACATAGTCCAAGTGGTACTGTATTTATAAGATCGATTGATACATCACCCTTTGCTAAAGATGCTAAAAGAGGAGAATGTAGTACAAGTTGTCACCGATAGTGCTTCGGCTTATGTGTTAGCCGGTTCTATGTTGGAGGATGCGAGGCCTCGCTTGTTTTGGTCACTGATACGTGTTAAGTAGTGATTAAATAACAAGTTTTAATTGAACGGAAATACTAAAGTTAACTTAAACACAACCAGGCAAGAATACCTATTCGTATTATAGTATAGCTTTGGTAAGACCGAGTCGAACCACAGGGAATTAGTGCAAATTAAAATAATTAATTAAACCTTAAAATTACAAATTACAAATAAATAAGGGGTGCGCTTTAGTTCCGTACGAATGATTTTAATTGAAAACGATTTAAACTTTAAACAATTAAAAGATAAAAAGTAACTAAAGATAATCAGATAGAGAAGCATGTATTTACTTAGACTTGTGATTCTTCGATTCAGGTTTTAGATATGTTTATTGAATTGTTGACTATTTATTATGGAGATTTTAACAAATATAGATAGTCTCCTGTTAAGGTTAACTAATCTTAATAAACCTTAGCTTAATACTAGATTCTCTTGAATACACTAGAATTTGTTCTATGTGTTATTAACCTAAACTTTATTCCATTAACACTATCAATAGATCATTGAGATTTATTCAGCAACCTCGTGTTAACGCAAGTTTATAATTATTGGTTAAATAATTATCACATTAATTAGGTTATATTAATTGCTATTCTCTTAACCTATTACCAGTTACAGTCTCAAGCCACAATTAACTAATAAATTACTTAATTGCAAATAATCAATCAACTCATACAAACCCTAGTTATAGCATCAGTCTTTTGACCACGTTAAGTAACAATTAATCGACACACAATTAATATGGATCTTTCAAATAAACTCAATAATCATTCATAACTTTAATCAACATAAACATATCATAAAACCTTCATCTAATAATCATTCATCTAAGCAAATACAATTAAAGAATTAGCTAATGTTCACAGTAAGCAAAATCAGATCTAAAAATATGTAATTACACATTGTAAATAGAAACGATTAAGAATCAAACCTAATAAACCGAACCAAATCTTCGTTAGGGTTGAAAACCTTCAAACCCTAGCTTCCTAGCCTTCAAATTGCATCTTCAGTCGACTTCTAAACCCTAGAATCGAATTAGGCTTTTCTCCAATCATATATGAAAGTGTGTGGTTTATGGATTGATTATGGCCTCTATTTATAGATTTCAGATCGCGCATCCAACCGCCGGTTGGACATTTCATCCGCCGGTTGGGTTAACTTTTTACCCACAAAACCCGGATCTTGACCCGAGCGCTCGACCGCCTTCCATATCTGAGTTCAACCGCCGGTTGAATAATTCAACCGCCGGTTGAAACGCGGGTCCAGAATATTCCATAATCGGGCCAGGCTTCCTTCTTGGGCTTCTATCTTTTACAAATCCGAATTAAATTCTTTTTCTTGGCCCAATGTTTGACCCCTGTTGCTGGATCTAAATCGAATCAATTTAACAATTGAAAGCGCGGAATACAATCAATTGAACAAAACACATTAACAATCACACAAAACTAGTCGATTAGCTTTTATATATATCACGAATAGCAAATCAAACAATTACACAAGATTCCTCACAGATCGCTTGAAAACACTCTAGGTTCGTCAACCCTAGAACTGAACCCGTAATGATCTATTTATAGCCAAGACCTAACTGACCTGCGACACAAGCGTTGTGTCGCCAAACCAACCTATGCGACACAAGCCTTGTGTCGCTATTGCGACACAAGCTCTGTGTCGCCTAAACAGTGACATTAATTTTGATTTCCAAAACAAATAACGTTTATATCATAATCAAAATATTACAAACGACTTAGACCTAGACCAACTGACAGACATACAAAACATGTATCAACAAACTCCCCCGTGTCTTCAGCTTGGTCTTCGAAATTTCTTCGTTCAATCTCGGTCTTCTAACACTTCCAACTGGCAGGAAAGTTTCCTCCAGCATGTACTCCTTGAGCTATACAGACATTGACAACCTTTTGAAAACGCATCGCCTCAGTCTTGAACTCTTGAAAATAATTAATCTTCTTAGCATGAAGAGCTTCAAGGTCTTTCTTGGTAAGGTTAATCAAGCTCAAAGGATCATACACTCTAATTCTCGATAGTTTGGCTTTCCATAGGTCTTCAGGCTCTGTATCTTCAATATAGATAATTTCAGCTTCGCCTGTATATCCATCATATGTCCACAGTTGTAACCTTCTCAAGAAATCAACTGGGAGCTTCTCTAGAGGAATAGACTTTAGGGTCTTTGGAGATTTATATACAATCTTAACCCAGGGCTTGTTGGTAAACGGATGTATCTTGTTACGGTAAATATACCTCATCCCCAGATTTGGTCTCAAAAGATAGAACACTTTGGTGTTGACCTCTTTTCTTAAGATTCTCTGTAGTTGATTCGCTAACTCGCTATTGGTGGGATTTATGATATTCAATTGCGCCAAATGCAGTATCTCACAATATGGTAAGGTACTTAATACTTTGAAGTTCATAGTGAAATACTGCATCCCATCTTTTCGCTTGATAACAATCACTTTATTTGCTTCATCATACTTCCAACTAATAATTTGACCTTTGTAGCGCTTGCTGCTGATTTTATAGAACTTGCAGGTCTTTGACAGAATAGGTTCAGCAGCAGTGGAAGTAGATGGTTCAGATGTAGCCGGAGCAGGAGTGGAATTTGCAGGTTGTTCCTCCTCAATGATCTCCTCAGTATCAGAAATTTCCATCTCCTCTCCCAAATTTACTTCGTCAGCATTTACGAAGTCTTCGTGAACATTTTCTTTTTCAATATCAACCCCTTCATCATTATCAAACACAAATTCTTCATTATCATTTTTTGTACTTTGCCCTTCCTCATTTATTAGACTCTGTAGATACTCTAGGTTTGCTTCGGAGTAATCTACATTTAAAGGAATTGGTTGTCCTGGAATTGGTGCAGAGTACGCAAAGTAATCCAAATTAATATTTTCATTTATAGCTTCTTCGGTTACATCATTAGTATTTACAATTTGAGTTGAACCAGGGGCCATTGATGTTGTTTCATCTAAGCCTAACTCCCCCGGAACAACAGCTAAGGCCTCTAGTTCTAACAGGCGACTCTCCAGCTGAGGAACCCTAGCCGCCGTTGCGTCTAACTCCGTGATTCTAGAAGCTTGCTCAGCCAACTGCTTGTTCATTCTGTCTAGAAGAGCCATTATTTGATTTAGCGTTTGTGGTTGTGGCTGAGACTCAGTAGAAGTAGAGACCGGATGAGGTTGAGTTCGAGGACGAGGACGGGGTGCGAAAGTATCATCATCTGAGTCCTGTGCGTCCCGGGGCCGTTTCCCCCGGTTAGACGGCACATGCACCCGTCCTGCCCTAATGCGGCGTTGAACCCGCTCATATCGATGAGTATTATGGATTCGGAGGCTTTCAATGGTTTTTGGTGAAGGAACATCACCGTCCGAATCCGTTGGGGTGTCGTTTGGATCCATAGAGACAGTATCATCCGAGGCCGCATCAGCAGCAGTCTCGTCAGCTGTCCCAAAATTCTCGATGTCTACTAACACATTGTGCAGTGACTCGGTCACACCTTCCTCAAAAATGGGAACATTTACGAATGCCGCAGCATCGGCAGTTGACGGTGGAGGAGCAACTGGATCCTCAAAATCATCATTTGCTGGAGGGACATAGCCCTCATTCACAATATGGCCAAATAGTGGCACATCTGGCGGAGCTGCCACTCCTTTACCGTAAGAGCTGCAGATAGCAAAAATCCGCAGATTCATTGGCGTTTGGCGGAAGGTTGCATCAGGATTGACCGGAAGATCCGGTAACAGACGATTAAGCAGCAACTGGATAAACCTTGGGTACATGACCCATTTGTCATTTTCAGCTTTGGCATTGTCCACCATTTCACGGAACAGATATCCGGAAAAATTGTACGGCTTATTGTAGACCAGGGCCAACATGGCAGAGACTGTACGGTGACTGGCCCCGTCAAAACCTGCTTTCCTCGCCGATAGACAAACTATTATGACATGCATCAAAAATCGCCAGACCCTTGTTAGATGCCCCTTTCTGTACTGGTCTGAGGGTACACCAAGGTAACCCATACGTGCCATGCCACCAGCAATGAAAACATTTGAGTATTGGGTGGGCATGTCTGGAGAATCGTTGAAGAGAAGAACCTCACGGAGTAGCTGCTCGGTTATAATGATTTCCCTATCAAAAACGCTGGAAACAATCCGGGTATGTTCCAATTCGGTATTTACCACCGCATTCCTCCAGAAAGGACCAACATGATCTCTGTAGATAGTAGGAGCAGCAGTGATGATAGCTGAATCCCTGTCATCTTCTAGAAAAGCCACCGTGTTGTGACGAGGTTCAAGCAACCTCAGAAATGCATCTTGTCCTGCCATTTCTAAAAGACACGAAAAAGAAAACACTACAGAAACGTTAGCAATAATTACTTTAATAACATTATGTAAAAGCGACACAAGGCTTGTGTCGCACAGTTGTAGCGACATAGACCTTAGTGTCGCAGAAATGGAAGTTAATTAATTTGAATCAGATATGCGACACAACTCTTGTGTCGCAACATCAGGTGCGACAGAAAAGGGTTGTGTCGCATTTGGCAATTTTTATGAAATTAATTAACTTAAGCGACACAAGGGCTTTGTCGCATAGAATAGCGACACAAACCTTAGTGTCGCACCCAAAGTCTGGTATTAAATTAAGTTGACAAATCCTGCGACACAAATGCTTGTGTCGCAGGTTGTGTCGCAAAGATGAACACCAAACCGTGTTCAGATCCCGATGGTTCAAAAATTGGGGTTTTTCGAAGCTAACGCAACCCGAAGGTGCGTATGAACATCAGGAAGTCAAAAATATCCGAATTATCAAGTTAAGCACACCCAAACACGTCAATTTAATCCCAAACCGAAAACCCTAAAAAACCCGTGACTTTAATTCACAATTAAACACAATATACACGGTGAAAAGGGAAAAAATTTATACCACTAGATCGAGTAAGGTAAGGAGAAAAAGAGAGTGTGTATGGATTGAAACAGACAGCTCAGAGACGGAAGATCAAATCGAAAAATCACTCGGGTTGCTTGTGTCGCAATATCGAATGCTTGTGTCGCAGTGATTAAGCGTGATGTCGCAGGTAATTAAAAACAGTGAACATTCTAAGGTCGCATGAGGTTTGCTTTTATACCCAAACCCTAAGCAGCAACATAGCCTGCGACATAAGAAGCGACAGAGGCAGCGACACAGGCAGCGACACAAAGCTTGTGTCGCATAGTGACACTTGGTGAATTTTCGATTCGATTTTGATTTTCATGGTTTGATACCCGATTCGATATTAACTTATAAACTTGGAGAGACTAATTAAGCTACAAAAATGAATAGATAAGACAAAAGAAAATCGTTGATTCAATTTTACAATCAACGGAAACCTCAGAACATATTTTTGGTGACGGAAATGTTTAAGTCTGGTTAGGGATCATATCAGGATAACATGCAATTATTAGGAACAGTAAGTTTTATTTCGATTATCAGTAAGTTTGTCCACTTTAAATTTACTTAGCATATTTAAATCATCTGTTATAAAGATTAGTTCAAGATGATTATTGATATTTTATCCATCTAAACATTTGTTCTTAAGTATATGATTTCAACTCATAATGAGATGAACCACTTATGTTATTATTAGCATGCATATTATATTATATAACTCACATTAAAATATACATTTGAAATCAAAACATGTTAGTATTTTCTTTATAGAAGGTGAGGATATGGGTGTATCTTTAGAACTAAGTTAGCGGTGACAGGTCTGTACTTTCGTACAACAGAGTCACGTAATCAATAGTTTTGGTTGAACAAACACCAGTCTGAACAATTAAACTAGAGGGTACAGGTCTGTACTTTCGTACAACAGAGTACCATAGCTTAACACAAACCAGTACGAGGCAAACTTTTTATAACTTTTCTGTACTTTTGTACATGTTATTTTGAGAATTATTGGAATGCCACGGGTACGTAACAGTTGTCTAACGTTTAACATAGACTACGCACCTAAGTTCTTTTCAAGAATATATTAGATGAAACCAGGTCTGTATTTTCATACAACAGAGGAGACACCTAATATATTCCCCCAGATAACATCATACAAAGACCCTATAGTTTTAGATCATAACATGTTCATCATTCAAATATTAAGACGACGCGTCAAAATATTTCGGACAGTTTTGCCCTTATTTCAACTTAAAGTCATACATATTAATATGTCTTTATATAAAATAATATGCATATTTGAAAGTTAAGCTTCTTAGTAACTTTAGAACAAATGCCTATCAATACATCATTTGATGAATCTAATATTTATAAAAGATATTTCAAGTATACTAGATAAATCTACTGACACATCAAACATAAAACTTAAATTTCCATTTTATGCATGTCTCCTGATGTACTATCATTTCCCGATTGTTTACAGACACAATTCAACGTCTATTTTTTTTTTTTTTTTTTTTTTTTTTAACAATGTTGCAACTATTGCATTTCTTTAATACTAACAAGTATAAAGAGTGACAGTTGCCTAAATTTTAAATAAACACGCTCCAAGTCATAAATTAATTTTTAACAAAGAACCTCATCCCTATCATAGAGACAAGTTCATCAAATCGAGATCGTGAAAAAGCTTTTGTAAAAAGATCAGCGTTTTGCTTAGATGTATCGATTTGTACAAGGTCTATCAGGTGTTTCTCATAGCAATCCCGTATGAAATGAAACCTAAGTTCAATATGTTTAGTTTTTGAGTGTTGTACGGGATTGCGTATGATAGAGATAGCAACAGTATTATCGATATGAATAGGAGTTAAAGTTAAGAGTAACCCGTAATCGCGCATTTGATGTTGAATCCACAGAACCTGCGAACAGCAACTTGCAGCAGCAATGTATTCAGCCTCAGCAGATGAAGTAGAGACTGTGGTTTGCTTTTTACACTGCCACGAGACTAAGCGACTACCAAAGAACTGACATCCTCCAGTCGTAGACTTTTTATCCACATTGCAACCACCAAAATCTGAATAAGAGTAGGCAGTTAAAGCGAAGTTGTCCTCATTAGAATACCAGAGACCCAGAAATGGTCTAAATTTGAGGTAACTAAAGATTCGCTTAACCGCCTTCATATGAGAAACCTTTGGATTTGCTTGAAATCTTGAGCAAATAGCTACAGCAAACATTATGTCGGGTCTTGATGCTGTGAGATACATCAGTGATCCTATCATTGACCGATAGTCTCGCTGATTTACATCTTCTTCGTCTTCAGCCAAGCCAAGTTTGTGATTTATGTCAATGGGAGTCCCAAAGGTTTTACAGTCGAGCAACTGATATTTTGTTAAGATGTCATTGACATACTTAGATTGATGAATATAAATACCTTTATCAGATTGCTCAACCTGTACACCTAAGAAGAATGTAAGTTCTCCCATGGCACTCATCTCAAACTTGTCCTTCATGATTTTCTCGAAGTCCTTACACAACGTTTCATTGGTAGATCCAAAGATAATGTCGTCCACATATACCTGCACAAGTAACAAATCTTTTCCAACTAGTCTAATGAAAAGTGTGCTGTCAATCTGCCCTCGTGTGAATCCATTGGCCATCAGATGTTTTGATAACGTCTCGTACCACGCCCTTGGAGCTTGATGAAGTCCATACAGTGCCTTGTCTAACTTGTAGACATATTCAGGATGCACTGAATCTTCAAATCCAGGAGGTTGCTTGACGTACACTTCTTCACTGACCTTCCCATAAAGAAACGCGCTTTTTACATCTAGCTGGTACACTCTGAATTTCTTGTATGAGGCGTAGGCAAGAAATATTCTAATCGATTCTAGCCTGGCAACCGGAGCAAACACCTCATCATAATCAAGTCCTTCAATTTGAGAAAAACCTTGTACCACTAGTCTAGCGTTGTTGCGTATTACAATTCCACGATCATCTTTCTTTACACGAAACACCCAACGCGTCCCAATAGGGTGTTGTCCCTTCGGAAGTGGAACCAATTTCCAGACTTGTAGCTTTTGAAATTGATGAAGTTCATCCTGCATAGCCTCTACCCAATGAGAGTCGATTAATGCTTCCTTCACATTTTTCGGTTCAATCTGAGATAGAAAACATGATTCCATCTCAACTACAAGGCAAGAAGATGAGTCGGATGTAGCTTTAACTTGATGTCTTGTTTGTACACCTTTAGTTAACTCACCAATAATATTATCAGTTGGGTGAGATATGTGTATGCGTTGCTGTGGAGTCTGAGGTGGCACAATGTCAGAATCCAAGTTGTTTAAATCTCCATCAACTTCAAAAATTTCATTTGGTTGAACAGCTTCATCAGATTTATCCTTAGATTCATCATTGGAATAACCCGGCATCTCAGGATTAGGTTGTGGAATAGATACACTAGGAGCTGTTCCAGAAGTAGAAGGGATATCATTGTTTGAGGATGGGGTGGCTTTAGGAGGAGAAGATACATCTTGGAACATATCCATTCCATGCAGTAGAGTCACCACCTGATCAACATTATCATCCATAGGAAGATGAAATGAGTCAAACAATTCATCGTATTTGAATAGTGAGTCGGGTCCCGTGCTTTGAGGAGATTCAGTATATCGTAAACATTTAACTTCGTAGTGCTCCTCAATCCTCTTGGTTAATTTATTATAAACTCTCTTGTTAGGAGAATTAACAGAATAACCCAAGAAGAAACCATCACTTGACTTTTCACCAAACTTAGCAACTCGTTCGCGTGTATTCATGATGATGCAAGGACACCCAAAAGGTTCAAGAAACTGCAAGTTGGGTTTACGGTTATTAAATAGCTCATAACAAGTTTTATTGCGTTTCTTCACCGTCAAAACCCTGTTAAGAACATAACAGGCTGTATTAACCGCCTCTGCCCAAAAGGTGATAGGCAATTTTGAGTCTGAGAGCATGGTGCGGGCAGCCTCTATGAGAGTCCTATTTTTTCTTTCAGCGACTCCATTTTGTTGTGGAGTTCTTGCGGCACTGAATTGATGATTTATTCCTTTCTTCAAACAGTAAATCTCTAAAGTTTTATTCTTGAATTCAGTTCCGTTGTCACTCCGCAGTTTCTTTATCTTCAGATTGCATAGGTTTTCCAGTTTGTCAAACAGATAAATCAGAATATCAGGCACCTCATCTTTAGAAGAGATGAAGTACACCCAAGAGAATCGCGAATAGTCGTCAGTCACTACCAGGCAGTAATAACTTCCTCCTATACTCCGTTTGCTCACTGGACCGAAGAGATCCATATGCAATAACTCAAGAGGAGTTTCAATAGAATTCACTAACTTAGACTTATGGAATTTCTTGCGTTGTTTTCCTTTGAGACAGGAAACACAGTTATCATTTAATCCAAAAGATTGTTTAGGAATGCCCAACACAAGATCATGTTTTACCAGATAATTCATCTTGCGGAAATGAAGATGTCCCACTCGTCTGTGCCACATTAGTGATTCCTTTTCATCATCTTGCGGTATGCTCAGTAGTTGTAACGGTACGCATATCTAGTACATATGTGTCCTTTGTCCTTGGTGCTCTCATTAGCACCCATTCCTCGGGAATCACAAAACCCGGCTTCAGAATCAAGCATTCTACATCAGTAAATGCTGTTATATATTTCTTGTCACACATTTGAGAAACGCTGAGCAAGTTGTGATTCAACTGTTCAACAAAGTTCACTTTTTCAAAGCTCACTTGCCCATTTGTGAGTGTTCCTTGTCCAGTAATTTCTCCACCCTTATCACCCGCAAATGCAACATAACCCCCATTATATGGCTTCAAATCAGAAAGTAGGGCTAGGTTGCCGGTCATGTGTCGTGAGCAGCCGCTATCGATATACCATTTACTGTTTTTCACTTCCTCGGACTGCTGCAGACACAAAATGCACAAATGAATTAGTTAGTAGTGGAGACCCAAGCCTTCACAGACTTGGGTCTTCCAAGGTCATCTACAATAACAACATCAGTTAAAATTTTATCTTTTAACAAATCAGTGGTGTTTCCTGATGTGTTATTGTAGGATGACAGGTCATGGGTTGACCTTTTAATCTGCCAAACCTGTTTAGGTTTGGATGGTTGCTTGTCTATAGGATTGTGCTTTTTGACACTAGGTTTACTTGGCACAATCTTATTGACTTTCTTGACAGGTAAGGGAGATGATGAGCTACGCCTCGATTGAGATTTATTAAATGAATTTCTATATAAAGCATTTCGTGGCGTGTATCTCCCAAATCGTTGTTTAGAAAGCAACGGACAAACACTAATGAGATGACCTTGTTTCCTACTATAGAAACAAGATCGTCTTTCAACGAATGGTTGAGGTTGAGGATGAATCACTGGAGGTTGTTTAAATGAAGCATTAACAGAACATGTACATTCGTGTGTACACGATGAGTTAGATGCTAGTGAAGATGTTGATGGTTTATCCGAGACATCAACAGGTTTAGAAGATTTTTCAGATGATTTGTTCTTTTTATCTATTTTTAAAATCTTATTTTGAGGCTCAGCCGTAGCTTTGCCTTTTCTTTGAAAAGCCATGTCACTCAATTCAGTAGTTATTATATGATTTTCAGGCTTAACATTTTCTTTCTTAATCTTCATATTAACTTCCTCAGTCAAATCCTCAACTTCAACTATTTCTTGAGCACTAACTGGAGTTGAAATCTTGATTTTAACAAATTCAGTTTTCTTAACAGATACAGGCTTAGTTTCAACAGTTTTTTCAGATTCATTAGCAGTAGATAGTTCAGACTCAGATTCAACATTTTGCTTAGAATCTTTAACTGGCACATTAACAGATTTCATGACTTCCTTTAAAAAGGAAGGCACAAAGTCTTTGGCTTCATCCTGTGAAGGCATAGGCAGATAATTCATAGGAGGTGGTACTTGGTGATAACCAAGCCCAGCCTTACTTTTAGTATCATACCTTTGCCCTTGAAGAATTTCATCAAAGACAAGTGAGGACGTTGAGAAATTAGAAAGTTTTCTTTTAAGGTTAATTATTTCTGACTGTGAGTCAGCAAGTTCTTTTCTAAGATCAGCTAATAATTTAAGGTAACTATCAATTGCATCTTGTTGACTAAAATTTTTAGCTTTTAGCTCCTTTCGGTCAGAAAATGCAGCATCTAGTTTCTTATCAAAAGCTTGTTCATTATCTTTTAAGATCTTATTAGCCTTAGCAAGTTTTTCTAATTCATTATTCAGGCGTTGATTATCCTCAGAATATCTGTTAATTTTACCAGTTAATTTAATGCATGATATACAAGAAAGTGGTTCTTCGATGGGTACCTCATGCACACTGGAGATTTCAGCCATAAGAGCACTATTTTGATCGTCATTTGCTTCTTCACTCCAGTCATACGCCTCTTCATTTTGAATAAGAAGAGCATTTGAGGCAGGCGTTTTCTCTGGAGTCCTCTGAGGTGGTCTTGTGTAGGTAGATGGTTTGGAGAAGCCAGAAGCAGGGTGCTTAGCTTTCTCACATTCCCTAGCGAAGTGCCCAAGGTTTGGCAGTTGTAGCACTTCACCTTACTCTTATCAAAACCAAGACCAGAATCGCTTTCATCATCCAGATTCTTTCTCCCAGTTTTCTTTAAGTATTTCTTTGCTCTCCTGGTTAGCATAGCAAAATTCCAACGTAGATCCATCCTTTCAAGATCATCAGGATCTATTTGTTCAAAATCTCTCTCGGTAAGATCAATGGTGCTAGTTTTCTTTGAAAGAAAACTATCATAAGCACTGAGAAAGGCTTGAAATACAGCAGCATTCTCTTCAGTATCAGGTGAGATTGGAGTGTTTGAAGAATAAGGTACTCTTCCAACTGAAGGAATAGTCGGTTTAGTAGAGGATGCAGAAGATCCACTAGAGCTGCCAGATAATAAAGCCACGCCAGTAGTAGGAGACGAACTACCATACAAGCTGGGATCTTGAACCTGTGCACTAGACTTAGTTTCCTTTCTCTGCATATCTAGTGCATAAGCTTGTAGTCTTCCAACAAGATCATATAATGAAAGATTCATCACACGTTCATCTTCCTCCATCATCATAACACGATGATTCCATTTCTTAGGTAAAACGCCTAAGAGTTTCTTGTTGACATCCTCAGTAGTTAAAGATACCCCTCCCTCATTCAGCTCACTAACCAGATGTGAGTAGCGAATAAACAGTGCATTTATGGACTCATTTGGTAAGATATCAAACAGTTCATATTGCTTCTTAATAAGTGCAAGTTTACTCTTTTTGTATCTTTCATTACCCCCATACCTTTGTTCAATAGCCTTCCATAAATCATAAGCAATCGTGTAATGTTTAAACATTTTTAAAACATCAGCAGACATGCTCATTGTGATGGCTGAATGTACTTTTCTTTCCAAATCCCAAGCCTTTTTCTCATCAGGAGACAGAGATCTAATAGGTTTTTGCGGAGGATTAATAGAATTGAATTGTCCATCAGATGGTGGATGTTCATAACGTTCAAGTAGAGGAATCAACATGTCTGGGTCATTGTATGAAATGAAGGCTTCAAAACGTTGCCTCCATTCCACATAATCAGTATTTGCGGTAAATAATGGAGGTTTGTTTGTGCTTCCAACTTCATTACTGTGTTTTAATAGCTGGGTAAAGCTTTGAAGAGACATTATATTTCCTGCACACTTATAAAACAAAAATTGTTATTCAAAAATTAAAACAGCGACACAAAGGTATTGTCGCAAGGCTTGTGTCGCAATAAAGCAACAGGCGACACAAAGGTTGTGTCGCTAATAGTGAATAAATGAGTCCAAATGCGACACAAAGGTTATGTCGCAAGGCTTGTGTCGCAATAAAGCAACAGGCGACACAAAGGTTATGTCGCAATCCAATGTCGCTGTCCAATGTCTCAGGTTAATGTCGCACCCAATGTCGCAATGGTAATGTCACAAATAACTCTAATACGACACAGAGTGTTTGTGTCGCAGAAAAAGCTTATGTCGCTAAAACCCTAATGGCGACACAGAGGTTGTGTCGCTATGCTGCGAAGTCAGCCGCACTTAAACCCCAAAATTCGAAAATTTTCGTAAACCACACGAAAATTAACGACCTGCAATCGGACGAGCCTTCAATGATCTTTCAGAAAAACCAGATTTCAAGCTTTTACCACCTATAATCAATAGTAATTGCTAAAAAGTATGTGATTTAACCCAAAAAAACACACAAAATTGATTCAATACCACAAAATCAAACGATTTTGGCTCTGATACCACTTGTTGGACCCCTGTTGCTGGATCTAAATCGAATCAATTTAACAATTGAAAGCGCGGAATACAATCAATTGAACAAAACACATTAACAATCACACAAAACTAGTCGATTAGCTTTTATATATATCACGAATAGCAAATCAAACAATTACACAAGATTCCTCACAGATCGCTTGAAAACACTCTAGGTTCGTCAACCCTAGAACTGAACCCGTAATGATCTATTTATAGCCAAGACCTAACTGACCTGCGACACAAGCGTTGTGTCGCCAAACCAACCTATGCGACACAAGCCTTGTGTCGCTATTGCGACACAAGCTCTGTGTCGCCTAAACAGTGACATTAATTTTGATTTCCAAAACAAATAACGTTTATATCATAATCAAAATATTACAAACGACTTAGACCTAGACCAACTGACAGACATACAAAACATGTATCAACACCCAATAATCAAACCTTTTGGGTATAATTTTCTCTCCAAGCTCAATCTTCTTGGCTCTTATTCTTCTCTTCATTTTCTTCAGTTTTTAGCCCGTTTTCGTTCCTTTTCTTTATTTCTTTAATTTAAACACCTTTTTGCAAATATAAACGAAATCAAAAACATATATAAATAATTTGCAATAAAAATGCTTAAAAATAAGGGAATATTATTATATAAATATGACATTATTTAATGTTATCAAATATCCCCACACTTAAGTTCTGCTTGTCCTCAAGTAGATTACTGATAAATACAGAACAAACTAGAAATTTATATCCCATGAAAGGATCAAGAAATTGTACATATCACTTTATTTTCCGCGAATAATTTTAAACTACTATGGGATCATATTAGAAAATATGTTTTTTATTAGGAACAATTAAATCTATCTTGATTGTTGATATAAATCCATATTAAACCTCATCAAACACTTCTAACCACAAAATTTCTAATTTTTACATTTCAAGACGATTATTGATATTTTTAACCATTTTAAACTTTCTATACTCAAATTTAAAAATAACATTTTATTATTAGTATGAATATAATTTATGTCTCCCACAAATGATATACCCCCGTAATCAAATCATGAACATATTTTATATAATGGATGAGTAATTGAAAAATCATTTTTAGAGTTAAGACATTGGTAACAGGTCTGTACCTCAGTACAACAAAGCGACTTAACTTAACTCGGGTATAAGTATAACATTTTTCTAGCTTTAGTCAAATCAGCGGTTACAGGTCTGTACCTTAATACAACAGAGCGACATAATTTGACTAACATTTATATTGATTTAAGCATTTTTGCTTTTCTTCATTTTTTAGATATTCTGATGAAACCAGGTCTGTACTTAGTACAACAGAGGAATCAGTCAGTGTATCCTCAAATGATATCAATTTAAACCCCAAAATTACAGAATATGTCACAAAGTCAAACAAGATTTAAGACTATAAAGTCATACACCCATTTGTGTTCCCCACAAAATTATATTCATGTTAGATTATTATTTCTTAAAATTCAAAAACTTTTGTATAGAAAGCCTATCAATACATCATATGATGAAGATGTCTAACACTTAGGTGTAAAATTAGAAAAATTGGATTTAAAAATGTTAGTTAGGTCTATCAACATATCAAAAATAGTACTGAAAAATTTCATTTTTATACATGCTCCTAATGTACTATCATTTTCCAAAAATAGTTTCGTAAAAATTTTATGCAATATGACAAAAATTTTAGTTAGTTTAAAAATTAGAGGACAAATAAACTTCTTTTCTACATTCCATAAATTCTTATTTCTTTTCGACTCCCATCCCCACACTTAAACTGTACAATGCCCTCATTGTACACAAACATATAAAGTGAGAAAAAATGAGAAAAGAAATTAGAACGGAAAACTCCCCTGAATATGAAGTAAATGATTTCTAGATCGGGTTCAAAATATACAACAGCTCACTTCCGTAAGCAACCACGATTGCATTTAGCATATGCAATAAGCCTTTAAACCCCCTGGTATCCCGAGTGGACGAGTTATAGTCTCGTGAGGGTTTCCAGGGAACACACCCACAAAGTTCAAACCTGCAAAAATAAAGAAAACATAAAAGAAAACACGGGTTACCTCTCGAGAAGCGCTTGTTTTTGTTCGAGTCACTAGCTTGACTCCACCCTTATTTATTTGAAAATTGGGTGACTTTCCCCACACTTAAGATAAAACATGGATGGTAATAACGATAAGTAATCCATAAATGTAAATTTATTGAAATGAAATTAATTAGGGACTTATTGTTTACAGCAGGTATATGTCCTTTCCATGACGCTCCATGACCTTCCAAAAACTGCGAGAAACTCACTTTCCGCTCGAATTGCCAAAAAGGGTCTTTATATGTTGAAAACATCAAACCTGTAATAAGAGATACTCCAACCGCCGGTTGAGACGACTCAACCGTCGTTTGAATCTCAACTGCCAGCTGGGTTTTAATCCAACCACCGGTTGACAGCTGATCACAGTCGGTTCTGTTTTCGTTGTCTTCTCCAATCCTTACCATTGCTTGATCATCTCCCTTCAACCGTTGAATTTCCAGATGCAATAACGGAACCTCATCAATATTCAAATCTATAGCAGCTAGCAATTCCTCTTCCGTCATCATACCATCTCGGTTTCTTAGTTCAAGGAGCTCTTCGTCATTTGAACCAAGTAACATGAGCAATTCCTCATCTGAATCTTTGTAATCAAAATTTGGAAAAATCGACTGGTCCACTTCATTTTCTTCTACCTGTTTAAACTCACTAAAAAATTCATTAGAAATAAAGGAATTAGAAGAATGAGGATACTTATCGATTTCATGAACCATCCCCTCAAGCCGTTGAATGGAAGCTCCTTGACTTTGATCAATCGCTTTGGGTTCTTCCATTCGGTCACTTGTAGTTTCCATGAATTGCGTATCTCCAATAATCGATGCTCGAGATATGATCGAAATCCGTCCTTGTACTTCCTCCATTCTACTAGTGAATTCTATCGGATCCTTCTTCTTTTTATATCTATTCAAAGCAGCTAGATAAGGAGGCGGAGGTGTATAATCTCTAACAATTTCTTTCTTTAAAGCCTGTGGGTAGGCAGGTGACGACGTGTAATCCTCGAAACTAGGTTTCTCCCTTGTTTCGTATCCTCCAACCTTAGGTTTATTAAGATTTTCCACCTTTTTATCTTCCTTGTCTTCCATAATTGCACCTTGGTTCCGAAGTTCTGCTTCGAATTCTTCCATTCGCTTTCTTGAAGTTTCAATATATTTACTCATTGGCTCTTCTAAGTTCACCATTTTCTCATGAAATGGTGCATGAGCTCCATTATTGGTATATAACTTCGATGGTCCTTGTCGAATTTGCTCATTAAACTCGAAATCAATGTCATCATGAGTTCGCCTCTCATACTCCTCAAGCGTCATGTTAGCAATATCTTCATCCATGTCAGCAGAAGAATCATTCTAGTAGTTGGTAGATTCATTCTCGCATTTTGCAAACTTGACATTTGAACTCTTTGAATCCGGTTCTCATACTCTTCCTACTCTTCAAGTGTCATGTTCTCAATATCGGTTGGTTCGTTTATGTAGTTTTGAAAAATATAAGAAACCATACTCATGGTTCAACACCTTCCTGCAAAACAAAAACGGAAAAGAAAAACAGTAGAAAAAGAAAACAAAAATAAAAAAAGTCTAAAACAAACAAAACGCAAAAATTAACAAAACATGGCCCAACCGTGGTTGGATATGGCCAGCCGCCGGTCGAACTAAAAAAACGTTGAGACAGCGCAGTATGAGCTGGGGATGGCGGAGTCTGTTACGTATTAGGGATGTCGTGCGACCGTTTTGTTGGTATAAGATCGGCAATGGGAGGACTGTTTCGGTTTGGTATGACACTTGGTGTAACCAATGTCCTATTGCCCGTGTTTTTTCGGGTCAGCGTGACATTATGCGCCTGGGTTTCTCGACTTTTGATTCAGTTGCTGATCTCATTGAGGGTGACTCTTGGAGATGGCTCTTGGAGATGGCTGGTGGAATGGCTCCAAAGGTACCCTTCTCTTTCTCAGATTGAGGTTCCCACTCTCCTCTCTCAGCCTGACAAGTTATTATGGCGCGATTCGGATGGAAATTTTTTCGATTTTCGGGTTGGCCAAGTTTGGGATTCCATTCGGCCAAGAGGGAGCGTGGTGGAATGGGCTCCTGTGGTGTGGTTCTCTCGTTGCATTCCTAGGCATGCCTTTCATTTGTGGCTCGTCCTACGAGGTAGACTGAAGACCCAAGACCGTCTGAGGCAATGGGATGTCGGTCCTTCCGTTGATTTAGCCCTGCTGCGTTGTCTGCTGTGTGGCTCGTGCCAGGACTCTCATGCCCACCTCTTCTTTGAATGCTCCTTCTCCTCACAGGTTTGGTTCAGGGTTATTAGTCATGCGCAACTGCAGATTGTGTCGGACAGACTTGAAGTATTTATGCCTTCTCTCTTATCTGCTACGGGTCCGAAAAATATTGACCATGTTGTGTCTTTCCTGGTGCTAGCTGCTTCGGCATTCTTCATTTGGCAAGAACGTAACTTTCGGCTATTTGACAAAGGTAATAGGTCATGCAGGGAGGTGGCTGATGCTATCATCAATACGATTAGGCTGAAGTTGGTCTCTTTTCCCTTCAGACCTTCGTCTCGTGCTCTCCGTGCCATGGAGAGATGGAAGATCCCGAAAGGGGTGTGTTCTTCGTCCAACTAATTTCTGTCATGCGGGCGCAGTGGCTCATTGCTTGGCTGGAGTTTGTTTATTGGTGCCTAAGGGTTGTGCTTAGTGCTGGTTGTCATATGCAAGGCATGTCTTGTCTATGCACTTAGTCTTTCATATCTGTTAGATTAAGTCTTGTGGTGCTACCACAATTTTTATTCTTGTAACGCTTATCATTTGTTTTAATAATATTTGCCGGGGTAATTTTTCCCCTTTAACAAAAAAAATATATATACTCTCTCTCTCTCTCTCTATATATATATATATATATATATATATATATATATATATATATATATATAATAGTTATATAAAAGGTACCGAGTTGCAACTTCTTCCTCATTTCCACACTCACGGGTTTACCAAACATTCCAATACTATCCTTGAATGACTCTAGTTGCAAATGAATTTTTATCATTGTTGGCATGTCGGACATCCTTTGAATGACTTCATATAATCCTTTCCTTAATTTCAGCATCGGCTTTAAAGTTGTCCTCAAAATGAAGACTAATACAAAATCACACAACTAGATTAGTAATGAGCCAAACTAAGAATGATCAAATGAGAAACAACAGTAGCTTCTGTAATAAAACCAAGACTAATACTAATAGTGTAGTAAATGACATCAACTACTATTATATGCTACTAATATAAACTGACATCAACTTATGTCATTGAAAATTATTAGGATAAAATTATTATCATAAAGTTATACTTTAAGTATCTTGGATTGAGAAAGTATCCCGCGTATTGAAGTGGCCTATGAAGTTGCATGTTCCATCTATTGTTAATCTTCTCCCAAATCGGTATGTATCTCGCCTCAACACCATCAAAATTACTTTTTATTTGCTCTTTTGCACGATCCATAGCTTCATATATATAGCCCATTGCCGGTTTCACATCACCATCCATTAGCCTTAGTACCTTATAAAGAGGGCTTACACAACTTAAACAATATTTGATTGCCTTCCAAAAGTTAGGATCGGCTAGAATTATATTTTCTACTTCTATCCCTTGTTTTGTACAAGAAAATGTAGATTTCGCCCAACCTTTTGAAGCAAACAATTCCCTTATAGGGTTTCTCAAATCTTGAAAACTTTTCAAAGTAAGAAATAATGTTGCAAATCTTGTTACTCCTGCTCTTGTCAATTCTTTATCACCGGAGAACCTTCTAAACATAGATAATAAGACACAATGTCGATAGATATACACGGTAACCCTTTTTGCCTTTTCCATTGTATCCTTAAACGTTTTGCCACTTCCGATATCTTGTAACATCAAGTCAAATAGATGAGTAGCACATGCTGACTGATAACATCAAATAATGTCATATTTATATAATAATATTCCCTTATTTTTAAGCATTTTTATTGCAAATTATTTATATATGTTTTTGATTTCGTTTATATTTGCAAAAAGGTGTTTAAACCGGCGGTTGAACTCATATATGGAAGGCGGTCGAGCGCTCGGGTCAAGATCCGGGTTTCGTGGGTAAAAAGCTACCCCAACCGGCGGCTGAAATATCCAACCGGCGGTTGGATGCGCGATCTAAAATCTATAAATAGAAGCCATAATCAACCCATAAACCACACACTTTCATATACGATTGGAGAAAAGCCTAATTCGATTATGGGGTTTAGAAGTCGACTGAAGGTGCGATTTGGAGGCTAGGAAGCTAGGGTTTGAAGGTTTTCAATCCTAATGAAGATTTGGTTCGGTTTATTGGGTTTGATTCTTAATTGTTTCTATTTACAATATGTAATTACATGTTTTTAGATCTGATTTTGGTTACTTTGAACATGAGCTAATTCTTTAATTGTATTTGCTTAGATGAATGATTAGATGAAGGTTTTATGATATGTTTATGTTGATTAAAGTTATGAATGTGATAACGCGTAAAAAGTCACGTTTTTACCCACGTTATCTGTTCCATTATAATTAAATAATTAACATTTTACTTCAAATATTATATTTATTCGTGTTATTGTGTTATTAGGAAATTACGAAGACGGTGCAAAAAGAATCAACAAAAACGGAGTTATAACGAAGATTTTAGAGCAAAACGAAGAAACGAGTTACGACATCGTACACAAAAGGCCAACGACACGTAAACTTGACCAAGACTAACTGAAGATATTTTCTTATATTCTTTAACTTCATTCGATTACGAAGACGACACCGTGAAAATCAATTAAAACGGACGAGTAACGAAGAAGTTATAGCGAAAACAAGTTACGATCCCGCGCACGAAAGCTCGACACCGCAAATACGGCCAAGAACAGACCATATACGGCCTAGCTTGACCATATACGACCAGACCAGACCGTATTCGACCAGCCATGACCGTATACGGCCTGGCCGTATACGGCCTGACCGTATACGGCCTGACCGTATACGGTCAGTTTTCGCCTGTATTTGCTTAAAGATGCTTCCTTATCCGGGCACGTAAATACGGTCGGGTCCAAGCCAAGAAAAATACGGTCAACGAAGTCAATATCGGTCAACAGGCCTCATCTATAAATACAAGCTTCCACACACAACTCAAAAACACAATTTTTACACACACTTCTTCATTTCTTCTTCTCTTCACTTTCTCACTCTAGTTTATCTCTCTAGATTAATTATTAATCAACATTAGATTAATAGTTAATCAGAGGATAATTAGGATTTAATTACTGTACGGAGGTGCTTCGAGACGCTGCGATTCAGCATTATTATTTGTAACGCTACGCTTTTATAAGGTTTTAATTTATATTCTATCTTCGTATTTTTAAACATGTTGTGTTATTATATTATCTGTTTAGAAATGCATGCTAGAATTAACATGATAGACTAAGCTATTTAAGTGTCTGCTATGATAGAAGTTTATGCTAGCGTAATTATGTAATCATTCGTACTGTTAATCTGCTTAGGTAGTAATTAAATAATTTATGAATATAGCCATTGAATCTTCATTGTTTACCTGTCCAACTCATGTTGTGGTTGACATCTTATCTCTAAAATGAACGTAGCTAATTCATAGGTATAGGTCACTCAATTATTCTGTGTTAGATGATCGATGAGCTCGGCATGGCCGGTGTTCTCCTAACTGAAATATGTTCGTGGGAGACACGGAGCATGGGAGTAGAGATAGGTTAGATTCAATTTATATAGTAGATATTTTTAGAGAACTTTCGGAATATCTACGACTTAGTTAATCATTCTATTGTTTGAAGCTGCCATGATATACCTATTGCATGTTCTTGTTTGATTGTTGCTTTAGGCTTTGTCAGTGTCAACCTATTTGCTATGAATGTACGTCTGAGTTTTCATATACCGTTAACTATTATTTAATGGTTTAATGTAGTATAATAGTAGCAATAGTTTATATTAAAGTATGATGACAATTCAACCGACCGCCAGACAAGGTTTTCCCAACTTATTCCGGTGGGGTAAAACTCGTTCATGCTTTTGTTTATTCAACAATTCATGTCGCGATATGGACGTCTCTGACGACCGAGACCGGGGAATAAGATTCGAGGTTAACCGTTGGTTGAATTGGTTATTGCATTTGGGAGAACTTCCGGTTCTTAATAACACTTCGTGTCTGCTATCCAAGTGACATACTTTTATCTGATTATGGACAACTTCGCGTTAGATAAATAGTAGGATCGTAGATGCAACTCATCCTAAGATATAAACTTATTACTATAAATCCTTATAAAACATTGTTACCCTAAGCTAGCAATAGACCGATATCATAGTAGCCACCGCTTTATCGGCAGTATCGAAGTAACCTCCCCCATTTACTTTTATGCTTTTAGATTAGTTTAATTTAAGAAAATCAAAACAAACCCCTCACTTATCTATCACCCATCTGAATTACCAAAAGTTAATCAAAGTTCCTGATTTCAGTTCGTTGCGATTTGAAGAACGACCCTAGGTTATACTTATCACTTACTCGCCCTAGTAAATCTACTTAGTGCAACTTCGTAGAGAATAATTTAGGCCCCTGCACTATAAAATATAAAACACCCCACTGATGAAAGCAGTCCAGAAATAAACGACCTATGACTTACATCACATCAGAATGATTATTGAGTTTATTTGAAAGATCCATATTAATTGTGTGTCGATTAATTGTTACTTAACGTGGTCAAAAGACTTATGCTATAACTAGGGTTTGTATGAGTTGATCGATTATTTATAATTAAGTAATTTATTAGTTAATTGTGGCTTGAGACTGTAACCGGTAATAGGTTTAGAGAATAGCAATTAATATAACCTAATTAATGTGATAAATATTTAACCAATAATTATAAACTTGCGTTAATACGAGGTTGCTGAATGAATCTCAATGATCTGTTGATAGTGTTAATGGAATAAAGTTTAGGTTAATAACACATAGAAGAAATTCTAGTGTATTCAAGAGAATCTAGTATTAAGCTAAGGTTTATTAAGATTAGTTAACCTTAACAGGAGACTATCTATATTTGTTAAAATCTCCATAATAAATAGTCAACAATTCAATAAACATATCTGAAACCTGAATCGAAGAATCACACGTCTAAGTAAATACATGCTTCTCTATCTGATTATCTTTAGTTACTTTTTATCTTTTAATTGTTTAAAGTTTAAATCGTTTTCAATTAAAATCGTTCGTACAGAACTAAAATGCACCCCTTATTTATTTATAATTTGTAATTTTAAGGTTTAATTAATTATTTTAATTTGCACTGATTCCCTGTGGTTAGACTCGGTCTTACCAAAGCTATACTATAATACGAACAGGTATTCTTGCCTGATTGTGTTTAATCACTACTTAACACGCATCAAGTTTTTGGCGCCGCTGTCGGGGAAGCGATTTGTTAAATTAAAATTATTTATTTATTTTTTTTTAAAAAAAAGATATCTTTGTACACTGTTAATCGATTGAAAAATTGGCTCACCCATTGTGAATTTTTTAATAAATGGAATTTTTGTTTTCTAAAGTGAAATATTTAATTGTACAGAAAATAGGATATATGGATGGCCTACATGCAAGGAGCACCCGGCCACTGTGGCACCCTATTAGGGTCGTTAACGAACCAAATTGATTTGAATATTCTGATGTTCGACTCGACTCGTCTAACTATTTCTTGGTTCGAGCTCGACTCAACTCGATTAGCTTTTTAAAATTATGTTCGAGTTCGAGCTCGAAGAATAAACTAGTGTTCGAGCTCAATACTCGTTTAAATTTTTTACAATTTACGATAAACTAGTTTTTTAAGCTCAAAATGCTCGTAGCAGCTCAAGTTCGATGGACTCATTTGTTAACTTAAACAAGCTCATTAAGAAGCTCACAAATTATATTATATTGAAATAAGAAAAAATACATTCTACACTTAATTAAACTTAAAGTGCAGTGTATAAGTTTAATTGGTTATCAAACTCTAGTAAGCATGTGTGATTGGATATTTGGTCTTGGTATTTATAATGTTCTTATATCATGCTATTTGTTTCACACATCGAAATGTGGGATGAAAAAAGAAAAAAAAGTTTGTCCCACATAGAAGAAAAGAACCAAAGATAATGAATGAAACTACTACAAAAATAAAGTATCATAGATGAGAGATTAGTACCAACTTATCATGCTAGTAAAATATTTGTATTTCAAGATCTAGTATTAAGTAAAATTCTTATTAGGGTTTAGTGCAGTGAA
The DNA here is from genome assembly GCA_963930675.1 of Gnaphalium uliginosum. Lineage (NCBI taxonomy): Eukaryota > Viridiplantae > Streptophyta > Magnoliopsida > Asterales > Asteraceae > Gnaphalium > Gnaphalium uliginosum. The sequence goes on along the minus strand of OZ005684.1, from coordinate 24,102,666 downwards.
ATGTACTTAACTTTAGTCCGATCTTTATAGTGTGTACTCAACTTCGTTTTGGTCTATTGTATGTATCAACTTTTCCTTTCGTTTTGGCACCCATTTTTGATGATGTGTCCATGACGTGTCATATGACGTGGCACATTATATGGTTGCCATGTTATCATATTAGATATTGGATACATACAATAGACCAAGTTGAAAGGTTGATACACACAATAGACCAAAACGAAGTTGGGTACACACTATAAAGATCGGACTAAAGTTAAGTACATTTTCCTGCACTAATCCCTTCTTATTACTAACATATCTCTTAAGTTTTTAAATATATAATTTTCATGATAGATTTACTCGTTTAACTCGTTCGACTCGATAAGCTCGACTAGCTCGTTCGACTCAAGATTGTTAACGAGCTTTCGAACGAGTCGAGCCGAATTTATCATTTTAAAGTTCGACTCGTGAAACTAATCGAGTAGTCATTTATGTTCGAACTCGACTCAAGCTCGAATAGTACTAAGTTTGAATTCGAGATAAATGAACTCGAACTCGAATCGCTCGTTAATTGCTCGCCTCGTTAACACCCTACACCCTACACACAATTGTCAAATACAACGCTGGCCAATGTTCTAGAAAACAATTTTTAAGTTGAACTTGATGTTTATCCGGTTCCGGTCGAACTGCCAGTTAAACCGGTTTCATAATTTATATACAAAAAATATAGTTTTTGATTCGATTTTGATATTTTTGGTCCTATATGCGATTGAGGGTGTGTATTATTGATGGGTTATTATAAGAAGAAGAAAAAACAAAAGAATGAAAAACAATGAAAACAAGTAAAAAAAAAAGGTTGTGAACCGGTTCAAACCCTCATTCGTAGTATGTATCAAACTACTCGGGACTCCATTGTATGTAACGAACTTTTAATTAAGTATTTTGGTCAAATTAACGGCTGTAAAAGGTTCCACGTGGCAACTTATATAGCCAAGACGTGAAAAAAAGTACCATAAATTACATACAATGTAAAGAATTTATAAGCTCGTTACATACAATGGAGGCGCGAACTACATAAAATGAATGTCAGACTATAGTTTAATATATTTGTGCAAACTAAACCCAACATTGATGTTGGGAATGTAACCATGACCATTGTATCCTAAGACCACATCCAATCAGTGACTGTAAATGACTGGTCAGTTTGTGTCAACTTAGTAGCACATTAGTACTTTCTTAAACTGACTAACAACTGACTAAGACTGTCAGTTCTGACAGGTCACTTCAATTTTATAGACCCCACATTCACTAATATACCTTTATTTCTATACACTAAACATAAAATAAAAACACAAAAATGTTTTCTAATGTTGCTGGTCCCACCAGCTTGTCCCTTTCCTCGTCATCAAACCAAAGCCCCAAATGACGCTGCCAATTGACAGGCTGAAGTAAATGGCGTCACTTTAAGTGACGCTTTAGTGAGCCTGTTGAAAGTGGTCTAATTACTCTTGTGATGGCTCAAATGGGCCTTCTAGCTCACTAATATTCTAGCCCAATGACTAGTGTTGTTCCTTCTATTCTTTAAAAGCCTACAAACTTAGTGCAAATCCAGATAATTATGAGAGGTATTAATCATAGATTTGTAGCTCTCTTATGTAATTAACTTTAATCATTACCACTTAAAGTTTTTCAATTGTGATTATAAATAATTTATTTAGCATCAATAGTAAATTTGCATATCTATCTATCAAGGTTGTGTACAAATACTTTGTTTAGTATCAGTATTTAGTTTGTATAATGTATAAGTCATGTTTACGTTAGTCATTTGAATATTTTATTTTATTACACTATATATATATATATATATATATATATATATATATATATATATATATATATTAGAGATATAAAAAAATGGTATAAGTTGCAGTAAATTAATTGATATAAATATTTTAACATAATTTAAAATGACAAGTATGAAAATTATAAATCATCATATTAGTAACTGTAGATAGGTTGTGACAAAAAATATTCTTTTGGTATCTTAAAGTATGCACCACATATAAATGATTTTAAGATTAGGATGCTACTTATGCTAGATTAAAAGTGAAATATGTACACATTCTCAGCCTATTTGTTTATTAAATTTTAAAATACTTTATGCTAGATTAGTCATCTTTTCCCCCCAATGGATCTAGTTTATCAAAAGACTATCTTTTAGACTTATACAGGTTGTACCATGTTGCTAAAAAAATTGTAAAGCTGTACCATTATCTTATCTTAGCAAGTGAATGAACGAGTCATGTTCTTAAATTCCACTGGCATCTCGTATTCACGGTGCCCCCGTTTGACTGTCGCTCTGGGACGCAGTTGTAGATACCTCGCTTCGCTCTTCAAGCTCCGGCCCCTTATTCAATGCCGTCATCTATAAAGAATGTCCTTTTCAGGAAGAGAAGCAGATAAGCTTTCAAGCTATTATGGTATGTTTAGTGATTCAGTGTTAAATTAAGTGTTAAAAGTTCAATATTGTGAATCATTTTTATGAAGAGTGTTTTAATTAGTATGGAACACAATGTTGAAATGAGCTCACAAAAACCCCGGTGAGACCTACTATAACCTTTCTACTCGATGTTGGTAACTTAGGGCTTTGTTAAAATAAGGACTTAAATTGTAATCTTATTTGAAATATTATTTGTGTATGTGTATAGTTTTATGTTTGCAGGGTATAACTTGAAGAGTTTAAAGTTATGTGACAAAAGTCAAAAGAAGACTTGTTTCTAAGGTTGCAGTTTACTAGTTTACATTCTGCAGGGTTTCTTTTGTAAATATGTAAAAATGCCAAAATTATACTGGACATCATTTTTCTTTTATTATTTAAGTTTTGTATTCTCTCTATAATCGTTTTACTCAATTTCTCAAATCCTAACCTCTTCTTCGTAATCATCTTGATCGAATCTGGTATTATTGTGAGTGTATGTTCCGGTGTTGATTTGTAAGAGTGATTTTATTGTAAAGTGAGAATTATTTTTTAGTTTTTTTTTTTTCTTGAAACTGAAACTGATATTAGTTATTAATAAGAGTGAAGTTATTCATTGATTCTGGTGTGGTTCTTGTTCGATTTATATTTCTTTACGTGCTTCAACTCAACCTTCAAAATTTAAAAATAACCTTCATTATATGTGCTCTTAACACATAGGTAAATTGGATAATAATATTTATTTATTTATTTATTTGTTTATCTTTTTTCTTTCTTTTTTTTATAGTTTTCTCTAATTTCATAGTTAGATAAGTTATTAATAAATGTCGTTGATAATATTATGGATTAATTGATCATGATAATTAATAATGATTACCAACTTTATGGATGTTATCTATAATATTACGTATTTTAAATAAATATAAAATAAAAAACAGGATGTTATCTATAATATTACGTATTTTAAATAAATATAAAATAAAAAACACCTTTACGATGTTATCGATCTTATCTTAAATATAATATAAGAAACAACTTTATAATGTCATCAATTATTTAAATTTTTAATAAATCAATTTAGTGTTTCAATTTCACTTAATTTAAAAATAAAACCCCCTAAAATATCTCAAATTTGATGATAAAATATAAATAACAATACTATGGGTCGTTTGTAAAAAATTTAAGACTTTTTGTTACCTATTTGTGTGGTAAGGATTTTTACACTAAACAACCTCTAACTTTTTTTTCTTTCTAAAAAGCCCTCCATTACATTTTCTATTATAGTTAGGCAAGGATTGTATTTAGTCCCCTACATTGTTAAGAAGTGCTATCAAATTAGGTAGCTAGCTGATAAATAAACACACTATTATAAATAATTTGTTTTCAAACTTCATGCTTATTATTCGACTCATATAAACCGTTAGAACTTTGTCAGGATCGATTGATCTAGTCAAAAATTTAGCTTTGAATAATAATCAAGAAACTGCGAAATAGTACTTGATTACAATTAAAATAAACAATCACGGAAAATATAAAACAAGAATTAATCACAAAAGCTTCAATATTATTTAAAGATAATAATACGAATACACGGCTGTATTAGGGTTAAACCTTGAAGCTACGTTGACCTAATCTAGGTTCTAAGGATCTCTATTTATATCGTATAGAGTCCTGTACAAGTTGTCCTACAAATATGGAAGTAATTCTATTCCATATACAACTCTATCTTCTAATATTACTCTAACAGTAGTAATATCGATGAAACAGTATTAACTATTTACACTAACAGTAGTAATAGTGTAAACTATACTAACAGTACTAACTATTACATTTGACCAGCATCACTAACATTGACGACAGTAGTAATCTTGAGTTAGTGGTAGTAATACTTGAATTCTTCAACCAGTAGTAACTCTGATAGCAGCATTAATCTTCACCAGTACTAATCAAGCTACCAGTAGAAACTTTTGTACTAACAGTAGTAATGACTTGGAGATCCAAAACCCAACAGACTTTATCATATATACATCATTGGAATAAAAAAAATCAAATTACACATTCAGTGGCCCCGTATATAAACACTGATTTTGAGATTTAGTATAAATATAAATTTATGAAGTATCATCATTACTATATATATACAATTAAGTTGACGAAAAAACATAGTACTAGTAATAATTATTTATTAAATTTGAAATGCCAAAGATTTTCTTATAATTCACCAGTCGTATTAATTATGAAATGAATTTGAAACATCAAAGGTTTCTTAGAGCCCTCCCAACACCCCACGTTGGATGCTGTCAGTTTCAATCGAGGAACCGAGACTGATGGTACGGAGCCGTCGGTTATCCGACGCTCCATAGTTTGATTTCGTGGGTCCGTGGGTCCACATTTGTAGCCGTTTGAACGAAAAAATTAAAAAAAAATTATATTTGAAAATAACGGCTACTTTGTCCGTTTTTTTTAAATACTACCTTTTCACTATAAATAAACAACATCTTTTACCCATTATTCACACTGTAATTCTTATATATTTTAAACATTCTACACACCACAATTCTCACTACTTTCAACATTTTCATATACTACAATTAACACAACTTTTACACTTTTCATACACCTCTATTTCAAACACAAAAATACTACAGTTCATACACTACACTATGTCTAAAAACAACAAATCCAAATCTAAATCCAAATCCAAAAAAAAAATGAACAACAAAATAGTGATAAAGATATGTGGCAAAATTTATTAAACAATCCGATAACAAACCAACCTCCGCCTACGGGATCGTTCTCTGCTAAATCAAACTACGCATCCTCGTCTCAACCTACGGGATTTGCAAGTTTCGCACCCATTGCAAATCTTTACCAACTTTCACCCGACGACCCTCGAAACAACTACCAATATCAAAGGTGGTACCAAAACCCACAATTTTCGCAAAGCCAACAATGGTCACCAAACCCACAATTTTCACCAACCACACAATTTAGCGGATCCACATCCAACCCGAACCCTAACTTTAAATTTTCACATTATTCACCAAACACACATGATGCGTGTTAAGTTGTAGTTAAAAATAACAAGTTTTAATTGATTGAAAATACTAAAGTAAACTTAAACATAACCAGACAAGAATACCTGTTCGTATTATAGTATAGCTTTGGTAAGACCGAGTCGAACCACAAGGAATCGGTGTAAATTAAAATAATTAATTAAACCTAAAATTACAAAGTACAATTAAATAAGGGGGGCGTTTTAGTTCCGTACTAACGATTTTTAATAAGAAAACTAATTAAAATATAAACAATTAAAAAGATAGAAAGTAATTTGAAAGTAATCAGATAGATAAGCATGTATTTACTTAGAATTGTGATTCTTCGATTCAGGTTTCAGATATTTTATTGAATTGTAGATTGTTTATTATGGTAATTTCAACATATATGGACAGCCTCCTGTTAAGGTTAACTAATCCCTAATAAACCTTACCTTAATACTAGATTCTCTTGAATACACTGAAGCGTGTTATTAACATAAACTTTATGCTGTTAATCCTATCAACAGATCATTAAGATTCATTCAGCGACCTTGTGTTAAAGCAAGTCTATATATATTGGGTAAATAATTATCATATCAATTAGGTTATATTAATTGCTAGTCTCTTAACCTATTACCGGTTACAATCTCAAGCCACAATTAACTAATAAATTACTTAATTGCAAATAATCAATCGACTTATACAAACGTTAGTTATAGCATAAATCTTTTGACCACGTTAAGTAACAATTAATTAACACACAATTAATATGGATCTTTCGAATAAACTTAATAACCATTCATAACTTGAATCAACATAAACATATCATAAAACCTTCATCTAATAATCATTCATCTAAGTAAATACAACAAAAGAATTAGCTCATGTTTATAGTAAACAAAACCAAATCTAAAAACATGTTATTACACATAGTAAATAGAAAAGATTACGAATCAAACCCAAGAAACCGAACTAATCTTCGTTAGGGTTGAAAAGCTTCAAACCCTAGCTTCCTAGCCTCCAAATACCTCCTTTAGTCGACCTCTAAACCCTAGAACCGAATTAAGGTTTACTTAATTCGTATGTTATTGTATATGGTTAAGGGTTGATAACGACCTCTATTTATAGATTTCAGAATCGCGAATCCAACCGCCGGTTGGGTTGGATTTTTACCCGAAAACCCGACTTTTGACCCGCGCGTTCGACCGACTTCCATATTTGAGTTCAACCGCCGGTTGGATATTCCAACCGCTAGCTAAATGTCAATTCCAGAATATTCCATGCTTCGGGCTGGACTCTCTTCTTGTTGGGCCTCCATCCGATTTTTATCCTTTTATTTTGCCTAATATCTTATTTTCTTTGGGTTCTTCTTCCTTCAAAGCCCAATCTTCTTGGTGTTTAATCTTCTCTTCATTTTCTTCAGTTTTCAGCTAGTTTTCGTTCCTTTTCTTTTTTTTTTTCTTTAATTTAAACACCTTTTTGCAAATATAAACGAAATCAATAATATATATAAATAATTTGCAACAAAAATGCTTTGAAATAGAAGAATATTATAATATAAATTAGACATTAATTGATGTTATCAAATATCCCCACACTTAAGTTCTGCTTGTCCTCAAGTAAAATACAAAACAAACTAGAAATCTCTCATGAAAGAATCAATAAGAGCTTGTACATATTACTTTCTTTCGCGAAAACATTTTTAAACTACTTTTGGAATCATATTAGAAAACATGCTTTTTATTAGGAACAATTAAATCTATTTTTATTGTTAATATATATCCATATTTAAACCTCATCAAACACTTCTAAGCACAAAATTTCTAATTTTGACATTTCAAGACGATTATTGATATTTTAATCCGCTCTAAACTTTCTATACTCAAGTTTGAGAATGACATCTTATTATTATTATTATGAATATAATTTATGCACCCCACAGATGATATACCACTGGAATCAAATCATGAACATATTTCTATATAATGGATGAATAATTGAAAAATCATTTTCTTAAGAGTTAAGACATTGGTGACAGGTCAGTACCTCAGTACAACAAAGCGACTTAACTTAACTCGGGTATAAGTGCACCCATTTTTCTAGCTTTAGTTAAATTAGCGATGACAGGTCTATACCTTAGTACAACAAAGCGACGTAATTTGACTGATATTTATATTCTTTTAAGCATTTTTGCTTTTCTTCATTTTTTAGATATTCTGATAAGACCTGGTCTGTACTTAGTACAACGGAGGAATCGATCTGTGCAAAAATGATTTCAATTTAAACCCCAAGATTATAGAATATGTCAAAATATCATACAGGAATTAAGACTACAAAGTCATATATCAACTTGTGTTCCTCATAAAATTATATTCATGTTGAATTATCATTTCTTAAAATTCAAAAACTTTTGCATAGAAGCCTAACAATACATCATATAATGAAAATCTCTAACACTTACGTGTAAAATTAGAAAAATTGGATCTTACAAATTGTTAGTTAGGCCTATCAACACATCAAAAATAGTATTTAAAAATTTAATTTTTATACATGCTCCTAATGTACTATTGTTGTGGGCTAAATTTTTTGTCTAAAATTTATGATCTCAAGTCAGGATATGAAAATATTTTATAGGTGTTCAAGATCCTGAATACGTTCAGGATCTTGTTACAAGCTGAGGATCCCGGATCTTCAATATCTCGGGATCATATGCTTTTGATTTGTGTTTGCTTGTTTATTTGACCAGGTCATATGAGGATTCAACTGTGACTTATTGACTCCATGATTCGTGAACCAAGACTATTTCAAATTCAAACGGAAACAAGTGGAATAACAAGTCAAGAAGAAATCTGGGTGATCCCGGATATTTCGGAATAGTCAGCAGAGTCTTTGTTGAAGACCGGAAGATCCCGGATATTTCGGAATTATTGTTATATTGCGTCTAGTATATAAATGAGGCATATGATCAATTAGAAAACACTTCTCAGGCACTGTTAACACTTATTCATCTCTCCACTCACGATCAAACACAATTTTTATTAATCTTTTTCACAAAACTCATCACACACTCATTAGATTCGATCATATTGTGCTCTTAGTGTGTATTATCCCGATTTTCATATATAGAATTAACAAAGCCAAGGAACGATTGTTCCTTCCTGAGGTTTTGCTCCGGCGATCTAACAAGATCAAGGGTTTTCCTCGTATATCCTTGTGTCGACTACATTTACTTTACATTTTGATTACTATACTTGCTTTATATCGACTTTTTACCAGTTATAAACTTGATTATCTTGAAAATCACTTAAGCACTCTACCTCACTGTACTAATTTGATCACGGAATTATACTTGGTAATTTTTGGTCAAAACAATTTGGCGCCCACCGTGGGGCAAGTGGTGCTTTTCATCATCAAGTTTTTATTAAAATCGTTATTTAATCACCTTTTTCAAAAACTCTTGTCAAAAATGTCAACCCAAGGACGATCCACATCTTCTGCCATGACTTCTTTAAACTCGGCAATGACAAGCCTTCCTCCTGCTCCACCTACTTCATCATCGCTTCTTAGGCTAGAGAACATTCATAGGAGGACGACTTCAGCTGGATCTGTCTTTTCAGGATCCGGGATACCGGATCCAAATCCTGTCATGATTTCTAATCAGGATATTATGTCTATGTTTTCTCAGGTTAATGAGCATCTAGGACAAGTCGAACGTAGCAACGAAGTCCTGAAGAAATACATGGAAAGTCTAAGGACAAGGGTTAATACCCCTACTCCTCCAATAACCACTCATATGAGGAGCAGAGTCTTAGATTTCGATACTTCGCCATCTGGAAATCACCGAGGAGACTTCATTGTTATGCAAGGAAATATCGGGATCCCGGATCCTACTTACTCGGTCAAGATTTTAACCGCTCGAGATACCGCGCACACCCAGGATCCTCATTCTAAACGCCTAATATCGGTAACATGTCTACTGATTATTCTATTGGTACTAACATCTTGCAGGATTTTGGAATCAGCCCTGTCATGGCTAGAGAATTACAAAAGCTCAAAGACATGATCTCGAGTGTGTCAGGTGTGGTGCAACCTATCCCGGAAGTGGCTCCATCCGCCCACAGGATCTCAAGATTTGCTCCTCCAATATGTGATGCCGAGATCCCTAAGAGATTTCAAACTCCAAATATGAAGTTGTATGATGGGACTACGGATCCCGAAGAACATGTTGCACAATACCGGGAAAGAATGGAGATTATTCCCATCTCCGCGGATCTCAAAGAGGCATGCCTATGCAAAGGATTTCTAAATGTTGCACAATACCGGGATCCGCGTTAAAGTGGTTACTAAATGTTCCACCTTATTCCATTACCTCTTTCGCTCATTTAGTTAATCTGTTTAATAATCAGTTTTCATGCAGTAGAACCTTTGAAAAATTGACTAATGATCTCTACAGGGTAGTACAAAGCTCTAATGAGTCTTTAAGAAATTTTGTAGGCAGGTTCGGTCATGAATCTCTAGATATCCCAAATCTGGATATGGTGACAGCAGTGCAGGCCTTTAAAATGGGGATCAAAAGGGATTCCCAATTCTATCAGGATCTTGTGATGAACCCTTGCAAGAATTTGGACGAAGTAAGAAACAGTTGGAAGGATAAGTCTAAGTGGTGCTCATATCATGAAGATTTTGGTCATATAACAAAAGAATGCATAGCACTCCGAAAAGAGATCCTTAATCTCAAAATGATTCCAGGATCCCGAAACGGGCAAGATCTCCACCACCAGACGCTAAGGTAATAAATTTTATATCTGGTGGTTTTGACATTTGTGGTACTTCCTATTCTGCAGCCAAGAGAAACGCGAAAGAAGCGAAGACAGAAAAAGAGTACATGCCTACGAGGACCTCAACTTTGACAGATCAGAGGGTGATCTCTTTCGATGAAGATGATAGAGCAAACGTTCAGGATCCTCACCATGACGGATTGGTGATCACCTTGTATGTAGCCAACCATTTTGTTCGCAGGATCCTGATCGACGGAAGCAGTTCGGTCAACATCATCCGCCTTGAAACTTTGAAAAGAATGAATATACCAGAGGCGGAGATCATAACAAAATCTACTGTGTTAGTAGGTTTCAGTGGAGAAATCAAAAACACGGTTAGAGAGATAAAGTTGCTAGTATACATCGAAGGGGTAAATTCTCTTCAAAAATTTTGTGTAATTGATTCACTATCTTCGTATAATATCATTCTAAGTAGGCCATGGATACACGATATGAAGGCAGTGCCTTCAACATATCACCAGTGTGTTAAGTTGTCGACTCCTTGGGGAGTGGTAAAGATTGACAGTGACCAACAGGAGGCCAAGGATTGTTATACAACGTCGATGAAATCGACAACAAAACCAACGTCATCATAGCAATTAAAGAAACAAGTGCTGGACGTCTCAGAAACTGCAGAACAGGATGTCAAAGAAATTATCTTTGACTCGCAGGATCCTGAGAAGAAGGTGCTTGTAGGATCCAAAATCCCTGAAAATCTCGAGAAAGATCTCGTAGACTTCCTGAAGAATAGAATGACAACCTTCGCATGGAAACCTGAAAACGTGACAGGTACTTCCAAAAATATTATTACACATAAGCTTAGTATTGATAATAGTTTCAGGCATATTCAACAAAAGAGAAGAAAATTTGCGCCGGAAAGGAATGCTATTATTCAAGCAGATGTCGAAAGATTGCTAAAGTCTGGAATGATCAGGGAAGTAAAATTCCCAAGGTGGTTAGCTAATGTGGTGGTAGTTCAGAAGAAGAATGGGAAGTGGAGAGTATGTGTGGATTATACCGATCTCAACAAAGCATTCCCCAAGGATCCTTTCCCTCTGCCACACATCGATTCCATGGTGGATGCGACAGCTGGCCATGAAATGCTGACGTTCATCGATGCATCTTCAGGATTTCAGCAAATACAAATGGAACCCTCCGATCAGGAGGATACCGCCTTCATGACCCCTAGAGGTATATATTGCTATATTGATATGCCCTTTGGTCTTAAAAATGCAGGTGCAACATATCAAAGACTAGTGAATATGATGTTCAAAGGCCAACTGGGGGACACCATGGAAATTTACATTGACGACATGGTGGTCAAGTCAAAGAAAGCGGAGGATCATCTCTGAGATCTCGAAGTAGCATTCGATATCCTGGATCGGTTCAACATGAAGCTCAACCCTGCCAAATGTGATTTCGGTGTGGGGGCAGGAAAATTCCTGGGTTACATGGTAACTAAAAGAGGGATAGAAGCAAGTCCAGAACAGATAAGAGCTATCCTGGATTTGAAATCCCCATCAAGCGCAAAAGATGTACAGAGGTTGACCGGGAGATTAGCAGCGACAGGTTCATTTCAAGATCATCGGATAGATGCAAGGAGTTTTATGATATCCTGAAGAAGAATAAAAGATTTGAATGGGGTGAAAAACAAGAAGGAGCATTTCAAGAGTTGAAGGCATATCTCTCATCGGCACCATTGTTGATGAAACTAGAAAATGGAGAGCCTCTATTCCTATACCTGGCAGTATCCCGAAATGCTGTCAGCGCAGTACTTGTCATGGATTTCGAAGGTTAACAACATCACATATACTATGTAAGTAGAAGTTTACTAGACGCGGAAACTAGGTATTCTCATCTTGAAAAACTTATTTTAGCATTAGTTATGGCCTCTACTAAACTTAGGCATTATTTTGAAATACACCCTATCCACGTTAAGACCAATTATCCTGTATAATGTGTGCTAAGAAAGCCAGAAATGTCAGGTAGGATGGCAAAATGGTCAGTGAAATTAAGTGCCTATAACTTAGTATATGAACCTAGAAATGTTATAAAATCCCAAGCTTTAGCAGACTTTGTGGCAGATTTCAGTAGTGATCTCCAAAATGAAGTAGACTTAGAATTCAGCAATTAGGAGAATTGAAAGAAAAATGGACACTATAAACGGATGGTGCCTCTAATATAAAAGGAACAGAATTAGGGATCATACTAAAATCACCACAGGGGGACATAATACCCCAATCTATTAGTTGCGAATTTCATGCAACGAATAATGAAGCAGAATATGAAGCCTTAATTGCAGGATTACAATTGGCTAGGGATATAGGAATTAAAAATCTTCAAGTATATGTCGATTCCTTGTTAATTACTAATCACTTCAATGGTACATATACTGTAAAAGGTGAAAGACTAGTATTGTACTTGGATATATCGAAAAAACTCGCAGGTTGTTTCGAAATACTTAACATTGAACAGTTACCAAGAGAAGATAATGTTGAGGCTGATGCCTTGGCTAATCTTGGTTCAGCATTCAAGATCCCTCCAAATCTAAAGATCTCAATAACACATGTCGTTATACCAGCCATTGATTAGAAACAACAAGACGGGAAAGGGATATTTAATGTTCAAGATTCTGGACCTCAGGACATTGGAACTAGTTCGGGATCCTGGACTCGCCCGATAATAAAGTACCTTCAAGACGATGTGATCCCAGAAGATGAAAATCCTAAGGCGTTTCAAATGAAGGTATCTCGTTTTGTTATTATAAGTGGAATATTGTATCGTAAATCGCTTGCAGGTCCATATCTAAGATGCTTGGAGAATCCCGAGACACAAGAAGTTTTGAAAGATATTCATGAAGGAGATTGTGGTAATCACACTAGGGGCAGAGCACTCTATTCAAAAGGTCTTGAGGACAGGATACTTTTGGCCAACTATGAGGAAAGATGCTACGGAATATGCTCGGAAGTGTGATGCTTGTCAAAGGCATAACAATATCCTTCATCAACCAGCAGAACCTATGTATCCAATAATATCCCCGTGGCCATTTATGAAGTGGGGAATGGATATAGTGGGTAAATTACCTAGAGCACCAGGAGGAAAGGTATTTATGTTGGCAATGACCGACTATTTTTCCAAATGGATAGAAGCCGAAGCCTTTGCTCAAGTTAAGGAGAAAGAAGTGATATCCTTCATCAAACGGAATATCTTGACAAGATTCGGGATCCCGGCAGAAATAGTATGCGACAACGGATTTTAATTTATTGGCAAAAGGACTAAAATTTTTTTTGCCAGTTGCGGAATCAAGATGGTAACCTCAACGCCAGTACATCCTCAAGCCAACGGACAAGCAGAATCAAGCAACAAGATCATCATCAACAATTTGAAGAAAAGGTTGAGTGATAAGAATGGAGGATGGGCCGAAGAACTACCTTTCGTATTATGGGCATATCGAACTACAGTAAAGGAGGCGACTAAACAAACTCCTTTCTCATTGGTGTTCGGTGCTGAAGCCGTGATCCCGACTGAGATGGTGATCCCTACGGCAAGATCTCGGCTGCAGACATTGGAGGATAATGACAAGGCTTTGGCTCATGATCTCGACACAATAGATGAACTCAGAGATGTTGCGAAGATACGGATAGCAGCATACCAGCAAAGAATTTCAAGATCTTATAATAGGAATTTGAGGATAAGAAGATTCAAGATAGGAGATTTGGTACTAAGGAAAGTTTTCCAAAATACTAGGAATCTTGTTGATGGGAAGCTGGCACCTAAGTGGGAAGGCCCATTCCTAATCGACTCAGATGCTGGAAAGGGAGCATATTGGTTAGCAACAATGGAAGGAGAACTACTTCCAAGATCATGGAACGCAATTCATTTAAAGCTCTATCATATGTAAGCCTTAATCATAATTTAATATGAGATGGTACGTCAACTATCCTTGTTATCCTTATTTACTCATTATTTATAATTCTCATTACATACTATTATTATTTCTATTATTTTCATTATTATCTTTACTGCTTGATATCAAGATACTGACTTAAGCATCGGAGGGGTGTTAGCCAAAACTAGCACCCACCATCACCCAAAATCTTGTGTTTTGTAGGAGGATCACTTGAAGACTAGAGGCTGGCCACCTCTCTACGTTTAAGGGATCTTCTTTTGAAAATCTCTTCTAAGGTTTAAAGGTTTCCGAACGGATAAACACCTTTCTAAGTCCTGGGTTTAAACACCCCGCCTGGAGCGCACGACGTTCAATTATAGAATCAGGAGATTGGAATTGGTGTCGCTTCTGGTGCCCGACAACTTCATGATCATTGATCTATAGATTGAACTCTTACGAATTGTTAACACCGAGTGCACTAAGGTGTTAATCCTAACGAATAATGATGTTCAATACGTCATTCAAACATTACTTTAAAACTTTTGACATATTCATGTCATAATAAGTTTTACCTAAGTATCCTGGATCACAGATCAGGATAAACACAAATAAGGAATTTCCCCAGTATCTTGAAGATAAAAGAAATAATAAAGATCCTAAAGCGACATAATATAAACATAATATCCCGAGACCAGTATGTCTCAGGGAATAAAGTTCACAAATATCCAAAATAAAGTTATGTGGCCAACATAAACCACTTAACAACTCCACTATGGTCGATCATACCAGGTCGACCTCACCCCAAATTAAATTGCTTTGTTACACCACAACCCTTAGCAAATCAATTTAAAAATGTCTAATGACCTGGGCTCAAGCTTGGTCAACATTACCATCATCGCGCAGACAACCAACATCACCGTCCTTTTCTTCCCTGCCAGAATCCTCTGTAGCCACTACCAAAGCTTTCTCCCCTAGACCTTCACCTCCCTTCTCTGCGTCAGGATCTTCGCCTTTCAGCATTGCCAACTTATCTTTCCAAGCTTGAAGTTTCCAAATCGACGCATCAAAGCCTTTCTCTATAGCATCTGAAGCCATCTTGATCCTAGCTTCAGTGATGGCTACAGCAGCATCCCTCTTTACATTAGCCAACAGAAGCTCCATATCCTGGGTATGTTTGGCTTCCACTTCTTCGATCAGTTGGGTATGCTTGGCTTCGATCTCTTTGGTCCGCCTGGCGAGCTCAGCCTCTTGATCCTCCAATTCCTGCCTCAATTTAAGGATTTCCGCTGCATCTTTCTCTATGACCTCAGATTTAGCGGCGACTGTTTTTCTCAAGTCATCGATCAAGATAAGATTTCCCATGTGATGTTTGACTATATGTTCTATGGCCTATATATACATATATTTATGTATTAATATTCTGATATGAAAGTTTTAGGATCAACAACGACGAAATGCGAATAATGGAAATTAAAATTAGAAATCCTAAGATTTATTTTCAGGAAAGCTGATATGACTTACTTTGTCGAAGTCAGGGAGATAGTCTTCAATGCAAATTGGCTCATCGTTCTTCCTCTTTTTAGAGGTTGACTTGGATCGGAGATTAGGAATACGAGGCTTGGGAGATATCACAGAAGGCTTCTCGACTTTGATGGGGGGTTGGAGTATCCTCATCGAGATCAGACAGAGTAAAACGAGCAGATGATTTTTGAGATCCTGATAAATATTAAAAAAGGTGTTAGGATAAACTGATTTGGGTTTGGATTACCACTGTTTTATAAAGTTGAAGAGAATAAGTAATTACCACTGAAGGTTGAAGATTAACACTGAAGGTTGAAGATTACAACAGTTTGAAGAACTGAAGGTTAACACTGCTACAAGGATTAACACTCTTAGTTGAATTTATACTTAGACTTTCATAAATGAAGCAGTTACCACTGTTGGAAGTTTGTTTTCACTGTTTGAGTAAATGTGGTAGTTAACACTGTTTATGATTTTGTGATAAGAATGAGTCAGTTATGGAAGTTATCTAATTCCATAATAATAGGAGATTGTACATAACTCTATGTGTTATAAATAGAGATCCTTAGAACCTAGATTAGGTGATGAACAGCGAATGAAAGATAGCGCAGCTTCAAGGTGTAAACCCTAATACAAAAGGTGTATTCGTCTTATTCATATAAATAAGATTGGAGCTTTGGATTTAATATTCGTGTTTTGTTATTTATTATTCTCAATATTCATCTTTGATCTTTCTAATATTATTGAGTGTTATTCCACAACTTCTCAATAATAATTCAAAGCTTGTTCAAGGTTACAAGTTTATTGAATTAAATCGGGACAGTCAAAAGGGATTAAGTGGTAATCTTTAAGTTATAGGGTAAAGATCTCAGGGTTACCTGACATGGCTGGCTCGAGATCGCGGGATCCTGTGCTTTCGGTGTGAAGTGGATGATGAAAAGTCCTTATAGTTTCGGGGATATCCAGAAATTTCTTGATCTTTGTTTCGGTATCCTGAGTTGGAGGCGCTAGCTGACCGAAGTTTGCTCCAAAACGGAATGCAAAGGTACAACTTGGGGGCAATTATTGTGGGATAAATTTTTTGTCTAAAATTTAGGATCTCGAGTCAGGATATGATTATATTTTACAGGTGTTCAAGATCCCGAATATGTTCAGGATCTTGTTACAAGCTGAGGATCCCGGATCTTCAGTATCCCGGGATCATATGCTTTTGATTTGTTTTTGCTTGTTTATTTGACTAGGTCATATGAGGATTCAATTGTGACTTATTGACTCCGTGATACGTGAACCAAGACTATTTCAAATTCAAACGGTAACAAGTGGAATAACAAGTCAATAAGAAATCTGGGTGATCCCGGATATTTCGGAATAGTCAGCAGAGTCTTTGTTGAAGACCGGAAGATCCCGGATATTTCGGAATTATTGACATATTGCGTCTAGTATATAAATGAGGCATATGATCGATTAGAAAACACTTCTCAGGCACTGTTAACACTTATTCATCTCTCTGCTCACAGTCAAACACAATTTTTATTTATCTTTTTCACAAAACTCATGACACACTCCTTAGATTCGATCATATTGTGCTCTTAGTGTGTATTATCCCGATTTTCATATATAGAATTAACAAAGCCAAGGAACGATTGTTCCTTCCTGAGGTTTTGTGCCGGCGATCTAACAAGATCAAGGGTTTTCCTCGTATATCCTTGTGTCGACTACATTTACTTTACATTTTGATTACTATACTTGCTTTATATCGACTTTTTACCAGTTATAAACTTGATTATCTTGAAAATCACTTAAGCACTCTACCTCACTTTACTAATTTGATCACGGAATTATATTTGGTAATTTTTGGTCAAAACAACTATCATCTTACAAAATAGTAGTATCGAAAAATTTATGTAATATGACTAAATTTCATAGTTAATTCTAGAGGACAAATAAACTTTTTATTTCTTTTCGACTCTCATCCCCACACTAAGATTGTACAATGTCCCCATTGTACATAAACATATAAAGTGAAAGAGAACGAGAAAAGAAATTATAACAAAAAATTCCCCTGATTATGAAGTACATGCTTTCTGAGATCTGATTTGAAATATACAACAGCTCACTTCCGTAGGCACACACGATTGCATTTAGCATATGCAATAAGCCTTTAAACCCCTCGGTATCCCAAGTGGACGAGTTATAGTCTCGTGATGGTTTCCAGGGAATACATCCACAAAGTTCAAAAACCTGCAAAAATAAAATACAAGAAAAACACGGGTTGTCTCCCGAGAAGCGCTTTTATTTAATCCATGAGTCGTTAAGCTCGACTTGTAAATTGACTTTACAGTTCTCCCTCAAGGTGGATGGTACCGTCGCCATCATCCTCCTTGGTGTGATATTTTTTCAAACGATGACCATTAACTTTAAACAAAACACCTTCACTATTAATCAATTCAACTGTCCCATAAGGAAATATCTGTGTAACCATATACGGACCAGTCCATCGCGATTTTAACTAACCCGGAAACAAACGTAATCGGGAATTGTAAAGAAGTACTAGATCTCCCTCAACAATTTTTTTATGAATTTGGATCCTCTTATCATGCCATGTTTTCGTACGCTCCTTATAAATCCTCGAATTTTCGTATGCAGTGCAGTGTAATTCATCTAACTCATGTAACTGTAAAAACATGTGTTTTCCGGAAGCCTCCATATCCATATTACAACTTCGCAATGCCCAATATGCCTTATGTTCTAATTCAACTGACAAATGACAAGCCTTTCCATAAATCAATCAGAACGGAGTACATCCAATAGGTGTCTTGAATGCAGTACGGAAAGCCCATAATGCGTCATCCAGCTTCATCGACCAATCCTTGCGATTATTGGTTACTGAACGTTCCAGAATGCGCTTTAATCCTCTATTCGTAACTTCGACCTGACCACTCGTTTGCGGATGATTAGGTGTGGAAAGTCTATGTGTAACACCAAACCTTTTCAACACCTTTTCCATCAAAACATTACAAAAATGAGTTCCTCGTGTGGCACCCCCGATTTGTGATGCAGCGGAAGTCGGGTCGGGGCGCGACTAATCATGGATCATTACACAAAGTTAAGGCAAACGACTCTATATGAGACGTTTTGAAAATAATACAAAGTAATTACATTAGTAATTCAACCATTTTCATAAAGATTTGAGTTCGCGAATAGTTCAAGAGATTCTAATACATGACCAATATTACAAAATAGTAATGCAAGAAAATCTCTGATGTTTATAAATCATGCGACTCGAGCTATCGTTTCCTTGTAGGCCATCCTACTGTGTCTGCGTACCTGAGATTACATACTAAACGGTCAACATAACGTTGGTGAGTTCATAGGTTTGAAACAGTTATCAAAAGTTGGTAATAATCACAAGATTTTATCAGTGTTGCACAAGTGCAAAATAAGTGTATACTATTGCCATGAGTCTCACAGTTCGACGCTTAACCTAGTTTTTGCCTCGGGCAGACGTGTAATCCAGTACACCTGTAACAATCAAATATTAATGCGTCCGTGGGTCGGCTAGAGCGACTAGCCCGGACGGGGATGTCAATCCCCGATAGATCTATCCAATAATACTCGCGCTCATACGATTAACGAACTATGATAAAGTGAGGACTTTTAGTGGATTAAAGGTCTCATGCAATCCGTATAAGAGTTGTTTCAGTTACTTGTGATTATAATAAACAGTGTATGTAATCTCACCCCATAGTATAAAACAGTAAAAGAGGGGCTATGAGACTCACCTGAGTCTTGAAAGCAGTTGTATCAAAGGTGGGTGTTCGTGTCCCAAAGTGCAATCTCCTAGCGCCCTAAACGCGTAAGATTGTATGTAAGTGGTGGGTTAATGTCCACTTAGGTATGCAAGTGGGGGGTTAATGTCCACTTGTGCTAGCCATCCACTCAACTAGTTATGTCCAAAGTTTGTTTGTCGTTCGCGTTTAGAAAACATATATGGCCCGTTGGTGAAGGTTTGTATTAATAATTCTTAAAGGTATTATTATGATGTTCCGTTTTGATGTATACTCGTAAAAGTTCTTATTGAGCGTATCCGAGTAAGTATCATAGTCATGTATCATCGCGCGAAGTAAATTATTTTGTGAAATTATGTTTTTGGATCTATCTGTGTTGCGAACTGAGTTATTGCGATGCGAACTGAAATGCTGCGAACTGAAATGCTGCGAACCGAACTGAGAGGCTGCGAACCGAGTCGCTGCGAACCGAACCATTGGCTAACGAACTGAGCTTATCGCGAACTGAGATTCACAGACTGAGGGTTGGTTCACAGACTGAGGTGTTGCACAGACTGAAGGTGTTGCACAGACTGAAGGTGTTGCACAGACTGAAGGTGTTGCACAGACTGAAGGTGTTGCACAGACTGAAGGTGTTTCACAGACTGAGGGGTTTCACATAGTTTCTACTGCTCTTCTTGGTTTCTACTGCTCGTTTAGTTTCTACTGGTGACCAAGTTAATACTGCTAGTTCATGTACTTAGTTTCCACTGTTAATGTAATTTCCATGGTTTCCACTGTTGGTTCTTTCTTCCTTTGTTTCTACTGTTCGTTAGTTTCTACTGTTAGTTTGTTATTCCTTTGTTTCTACTGCTAATTCAATTCCTTAGTTAATACTGCTAGTTCATTTACATTATTAGTACTGTTAAGTTGTTTACATTATTAGTACTGCTAGTTCATTTTACTCGGTTACTACTGTTAGTGTATTTCCTTAGTTTCCACTGCTAGTTCATTTTACTCGGTTACTACTGTTAGTGTATTTCCTTAGTTTCCACTGCTAGTTCATTTTACCCGGTTACCACTGTTAGTGTATTTCCTTAGTTAATACTGTTAGTGTAAATGTTTAGTTAATACTGTTGAGTTAATACTGTTGGTTTTAAAAGGCAGCGACGCAAGGGTTGTGTCGCTAAGCTTCAGTCTGGGTGGCACAGACTCAAACTCAAGGGTTTTGCGACAAAGGTTGTGTCGCTAAGCTTCAGTCTGGGTGGCACAGACTCAAACTCTAGGGTTTTGCGACATAAAGGTTGTGTCGCTATAATCACAGAACGAAGGCTTCACAGACTGAGATCGATTGCTGCGACACTAAAGCTAGTGTCGCTAAGTCCACAGACTGAGCTCACAGACTCAGCTTTCAGTCTGTATTGGAGGGTTTTTATGACAAGGTCTAACGTTCTTATCTTTATCCGAAATCCTTACACTTTAAATCTCAATGTTTCAATACTTTGTGAAAAGTAAGTTTTATAAATTTTTGACAAACCCGAAGGTGTTCGGTTTTTGGGGCAGAAATACAACGATTTCCCGGGAGGTTATTTTTAAATGTTTGTTTTTAAGGTAGTTTCAAGTAAGTTTTCATTTCGGACCTGGTGAGTGAACTTGCTAGCACATTAAATCCACAAAATCTTACAAATAACAAGGAAAATTTGAAGAAAGTGTGTTCTTACCAGAAAAGTATGCGATGAGTAGGCTGTGGGTGAAAAATCGTGAAGCTCGACTCCTAATTCTCCGTTAACTTTCTTGTGGTTTTTGGTGAGATTTGAGAGTAAAATGAAAGAAACTGCTTTCTGTTTGTGTTTGTTGTGAGAAGAGAAATGAAAGAAAGTTTTGGTTAAAGTTCTGAAAGTTTTGACTAATGAAAGATTAGGTTGTGTGTGTAAGTAACCAATATGATAACTTTGCATTGGGGAATGTATGGGGCCGGTCTAGGGTGTCTAGGTTGTGTGAGACTTTTAACCAAGGTGGGCTCCACCTGATCTCTTTTACTTTTCTCTTTTATTTTAATTCAATTGTTTGTTTAAATTAAGATTGTTACATTTTAAATTATGTTTTCATCACGATTTCGAGCGGTTTCGCGTTACGTATCGTACGTTTTGCATGCAAACGTCGAGTGTTCGTATATTATTATACCTAATAATAATATAGGGTAAATAACTACTATTTAATTATAAAATAGGTTTACATTATTTATGAAAAAGGTTTTCACCAACGTCCATATAAATCGAGTCGGACTCCATCCGATTAAAATTGCGTAATTAAAATTTAATTACGTATGAGTGTATAATACAATATACAAAATGTTCCGTAATTAGTCCTATTTCACACTAATTACAAGTGGTAATAACCAACCATTTATTACTAATGACGGCCTAATTCGCCGGGTGTCACACCTCGATCACTGATCAAAGCTCTTGGTATTCCAAAACGTGAGAACAGTTGTTTTAAAAATTTCACGACAACTCTGGCATCATTCGTTGGCAATGCTTTTGCCTCTGCCCATTTAGATACGTAATCCACTGCTACCAAGATATACTTATTCCCATGGCTCAAAGGAAAGGGTCCCATAAAGTCAAGACCATGTATATCAAAAATTTTACAAGCTTGAATTCCTGTTTGAGGCATTTCATCCCTTTTTGAGATACTTCCCGCGCGTTGGCAAGCATCACAATTATGTACAAACTCATGAGCATCCTTAAAAATTGTTGGCCAATAAAAACCTGAATCAAGCACCTTCTTTGCTTTATAATTAGCTCCATGATGTCCATTAACTGGTCCCTTATGACAATGCGCTAAAATTTTATCACTTTCTTCACCATGCACACATCTCCTGATTATACCATCTGCACAAAATCGAAACAAAAACGGATCTTCCCAAAAATAATGTTTTAAATCAGCCAAGAATTTCTTCTTTTGTTGATAAAGCATATCTTTAGGTAAAATCTTAGTGACCAGATAATTAGCGTAATTAGCAAACCAAGGTACATCAGTATGTACTTGAATCGCCATTAATTGCTCATCGGGAAATGTGTCTTGAATCACTGACTCATTTAACTTCTCTAATTCAGGATTCTCCAATCTTGATAAATGATCTGCAGCCAAGTTCTCTACGCCTTTCTTGTCTCGTATTTCAATATCAAATTCCTGCAATAATAGAATTCATCGCAGCAAACGAGGTCGTGCATCCTGTTTATTAAACAAATACTTTAAAGCAGAGTGGTCAGTAAAAACAATAGTCTTAGATAAAACCAAATAAGAACGAAATTTATCAAATGCAAAGACTACTGCTAGAAGTTCCTTTTCAGTTGTTGTATAATTCTTTAGAGCATCCGTTAAAGTTTTGCTTGCATAATAGATTGGCTTAAATCTCTTTTCGATCCGTTGACCGAGAACTGCTCCGACTGCGTAATCACTTGCATCACACATTAATTCAAATGGCAAGCTCCAGTCTGGACTGGTCATAATAGGAGCTGAAATTAATTTTTCCTCCAGAGTGTTAAACGCCTTTAGACAAGCCTCAGTAAAAACAAATTTAGCATCTTTCTCCAATAATTGATTCATTGGTCGTGCTATTTTAGAAAAGTCTTCAATAAAACGTCTATAAAATCCTGTATGCCCCAAGAAACTGCGTACTCCCTTAACATTCGTTGGAGGAGGTAGTTTAGAAATTGCTTCTATTTTAGCCGGATCCACTTCCATCCCAACTCTTGAAATTTTGTGTCCAAGCACTATGCCTTCGTGTACCATAAAATGACATTTCTCCCAATTAAGTGCTAGATTAGACATTTCACAACGCTACAACATTTTCTTAAGATTGCCTAAACACTCTTCAAACAAATCACCAAATACAGAAAAATCATCCATTAAGATTTTCATGAAATCTTCCACCATATCGTGAAAATTTGCCATCATGCATCGCTAAAATGTTGCCGGAGCGTTGCATAATCCAAAAGGCATTCTTCGATATGCAAATGTGCCAAACAGGCAGGTGAAAGTTGTCTTGTCTTGATCTTCTGCTGCAATGGGTATCTGAAAGTATCCTGAAAATCTATCTAGGAAACAGTAAAACTTTGTACCTGCTAATCGTTCTATCATCTGATCAACAAATGGTAACGAAAAATGATCTTTTCTCGTGGCATCATTTAGTTTACGGTAATCGATGCACACTCTCCATCCTGTTACTGTTCGAGTGGGAATTAATTCATTCCTATCATTGGCTACTACTGTCATACCTCCCTTATTCGGTACAACATGGACAAGACTTACCCAAGGGCTATCCGAAATAGGATAGATTAAGCCAGCATCCAGCAATTTGATTATCTCTTTCCGCACAACATCTTTTACCTTAGGATTTAATCTTCGGAGTGGTTGCACCATAGGTTTGAAATCAGCCTCCATTAAAATCTTATGAGTGCAGTATGAAGGACTGATACCCTTTATATCAGTAATCTTCCAGGCAATAGCTCGTTTATGCTCTTTAAGAACCTGCAATAAACTTTCCTTTTCTACAGAGGTTAGTTTAGAAGAAATAATAACAGGTAACTCAGATATACCTTGGAGATAAGCATATTCTAAATGAGATGGTAACTCTTTCAGTTCCAGTTGAGGTGATTCTTCATAAGAAGTCTTGATTTCCAGGACTTCTGCTTTAGAACAAGGAATTCAGCAAAATGCAACAGGTGTATGTTCTCTACTTACTGATTCAGCTGCTAATTGATTAATCCAGCCATTGGTTGGATGCTGCGTTGTGCTTACTTCGTCTGTTGCGAACATCTCATTGAATTTTTCCAAAAGTCTATCAAACTCAGCTAAATCTTTAGCAATATCGAAATCTCCTGACCAGCTTTCCAGTAGTTATGGCTCCTACTGCTTATCTTCTAACAAATTCTGAAAAAATTCGTTATCCAAGTATTCAAAAGAGTTTAAATAATAGCAAGTATCATCCACATAATCAGGAAATTGCATAGATTGGTTTACATTTAAAACAACTTTTTCATATCCCACACGCATAGTGATTTTTCTATCAAAAACATCTATTAACGCGTGTGATGTGGCTAAAAATGGTCTGTCTAATATAATAGGGACTCTAGGGTCTTCGATCATATCTAAAATGACAAAGTCGTGTGGGAATACAAATTTGTCAACCTTTACTAACACATTTTCAACCATTCCCCTTGGATATTGGACCGATCGATCTGCTAATTCAATACACATGCAAATTGGTTTTGGTTCTCCTAATCCTAAACGTGTATACATAGTATATGGCATAAGCGAAATACTTGCTCCTAAATCAGCTAATGCATTTTTAATAGACAAGTCTCCAATTAAGCAAGGAATAGTAATACTCCCTAGGTCTTTTAATTTTGGTGGTAACTTGTTTTGCATTACGGCTGAGCACCTAGCATTCATCGTCACTTTAGTCACATTATTCAGCTTGCTCTTGTTTGTTAAGAGTTCCTTCAAATACTTTGCATATTTCGGCATCTGAGCTATTGCGTCCACAAATAGTATGTTGATATGTAATTGTTTCAAATTGTCTAAGAACTTGTGATAATGCTCTTCATCCTTTCCTTTTCGTAGGGCTGCTGGATAAGGTGGTGGGGGTGTATAATCTTTAATCACTACTTCTGGCTCTTTTTTCTTCGTTCCACCATCTTGTTTCTTTGATATATCTTCCATTTCTTCTTTCTTATCCGCCACCTGTTCAGAATTAACATTACTGTTAGCAAAAATAGGAGATTCAAGAATTTTACCGCTTCGTGTAGCCACCGCCTTAACATGCTCCCTTGGATTGATCTCAGTAAATCCTGGTAACATTCCTGGGAATTTTTCCTGTAAAACTTTTGCAATTTGATGAACGGCTCCTTCAATTTGCTTTATAGATGCTCCTTGGTTATGAACAACGGCTTCAGACTCATCTATCCTTTTGCTAGTGGTTGTGATGAATTTCTCATTAGCCTCAATAAATTTACTCATCATACCTTCCATCGATCCCATCCTATTTGAAAAAGATGGGTTCTGCCCATTCTTAACGAAATATCCTTGTGCCCTTTGTTGAAATTGGCCTCCACTACCTTGATTATTCCTTCGAAAGTTATTTTCTTGAGAATCTCCATAATTAACTTCTTCCGTAGCCAAATCTATATCCCTCTCTGGACAATATGTTCTCAGATGATTACCTCCGCATATCTCACAACCAATTCGAATCGCATAAACTTGCTCATTTAATTTTTTAATATCTCGCCCAGACTTTCTAGTTTTGCTGTTATTTCTGCAAGTCCCTCATTGTCTTCACTAAATCTCTTTCTTCCAACAAAACCATCGTCCCACAGTTGAGAATGTTTTGCAAGCTCCTCAATTCCTCTACGTGCCAAAATAGGAGTTTTCTTGGGTATCGGTCCTTGTGCATCCAATTGTTGACGAGTCGTACGATCAACTCCTTTGTAAACTACCGTAATTTCTTGTTGCACATTCAAATCGTGTTGTGGGCATTTATGTATCATTTCTTTGTATCGTTCCCAAGCTTGGAATAGAGATTCATCGGGTTTTTGTTAGAAGTTTTTGATATCGTCAATCATTTTTGAAGTTTTGGATGGGGTACAATACATCTTCAAAAATTTAGCACGTAGATCCTCCCATGTAGTAATTGAACCTGCTGGTTCATTGTTGATCCATCTTTTAGCTCCCTCTTTTAATGTTAAAGGAAACATTCTCAGCATAACTTGATCTCTGGTGACATTAGGGATATTAAACATATCAGCAATCTCTAGTATTTTCTCCACATGCTCATTGACATCCTCTTTATCTTCACCTTTAAAAGGATTTTCTCTAAGTTCCTTAAGGAACTGTCCCTTCAATTCAAACTCTACTTCTCTGGCTATTGTTGGGCGGACTACTCCTGGGCGAACATCTCCACGAGTTTGATTCGTGTAGTCCTCGATAGTCATATTAGCTATATCCTGATCCATTTCTTGTTCTTTCTCTTCCTTAGTATCACTAGGGTATCTTGTAGGTGATCTGGAAAGTACCTTGCAACTTTGGGAATGTAAATATCTCTCAGGTTCTTCAAGTGGATTTGCAATCTCCGGATTAGTTCTCCGGGTCATGAAACAACCTGAAGACCAAAAACAAATTTAGAAGTACTAGGAAAATGCAACGTACAAAAAATTATAAAAGTTATTTTAGAAATACTTAATCAATCTACAAAGTCAATCAAAAGTCCTCGGTAGCTCCACTGTAAAATACTCAGAAGCGGAGAAGTAGGTCAGTGCGAATCTTATTAAAAAACTACTTCTTTCGGGAAGTAGAGCTACCCTCCTTATACCTCTATTGTGTTGTTTCAACAATGGGTGAGCTGATTTTTCAGATGATCAACAATGTATAAAGATATCTTTTTAAAAGGAAAAATACAAATTTTTAATTTAACAAACCGCTTCCCCGGTAACGGCACAAAAAATTGATGCGTGTTAAGTTGTAGTTAAAAATAACAAGTTTTAATTGATTGGAAATACTAAAGTAAACTTAAACACAATCAGGCAAGAATACCTGTTCGTATTATAGTATAGCTTTGGTAAGACCGAGTCGAACCACAGGGAATCGGTGTAAATTAAAATAATTAATTAAACCTAAAATTACAAAGTACAATTAAATAAAGGGGGCGTTTTAGTTCCGTACGAACGATTTTTAATAAGAAAACTAATTAAAATATAAACAATTAAAAAGATAGAAAGTAACTTGAAAGTAATCAGATAGATAAGCATGTATTTACTTAGAATTGTGATTTTTCGATTCAGGTTTCAGATATTTTACTGAATAGTAGATTGTTTATTATGGTAATTTCAACATATATGGACAGCCTCCTGTTAAGGTTAACTAATCCCTAATAAACCTTACCTTAATACTAGATTCTCTTGAATACACTGAAGCGTGTTATTAACATAAACTTTATTCTGTTAATCCTATCAACAGATCATTAAGATTCATTCAGCGACCTCGTGATAACGCAAGTCTATAACTATTGGGTAAATAATTATCATATCAATTAGGTTATATTAATTGCTAGTCTCTTAACCTATTACCGGTTACAGTCTCAAGCTACAATTAACTAATAAATTACTTAATTGCAAATAATCAATCGACTTATACAAACGTTAGTTAGAGCATAAATCTTTTGACCACGTTAAGTAACAATTAATTAACACATAATTAATATGGATCTTTCGAATAAACTTAATAACCATTCATAACTTGAATCAACATAAACATATCATAAAACCTTCATTTAATAATCATTCATCTAAGTAAATACAACAAAAGAATTAGCTCATGTTTATAGTAAATAGAAAAGATTAAGAATCAAACCCAAGAAACCGAACTAATCTTCGTTAGGGTTGAAAACCTTCAAACCCTAGCTTCCTAGCCTCCTAATACCTCCTTTAGTCGACCTCTAAACCCTAGAACCGAATTAAGGTTTACTTAATTCGAATGTTATTGTATATGGTTAAGGGTTGATAATGGCCTTTATTTATAGATTTCAGAATCGCGAATCCAACTGCCGGTAAGATTTTTCAACCGCCGGTTGGGTTGGATTTTTACCTGAACCCGGCTTTTGACCCGCGCGTTCGACCGACTTCCATATTTGAGTTCAACCGCCGGTTGGATATT
This sequence comes from Gnaphalium uliginosum, assembly GCA_963930675.1. Classification (NCBI taxonomy): domain Eukaryota; kingdom Viridiplantae; phylum Streptophyta; class Magnoliopsida; order Asterales; family Asteraceae; genus Gnaphalium; species Gnaphalium uliginosum. Next base: position 24,074,461 of record OZ005684.1, on the reverse strand, counting down.
CGAACCGTCGGCTGAATGTCAATTCAAGAATATTCCATGCTTCGGGCTGGGCTCTCTTCTTGTTGGGCCTCCATCCGATTTTTATCCTTTCATTTGGCCCAATATTTTATTTTTGTCAGTTTTCAGCACGTTTTCGTTCCTTTTCTTTTTTTTTTCTTTAATTTAAACACCTTTTTGCAAATATAAACGAAATCAGTAATATATATAAATAATTTGCAATAAAATGCTTTGAAATAGGAGAATATTATAATATAAATAAGACATTATTTGATGTTATCAACACAAAATCTGAACTTTCAACCTGCTAACTTCTCCATACCCGAAACCCAACATTTAGTAGAAAGTTCGGATGAGGCCGAACCCGAACCCGAACTCGAACCCGAACGCGAACCTGAGCCCGAACCCGAACTCGAACCCGAGCCCGAACCCGATACCCAAACCGACAAAAATGGTAAAAGGGTTCAAATTAGGTGAACCGACGAGGAGGCAAGAATATTGGCGGAACGGTGAATACATTGTTCTGAAAATGGCGTTCAAGGAAACTCTCAATCAAATGAGAGTTTTTGGAATAAAATCCACTAGGGTTACAATTCCGTTGCAAGGGTTAGACGTAAGCTTATCTTAATCACGGGAAAATGAAACAAAATTTCCCACGACACAAAAGTATTCCAAGGCATATACAAAAATTTTGCCGAGATTTGCCCTCAAAGCGGTGCCGGAGATAAAGATGTTTTAAATGAGGCCTGAAAAGGTTTCAAGCAACAAATGGACAACCGTAAATTCATTTACGAGTCATGTTGGGATGTACTAAAACATTATCCAAAATTCTTTGCCGAACTGGGCGTAATGGTCAACAAACGTCCATTCCAACCCGAACCTGAAGCCACCGATCTTCACGTGAACTACTTCCCGATGTCTTCATCTCTTGAAGAAAATATGATAATGTTGTTCCGAGACGACCCAATACGCCGTCCACCGGGGCGAAAGTCGGCCTAAAGTTCAGCTTCATCGGACGCCGGTTCCTCTTCAAGAAGTAGTATACATTCCGAAAAACTTGAAACTCTTTTCGCGGTTAAGAATACCGCCTTAATATCACAAAAGGCAATAACAACAATTACCGAGAACAACATGAAAAAAACGGCTTACAAGGAGTTGAGCTTTCTTTATAAAAAATTCCAAAGTTTGCCCCAAAAAAGGAACTCAAACTAATCAAAACGGCTCGAAAAGAAGTGGTGGAACGATATCAAGACATGTATGGAGGACAAGACTCGGACGAAGACGAAGACGAGGCCGAAGACACGAATGAAGCTGACGAATCGAGCTCAGATTAGACTACTTTATTTTAATTCTAGTGTTTTTATTTAATTAATGTAATGCTCTTTTTTTTATCTAGTTATTATAATTTTTTAATTAATTCTAATGTTTTTTTATTTTAATGAAATGTGTTTTATTTTAATTATTGTGTTTTACATATTTAATTTATTAGTTGTGGGTCCCTGAAAAAAAACTGACGGAGCACTGATAGCAGGGGCCTGTCAGTTTCTATCAGTTTTGTGAAAAGGCTGACGTGACGCTGACGTGGCCCATCAGTTTCAGTATACAGTTGGGAGGAGTATTATAACCCACTAGTTATCAATATTATATGTTTTTCTTATAGAACATGATTGAAAAAATTAGATGTATATATGCAGGTGTGATGATTATGTTCTTGGGAACACAATTTCAATTTATTAAAGTTGTTTGATAAATGTGTAATCACTGCATCTTATATAATTGAATGCTTTGAATCTGTGCCAAATCATATGGTTAAGTCTCAATTTGATGCCATGTAAGCATATGTAAATTAGCATGGATCAACAATCAATATTTTTTTTTCTTTTTATGATTCTACCAAATTCAAAAGGGAGACTTGATAGAAAAACTTGATAAAACACTTACAAGTACCAACTTATCGTATGTTTATATAAGTGGATTCATAAATTAAAATGACCCGTAATATGACTCTTTATAGTATTAAATAAACATATTTTTTATAAATTTCACAAAAAATAAGTAATTAGTAGTTTTGAAATAAATAACATACAAAACGGGCTAATCATTTATTGAACCGGTAGAACAATTTTATTTGGACGAGTAGCGCTTTTGATAAAATTAATTCTTTTGAAAAAATTTACTTCGCATTCCAAACGGACTTGTGGCTAAGACTACCCCTAGCTTTTATGTTGCTCCGCCCATATTATTGCTATATTAGATAACCATTGATCTACTAATTATTGCACAATGTGTATTGTTCTAATTAACATGAAATTTAGATGATGTTTGAAGATTTGTGATAGAACCAGAAGCGATATTGTTGGGTCACTGGTCGTTGAACAACGAAATCACTGAAGTATTTACCAGTAGAAATGATGAAGTCAAACTACTGTCACTAAAGAAGAAGATCACTGTTATCACTCGTCTCTTACAAGTGTTTAGCAGAGTGATTGAATCTCAACTCGGTGTACTCACCGGTCATCCTCATGACAGTGAAAGATTCAAGTCACTCACTCTATTTAATAAAGGTAGTAGTCGCTGTCCCTGAATAAAAGACAGTTGCTGAAAGATGATAAGATGAATCACTTTACAAGAGCATGTTAGCTCACAGTGAGTGAAAAAGTATATCACCTTTCAACGAATGAATCAAGAATAATACTGTTATCTTTGCACTCGCTGTTTGATAGTCCCTTTTCAAGAAAAACGTTAGCAACATCTAAAGAATACAAGTGAAGAATTGATGACATCAAGGTTGATTGTGATTGGAGGATTTCCAAGTCATAAATTCAACATGAATCAGAAATGGGGACCACAAAATCTTCTCTAACTATTTCAGTTAGGGTTGAACCAATAAGGCCGCGATACATGTCATTCTATATTCTGAAATAATATGAGATATTTATGGGCGTATCTTGGCTATATATAGAGTGACATTTATACTTAGAAATTTTCCGTTTTTGTGTTAATCACTGAATATCAGTGAGTAGTTTGTCTAAGCACAATATGTGTCAGCGAGTAACTGTGAACGTTGTTTGTCAACTACAGTTTGCTTAACGAATGTAATAGATTAGCTTTAATGTTTGATTTGATCTTAGCTTTGGCTATATCATTCCGCAATCAACACTTGGTGTAATTTGTGATTAATACAATTCACTTTCAGCTTCTGTTGCATTCATTTACTTGCTTTATTATTAACCGTTTTCAGTCTCTGTTTGCAAGTAATCACGATTTAACTTAAACAATTATTAACTAAAATCATAAACAAGTTTTAAATTGTATTCAAGCCCCCATCGCCTCTTCTACAATTATTTTACTTATTGTGACTCCAGTTCATTAACTGAAAGTAATATGGGACAAACAAATATTATTAAGTGTTGTAATCTGGGACAAACAAATATTATTAGGTGTTGCTAAAAGGGTAAAAGCTATAAATTAGCAATATAAATATTTTTTGTTTCAATGCTAGTGTACCTATTAAATTATTAACGTAGGTAATGTACTAATGTAGGTAATTTAATGTACTAATGTACTAATGTAGGTAATTTAATGTACTAATGTAGGTAATTTACTGCCATGTCGAATAAAAATAGACACATTCTTAAAAATTAGACAAGAAACTTGAGCTTAAAGTACTCTTATTGGAGGTTAATCATCATTTATGAGTTTGAACCTTATTTTCTAGAACTAATGGTGTATGTATTGCGCAAAGACAATTGAACGCCAATTTGATACATTATTCCTGCAAAAGTTAAATTAAATTGAACAAGTTAGCTATTATGCAAAAGTTAAATTAACTAGTGGCGTAATGAACAAGTCTTCTTATCAAGCCTTGCCCATCACGCACGTTATCATCCTTAAACTTAGTTGCACATTACTTTACTACTTTACTTCAATGTTTCCTTCAGCGTCACTCACATATTTCTGCTATGATTATTTGTGATGAATCTCAAATGACTTCACTTAGGTCGATCCCCCAACCAATAACCGTGTGAAGCTCAATTGTGATGCATTTTATAAACAACACCGAGCTGCCTTGGGTGTTATTATTCGGGACTCTACACGCTCAATTGTCTTATGTTCAGGTGAGATTTGGCCACCTTCTGATCATTTCACATATGAACTCTTAGCTATACGGAACATTTGTCATTTAGCTAACTCACATGGTTGGGAAAACACCATAATTGAGTTTGATTCTAAAACTGTCATTTCTTATGTTTCACGAAAGCCGATCCTCCCTAGGTTGTAGCTGCAATGGTAATTGATCTCAAGAATGGGCATCCCAACTTTCTTTATCTTTCTCATTGGTTAATTGTACATATAATTTAGCAGCTCATCATGTCGCTAAAATAGCTTTTAGTTCTCATATAAACTTTGTTTGGAATGTAAACTTTCCGGTTGAGCTTTCCTCAATTGCGAGGAGTAATAATGATTAAGTTAATAAAATCTTGGCCTAGGCCCTGTGTTTGTTAAAAAAAAGCTATCATGAGGAGTAGGAAAAAGTTTAGCAATTAATCACTTAGTAGTAAAATTTGCTGAACACATTATTAATTTAACGAAACATGAATTCTATCTTCGTTCAATTATCAATTAACTTCTTGATGATGAAAACCTGAACAACCCGATCCATAAAAAGAGAAGGAAAAAGAAGAAGCATTCGAATTGCACTGTTAATTCGTTCTAAATACATATGTATTTGCAAGACCCATAAAACTGTCCGAATACATGCTTATTTGGCACGACCTCCATGAATCGGAGTATTTGACACAATGGTCCTTAACAATTTCAAATACTTTGTTATTTGCCTAATTTTTTATTTGTCGTTTCAAATGTGTAGTTAATAGCATGTCGTTTCAAAAAGCTATTATTGAGTCGACTTTTATTTACCACTAGATGGATGGCCCGTGCTATGGATGGCCCGGGATGCACGGGTCTTGTACGTTCCGATGTTTAAATATTTAGTTTGAGTGGTCAGATTTTGATAATTGTTTCTACTACAAACTCTTCATATGTCCAAATTTGAGGATTAAAAAGTGGATAGTCATTGCCACATAGAATTATATGTTTTTAAGCTGGTAAAATTAAGTAGATAGAATGTTAACCAATCAACACTTATAAAATATGATTTATCTATGGGCCAAACCCAGAATGTACCCAGAAAGAGTATCAGTTTTGTTGTTATGTAACGAAGGTTTGTGGTTGTTGATATACGCCCATCTTGTTTCATATCTGTCCATCACTCCATCTTCAAATATGAATGTGTTCGTAAATAAAAACTATTTAGTTACCCTCTATAAAAGGTTGCAAAAAGTCAAAGTATAGTATGTGTATTTGTATATATGTTGAATAATTACAATAACTAAATATGAGTGAAATTTTATCAATGGTAATAGCATAGTGAAGGTATTTTTTTTTACTTTTAATGTAGTCACAAATCTTTGGGTAATTGAGATGCAGTTTTGGTAGGTTATCAAAGCAAGCATTGTAATAAAGCAACCATTGTAACAAAGCAACCATTTTGTGGTAGTGAGATATTAAAAGACATGGGTGCAATTTTGGCTATGGATTAACAAATACAGGTTTTCTAAAATGGGGTTTGATGTTACCCGTTGTTTTGTTTATGTGATTTATGAATTTTTTTTAGGCTAATAATGGTTAGTACTTCCATTAAGATGGTCAGTTAATTGTTTAGAAGAAGTAAGATAAATAATTAGTTGCATAGGCAAAGGGTACAGGAGTACCTCTAAATTTTGATGAAGATCGGTGAAAGTCTCCTTGTAAATAATATTTCTTATGTGGTGGTGCAACTTCTTATCATTGTCTTTGATCATGAGAATTTTAAGTCCCTTTGGGTTTATTACGCTAGACAGTGCAATATATAGTTGACCATTACTAAACACAGGGGTTGGCAAATAAAGGCCAACCAAATTAAGTGATTGACCTTGACTTTTGTTAATGGTCATTGCATAACATGGTTTTATAGAGAATTGTATTCTTTTCATTATAAAAGGCCATTTTGATTTGGTAGATGTGAGCGCGATTCTTGATATTAAGGATGTGTTCCCTGTGTGAGACCCAACAATGATTCTGGCCCAAAGAACAAATTTTGTTAGATCTGTGATAATGAGGCGAGTCCCGTTACACAACCCCTCGCTTGGATATACATGGTGCAGAAGCATGACTGATAGCCCTGTTTTGAAGTTTAACTCATCAGGTGGCATCCCTTGAAATTTTAAGGAATTTAAGAATTCGACGGGGTAGATTTGTTCTTGATCCAAAGTGTCGGTTGATCCCTTACAAATTTCATCTGAGCTTTTGTAGGTTACTGATGCACCCTATAAATTTTTAAACATATGTTTGATGATCTCATATGCATCATCATTCTTTGGAGTCAAAATAGCTCTTTCTCGCAAGTAGTCTTCATCATGTTGTCGTGTGGTGAAGTCTCAGAATGTTGTTATTACAATTTCTTTAATTGGAGAATTTGATGATTTAATAATGAATTCCTCCGGAATTTGAATCCATGTTGGTTCATATTCTCCTTCTTTCGCTTTTACCTGTAGATTTCCATCTCCAACATCTAATACCCATTTATTAAATTTTTGTTTTTTAGTATCAACCTCCCCATTTGCAGCGTACTTATTCACTCTCATGATGAGTATAAGCCTGAAAACTTTACAATACTTCCACAAATCTGATCTGTTGATACATGCTTGAACAACCTCTGGTCTTTTGCCTTTCGGGATGACATGTAAAATTTGTCTAAAGTCACCTCCCAGTAATACAGTGACACGCCACTAGTGGTCGGTCAGGAATTACCCTGTCGTTGGATCGGCTACTAGCGACGTGTCGGTGTGTCTTAATATTTATAAATGCTGGGGACCTAAGTTTAACTAGGGCTATATGACTTAAAGGTTGTATAGCAACAAGTATGACCTAGGATTGTTCTTCAAAATCACCTGTATTGTGAAACAGAGTAATCAGGATGTCCAAATCAATCTAGTGAAGAGGTTTTGAAAATAGTTGGGAGTTGGTTTTGTTTGTTTTCTAAGTTTTACTACTAATTAATACTGGACGATAAAATAAAATAGGGATAGCAGTCAGGATAGAGGGGGTGTTTGTTGTGACTTCGTTAGCCTTGCTTTGGGATGATGTTTAAGTTTAAGTTATGAAAACGTAGATTTGTATTTTATTTGTTTTAAGTTAACACTAGTACCCTACTGATTGATTGCTCAATCAGTATGTCACTGAATAACTAGGCTATCATGATTCTGATCGGAGGAGGCTGCTCAACTCTCAACATTCCCATGTTACGGAACAGTAACCCTTTCCTGGAATACGGAGATTCTTGGGTGCATGAATAGAGTAACAGACCCACTAACAGTCCGACCGTTCTTAACACCACAATGATACTTAATTGAATAAAACATTTAAGTTTAAGACTTGGTTGGTGTTTGATTACTTTCCATCAATGGTTTTGTAGAATCCAGGGTTGATAGACAAATTTGGAATACTCGATGATTCATCGTCTTCCTTTCTGGATTTATAAACTAAGTTTGTATTTTAGATCATAGATTCTCCATTTATAATTTAAACCAGCCCTCACTTATATTTAACCAATAAATCCCTAGTTTATTCACAGTGTATAATACTTGTCTAAAACAGCATTTCCATGGCTTCGAAACCAGACCATGTTATTTAAAAACAGATATTTCATCCAAAATTTATTCACGGTGTACAATACTTGGTTAGTATTTCCACGGCTTCAAAACCAAAACACGGATAATTAATTACCCCTGATATGACATCTTATCAAAAAGGTTTAAACCACGTTTATTGGTGGAAAGACATTACTTGAAATTGCGGTTTAAAATAGTAGACAAAATGTGTAATCAAAGCACCGAGTTTTCATTTGTAATTATAATAGTTTGGAACATTATTCCAAAACGGATTGTTCCCACGACTTTTCATAGCTTCCATGTTCTGTACTACACACATTGGTGTTTTCAGCGCTATACCAATGATAAGCCATTTTACGTTACTTCCGTTGGTTCATAATGACATCATCCCAATTAATACGATTAACGACATCCCAACAAACACACAATATAACTACTCACTAATCATGGCAAGTATTCCTAAATCTAGCATAATAACATTCATAACATGCATTATAATAGATAAGGAAAGATATAACCGTAAATAGTGCGTAGTTTGAATATATGCTGATAGATTACAACGAGCGGAACTTCCGAATATCTTTGACAACATTACAATAAAAGCCCCTCCAAGTATCTTCAACAATATTACAATAAAGCCCCTCCATTAGTCTTGGTTAAATATTAACCAAGAACTAACTGACTACTAACCTAACTAGCTGATTCTAGAGAGAGAAGCTAGAGAGAGAGACTAGAGAGAGAAAGAGTGTGTGAGAGAGAGTGTGAATGAGAGAAATGAGGTGAAAGGTGTGTTTTGAAATGAGGAGGAGGTGGGTATTTTTTAGGGAAAGGCCCAAGACTCCCGTACAAGCTCCAAATCACAAAATACAAGCCGAAATTGCATAGTATCATAAAGAGCCACCCCCAGTATTACCCATCCGCCAGGAGAATTTATAAACAAATACAGATCTTTAGTATCATCCTCAATACTAAGATATATCATAAGACCAATAAGTTGATTTGAGATCTTGCTATCAACCTCTTGACCTAAAAAAAGTAATCTTTCTCGATAAAGTCGGTTGATTAGGGGAACAGCCCCGAACCTCAAAATAACTGAAAAACGACATCACCGGAGGGAAAGGGAGGTCGTATACGGCATGCTAGGGCCATATACGGTATCCCTGATGCCGTATGGTGTTTTGCCCGTTGTTCGGTACTTTGTTCATTGCTTGTTTCGCACGTATCTTCTTTGTTTCTTGTCCGTTTGGCTTGATTCTTTCGCCTATGATCTCGAAATTCCGTTACGCTTCTAATGAAACCAAAATCATGTATTTTGGATGTGTGTAGCTCATACATGCTCGAAATGCGTTCAGTTGATCTCAGATGCCATATCTTCTCCGTCCCTTATCCGTTTTGCTTGATTCTTGATTCCCCGATCTCGTAATCACCTATGGAATCATATAAGATAAGTTAGGAAGTGTATCTCATAGGGTAAATAAAAGTGTAGGAATCAGGTGAAGTTTATTTGCTTCGTTTTGCATATTATTTGTATGTTTTTAGTGATTTTTATTGCAACGTCTATATTTGAACCACTTTAGTGATTTTTAGTATATAAACATTGATTTAAGATGTTTTCACTAATTAATAGCTCAAATAGCGAGAAATATTATACGTAAAAATATGACATTTTATGCTACATCAAATATTCCACACTTAGACGTTGCTTGTCCTCAAGCAACAACTCGGTCTTGCATCTCGTGAAAACATTTTAAGACCAATTTGGGTGAGTTAAAATATACTCAAAAGTTACCACTTCCTCATGTAAGCAAGTTATTTCACGAACATAAGGAGAGATAACGTGATCTTCTCAGAAACAAGAAATAACTTTCTTAGGCGTACTTCCAACTCTCGTGATCTTGGAGTATACATGACCAGGTGATCTCACAAAAGGTGGTCACTCAATTCACTCAAAGTATATCGGGTTACCTATCATTCTTGTGACACCCGACAAATTAGGCCGTCATTAGTGATTAATCATAGATCATTATTGCATGTAATTAGTGTGAAATAGGACTAATTACGATAGCACCTTGTATATTGTATTATACGCACGTACGTAATTAACTGTAAATTACGCAAATTCGATCGGATGGAATCCGACACAATAAATATGGACGTTGGTGAAAAACATTTTTTTTTACTAAATAACCTAATTATGATAAATAATTGTTATTTAACTTATATTATTACGATAATATTTAAAACGTTTCACGTTTCCTACAAAACGTATCGTACGCGACGAAAACGCACGAATCGATTCCGACACCGAACGAAACCCGCCAAATATGTTAAAAAGATTCAATAAGGTATTAAAGAACATTTTGCCAATTTAAAATAACAATGTCGTATTCAAGTATAAACACGAAAACTAAACGTTAACAATTAAATTTTAAAACACGCGATTAACGTTTAACCGAACGAGTAACGTAACACGAAATCGAGGAAACGAGGCACGAGCCCGGGAACCAACATTGGACCGAGCCCAGAGTCAGCCCAGCCAGGCCCAGTTCGGCCCAACATCCCTTGGCCCATTTCTTTATTAAAACCTTCCCACCCTAAATCAAACCTCACTTTACACACTCACTTCACTTGTTTCTCACTCCCTCACTCTCTCCCTCAACTTCCAGCCCAAACCACCACCACCACCACATTTCCAGCCCCTTCCAAGAGCTCTAATCACTACCAACACCATTTACACCACTACGAAGAAGAAGAACAAGCAAAAGAACCCGGACCAAGTCGCAGCAGCCCTTTCTTCTCCATTTCGACTTTAAATCGAGTTTTCTTTGTAAGAATTCCTTCAAATCTTGTTCATTTTCCTTGGATGATGTTAATATACATGTTAGAGGTTCGTTTATGCTAATTATGTCCAAGATCTAAACCGAAAACCAAAAGATAAAGCTAAAAACTTTCGGGTAAAGCTATTAACCTTCGGACAAAAACTTAACCCGAATTTGACACAAGATATCTAACTCATTTCTTAACCAAATCAAACGATTCTTGAGTCTAAAATCAAGTTCAAGGAGTCTACTTTCGAACCCAAGTGGTTTGACGATTTTCTGAGGTCATTTGATATACGAAAACGATTTTACAAAAAGATGTGTCTGGACTGTTGTTTTGGACAGAAAAATCGACCAACTTTGAGAAAGCATATCTCGAGATCTACAAATCCAAATCGACTGAAACCACTTGGAAAAGTTTGATTTTTCTGTTACCTTTCAAAATTGTACTCGCACTTTTTCTGAAGCTTTGTAAATCGTGAGATATGAACCAAACACTGAGCAAAGGTCCAAAAATCGACCTGCTGGACCTTTGTCTAATCCTTGGACGATTTCGTGAGCTATACTTGACCAAAAGTTATGAAATTTTTACTGGAAGTAGCTAAGACATGTAGGAACAACTGTGATTTTTCTTGGAGTCCACTTCGAAACTTTAGTTAGTCAAAACGAGCCCCGAAAACGACCCAAAAACTCGGGAAATAAACCCATGGACTGATTTTGTGACAAAAATGAAACGACACTTTCGGGTTAACTATAAAACGTAACGACAATTTTCCTAAGCTCTAGTAACATATTTAAGACTTCCCTAAAAGTTTCGGGTCAAACCGAGCACATTTGAGCAAGTTCCCGAACAACAAAAACTTCACAGCCCGTCTGTGTCGGAGAAGGCCCAAAGTTATTGCGACACAAAGCTTGTGTCGCTAAATCGTACGACAGCAGTACCAATCGGCGACACAAAGCTTGTGTCGCTAAATCATAAAGCAGTACTAACTTGCGACACTAAGTTAGTGTCGCAATAGTTCAACTGGCAGTATTAACGCTTGTGTCGCTAAATCTCAAACAGTACTAACCTAATGTCGCAATATGTCTTGTGTCGCTAACTATTTTCAATGTCGCTGAGGCTAGCGACACAACGACTTGTGTCGCATACTTATAGAAATCATGACCTGCGACACTAATACCTATGTCGCAAAATTATCTTAAATTCACATTCAGCGACACTACCCTCATGTCGCAACACCCCATAGCGACACAACATCTGTGTCGCATAAACAGTCTGATTGAAAACCTCATTTACTAAGGAACGTTTTCGGGAACAACAACTATATCATATGCGATGCTACTTGAACACACAACACCTATACCATTACAAGTATACAACGAAACGAAACATAATAATAAAGTCTTCGAGAATTATTATTGCAAAACATCACCAACGGGCCATACATAATTTCTAAACGCAAACAATGAACAAACACTTGGACATAACTAGTTGAGTGGACAACTAGCATGAATGATCTTTTGAGACATTCACTCATACATAACCTTGTGCGTTTAGGGCGCCAGAAGGTTACACTTTGGACAAACGTTTATTAACTTAAACGCACGCTTACAAGACTCAGGTGAGTCTCATAGCCCCGCTTTTACTGTTTTATACTATGGGGTGAGATTACATACACTGTTTATTATAATCACAAGTAACTGAAACAACTCTTATACAGATTGCATGAGACCTTTAATCCACTGAAAGTCCTCACCTTATCATGGTTCGTTAATTGTATAAGCGCGAGTATTATTGGATAGATCTATCGGGGATTGACATCCCCGTCCGGGCTAGTCGCTCTAGCCGACCCACGGACGCATTAATATTTGACTGTTACAGGTGTATTGGATTATGCATCTGCCCGAGGCACAAACTAGGTTAAGCGTCGAACTGTGAGACTCATGGCAATAGTATACACTTATTTTGCATTCGTGCAACACTGATTAAATCTTGTGATTATTACCAACTTTTGATAACTGTTTCAAACCTATGAACTCACCAACATTATGTTGACCGTTTTAGTATGTATTCTCAGGTTCACAACAGGAGTAGGGCTACCCCAAGATATGATAGCTCGAGTCGCATGCTTACAACCATCAGAGATTTTCTTGCATTACTATTTAGTAACATTGGCCATGTATTAGAATCTCTTGAACTATTCGCGAACTCCAATCTTAATGTAAACAGTTGAATTACTAATGTAATTACTTTGTATTATTTCCAAAACGTCTCATATAGAGTCGTTTGCCTAACTTTGTGTAATGATCCATGATTAGTCGCGCCCCGACCCGACTTCCGCTGCATCATAATTTGGGGGTGCGACAGATTGGTATCAGAGCCATAGTTATAGCGAACTAGGTTGCATTAGTGGACCTAGACTATAACTTTTAGGTAGTATTCCCCATTAGGCATAACTAGCTCAGGAATTTCTTCATTCAATTTTAATTAACATAGCCTGATCAACTATGTACAATTAAAAGGGAATCGATGCAGGACTTGATCTGGTTATGGTAAATGGGAATACATTAGACGACTTTGATAACATTAGAGGCAGGACAAAAGTATTCCATACTATACTTATTAGAGTATTGTATGTCATACGTATATATATAGTTCTCACGTACTAAAACTCTGACCACAGAATGGCAGACTTTCCTAACCGCATGACTATCACCGAGGGAGACGAAACTCCAAACTCATCCAGCCGTGCTCCTTCGGGGTCCCGTCGCCCACGCACCAGGAGCGATACCAGAGCCAACCAGGCCAGACCTCGGTCGAGAAACGCCGCAGGCATTCGAGTCAGAGACCACCGTCAAGCGGAAACACGCGAGTGGGACTGGTAGTCAAACGCACTAGAGACCTGGAGACACGAGGAAGGGATCCAGTCAACCGCAGAACCCATGGATATTTCTCCTTACACTCAAGAACCCACTCATCACACTGTTCCAGTGTTAGCTGCGAGACTTCACCGTCACGAGAGGAGACTCGAGACAATGAGAATGGAGCAAAGAGAATTACGGGGTGACATGACTCAATCCCTCCAGAACCAGGAGGATATAGCAGAAGTCGTGAACCTCACAAACGACCTAGCAACGGATACGAGGGACGAGCTTATGGAGTTGCGGATTAGAATGCAACAATGTGAGCAGCGTTCCCAGGAGGCTGAACAGCTCTCGCGTATGCTAGAGCAACGTCTAACGCTAGCTGAGGAGAGTGCGCGACAGGCTGGCAGACTCGCAGGAGCGATCGATCGGATCATCACTCTACTACCACAGGCAGATCGACGTCGGGATTAGTGTAATAATTGTCATGTAACGTGTTGGGAAAAACAATGATCAAACCTAAGTTATAAATCTGAAGAGTCAAAATCTAACTTAGTTGTATTCAGGAAACTTAGTGAAATTCCTGAGTCTGTGTTTCTGAGTCTGTGCTACACAGACTGAAGAATTGTTTCTGAGTCTGTGCTGCACAGACTGAAGATCCTCACAGACTGAAAGCCATGCTCTTTCTGAAGACTTATGAATTCATCATCTGAAGAATGAAGATTGAATACAGAAGGCTTCACAGACTGAAGTTCACAGACTGAAGATCACAGACTGATGAGCACAGACTGAAGAGCACAGATTGAAGAATGAAAGTACAAATGTACAGGAGATATTCTTCTTTCCTTAGGCTAGATACAACTGATAAGATGTTTGAGAAAGGTCAAACATCATATAAAGGTTCTCTTCTCAGCAAAGAAACCTTTTACCTTTTTGCTTTTTCTATTTCCAAGAAAAGCAAAAAGGAAGGCGTGCAAAGTTGCCCAAGATGCATCTGTTATCCCTTGGACAACTATGTAAGCTGGATAATATAGAGTTACATCCAACTCTATAAATAGCAGTTCAAAAAGCACTGCTATCATCCAAGAAATTCAAGAGAATTAGTATACTAGACCTTTGAGCTTAGGCTAAAGCATTACCACACTTACTGTGAAGTTTGTAGTGATAACTGTATCTTTGTATACTACTTGGATCGTATTCAAACCATCTGTGTGGGTTTGAATACTTTGTCATCTTTGTGAGACAAACACTTTATTGTGAATAATACTTTGATTCATAATAAACTCTGTGTCAAAATTAATCGTGTTTTCCGCCTAGATTAATTTAAACTTGTTTGATATAAACTTGGATATAAACTTGGATATGAACTAACACGTTAAGATAACTGTTATCTAATCTGTATCTAAGTTTTGGGAACCTTGTGACCCAACAACTGGTATCAGAGCAAATAAAGATTTAATCTTTAACGATCAAAGGAACCCAGTTTATCAAACAATCATCTAAATTCATTTTCTCTACATTTTTCTTCCTTAAAAAATGACTTCTTCTATTGCTATGGCTGGGAAGGGAATTCCAATCTTCAATGGTGTAAATTTTACCCACTGGAAATTGAAAGCTGAATGGTTTCTTGCTAGCATTCATGATGAAATGCTTAGAGTCATTCAGGAAGGACCCATTATTCCTGGCAGAATAGTTCCTGCAACTTTAGATGCAAATGGTATTATTTTGACACCTGAAAAATTTGTTGAGGCTGCCAAAAATACCTGGACTGATCTAGACAGGCAACTATATGCTTTAGACTTTAAGGCCAAGTCCATACTGGGCAATGCAGTTACTGAGCATATCTTTGCTAAGATATCTGGCTGCAAAACTGCTAAAGCCATATGGGATATGCTAACTGACCAATATGATGGTGTAAGTTTGGTACAATCCCAAAAGAAGAAGAATCTCATAAGAAATTATGAGAACTTCTCTGCTGGCCAAAATGAGTCATTAACTGATATTCATACCAGATTTCAGATCTTAATCAATGATCTTGAAAGGTATAATATCATCAAGGGACAGTTTGAAATCTGTGCAAAATTTGTTGATGTCATTCCAAACACTTTTTCTAAAGTTATCACTTCATTAATTGTAAGTGAAAAATTGGAGACATATGATCTCTCTGGCTTGTTTGGACTTCTACTAAATTTTGAAGAAACCAAAGCCAGAAAGGATCTAAATGCCAAAAGGATTGCAAAAGATCCATCTGCTGCCCTTGTTGCAACAACAAGGAAAAATAGAGAACTTTTCTCTAGAGCAGATTACCATCTTACTCTTACAGACTCAGAATCAGATGATGAAACTGAGTCTCTAGAAGCTGAAATGGCATTGCTAGCCCAAAGGTTAGAAAAAGCAAGATTCAAAGGTTCAAAAGGAAGGCCAACTTTTGATCCTAAGAAAGCTACTTGCTATAAATGTGGGCAAGTTGGTCATATTTCTTCTGACTGCAGAGTGAAAATTGCAGAATCTTCAAGTTCTGATAAGTGGGAAGAAAAGGCCAAGAAGTACAAGAAAAAGTACTTCAACTCCAAGAAAATTGGAGAGAAACAACAACCAAAGAAACTAGAGAAAGCTTTGGTTGTTGAACAATGGATAGATGAAGAATCTTCATCATCTGAGGATGATGAAAATATGTGCTTAATGGCTATCACAGAGAGCCAGTTTGACAAAGATGTCAAATTTGCAGAAAAGGCATGTGTTCATCCAGACTGGGACAGAGGATCTGCTTACAATGTAAATCATTTTAAACTTTACTATAGTGATGCAGAAAAACAGAAAATGTTTGAACACATTTATGTAGATTTTTCTAAAAGACTGGAGGAAATACAAGATTTAAAAACCAAACTCAGTCAAGTTCAAAAAGATCTACAATCAAAAGTGAATGAAATAAACCAAAATAAACAGTACAAACTTGAGCTTGATGCTCAATATGACCTTCTCAAAAAGATCAAGCTGGAAAAGGAAGCTTATAAAAACAAAGCTGATCATTATGAAAGGATCTGTAAATCTTGGTGTATTTCATCACTTAAAAATGTGGACTGTTTATCCAAACAGATTCCAGCTCAGATACAAGCGGTCATAGGTGATGAGTTTGATCTTAAAAGTCACATAAATTCAGAAATAAACTCAAAACCTACTATATTTGTACCTGAGATTTTACCTCATACTTTTAGTCATACTGTGGGAGACAAAGTTATATTGACAAATGCTTTTGTTAGACCAAAAATAGTTACTAAAGAACTAGTATATGAGACAGAGCCAGACTCTGAAGACACAGACTCAGAAATCTCAGTCTGTGAAACTTCTCAATCTGAACAGCCTGAACTTATAATCACTAATGAATCTTTAGAAACTATAGAACTTGAAAAGAAAAGATTTATAAAAGGCAAAGTTAATATTCCCACAGTACCATCTTTAAAAAGACAAAAGGAGGTAAAAGGAATCAAGAATAAACAGAAAGGTTACAATGTGTTTGAACCTTCCACATCTCAGTCTGTAACTGGTCCAGACAATTATATGCCAAATGATAAATCTAAAGGCATAAAACCAGTAACAAAGGAGTTAAAAAGATCTCAGTCTGTGAGATCTAACTGTCAGTCTGGAAAAATAAATTTTCAGTCTGGCAAACTTAACTCCAAATCTGTTTGTGTTAACACTCAGTCTGACTCTCAAAAGTCAAATCTTAACAACCAGACTGAGACCATTAAGCTGCTTAGTGAAAACTTAATGAAGTTAACCACAGATTTTAAAACATTTGTTGAGTCAAAACAAGAGTTTAACAGAGGATCTAGTGCAAATAATAACCCAAAATCCAAAAGGACCATTATGTTGAATAGAAAATGTTACAACTGTGGAAATCTGGGACATGAAGGTATTAAATGCACAAAGTCCATTCTTAAACAGCCAAAGGCTGCTTTGATCAAACAAATGTCTTCTACAAACAACAAAATCAAAAATAGAGAGGTTAAAAGTCAACTTCACAGACTTAGCACCAAAACTGCTAAAGAATTGACTTCAACCAACTCTAAAGAACCCATCAAAAGATGGGTTCCCAAAAGTAACTAATTGATTTTGTTTGTCCTGTGCAGGGTAACAGCAAATGGTACCTAGACAGTGGATGCTCAAGACACATGACAGGTTCCTTGAAGAATCTGTCAGAGTTTGTAGAAGAAGAAGGACCTTCTGTCAAATATGGTGACAACTCTGTTGCCAAGATAAAAGGTTATGGTGTGGTGAAGGCTGGCAACATCAGAATAACAAAGGTGGCCTATGTTGAGGGATTAAAGCATAACCTGCTTAGTGCTAGCCAGATTTGTGATGATGATGGTGAAATCAGAATCAGAAAGAAGGCTGCTGTTATCTATAATTCCAAAGGCAAACCTATATTAGTTGCCAAAAGAGAAAGAGATATCTATCTCTTGGATCTTTCTTCTGCAGACAACAATGTAGAGACCTGTCTCTATACTCAGTCTGTGCCAGAACTAAGCTGGCTATGGCATAGGAGGTTATCCCACCTGAACTTCAAAAATATTAACCTCCTGTCAAAGAAGAAACTGGTTAGAGGTCTGCCTGATGTTACATTTGCAAAAGACAAACTTTGTCCTGCATGTACACTAGGGAAACAGACCAAGAACCATTTTCCATCCAAATTGTTAGCTACAATTGAACAACCACTGCATATGCTCCATATGGATCTGTTTGGACCCATGAGCATTAGCAGTTTGGGTGGAAAGAAGTATACACTTGTGGTTGTGGATGAATACACAAGGTATACTTGGGTCATCTTTCTTAAAGCTAAAAGTGATGCTCCTGAAGAGATTATTAATCTAATCAAGAGAGAAGAATTGTAGAAAGATGCACCTGTCAAGCAACTCAGGAGTGACCATGGTACAGAATTTAAGAATTCTACTCTCATTGAATTCTGTACTGACAAAGGCATTATTCAAAACTTTGCCTCTGTCAGAACTCCTCAACAAAATGGTGTTGCTGAGAGAAGAAATCGTACACTCATAGAAGCTGCAAGAACCATGTTATGCCATTGTCAAATGAAGGTTTATTTTTGGGCAGAAGCAGTTAACACTGCCTGTTATACCCAAAATAGATCTATTTTGGTCAAAAGGCATGGCAAAACTGCATATGAGTTGTATCATAAGAAGGTTCCAACCATCCATTACTTCCAGACCTTTGGTAGTAAATGCTATATTCTCAATCAAAGAGATCAATTAGCTAAGATGGAACCTAAATCTGATGAAGGAATTTTTGTTGGCTATTCATCTATCTCAAAGGCCTACAGAGTCTACAACAACAGAAGGAATAAAATTGAAGAAACCATCAATGTCACCTTTGATGCTTCCTCTGCTAATGATGAACATGTTTCTCAGTCTGATGTTCATTTGTTAGAAGATTTATCTGTTGTGGGATCTGAATCTCAAATCCCAGTTGTTGTTAACCAACAACAGGACTCTGAAAGTGATAATGAAGATGCTCAACCTGCTCATTCTATGACAATACCTTCATCAACAGAAGATGAATCTGTGTCCAGAGATTCAAACTCTTCTGATACATGTGTTCAGTCTGATAGTTTTCAGTCTGTGAAATCTACAGACTCAAACTTGCCCTGTGTAGAAGATGATGCAGAACTCAGTCCTGCTATTCTTCCACCAAATGAGAATGATTTACCATCAAATGATGAATCACTTCTAGGAGTCAAAGAACACAAGTATCATCCAATTACAGAAATAATTGGAGATTATGTTTCTGGTGTACAAACAAGAGCTAAAGTGTCAGACTTATCTACTGCAAATTTCTGTTTCTACACAAACTTCCTGTCAATCATTGAACCAAAAATAGCTGAAGAAGCCTTGAAAGATGATGATTGGGTTGAAGCAATGCAGGAAGAGTTAACAGAATTTGACAGAAACAATGTTTGGACCCTAGTTCCTGCTCCAAAAGGGAAAACCATTATTGGAACAAAATGGGTTTACAGAAACAAAATGGACAAGGATGGAGTGATAATCAGAAACAAGGCAAGGCTAGTTGCTCAAGGCTACAAGCAGGAAGAAGGCATTGATTATGATGAAACATTTGCCCCTGTAGCCAGAATTGAAGCAATAAGGTTATTCTTGGCATATGCTGTATTCTGTCAAATGGATGTCAAGAGTGCATTTCTGAATGGCAACTTACAGGAGGAAGTCTATGTGAAACAACCTCCAGGTTTTGTAAGTTCCACTTTTCCAAATCATGTCTATAAATTGCAGAAAGCACTATATGGGCTAAAACAAGCTCCAAGAGCTTGGTATGACACCTTATCATCCTATATTCTTAGTAATGACTTTACTAGAGGATCAATTGATAAAACTTTGTTCTTCAAAAGGAACAAGGCAGATGTCATACTAGTCCAAATCTATGTCGATGATATTATATTTGGGTCTACTGATGAAAAATTGTGTAAATGGTTTTCAAACTTAATGTCAAAACAGTATCAAATGAGTATGATGGGTGAATTAACATACTTTCTTGGTCTACAAGTACATCAGAAACCTGATGGTATCTTCATCAACCAAGGTAAATATGTCAATGACCTACTTACTAAATATTCTTTAAAGGACTGTTCAATTATGAAAACACCAATGAGCACTGCAGACAAGTTGGATAAGGATCAGTCTGGCAAGTCAGTCTGTCAAACCACTTATAGAGGTATGATAGGATCTCTACTATACCTCACTGCAAGTAGACCAGATATCATGTTCTCAACATGTTTGTGTGCTAGATATCAATCTGAACCTAAAGAATCGCATCTAAAAGCTGTAAAAAGGATTTTTAGGTACCTAAAAGGTACTCCTAACCTGGTATCCCAAAGACTCTGGTTTCAATCTAATTGGATATACCTCTAGTTCCTTCTTTGATGAAGTAACCACTCGTGTCACACAAACAATCGAGAAAGATTAAAACACCTATCCAGAAAGAGGGACACATTCTGTACCCAGAAAGACTTCAGAACCCTAATAAACACAAGAGCTTTAAGCTTAAGGAAAAATTCTTAGACACCATGTCTAGAGTTCCATCACGCAGTAAGTATTTTAGAAGACTCATTTATGCACTGACAAGGCACCCGAAGTACCCATAGGCCCGATGAATGTCGTATGTTCAGCCATACTTCAAAATACAATGTCTGTAAAGCTAGGAAATTGATGTAACGTAAAAAGTCATGTTTTTACGTACATTATTCCTCGCTATTTGAGCTATAAATTAGTTAAAACATCTTAAATCAATGTTTATGTACTAAAAATAACTAAAGTGGTTCAAATATAGACGTTGCAACAAAAATCACTAAAAACGTCTAAATAACATGCAAAACGAAGCGAATAAACTTCACCTGATTCCTTCACTAATATTTACCATGTGATATCAACATTCTAACTTATCTTATATGATTCATAGGTAATTACGAGAGCAAAGAATCAAGAATCAAGCAAAACGGATTAGGAACAGAGAAGATACGGCATATGGAGATCAACCAAACGTATTCCGAGCACGTATAAGCTATAGACATCCAAAATATATGATTTTGGTATCATTAGAAGTGTAACGGAATTACGAGATCATAAACGAAAGAATCAAGCCAAACGGGCAAGAAACGAAGAAGATATGCACAAAACAAGCAACGAACAAGATACCGAACAACGGGCAAAACACCAAACGGCATCAAGGATACCGTATACGGCCCCTAGCATTCCGTATACGGACCCTAGAATACCGTATACGGCCTCTAGGGTGCCGTATACGGCCCTTGTTACCTTTCAGTGATGCCATTTTTCAGTTATTTTGAGGTGTGGTGCTGTTCCGGGCTTGTATTTTGTGCTTTGGAGCTTGTACGGGTGACTTGAGCCTTTGCCTATAAACTAACCTCCTTCTCCTCATTTCAATCATCCCTCATTCTTCACACACTCTCTCAAACATTCTTTCTCTCTCTAGGTTCTCTCTCTAGCTTCTCTCTCTAAATTAGCTAGTTAGGTTAGTAGTCAGTTAGTTCTTGGTTAATATTTAACCAAGACTAATGGAGGGGCTTTATTGTTATATTTTTGAAGATACTTGGAGGGGATATAATTGTAATATTGTCAAAGATATTCGGAAGTTCCGCTCGTTGTAATCTTTCAGCATATATTCAAACTACGCGCTATTTACGGTTATATCTTTCCTTATCTATTATAATACATGTTATTATTGTTATTATGCTAGATTTAGGATTACTTGCCATGATTAGTGAGTAGTTATATTGTGTGTTTGTTGTGATGTAGTTAGTCGTATTAATTGGGATGATGTCATTATGAAGCAACGGAAGTAATGTAAAACGACTTATCATTGGTATAGCGCTGGAAACACCAATGTGTGTAGTACAGAACGTGAAAGCTATGAAAAGCCGTGGGCACAATCCGTTGTGGAATAATGTTCCAAACTATTCTAATTATAAATGAAAACTCGGTGATTTGATTACACATTCCGTCTACGATTTAAAACTGCAATTTCAAGTAATGCCTTTCCACCAATAAACATGGTTAAAACCTTTTTGATAAGACGTCATATCAGGGGTAATTAATTATCTGTGTTTTGGTTTTGAAGCTGTGGAAATACCAACCAAGTATTGTACACCGTGAATAAACTTTTGATTAAATATCTGTTTGTCAAATAACATGGTCTGCTTTCGAAGCCGTGAAAATGTTGTTTTAAACAAGTATTGTACAATGTGAATAAACTAGGTTTTTATTGATTAAATATAAGTGAGGGCTGCTTTAAATCATAAATGGAGAATCTATGATCTAAAATAGAAACTTAGTTTATAAATCCAGAAAGGAAGATGAGGAATCATCTAGTATTCCAATTTTGTCTATCACCTCTGGATTCTACAAAACCATTGATGGAAAGTAATCAAACATCTTAATTGTTTTATCCAATTAAGTATCACTGTGGTGTTAAGAACGGTCGACTGTTAGTGGGTCTGTTACTCTATTCATGCACCCATGAATTTTCGTATTCCAGAAAAGGGTCATTGTCCCGTAACAGGGCAATATTGAGAGTTGAGCATTCTCCTCCAATCAGAATCATGATAGCCTAGTTACTCATTGACATACTGATTGAGCAATCAATCAGTAGGGTACTAGTGTTTACACCACAAATACTCAAAACAAATAAAATACAAATCTTTATAAAGACGGTTTCATAACTTAAAGTAAAACATCATCCCAAAGCAAGGCTAACGAAGTCACAACAAACACTCCCTATCCTGACTGCTATCCCTCTATTTTATTTTATTGTCTAGTATTAATTAGTAGTAAAACTTAGAAAACAAACCAAAACCAACTCCCAACTATTTTTAAAAACACCTTCATTAGATAGATTTGGACATCCTGATTACTCTGTTTCACAATACAATTGATTTTGAAGAACGACCCTAGATCATACTTGCTACTATACAACCTTTAGGTCATATAGCCCTAGTAAAACTTAGGTCCCCAGTATTTATAAATATTAAAACACACCGACACGTCGCTAGCAGCCGGTCCAACGACATGGTAATTCATGACCGACCGCTGGTGAAGCGTTAGAGATACTGGACGCTTCACCCTTTCATGCTCTATCTACCAATGGGGCACCATCAAATCGCTAGCAGACCAAGGAGCAAGCATCAACCTGATGCCACACTCGCTATATACAAGGCTCGAGTTAGAAGAACTCAAGCCCACAAAGATGAGTGTCGAGCAAGCTAATCAAACCATTCGTTATCCCAAAGGAATAACTAAGAACTTCTCGGTGAAGGTTGATAGATTCATGTATCCAACCGACTTCATAATCATGGATATACATGAAGATATCAACATTTCAATCATCTTAGGAAGACCCTTTATGAACACCACCAGGATCATCATTGACATTTTCTCTTAGACCATCAGCGTATGATCAAGAGGAAAGTGTGTTACCTTCAAACTTGATAAACCTAACTGTGAACTCACATAACAAGCTGAGATTTACACAATCTCCACCGGAAGAGTCAACTCAGATGATGAGTCATTCGAACCTGCAATTGAGAACACTACAGATACCGAGATGACATATATGAGGAGGAAGAAGAAGAGGGTAAAAAGATCACAATCAGATACCTGACTCTTGTCTGCCTACTGAGAGGTTAATGCAAATTGAGAACGCTAAAAGATTTTAATTTGTCATATGAGTTATGTAAAGTGACAAAAATACCCCTTGTCCTTCTTATCAATGTATCAACTTAAATAGTTTACAATATTGTCACATAAAGATATGGACTCCATTGATTAAGTAGATCTAAGGAGGGGATTTATTGCCGGTTCTTAGAATAATTTAACATTCTAAATAACTTTACTCTTTTTGCATGTACTTGGAATTTTATTTTTGGTAGCATTTCATGAATCACACAACCTAATAAACCGGATGTCAAACAAAAAGAAATCAAATTGACAAATTTTATATCCTTTCTTAATAATTGAGGGGCATAATTTATAAATTTTTACAAAATCATACTAGTGAAGCATAATCACTCTTTCCCGTCAGTTGACAAACCCTAACTAAACCTTCTTGGACGCAACTATCGTCGGAGAAATGGACCGGCCGGCGACTTTGCTTGACGAAGCTTTGAATCTCGACGACGGCGACTCTATTAGCCACCGGAAACGAAGCGGACGTGTAGTTGTAGTGGAAGATTGCGTCGAAACTAGCGGCGTGTTCGTGTTACACCACCTAGTCAAACGGTTTCTATCTCCTAATTTATCTTCTTCAGATAATATCGTTATTTTTTTGGCGTTTGCTCAACCTTTTTCGCATTATGACCGTATTCTTCGTAAGATGGTACATACTTTAATTTTAAATTTGCAATTCATTTGTATTTGCTGGTTATACAGAAAATGTAAATGTGTATATGCATATGTATGTTTCGATTTATTGTTGGTACTTGTGAATTTATGCAAGTGTTTGAACCTTTTAGGTCAAACGGAGAACATTTAAATTGGCAATTGATATGAATGAGTTGAATTTTCGATGTAAAAGCGGCTACGCTGGTGTAATTTGATACTAAATGTTACGGATATAACATATCTATATAAAATCTGAACTTGAAAATTGAGTATGATTTTGTATTACATAGAGGATTGGGAAGTAATTAATCTGACTTCAGTATTAGAAATTTTAGTACTCTGATACGGAGATGACTTAACGGAGTGTATCTAAAATTGCCTCAGTTCTTCCATTTAAAACCTGAGAAAAATGCAGTCATCTGAAACGATGTTAGAGTGCTGCCTTCATGTATTTGATGTTATGGGAACACGTTATGTGTAAAATTATTAATTGAATCAAATTATTGGTGTGACAGGGTTGCAATTTAGTTGTGCAAAGGGAGAATAAAAGATTGATATTTTTTGACATGCTCATGCTGGAGTGTCCAGGTGAGAATATCAGGTAAAGATTGTGTGCTACCTGATTCCTTTCTTTTTTCTTTTTATCTTAATCAGTTAATATTTCAAGAAAGGCAGTAGTTATATGGACAACAATTTATAAATAATATGGCTGTGAAGTACCGTTTTGTAACCATTTTCACATAGATGTAGCTAATTTGAAGTGATTGATCAGATGATGGGGTTGAAGGTGGATTAATAGCGTTGTTCGGGAATATTCAGAAAGCTGTGGAAGTCAATTCGTTAAACAGGAACGTTACTATTATGATTGATGATATATCTCTTCTGGAGGTTGCTGCTAATGGTTCCACTGAAGATGTCCTAAATTTTATGCATTACTGCCATACGTTAACAACCCAGTTTGTAAGACACCTTTTGTACTTCAATGCAATAAGTAACACAACACCATGTATCTATGAATGTTTTTAATTTTGTTAATGTTTTTGTTCTCACAGGGTTGTATGATAGTTATAGTGGTTCACGAGGACATTTATTTAAGTGGAGATGGATCTACTCTTCTTTTACAAATGGGGTACTTTGCAGATATCACGATTAAGACGGCACCTTTGATGACTGGTTTGGCAGCGGATGTTCATGGACAGGTATTTGTTATATTTGTTGCTTAATTCACCAGTAATGGTTCATCAGTACGTATATGGGAATAAGTTATATCCTCCTCCCCTGAATTCATAAAGCTGGGCAATTTCTGGTTTCATAATACACTTTTGTCCTAAATTTTTACCTTTTGGGTTTGGTAGACGTAATACACTTTCGTCTTAAGTTTCTACTTTTCAGATATTAATAATGAGTGCATACATATGATTTGCAAAATGATTTAAGGTTTTATGCATTAAAAGTATTCTTTGTGTGACTTTCAGCCCTTCCTTCCCTTATTTTGCTGATTTTTTCATTTTAACCTGTTAGATATGAAACATCTCCCAAATCAACCCATTCACTAAAAATGGGTCAAAATGGTCACCTCCAGTGATTAGTGTCCACTATGCCATTTACTCATAAGTTGTCATCATGCAGCTGACGGTATTGAACAAGGGAGGCAGTGGCGAATTAGGGGGCTCAAAGAGCAAGACACGCAATTTCCATTACAGGATCAAGGATAACAGTGTCGATTATTTCTATCCAGGGAGCCGATCATGAAAAGATGCAGCATTTGGTCTAAGCTGTTTTCACTAGCATATAGTATTATTATGTATTACATGTTGGCTCTTCACATAATATGGAATATATTTATTGTCTGAATCCCAATGTTATAATAGGATTTTGCATCTGTTTTTACTAGCATAGGAGCATATATATTGCATGTAAGGTCTTCACATACAATATTTCTTCAATATCTGTAGCTCCAATGAACTCTGAATCCCAAATGTTATAACAGGATGTTGCATTACTTTTTGTTTAAGTTGCAGGAAAGGAGCAATTCGGCTTTTTTGTTCTATGAAGGGATATTATTTTGCTTTGTTTTTTAAGGTCATTTTTGTTACCGACTTGTTGCCAATATGTGTTATTATGGATGACTCATATTTTAATAGCAAACCTGTTGTTTGTGTCGATAGATGTTATTCTATCACCTACAATTGCAGGTGTATTACTCAATTATATATAAAACTGTAACAGTTTGGTTTTGTTTTCCTAGTTTTATAATCATCTTCGTCGTCATCATCAAATCTTATATGTTGCTTATCTTTTTATGTTAATGTACAAGTAAATGCCGACAATACATTACAACTTACGAACACTAGTCCTTGGATTTTACTCTTGTGAATGTACAGATAAAACATCATGTGTAGTTATTTGGGTCTTCAATTGATAGTTACTTATGTCTTCTATTTTGTTTTAGCAATAGAAACAAAGTGTAAATTGCAGAAAAATGGATAACTAATCAACTTTTTTGCATTGTGGTATCGTCTAGTTTTTCTTAACTAATTTAAATGCACATTAAAGGGTATATGTTATTGATTGTAAATTGTTATGTAAAGGCTAAATACCACTTATAATGTATAAAATATGAAAATGTAAGGTTAAATGCTAATTTTCATGTTTAATTCTAATTATTTGAAATAAATTGGACATATACCCTTTAACGTGTGGTTTTAGATTAGTGATACCTTTTAAACAGAAAAAAATTAGTCGATAGTCCAAAATGCAAACAAAAATAAAAAAAAATTAGTCGTTCCTTTTTCGGCAATATCCCCGTGTCTGAGTTTGATTATAATGAATTATTTTGCATTTTTACACGTGAAACGTATGTTGTAGAAGAGAAAAATAAGCACTTATTTCTTCATCCCCATTTTTTACAACCATGCATCGTGTAGAAACCATTTTCTTTTTCACAACTCCACGAAAAAAGCGATCTTGTTCAACTTTAAGAGCTCCAAATATCATCTCGATTTTAAGTTATCATCGTCTCTCAGTGAAATCCATGCTTATGATCCCCTATTTGTAATGAGGTAACGATTTTGTTGAACGTGAACATTTACAACAATGATGATTTCCATAGATCAAACTATGGTTTGATTTCATTTAACCATTTACGTTAAGTTTAACATCACATCATTTAATATTTTTGCAGTTTTTTGCGTCTTGATTAATAAGTACAAGTCTGTAAATTCTTGAATCTAAATCGACCAGAGTAAGGTAATAGCATCTCGATTCATAACCAATTTCTCGATTACATGTCAACACTACAAGAAGTACAACGATTCTAGACATTTTCTTTTTCATTATTTATGTTGATGGATATATCTTTCTCAATAACATTTTCTATATAAGAATGTAAAAAGGTCCATATAAACTTATGTCAAAAGTTTGTCATACTTTATTAACACCCATCCGGATCAATAAGCCAATTCAGCCTATGCTGCCATAGACACAATCATTTCTTCAATCTGTGACTAATCTATTTGAAGCTGCGGAGTTGAATCTCTTGAAATTAACACCGGTATGGATAAAAACTTTGATCCGAAAATCTTATTATTCCGATTTTTACAGACATAATACCACCTGACCCACACGATTGCTTGCCAAATTAAACTGCTTTGATTGGTCTTGATTTGGTTACTCACATAACTCATGATCTCGGCAGTTGTATAAATATGGGTCTACTCTTGCTTCCATTACTTGAACACGCACTCCCATATTACTCGAGCTTCTTTGTACAACACCAAACAATGGTATACCGATTCAATTCCATCGTCACAATAGGGCACAATACCGTGTGAAGATGGATCCCCCTCTTGTCAAGTTCCTCTCTCACCGGTAGCCTTATTTCCTCGGCCCGCCACACAAGATTCCAACTTTTAGCGTAACTGATTTATTCCGTTTTGTTTCCTGACTCTCGTTAACTAGGATTTTCTCGTCAACCAATGATGACAACGTTTTAATCTAGAAGCATACTCCTTCGTCTACACTCCACCACCATTTATCTCCACAACTTAAATTGGGAACACAAGAGGTTACTAGAGATAAAAGTTAATCGATTTCCCCTTGGCTCTCTTAGCCATCTATCCTCCCAGAAAAGGATCAAAGCCCCATCCCTCATTATCTTGGTAAGAGATGACACGAAACCCACACCCAATTTTTTTATTTTTATTTTTACAAAAAACGGGCAAGAGACCCGAGAAATATATTAATAATCCAAATATACATTATACAAGAACACAAGCCAAAACAGGCACACCCAACAAACCGAGCCAAAAAGGAAAAACAAGACCAAACTAAACCCAAACTGAGTCACCAGCAACACAACTACATACTAGACCAAAACAAATCATATTTGTCACAGAGCATGGTCTTCCAAGAAACCTTGAACGTTTTGGTGCAAACTCCAACCCTTTTGAACTCGCAACGCATTGCTAGTGTTTTTCAATTTTATAGACAAACGCTTAAGACACAGCACCTTATCTACTTCTTGAACTAAACGCTTAAGACACACCACCTTATCTATTTCTTGAACTAGACGAGAAGCGCTTTTCTTTTCTTTCGTGAAGATACGAGCGTTTCTCTCTTGCCACCCACTTTTTCCATACCCACTTTTCTATTTCCATACCAACTTTAGCCACACCACCCCGAGTATTACCCAACCCACCAGTTGGTATAAATATAATTACAAGTATAGGCCTTATAGATAAAACACAGTGTGAAAGTTGTTTATTTAGAATCTGTCATTTCCTTAGTAGTTCAATGTGATTGCTAAACAAGTTAATAAATCTTGATGTGTAAAAGCTTAACCTTGAGCATTAAAGGTTAAATCTCAAAGGATTTGTATATCTTGTGCTTCTATCTAAGCTAGCTATAGACAAAATTAATCAATCACTTTACTATAAGAAAAACATACATTACATGAAATTCGTCGAGTCATGTTCAAGAATTTTAGAATCCTCTTCGAAAATGACTCCCAGCAAATTTGGTTCTTACACATTGCACATGGGCACAAATAGAGATACGGAAAGCACATAAGTAGATGATCAAAAGGACTTGTTCATATAAAAAGATAATCTTGGACAATAGTTCAAGAACATCAAAACAACAAATTACATATAAGGCTCTCCCAAGACCAAACAACACCAAGCAATAACAAGAACCGAAAACTGAACCGGAAAAAAACATTATTAGATTGAACATAAACGAGAAGTCCTGGAGAAAAAAACTTACTGCCTGAAACGGGGGGACTATGTTTTAATTTAAGATTTGGTTGAATTCCATCCTTCTTAATTCGTTCATTGCATCCCCACGTATCTTGAAATATACCCTTCATATCTACAACACTGCTAAACTTGATTTACTTATTTAATATCAGAAATAATGTCAACCGTTACGAATCTGCATCCTCATTGTTGACCCCATCAACCCCATGTCGAACAAATTGTCCACGAACACGTGGTCTCTGTTCTGCTAGCTTCTTCCTGCTTTGGTACCGGACCTTCAAGATACACCAAATAAAAGATGGTTATTTCACTTTTAAAGGTGTCCCAGATTTGCATTGTGGAGCTTATTATCTGATTATTACAACTTGAAATCATGAAATTTGGTTCTTGTGTAATATTTGCATGCGATTCTTTAATCATTTATCTGTCAAATAATCAGTTACCCTTTAGATAACCAGCCCTACGAGAAAATTGATTATACAAAGGTAAATTAACATTACCTATTTACCCATTTTTAAACTTAATTTGAGAAATTTGCGCTCCTTTTTTATCCGAAAGAATCTCAAATTTGGTCACTTTATCAAGTGCTGATTGAGCAAGATAGCAACATGCTTTCTTATTTTTACCAAGACTAGCAATGTACTTTGAAAATTAGCAGAAACAGCAATGTTTGTTATTTCTTGTACCAAAAGTAGCAACCATAAAGTGACTTGTGTTGCTAATATTTGGAAACAACATGAAAGTAAGTTTCTACAATGATTACTTTATTACTAACGAAACTGTGAAAGTGTGTTGCTATTCTGTGAAAATAACACTTTTACGAATTTAATCCTTTAATATTCAGAGTTTGTAAAACATCTGATCACTCATTATTTGATCTTTAAACAATAGTAGAACTTACAGTTGATTATTTGATTATGAAAGAATATATATACCTTTTTCTGAAAGCATCTTTCTTTCCTCTTCTGACGGAATTTATTAAGGGCAGCCTCTCGCTGAGTTAAGCGTTCTTGATCCACACCACTTCCTCTTCCGCTCCCGCTTCCACTGCCATCTCCAGTGTTACATTTATTTGCTACATCATTATCTTGCTTAGTGAGAGCATTATCTTTTTTTGAGACAGCATGATCTTTTTTAGCGACAGGATGATCTTTTTTAGGAACAGCATTATCACTTTCGATCTTACCACCTTCAACAACTGGAGCAGAGCTGCTTGCCTTTTGCCAACTGCTTCCGATTTCACCATTACTCTTGTTATTACTTCCTGATGCACTACCATAGTTAGCAGCATTTTCTTCAGCAGAAGCTGTCACGATATTAGACACCATGTTTCTTAAAGATCCATCATCAGGATCTACCATTTTCTGTTGCTGAAGTTTATGGACATGGTGGTGGTGGTGGTGGTAGTGGTGGTGATGGTGGCGGACTTGCACCTGCTGCTGGACACCTTTCGGTTGTCCCGGGGTGGTCTTAACCGCATCACCACCCTCATTGGCAGAAGGGATGAGAGGTTCAAGGGTGGAAGTATGGTTGTGGTGAACAACAACGGTGGAATTATTGGGAAGTGGTTTGTCATCTGCTTTGGTTGCGAAAGCATTGTTGGTGGTGGACCCCATATCATCACTACCATTGGAACGTTGATTACGGGTTCCATTTGAATTAGATTGCATGTTATCAGGCTTTGCTGCTTCTGAGCTGATATCAAGTGGCGAGCAGCTGCCTACATTCCCAGTTGGAGACTGGTTGATGTTCGATGCAGTGTTATACCTGCATAAAAATGATCATCAGAACACAAATATCACTGGGTTCACTCATAAGTCATCTGACTTGTTAGATATATAACATAGCTTGAGGTGTCAATTTCGACTCGTTTACTTAATAATGGGTCAATTTAGGTAATGTTTTATCTATAAACACTAAAATATTAGCAAAATGAACGAGTCAAATGGGAGAAACAGGTTGAAGGTCACCGAAAATGTATTGCTAATGCATAAAGCCTCCTACATCATCTAATTTAATAAGTTATATTACTTTTCAAAAACATTAAACAAAACTGTTTTGGGGCCATCCAAGCAAACCAGTTTTGACAGTGCAAACCAAAACCCCTTTTGACACACCTAATCTGCAAATCTCTACAAATAACATACTTTGAGAAGGCCGAAAGGCCAGATTGGCGTAAAACATTTCGCTCCTGGGTACTGGCATCAGCATCTTCCACATCTCTTGGCCTTTTCAAACTGAGCTCAAGGGCAGGAGATTCCTTGGAATAATAGATAGGTTTATCTTCAATGTTAATTTTCTTGAGCAAGTGGTTTGCTTTTAGAGCTTCCATGTGAGCATTACTTATCTTGGTGGCACCAAGAGCTTCAGTCATTGGTGCATCATTTTGGCTACCAAAGTGCATACTAATATCCAAATTATTTCCCACATTCTTCGAGTTTGCATTATCCATCCCCTTTTTCTTTGCATCTTCAACCTCACAACTTGAACTTTTAGCGACTCCGATCTCCAAGTCTTTTCCCATTTTAATAATTTCTATAACAGCGAATAATAAAGATTAACACAATTATAATGCATTTAATTGGAAGATACAAATATAGTGTTACAAATATAGTTCCTTATGAAAAAATACCACAATACAATCAGTCAAGTAATTCACGAAAAAGGTGATAGTTTTTTCCAAAATGGGTAAGTTGGGTTACGAGCAAACTCTATTAGTAATTTGTGTTCTGAAAATGATTACATAAAATGATTATATAAAAAGAAATCTATTTTTAAAAATAAAAAGTAAAAAACAAACCAGTGGTTTTATGCATTTGTATATAGTTCAAATGACTTTCAACTGCCCATCCCTTTTTAGTTAAAGCTTTTAGCTTAACCTGTTTGACCCTAGAAATAAACATAACCCAAAGTATACTACGATTGGTAGTTGGTATATAGTTTGAAATAACTCAAGTTACGATAATTGAACATATAATGACGCACTGCCGATGTATTACCTAGCTTATCATCCTCTGCGAGATCCACTCTATTGGCAACCGCTGATCGCCACCTCTTAGATATTTCAGGCTTTGGCCCTGGACCGTTGGTGATATCATGAGAATTTGGTAAGTTATCCCACAGGGACTTTGCTTGAGAGCTATCGACTTCTACAACCCTCTTTGGCCAAGAACTCTAAATAACACAACGATAACAATGAGAAAAAACTTAGCCACTTGAATTATTGCTATATATACATATACATATTACCTAACAAAAAATCAGCATAATTCTCATTCGAAGTATTATTCGAAGTTTATCGCATCTTAAATTGTGTTTAAGAAAATAGATGTGGTAATTTGGATCCATCAACTTATAACTTGGAGGTGAGTTGTACACCACACTAATTACTTCGCACACCACAATCAGTTTTTAACCTGTGGTAAGCAAAGTAACTTGTGTAGTGTACAAGTCATCTGAATCAGTCCATTTGGGTGTTGTGGTGGATGGGACAATCAAAATCAAATATTAGCTGAAAGGGGAATGGGTTGAATGGGTGAGGTGGGTTGAAGTTGCCCAAATTCAACTTATAATGGGTCATGTCATGGTCGACTAGTCGATCAAAAAGATTAGCTGCAAGGGGAATGGGTTGAATGAGTCCAAATTCAATGTTTAATGCATACAACATCCGCATCTTTTTATTCCAAGAAGATATATACTAGTATTGTGTGGACCTACTTGTGGAGTTGTGGCAAAACCTCTACCCTTAAAGTATAAAGGTGTGGAAAGTGCAAAAAATGGAAAAGTAATGAAAAGTTGGTACTTTTTTTATTAAAAACAATGATAAATTACCTGAGTTCCACTTCCATTGTCGCTCCCACCTTTAGCATTCAACTCTATGCTGACATCATCATCATCATCATCATCTTCATCGTTGTTATCGCTGTCATCATCTGACTCTTGATTGCTTCTTGATTTTGCAGATTTATTATCCCGTATGCCACTCTCACTCCCACTCCCACTACCACTAGACTGCTGAAAATAAGAGAAATTAAAACAAAATAACAGAAAGATCTTTTAGTTTCTTAGTGATTTTTGTTCAAAAATTTCACATGGACAGATGAGCATATTGGAGAATTAGCAACTCATATCCAGTACACTCCACCCCACAATAAGTAACATACGAAATCAGAACACACCTGAAGCCGAAGTCCAAAACTTGTCCGTTTTTAATGACACATAAAAAATAATAACTGAATTAACTCACACTGTGACATTTCCTCCACACATGCTGCCAGAGGTTTTTTAGCTCATTCTTTCGAATAGGCTTGACTAAAAAGTCAACTGCACCTTTGGATAAACAATTAAAGACTATACCCATTGAGTCATCGGATGACATCACTGCACGTAGAACTCGTTAAGTACAAAATTTGAACATATATAAACAAATTTATGAAATCGGATTTCATGAAGTTGTAAGAATTTGAAGGAGAACAGGAATTATACTCACTTATAACAGGGGTATTCTTGCGAGTAACATCGTTCATGATCTTGGACAAGAGACCAATACCAGATAAATATGGCATGACTACCTCAGTTAGAACAAGATCGATTTTTTTTTTTAGATCAATCAACACTTTCCATGCTTCTAGACCGTTTGCCACAGCAGTAACTGGCATGGGATAGTTTATATTTGGTCAAAAGATATGAACAAAGAAAAAAATATTTAGAAACTGATTAAAAACGTGAGATACATGTTTATAGTATTTAAAGGAGGTTTATTTTCTTAAATAAAGTCTACCTAGAACATACATGTATAAGGAGGCAATTTTGGTTCTCTTTTTAGATAGAGAGTTGAAAATTACAAATGATAAAATCAAAAACTGCACCCTACGAAAACAAAATCGGGGTGAGACAACATGAAAATTATTTTTCCTCAATAGTTAGGCTAATATGAAACAACTACATAAGTGAACGGAAGATAAGACTGTATTAGAGTATATTTTTTAGTAATATTAGGAGATGAAGTTTCTCTCTTATTGTTTCCTGTGTAAACATATTCAATTACAAACACACACATATATTGACATCCCCATATCTTCGAAACTTTTTTTTTAAATCGAGGAAGTTTATTAAAAGAATTACTAGTAACCAGTAGGAACTGCTAGTTTCACATAATAAACATGAGTGCTGAAGATAAAATGTTGCATGGGATGGCTATGATGGCGTTGTTTTTGGGAGTTGAAGGCTGAAATTTAAAAGCCAGTTTCGGATGTTAGAAGGCAGCGTCTAAAGTCTGAACTAAGACTGTTTGATAAGTAAACAAATATAAATGTCCAAATATGTGTAGTTATCGACTTTACCACCCGAAATGTTACTAAATAAAGACTTGTGTTAAGTAGCCCACCTCATAATAACTGCGGGCACAAATATAAAAAATTAGCATGGATGAGTTTATTTTGATAAACCGAGGGTGCGAGAAAATCTTCATGAGAAGAAACATTTGCGACAACACTAAAGTAGGATATTATCTAGTTTGTTCTTTTGTTTACACTTTACTTACACCATAAGAGTATCAAGAGTAAACTAAGACTAGCAATATATGTACAAAAAGCATTTATTGGCGAAATAAATAGTTTATAAACCTTCATAGCTGCAATTTCGAAGAAGAGCACTGACAACATGACGAGTCGAATCATCCTTTTCAACCAGAAGAACCTTAAGAGACCTAATTGGCAAAAACCGTTCCCATTGAACCAAGGATCCTTGAGTTTGGTGGTGCGGTCTATGGAGACCATCATGGGCCTGAACCGACCCTATGTGCCTACCACTATTCACATCCTCATTAATCCTTGATTCATCTTCTTCAGAGAGCCCTTGACCATCAAACCCGGCTCCATTTCTCACTTGCTCGAGTTCGACCCGGTTATGATGGTTAAGTTCCGCCAACCCTTTAGTTGTCTGAACATTCGTGTTCATACCAACAATCCTCATCAACAAAATAGACTTTGGGATATTAAAACGAGTTCTTTCTTTGTTGGAAAGTGGCACATAATGTTTGTCTCCAAGTAATGAAAATTTTCAGATAATCTTGCAATAATCCTACACGAAAGAGATGAAAGAATTAATAAAATAAAAACCTGCAAAGGCATAATTACATACTAGAACAGGAGTCAGATTAAATTATAGAGAGAACTATTTTACAGAAAAAGTTTCGTCTACAATAAAACATGGGATTTCTCCAATCATATATCCAACTCTATTCTCAAAACAAATTAAAATTCTCATAAGAGAGCTATAAAAATTAAAGTTATCTTTAAAAATTTCAATATTAGTTGCAGCAACTAAAAACTACAGCAATTAAAAGCTCAACAACACCAGATTTACTAATATACAACACACAGCCACACCTCAATCTACCAACAAAAAAAACAAGGTTTACATCAAAATTAGATGAAATCCAACTAAAAGTAATTTTAAAAAACAATTTGAAGCTTTACATGATACTTATAGAACTTAATTCTCCCGTGATTTATAAAGCAAACCCTAAAACCCATCTCAATTTGATACAAATTCATCATAAATCAAATCATTCATTCACCAATTACCGAAAAATTAATCAAATTTACAGTAACACTAACTTAAGTAAATCATTTCAGGCCTTCAATTTAACTCAGTTACAATACATAACCAAATTACCGTGAAAGCCGGAGGAACAGAGGACAGAGCTTTGACTCAAAATTAGGTCAAGTTATCCACACAACATCACCAAATCTAGAAATGTTTTGATTTATTAATTTAAACACTTTAGAAGTTATAGAAATCTATATGCAGATGAAGATTTATATATAGGGTTTGTTAGGTTATATTATCGTAAAAGGGGGTTTCGTATCTAACTGCTTGTATGAAGAAGATATTATTATTCGATTATGCTGACGTGGATATAATCAAGGGTGGAGAAGGAGCCATGATGGATGACAGGTTGGATGACACGTAGGATAAAACAAGAGGAGATCAATACACGGGCTGAGAGTGGGTTTGGGGCAGGATTATGGATCATTTTAGATCCGATTTGGGTGGACACGTGGTGCGTTGTGGGTTCAGTTAAAGGTTCTAGTGAGCTTTTTTTACTTTTGCGTTGGCTTAACGGAAGAATAACGGAAGTGGTCTTTTCCGTTTTCTTCACTTTGAAAGGTTGCGAGTTAGAGACGGATGTACCCTTTTGGGGGAGAAGGTAAAAACACATTATTAATCTCGTAATCTAAATCTAAATGTGAATATTAATAAAACAAAACATTTTCTATGAAAATTTTAGAGAGTGGAGTTTAGATAAACAATCATTTTATTAGGGGCAGAAAAAATAAATTTTTGACCAACCAAAAAGTGACACGTGTCACATGCGATCCTTCTTCCTGCCATCAGAGACTATTTTACAATTTCAAAAAATTTGTGAACCTGTCCGAAAATTTATCCAATAAAAAAAATCAAAAGTCAAAAAAGCAGTTTTCCACCACCTTAAACGTAAAATGCAGTAACTTAAACATAACATACAGAAAAAATCTACTTTTTCAGATCAATTTTCCACCACCTTAAACGTAAAATGCAATAA
The DNA here is from genome assembly GCA_963930675.1 of Gnaphalium uliginosum. Lineage (NCBI taxonomy): Eukaryota > Viridiplantae > Streptophyta > Magnoliopsida > Asterales > Asteraceae > Gnaphalium > Gnaphalium uliginosum. Next base: position 24,037,303 of record OZ005684.1, on the reverse strand, counting down.
CTTAAACGTAAAATGCAGTGATTTTTTTCAAATCTACTTTTTTAGATCTAGATCTACTTTTTTTAAATCTTTTTCCAGATCTACTTTTTCAGATCAGTTTTTCATCACCCTAAACGTAAAATTCAGTAACTTAAACGTAAAATGCAGTAACTTAAACGTAAAATGCAGTGATTTTTTTCAGATCTACTTTTTCATATCAGTTTTTCACCACCTTAAACGTAAAATGTAGTGACTTTTTACAGATCTACTTTTTCATATCTAGATCTTAAAAGTGGATCTACATCTACATATTCAGATCTAGATGGTGAAGGTGGTGGAGGACGGTGACGGTGAAGGTGGCGGTGGACGGTGACGGTGAAAGTGGACGGTGAAGGTGGACAGTGAAGGTGGATGGTGAAGGTGAACGTGAAGGTGGTGGTGGCGGTGAAAGTTGATATTGTTCATTTTGTATACATATATTTTGCGCGATATCGAGTATTTGGTACTTGTTTATAGTCGATTTTATGAACTTTCGATACTTATTTAGTTAGAAATTGATTTCTGGTACAAAAGGAGAAGAGATGAGGAAAGGAGCGCAATCGGTGAAGATTTGGAGATGATTTCAGAAAGTTGACGAAAATACTTAGTTTTAAGCACGGTACGCAATCCCACTGAGCAACCAGGATCGCGTATTAAAGCATGAAAACTTCACAGAAAGATTCAAGGCAAAGTACGCGATCCCAGACACTAGCCAGGATCGCGTAACAACAAGTGAAAACACGACAGAAAGATTCAAGGCAAAATACGCGATCCTAGCATACTTCTAGGATCGCGTAACAAGTGAGGAAATTTGTAGCTTCCGGGATCGCGTATGCATGTCCAGGATCGCGTAAATGGGCGGTTCCCAACTTTTTATGACTTGATATATATATGTATTTTGTGATAAAAAAAACCTAAATTTTTTGGATACAAAACGGCAAAGGGACGAATTTTATTGCTTTTTGAAGGGGTTTTCATTATCTTGAAGATCTTTAATAAAGCTTAATCATTCGGTTACGAAGAATCATCGTTAGAACATTGTAATCACTCGGTTTGCATTATTTATCTAATAAGTTATGTTTTCTTCGGTTTCAATTGTTTATTTTGATTGTTCTAGCTTAGTTATGAGTAGCTAATTCCTTTTACACTTGCTTAGATGAATTAACTAGTGATTAGGGGTGTAATCTTTAGAGTTTAATGCAATTTAATTTACGTTTAATTGAAATCCTTATGTATTTGAGTTTAAATGATTTGTTGAAACTTAGTGGTGATTTAATTAGTGATTATAACGAATGTTTGTCACAAAGTTATTTTATTTCTTGATCGTATGTCTATGTGTGATTGAACCAATGATTGCGGACGCATATTTGGTATAAGTTAAACAATTGAACATAAACGTGTAAGTTAGTGATTTTGGCGAACGTCTTTCACTAGATTAATGTAACATCTCAAAATTTTGTAAGTCAATGTTTATATTAAAAGTATATTTAAATTGTTATATTTGTATTTGGTGTTAAATACAATTATTACGATGGGGTTAAAATATAAATGAGGGATAAGTTTAGTAGTCTAAAGTATGAGTATAAAGACTTGAACGATCATCATGCAAACAATAAAGTGTTGGAGGGGCTATATGATAAACTGAGAATGTTTGGGGGCTAATTAGCAAATTAAATAATTAATAATTCCTTTTAACAAAAATCTCGAAAATCAATTTCAGAATATGTATGTGCGTGTATGTGTGTTCGAGAGGGAGGAAAAGAGAGGGAGAAGAAGAAGACACAAGATAGCTAGGGTTTGTGAAATTAAACTCCAATTCTTCTAATTCTTCATCTAAAGGTATGTATAACCCCCCTAATTTCTTTTAATTAGTTGTATTGATGAATTAGGAATGAACCCTAATTATGATTTTGGGGGAAAAGATGGTTTATGAGTGTGGGATTGCTAGATAATTATTGTTGGCTTATAAATGAGCTTATTTTATGAATTTTGAATATAGATAAGTGTATAATATCATGAGAAATTGATGATTTTATACATACTATTATGTAGAGGCTTGATTGAATTGAGATTGTAAATTGTTGTTGTTAAAAGAGAATTTAAACACATGATGGTATATGTGGTTGAATAAAAGAATGAACCTAAATGGGTGATGATAATAGAAGAATTGGGTTGTGATCATGCTTAACCTTGTTGAATTAGTTCTAAATGTGTTTATTAACATGAGATTAGCTAATAGAAGTGTTAGAAAGTAAATTGGGTTAATTTGGCATGGTTTTGGTAAAAACCTGAATTTGGACAGCAAGTTGTGCAGAAAATGGACTGTTTTCGAAAAATAGTATTAAATTAACCGTAATTCGTATTGGGATGTGGTCGGAGTCGTTAGAAAGGTATACGAGTCTACTTTCTAGTAAAATTGGTCTCAAGGACTGAATCTGAGATTTAATGGGTCAAATAATTAATATGCCACGGGCTGTCCAGAATTTGAGATAATCATCTTGAAAGGAAGAGAAAGAGTTATATTAAAATGATGAATTTGTGTAATGTAAATACATTAATGATGTAAAAGAAGTTGGTTGAAAATAAATAAAAGTAGAGATGAATGGTTATTTGTAATTAACCAAATGTGTAAGTAAATTGTGTATGTGTTGTTGTGATTAGGTGAGCAACGAGTCAAGGAGCTTGCAAACATCTTCCCTAATCAACCTAAAGGTAAGTAAATGGATGATTAAATGAGATATTACTAATTGAATTACGAGTGTGTTCACTTATACATTTACTTGATGTGAGAAGTAGAATTTTATGAATTGACAAAAGGAAAGAGTAAGGTGATGACATTGAGATACGACGAGTGTTCAATGTTATCGATATAATGGAAAGAGTAAGGTGATGACATTGAGATACGACGAGTGTTCAATGTGCATCCTTTGATGGTTTGATCCAAGTAATGACTTTATGTCATTAGCATGATGGACAGAGCCGAGTAATAATGTTTGAGATACGACGAGTGTTCAAATAATTTACTTGATGGTTAGATGTAAATTCCTTGTGAATTAATATGGTGAGAAAGTTGGGATTTTAATTATCCTTAACTATTGTTAATATTGAATATTTGTTTTTTTTTATAAAGGGGAAAAAATACCCCGGCAAATATTATTAGAATAAAATGATAAACGATACAAGTACAATGAATGTGGTAGAACCACAAAGACTTAATCTAACAAATGGAAAGACTAAGTGCATACACAAGACGGGACTTGAGTATGACAACCAGCAAAGGCCCAACTATAAGGCAGCACAACCATGAGGCAACAACAACAAGCAAAGACTCTAAACAAGCGATAAACCACTGCGTCCGCATGATGAAAGGATTAACTTGACGAAGAACATACCCCTTTCGGGATCTTCCATCTCTCCATAGTGCGGAGAGCACGAAAAGAGGGTTTGAAAGCAAAGGAAACCAGCTTTAACCTAATCGTATTGATGATTGCGTCAGCCACCTCCTTGCAGGACCTTTTGCCTTTGTCAAATAGCCGAAAGTTCCGTTCTTGCCAAATGAAGTATGCCGTAGCCGCCAGCACCAGACGAGATACCATATGGTCAATGTTTTTCGAGCTTGTGGCAGATAAAAAGGAGGGCATTAGAACTTCAAGACTATCAGACATAATCTGCAACTTCGCATGATTAATAACCCTGAATCAAACCTGAGAGGAGAAGGAGCATTCAAAGAACAGGTGGGCATGAGAGTCCTGGCAAGAACCACACAGCTTACAATGCAGCAGCGCTAAATCAACAGAAGGACCAACATCCCATTGCCTCAGACGGTCTTGGGTCTTCAGTCTACCTCTTAAGACGAGCCACAGATGAAAAGCATGCCTAGGAATACAACAAGAAAACCACACAACAGGAGCCCAATCCACCACGCTACCTCTTGGCCTAATGGATTCCCAAACTTGACCAACCCAAAAATCGAGAAATTCTCCCGCCGAATCGCGCCATAGTAACTTATCTGGCAGAGGAGAAAGAGTAGGGACCTCAATCTGAGAAAGAGAAAGGTACCTTAGAAGCCATTCTGCCGGCCATCTCCAAGATTCACCCTCAATGAGATCAGCAACAGAATCAGAGATTGAGAAACCCGAGCGAGTAATGTCACGGAGACTGGAAAAGATACGGGCAATGGGACACTGGTTACACCACGTGTCATACCAAACCGACACAGACCTCCCATTACCGATCTTATACCAACAATACGGCCGGACGACATCCCTGATGCGTAAAAGGCTTCGCCAACCCCAGCTCATACTACTCTGAGCAAGGACATCCCAGAAGCTGCGATCACGAAGCTTGCAAGCATACACCCATCTGAACCAGATGGAATTCTTTCTGGAAAGGATGCTCCAAATGTGGTTGGCCATGAGAGAGATATTCCATTCACTCAAACGACGGATCCCCAAACCACCTTCTTGTTTTGGGTGGCATATATCATCTCATGCCACCTTAGCTTTACCAGCCTTCATTGGGCCTTGACACCACAAGAAGCCCCTCATAAGTTTCTCAATATCACCTATAATAGAGGCATGGAGAATAAACATAGACGCCCAATATCCATGAAGAGATGTGAGAACAGAGGAGATTAATTGGACACAACCAGCAAAGGAGAGAGCCTTATTCTTCCAATCCCCAATCCTATTCTGAACCTTCTCCACCAGAACTTTACAGCCAGACTTAACAAGCCTAGAGGAGATGAGGGGAACCCCGAGATAACGAACCGGAAGGGTGCCTTCCTCAAAAGGCATGATGTGGAGGATACTTTGCCGCACATAGTCGGGGACATTACAAAAGAAAGCAGTACTCTTCGGGATATTGGGGACCAAGCCCGAGACTTCCTTAAATTCCTTAAGGGCGGAATGAAGCACCGTGGCAGATTCCAAATCACCATGCGCAAAGAGAAACAAGTTATCTGCAAAACACAGGTTAACAAGCCCAAGATTTTCACACTTCACATGGTATTTAAAGGAAGTAGATCCGTCTACCTTCCTCCGGATAAGTAAGGTCAGCACCTCCATCACTAGAGTAAAGATATAAGGAGACATTGAATCCCCTTGCCGCAGACCTCGTTTGCCTTTAAAGAACCCATGCACACCTCCATTAATACTCAGGGAGTAGGACGTGCTAGACACACAAGTCATGATCAGATTTACCATAACCGGGTGGAAGCCAAAGCCATGAAGGATAGTCCTGAGAAAACCCCAATCCACTGTATCATAAGCTTTCTGAATGTCAATCTTAAAAGCACAGCGAGCAGCACCATGATTAAGGTGGTAACATCTCATAAGCTCCTGAGTTAATAGGATGTTATCTGAGACACTCCTGCCAGGAATGAAGGCAGACTGATTGTCACTCACAATATCTTCTAGCCCATCCTTGATACGATTAGTGATCAGCTTACTGATGCACTTATACAGGACATTACATAAGGAAATAGGCCGAAAATCATTGATTCGAGAAGGGGAGGAAACTTTCGGGACAAGGGCAATAACAGTATGGTTGATTTCTTTTAGGATCTGGCCATTAGCAAAGAAATCACGAACTGCAAAGAACAGGTCGTCACCAATGATGTCCCATGACCGTTTAAAGAAAGCGGCCGAGTAACCATCAGGGCCCGGGGATTTACAGTTGCCAATAGAAAATAAAGCCACCCTAACTTCGTCCTTGGTAACAGGACGAATCATCAGCACAGCCTTGGATCTTGAGAGTTTACGAGAGAAGAGCCCCAAAGTATCCAGCGGAGTAGTATCACCAGCACATCCCAAAAATTTCTGGTAATGGTCAACAAAGGTCAGGGGCACCGAGTCACCCTCATGGATAACATTATGCAAGTCATGCACACGCTCAATCTGACCCCTATTAGCTTTTTCCTTAACCACGTTATGAAAGAACTTGGAATTACAATCCCCCACCCGAAACCATTCAATTTTTGCTTTCTACTTCAGGAACCGTTCCTCATCGAGAACCACCGCATTGAAAGCACGAAGGTAAAGGCTCTCCTCCTCTCGCAGAGCAGCAGAGTCAGGATTAGAGTCAAGAGCTTTTTGAACTTCATCCAATTCAGTACGAAGCTTATCGACTTTCTTATGGAGGTCACCCTGGTCCCTCATCAACTTTGCAAGGAGTTTTTTAAGTCTCTTTAACCTTCTGGTAATCCGAAACATAGAATGCCCTTCAAGGTTCTCCTTCCACACTTCCATAACAATATCTTTAAATTCTGGCTTCAGGGCAATCAGATTAAAGAATTTAAAGGGCTTAATACGGGGTTTTTGAATCACGGGCAGGATAAGCACCGCAGGGGAGTGGTCAGAGATCCTGTAGGGCTGAAATAAAGCACGAGCCCCAGGGTAAGCTCCCAGAAACTCCCCATTGCACATGATACGATCAATCTTCCTCAGGATATCCGAGTCGGACTGAGGCTTCTGATTCCAAGTGAAATGAAGCCCCGTGGCCGGCACATCAACAACCCCAATATCCTCCACACACTCCCTAAACTCGCGCATAGAAATAGTGCACCTGGAGGAACCAGCTGAAGAATCTTCCAAATTAAGAATGACATTAAAATCACCCAATAACATCCAAGGCTTTTTACGGACAAACTGGCTATGCAGACAGAGATTATCCCACAACTCCCTTCTATGGGAATAAGAATTACCCGCGTAAATGATAGAGCAATAGAAAGACTGGTCCCTATCCCGCATCCGGACTTGACAATGCATGACCTGATCCGTGAAAGAAATAATCATAAGATCAACCCGGTCAGGATCCCAACCAAGAATAATGCGGGATCCACTAGCGCTCCTAGAAGAATTAGAAGACCAACTCCACCTTCTGAACACCTTAGAACAGATACGTTTGAGATTAGAGACATGGACATGGGACTCTAAGATGGCACAGATGCACAACTTGTTCTCACTAACCACCTGTTGAACCTCTTTTTGTTGATATTGAGTATGTTGATAGCGTCCATTTCTTACTAAGCAAATTGCTTACCCCGTTACGATGTGGATTGTGTAGGTGAAACGAACGGGTCGGGGATTAATTTGGGTATTAAACCCAATGGATGGCTAATGGTGGGCTTGCTATATTGTAGTAAGTAAATCCCTTCTTGAATCATGCTCTCGATATGTATGGAAGCCCCTTTTGGTGAAAGAAAACTTAATGTTTTGGTTATGATAAAGTTAACATGTTTTGTAAAGAGATGATTGTGTTTTGTGGAAATCTTTGGTCAATTGATAATGATCAAGTTTGGTCAATGATTGTAGTGAAATTGTAGACTTTTTGGAGGTATTGCAATGAAGGTGTAATTTAGGTCATAATTACCCATTTAAATTGTTTGAATATTAAAAAGCAGTTATGTTTGAGTCAGGTTAAATTCTTGAGTATTTTGGTTGTAAAAATGTGATTTTGATCGAGTTTGTCGTTTGAGGAATTGACCCGTTTGAGTTAGTGGATTTGGTTACAAGTGCGTTAATTGAGTCTAAATGTGTTTTCGAAAATGGTTATCTTGAATTTGGAAAAAATGGTGTCTAAAAGTGCAGCAAAAGTTAATGTTGTTGTCTTTAAACAAAGTTAATACTGCTGTACTGCAGGCATACCCGGCGGATATGCCATGTATCCGGCGGATATAAGGCGTACCCGATGGGTGTACCCGACGGATAACCCGGGTGGAACCGGGTAGCCTTAGTGTAATTCATGACAGAACTTGGAGGTACATAAGTGTACCCGGTGGGTACCCGAGTTACCCGGCGGGTACCTTACTAGTTTTGGTGAGGTGTTGTTTTGAGTCTTAAATTGTCGTTTTAAGTATTGTGTCAAGTCCGGATGTACGTAAAATGTAGTGGGACGTTATAAAGAGTATTTAAAAAAAAAAATTCCGGGGCGTTTCAATTAAATTGTAAGTTAGTGAATTGAGATTAGGGTGTAGACGATAGCGAACGTTAAGCCTAGTCTAATTGAGATGAACGTGAATTGCTAAATAAACTGGTTTTAACTAAGCACCCCGAAGTCATTAGTCAAATAATCCAAGTAAGTGTCGTTTTGATATCTGAAAGTTAAAAATTGAATTTTACTCTTCCTGAGTCTACTTGCTTTAGTTTAATTAAAAAGTAGTTTTTTAAGCAAAGTGACAACTCAGTCACAAAAACCCCAAATTTACTTTCTTGTTTAAATTAGTTGCATTTTAATTATAACTTTTAAATACACATTCACTGTGCAACGAATTTGGACTTATTGTAGCGATATTATACACGATAGGGTATACTTACCTAGTTGTGTAATAGTTAAGTCACGGATTTTCTTTGTTTATTTTATAACTAGATTTTACACATCAAAGGTTGACGGTGAAGGTCGTGATGGCGGTGAAGGTCGTGACGGTTAAGGTGGCAGTGAACATGAATGGTGACGGTGAAGGTGGTGGTGGCGGTGAAGGTTACGATGACGGTGAAGGTGGTGGTGGCGGTAAAGGTGGTAGTGGTGGTGGTGGTGATGGTGACCAGTTTGTGTGTGTGTATGTGTGTGTGAATTTGGTGTGTGTAAAGAGAGTGTTTTGTGTTTGTGTGTGTTTGTGAAGGGAGAGAGTGAGGAAGGTGACCAAAAAAGGTTGCCCAAGTTGTTTTACCCCCCTCACCTCATTTAATGAAAATTGTATTTAGGTCCCTCCCCCAAAACTAATTTAATGTAAATTTTACATAAGTCCCTCCATCAAAAGTGTTTGCAAAACACAATGACATAGTATCATATGAAGCGTTAGATTTTGAAATGGACGGTGGGGATCGTGCTGCCCCTCATATCACATTTGCCCTTTAGATCTCCAAAATTGAGAGCTATAACCAATCAAATGCTTTAATTTTATAAACTCTCAATTAACCAATCAAATGCATTAATTTACCTAAAGAGAAAATTATACAAATCATCCTTTAAGTTTACCTTAAATTTCACAGACAATCATTTACAATATTTAATTACACCAATTATCCTTTCTTTTGAAACTTATTACGCTAATAGTACTTTAAACTAACAATTGTTAACTCTCTGTTAAAAAGGACCACATGTGATTTGTGTTTTCTTTTAATATTTTTAGTAAAATATAAATTATAAAATCTAAAATATGTATAGATACGTTATTAGGTGCACTAAACATCACCATCTTTCACCACACAATCAACATTCGTGGCTTAAAGATTACGACTCACATATTTAGTTAATAGTTTTCAACGTCGCGTTAGTTTAAAGCTAGGGTTTTTGTTTGAGATGTTTTTCGAGTAAGGAATTACATTAGAGAAGGGGCAGTGTCTACCAAAGTCGTGACGAGATAATATGAATGAGTGACGGAGGGTCTCCGGGGTGGTAAAAATTGGTGGTCGACTATAAATTTGATGTTTAAGTGTAGAAAAGGATCGAATTTTATGATGAATATGGTAAATGCCATAGGTAAGATGAAAATGATATTATGTGCATCTAATGACATATTTATACATATTTTAGATTTTACAATTTATATTTTACTAAAAACATTAAAAGAATAAAAAATATATCACACATGGTCCTTTTTAACAGAGAATTAATGATCATTAGTCCAAATGATTATTAGCGTAACAAGTTTTAAAAGAAATGATGATTGATGTAATTAAATTTTGTAAATAACTGCCAGTAAAATTTGAGGTAAACTTAAAGGATGATTTGTGTGATTTTCTCTTTACCTAATAAATCTCTTTTGATTATTTCTCTTTACTTCAAATTTAATTTTATACGTATGTACTTTTGATTAACATTTATATATTTTTTATACATGATAAAATTTGTTTGGATAAGTCTTTATATGATTATGTTGTTACAATAGCTAATGTTTTTTATCCCCTTTCTCAAAATCTTACACGAATGAAACATATTAAATGCTACTTATTTTAATTAATATTTATATACTCTCTGTACGTGTTTCATACGAGATTATAATTCAGAGATAGACCTCGGCTACTAATACATTTTCTTATACCTGTGAAACATTATATTTTGATCGTCGAGTTTAAATGAAATATAATTCTTCAAATAAATAAACATGGTACGGGAAAAATAGTTATGGAGAAGAATAATGTGTGAAAATACCTTAAATTTTTTATTAAAAGAGTTCAGGTTGAATACGCGAAGATTTGTAATTTTTTACTCTGAAACTCAAAAAATTATTAACATGTCAAAAATGATGAAAAATATCAGTTTAGTAACAAGGTATTTGTCACATTTACTCATAATTGTTCTTTATATACATGTTGATTGAGTTGATTAACGTGAGAAAATGGAAACATGAGGCGATGATAATCTAGATAAATTTCTTGAATCGTGTTAAACCAATTTAGTAATAAAGTAATTCAACCATGCATTGATTGTATGGGTATTAGAATTTTTTTTTGAATAATTTAAAGAAATCATAAGAATTTTGGCAAAAAAAATACATCTTCAAATGGAGACCATATTACTCCCCACCAAATAACTCATTATATAGCGTAATTTAAAAAACCTTTGGTTCAATTAAGTAAAACCGTTATACTAAATTTAGCAACAAGATAGTATAAGTTGGTTTAAATCTCATGCACATTTCTTCATTATATGAAATTGTTTCAAGGATTGATCTTTTCTTGTTATGATTGTGTTTTAAGAATAAGTAGGGATGTAAACGAACCAAACTGATCCCGAGCTCGACTAGACTCGAGTTCCGCTAATTTAAAATTCACCGAGCTCGAGTTTGAGTTCGGTTCCTTTCGATCCTAATATATAAAGCTCGAGCTTGACTCGTTTATTTCATAATATTATTTATTTAATTATTTTATTAATCTATAATATTTAATCTTAACCAATATCCTAATCCTAATGCTAATACGATAATACACTGGTTATGAAAACCCTTTACATGATTCAGGCTTATTGATTTTTTAATTAAAAAGCATTACAACGGAAAACAAAGTGGTACAATATAGCAACCCGACTAAATTTGATCAATTTATGATTTAACCATTTGATAATTTGTAAAAATGGTTAATCATTTAAACTGTTAATCAAATTATGTGACAAAAATATTATAATTTTTATCCGACATAATAAATATTGGCAGGCACAAAAGGTATTTGGAGAGTGCAACAATTGGAGTTGATAGATGCCAAATTAGTTCTAAATGTGGTATTAACATACTTTTATCATTCTTATTGTATTTTGTTTGGCCTCTCAATTACCACATAAATCCATTTTTGCGTGTTTGAGTTTATGTAGCTCACCATTCACATGCTTTGGCTTTATAAATTTGTTGATTTTTCTTGTTTCCTTTGGCAGACTGAGATGTATAAATCTTAATTAATGGTTTATTTTAGTTTCTTGATGAATGAATGAATTAATGGATACACGTTAGATAATACGAAATGCATGCCACACAAAATTAATACATTCCGTACTTAATGAAAAATGTGAAGGTCAAGCGAATCATGTCCTTTTGCGGGTACTTAGAGGCAGAGCCCCTCCTGCATAGACAAAGCTTGTTTGGGGTAGGGAGAGGGCACTGCTCCACTCTCAAAAAGAAATTCCTTGTTAGTAGTGGTATACATATTGAGTTGGATAAGTTTGTTGAAGCTTCTTTGTTTAACTATCTTTAATTACATATAAAGCATTTCATGCAATAATTTAATTTTAAAATTGTATTAAAACAAAGGAAATTACAATAATGCCCATATGCATATATCCCTATACTAAATAGTTTCTATATTTAGAAAATTTAAAAATAGAAAGTCCAAATCAGTTTTTTTAAAAAATTGTAATTAAACTAAAGATAAATAATTCCTTTTGTAAACAACATATTATATATTCAATCAAATTAAGCATTATACATGTAACACGAATTGAACAAATACTAAAAAACTTTATCCCTTGTATCATGAAGTATCATGAAACATCTGCATATAATATCTAAGCTGTTTATCAAGAAAATCATGTGCCGCTTTATGCGGGTATGATGATAGTATATTATAATTACACTATAATCAATTTTCTTTATTGTTTTGTTTTTCAAAATCTCATAAATATTAAACAAGGATCCAAGCACCATACTCAACAGCCATTTTTAAGTTGATAAATGTAAATTTTATTCTTGTGTGACATATTGAAATGAATATTCTATGAAAACTCAAATTAATTTTTGGCGTTAAACGTTTTTGGTCCCCCGAACAATGCCTAAAAGCTCCATACTTGTTGGAACTTGCAAAATAACCAGATAAAATGTACCTGGAAAAAACAGTTGGGACAAATAACCACTTTTCTACGCCGTTTGGGGTGTCTTTCTTACATATGCATTTCAACACAATTTTAAGAGCACATAAAACAAGTTAGAAAATCTGAATGTATTCAACTCTCTAATTTTATCCCAAAATGAATTTCGTGAAAACGAGCATCAACTGGGTCAAAATATCACTTTTGGAAAGTGATTATCTACACCATTATAGATTATACGGATTGAAATCACTACTCAATTTACACCCAAATCTCCAACAAATCTTATGATCACATGAAAAATAGATTATAGAATTTATTGATGAAGTTAATAATTTAATATAGGATGTGTTTTGATTACGAGTTTTGAAAGTTGGGTATGAGAATGGGTATTGATTTTAAAAATGTGAATCATACCCATAAATTTAGACATATCTCAAACCCAAATGGAATGATGCTGGTTTAAAAATACGTTTCCATTTCGATAGTCATACTCAATTTTTAACTAAACACACCCTAAATATCGCAGAGGAGAACGAATGAATCATTTGCCTCTTTTGGTATTTAAATTTTTGAATAATTTAATATATAGTATATAATATAAACTTGTTCTTCAAAGAAAGTTGGCTCGCATTTTTTTTACTTAGAGCTCAAACGTTTTGATTTGTGAACCAATTTGGTACCGTAGGGCAAAAACCTCTTGATTTCCTTTACCACAATCCAATAGGATGAGTAGTTTGGCGGTGTAGGCGTAAAAGAGGTCCAAGTTCAATCATATGCTTCAATTTTAGAGTTGTCTCTCAAATATCTAACTTAGTTGGTTATGAAGAAAAAACTATACTAGAAAATAATCAAAAGGTGCATTTACGGTTAATTCGTTGTTATTATATAAGTTATTAGGAATATGACGGAACGGAAGACCAAGGAAAGAAAGAAGAATGCACCAAAATGCAGGTGCTTCATATGTGTTAGAAGGTCCTAACTGTCTGTCTGAAGTAGGTCTCGGAGGTCTCAGAGCTCTCTCTCGGAGCTCTTTTCAGCTCAAACGGCCCCTTTAGCGGCATTTAAGCAGCCCGGACAAACTTCATCGAGGATTATGAGCTAACAAACTATCGAAAAACTCTCCTTTTTTACTTATGAGTGAGATCGGTCCCTAATCCTACTAGAAAATCCACATCATCATTATTAGATATACGAAATGAAACTTAACCCATTTTATTGCCGCTAAATAAATAAATAAATAAAACAGTTGGGTAAGGGAAACTTGCATACTGTTTATCTATGCCTGGCAAACGGGTCGGGTTAGGTCAGGTTGGGTCACGGGTCAAATCGGATTTGGGTCAAAATGGGTCACGGGTCGAACGGGTCATTTTTTTAGTCGGGTCGAGTCGGGTCTTTTTTATATTTAAAAATTCAATTCAAATATTTTTTCACTGTACAAATAATAAAATAAAGTTACGAATGATATATAAGTTATTATTATTTATATATAAAACTAAATTTCTTTTAGAAAAGTACTAAACTAAAATATAAGTAAATATTAATGATAAAATATAATAGTATAATCAGATTATTGATCACAACAGAAATTTTTATAAACGTGAATAAAAAATATTATCACTAAATTATTACTAAAAGTTGAATTATTTTCCGTTTTAAACAAAAACCAAATTGATAATTACAATATTTTTAATTCAAGAAACGTATTTTGTTCATATAGGAGATAATATGTTTTTATAATAAATAATATAAATAAAAATAAATATAATAAAAGGAAGAGGAATCTAAGAAGTATAAAATAATATTTTTACATGAAATGGTTTGCTCCTAAATAGAAAAGGTCAAAACAAGTTCTTCTGCAGCTAATCCAGAAGAGCAACAATCAACCGACCCATTGAGGACCCGTTGGACCCTCTCACCTTTTAGCAAGACATTTCTCATTGACCTGTTAGACCCTCTCATTAATTTGTAGGCTTACCACTCCAACCCGTAAAGGATTTATTTTTACTCAATCAAACCCATTTTTTATCCTTTGGGTTGTGATTGTCAGGTCTAGATATCCTAAGCTAGGTTGCATTAAATGCAACTTAAAGAAGTTTTTTGACGCATACTTTGACATTAACATATTAACATAACCAATTATTGGATAACTAAATTATCAACTTTCAAAATGACCATTATCAAGTGTCATTTATAAACCCAAATATGTAAATGAACAGGGCAATCAAACAAGAACGTAAACATGGCTTGAATTATTATTCGAAGACAGGATTGACAATTGAACCATATCATCGTTGGGTATAAAGGGTTTGTGATGATAATTTTGAATATTCTTAGAATCGTGTAATCACTTTCTCAATAATGTATTTCGACTCTTTACTGCCTAAGTTCACGAAATCAATAATATTGGGATAAGACTAAGAAAAACACTTTGAATCTTGACAGAAAAACAAAGTAAAAACAAGAGAGAATTGTTGTGTTTTTCGTGTTTCAGAGTGAGGAGCAGAATAGTTTAGTTTTTGCTGTTAATTTCGGTTGGCGGGAATCAACAGTTGCGTCTTTTCACAAACAGAACCAACTAGGGGCTCGGCCCCCCTAGACCCCCGCAAGAGGTGCAACCCCTTGACCCCCGCAATTTAGTGACGGTCCAAGCTAGTTTGAACAAGTGTGCACTCTGCACTTACCACTCGTTCGGTAACTTAACTTGAAATACCCTTTGGATCCGAGCAGATCTCAAATACACTAAAACTATCAACAATTATGTGTACAAAGACCATAATATAAACAAATCTAATTTTGCAATATAGATGAGGAAGTATATCTCTTTGTATAGACCAAGCCATCTGTGTTTTAAGTTCAAAGATTTATTCTAATATAACAACGAGGGTTGTAATTTTATGAGATATACAAAATTGAGAATTAAGGGGAACTGAAAACGATCAAAATTACTCAATAACACTTGATGATCTGATATAGCAATACATAAAAATGGAATTATGGTGTGAAATCACTTTTACTAAAGAAAAACAATGTATTTTCCCAAGTACAAATATAACGTCAAAATGATAGCATCACAAAAAGTCAAACTTTGATCTCAAATAAGAAGTCTATTTATATAGCTTAAAAGAATTTCTACAAATTTATAAACTTAGTAATGCTTTCGAGATTTATATAAGAACAAAGGGTGTGTACTTATGTGGCAACTATGGTACCTTCACCACCTTGGTGTGTGATCATATCAGTATTGGATTTATTTCTCAGTGTGATCCAATGCAGTTAATGTAATATGTATTATGCGTTTTTAAATAGTTTTTATTAGAAAAAAAGTGGATCTAAATCTTTAATATAATCAGAAAAAGTCAATGTAATTTCACTTTGATTTTCAAAATGATGCAAGGTCAATGTGATTTCAGTGTAATTTTCAAAGTGATGTTGATGCGTTGAGAAGTTTCTACCATTTTCTACCGCCTTTGATCATACAATTTTTAACTTCGGGAGTTTAGATGCGAAGTTCTTTTTGTCGCCTTTTTGTTACGTTTTGTCTGTGGAATACAATAACATATTGAATAGGGGGATCCCAATGAGATAACACATTACACTTGAAGGAATGCTAGGTGTCGATCTATGTTGTGAATACACAGTGATTGATGAGCCATGAATTGGAGATCAATTAAATAGAATTGGACTTGAAACTAGTTGCAACCTATTGCTATATTCATTAGACCCGAAACCGATCACTCCCATGTCAAAAGATCAACCATAACTAAAATTTGACACTTCTAAAATTGTAAGATGTTCATCCAAACGCCCCTCTCTAGCTTACGGTAAATTGAGATATCTTTTAACGACAGCCTAGATAAAAAACGCCGATCGAGAAACCTTGACTCCAAACCTTGAAAACCATATCTTAAAACCGAAGCCAAGAACAAGAAGTGAAAACCTAAATTGATCGAACAACTCCCGTGGCCCCTTTCTTTGGTTCGATCTTTCAATAAGTAGCTTGGATATATGAGTCATATGACCACCAATAAAAGCATAAGGATTTAAAGACACCATCTGCAAAATGGTGATAAAGACAAAAATGTATTACTCTCTTTTTGATATCTTATAAAATCCCTTTACTTTTTCTTTTTTAATATTCTAGTATTTCCTTCATAATGAAAACACGTGCAAATTTCAATTACGTTTTTAAAATTCTCCATTACAATTAGGAAAATCCCTAACATTACAATTCTCCATTTCTTAATGGGGTATTAATAATCAATGCAAATAAATTAATAATAACTATACTTTGAGAATTATTATGAGTAAGAAAATAACTTGGTGTGACTAAACTAACCCGACATCTATCTTTTTTACGCCATCACTTTTATATATTTCTTATCGATATAATCATACATAACACGTTTTTAAAAATAAATCGATCTTAACATAATCTTTGTAACAAAGTTGGATTGCCGATCTTAATAAGTCATTCCAAACACATGCAAATTAATCTTATCATTTTAAGAAAACGTGATTAAATCTTGACCTCAGAAATTAAATAAAGAATATTTGGGTTATGTCATATGTGGATGTTGATAACATAAGGAATTCAATTTGCATTTAAAAGGAATATCTTCACATGGCGTTGGATCACTAGAATTCGGGTGTACAAGCATAAGATTTTGGCATCATTTGTGTGGCCAATAGGCCATTTACGAGGATTCGTGAAACACAGTATGCACAAGTGTCTTCCAATTATTTCCCTATATTTCAAAGACCGATAAGCTTCTCCTACTTGTTGCTTGCTCTATTGATCTCATGCATATAAACATTTTTTATTACGATTAGGTGACAATGTACTTAACTTTAGTTCGCTTTCTTTATTTTGGTCTAATATTTGACATGTTATTATTTGTAACTGCTAACGTGTCATTCGTTTTTGATGACGTGGCGACTAATATGGTTGTCAGGTCATCAAATATACTGGCTATCGGATGAATAAGTTATTGAATACACGTAACTCAAATTTTACCCTTAGAGAAATGAATCGATCTTTGTTTATCAAATCCCACACTTAAACTAACAAAAGATATTTTTTATGTATATATATTATCACGCACAACATACTTTAATCATTGGTTTTTAGCATTTCATTTTAGTGTACCGTTGTATATTTTTTTATAGATAGCAATATTAGAAATGATTAGACTACTGCCAACAGTGAAAACAACTGACGCCGTCAGTTTTTATCAAATCAGCGCCACGTCAGCAACATTACTTCAATTTTTCCTGGACTCCACACATTATTTACTTTAATTATTTAAACTGCAAAATTAAATAAAAAGCATTATTTTATAATAAAAAAAATTACATTAATTAAAAATAAAACATTACAATAAATAAAAAAAATACATTTATTAAAAAATAAAGTGCAACTAGTCGTCTATTCCAAATCGTCGAGATCTTCGGCTTCGTCTTCGTCCTCATGTTCCTCCTCGTCCGAGTCCGAATCAATTTCTTGAACCGGAACCGAACCCGAAGCTTGACCAAAAACCGTTTGGTAATCCGACTGATACTTACTAACCACAGTGTTTCGCACCTCTTGGAGAATTTTTTTCTCCTTTTTTTAAGACCCTTCGGTATCTTATTATAAAGCATTTTTCACGTTTTGAGAATGTTCTTTTTTCCGAATTTGATTCGATAGTAGACAATGTTTTTTGTTGTGCTTCTGCGGATTTGATATTAGACAAACGTTCTTTTTCCTTCAAACTTCTTGAAGAAGTAGCCGCATCACTCGAACCCGAACTCTTTTGACTTTTTCTTGAACTTTCACGGTCGGGCGGGCGATGAATCCGATCGTCTTGGAACAACCGTTCCATGTTAGTGGCAAGAGGATCGGATGAAGGGATGTCATCACCAAAATTGATGAGGTCGATTTGAGGTTGGTGTGACCCCCTCGTCCGAATAGAATTTCAGATAAACTTTTAGCACATCCCAACATTTCTCGTATATTAATTTGTGTTTTTGTTGGGACTTAAATAGTTTATAACACGCGTCAACAATGTCATTTTCCGAAGCCCCGCTTGGCCTCGGGTAGGTTGCGTGGTTGTAGATGGCGATGAAAGCTTTGACATCTTTGCAGATTTTATTTCACTTTCCTTGTATTTGACTGACCGTATGTTTGTTGGGTGCCACTTTATTGTAGTCGTTTACTACTCTTTGCCAAAAAATATCGTAGCTTTGTGAATTGCCTTCGCGACTCTTTTCGGATACGTGGACCTATCGTTCGGACAATATAACCGCCTCCTCATCCGACCATTTTACTTGTACCCTTTTTCCTTTCCTATCTTCGGGTTCGAGTTCGAGTTCTGGTTAGTGTTCGGGTTCGGGTTGGTCTTCGGGGGGTGTATTAATGTTTTCGAATTGTGGATAGTTAATTAGGGTTGGTGAAAACGGAGAGAAAAATGAGGGTGCATGTTGGTGTTGATAAAATGGTTGGTTTTCAAAAGTCGAGGGGGTTTGAGGGAGTGGATGATAAGGTGAGTAATGTTGGTAATTTGGTAATTTTGGTATGGTGAGTGTTGTGAGTATGATGCAAACCTGAGTGGTTGACTAGGTCAAGAGTTGCTCAATTGAGCGGAAGATGAACCCGTGGTGAAAAGGCTGCATTCGATTGAACATTTGGTCAGATTATTCATAAGGTGGTTCCACATATCGGATTTTTGTGAAGTTGGTGGTGGTGTATTTTTGTTAAGATTTTTTGGCATTTTTGAAGTTGGTGGTGGTGTATGGAAGATGTAAATTTGTGTATGAAAGATGTAAATTTGTGTATGAAAGAAAGTAGATAAGTTGTAGTAGGTTGTAGTGAAAAAAGATGTGTGGAAAAGGGGTTTATTTATAGTGTAAAAAATGTAAGTTTTTGAGTTAAAAAAAAACTAACTGTTGCCCCCAACGGTTGTTTTATAAATTTTTATTATTATTATTTTTTAAATAATTACGAATAACGGTAAAAAAACAAAAAAGTACGCGTGGGTCCCATTTCCTTCTCCTCCGTTCCCGTCACTTTTTCGACCCCAAAAACCGATGCCCCTAAACTGACGCGCCGTGCCAATGATGTCGATTTCGTCGGCAAAAACCGACGCCACGGACCGATGTCCGTTGGCAGTGGTCTTGTACATATGATTTTTGCTTATATGTACATTCATGTGAGATATTGTAACGAGGAAAAATCAAAAAATAACATGATTGGCTTTAGCGACGATACAACGTCGTCGCTGAAAGCACTACGTGACAAAGAAAAAAAGTTACTTTTTGACTTTGCCCTGGTTTTTTACTGAACTTTTAGCGACAGTTAAGTCATTGCTAAAATTGACCCTTATTTTCTATTAATTTTCGTTTTGTACCAAAATGGACAAAAAATCATTAGCTACCAATAGGGACGGCCAAAATTTTTACTTTTTGACTTTGACTAGGTTTTTCTACTGAATTTTAGCGAGTGGCATGTCGTTTCTAAAGTTGATCCTTATTTCTTTTTAATTTTCATTTTGTACCAACATGGAAAAAAATCATGGGCTACTAATAGCGACGACTGTATCGTCGGTACAAGGACATTGCGACGACTCTTTACGATTTCCGTCGTCACAAAAGGTCTTAGCGACGTCTTTATGTCATCGGTAAAGGCCCCTTTTCTTGTAGTGATATGATATGAAGGGTTGATTGAGCTGAAACCATCCTTTTATATTGATTTATATAAATACAAGTACAAATATGATTATTGTGTATTAACTACATTTTGTGATATAGAAAGAAATAATGAAATATAGGTTCCATTGATGTATCTTATCATTTGCACCGGTACACATATTAACAAACAAATGACTTGATCGAACTTTACTTGACATCTATTTTTGTTGTTAAAAAAACGTTGAGAGAAATATATCTATCAACAACAAAACCCTTTGATAACATGCAAATATTATTATTCAAACCCTTTGACACCATGAAAACCCAAAAGTATCATGCGGGCTTTCTATATACATACGCTTCTTTTTAACATACTTAAAAAAAAAAAAAAAAAAGTTGAATGTTGCCAATATTAAAAACAAGAAAAAAATTACACAAATCGTCCAATAAGTTTACCTCAAATTTTACAGGCAGTCCTTTACAAAATCTAATTACACCAATGATCCTTTATTTTGAAACTTGTTACGCTAACAGTTCTTTAGACTAACGATTGTTAACTTTGCGTTAAA
Organism: Gnaphalium uliginosum; assembly: GCA_963930675.1. Taxonomy (NCBI): domain Eukaryota; kingdom Viridiplantae; phylum Streptophyta; class Magnoliopsida; order Asterales; family Asteraceae; genus Gnaphalium; species Gnaphalium uliginosum. The sequence goes on along the minus strand of OZ005684.1, from coordinate 24,016,754 downwards.
AATGACCACGCATGATTTTTTTTTCTTTTAATTTTTTGAGTAAAATATAAATTATAAAATCTAAAATATGTATAAATACATTATTAACTATAAAAAACATCATTTTCATCTTTCCCGTATCATTTAGCGAATTCATTATCAAAATTCGATCATCTTCTGCACTGAAACATGAAATTTTATAATCCACCACCATCTTTAACTACCTGGGGACCCTCCGTCACTTATTCATCTTATCTCGTCACGACTTTGATACCCACTGTATCCTCTCCTTTGCATTCCTTCCTTCCTAGAAAGTCATCTTAAACGAAAATCCTAACTTCAAAGTAAAACGATGTTGAAAATTAGAAACCAAATATGTGACTTGTAATCTTTAAGCCACTAATGTATAATTTGGTGGTGAAAGATGGTGGTGGATTTGAGTGGTAAACTATAAAATTTGATGTTTTAATGGGGAAAAATGATGTTCTTTGCAGCTAATAATATATCTACACATATTTTCTAATTTATATTTTACACAAAAAATTACAAGAATAAAAAAAATATCATGTGTGGTCCTTTGTAACGGATTGTTAACAATCGTTAGTCTAAAGGACAGTTAACGTAACAATTCAAAAGAAATTATCATTGATGTAATTAATTTTTATAAAGAACTCACAGTGAAATTTGAGATAAACTTAAAAAACGATTTGTATAATTTTCTTTAAAAACAAGCCGATTTTGTCATACATCAGTAACGATATTGCCTATTATAAAAGTTGTAACGTGAATAGCAAATATTTTTGATGGGATAAAATTAAAGGTGGTATTAGTTTTTCAAGAAAAAACTTTTTATTTAATTTTGATTCAAATTAGTATACTAGGTAAACTTGCAAAATATATACAAAAAATCATCTATCTGATACGATGAATAAAATTTAAAATTTAAAAATTCAACTTTTAACATTGTTAAGTTCTTTTAATTTGATTTGCTAAATTGTACCCGTTTTTGTAGTTCATCACTAACCAGAAACAAAACTGATAAATTATATGAAAAGTGTAACAGGGAAATGTTGAAGTTAACAATTAAAATGTTTGTCGCCGCTACTATGCACAGACACACTAGTAATTCCCAAAAATATATTATCATTCTAATTAATGTTTTAAGTTCTATTTTTATTTACTATCATGTAATAATTATTATTAATAATTAATAAATAATGTTTAAAGACAAATGAATCCCTTTGGAGAAAAATTTTGAGGTAGTCAATCAACAAGCCAATTTACACTTCATGGTTATTGTCAGACATTTTTTCATTGACAGTAGACACAAATCCCGCATAAATAAATTAGCGGACCCCGGTAACTATTAGCCAATAAGACTACGCCACGTGTACAAGGATTCCCGCAGTCAACGAAAATTCTCGTAGTCTACGAAAATTCTCGCAGTCAACGCAAATTCCCGCAGCTCTTTCAAAATTATAATACCTGCGTTTTTTTGGAGGATCCCGCAGTTTTTTCTTGGTTCCCGTAGTTTTTTATAATATTTTTTGCTGTTTTTTCTTGGTTCCCGCAGCTTTTTCAAAAAATACAGCAGGTATTGCAAATTTCAAAAGTTGGGTTATCTTCGATTTCAAGTGGGAACTTTATTATTTTTCACTCTTAAACGAAATTCCGAGATGGGCATGTGATTATTGGCAAGGGAGAGTGCATCCCGGCCCCGGGTAATGCTTATTTTTCATCAAATTTCAACTATTTTTCATGTATTAGTTGTGTTAGTTTGTAGAACCATATAAATTTATTTATATTTGTTGAGTTTCTATAGATATGGAAGTTGGTTTGAATTTCTATTATTTGTTTAGAGATTCTATATTTAAAAGTAAAGATTGATCATTGTTTGCATATATTGACGAAGGAAAGTAGTTAAGGCCATAAAGAACGCTTCAGATAATTTAGGTTCAAAGTCATAATGTTATGATGGATTTTCTTTAGAATTATGGTTGAAAAAATGAATAATTAGATGCTAAGGATGACTAATGAAACGCCCGACAATTTTTTTTTTAAACACATTACATTTACCCATACATATACCAAAATATGAGGTTCAAACGCTTAAAAACGCAACGGGAAACGATTTGGATCGAAACAATCAAATTCTGGACAGAAGGAATTTCGCCCGGCGACCACCCCCATCGCCCGGCGAAATTCCGGACATAAGAGATTTCGCCCGGCGACCACCCCCTGTCGCCCGGCGACCACCCCCTGACCACCCCCTGTCGCCCGGCGACCACCTGCAGAACAGCCCAAAACTCGAACTTCGGACGCGCATAACTTTTAACTCGTTTAGAGTTAAGACCTGAAATTTTGCAGACACCTCCACTATATAAGAATGAAGGTTTCCTTTTTTACACTTTTTCAAATTTCGCAATAACGAAGGATCCGGATGTATCACCAAAATATGACTATTTTGACCATTTTTTAGACCAACTCATTTTACAATTCACATGCCTAATGGCTTACAAAATTTTCCCACAAATACAACCATCCATTTTGACTTCTAGGCCAATAACAAAAACATTACATTTCTCTTATAGTCTATTTGGGTATATAGACTCGTTGATGACCCATTTGGGCACCAAATGACCCGTTTGAAAGTCAACAACATTTTGAACTATTAAGCTTCTAAACCAACAACATATCAACCATCTCATGTCCAAAATTATAACCAAAACCACCATTTCAATTACTTCACTAAAATGGCCCATTTTGATTCGTTAATCAAAATGCAACTTGGGCGAATTATTACAAGCTAATAGCAACTCGGCAATTTAAAAGTACATTTGTCAAATCTCTTTACAAGTGAAATCCATGCTCATTAAGCATAATCCCTTGCCACCTCCAGATTCACCATTTAGCATTTGACACATAGGTACCTACAACATTAAACAACTAAACGGGTAAGATTTAAGCTTAGTGAGCATACGGACAATTAAATGAGTAATACACAACAACACGTAGCAAACAACAACTAAACCACAATACTTATGCAAGTAACAATTAAGCAATTAACCACTGGGCAATTGTAGAGATTATCACCATTGAGTGGATCCGCTGCCAACTGTCAATAGGCACAACCTGCCACAACTGCAACAACTAGCACAAGTGCAATAACAAGCACAATGTGCAACTACTGTAACAACTATCAAGCAAACACTAGAAATAAGCAATGATCACCACATTTATCAACCACTAGAAACAAACAATAATTGCCACATAATCTTAAACAAATAACTATTGAGCAATATGTAAAGATTAAATCACTATGCGAACCGAGCCGAGAGAATTCCCTGCGAACCGAGCCGAGAGCTCATTCCAAAACTTGAAGAAATCTTCTGTGAACCTCTAAATCTGTGGAACCGTCACCATCTTGTTAAGAAACGAATTCAGAAACCTCTTCATTGTCACTTGTTCCAGTAAGTGTTTAAAGTTTATAATTATATTTTTATGAAATTTGACCAATTTGTGAATTAATATGAATTTAAGCCTGAAAAGATGTTATATGATGATGTTTGATGTATAGGAAGTGTTAGAAAGCTTGTTAGAATGATAGGAAGTCGAATTTGTGAGTTATGAAAGATGAAAGTTCGGGTTTTTGGGTTACAGCAGGTTCGGTTCGCAAGTTTGCAGAAGATGAACTCAGTTCGCAATGCTTGACTGCGAAGCGAACTGAGTTGACCTGCGAACTGAGTTGTTCTGCGAACCGAGTTGCGCTGCGAACTGAACCCTGCGAAGCGAACCGAGTTAGGCTACGAACTGAGTTTGCTGCGAAGCGAACTGAGATTCGTGAACTGAGTTCTTGCGAACTGAGACTTATTGCGAAGCGAACCGAGATCCTGGGAACTGAGATTTTAAAATTTTGTTTTGCAAATTTTGCAATTGCGCAAGTGTTTTCAGGGTCGCGACTGAGTGACAATTTCACTAACTCGGATTGGGTTGAGATTCGCACGGTCACTCGAAAACGACCCAATAATCAAGGCTCTATTCAATGAGCCTAGGCAGCTTTTGGCCTTTCGGGGTCATCTTGGGGTCGAAAATGGCATTTTTCAGTTTTAAACCTCGTTTCGGGACTTTCTGGTTTCGCTTCGGATTGAACGTTTGTTTTCTTAGACTTCAGGAATTTACCTGCTTGTTTAAATATGTTATATGATTATGGAATGAGTTACTAACTCATTATTTGTTGTATTCTCAGATCCGCAGAAGACTCGGTAACATTAGACTTCTGAGTTGTTGGGCTGAGACTGGCAGGTGAGTGGATCTGGAACTCACATGTTTGATTCAGTTGTAACGATTTGGTTGCAACAAGTAAACGTGGATATAATTGATAGACCGTTTAGTCTGATATGCTGATATGTTGATTATGAATCTACGTGCAATGTGGCCTCTGGGCATTGATTGCTAGTAAAGAGGTCAACAGATTGTTGGACTTGATGATTTACAAGATTACAGATATGGGGTGTCGTACACGTGTTGTATTAAACCCATATTGTGTAGTGGTAATATCAAGTTATCGGTATATTCTGTAGTGGCCACTACAGATTGTGATAAGCGTTTCTTGAGGGCCACCGCGGCAGTAGGGTTCCTCAAAAACCACCGATCCTCTTTGATATTGATGATATGTGTTTACGATTATTTGATGTAAACAGATTGTTAGGCTAAGTTGAACTGTTAGTTTCGTGTTCACTCACTTAGCTTCGTGCTAATTCCCCACTTAATCCCTGCAGGTCATGATTGAATGGGCGGGCAGGCAAGTTTTGTTCAAGGAATGTTTGATCGGCTGGCAACTCTGATATATTTTGATAAATAATGAAAGTTGAATTTTGTAACCCCCGTCTTTGTACGATGTTTTGAACATTATATATATTTACCTTTTTGTAAATATTGTTAATATAATATATTTTGACCTACGCTTCCGAATTAAAGAGTATTTTATAATATCTGTAAGAGAGGGGCGTTACAAAATGCAACTCATGCTCACCTTCCGTTTTTGAATATATTAAAATATCATCGATAAACACAATCACGAATTTATCGAGGAACGTCCGGCAAACTCGATTCATCAAATCCATAAATGCAGCAGGAGCATTTGTCAGTCCGAATGGCATTACCACAAACTCGTAATGACCATAACACGTTCGGAAAGCAGTCTTGGGAGCATCCTCTTCTTTTACTCGTAACTGGTGATAACTAGATCGTAAATCAATCTTTGAAAAATGGGTAGCACCCTGGAGTTGATCAAACAAATCGTCAATCCTCGGCAACGGATAATGATTTTTAATAGTCACCTTATTCAACTCTCTATAATCAATACACATACGCATACTCCCGTCTTTCTTTTTAACGAGCAATACAGGCGCTCCCCACGGTGAACTACTCGGACGGATAAACCCCTTCTCCAACAACTCTTGTATTTGTTTCATCATTTCTTGCATCTCTGACGGTGCAAGTCTATAAGGGGTCTTAACAACAGGAGTAGCCCCCGGCATTAGCTCAATTCGAAACTCTACTTGCCTTTCAGGCGGAATTCCCGGTAACTCCTCCGGAAATACATCAAGAAACTCATTTACAACTAGAATATTCTCAATACTCCTCTCATCCTTTCGCGTATCAATGACGTGAGCTAAAAATGCCTGACAACCATGCAACAAATGCCTTCTCGCACGAGCATATGTGCAAATTGACAAAGATGGTCAAGGTTTCTCTCCATATATATCTACCACTCCCCCACTTGGAGCATTGATACGAATAATTTTCTTTTCGCAACGGATAACAGCATCATGCTTACTCAGCCAATCCATGCCCACAACGGCATCAAATTCACCCATTCTCATTGGGATGAGATTTATCATAAACATTTCATCATTAATTTCTATTCGATACCCTCTATACACTTTAGTCACATAAATAACACGATCATCAGCTATCTCAACATCTAGGGGTGTATCTAACTCACTCAACATTAATTGAAAACTCTCACTAAAGTTTTCAGAAACAAAAGATCTAGAAGCTCCAGAATCAAATAACACATAAGCGGGTAATGAGTTAATAAGAAAAGTACCCGTAAGAACATCCGGAGCATTCTTCGCTTCATCCGCACTCAATTGAAAGGATCGGCTTTTCACTCTTGACGGGTCTAACACCTTCCTCTCCTCATTTTTCTTTATCCCACTAGAACCTATTGAACTCTTCAATCTTGGACATTCACTCTTTATATGTCCAGGTTCATAGCAATTAAAGCACACTCGTACCGTCTTTGTACAATCACGGCTAATGTGGCCCTCTTGCCCACATTGAAAACAAGTCCTCTTGTCGCCTGCACAATTCCCAAAATGCTTTTTATGACATTTCGAACACATAGGCACTTCTCGTCGATCCTCTCTTTTAAAACTTCCACTTGACTTGAATCTTTTAAAAGATTCCCCAGCTGGCTCAGATTTTCTCTTTGACGATCCATCATCCTCACGATGAATCTCAATTTCCCTCCTTCTCGCTTCTTTCACAAACTCTTCAAACTTATTCCAACGACTCGGGTGCACAAACTGCCGAATCTCTTTCTTCAACACCTCATGATAATGATTCATCAACCTCTTTGGATCCTCAGTGTATTCAGGGCAAAATCGAGCCCTATCAAGAAATACACCTGTCAACTCATTCACAGTCTCTGTCGTTTGTTTCATAAACAGAAATTCCCGGCGAAGCTTAGTCAACTCAGCTTCCGGAGAATAGGCTATCACAAACATCTCCTTGAACTCTTTCCAAGACAAATTACTCGCATGCTCTTCTCCCATGGATTGACACTGAACGTCCCACCACTCTTTTGCTCGTGCCTTAAATAAACTGGCACTATACACCACTTTCAGCTTTTCCGGACACTCAGAAATGGCAAACGCTGCCTCCATTTCAGAGATCCACCGATAACATTTAATCGGATTTGTTTCTCCTTCAAACTCGGGAGGTTTACACGCTACAAAATCTTTGTAGTTCACTTTCTTTTTCTCTTCTTTTATCACACTAGTCTTCTCAGACTTCTCTGTATCTCTCTTTTGCATCTCATCTGCCAGAACATCTCTGACAGTCTCAGTAATTCTTTCCAACAAATACGGAAGAGATCTCTCTTGTGCCAGCGCAACTTCTTCCGTTATAAATTTTCTCATCTCGTCTGTACTCATAGACGATAAACTCTCCGAATGCCCTTGCTCATAGCTCTCGGTATTCTGCTCATTAAAATTCTTCCCTTCCATCTCACACTGAAAGGGTTTATCAGCAATCACACTAGATTAGACTAAAATTCTCATTACACATTAGTCTATCTTTCACAATTCTCTTTAGCATCACACAACAGTCATGGTATCGTTATGAGTTCATATAATAATTATTACGTTGGCCAGACGTAATCGTTATTACATAATGCTCTCACAATACTTTGACAGTCAGCAAATTCTCACATCTCATCATTAATAACAATTACTCAATTATCAACTCATAACACAACACTCTCATCATGCTCAATTTACAAAATGTTACACGTTAATATAGAACATGATTTTACGAGTCTCTCCCCTTACTATATTGCCATAGTAAGTCCATCACTAGCAGCCCTCGGGTCGCTTGCCCGGATTCCCACCCTTCATTCCTCTTGACGTACTTATCACACACAACAATCAACACGTAAGCATATTGCTTAGTAAGCACAGGAAATGTACAATCATATACAAATAATTTAGCACAATTGATCACTCAGCAATTGGCCGTTCAACTCATACAGCTAGGCACAATTGATCACTCAGCAATTGGCCGTTCAACTCATACAGCTAGGCACAATTGATCACTCAGCAATTGGCCGTTTAACTCATACAGCTAGGCACAATTGATCACTCAACAATTGGCCGTTCAACTCATACAGCTAGGCACAATTGATCACTCAGCAATTGGCCGTTTAACTCATACAGCTAGGCACAATTGATCACTCAGCAATTGGTCGTTCAACAAAATCAACCAATTAAACTCTTTACTTTCCTACTACTTACCTCGAAGGCGACGTTCAGATATTCACAACTTGCTATCCGAAATACCTGTCAAGGCGACCGTATTCAATTAAATCTGATTAAATATCAATTTACAACTATTAATTTAATCATATCGCAGAACATCTCAGTTCGCAGAACATCTCAGTTCGCTGAACATCTCAGTTCGCAGAGGAGCTCACTTCGCAGAGGAGCTCACTTCGCAGAGGAGCTCACTTCGCAGAGGAGCTCACTTCGCAGAGTAGCTCACTTCGCAGGGTTCAGTTCGCGAATCTCAGTTCGCTTCGCAATCAAGCTCTGCGAACCGAGTTCATCTTCAACCTTGCGAAGTTCGCTACTGGAACCCAGAAATTCCGAATTCTTATTCTCCAAAACTCACGAATTCGGCTTCCTATCATCTTAACCAGTTTTCTAGCAACTTGTATATATCAAATAACGTCTTTTAAACCTCAAATTCATAATCAATTCGCAAGTTGAATAATTTCATAAAAACCATTATAAACACTAAATTTACTTACTGGAATCAAGACGATGATGATGATACAAATATGATTATTACTTCACCAGCAATTACTTTCGATTTTACACTCAAATTTCGGTCCGCAAGACACTTTGAAAGTGTGTAGAATGTTTGAGAATCATTCTCTGATTTCACGTATGTATATATATATATATATATATATATATATATATATATACACATTAGTCAAACCCAATACCATTACGATTTTAGTTCCCTTCTTACTCTATTGTCTGGAACCTAAAACCATTTTGCGAGATCATCAATTTTAATTTCTCATATTTCGGGGTGTTACAAACCGCATCCCAGTTTGCATCTTCTCGTCTAAATAGCTTTAGGTATTTTATCCAAAGTATAATATGATGTTCATATAACAAAAAAGGTAAGTACATTTGCGAAGATATTTAGCCGTATTTAGGCGTATTATAAACGGTACTTACTTCATCCATTAACCAACCATGTATCGGATTACACTAAAAGTTTCCTTCTTTCTTTAACAAAGTATACCGGAATTCTTCTACAGCTTTAACTTCCTCATCAAATGCCACGACACTAAGTTTTGATTCACCTGACTTTAGCCAGTTCCAAAACTCATCCCTCGTTCTAGGAATGGGACCGTCTCCATGCAGCCGGACATAATCCTATAAGACCATCAAATATGCTCTAAGTATGCTTTTAAAAACGCACAATGCAATATATTAACAAGACTAAAACCCGGGTTGCACAACAGTCATAGAAACAAGTTATACCTCGACCCAACATCATGGCTTATCTTCGAGTAGTGGCATTGAAAAGTTCACCGCTGAAACATTTTGTTCTATAAACTTCTTCCGTGGGGGTAAAACATCCTACAACACAACCAAATCATCAGAACCTTTAATTACAAAATATATCGCGAAAGTATAAATAGAGGAAGTTGTACCTCGAGTTTGTTGTCAACACTATATTCGTCTTCCACCATTATAAGATTGAGAGGTGTTAGCGGATTGTGCTTCTTTTTTTCAAGTGTAACATGAGGTGTCGTTTTAGGTAGCTCTGTCCATGGTGAACATAAATTTGGTCCTGGTTTCCTCAACCTCTTTAGAGGTGGCTCCTGATCCTATATTATTATTAATTAGACCAGCTCATTTTAAGACAAACAGGTGCATAACTGGTACGCTTTTGGTTTCATCATTTAGACTAGGTTATTTCTCATCAATCATTGCATCAAAGTACTTAATTGTCCATTTGTATCATCGTTTAACGTAATTTTCAATTGACCTGATGCAGTTTTGAGCAGTTTTGCATTAATTTAGTTAATGAGAAATTGCAGCAACATTTTAACCAGGTTTGAGAAACTATGTGGAATGTATCTTAGTAAAGATGTTAACTATTTAATCAAGTAATACATGCCTATATAACTAATCTGGTTGCTATATATAATAATTTGTAATATCATCACGTTTTCAAGATGGAGCAAGAAGAATATACTAAGGAGGAAATAGACTGGAGTTACATACAGTTTCAGGATAATCAAGACATTCTAGATTTCATTGAAAATGTCTGTATGTTTATTATCTAATTGAGGTTTTAATGTATTGGTTTGCCGTATGTTTATGATCTAATTGAGGTTTTGGTTAATTCAGAAACCTGGGGGAAACTTTATGATCTAATTACTGCTTAAAGGAAATTATAAGTACATGACAATAACGGGCTCGATCAATTAATCCTATTTAGACCACTAATGTCATTTAAAAGTGTTTTCATGTTCATTTGGAAAGATACAATTCTAACATCGAGACATCGACCCGCATCCTCCAACTTCTTTGCTAATACATGAGTATTTTGTGACGGTTGCATCTCTAAAGGCAAGGATGTCTCGGGAGGGACATTCTGGTCAACCAAAAAGACAAAATGTATTATTAGTCGGGTTTCTGATTATAGATCATAAAATATTGTATTGTTATTTTATATGTATAGAGATATACGTAAATTTAGCTAATCATGATTAAAATAAACTACATGCGTACAACAGTAGATAAGGGTAAAACTACAATTCAAACATTATGATATTGACCCGTATCCTCCAAGTTCTTTGCTAATACATGAGTATTTTATAACGCTTGCATCTCACATGGCAACAATGTCTCGAGAGGCACGTTCTGCTCGACTGTGAAGTCAAAATGTAAGTCATTTTTGAGCCCCTTCAAGTCAGGCATAAACACAACATTTAGGTCCAAACAACCACGCAAAATCCCACCATTACGATACTGTGAGATATAAAGGTGTATTAAGTTACAATAATTAAAGTATAAATTTTTTAATGTAAGATGAAAATACCCCATCAATTACCATATCAACAAACATGTCGGCGAAAGAGTTCCCAATGCTCAGTTGGGTGCCCGTCTCTTCATTAGCACAGTCCATCTATTAAAGAAATACACTCATTTAAATTACAAGTAACATATTAAACAAAAATTGATAAGGATTATAATATAAACGCACCTCGACATTTCTAAATAAAGCAGAAAACTGTCCAAAACCCAAACTCGGATTCACGTTCTTTTCATTAGGTAAACATTACGTTGCAATATAAAAATATTAATTATATAAAGTAGTACTAACTGCAACGTCTATACAATCATTTAAATTACTAGTAAGATATTAAACTAAAATTGATAAGGAATAGAATACAAACGCACTTCGGCATTTCTCAATAAAGTAGAAAACTCTACAAAATCAGTATTCGGATTAATATTATATCCGGGAATAAAAACATATGTTGAAACAATATAGGATTAATAATATAAAGTCTGTTAAATGTAAAAAAATAAAAAAATAAAAATTCAAAATATTACCATTACATTTTCCTCCAAGGATTTAAGACGATCAAGTACATTGTTAATCGTTGATTGTGACTGAAAAAATTCATGTACCGAAATGTGTGTGCAACCGATAGCTGGTTCGGCAATATGTATACCATCTCTACTAGGGAACCCGTCCCTACGAGTACTACTCAAGAATGGTGGTGGCCTAGGCATAGGTATAGGGCATGACACAGGCGGAGGTCGAGGGCGTAAACCAAGAGGAGGTGGAGGAGGCAACTTACCATTTGAGTCAAAATAAGGAACGCTTGCAAACCACCATGGGGTGCGGGACTCGACATCAGTCATTTCACGCATTTTACCATCGAGATTACCGGGCACTAACTTCTCAGGAAACAGTGCATAAAAGTAATCATGATTCTTTTTGCTAAACCCAGTCCTCTTCGACCACACAACGCCTCTCGGGCTCTTATCCAAATCAATTTTCCAAAAGTATAGAGCAACGAGAAAAGTCTCAAAAATCCAAATCTACAAGTAAAACAAACAACAATGTAGATGTATATATAACTATATAGATAGAATAAATGTATTAAAATTATTTAGTTATCTTACCTTAAAAGCCTAAGGATATCCCATTATGGAGTAACAAGGTACCTTCTTTTTACCACGTTTTGCTAAATGAGTGATAGCATCAAATAATGCCTTATTTATATAATAATATACCTTTATTTTTAAGTCTTTTTATTGTAATTTAATTACAAATGCTACTGATTTCTTTTATATTTGTGAAAAGGTCTTTTAAATAAAGAAACGAAGAAAAGGAACGGAAATTGACTCAAGACTGAAGAAAAGAAAGAAAAGATTGAAGACCCAAAAATATTGGAATTGAAGAGAAGGCAAAGCCCAAAAAGATAAGAGAAAGTGGGCCAAATTAAGAAGAAATCTGGATTAGAAGTTTAAGAGATGAAGCCCAAGACAAAAGCCCAGCCCAAAAATGGAATATTCTGGAATTGGATCCCAACCGGCGGTTGAAGCTTTCAGCCGGCGGTTGGAGTTAAATATGGAAGGCGGTTGGACGCACGGGTCGCAGACCGGGTTTTCGGGTTAAAATTCAACCCAACCGGCGGTTGAAAAGCCCAACCGGCGGTTAGATTCGCGGACCTGAAATCTATAAATAGGGCTCATTCTCAACCTTTAAGAAAAGAATAATTACGAATAGGTTAACCCTAATTTGGGTTCTAGGGGTTAGAAATCCGACTTTTAGGGTATTCAGAGGCTAAGGAGCTAGGGTTTGAAGGTTGTTCAACCCTAACGAAGATTCAGTTCAGATTTTAGGGTTTGATTCTTATTCTTTTCTATTTGCAATGTTTAATACTTTGTTTATGGATTTGAGTGATCTTACTTTAATTATGAGCTAATTCTTTATTTGTATTTACTTAGATGTATGATTTTTAGATAAAGGTTTCATAATATGTTTAATATTGATCTTAGTTATGAATGGTTATTGAGTTTATTTGAAGATCCACATTGATTGTGAGTTACAGCGCGTTTGTTAATTGTTACTTAACGTGGTCAAAAGACTTATGCTAGAACTAACGTTTGTATGAGTTAATTGATTATCTGCAATTAAATAATTTATTAGTTAATTGTGGCTTGAGACTGTAACCGGTAATAGGTTAAGAGGCATAGCAATTAATTTAAACCCGATCGGTGTGATAATTAGAAAACCAATAATTATAGACTCAAGGCTAACGCAGAGTCAAGAATGAATCTCAATGATCTGTTGATAGGTTTAATGGCATAAATCTTATGTTGGTAACACGCATGAGTGTATTCAAGAGAATCTAGTATTAAGGTAAGGTTTATTAGGGATTCGCTAATCTTAACAGAAGGCTGTTCATTCTAGTTGAAATCACCATAATGACTGATCAATAAACATATATGAAACCTGAGTCGAGAAATCAGTAATCTAAGTAAATACATACTTATCTATCTGATTATTCTTAAGTTATCTTTTCTATCTTTTAATTGTTTTTATTTAGTTTTATTAATTTAAATTACGTTCGTACGGAACTAAAACGCTACCCCTTATCAATTGTAATTTGTAATATTAGGTTTAATTAATTATTTTAATTTGCACTGATTCCTTGTATTCGACTCGATCTTACCAAAGCTATACTATAATACGATCAGGTATTCTTGCCTGGTTGTGTTTAAGTTAACTTTAGTATTTCCTTTTCATTTAAAACTTGTATTTTTAACGACAACTTAACACGCATCAAGGAGTTATCTTTTTAGGTATAACATCTTTAAGTGCCTTGAAAGTACTCTTCCACACGTAGCTTCCCCATGAAAAAATGTCCCATTCATCCAAAAACTTAGCTAAATAGAAAATAATAGGATCCACCAACGAACTTTTATCAGCACCAAGTCCAAGAAATATGTACACCACCATCAAAACCAAACACACGCGTACAACATCTTCGTGTGATAGGGACGAAAATAAATCTTTGGTCTCAAAAACACGTCTCACGTCATCTATGTAAACCTTGCCACCAACATCGCCAAAAACACGTTGTTGAAACGGGCGATCAAGTGATTTATATGCCTTCCAATCAATCGGGGCGAACCTAAGTCCAGTAATCAAGCAAAAATCCTTCAGCCCAAATTCTAAATATTAGGGCCACCTACATCATATTTTAGGGGATCAATGTGTTCGCGATGTCCATCATCCAGAGGTAACTGTGCCTGCAATATCAAATGTACCACCTGACCATCTCCGTTATTTTCCTCATAATCAAACCAATGTCTGAAACATGTACTCCTAAATATTGCTTCTCCCGGGTGTATTTTGCAACTTCTTTCTAATATCATTCAACATACCAAATCTACGACGAAGAGTAATATCCGCCTCATATCTCTACATTCATCAAAAATCATAACATATTAGTAGAACCAAAATTAAATATACAATTCCAATCAACATATATAAATCCACTATACATACATAATCCTTAAATTAGGATAGATGGTTTAAAATTATAACACTTTTAATTTAAATAGATACATACTTGACATCTAAATATAGATCAATATCGCAAAGTACAATACAATTTAAACTAAACCCAAAGACTTATATGCTTGACAAAGTATGCATTTTAATTAGATGTTATATAGTTGTTTTTGCGATCTGTACATATGTCATAAATAGTTCTCCTAAGTGGTGGATATGGTCATATGGTAGGAAATATATTTTTCTTAAAGGATAGATATAGATTTTCAAAATTAGTTTCACCGTCAAAGCAGATAAAATGCTTTTTTTAGTTTGATAATATACCTGAACAACAAATTAAAACAATACAACTTAAGCTAACAATAATAAATTACAAAATCTATATTTCAACGCCAAGCTGCTTATGCTAGCCTAAGAGATTATTTCAACGCCAAGCTGCTTATGCTGATATCAAATGCATACACGTGTACTTACATACATGGTGTAGCATATTCAATAGTAGCTTTTAACTTTAACCCTTAAATTGACCAGCTAGAGAAGCTAAACCGAGGACAATTGAAAGTCAGATGTGCCCATTTTGGTCAGTGTTGGTCCATGAGAAATGTATTACATGGGCTTGAGGCTTGCCTGATTCTCATGCTACACTTGTTCGGAATAAATGCATATGTAAAGTTAGGGTTGTACTGTTATTCTCATGCTACACTTGTTCGGAATAAATTATATATATATATATATATATATATATATATATATATATATATATATATATATATCAAGAATGGAAATAAGAATAAATTACTAAATGGTTACATACCACACTTCTATCGAAATTCAGCTCCTTTTGATTGACCATTGCGAGATAATTCAAAAAAGAACGGACACAAAGTATACAAAACTGCCACCACAATAAAACTACAATGAGTTGTCTGTTAATCTATGTGATAATACGCTAAAACCATAATAAAACTAAAATTGTGTACAGTACATAAGAATTAGTCAGTGTACCAATGCTTGATTCCTTTAAAGTGTTTTTTTGAGTGCATCTAGTTGCCGGAATTCGAAACCCTAACCACCACCAACAAATCACAGCCACCACCGCCGCGAAACCCTCACAACCACCGCAAAACACTAACTCCACTGCAATACCCTTACCCTCGCCGGATATCTAAACCCTAACCACAACCAAGAAGCCCTAACCACCAAAGCAAATCCCTAACAACCACTGCAACACCCTAACCACAACCGCACGAAAACCCTAAAACTCAGCCCGACTTTTTTGTGGATGGCCGGAATTGTAACCGCCGACGACTTAGGACCACTTTTCTCCGATTAGAATCTGAACAAAATGATAACCGCGGTCTCTTTCAACAAAACCGCGGACGCATGTTTGGGAGAAAAAAAAAACATGCGGGTATTTAGGAAAAACTGCGGGATCTTACTAAAAACCGCGGACGCATGTTTGGAAAAAAAAAACTACGGGTATTTAGGAAAAACCGCGGGATCTTACGAAATACCGCAGGTATTATAATTTTGAAAAGAGCAGCGGGCTTTTATATTTGACTGCGAGAATTTGCGTTGACTGCGGTATTTTTTGTACACGTGGCGTAGTGTTATCGGCTACTAATTACCGCGGTACACTGGTTTATTTCTGCGAAAATAGTGTCTACTGTCAAAGAAAAAATATCTGACAATGATCATGAGATGTAAATTGACTCGCTGACACCTCAAAATTTTTCTTCGTCACTTTAACATGTATTAAAGATTTTCTGTCGCATCATCCATGTTGTATCACCTCTTATGCCACCTTAAATCAACCAAAGAAAAAGGTTGAGAAGGTCAAAAAGAATGAAATTGAGGTTGAAAGTTTCTTTCTCTTTAATTTTTCATTGGTTTTTAACAAGTAACTTTGAATCTTATTTCATTCTTTTAATTTTTTTTTTTTTTTTTTAATATTAAATTTCACTTTGCATCTTATGCTTTTGTGAAGGTGGATATTAATTGTGGCATATATTTATATCCCTTTTTTATGAGCCAAACCTTTTCTCCACAAACAAAAAGGAACTATTCATGGTCCTTACCAAGTCACTCTGTAGATGTTAGTAAAATGGATTAAAAGATTTAATTCTCCAAAAGTGTGTTAATATGATCATTTAAGTCCTAAACCAAATGGCTGCCTCGTTGTTTTTGTGGGCCAGAGCCATAATAAAATTATAAACTCTTTTAAACACAAAGTTTTGTTATGCACAAAGATATTAATTTTAATATTATTCTTTTGACATTATATTTTCATATATAAATTTAATAGCATCTTGTGTATTCCTTATTCGACCTTAAATATATTTAAAAAAAAAATTTAAGATTGAGAGACTCATTATTTTCTTAAAATATAATTATAGCCAAACATTATCTTTATAGAAAATTAACTCCTCCTATATCTCGTATAGATAAAATCTTGAAAAATATCAATTTTGGTCAAGAATCTCGCTCAATCATATCATCTTGGAGCGAAATGTAGTGTGTTTCGTTAAGTTTGAACGAAATGTAGTGTTTTTTTTTCAATTGGAGCGAATTTCTAAGCATTTGAGCGAATTCCTAGGCATTTGAGCGAATTGTGGGGGATTTAAACAACTTATTGAGCATTTGAGCGAATTTATGTGTTTTTTTAGTAATCGGAGCGAATTGTTGTGCATTTGAACGAATTGTTGAATTTGAGAGAATTCATATGTATTTTGTAATAATCGGAGCGAATTGTTGGTCATTTGAGTGAATTCATGTGTATTTTTTTATAAACGGTATTTGAGCGAATTGTTGAATATTTGCGCGAATGCATGTGCATTTTTTTAATAATTGGAGCGGATTATTAGACATTTAATTTGATCGAACTAACAATGATTTTTTTTATATTACATTTCACTCCAAGTTGATATGATGGAGGGAGATCCTTGATCAAAATGGATATTATTGTAGATTTTGTCCATATCTAAATATTAATGACTAAATTAAACTATGTAGGTATTTTTTCTTATCTTTAATCAGAATACTAGTCATATTTTAAAGGAGAATTTGAAAAAAAGGGTCTTCTTTCTCAAGTTTGACATATAACCACACGTCATTCATTGAAACACATACATAAATCTTGATTTTTTATGATTTACATTCAACAATTATCTAAATGTAGTTAGCATCGTAAAACTTCATTTAATGAGATTAAAAGGTACGAAAATTAGTCTACATGCACTCTAAGACTTCAAAATTTGGGGCCCAAGAAAAATAAAGGTCCTAGACTATATACGATCGTTCACATGCACACATTCAAATGCACACATTCAAATCCACCCCTTCTAAACCATTTTAGAACTCATATTGTATGAAAGTTACCAAATAAATGAATAATCAAATATTATTGGCAGGCCTTTGGTGACATGCACCAAAAAAGTACTTATTTTAACGTAAATTGTTGAATTAATTTGACTAATTATCAAACCCATTATACTTGCTCAATTTGCCGACCATAAGAATAGAAATGGGACTGTTCTTTATATTTGATCCACATATGGAAAAGACATGTACTTTTTGTAATTATGAGTGTGTTTGGAAACAACGGGCTGAAGCTAGAGTTTGTGGCTTAAACTCGTGGCTGGAGTTGGGGTTTGGACAATTATTCAAAAGCTACTTCAAAAAGTTTTTTTGTTAAAGGGTTTCTGAAAGCTTATTTTTTCAAGAAGCTTCATTTTTATTATATTGTCGAACAAGACTTATTAGTTGAGACTTAGAGTTGCTAAAACTAGAAGCTCTAACCTGTAGAGTAAATTGTAAGAAAATATAATTAAATATGCACTATTTTTTATTTAAGTTATAATACATATATTTTTTATTATTTAAATATTAGAAAAAAAGATTATTTGAAATACTCAACTGTCCGTTGATCTAACTCACATTACAAATTTCTATAAAAATGGACGTTCAACATCTTAAGGTTACCAACAAATTAACTTAAAAATTGACATCTTAGACTACATGAAACTAGTATAAATAAATGATCGTACATGCTACTTATAGATAAGAAATTTATCAGCTAATCATGGTTGACAGTGGCGAATCTTGAATAAAATTCTCAGCAGGGCCAATAATATGTTGAATAAAATGTTGTTTTACACCATTCGATTATGCTTAAAACTTCACAATTAACATGTAATATCTAATGAGAGATTAGATCACTTGTTGTAAGCTTTCACTCGATAAATAGTTTAATTCATAGTTAATATTAGTGAGATATTCAATCGAGAAAAAAGATTAACGATCAATATCTATAAAAAAACAAATAGTTTATGATATATTTGGCCATATATTAAACAAAAAATCAATTTAAACTTAATTTTTAAACATATCATTAAAAGTCTTACTATATATATTAGAGTTAAAATTAATTATGTCACAGAATAATTACACTATTGATTATCATAATTAGTAATAATATTGTAAAAACAGTTTAGACGACTATGTTCATTTTTAACTGTTGCTGAACGTAAACTCTCGATCTTGTATTAAAAAAAGTTGTAAAAAAATTAAGCTACAATATAATACATAGGCATTGTTATATATAGACTGTGTCCTATTTTTTTCATTGTAACTTTTGTTCATTTAAATTAACAGTGATGAATTTTAAGATTATAAACTTTTGTTTTTACGTTTCATGCTATATTTAACATAAACTTTCGAATACAAAAGTTTTAGTATTATAGTCTTGAAGTAAAATAATGAAATATAAAAATAATAATGATGTGACGGTATAATGAATTTATAAAGTTTAATGGACTCTGAGGGTTTTGGGTTTTGTATAAAAGAGAGATGTAGATGTGACCGTGAGTCGTGAGTTGATAGTGCATTGAACCTAAAAGTGAGATTTAATGCATTGTGAACGTTTTAAAGATCCGCCTATGGTTGGTGAGTGGCTAGTGGCTACCTACCAACTCGTCCGGTCAAAACTCCTTTAAATGATCACGACAAATTGAAAAAAGGAAGTTAATAACCTAAAAACATAAACGTACTTTCGATTTTTTCACTTTTTTCTCAACGTACTTTTTAATTTCTTATTTTTTCATTGTACTCTCAACTTTTGTCGTCACTAATCGAAAATCGAAGTCACGGAAAGATTTGTTGTTTATGATTTACTTAAACAAATATTGTTGTTCATGAACATTTTTATAGCATGCATTTTTATCTCATGTCACTCTATTTCATGTTTGTAGTCGGTGGTACTATTGCAAAAGGAATAATTGTAGAAAAGTGGTCACACTTCACTTTGTGTTATAATTTGATCCTATCGGGTCGAACGATAAACTAAATAATTAACAGAAAAGGGAAGATATCAAATGAACAGAATGTGATGCGACTAAGTTCTTCATAAATCTTTGTACTTCGAAAATTTGCTTAAAAAAATACCCTAACAATAGGCTACGAAATGAATAGTAACAATACGATTTGAGAATACACCAAATGACTATTCTGCCGTAGTGAACTTTTCTTAACAACTAAGGGCGCGTTTAATTACGGAAAACTTCACATTTCTGGAAAATTTTCTAAGAAAACTGAAAAATTAGAAAACGCATTCAAGTTGGAGTTTTCTAAGAAAATGAAATATATGATTTAAGGTAATCTAGCTTTCCTAACTTGAAAAATGAAAACTCCACCCCTTACATTTGAACGCGTTCTCTAAACCCCTTATGATTTTCAAGTGACAAAAAACTCTACAAAAATTGAAAAGGAAAAATGAAGATACTTTTCCGTAACTAAACGCCCCCTTAAGCCTCCAGTTTTCTGCACTTATATTGCTCCCCTAAAACCAACATCAAACAATCTATCAATTATATATATATATATATATATATATATATATATATATATATATATATATATATATATACACACACACACACACACACTAGCATGAGGCCCTAAGATATGTCGTTGTGAACTCGATAGTCGGGTTGCGATTCTCTAATAGTTAGGTGGCAAATTGGTAGGTGCGGAGTCATTGTTTTCTGTTTTTTACTTTATTACTTTAAAAACTAAAAATTATGTTCGTGAAATTGTAATCATAAAATTTAATCTAAAAACTGAAACTCTCAAACATAGAAATTGACAATATCAATACGAAATGAGAAATATAAATAAACATGTAAATTTACAATCACATAAAAAACCACACCTAATAGTTCATTTCTAATTTTTTAAAACACTTAAAAACGTTTCATATTGACTTAAAGTTGATTTTGAAGGATTTGGAGTCGGAATTTGAGCCCAAACGGTGGACAAACTGCCTATGGCGGTTTGCTAACATGTACGTCTCGTTTCAACCTTTCCGTCCATAAAAATCAGTGAAACTAAAGCTTTTCATGTGAGATGTCTAATCGAAGAGAAAAAAATGTTGATTTTTATAATTTTTCAATGAGTCATTCTTGAGATATTTAATTTTTAAAAATGTGAGGGAAAATGGGTTTTGTGCCACATGGCGCATTCCTATTAGGTCCTCTATTCTCACAAAAATTTTCATTCTCATTTGAAATTCACTCATATATATATATATATATATATATATATATATATATATATATATATATATATATATATATATGGTAGTGTAGGTTCCCTTGTCTTGGACCTATCCGGATCAACACACACAATCGAGAGGCGGAATTCAAACGATTGTATAAAGTACGTAAAACACAAACGAATCAAACGCAAATCGAATGTATATAGATATAATAACTGAATAGCTTGAATACACTGAAATGCCTTACAAATGCTCTCTATAATCACAGATTCGTCAACCTCAAAACTGAAGCCGAAATGACCTATTTATACTAAACCGAAACTGACTCTGCGACACAACCTTTGTGTCGCACAGTCAGCTCATGCGACACAAGCCTTGTGTCGCATAAGCGACACAGGCTCTGTGTCGCCTAAAACAAAACTTGTAATATACTAATAATAGACAAAACGTCGTAATTACATAACAAACTATTACAAGCTAAGACCAACTGACAGACATATAAATATGCACCAACAAACTCCCCCGTGTCTTCAGCTTGGTCTTCAAAAATCTTTTAACACTTCCAGCCTGCAGGGAATGTGCCACCAGCATGTATTCCCATCTTTAAACAAATCTCAACAATCTTTTGAAATTTTAGAGCTTCTTCTTGATCAATATCATAATGCTGAATCTTGTTGGCATGAAGAACCCTTAAGTCAGATTTCGTTAGATTGATGAGGCTTATAGGATCAAAAATACGAATAGTTGAACCTCTTAACTGTTGAGAATGAATCCACTCTCCCGGACCCTGTTCCTGGTCTCTTTCAGTCAGATATTCAATCACAGCTTCACCAGTGTTCGGGTCGTACCACCAATGTCTAAATCTCCTTAACAAATTTAGTGGTAATTTCTCAAGTGGAACCGATTTCAGACTTGCAGCTGGCGGATATTTATATTTCACAATAGGCTCTTGAGTTCTTGGATCTAACTTCTTCTTGAAACGATAACGAACTCCCAGCTCAGGTCTTATCCATACACAGTGTCTGCTGTAGATCTCTTTTCTAAGAACCTTTTGAATAAAAGCGCCTCGACAATCATTTGAATTATTTACCAATTCTAATTGCGCAAGACGATTAAGTTCAACCTTCGGCAAAGTGCTGATGCAATTGAATCTCGGCCTGAAGTATTGAACGCCATCCTTTCTTTTAATTAAAATGAGAGAGCTTTCAGCATCGAATTTCCAGCTATAAATTAGACAAGTGAAATCTCCTCGAACTTTGTAAGATTTACAAATAGAAGACGCCACAGCCACAGTTCGATATTTCACAACAGGCTTGGACTGTACTGATGGCAACGGTTCGGAGGCCAATTCATTTTCATCATCAGAAGAATCCGATTCAATGATAGGTGCATCAGGATCATACGGTTCTTCTGGTTGAGCATGAGTAGGCTCACTTTGTCTTTCAATAGGAGATTCCGGACGATTTGACTCTTCATACACATCTTCATCTGAGGGAATCTCCGGTTCAACCTCAACATCCTCAAATTCATAAGATATATCATCATTATTCACCGGATTTATTAAGCTTTGTAGATACGTGATATTTGCTTCAGAGTAATCTACAGCTATAGGAATCGGTTGACCTGGAATGTTTTCAGATGATGCAAAATAATCTACAAGTAAATTTTCATTAATGTCTGAATTATTTACATCTACAGTCTGTGTTCACCAAAATCTTCCAGAAAATGTAGAATATGAACCTTTAACACGAAATGTAAAGATATAATTCCAAAAACTAGTCGATTTTAGCCGAAAACACGTACAAACACGATCCAATAACACCAAATCCGTAGATTATGGCTCTGATACCACTTGTAGGTTCCCTTGTCTTGGACCTATCCGGATCAACACACACAATCGAGAGGCGGAATTCAAACGATTGTATAAAGTACGTAAAACACAAACGAATCAAACGCAAATCGAATGTATATAGATATAATAACTGAATTGCTTGAATACACTGAAATGCCTTACAAATGCTCTCTATAATCACAGATTCGTCAACCTCAAAACTGAAGCCGAAATGACCTATTTATACTAAACCGAAACTGACTCTGCGACACAACCTTTGTGTCGCACAGTCAGCTCATGCGACACAAGCCTTGTGTCGCCTAAAACAAAACTTGTAATATACTAATAATAGACAAAACGTCGTAATTACATAACAAACTATTACAAGCTAAGACCAACTGACAGACATATAAATATGCACCAACAGGTAGGGATTAAGAGAGAAGTAATTTTTTGAGGGAAGAAGGGAAGCTAACCATTCATTCGCGATGAATGATAATCAAACGTAAAAAAAACATATTTTTAACAAGAAGTATTAATCAAAACCGATGTTATGACTACGAATATTCATATATAAACTACTTTTTATAACTTATAATATCATATGATGAATATAAAGAGAATTTTCTAATATTCATCGTTAATGAATGTTAATTGATGGATATTATCATTTTCTTTAAATAATTATTCGTTAACATTCGTAAACGATGAATGATAATCAATACGTATAAAACCATATTTTTACCAACAAATATTAATCAAAATCAATTTTATAACTATTAATGTTCATCAATAAACTATTTTTTATAACTTATAATATCATATGAGTAATATTAAGAGAATTTGTTAATATTCATCGTTGATGAATGTGTAACTTCCATCTTCCCCAGAAAATAGTACTTCCTTCTGAATCCGGTCCCTATATATATATATATATATATATATATATATATATATATATATATATATATATTAAAAGACAAATATCATACCACTACTACCACACGAATATATATAATAACCCACGAATATTTACAATATGTCATGACCTCAAAACTTGAACCCTTAACCTCAAAGTTTAAAGGTTACCTCAATAACGCTAGGCCAATGCTCTTTAGTAACAATCTATCAATATTTGTTGCAAGAGAGTTCCAATGAACACATGAAAAAAGGATCCATCACCAGTGTAGCAACACAATTCTCGGTATTAGAGGTGCACAAACCCAGTTTTTGGGCCAAACCGGTTCGGGTTGAAAAACCGAACCGATTTTTAGTCAAGGGTCAAGAACCGATTTTTCAAAAATGGGTTTGGAACCGAACCGGTTTTGGAGGGTAAAAAACCATAACCGATTGTAACCGGTTAGGACCGGTTTGGGTTCAAAAACCGGTTTCTAACCGGTTTACCTATATAATTATTTTTTTTTCGATCGTCGAGCGTTTTAGGTAAAAACAACGTATTCTTCAAAAAAATTTCGATAGAATGTTAGTACATTAGGTATAGAAACATAACTTAACAATAACTTAAAACAAAGTCTTCTAAATCTTCATAAAAATATTATTGAAACCAATAATTCTATATAACTCAATCTTCTTCGAGCGTTAAACGTATTAGGTAAAAACAACGTATTCTTCAAAAAAAATTCGATAGAATGTTAGTACATAAGGTATGGAAACACAAACTTAACAATAACTTAAAACAAAGTCTTCTAAATTTTCATAAAAAAATTATTGAAACCAGTAATTCTATATAATTCAATCTTTATCGAGCGTTAAGCGTTTTAGGGAAAAACAACGTATTCTTCAAAAAAATTTCAATAAAATGTTAGTACATTAGGTATGGAAACACAAAATTAACAATAACTTAAAACAAAGTCTTCTAAATTTTCATAAAAATATTATTGAAACCAATAATTCTATATAATTCAATCTTTTTCGAGCGTTAAGCGTTTGAGGGAAAAACAACGTATTCTTCAAAAAAAATTCGATAGAATGTTAGTACATTAGGTATGGAAACATAACTTAACAATAACTTAAAACAAAGTCTTCTAAATTTTCATAAAAATATTATTGAAACCAATAATTCTATATAATTCAATCTTTTTCTAGCGTTAAGCGTTTTAGGGAAAAACAACGTATTCTTCAAAAAAAATTCGATAGAATGTTAGTACATTAGGTATGGAAACATAACTTAACAATAACTTAAAACAAAGTCTTCTAAATCTTCATAAAAATATTATTGAAACCAATAATTCTATATAATTCAATCTCTTCGAGCGTTAAGCGTATTAGGGAAACCAACGTATTCTTCAAAAAAAATTCGATAGAATGTTAGTACATTAGGTATGGAAACACAAACTTAACAATAACTTAAAACAAAGTCTTCTAAATTTTCATAAAAATATTATTGAAACCAATAATTCTATATAATTCAATCTTTATCGAGCGTTAAGCGTTTTAGGGAAAAACAACGTATTCTGCAAAAAAAAATTGGATAGAATGTTAGTACATTAGGTATGGAAACGTAACTTAACAATAACTTAAAACAAAGTCTTTTAAATCTTCATAAAAATATTATTGAAACCAATAATTCTATATAATTCAATCTTCTTCGAGCGTTAAGCGTTTTAGGGAAAAACAACGTATTCTTCAAAAAAAATTAGATAGAATGTTAGTACATTAGGTATGGAAACAAAACTTAATAATAACTTAAAACAAAGTCTTCTAAATCTTCATAAAAATATTATTGAAACCAATAATTCTATATAATTCAATCTTTTTCGAGCGTTAAGCGTTTTAGGGAAAAACAACGTATTCTTCAAAAAAAATTCGATAGAATGTTAGTACATTAGGTATGGAAACATAACTTAACAATAACTTAAAACAAAGTCTTCTAAATCTTCATAAAAATATTATTGAAACCAATAATTCTATATAACTCAATCTTCTTCGAGCGTTAAACGTATTAGGTAAAAACAACGTATTCTTCAAAAAAAATTCGATAGAATGTTAGTACATAAGGTATGGAAACACAAACTTAACAATAACTTAAAACAAAGTCTTCTAAATTTTCATAAAAAAATTATTGAAACCAATAATTCTATATAATTCAATCTTTATCGAGCGTTAAGCGTTTTAGGGAAAAACAACGTATTCTTCAAAAAAATTTCAATAAAATGTTAGTACATTAGGTATGGAAACACAAACTTAACAATAACTTAAAACAAAGTCTTCTAAATTTTCATAAAAATATTATTGAAACCAATAATTCTATATAATTCAATCTTTTTCGAGCGTTAAGCGTTTCAGGGAAAAACAACGTATTCTTCAAAAAAAAATTCGATAGAATGTTAGTACATTAGGTATGGAAACATAACTTAACAATAACTTAAAACAAAGTCTTCTAAATTTTCATAAAAATATTATTGAAACTAATAATTTTATATAATTCAATCTTTTTCTAGCGTTAAGCGTTTTAGGGAAAAACAACGTATTCTTCAAAAAAAATTCGATAGAATGTTAGTACATTAGGTATGGAAACATAACTTAACAATAACTTAAGACAAAGTCTTCTAAATCTTCATAAAAATATTATTGAAACCAATAATTCTATATAATTCAATCTTTTTCGAGCGTTAAGCATTTTAGGGAAAAACAACGTATTCTTCAAAATAATTTCGATAGAATGTTAGTACATTAGGTATGGAAACATAACTTAACAAAAACTTAAAACAAAGTCTTCTAAATCTTCATAAAAATATTATTGAAACCAATAATTCTATATAATTCAATCTTTTTCGAGCGTTAAGCGTTTTAGGGAAAAACAACGTATTCTTCAAAAAAAATTTCGATAGAATGTTAGTACATTAGGTATGGAAACATAACTTAACAATAACTTAAAACAAAGTCTTCTAATTCTTCATAAAATATTATTGAAACCAATAATTCTATATAATTCAATCTTTATCGAGCGTTAAACGTTTTAGGGAAAAACAACGTATTCTTCAAAAAAATTTCGATAGAATGTTAGTACATTAGGTATGGAAAATTAACTTAACAATAACTTAAAACAAAGTTTTCTAAATCTTCATAAAAATATTATTGAAACCAATAATTCTATATAATTCAATCTTCTTTGAGCGTTAATCGTTTTAGGGAAAAACAACGTATTCTTCAAAAAAATTTCGATAGAATTTTAGTACATCAGGTATGGAAACATAACTTAACAATAACTTAAAACAAAGTCTTCTAAATCTTCATAAAATTATTCTTGAAACAAATAAGTCTTCATAATTCTTCATAATCTTCAAAATCTTCAATTCTTCAATTCTTCATAATCTTCAATTCTTCTAACATCTTCAATTTGCGTAGTCTTCAAAAGTCAAAATCTTCTTCGGAGGTAGCCTCTCGCGAAGCTTCATCGAGAGCAATTTCTTCATCGGAAAGTGATATTGCCATACCCGCTTCCACCTCGATATCGTGTATATCTCCTTCGTATTCCAATTCACCTTCAAGACTTGAAACGTTTTGTATACATTCCGTGGCGTCTAAGTGATCCTTCAAGCAAATACACATCTCTAATGAGGACCATGTGAATCTTGTTCTTCGTATAGATAATACCCTGCCACTAAGAGAAAAAGCGAATTCGAAGCTACCGTAGAAGCTTGGACGGTTAGTAAATCTCGGGCCATGATGGTTAGAATGGGAAATTGAGATTCCCTCCCTTTCCACCAAGCCAAAATATCAAAATGTGCGAATTCTTCGGGTCCCATTAAGGCTAAAAAATTCGTTCCGGTATATCTCCCATATTCGCTAGTGGCATTTTGGTTACCATCACCCCTTGCCCGTTTATGGTTTTCTTGTTTTAAACTATTATATAAATTAATCATTGGATCTCGGGAAGAAGATGAACCAAACATTGTGGAAGCCGAACTAGAAGAAACCATTGTTGTTGAACTATATTTTTGAAAATAATGGCCAAATAAATCTTTAAAAGATTTGTTAAAAGATTCTTTTGTAATTTGTGCAAAAAATGGGTTCTCATCATTCAAATTCAAATCGTTACAAATGTTATCGATAAGCAATTCCACCCCGGAAATGTTCAAACATGGGTTTAATGCGGCGGCACAAGTAATTACCGGTGGAATCTCTTTAAAATATTTTCGTAGTTTTGCTTTCATGGGAGCAACCATTATTGCATATACATTACCACAAAATTCGTATTCGCTTAGTTTTGAACTCATAAAAAATATTTGATTAAGTACCAAATGACTCGTGGGATAATAAACACCCGATAATAAAGTAGTTGCGGTTTTAAAAATTTTGAGCAATTCGGTTATCTTTTGAATAACCTCCCAACATTCGGAGGAAAATGGTATTGCAAGACCTTTTTGAACAAGTTGATCATGAAAAACGTATAAAGTGTCGCGTTGGCGTAAACCACATACAAACATGTTGTAAGTCGAATTCTATCTTACGGGCATGTCCCAATTAGGGGTTAAAAAAATGGAATCCGTTTTCTTACACAATCTCATATAATGTTTGTATCTAGCCTTACCCGAACAAAATATATCTTGTAACATAGTTTTATACGCGTTTTTTACTACGCTTATTTGTTCAACCGCTAGTCCGTCTTGCACAACCAAGCTAATGATGTGCGCAACACATCTACTATGGTAGAAAATGCCTTTCAAAGGTGGTTCGTATTTTAGTATTAATCTTTGAACGGCGTTTGTATTATTAGTCGCGTTATCAAACGAGATTGAAAAAACCTTTTGTTCTATTTTAAACATTTTCATTACATCTCGTAACATGTAAAATAAGTTTTTACCCGTGTGAGGATAGTCAAAGTTTTCAAAAGCAATGGTACGTTTCATCATTTGCCAAGTTGCGGGGTAAACCCAATGCGCGGTAACACAAAGGTACGAAACGGGCAAACCATGAGGAGCCGACCAAACATCGGTTGTTAATGATACACTTGTATTTAAGTTTTCAAAAACCGATTATTAGTTGACTTTTAGCATTTTTCCACAATTTTAGAGCATCACGTCTAAGAGTAAGACGACTTACATGATTATATCGCGGTTGAAGAGTATTTTGAATGACCCTAGTAAGCCGAGGGTTGTCGAAGTGGTTGAACGGCAAAGCTTCTTGAATCACAAAGCCGACAAATGCTTCTCGACACCGCTCCGCTTCGTATGAAAAAATACCCCCATCCCGTGACATGGTTGCTTGACCCGACTCCGGATTACTTTTGACTCCATCACAATACTTTGTAGCATGTGATTTCAACGTTGAGTTGGAGTCGGCTTTCAAAAATTTCCTGCAACGTTTACAAAATGTCTTAGTCGAACCATCCGACAACAACACTTTGTCGTAATTACACCAAATCTCCGGATTTCATTTGGTTACCAAAACTTGAACAACAGTTGATGTATCTGAAGAACCAACACCGGCGGAAGTTGAGGAAGATTGAGTTGCCATTTTAAGAGCGTTTTGAGATCGGTTAGAGAGCGTTTTGAGAGTTTTGTACGTAAATCGTAAGCGTTTTGAGTGTTTAAAGACTAGAATGAGCAAGATTGAGTGTTGTGACTAAACCATACCCAAGATATCTATTTATACTAATTTTAGGATGGCAAAATGGTAAAAAAAACCCCCAAAAAAGGTCAAAAACTCAAAAAAACGGCTATATTTCGAGAACCCAAAAACCGGTTCCAAACCGGTTTTTCTAACCGGTTTGGGTAAAACCGGTTCCAACCCGGTTCGCCAACGGTATAATCCTAACCGGTTCCCAAACCGCCGGTTTTTTTAAAAACCGAATCGGTTTTGATCAAAACTGGTTTTGACTTGTTTCGGGTTTTGGTTTCTCGACCGATTTCGGGTTCCGAACTGGATTTTTTGGTCACGCCTACTCGGTATCTAGGCGGACCATTAGTCTATGTTATCCATGACTGGAAGTGGCATTAATCATCGCTTGTTTTTCCTCGTCTTCCTCTGTAACTTTTTCTTAAAAAGTCAATAATAATGGCTCTTGTTTGTTGTTATTCATCGTACATATTAACATTTAAGAAAACTCTAAAATAAATAGACATTAATATCAGTTTATACGAATCCGAATTATCATTAAAACAAGTTAATAAGTATTTTGCCAATCTACAGTAGAAATGCTGTCTATTGAGTTTCAATTTTTGTTTTCCTCTTTTTACTGTGAATAATATAATTAATGAATATTAGAAATAAACAAATAAAGGGTTTAGTGTACTAAATGCAATAAACTAAGACCGATAATACGTGGATCGAACTTTCAAAACTTATATTGTGTAGCTTTCGATTATTGGTATTTGTATGGGGTGTTCATCTATATAATCTACCATCCGGCATCCATACAAATTGTCCATGTCAATAAATTACACACAAATAGCAATGATCGAGTTTGATACACATAAAAGAAATTTGGAAGTTCAATTTCGGTTATGATTTTTTAGAGGACACTTAACCCAACAATATATACAAAAATGTTATGTACAGTATGTTTTTTTCAAGTTGGTGATTCTAGCTCCAAGTTTTGGAAGTTTGATTTCGGTTATAGATTTTTACATTTCATGACACTTAAACCGACGATATATATGAAGAGGTTATGACTTATGTATAGTATGTTTTAAATTAATGTTGCATGTAGTACAACTATTTATGCATGTAGTACAACTACTTATTACATAATTTTGATGAATATATAAAAAATGTAGGTGAAAATATCACTGCCTAGTTGTTATACATATATCAGGCAAAATGATTCTCAATGTTCAACGTTGTAATGACAATAAAGATAAACCGGTGTTTTATGTGACATTTAAATATATATTTTAATTCTAAAGTAGCGTAATTGATGACTATTATCATTATATATGGGGAATATTTGATTTGATTGACTCTTTAACCAAAGTTTATTTATTTACCTCGGGATGAGGCAGTCTGTTGTATGTCGCCATGTTGGTGAAAATATTTTGTATGTATAAGCTAAATCTCGCAAAGAAACCCAGCAACTAATCTTATCCATCACAAGACACGACAATATGACCAAAAATGTTTTTGGGAATGATGTTTTTAAATATTAATAGTAAATGGGTGGATTCTTTTCATTTTTCAAAAAAAAAACTTAGGGATGGGGCACAAACACTATTTTGGGAGTATAGATGGGTTGGTAATGATGTTTTTAAAGAAAGATTTAAATGACTTTATAATTTGGAGAGTGATAAAGAGGTCTCGGTTATGGAGAGGGTAATTGGGCTAGGAATGATTGGAATTGGGTTTGGAATTGGTCTCAGGTTCCAAGAGGTAGGGCTCAAGGGGAACTCGAGGAAATAACTAGCATTCTCGCAGCGATTACCTTAATTCAAGACGGTCGTGACAAGTGGTAATGGATAGCGGATGGTGAGCAAACGTACGTGGTCAACAAAATATCCAAGAGGATAGACAACTTCATTCTTGATGTCCGGCAAGCTAACTTAGAGACAATACGGAACAAGTTGGTGCCTAGAAAAGTTAGCATTTTTATATGGCGAGCTAGGAAGAGAAGGCTTTCGGTTCGGGTAGAGTTAGACAATAGAGGTTGTGATTTAAATTCTGTTTTGTGCCCATGGTGTGAAGATTGTTGTGAATCATTAGATCATACTCTGTGCAATAATGTCATGATGGTGTGGTCAAAGATATTTGGTTGGTGGGGCAAAGGTTCTGTTAATATGATTAATTCTGAGGAGGTGCTTAATTTGGTTGCATCTAACAAGAACAGGAGCAAAAAAGTGAATGTGTAGGAAGGGGTAGTGTGGATTACAGCATACTTAATATGGAAAAATAGGAATGCAAAAGTCTTTGGGGAAAAAATGTTGAACTGTGATGGGCTGTTCCAGAAGATGCAAATTAGATCATATGAGTGGTTGAAGGCAAAAATGAGATCTAGAAAAATACAGTGGCACAGATGGGTCAATGATCCAAATGCAGTGATAACAGAAGGTGACATTGGTGAGGAGCAAAGTGATTGAGATTGTGATCAAACATGTGCAGGTGTTGTGGGTATAATATATTTTGATGAAAAGTGGGTCCAAGTTATTATTACTATAATACAAGTGGGAATAAGGCAACACAAATGGAAATGGAATGCTGGTGCTGTGAGAATTCAGGATTGTGGTCAAGTCGTTGATTTTGTGATTCTGTGTTTACAATATAAATATTGTATATGGCTATTTTGGTGAAGACTGCTTTTGTGCTTCTGTTACGATTCAAAATAGAGAATGAGTAAAAGGTGTGTTAGTTGTTTGTATATGGCCGAGTAAGTTTGGAATGTTTGTGGATATATGTATAAGTTGTATTGTATCGATGTACACTTTCATATAGTTGTAAATTTTTGTTGCTTCTCAAAAAAGAAAAAATATGACCAAAAATGGTCAGTTTCACGACAAATATGTGAATTTCGCCACTGCGAAACCAGCAGCAAGGAAAAAGGGTTTAGCCCAAAATGGTCAATTTCACAGTAAAATGGTCAGTTTCGCTGCAAAGCAATTTGCTGTGAAACCAGAAATGAGAGAAAAAGGTTCAGACGCACCAAGTCATTTCGCAGCAAAGGCAGCAAGCTTTGATTGCGATTATTAACCATGTTTTTCGCAAGGTATTCACCCATAGGAGGAATTGAAATGCTATAACCAAAAACACCAGCCAAACCGACCTATCCACACCTGCACCAACTTGAGTACTTGTACATATTGGAAAACATGATCATATTCACAAAGCTTTCCTTTTAAAATCAACTGATTATGCACCAGATTCTCATACCTAAGACCACTAAACATGGCGCAACACTCAAAAGTCACTAGCATCATAAAGTTGGCTTTAGGTACCAAATAGCGACCATCGTACCCAAACTCGAAAATAATCCCAAAACAAAACAGAAAATAATTTCCTTGCACAAAACACCAAAAAAGATTGCAGCTAATTTACGATCATGGTATTAAAAACACACATGACAAAACATGAATTCATGCTACACGAATAACACCACCCTCCAAAACAAATGGCGAAAGGGTCATCCCAAGCTTTTTAGCACATTGGTAAAAATAAACATTAAAAAAACTAGTACAAAGTTAACTCTAAACTACAAACTGTGAGTCAAAGCCAATTAAGTTACATATGGTCTACCCTGCCATCTTCTTCACTGCTAGCTTCCCCTCCATGTCTGAAAAACATACTTTAGCAGTCAACATTCCAAAAGTGAAGCATACTTATTTGTATTTTACGATAATTTAGAAAGCGTGCTAGGTTGTAATTTACTATTTTTTGTTTTTATAACCTAGTATGTGTGTGTTTCACGTGATAGTTTTTGTTTTGTGTTTAATGTAATTCTAATGAGACTTTTTAATTTGATACATTTTTTACCGTTGAAGAAGAACGTTTTATCTAATAAATAAAGGATTTAACCCTGCAGCCTCAAGGGGCAAATGTTTTATCTACTAACCGCCAAGAGCTCGTTAAATTTCGAGTCTTTCTATCCAACTGAAGGTTTTCGAAGGCAGCTGAGGCCACCATAATGTCCTCCGGAATATCATCATTATCGTATCTTCGGTTGTACTCATCTTTCCTGAAGCCCCAATTTGAGGAGCCTCCCTTTCTATCTGAGTAATTAGTGGAGGAAAAATAACATTAGAACTAAAAAAAAAAAATCCTAAAGTTAAGAGATTTATGTACTTACCAGATGCCTGGGAAGCAGGAAGTTGCCTGGAATATTAGACAAAAATAAGCGTCATTACTCATTTACTTTAACAAAGGGTCAAACTACACATTTATTCATTGTTGTTTGGTTATACAAGATTTTCTTATTTTGTTATTATTAAAGATTATCCCACATATTTGACAAATAGTCAAACAATTCCTGAAATTTATGTCTCAAGTTAAAAGTTGCATATTTCAGGGGTTGGGAGTATGGTTGGGTAATGCTTCCATTCAAGTTAAAAATTGGCATGGGATTTGAAATGGAAAATTTTCAGTACGGGTCAAAATGATTGGGTCAACACGCAAACACTTTTAGTATATTTTATTACATTTTTCAATGAACCTTTAATCCATCGAATAAGATTATGCAAACTATATTGTCACAATAATGATATAATGGGTTTTGAATAAAACAATTTAGAACTCAAGGCTTTATGCATTCAAAAATAAACTATGGCTGATATTTGAAATGCTTCCCTTTAGCTATTTTTTTTACTTGACCATTCAACCTGTTTGAGCTCCAACATAATGACTCAAATTGGTCGCAATTACTACATGAATGTATAAACGCAGACATGAAAATCACCTTCCAAGAGGCGGCAAGCCCCCGACAACAGACGAGGAAGACGACCTTCGATTTCGAGAGTCAAAACTGTTCAAGGAGTCCTGCTCAGGCGTGACTAATCTCCTTCCACCACTTCTCTCTTGAGGTTGGTTCTACAAGAATGGATCTTTATTAGCACTAATGAAGCCGAAAAGACCATCCAACAGACAATCACTATATACAGACTAATAACACCAAAAATACTAAGAAACCATATTCGTGCCCACCTATTTACGCATGTGTATAGACCAAATTATATATGAATCTAGATGTTTATGAACATCTATATGGAGATGCATATGCATATGCATACGTCAAAAAGTGTTTGGGTGTCATTTGGCACCATTTCAGGTTTCTTGTTTATATATTAATAAAGTGTAATCCGGACGAGAACAAGGTATTCGACAGTCATTTAACATTCTAGGGAAAAATCACTTCATGAAATAAACAATGAAAATATTAACTACACGGAGACTAAAGGTAGTGCATTATTTCTTCCAAACAGATTTTAAGAATCATGTATGTGGATCATTTCAGTAGAAACGAATAGAAAGAAAATACAAATATGACATTCTGAAGATAATTTAACAAACCTCTACAGATTCCAGGAACCCTCCAAGTATATTCAACAGCATTGGACCATTATCTCCATTTCGGTTTACATCATATCCATACTTATTATTGAAGTCTTTTAACTCGGTTTTCCAGGCATCCTTTTGCTGCAATGCGAAGTTTGAATATGTTACAGAATATGCTCAAAATCTAGTGTTTCATTAACCATAATGCTTGGATTGTTGTTTCAAACTATCGTGCTTGTAAAAATACTTGAGGTAGTAGAACAGACCACTTATAAGAGTGAAAACAAGGTTCTGGGTTGACCCATCAATACTTCTTTTAATTCTATATATGCTATATGGTTGAGTTAATATGATGACAAAAACTACAGTATTATTCAAATCGAAATAATTTTATTTCAAACATTTAGAAGATTGTAACATGTTTGAATGCAATTTAAGCACTCTTTTGACTAGCTTTGACCCATTTGAACCTTTCTTTATAGCTAACTTTCTTTCTATTTTGACCCGTTACATATGAAATATAACTCATACTGGCTTATTTTCACATATGTGGGTTAAGAACAAATGTTCAATCAGCAAAAACATGTACACGATAATGCTTGAAACTATTTTGTGATTACCAAATTACACTCAGGTAAATAAACTTTCATTGTGTGGCTAAGCTGTGCCCAGTCCAAGTATTCACAAACTAGAGCTGTTAGAAGCCAACCTGAAAACATCTGAAACCATCATAAGAAACCACAAGTTGCATGTAACCATGCTCATAAACTGATTTGTGACTGACTACACTGAAAAAAGAGCCTTGCTATAATAAATAACGAAACATAAATGAGGTAACGATATACAGAATTCAAATGAGGACGGATTTGTAGAAACATATGGACCTTGAGGTTCAAAACTTGTATCCCTAGGGAGTACCAGGATTTGGGTTTGAAACTGATCATTTGATGGGCTTTTTATGCTTGGATAAACTGTTTCTGAATATCTTACGAGTTACCAGTTTTGGATACTTAATTTCATACGTGCTGCAACGAAGCTGATTATATATTTACTCCTTTCTTAAACAATATTGAGAGACTTATCTGCTTACTTCTTACAGAATCAGGATTTGTCAAACACCCAAACATCTAATTATTACAACTTCAAACAGCAGAATGACATTCAAAAACTAATGTGTACAGCCCGGTTTTCTTTTTTCAACTGAGTATCTAATTCTCATCATTTTATATCACATAATCACTTCCAAAACACACACCCAAATATTCGTAAGAGCTTGTATTAGGATACTTATTAAAGGTTAGCATTTATCATTTATTACTCTTATTGTTAGGATAATAAATAATCAGTCATTTTCTCGATCGGATAAATTTCGTTAGTTTGTTACAAACACTATGCTTCTCAATTTAGTATTTAAAAATGTACCCAAAGGAGAAGCATGAAGTTTCCTTGCACGATCATTGCAGCTCCCCAAAAGTGCAGGAGGCAAGCCTTCATCTTTTTCAATTACCTTATCTTCTTCCTCTATCGCCTCAAACACACTTGCTCTAAGTTCAGCCTTGCATCATAAAATTGGCCATTATCGAAAATACATAAGTTATAGATCACAACGTGAAAATTCAGCATAATCCAATAATAAACAAAAGTCATACAAAAACACAAAGTTTTCAGAATAAAAATTCCGATTGTGCAGCCACCAAAATGAACAAACATTATACACCTAAATCCTTGCTCTTTTCCTTAAAATTGCTAAACCTCAACCCGTAAATTTAAAAATCTCATAAGTACAGTAATAAACACTCGCATCAACTTTCCCACAATAATTCAAGTCCTAATAACTTCCAACAGATAGACAACCACAAGTCAACAATAGAACCTCATTGACAATTAAACCAGACCCATCAGCATTCTTCTCAATCATTATTCAAAAAAATAAATAAAATAAATAATAATAATTAACCACAAACTGACAAACACATAATGCAAAATACTTAAAATACAGATACATAATACACATGCCCATCTTTGTACTCCTAGTTATCGATAAAGTTAGCATTCTTATGAGAGAAACACAAACCTCACATGACACTGGGCAATTGAAGCAAATTTAGTAAAACCCAGATGATTTTTTTTTAATACATAATAAGACACAATCAAAAACTCATTATCAACAATTAACCAAACCCAATTGATCCAACAATCTTATACACCTCATTATCAATAAAGTAAGCATCTTTATGAAGAGGAACACAAACCCCACATGATTTAGGGTATTTTAAGCAAATGTAATGAAACCCAGATGAAATAAATAATTAAAAAGGTATAAAAGGGAAAGGGTTTTACTCGGATCTTAGCGAGAACCCCTTTCTTTTCTAGGGTTCGAGTGACAAGGGTTTTGAGGTCCATCATTTCTCTAGCGTAATCATCCATCTTTTCTTTCTTGGTTTGTTTTCGGATTTAATGAAGTATTATTGGTCTTCTTTTTGTTTTTCAGGTGAATCTTTGTAAGAAGAACCAAACCCCCGCCTGAATTCGGGGGAGAATGTTCTTTCCCGACTTTGTCAAAATTTTGGTCTAATGTAGGGTGTTATCCGAGAGGAAAACGGGTCGGATTCGATTGCACTTGTGAGTCGGAACTCGGAACCATGGTCCATCAAATATATCTGGTTGTTCATAATCTATAAAAATTCTAAATTTATTTTATTCACTTGCGAATTAAGTATCTGGACATCCAATTCAAGTGATTATAAAAAAATGACATGAATCGTCCTTATTTCGTTTTAGTTTTATTGAAAGTGTACGTGACATTACATGACCATTTGTTTAGCAAAGAAGAATTAAAGTAGTATGTTTCATATACCAAGTGTATAGAGAAGGATTTTCGGCTTAAGCTTATAAAGTTTGACAATACATGTACTCAATTGGATGTGTCTTGAATAACTATACTTGGAACTCGAGAGCTATAAAGTGAAAAACTATGAGTACTTCCAAGTTATGATTTTTTTTTTTACCAACACAAATGTTTTCCAACTTAGCTTAGTGGTAATAACCATCAACGATCAAGAAAGTGTTGCGTAAAATTTTAAAAAAGTTGATGACTTTTAAAAGACGAATATAGAGACACAGAAATTGTTCTTGATATGAATACACGTTACAAGATCAGCCTCCCATGCTCTCAAACTAGGAGGGTAAAACGTTATGCTTTGTACATAACGTCCTAAATCTCATTTTCTTATTGTCATTTTGTCAAATTAGTTTTTATGTATTTAGTTGTTAAGTTTGTTTAAGGTTTAGACTTCAAATGTAAAGTATATGGTGAATTGGGCAGAAAGTGTAAAATGTGTAACTTGGATACAAATGTCATTAGGGGCATAATGGTTGATTAGGAGAACCTAATCCTCTATATTTTCAAGTCATTTGTTGAGAGCAAAAAAGGAGAAGAACCTAACCCTATGGTTATTGTTTTAATTGGAGTGATTTTGTGAAGATTTAACTAGGTAATTCAACAGATTGAACGTGATGATCATCAAGTTAATATCATTAGATGTTTCCTTATGATTATAGTTCATTTTGGATTACTTGAATTGGTTTAAATCTACGAAAATTCATTAATTCATTTTAGGGTTTAGGTTAGTTGATAATAAATTAAAAGAATTGTTAATTGATTACTGATTTGGTGATGTTTCATAATTCACCTATGATGCAAAAATCATATAAATTAAAATAATTTCCGATTTATTTTAAAATTTAAATTTTAGGTAGAACTTAACGTGTTCAACAACTTTGTAGTTCTATGTTTTTGCTAATTCATACTATAAACGGGACAAACAGGTCATTTGGTAAATTTGGGCATATTGGTGTGGAATATGATAAATGTAACATGTTTTTGTCAAATTCGTGTAAAATAGCATTTAACTCTAAAATCATTGATTTTCTGGAACATGCTAGTTTGATGTTGTTGAGTGATCCATAAAATATTATAAAATCAGAACAAGTGTAAACGGGTCAAATTGATTGATAATTGAAGATGTACAATGAATGAAGAGTAATGTTGATACTTCTAAATCAATAACTAACATCTAGAATTATTAGAGTTGAATAAAAAGAGGGTTCGGGTTGAATAGGGTCGAGTTGGAGTGAAACAACCCAAATAGTTTGCTAGTCCGTTTTGTTGTATCTATTATTGTATGTTAAGTTTATGTAATTACTAACATAGGTTGAGGAGATTGATGATGTATTTAGCTTGCTTTGGAGTAATTTCATATCGAGGTAAGGCAATGTTTGTGAAAACCTAGTGCACAATCAAAACCATACACTTTTGATAATCACTTAAGTGTTTTAAAGACTTTTAAAAGTTTATTAATAAATTCAACCAAAGTCGGTGCACTTGGGTTGCTTGGGGTTTATTATGATTGTGTGCGGCTCGGGTCAATTTTGGGTAGTTAGTTTATTCCATGTATGGAATAAATAGGCATGCCTACTTACGAGTTATCTATGATGTTTGATGTTGTTTTAGTGATGATTTTGTTGTTGATGTTATTTTACATATCGAATTACGATGTTATGATGTTGTTGTTATCGTCCTTGTTGTATTGTTGTTGACGTTGTAGTTATTGTCATTATATTTAGTAGTACTCATGCCACGGTAGTTAGTACGATCAAATATGCATGTGCAATGACGAGTTTGATTATGTCGATCGTTGATGATGATGTTGTTGTTGATGTGTTCATATGTGTTGTCTTAGAGTTAGTACACCAGGACCTTTGCATGATACTTAGGATACATACACGAAGTAGGGGTCCTAATGTGATGAAAATGATGAGTATGAAAGATGAATTAAGTTAGGAATTTAAAATAATACTAGTCGGTCAATATTTCTCGAATGATAACCCGAAAGCGTTTCATAGTGGCTTACCGTGATGAAATAACATAATAGACAATGACGGGAGAATAATAAATTGCAGACATATTCATTTGCCATATAGGATAGGGTGTCCATAGGGTAACATAGTTATTACTATCCACCAGCGCGATAGGTGGAGGTTTGCCACATATGCATAACATCGACTCACGAAATGAGTGTATCCCTTTGATATCTCCTTTCCTACTACGCTAGTGGTTGGTATTTTCTTACCTTCTACATTATAGGATTAGTAGGTTCCCCTCACTTAATTCCCCGAGACTCTAGAATTACAGCATTTGTTCTTGTTTGATTGTAGACTAATCATACACAATTTGACGGATATAATGATAAGACAAATAGACGATAAGATGAGTGTGAATTGTAAGGTCGACCTTATGACTTGTGCTTGAGCTGTTGATTATTTGTTGACACATGACAATACAGTTATCGTAATACTTTAGTTAGTGACCGTTGCCATGCTTTACATAGTTATACTAATGCATAAATATTGTTGAATAACTAAGATGTTGATAAAGGGGTTTAAATAGTGTTTTATATACTAACACATTATGTTTACTCAGTTATAAAGCGCTGACACTTGTTTTATACTTTGGGATTGTGCATTCGTAGGTAACTCGAAGTTGAAGACAAGCACGGGGGTAGTTGAAAGGATTGGAAAAAGACTTAGTTTGTTAATGAGACGTTGAGTAGTTCGATCCAGTTAGAGTTTCATTAATTATTGTGATCTGATATGACCATGTAACATCATAGACATTTAAAACTAAACGTGGTGATTAATTCATTTTATTGTCGTTTTTGGGACGTTTTTCGCATAACTATTATTGTTTGATGAAAAGTTTTTGAATACTCATATTTTTATAATCATGATGTTACATTGTACTTATTGAGATGTAGTCCTTAAGAATTATTTCAACAGCTTCCTATTTACTTTCACAACTTGATGCTTAAAAATCCTTGGAGCACAACAATATTCTCACGGATAGAAATAATAGATTTGAAATGTCTTACATGTTCATTTGTGATGCGATGGTTAATTTATATATGCTTTGATAATTTGATGACTATAAACTGCTTACTCCCCCCGTCCTAAAATTATTGTCACCAGACAAGAAACACTCAGTTTAAAAAAAGTAAGTTTATTACTGTTGACCACCAATATGATTTCATCTTTACCATTTTCAAACATTTTGATTGACTGATTTTGAAAGAGGACAATTATTTTGGGACATACTAAAATAGAAAGGTGAAAAAATAAATTGGGACGGAGGAAGTATTTACTTTGTATTTTTAGATAGGAAAATGGTATCGCGGTGTATTAAAGTTACAGTTGTTACTGTTGTATGTATTCGTATTTTAACATATCTATTGTGTGTATGAAACTTTTTAAAATGTTTAATCTATGTACGAAACTTTTTAAAAACGTTATATTGTGTGTAACTGGTATAAATAATTACATTAGACATTTCAAAAAGTTTCATACATACAAGATAACTTCTAAAACATAAATACGTACAATAATAAAAAAAGTGTAAACTTTAATGTATTACGATACCATTACCCCATTTTAAATTAACTATCATTGTAGATCCGTTAACTTAGTTAACCACATGGAAAACTATTACATAAACGAGGTACATTTGAAGGGAAGATACTTAGGTACCAACTTCATTGTATTTTCAATGGATGAAAACAATGGCATCTTGCCACTTGCTTATGAAGCCGATAAATCATAGACCGTCAAAGTTTGGACTTGGTTTTTGAGAAGCTCATGTTAGTGCATTGGTGATCTACAGATCTGACTATCATATTGATAGTTGTTTCAGTTAATGCAATCATTCAAAGGGTCTTTCAGAGGCATTTCATGCCCTAAGCTATAATAAATTCGTTGGGAACTTGAAAACAAAATCAAAAAACTATAATGGACATTCTCAAAGGATTGTAAAGCATACATGGAATCAGTTTTCACGCATTACTGGAGTGATTTGCATGCAGTTGTGCTTAACAACTCAGGAATTCTCCATATATCCGATCAATTTTGTATGCCTCATTCGTAGATCGAAAATGTCAGGAATGCAATATTCGATTATCCATTTTAGAATAAGCTAATGATCATGCTATCTTTCGGTCACATTATAAATATAAGTTTTGAAAATCCCAGATTCTCAGAAGCTCATATCAATTATCAATAAATGGATAAAAGATAAGACAAAGTATCCACGATTTGCATAGTGTAACACCCTAAGTTCCACATACGAGTTTTCAAAAAATTTCTGTAAGTAGATATAGTAGTGTGAAAAACGTCTCATTCTTTAATAAAACTTAACCAAAAAGTTAGTTAATATGTCTACAAGGTGTCACATAATCTATATCATCGCATAGTATAAGAAAACCTAATGGAAATATGAGCGGATAGCTACATAAACAGTCTTCTAGACGAGCTAAGGCATAAATATGTATTTCTTGAATCTTCTACCCACCTCACTCATAATCATAATGTTTAGTTTCCTAACCCGTACGGTGTACACAATTGGACAAGTAGAAAACAAGTGTCAGCTTATAAAGCTGAGTAAGGATAATGAGTTCTATGTTATAAAACACCAATTAAAATCTTTATCAACAAAGTAAATCTTTAATAATCATTAACATTCAACTCAGTCATGCAATATCAAAAATAAATTTCATAAAATCGCAACCAACAGCAAGACAAGGAGTCAAGGACTCACATTAAAGTCCTAAAGTTGTGCCTAATATTTATCGAGTACTCTTGAATCTTTATATACTTCTTTTGATCTTTATCTTTCATTTTTATCCGTCATGTAGGGTTAGTCCACTAGTCAGCCAAGTAGCCCGGAGGTGAATCCAAGAGTCTTGGAGGACCATGTGGGGGAAATCCTACTGTTTCCGACGTAGTAGAAAGTACGGGCATACAATCCACAAGTGTCGTTTGGGAATGAGTCCTCTCACTAAGCCACGTATCGCTCAGGTGTGTAGAAGTAATTAAGTCATTCTACTTATACCTATTCTTTATCTGACGTGACATGAAAAGGTTTAGAGTATCATGTGCACGAAATCTGGGTGACACCTTCACGAGTAATCACTATGAAACCTTTCGGGTAACATTCGAGATATCTCTAATCATTATCTTTAACTCAAGTGTTTACTTGATCTTTCTTTTTTTTTATCTTATTCTCTTATATTTATTTTTCTTTAATCTTTATATTTCACACGTATAGAGCCTGTAGTTCGTGAGTGAATCCTGAGCATCATGCAAAGGTTCTAGTGTACTAACAACACGGCAAAGCACAATCAATAGTTAAGTATTCATCAACAACATCAACCGCAACAACATCATCAACAACAACAATATATCTTTATCATACGCAGCTAAGATAATCAAATGTGGTAATACAATTAACTACCCTTAAATGACCCGACCCGTATGCGATATTATCATATCCCAAATGTCACACCCCGTCTAAAGCGGAAACAACGGAATCCAACATATTATTAGACCACAACACATCAATATATATAGAAGTCACTAAAATGAAATCAAACAATGTGTAGTGATCCATTTCGAAACAAATAGCGGTAAGTGCCGAGAATCACACCCAATCACAAAGAACAAAGTCTTATGAACAATATCTGTTCGAACTTATTTAGCAAGGTCTAAGGCAGAACACGCCTTTCCATATAAAGCAACAAAGCAAATAGCGTGTAGTTTACTGTGTAGTTCACTTAATGCAACCTAACGGTCCACTAAGTTTTCTGGGTCTCTTCCTTAGCTGAACTAGTGCTACCTGAAAAGAAATGCACGAAAAGGTCAACACGATGGTTGGTGAGCTTCGCAGGTTTAAATATTGACACACATAAATCGTTTACTGTGTAAGTATTACGTAGGACATATGATATGAACTATGCACATAAATGAGATTAACATATTTAGATTTCCCCTTTTTGAGTCGATTCGATTCGAGCGTCATAGCGCTGATGGATCTTATTCACTCAAGGATAATGCATCTATCACATGAGCGGGACCGCAACCCAATAGTACTATCAATATTTCACCTAAGTAAGTAGCATGTTGTCTTGGTCTCGCAGACACGAGACTCAGCCGAACACAATCAGATAGCAATAAGCAATAGTTCCACATAGTTCGTCATATTAATCCCAATGTCACATAATTCATTCATAATGTCCAAAAGAAAATCAGGTAAGTTTCACAGCATGAGAACAGTTTGAATGAGTATCGTTTTCTAAGAGGAACAACCCGAACTAACACAAGAACAAACACATGAACAGGAAGACAAGAAGAGAGTTGTGACACCCGACACTTTAGGTTAATTGTTAAACCTAGCTGGAAACCCTAATTACTTGTATTTAGTTGGTGTTAGGCTAAATATGTGTAATTACCTGTATATTTGAATATACACTTACGTGATTATGTGTTTATCTGTAATTACGCGAAACAACCGGACGAGGTCCGACAATCTATACGGCGTTGGTGATACATTTTCATAAATAATGTAAATCTATTTTATAAATTAAATAGTAATTATTTACCCCATATTATTGTTGTTAAATAATAATATACGAAAAACCTAAACGTTTTGCTTAAAACGTAACAAGTGCAACAAAAATGCGCGAATCGCGCCCGACACCCGAACGAA
The DNA here is from genome assembly GCA_963930675.1 of Gnaphalium uliginosum. NCBI lineage: Eukaryota > Viridiplantae > Streptophyta > Magnoliopsida > Asterales > Asteraceae > Gnaphalium > Gnaphalium uliginosum. Next base: position 23,972,447 of record OZ005684.1, on the reverse strand, counting down.
ACCGACAAATATTTTAAGGATGTCAATAATGTATTTTTAAATATATTGGTCAAATTAAAATAGTGATTTTGTATCAAAAATAAAACATAAAAGATTTAATGTTTACGCGCACGAATAACGTTTTACCAATCGAATAACGTAACACGGGCTTGAGAAAACAAATGTGCAAGCCCAAGGACCCAATTGGGCCGCCCCAACTGAGCCCAAGGTCCACCCCAAGGGCCCAAATCGGCCCAAGAGGGCAGCCCAAGGCCCACAACTACTTAATCCCTACTCCTTTCTTTTTCCTCATTCACACACCCAACTTTCACACACTCTTTCTCTCATCTTCTCTCTACTCCCCTACTCTCTCTCTAAAATCTGCTCATTTTAACACCACCACCACCCAAAAATCCGGCCACCATCACCACCCTCATCATTCACCATACTTTCAAGAAGAAATCAAGCCGAAAACGCAAGAAAACGAGCCCTCAACGTCCATCTCTTTGTGCTTTCATCCTCCTCTTTGTAAGAACTTAAAAGCTCTTCTAAAATACTTCTATAAACATGTTAGAAGGTTCATATAACAAAGAAATGTCCAAAATATAATATAAAAACGTTTTTCATGGCTTAAAATGTTCAAGAACAAAACATGCAATTTCGGACAGAAAAGTAGCTCGACTTTGAGAGGCTGTTTCTCCCTCAAAATTTGACCATAATGGACGATTCAAAAGGCAAAAATTAAGTTTAAGAAGTTATCTTTCATTTCCAAGTGGTTTCATGATTTTTGGAGTTCGTTTGATACCCGAAATGATTTTTACAAAAACATGTGTCCGGGCTGTCAAAAAGAACAGAAATTTCACCTTCCTTGTTTTAATCATAACTCGAGATATACCCATCCAAATGACCTGAAACCAACGCCAAAAGTTCACAAATTTTGTTAGGTACAAATGTCATTTAGATAACTTTTTCTGAAAATGTGTACATTTTGCCCAGAAATCCGATCTTGTTGCATGTATCCGGATTGGTCACTTTCTGACCTTAGGGAACAAACGAAATTTTTAAAAATACTTAGAAGTACCTAAAAATCTTGGAAAAATTAATTTAGAGAGCTAACATACTAGGGAACAACAGGGATTTTTCTTGAATTTTAATTTGAACATTTGAGACACGAAATAAATTGTACAAAACCGACCTGTTTCAGGCCTCTGTGTCGCAGAAGCCCAGTAGTCTGCGACACAAGCCTTTGTGTCGCTATAACCCGAATCGTCACATTAGCGACACAAGCCTTTGTGTCGCTATATTCCGAATCGTCACATTAGCGACACAAGCCTTTGTGTCGCTATATTCCGAATCGTCACATTAGCGACATCAGCTTTTGTGTCGCTATAACCCGAATCGTCACATTAGCGACACAAGCTTTTGTGTCGCTATATTCCGAATCGTCACATTAGCGACATCAGCTTTTGTGTCGCTATAACCCGAATCGTCACATTAGCGACACAAGCTTTTGTGTCGCTATATTCCGAATCGTCACATTAGCGACACAAGCCTTTGTGTCGCTATAGCACCCGATTCGTCGCTTTAGCGACACAAGCCATTGTGTCGCATAATACCTTAGTGTCGCATAATACCTCAGCTCGACCCCAGCCAGGGGCTCTGCCCCTTGGACCCCGCCAGGGGTTGCCACCCCTTGGACCCCGCTACCAGGGGCGCTGCCCCCGGACCCCCGTCATTAATGGGCTTCGCCCATGCCACACTGATTAATTACCCATAACTGGAAAGTAAAAATAAACGTAACATAATTAATCAAAAGCTGTGTTTTCACAAAATATCACCAACGGCCTGTACATGTTTTTCTAAGCACGAACGATAACTGAACAATTGGACATTTCTAATTGTGTGAACGTATTTTAGGTGGACATTAACCCTCCACCTACATGAGTAACTTAGGTGGACATTAACCCTCCACCTACATGATTGGCTTAAGTGGACATTAACCCCCACTTATACAATCACTATAGATGGTCTTTTGAGACATCTACTTACACAGCCTTATACGTTTAGGACGTTAGAAGGTTGCATTCAGAAAACACGCTTTGCTTACTATTGCTACTTGCTTGCTAATATCAGGTGAGTTTCATAGCCCCTTTTTACTGTTTCTAACTGGGGTGAGAATACATACAACTGCTTTTACACTGCTATTTTCATGTGAACACAAGTACAAAACTCGATATATTGGTTGCATGAGTTATTTTACTAATCCTGAAAGTCCCCCACATCATAGTTTGTTAGTATCGTTATAGCGTGAATGTTAATGAATAGTACTATTTGGGATTGACTCCCCCCGTCCGGGTTAGTAGCGCTAACTTGTCAAACGAACGCATTATCATTTGTTCTTACGAGTGTTGGATTAGGCACTCGCTGGGAGGCACCCCGATCGTGGCACTTGATTGTGACCCGACACCACAGTTAAGCTCGAACTATGAACTCATGGCAACAATATACACTATCTTTACATTTTTGTAATACATTACCTATCATTGTTGAATGATACAAACGGAAATCTTGTGTTCCATACAATGTTATATCAACTGTTTACAAACCTATGAACTCACCAACTTTATGTTGACCTTTTAGTATGTATTTCTCAGGGAACCAACCACAGTAGGCTTGCTCTTGGAGGGAGATAGCTCGAGTCGCATACTTTTCACAAACAAAAGAGATTAGCTTGCATTGTATTATGATGAAATCTTGTACTAGATGCGTACTCTACTTTTGGCAAAACTTATGTAAACATTTTAACTGTGTAATGTAATGATTTTTGAAACGTCTCATATAGAGGTCGTTTGTTGTAATTCTTGTGTTGTGATATTTGATTTGGTCGGCGCCCCAATGCAATACCCTACCTTCCGCTGCCACGTGTCTTGGGGGTGCGACAACAGTTGAGCATTCTTTTCCCCCAAAGAAAAGTAAAAGAAAAATGGGGCCACGAAACTCACCTTGAATAGAAAAACAAGCAACGATTCCAAATGTGTCCAAGTAAGTCTGCACGTTAATTTACGATACCTATACACATAGTTGTTGGTTACAATTTTAGATAAGGCGAGTAGCCCTTCCATGGTACCCACCTTGATGTACCATTCCCATACTCTTAAGTCTCCCATAAACCTTATTTCGTATGTTGAATGAGTATAGAACTTCTTGTGTATAAAAATTTAAGTTAGTTAACACCACCATTTAAAATATGTTTTCTGTCCAGAATTTTGGTGTTACTTGTCCGAACTAGAACCATGACCAAACGAATTTATTAGACCTCAAAACTTTAATCACAAGATTCATTCAAAAACGTTTGAATATGACCAAGTTATGAACTTGCAAACATCACGATTAAATCTGATTATGGTTTTGAGTTGCAATTCTTCATGTTACAAGTCTATATCCAATATTTGATTATGCAACTTATCCTAAACTAATGCATCCCATTAAATCAATTTAATTTAAGATTATAAAAATATAAATTTTATTCAGAAAAGTTTATATCTTAATAAAATTCAAAATCCCAAAGTAACCCAGAAGTATTTAATCAATTTAATCTAAATTATCTAAACTTTTCAGAAAATTCGTAATGCACGGCAGCAGTTTACTAAATAATTTTTATAACATAATCTGTTTAGTTTTGTTGGTGCATATTTAGTGTGTCTGTCAGTTGGTCTCAGTCTGTAATAGTTTTGTTTATGTAATTACGACGTTTATTTTAAATAAGTAATTACATATTTTGTTTAGGCGACACAGAGCCTGTGTCGCTTATTCGACACAAGGTTTGTGTCGCATGAGTCGGTTGTGCGACACATAGGCTTTGTCGCAGGGTCAGTTTCGTTTTGTTATAAATAGATGATCTCGGGCTCAATTCTGGTGTTGACGAATCTGTGATTAGTGAAAGCATTTGTAAGGCAACTTTGTGTATTAAGCTGATTGATTATTATATCTATATACAAGTTGATTTGTGTTTGATTCATTTGTGATTTACGTACTATATTCAATTGTTTGAATTCCTCCTCTCAATTGAATGTGACGATTCGAGTTAGATCATGTATTGGGAACCTACAAGTGGTATCAGAGCTGCAATCTTCAGATTTGGTGTTATCGGATCGTTTTAGTACGTGTTTTCGGTTGAAATCGAATAGTTTTTGGTGTTAGATTTTCATAGAAGGTGTTATTAGATCATATTCTGGGTATTCTTGAAGATCTAGGTGATAGATTTCGTCAATCGTTCGTGGATTTTCGTTAGGGTTTCGAAACCTTACAAATTTTAGGGTTTACAGCCGCTGCTCTCCTCGAAGTTGCGACACAAGCTACGACACAACCTTTGTGTCACGTGTAGGATTTCTGCGACATAGCCTTGTGTCGTGTTTAGGGTTTCAGCACATCAGTCTGTGACACAATCCTAGTGTTGCGACATAAGCTTGCGACATAAGACTGTGTGTGTTTTTGATTTTTGCAACATACGGTTGCGACACAAGCTATATTCTGCAACATATCTTGCGACACAAATTCTTGTGTCGCTACTTTGATTTATTAAATTAATTGTTTGCGACATAACCTTAGTGTCGTCGTTTGCTTCTGCAACACAACCTCTGTGTCGCATAACCAGAAGTTGTGTTTTTCTTTCGTGTATATTCTTTTGCAGGTTATTCTCAATGACTTCTACATCTTCTTCAATTCAACCAGTCGGAGCTATGCTCTAACATAATAGTGAAGTGGGGAGTACTAATAAGCCTCCCATGTTCACTAGTGGGATGGATTATCTATCATGGCGTCAACGGTTTGAGGCGTTCATTGCTTCAATGATCCTGGTATGCAAATTTATTTGGAAGAAAGATATGAACGTCCTCTTAGAACTGGTGTTTTTTCCGGAAAGCTCCAGTTACGACTATAAAATCCATGACTCCTGAAGAACGCAAGGCTTATGATACTGAAAGGAAAACACATGCTGCGATCACCATGGCACTAACACAACCACTCATGAGACAACTTAGACATTATGACCTTGCGTATGATTTATGGAAAGCCTTTGAGAAAAGGTGTGGTGGAAGTGAAAAATATAGGCAAAACAAGTTGGAACTAATAAAGAAACAATATGAAGTGTTTGACATGTTGCCAAATGAATCACTTGAAGACTTGTGCTCTAGATACTCACAGCTTGTTAGTGAGTTAACTGAGGGAGGGGTTGTTTTGGAGATAACGATGTCAACAAGAAACTTTTAGGTTCCTTACCTAAGAAGTGGAATACTCGAGTATTGTTAATGGAAAATGATGTTGATGTCAAGGAAATGGCCCTGGAAGATTTGATTGGACATTTGGATGCAACTTTGCTGGACATGCAGCGTAAGGAAACGAAGGCTTCTGTCAACGTCCAAAATCCTAAGCTGTATGGTGTTGATGTACCAGTGTCTAAATCAGACACGACTGGTTCTGCTTTTTTAGTTGGCAGAACTGGTGGATCTCCAAGTACTACTACGAGTGGTACTTATGTTAATTTGCAAGGAACTTCTTCTGCTGTAGCTGAAGAACATGCTGCGGTATTTTCAGCATTTCTTACAACATATGATGATTTTCTTTCTAACAAGAACAGTACAGTGGACTTGACTGAAGAAGATTTCAGTCAAATTGATCAAGACGAGCTGGAAAGAATGGACTTGAGGTGGAGCATGGCTATGCTCACACGAAGAGTAAAGAATTTTTTGAAGAAGTCAGGCAGGAAGTCGGTGACTGATCCAGAAGATAAGGGTTTGGGATTCAACAAAAGCAAGTTAAATGCTATAAGTGTCATGACTATGGACAATTTGCTCGTGAATGTGACAGAAATAAAAATCCACCTTCTAGGTTATCCAAACCTTCTCAAAATAAATTAGCTGAGAAAACTAAGACTGAAGAGAAGGTGATGGTTTCTGCCACTTTGATGCTGTCAAATAGTGCTTGGGAATGGTCTGATCCTGAAGATGATAATCAAGAGAATAAAGCCCTTATGGCAGAAGTACAGGAGGTAGATGATGAACCTTTATCTTGTATTTCTTGTATTAAGCTAACCAATCAGGTTAATAGGTATAGAGAGGAGACTACACGCCTTAACACTAGCATAGCACAATTAACTGAAACTAACGAAATGTTAAGAGAAAGTGATAAGGCATCTGATAAAAAGTTAAAAGCTACTTTTGAAGAAAAGAAAGAACTAAAAGCCAAAATTTTCGAACAGCAAAATGAAATAGGAAGTTATGTGCTATGCTTTAGTAAAGAAAGTGATATGTGCTTACTTTAGTAAAGAAAGAACTTGCTGATTCTTAGGCTGAAGTTCTAGATTTAAAGCGAAAATTGTCTAACTTTTCAACATCCTCTCTAGTTTTTGATGAAATCCTTCAGGCTCAAAGGGGTGATACCAAAAGTAAAGCTGGACTTGGTTATCATCAAGCCCCGCCTCCAAATGATTATCTCCATATGCCTGTAAGGGAAGTCATTAATGATTTTGTGCCTATCTACTCCAAGATAGACATAAAACCTATTAAACCTGCAGTCAACATAAAGATAAGTAAGCCTGAGTCAGTTAAGGCTGAAAATGTGAAACCTGTGTTTAAGAAACCTGAAACTAGTGTGCCTGAGTCAATTAAGGCAACAACTAGTGAGCCTGAAACTATCAAGGCTCAAAAGGTTAAGAACGTTGAGTTTGTTACGACTCCAAATGTCAAGGCTAAGATTGTTAAGCCTAATGTTGATAAACCCGAATCTAGTAAGGCTAGGTCTGATCCTCCAGTTAGTTTTAAGGAGGAAATTGAGATTGAAGATATAACTGATGAGGAATACGGATCATCAGAGAAGAAATCTGTAAAAATTGAAAATCATATCTTCACAAATGAAGGAAATGATATTTTTTAAATAATGTCAGAGTTAAGGCTGAGCTTAAAATGAAGATTTTAAAACCAATTGATAATAAGCAAAATAATAAAAAATCTTCTAACACATCTTCTCAAGCATAAACCTCTATATGTCCACATAAGTGTGCATGCCCGGTAAATGCTTTCTTTGGTCGTCCTCAGAGGTTTATTCCTCATTCTCAACCGGTTACTGAGTACAGATCCGGTTACTGAGTACAGATCTTGTTTCTACTGTAAGAAACAAGGTCATTTGATTAATGATTGTCCGTTGCTTGCACAAAAGCGATTTGGGAGAGGTGTGTCAAGAACCTCTAAATATAGAAACTTTTCAAATAAATCTGTTTTAATGAGAGGTTCTCCATCTCCCCCACCCGCTAAGAAATTCAACAAAATTGAGCCAACAAAATCAACTTATCTGAAGCTTAAAGTTGTTGACAAGCAACCACCCAAATCTCAAAAGGTTTGGAGGCTTAAAGAATCTAAATGTGATTCTTCATCTAAAAGTGACACATCAGTTAACACCTCAGATTTACTTAAGAATAAAATTCTGATTGATGTGATCATTGTGGATGATTCCACTCGAGTGCCCAAGTCTGTAAAGGCTTGGGTCTTTGTTACTAATTAATTTTTTGTGTTTGTGGTGCCACAGCAACCTGAAGCAGTAAAGAATAGTAAATGGTATATTGATAGCGGTTGCTCACAGCACATGACTGGCGATGTATCTCTTCTGTCTAAAGTTCATGATTATGATGGGGGATATGTTGCATTTGCTGGTGATAAGGGAGGTGTTATTACTGGTCAAGGTACACTCACTAATGGACAAGTGAGTTTTGAAAAGTAAACTTTGTGGAACAACTTAACCACAACTTACTCAGTGTCTCTCAAGTGTGCGACAAAAAGTACACTACTGTTTTTACGGACACTGAGTGCTGTATTTTGAAGTCGGGATTTGTTATTCCCGAGGAATGGGTACTACTGAGAGCACCAAGGGAGAGAGACACGTATATTCTGGATATGAGCACGGTTGAAACAAAGCAGCTCACGTGTCTTCTTTCTAAAGCTCCTGAAAAAGAATCACTACTGTGGCACACGCGTATGGGTCATCTACACTTCAGAAAGATAAATTATTTGGTAAAAAATGATCTTGTGTGTGGAGTACCGAAGAAATCCTTCGGGCTGAATGATCTTTATGTTTCTATCCAAAAAGGGAAACATCACAATAAGGCCCATAAGCAAAAGTTAGTGAATTCTGTTGAAAAACCATTGGAATTAATACACATGGATTTATTTAGGCCAGTAAGGAAGAAGAGTATTGGAGGTGCATCGTACTGTCTGGTAGTTACTGATGACTACTCGAGGTTTTCTTGGGTTTATTTCTTGGCTACTAAGGATGAGGCATCGGAGATTCTTATCTACTTATTCGATAAACTGCAAAATCTATGTGACTTGAAGATCAAGAGACTTAGAAGCGACAATGGTACGGAGTTTAAGAACTCAACTATTGAGATGTACTGTCTGAACAACGCCATTGAACATCAATTCAGTGCTTCAAGGACTCCACAACCGAATGGAGTTGTTGAACGCAAAAACAGGACTCTCATAGAGGCTGCGAGGACCATGTTAGCCGATTCTAAACTGCCTATTATTTCTAGGCAGAAGCGGTCAACACAACATGTTATGTTCTTAACAGGGTTTTGACGGTTAAAAAGCGAAACAAAACATCTTATGAATTGATTAATAACCGTAAGCCCAACTTACAGTTTCTTGAACCGCTCGGTTGTCCCTGCACTATCATGTACACAAAGGAGAGGTTGCAAAATTTGGTGAGAAATCAAGTGTAGGTATATTTTTGGGCTTTTCAAACAACTCTACCAACAAACGTGTGTATAATATTACTGCTAAAAGTGTGGAAGAACACTTTGAAGTAATGTGTCTACGTTACACTGAAAATCCACAAGGAAAGGGACCTGAACATCTGTTTCATTATGACGCCTTGTTTGATTCATTCAATCTTCCACAAGATGATGATGTTGAACAAGTGGTGACTCTTTTACATGGGCTGGATATATCTTCTGATGTATCTACGCCATTTGTAACGACACCACCCTCTGATCCAACAACAACTCCTCCAACCACTGAATCTGCACCTGAATCATCTACTCAACATGAAATACCTGATTTGTCTAATGATGACGAGGAACTGGTTACGGATTACAATGCAGAAACATTTGTTTCCAAAGGAGATTCTACAAACTTGGATACTGTCATTGTACCTGATGAAATTCCAAGCTCACGTGTGAATGTGAATCACCCAGTTACGAATATTATTGGTAATCTGGATGATCGGGTGAAAACAAGAGGATAGGTGAAAGCATCTGCATCAAATTCACAAGAATACCTGTTAGCTGAGATAGAATCCTGCTTTTTGTCTCAAGTTGAACCGGAGAAGATTGATGAGGCATTGAAAGATCCATATTGGGTGGAGGCCATGCAGGAGGAACTCCAACAGTTTAAGAAATTAGATGTATGGGAACTTGTGGAATTACCTAAAGGATTTTATCCTATTGGAACGCGATGGGTGTATCGTGTAAAGAAAGATGATCGTGGAGTGGTTGTCAAGAACAAAGCTCGTCTGGTTGTACAAGGATTTACTCAAATTGAAGGTCTGGATTATGATGAGGTATTTGCTCCAGTTGCGCGTCTGGAATCGATTCGAATTTTTCTTGCCTATGCTTCATTCAAGAAATTTCGTGTTTATCAACTAGATGTGAAGAGTGCGTTTTTATACGGAAAGGTCAATGAAGAGGTTTATGTGAAACAGCCTCCTGGTTTCGAAGACTCAGTGCATCCTAATTATGTCTATAAACTCAACAAGGCACTGTATGGACTTCATCAAGCTCCAAGGGCTTGGTATGAAACGTTGTCTCAACATCTGCTGAAAATTGGATTTACTCGCGGGCAGATAGATTCAACTCTCTTCATCAAGAAGGCTGGAAATTATTTGTTACTTGTGCAGGTATACGTGGACGACATCATTTTTGGCTGACTAATGAGGTGCTATGCAAAGACTTCGAGAATATCATGAAGTCTAAGTTTGAGATGAGTGCCATGGGAGAGCTTAAATTCTTCCTAGGTGTGCAAGTTGAGCAGTTTGAGAATGTCATCTATATTCATCAATCCAAATATGTCAAAGACATTTTGACAAAATATCAGCTACTTGACTGTAAAACCTTTAGAACTCCCATTGACACGAATCATAAGCTTGGACCTGCGGATGAAGAAGATGATGTAAATCAGCGAACCTACCGCTCTATGATAGGATCACTCATGTACCTTACAGCATCAAGGCCGGACATAATGTTTGTTGTATCTCTGTGTTCAAGATTTCAAGCAAAGCCTAAAGCTTCTCACGAGAAAGCGGTTAAGCGAATATTCAACTACCTCAAATGGAGACCATCTTTGGGTCTCTGGTACTCAAATGAAGAATATTTCGACTTAACAGCTTACTCGGATTCTGATTATGGTGGCTGCAATATGGACAAAAAGTCAACTACTGGAGGAAGTCAGTTCTTTGGAAACCGTCTGGTCTCATGGCAGTGCAAGAAGCAGACAATTGTTTCTACTTCAACAGCTGAAGCAAAATATATTCCCGCTGCTAGTTGTTGTTCTCAGGTTCTCTGGATTCAGCATCAAATGCGTGACTATGGGTTACTTCTAACTCTCACTCCTATTCACATTGATAACTCAGCTGTTGTCTCTATAACACGCAATTCCGTACAACATTCAAAAACTAAACATATTGAAATTCGTTTTCATTTCATACGGGATTGCTATGAGAAGCATTTGATTGACCTTGTTCAAATCCCTACGCTCAAACAAAAAGCAGACCTTTTTACCAAGGCATTTTCGCGTAGTCGATTTGATAAGCTAGTCTCTATGATTGGAATGGTTAGTTTGGGGGGTAATTAACTTTCCATTTCTGGTCATAATTAATTTGGGGACTTGGAACTTGGTTTTATTACAACAAAAAAAAAAAAAAAAAAAAAAAAAAAAACGCAACAGCCATTCTTTATACTCATTAGTATTAAAGAAATGCGAGGTTGCAACATTTCTAAAAATAGACGTTGAATTGTATCTGTAAACAATTGGGATATGATAGTACATCAGGTCACATACACAAAATGACAATTTTAAGGTTTATGTCTGATGTATCAGTAGGTTTATCTAGCATATTTGAAATAGTTTTTGTTAACATTAGCTTCATCATATGATGTGTTGGTAGGCAAACTACATATATGAGCTATTAAGAAGTAAGTCTAACAACTTGTATATTCCCTTGTACTAAGCACTCTATGACGTACGACTGCATGTCTTAATTCTTAAAAGTAGCAGGTCATACTTCTATATTTTGAGCTTTTATATGAAATCATTTGGGGGATATACTGATTGTTTCCTCTGTTGTACGAGAGTACAGACCTGGTCTCTGTCAGTATAGCTTTAAATAATAAGCAAATATAAGTCATTGCACTTGCAAAGTCTTTAAAATCTTCAGATATCTAATATAGTCAAACTACGTCGCTCTGTTGTACGGAAGTACAGACCTATTACCCATGGTTTGACTAAAATTGTTTTGCTTAAACCTGAATCAAGATACGTCGCTCTGTTGTACGAAAGTACAGACCTGTCACCAATGTCTTAATTCTTAAAAGATAGCTTCCTATAATTTCTCCAAATATGAAAGTCTGTATATGTCTAACTTTTAGGGGTATGTCATAGGTGAGAACTATAACACCATATACATACTAACAGTAAAAGGTTTGCTCAGACATACGAATGTAGCTTGTTTAAGTGGATGACAATATCGATGATCATCGTGAACTAATTTTAATAACAACTACTTTAAAGATGCTACGTAAAGTTAAGGTGGACAAATATACTGATAATCGAAATAACCCTTACTATTTTCAAATAATTGCATGTTATCTTGATATGACCCCTAACCAGACTAAAACAATTACGTCACCAATAATAATTATTTTTTATTGATTGTAAAATAGAATCAATGGTTTCTACTTTTGTTATACTTATTACTTCTTAGTTTAATTTTACTGTATGTTCTTTAGTTTCTCCAAGTCTCTAAGTTACTATCGAATCGAATATCGAACTTTGCAAATCGAAATCAAATTGAGAATTCACCAAGTGTCTTTATGCGACACAAGCTTGGTGTCGCTGCCTGTGACGCAGCCTATGTCGCTATTTAGGGTTCGGGTATAAAAAGCAAATCACCTGCGACCTTAATCTTTTTACTGTTATTAATCTCTTGCGACATCACACTAAATTACCTGCGACACAAGCTCTCGACTTTGCGACACAAGCAAACCGAGCATATTTTCGAATTGATCTTCGTTTTCGGGGATTTCTGTTCAAATCATTCCACATAATCCTCTTCCCTTTGATTTACTTGACCGATCGGTATAACTCTCTCCTCTATTCACTGCGTATATTCGGTTTAATTGTCAATTATATTTTAGGTGTTTAAGGCTTCGGTTATACCTAAAATTGATGTCTTTGGATGTGATTAACATGCTAAACGTTACATTTTCTTGTTCCTGGTGTTGAACCGCACCTTGTGGTTGTGTTGGTTACGAAAAACAACAATTTTTGACCATCGTGATCTAGGCTCAGTTAGTGTCCATAGTTGCGACACTATCTGCGACACAAGTCCTTGTGTCGCAGGTATGTCCAAATCAATTTTAATGTGAGAATCTGGTTGTGACAGTAATGTATGTGTCGCTAGTCTTCTGCGACACAAATCTTTTTGTCCCCTACTTTAATTAATTTTAACAATTATTGACAAATGTGACACAACCCTTTTCTGTCGCACCTATGGGTTGCGACACAAGAGGTTGTGTCGCCTAATTGTTTTCAATTGTTTTCAATTAATTAACTTAATCCTTTGCGGCACAAATTTCTATGTCGCATCCTGTTTGCGACACAGTCCCTGTGTCGCTCTCTACATAATGCTTACTTTTTAAATTAATTTTAACGTTTCTGTAGTGCCTTCTCTTGTGTGTTCTTTTAGAGATGTCAGGACAAGACGCTTTCTTGAGACTGCTGGAACCCCGACACAATACCGTTGCATTTCTGGAAGACGATCGGAAATCGGCCATCCCGTTTCGCCAAATGATTCAATTTCTCAGGCGTTCTCGGATCTTTCATGCCATTACCGCAGCTCCAACAATTTACAGAGATCATGTGGGGCCCTTCTGGAGGAATGCAATTGTTAATTCAGAATTAGACCATACACGTATCATCTCGAGAGTTTTTGATCGAGACATTGTACTGACTGAACAGCTGATCCGCGATATCCTACAGTTTAATGATCATCCGGATATGCCCATCCAATTTTCAAATACATTTATTGCGGGAGGAATGGCTCGCATGGGTTACCCTAGCGTACCTTCGGATCAGTAAAGGAAGGGAAACCTGACCAGGGTTTGGAGATTTTTGATGCACATCATTATTGTGTGCTTGTCAGCCAGGAAGGCAGGTTTTGATGGAGCAAGTCACCGCACGATATCTGCAATGTTGGCCCTGGTCTACAATAAGCCATATAATATCTCTGGGTATTTGTTTCGCGAAATGGTTGATAATGCCAATGCTGGCAATGACAAATGGGTCATGTACCCACGGTTTACCCAGCTCCTTATTAATGATCAATTACCTGAACTTCTCGGCGAATCCAGATGCTACATTCCGCCAGACGCCGATGAATCTGAGGATTTTTGCTATCTGTAGCTCCTATGGCAAAGGAGTTGCAGCTCCTCCAGATGTTCCTCTTTTTGGCCATATCATCAATGATGGTTACGTCCCTCCGGAAAATGATGGATTTCAGGATCCGGTGGTTCCTCCGCAACCGCATGAAGACGCTAACGTGTTTGTAAATATTCCTGTTTTTGAAGAAGGAAAGAATGTCAACGACCCGTTGCACAATGTCTTGACTGATATTGAGAACTTCCGAACAGTTGACGAGACTGCTGGTACTGCGGACTCGGATGATACTCTTTTTGTGGATCCAAATGACACCCCAACTGACTCTGAAGGGGATGTTCCTGATGCTAAAACCTGTGAACGCCTGCGTATACATGATACTAAAAGATTTGAACGTATTCAGCGCCATATTAGAATTAGAGGCCCTTGTTGATACATGATACTAAAGTCGTATACAACGCCTGCGTATTCAGCGCCGTATACATGATACTAAAGTCGTGTTCACATTCCGAAGAACGTCGGCAAGCGCCCTCGTGAGGATTATGATTCCGATTACGAGCCAGAGCCTCCGATCTTCAAGCGTAACCGCTCACAAGTTGTCATCAACGAGCCATCTACTGATCGTGCTCGCTCTGCTGCTCAAGCAACTCCTCCACCTCAACCGGCCGTTCTGCAGCAAATTTTGGAGGATTTGATAAGGATGGGTGCTATGATCGCTGATCAAGCTGCCGTCTTTCAAGTTCAGGCCTCCCGGATTACAGATTTAGAGCAGACGGCGGCTAGGGTTCCTCAGCTGGAGAGCCGGTTATTAGAATTAGAGGCCCTTGTTGTTGTTCCCGGGGATTAGGCCAAGTAGAAACAACATCTAGGGCCCCCGGTTCAACTGAGGATGAAAATGTAAATGTAAATGATAATATTATAAATGAAAATATTCGTTTGGATTATTTTGCGTCTTCTGCTGAGATTCCAGGGCAACCATTTCCACTGAATGTAGATTACTCCGAAGCCAATCTTGAGTATCTACAAAGTTTATTAAATGAAGATGAGAAAAATACAGAAACTGTTGATGAGGAGTTTGTTTCTGATAATCAAGATGTTGATGTTGAGGAGGAGAATATAAATGAAGATTATGTGAATGCTGATGAGGTAGATTTGGGAGAAGAGATGGAGATTTCTGACACGGAAGAGGTTATTGAGCCTGAACCCTCTACAGCTTCCACTCATATCCCAGATACTGCTCATGAAACTGAACCGTCTACGTCCATAGTTGCTGAATCAAATATTTCTAAGACCTGCAAGTTTTATAAAGTCAGCAGCAAACGTTACAAAGGTCAAATAATCAGCTGGAAGTACGACGAGTTGAACAAAGTATTTCATTACAAATTAAGAGGAAAGATGGGATGCAGTATTTCATTACAAATTGCAAGATTTTGAGTACATTACCGTACTGCGAGATTCTTCATTTGGCTCAACTGAATACTCACTGTCAGAAATATACACAATTTCAGCTTCGCCCGTGTTTTCATCATAAACCCAATATTGCAACCTTCTTAAAAAATCGACCGGAAGTTTTTCCAAAGGAATGTACTTCAATGTCCTTGGAGATTTATACACAACTTTGACCCAGGTCCTGTTAGTAAGCGGATGTATCTTATTCCTATATATGTACCTCGTCCCCAAATTCAGTCTCAAAAGATAATATTGTTTGTTGTTGACCTCTTTTCTCAATATCCTCTATACTTGATTTGCCAATTCATTGTCTGTGGCAAAAATCTTCTAACACTTCCAGTTAGCTAGAAAGTTTCCACAAGCATGTACTCCTTGAGCTAAGCAAATATTGACAATCTTCTGAAATCTCATAGCCTCAATCTTGAACTCTTTATGATAATCAATCTTCTTAGTATGTAGAGCTTCAAGATCTTTCTTCGTCACGTTAATCAAACTTAAAGGATCATACACTCTAATTTTAGTAGTCTCAGTCTGTAATAGTTTTGTTTATGTAATTACAACGTTTATTTTAAATAAGTAATTACATATTTTGTTTAGGCGACACAGAGCCTGTGTCGCTTATGCGACACAAGGTTTGTGTCGCATGAGTCGGTTGTGCGACACATAGGCTGTGTCGCAGGGTCAGTTTCGTTTTGGTATAAATAGATAATCTCGGGCTCAGTTCTGGTGTTGACGAATCTGTGATTATTGAAAGCATTTGTAAGGCAACTTTGTGTATTAAGCTGATTGATTATTATATCTATATACAAGTTGATTTGTGTTTGATTCGTTTGTGATTTACGTACTATATTCAATTGTTTGAATTTCTCCTCTCAATTGAACGTGACGATTCGAGTTAGATCATGTATTGGGAACCTACAAGTTTCAAAGGCCGAAACCTTGAGGGTTTATGTAAAACATCAAGATCTACAACTTTTTAGTTTTAGCCGAAGCCTGAAAACGATTCTAAGTGTGTCGAAACGGCCTCTAAAGTCGACTGCGAAATTAAATCGGCATAAATTAGAGCTTTTCGGTTTAGGTTTTTAACTACACGACTAGGATCAATCATAACATCGAATAGTGGTACATCTAGGTCGGGGTTGGAATTCATAGAATTACAGAAAATATAAGAAAGATTATTTATCAAGGGTTTACAAAATTACCTACGCGAATAACCGAACGAGTAACACACGGAAGCACAAACTCAAACTCGATTCTTGGGATTTCTTTTGGTTCGGTCGACGCAGCTCCCAAAGACAGCAGCAGGGACGATTTTATTTTGATCAAAAGGGTTAAGGTTATGCTTAGGCTCTTATTTATATGTATGGGATTGTTTGGAGCCCAAGTCAAGGGTTGTTTGAGCCCAAGTCAAGGGTTGTTTGGGTTGGGCCGGTCGAATAGGACCACCAAGAGGGGTTGGGTCGGTTTTCTTTGGGCCAAGCAAGGAAGACACACATTAAACTCAGGTCACACGGTTTATGTATACACCATTCCAGTTAAATTATTTTCGTATTCACGTTTTTTTTTTTTTTTTTGTATAGTTTCTGAAACAGAAAGTATCCATTAATAGTAATTTTTGCATAAATAAGTTAAACACGTAGATTTGCTAAGCATGGCATAGAGGCTGAGACTAAATTAAATAGATCACGTAATGGCTAAATCGAACTAACCTAGCTCGGGTGACGGTTGTCACACCAAACAACCCAAATATCATGACTAAGGCTAAATCTTTAGTTTGGTTAGTTTAATATTTGGAATACTTAAGCTTATCAAAAGTTTAATCATTTTGATTGTGCCCCCGAATTTTGCAAACATTATCTTACCTCCGGTGCTAGCTCCCCAAATTAAATGTAAAATCTCTTTTAAGCAAGGTTGCAAAAGTCGCTAGTCGGGGTCGAGTTGGTCGGGACCTCGGAAGGACTAGTCGGTCAAGTCGGGGACTAGTCGATGACTAGCCGGATTTTGACTTTTGTTGACTTTTTATGACTACAGTAAAGGATTTTTGTTAAATTCATAAGTCAAGGGGTGTTTATATAAAATGAACACCATTTGCTTTTTCCAAAGTGAATAATGACCGAAAAGTAGGTATCACATAATCTAACACTCTCTTTCATCTGCTCATGTTTTCCACTCAAATTCATTTCTTTCTCTCTCTAAAAACACCCATTAAACTTCAAGCTTCATTTTCTTACAAATTCACAAATTTTGCAGCAATTAACCTTTTAAATCTCAGCGAAGTACACTATTACACTCATTTGTCCCTTTTGAACGGTATATATCAGGGTCATGGTGTGACCTAAACCCGACTTTGACTCGTTGTTGACCGACGTTGATCGGTGTTGACCGTTTTGACCTGACCAATAGCAGCATCCAAGGCCTGGTCGAGTCGGAGTACCTCTGAAAACTGACTAGACGGGGACTAATCGGCCTAGTCGGCCGTCTTTTGTAACACTGCTTGTAAGTGTACTTGTACCCTATATGTATTAGATTAAAGGAACATATCATACGATTAGACACTATTGTTAAATTAATTCGATCTTTAATTCAACCTGTTGTGAGAAAGTAAACTAGCATTACTCCCTAATAGGGAGTAAGGAAAGACATATATTAAACTCCAATGAGTAGAGATACTCTCATTTGAATAGCGATCTCCTTCAATCGTTTGATTACTAATGCTCTATATTAAACCGAATCCAATTAGCTAGACAATTTCAGCAACAAACACCTCTACAAATACTTACATTTGACCGACTTTTATTTCTTCAATTGTTAAATCCTTTTACATACATTTAGTAAGCGTATTATTCATTCCTTCTGCAAAAGTTCACAAGTTTTGGAGTTAAACTAAATTTTGTTTGATTTTTGTTAAAACGTATTACAGATTCGTCATTAAACTGTCCAGTTTTAAAAATCGACTCGTTCGATCCATATATATTTCAAATTAGAAAAAAGTTAAAACTTCAAAGTTGTATAAAACATCAAGTTCTACCCAGTAACCAAATTTCATGCCATTTGCACATGTATTCGAGTGTATATGATTTTTGAAACACAATTCATTCTTTAACATAACCAAATCGTCTAATCAACTCATAATTCGTTTAAATCATTACTTAATCATTAAGAACTTCAAAAAAGAAATTACAGAGATGATTAACTTAAATTAGTCATCAATTAATCATCTTTTTATTCCCATCTTTTAGTATGTTAATCATCTCTCGATTTTGAACGACTTTCATGTTACGATCAAGCAACAATTTCTTTTCTTTTGAAAACCCTAAAAGTCGCCCCTTTCCCTTTCTTTTGATCGTTTTTTCTCCAGAAAATATGAGGAGAACTAGGGCAAGTTTAGTCTTTTGATTAATTATTAAGATAACTTATAATTACACTTTAGTCCACATCTTTCATACTTTATAACTTTGAAGCAATTTGGCCTATTCTTTACAATCCTAGTTCAAGTTGGGCATAATTAACTACACCGATTTATTAAATTGATCTCTTACAATTTATCTTTATATAAATATAATGTATATGATTGATTATTAAATTAATGTACATTCTTAGACGTTACACATAGTTCGCAACCCGGAACCAGTTCGCAACGGTCCTGCAACCTGGCCAACGACCATGTTGTTAGCTAGGTAACTCGGAGAAGGTAGCTGAGTTACCAAGATCGCAAGTCCCGGTTACAATCTACCGATTGCGAATATGGGGGCATTATATTAAGTACACTTTTTATCTTTATTATATGTTTCTAACATATTATGAAAAAGGGCAAAAAGGTGATTTTACTTTTTCTTTTTGTTTCTTAATAGATTAAATTAAATGGTTATTAGCCTACTATTCGTTAACTTTTTGTTCATAATAACTAGAATCGTACTTTATGGATGAAATCCTAATCATGTTATGGATTTTGCTAACGATGGTCGTAAGAGCTATTTAAGGTGTTATTACATGCATATAATAGTATCCGTTTTCCCTTTTAGGGGGTGTTCAGGGGACTTATTTTTATTGTTTATTTGCTTATTTTTATCTAATAAGCTCCACTATAAGTGTCTGGATAAGCCTATTTTTTTAAAGTTTATTTGCTTATTTGTAAGAGACTTTAAAATAAGCTTCAATTTTCTAGCGTATTTGTTTATAAACAATAATCAATAAGCTTGAAAAATAAGCTCCCCAAATTTTCTTGTTAATGGTAGATTTGTAGTGATCATACAATACTCACCCATTTATTATTATCACAGAATGTTTTGGGTTAATGTTTTTAGTCCATATTTCTGAGAAATGCAGGCATTGGAGTTCATGTATACTGTGGTTTTCATGGTTTTACCTCCTTCATTTTCATGTGAACTCTCGGTATATTTAGTTGAAGGTTAATTAGAAGTTCATTGTTGATACCTAAGTTCTAGGCATCTTGTTATATATTGGTTTTACTCTTACATATGGAGTGTTGATTTTAAAATAGGAAATCAAATTAAATGGGTGATCTTTGGAGCTGATTGCTGCGGCTACTCATGCGACATGATCCTTGAATTGTGCAGACATCAAAACTGGTATTCTTGGAACTAATTGTTTGATGATTATTTAATTTTAGATGTTCATAGTTCATTCTGATTCTTGCAGCAAAAACAGAACAGGTTTTGAACTACATCATGGAGATATCATATCCTTTGCAGCCCCTACTTAACATGGTATTTTTCTTTCGAAATCTTAATTCGTTGTATTTGTACATGAAAGACACAAGGTTTTACTTATGGAATAGTGTGTTAGGCTTTGTATAAGTATATATTGTTACTCCATTTTTTTCCCTTTTCATATATATGTAGCATCCTTGGAACGATGAAAGACCATATGCCACTCGACGTTATGGTGAAGATGTTTTTTAGAGGTATTTCACATTCGAGACGAATAAACTAGGACTTAATTGTATGGATATATGGATAGTTTTATTTTGTGTAGAAAGTAAGTGTTCAATGGATAAGTTGTATATGTTATATTTCTATATATATAGTCACTGGCGGATCTTGAATATGGGGAGGTCAAAATCATTTGATGCGTAAAACATATTAATAGATAAGATTATCCTATAAATTATGATGACAATGTACTCTAACTAAGAAGTAAGCGCTTGGACATAAAAAAATCTAATTACATGCAAATTTTGATTGAGTTAAGTCATAAAAGTTCAAAAATAGAATAAACAAGGACTTAGAGTTTTTTTTCCCTTTTTATTTTGCTAAAAGGTAACAAGTATAATGAATTGTACTCTTATAAAAACCTTTTAGTTTTTAAAATTTTTAAATAAAAAAGTTTATATTAGATTTTTATTAATTGAAAGGGATCTTTAACCTATTGTTTCTGTAAGAATATGCTCAGAATTTTGGGGGGGAGGGGGGCCAAGACCCCTCCCTACCCCCATAAAAATCCGACCCTGAATCTAGTTTGTGAAATTAGGTATATTTTGTATAGGTCGAATATTTGCTACATGAGCATATTCGGCAATTTAAAGCAGGTTTTCCGAAATTTCTACTTTTATTATTTTTGTTCTATATTGGTTTTTTATTTTTTATTAAAAAAATAGAGACCGGTTGGTTATCAACCAACGGGTCATTTTGGTTTGGAAAAAGGCGGGAAAAAAGAATAGAGACAAGTTGGTTGTTAAGCAATTGGTTTCTATTTTCTTTATTGAAACCTGTTGTCAAGATGTTTCTTTTACTGAGACATGTATTCAAAGAGACCAGTTGACCAAATGGTTTTCTATATGGGTTTAAAACTTGTCTCTTTGTGGTATTTATGTAGTAGTGATTTATCATAGTTAAGGTACGTGGTTGTGTTAGGTTTGAACTTCTTGATCACATAAAAATAGCCACATTTTTATAACCCGATTAATCAAGCACATCTTATATAAACTTAATAAACATTTTATAAAACTTGAGAAAGAATAAAAATGTTTTTATGAACCTTGTGGTTGGGACTACGTAACTAGATATATCAAAATTTATTTAATCAAAAACATAAAACACATTGGGTAAAGTAGATTAGCCAAAGTACATTGTACCTTTGGTCCTTCCAAATGTGTTTAGCCTCCACCCTTTCAACTAATGATGTTTAAACTTTTTAGAGTTGAGTATTTTGGTTTGACACTGCTGAAACAATTGTTCGGGAGTTCCTCTATGCAATCCTTTTCCTTCTTCTTGAGAGGCTTGGATGCAGGTTTATAGAGTTTGACTTTGGAGAAATATGTTTTTGATTGATTTAAAGCGGATTTATTTTTGAAAGATAAGTGATAAGATGATCCACGGTCGATGTACGAATCGGCCGCGGATCGACCATCGTTTTAACGGATCTTTTTCAAGTTTGGCTATAAATTGCAAACTCATTCCAAACTTTTAAACCATCCCCTTGCACAGAAAAATACACTTTCTAAATATCCTTTAACTAACGATCTTAAGATCTCTAAATACTTCCACATTAAATGAGATATCAAAGCAAGAGTTGATTAATGTAGTGAGGTTACTGAGTTGTAATACTTTATGCCACTATATTGTTTTGTGTTCCCACTCTTTTAGGTGTTTGTGAAAGAAAGAGTGAGCATTTAGTGTCTTGCATTTGTTAGGGGAAGGCTTGTTTAAGTTGTAATCTTCGTTATTGAAAGAGAAAGTATGAGTGTTGGTGTTTGGGCTTCCAAGTGAAGAAGCTAATGTTTGAAATCTTTCTAATTGTGTTGGAAGCAAGAGTGTTAGTTGGTGATCTTTCAATTTGTGGTGGAAGTGTTGTATGCTCTTCTTAGTGAAAAATGAGAGTTGGTGTTGGTGACTTCCATATTGAAAGTAGAAGCACCTTACAATTGGTGTGTAAGCTTCTTATTGAAGAAGCAAGAGTTGAAGTCTTCCTAATTGTGTTGGGAGCAAAACTGATCTTCTTTATGGTAAAGAAGAGTGACACTCTGTTCTTAGTGAAGGAGAAACAACGTCTTGAACGTTTTTCTTTCCTATCGGTGAAAATGATAGAATCTTGGTGGAAAATCTCAATCAAGTGATTATGGAGTGGATTAAGGCGGATTGTTAACATTCGGCCCCTAACCCTATAAATCTTGGTGTTATCTACATTTATATTCTTGTCTAGTATAAAGTTTTCAAACCAATAACTTGCTAACAAACAAAGATTTTTGAAAACTAGTTTTTAACTAACAAATGTTTTAAAAACTGAATTAACTTTGAAAATAAACGAGTTAAGGGATTCACCCCCTAATAGGTTCCAATTACACAAGAATCTAATTCGATTCAAACACAAAATACGTGCGAAATCTGTATAATATGTTGCTACGTGAAATGAATGCAATTGAATACACACGTAAATAAACTCTTTTCTATTAAATTGATCAAACGATTACAGATTACATAGAAAACTTCAATCAAAACTCGCTCACGAAAACTTACTCAAATAACCGACATTTAGCTATATATATAGACAGACCTAGCGACATTTTAAGTGTCGCTATACTACTAACAATGTCGCTACATATGTTTACAAAAGGACTAACTCTTAAACAAGCTAATTGACATCTTGATATGTACCAACACCCCTCTCACTCACTTATACATTCCATGACATCAAACCGAGGTGAAACAGCTGACACAACCGTCTTCCTCATGTGAAAAGGGGAAGAACCTTAAATGAGGTCAATAAAACCTTATACTTTGGTTGCTATAAAACGAGTTACTTTTAGTCGAATATTGGATATCCGTTTCGGAGGAGTACAATAAAAGAGCTGAGATTTTGAAACGCAACAAGGATCAATCGTCCTCGAAATGGCAACATATAAATGCTTGTTGTAACAAGTTCAAGGGTATCTATACGCGTTTAAAGCTTAACCGTCTTTGTGGTTAAAGCGATGGCCAATTAATGCAAAAAAGATGATTTTAAACGGGTCACCGACATAAATCATATTACTACGAGGTGCGGGAGGATTGGGTGTAGGAAAATAAAATGATGGAGCAGTTGTAGTTTTCAACCTTTTCCACCAATGTGACATCGAAGCGTGACGTCGAATTGAACGAGGGAAAAAAGAATTTATCCAACTCAACCTAGCCTTCAACTTAGAGGCTTTTAGTTATGCATTTTAATTTCACTGTCAACCAAGTATATACAATAAGCCGTTTTATAAACCAGAATACATACAATAGTAATTTATAAATTTTGTTACATACAATAATAATAAATCATATAAAGTTTAATACACTTCTAAAAATAAATCGATAAATCTTTTGATTATAGGTGGAGGATCACGTGGGCATGACAGAATTTACTAAATTTTAGGAACAAATTTATAGATTAAAATGCAGTAAAATTCAGTGATATTAAAATACAGTATATTAAATACAGCTGTTGATAAAATAATATAAATTTGGACGAATTTATTTTTAAAATAAAGTAAATCCGGTATCATATTTACGCTTAAAGAATCGATAAATTAAAGAAACGAATATATGCACACTGTAACAAAATATAATAAAATAGCCAAATTATTCGCTTATTCGTTACCTTTTTAACAACATATTACACTCTCGAATCAAATCAATTCCCAAAATATAAAAACAACCCCTCTGATTCTTCTTCATCATCAGTCACACCCCAAAACCCTAAATTCTAATTTCATCAACAACAATGGCACCAATTGATCCGCATTCATTCACCGATTCAACTCACCCATTAACAATTCACATCTCCCTCAATCTCTACTTCGATTTCACAACCTCTACCATCGCATCATCTGCCCTACTCACTCTCTCCGCTCCGTACACTGGCGATCTTGTTCTCGACACTCGATCACTCACCATAACTTCTGTAATCGACCCAGTTACTAACACCCCGATCCCATTTTCACTCTCTACCGACGTTGACCCCATAAAAGGTCAACCTTTAACTGTTACCGTTTCTAATATTTCAAAAATTATAATAATTTTTGTTACTTCTGTTACTAGCTCAGCGCTTCAATGGCTGACCCCACCTCAAACGTTTAATAAGAAGTTTCCATTTGTGTATACACAATGTCAATCTATTCATGCCAGGTCTATTTTTCCTTGTCAAGATACACCCACAACACGTGTTCGATATAATGCCAAGCTGAACATTCCGTATCAGTTATCGGCTGTTATGAGTGCGAAACATCTCGAAAGGAGGGACCCGTTAGTCGGGTGTGGTGATTCAGGTTTGTGTTGTGATGAGTCTTTGTGGTGTGGTGAAGGGAGAGTAGTTGAGGAGTTTGTGATGGAACAACCGATTCCGACTTACTTGTTTGCATTTGCTGTTGGGGAGTTAGGGTGCAGGGAAGTGGGTCCTAGGACTAAGGTGTTTGCTGAGGCTGTGCCATCGGTTCTTGATGCTGCAGCGAAGGAGTTTGCGGGTACGGAAGATATGATTAGAGTTGGTGAGAAGTTGTTTGGGGAGTATGATTGGGAGAGGTTTGATTTGTTGGTTTTGCCTCCAAGTTTTCCTTATGGTGGGATGGAGAATCCTAGGATGGTATTTTTGACACCTACGGTGATTAAAGGCGATGCTAGTGGTGGGCAGGTTGTGGCGCATGAGCTTGCTCATAGCTGGACTGGGAATTTGATTACTAACAAAACTAATGATCACTTCTGGTTGAATGAGGTAAATTTGATCATTTTTAGTAGGAGTTAATATATATGGACCTAAAACGTAAGCCTAAAGATTGACCTAAAGCATTCAAAGATCGACATGGCTTGAGTATTTTAATCACTTTTCATATAAATCATTGAGTTTGACACTTGTAATGATCATGTTATTTGGTTGATCCTTGGCCTACCAAAGTAGGTCTATTTATCATTTTTCCTCTTTTCTTAGTTGATACTTTACTTTCTGATGGCAAGTAATTATGTAGAAATATGCTGATTTATTACAATTGTTAAACATGCATGTATTTTGTGGATGGGTGTTTAAATTATGAAGATAATAGAAACCTTTGAATGGCGAAAGAAAATGGATTAATGATCCAGTTGACAAGTTTTAGAAATTGCTAATTAGTTTACGAAAGAAATAAACTCAACATGATCTTGAGGAGTACAAAATCTAAAGGAAGACATGGTTATGGACTTACGGATTTAGTTTATGTAGAAAAAAAATTGTGATTATTACATGATATTGTAATTTATGTTTGGTCCATACGATTTCTCGACTTATCAATTTTTAAATAACATATATAATGTATGATTGATAGTAACTAAGATGATTTCTTTCTTTATATAAGTGTATGTTTCACTATAATATCATTTACCTTTTTTTTCTGGGTAGGGATTTACAACTTATGCAGAAAGGAGAATAGTTGAGGCTGTGCAAGGGGAGGATATAGCTGCGTTAAATATTGGAATTGGCTGGAAAGGTTTGGTTGATGAAATGGAAAGGTTCAAAGATAACATGGAGTTCACAAAACTCCTAACTAATCAAGAAGGCGTGGATCCGGATGATGTTTATTCTCAAGTTCCATATGAAAAAGGTTTTCAGTTTCTATGGCGTATCGAGAGACAGGTACTCATATTGTTGTATATCCCCTTTTTATTTTATTTTATTTTATTTTATTTTTATATTTATATATAATTTCTAATACGTAGATTTTTATATTTTCTCTGTATGTGATACATAGATTGGGAGGCCAGCATTTGATGAGTTCCTTTTGAAATACATTGCTGCGTTTAAGTTCCAATCCATTGATACAAGCATGTTTCTTGAATTCTTGAAAGCAAATGTTCCTGGTATAGAGAATGACATTGATTTGAAAACATGGACTGAAGGTACTGGCATCCCTGCTGATGCCATGGAGCCAGTTTCTAATATTTATACGAAGATTGTTTCACTAGCACGTGAGTTTAAACAAGGTAGGATGCCTAGTGAGGAAGAAGTTGCCTGCTGGCATGGACAAGAATGGGAGCTTTATTTGGAAAATCTCCCTAATTCTGTTGAAGCTTCACAGGTACGCACACTTCTTTCCGCATTTTTTTATATATAGAATAAGATACATTTTGGCAAGCTCTCATTATCTTTGATTTATTAAGGGTGTTTAGCATTGCGTTTTGAAGTCACAGATAATCAGTTTCGTGTGTTTGGGTACTATGAAACTGATTCTGTGATTATCTGGTTATCTAGGGATCAAGATGTTTAGGAGTAGCTGTAACAAAACTGATTACAATTACTTGATTATATAAAGGCTGATTTTACATTTAAATCCTTAATGAATCCCAATTTGCCGAACACTCAATCAAGTTATTAATATAACTTTAAACACATCTAAACATTATCCCCTGCAGCCTGTTTTGTTGCTACTGATAATTTCGTTTTGATTATTCTATATCAGCTAATTCAAACTCCCCCACACTCCACAGTAATCCATGCTGACTATTCTGATAGATATTATTTTGTTTGATGTGTTCCCTGTCACTGTTGTTTGAATTCTATCTCATCACCGATGTGAGGCTATATGTCACTGAGAGGAGAACTTAGTTATTCCTTCATTGTACTAGTTATTTAAATTAAATGATTTTCTACTCCTTTTGGTAAAAAAATTCTTCCAAGTTTTGTCCAGTTTGCTGTTTGATTGAATTCCCAGGCATCATGATTAAACTGTTTTTACCTTATGTTTAATAATTACCTTGTGTTTGTTATGCTGACATTTGGACTTCTTCTGGTAATTACTTTCTTAATATATATATTGTTTATATGTAATGTAAATGTGAGGTCACTAGTTAATAGGTGGTCGAGGATGGGTACCTGTCTACTGGTGAACTGAGATTGCTCTATAAAAAGTTAAATCTTTTTCTTTACCTTAATTTGAAGCCTTTATAGAATAGCTTAGCTGGCTGAGGCTGGTTAACTGTGTGTTGGCTTCTGGTGAAATGAATTTGTTCTATAAAGTATAAAATTAGTTCTTTACAACTTTACTTGGTCATTAACAGATTAATGGTCGATTGGGTCTTTATATATGAAAATCAGGTGAGCTCTTAAAATTAACACCATTGGAGGATCTATAGAACTATTAGTATCCTTTTTATGATTTTGATTTGTAAATTAATTATCTGGAATTTCAACATAGCATAAAAAGAAATGTTGCACGTACTCTAAGAATGATAAATAAGGAACCTGCTGGCATTTATTTGTTTTTCGGATTATGGGAATGTTGTCAAAGATTTCGCTTGAATTTGTTGAAATCGATCTGTTTTAAAATTTCAAGTTGTCTTTTTTGACCTACTTGTAGTCTTGTACTTGAGCAATCTGCATTCTGTTTTTGTAAAGCAATCACTGGATATCTTTAATTCCATAACTATGTGATCCTTTGATCATCAATTTTTGATGGTGCAGGTTACAGCTTTGGATTGTCGATACAGGCTATCAGAATCAAAAGACTATGAGGTGAAAGTAGCATTCCTTCAACTAGCCATTGTTTCAAGATGCAGTGAGTACTATAATGTTGTGGAGAAAACCTTGAAGGAAGTAGGGCGAATGAAGTACCTACGCCCATTGTACACAGCACTTGTGCAGGGCAACACAAGGAAAGAAGAAGATAAGATATTTGCTCAAAGGGTTTTTGCAGAAGCTCGTGAAACTTACCATCCCATAGCTCAAGGTGTTGTGGAGTCCATTCTTTCCAAGCATCTCTAAATATGCGTATGCAAAAATTTGAATGGGAAGACTTGTTAGTTTAGGGGTTTGAATTTGATGAATTCATGTGAATTTTCTCTAACTTCAGGCTCAAGCTTTTATGAATATGTTTGTCATTGTTCAGGGTATATTTTGTATGTCAAAATTGCTTCACCGTATATTTTTGGGACGCTAGAAACCATTGCTCTTAAAGCATTGGTTTGTGAGTGTCCATGAATATTGAGGGTCGTCTCACGTAGGAATCGAAAATACAGGTTGTTCATTAAGACCGGAGGCAACGGCCGTCAATTTGGCTGTCGGTTTTTCGCGACGGAACTGACACGTTGGCACGGCAGCATCACCTGCCGGCGTCAGTTTTTTTCCGACGGGAACGGACGAGAGAAGGGCAAGACCCACATGCTTTTTTTTCTTTTTTTTATTAGTTTTTAGAATTTAAAAGAATAAAAAAAATAGAAAAAATTTAAAAAATATCTGTTGGGGTGCCAATGGTAAAAAAAATTAATTTAAATTTTTTTCTTTTTCAAACTTAAAAAACTTAGGGTGTGTTTAGTTGTTGAAATTTTTTTACAATTTTTCATCTCTAATTTTTTAAGAAATGAAAAGAATTTTTGTTTTTTAGAAAAGTGGTGA
Source organism: Gnaphalium uliginosum (assembly GCA_963930675.1). NCBI lineage: Eukaryota > Viridiplantae > Streptophyta > Magnoliopsida > Asterales > Asteraceae > Gnaphalium > Gnaphalium uliginosum. Next base: position 23,943,981 of record OZ005684.1, on the reverse strand, counting down.
AAATTTGAAAAATGTGTTCAAAAGTTAATGTATTTTCCAATTTGGAAAAATGATGTTAAATGAAGGCTTTTGAAAAATTTTAGAAAAATGGAGTAAGTAGTATAAATGAAAAAATAGTAAATGTTTTCCAACTCCTAGTTATAATATGGAAAAGTGAGTTTTCTATTTTCATAGAAAATTTTTCTGAAAAATACTCATTTTGAACGCGTTTTCTAGTTTTTCAATTTTCTTAGAAAATTTTTCTAGAAAACCCCCAAATTTTTTTTTCCAACTAAACACACCCTTACCTTTTTACACTATAAATAAACTTTTTTCCCACACATTCTTTTTCACTACAACCAACTATAACTTATGTACTTTCTTTCGTATATAAATTTACATCTTCCATATATAAATGCATCATCCAAAAACAACTTCAAAAATACCAAGAAATCAAAACAAAAATACACCACCACCAAGTTATATTCGAAGTAGACGATTAGTTGTATTTTATTTTTCAATAAATGTACTCTTTTTAGTTATTGTAATGTTTTATTTTGAATTAATGTAATGTTTTTAATTTTAATGAAAGTGTTTTATTTAATTTTGTTGTTTAAATAATTAAAGTAATAATATGTGAGCTCAAGAAAAAATTTAAGTGATGTTACTATGAAAGTGTAGTGTCAGTTTTGAAAAGTGTAAGTGTTGACGTGGCGCTGATTGGCACAAACAGACGCATCTGTTGACGCATCTGTTGGGAGTGGTTTAAATTGTTGTAACCAATAACCTGCCTGACCCAAATGAATTGTGGAACTTGGGGTTGGGTTCAAGTAAAACGAAATGTGGGTCGGCTTAGTTTTTTGGTGCTGCCAGAAAACCCTAATTAAGCAATTAATTATATGTCAAGTAAACCAGTGGCTATTTCAGGGATGATTCTGGGCAGTCTCAGGAATTTCATCTGGGCCATGAGAACAAGTTTTGAGATATGGGTGAGCACAAGGATAGAGTGATTAGAAGATATCAGATACTATGATTTATTTCTATTTAGCCAAGGGCATTTTTGTCCAATTTAATTTATGAAATTTCCCTGCAACTGAGGATTGTAAAACCCTCCTTCATCCAAAATGATTTAGAAATCAATTGTTAGTACTTCAAATTCCTAACCAAAAATATCATTTCATGACGATTTCAATTCCAAATTTTATAAAAAATTACAAATCGGACACTGGTGTTTTCAGGTCAACTGGACAACGGATTAATGATGCAATGGCCATATATAATCTAATGGACCATCATAATCATATAGAAAAAGCTGGTTACAACTCATAAACACCATTGCCATTTTACTAAACATGTGTGCTACTACTACCATAAACAACATTCTGTAAATTTTATGTTACATCGAGTATTGAAGACAAACTACTTTTTCTTTCAATATTTAATTTTAATCTGTGGAAATCTTTATCCACAAATTTTCTTTATGTAGTTAACATAAACTCATAATGCTAATTCTGCGTGATCTCCAGATCCAAAAAATTTTATCTCAGTAATTCATGTAGAAAATTAATGATGCCAACAATCTCAGGAATGTTCGTTCCCGTCACTTGAACCCTTGTCAAAAAATCAGTTTACTTTTGAATTTAGTTGCGGTTTAACTTTACATCATACAAATAAGGAAAGAGGAAACAAACACAAAGATAACCAGGCCAACTGATACCATCTTCATAAGCTAAACTTGCTTAAAGTTAAACTTGATATATCTTTTTCAATGAATCGGGCAAAAAATCATATATGTGTCTTCATCTGGATGTGGATGTGACGTTACTACGTTAATTCCTCAAACATTTGTAAATGAAATTCAGGAATAGCATAATAAGGCAAAAAAGATATTATGTATAGGACGTAAGAAAGAATGCGTTTCTGCTATGCAATACCCTCCTTTTGCAGGATATATTCCACAGCCTCTTCGACAGTATCAACAACCTGAAAAAGATAAGTGTCTAAATTAGTTCATTTTCTGAAGCACTAAGAAACTAATCCTCCACCATGCCTTTTTGGTGAGCCTTTCCCGGTCCTTTCCAATAAGAGAATTATTTATAAGGTAATTAGTGTTCCTTTTTCTTTTCCTTTTTTTGTATTTCCGTATAAAGAAGCTTAAAGTCATCTAGCCACAAGAATGCAAGATTACTGATTTGGGGAGCCATTTATCAAGCCAATAATCACTGGTCAAGCTTTTCCTTCACCTTTGACAACCAATTTGTGCTATCAAGGCATCGCAAGAGATGAAAGCAAGGATACTATGGGGATCCTAGTTCAAATACCCAAAAGTTCGAAATATGATAATTATATTTAGAGCAAATTCCTGTGGGGTTTCATTCTTGCTGATAAATCAAGCACAAGTACTTTAGAGAAGTTTTCACTGGGTTACGTTGCAACAAATTTAAGATTACACTCAGAATTAAGCCTCTATTTAAAACTGATGCATGACTAGAAATGGAAACAAGATAACCTAGACTAGGAGATTAAATCATCATCTCTTACAGTTAAGTTCATCAAGTCATGAATACACTACAATGGTAGTTTGTAATAAAAATCACAAATAAATTGATTAAAGAACCATTTACTCTATCAATAGATGTAATGGTGTATTAATGTGGTAATGCAAATCAAAAATTTGCAGTGATCTGTCTTGCTAACAAATCATTAATATGTAGGCATTGTGCAATACAGAATCTCTTTACCAACCCACCATAAGGTACCTTCACCGGGAACATTCGTTGCATGCCATGTATACATTCTGCCTAATAATTGTACTGGACATTTAACAATATCTTGAATTAATCATACGTGTTAAGCCTGTGCCAGTATTGGTATTGTTCTTGGCATAAGTCCAGAACTAAGGTAAGTAAATCTCTGCATTTTAGGATCAGTATATAAATAGGAATAAGGTGGGTTGGATTGAAGATTTGCATTGCTCTTAATCAAAAATCTGAGTAAGCAAGCACATATCACTCAGGATACTAGCTTTTTCAGCTAATAGATGTACAAAATACTTTGAGGGAAAGAACCATAAAACATTACAATTCTGACTTACATGATCAGCAGGATATTCTGTGTGGTTCTCCTTTTCTCGAAAAACGCCCGTCCTTGTCAAAATGGAAAACCACGGATGTCCAGCCTGAAATTTAAAATGAGAAAATGAAGTTAGGCCTCCTTCATCCGGTTAACCTTGTTCAATTTGATTATCATCACAAATGATAAATACAAACCTGTCTTGCCCCCTTGATATCAACTGAAGGATTGTCCCCAATCATGTATAGGGTTTCAAAATCGTGTGATTTGTAATCTTCATTGAGATCAACAGAACTTGTCAATGGTTGGAGTTGCTTTAATATGGATTCTGCATTCTTGAACACAAAAGGATTTGGTTTTCCAAACGATGTGTATTCCAATGGCTTGTGGTGAATCCTATACAAGCAGCGCAAGAATGAATCTCATAAAAAATGCAACTAACTTTGAGCGGTGTGGTAATTGCCAGAACAAATCTAAACATTACGAACATAAATCTTGACAAAAACTGAGCAGAAAGTATTAGCCATTTAAAGGTGGCAAACTGGGTGGGTTGGCCAATTGGGTAACTCCATAATGGGTAAAAATAGGTATCTTCTACACGAGTCAAAACAGGTAAAGTCAGGTTGGGTTGGCCTGAAACAATCAGTGCGTCAAATATGATTACAAAATTTATTAATTTAATGATACTCTTAACTCTTTGAATAAAATGATTCAAGAGTTTTTATGCATTAAAAATGCAATATGTGACATTCAACACGTTCAACCAATTTCTTTTTCAACTATAATTTTAATTTTACCTGTTTGACACTTTGATCCATAAAATGGAAAATAACCTGAATTGACCAATACAAAATTAAATGGGTCAAAACCGGCACACCCTAGACAGTATACATGAATATTTGTGACATTACCTGTTAAAGATGCTTTCTAAAGCGATCCTGAAAGCCCCCATGCCAAGACGTTCAGAAGGAAACACAGCCTGCCCTGACCTTTAACATTATCAGTACATTCCAGTAAACAACAAAAACCATAATGTATGATCGAAGTACGAGATAATGAAAGTGACCAATTAATCTTAAAGCTTTAACCGTTAAACAGGTTCTAAATTTTTTTGGCATGGATCGGAATGGTTGGGTTGACCAAACCCGATTTATCCAAGTTGTCAATAATGATTACAAAAGTTATATTATCCGTATTTCAATAATCACCCGACTTAAAAAGAAAAGACATAATGTAGAAGGCTTTATTTATTATAAATACACTTTGGACGTCTTTCAACTCATTTGTCATGTTTTCATTTAAGCTAATCAAATCATTTTTACCGATTTGACTAGTTAGAAATAAAACAACCCCTGAATTGACCCATTCACAAGTAATCAGTCAAAAATGCCACCCATATGATTATGTATACCCCACTTAGTAATTAGAGCATCCAACATAAACTATAGAGAAACATATGTTTTATTTTTTTTAGAAAAGTAAAGATTTATTAAAACACCTAAATTGGGTGCAAGATTACAGCAGAAACAAAGCTTAGCTCCAAGTTATAGCTCAAGCATAACACAAAACAAATTACATTTGCAATTGAATTAATCTATGAAGAATGAATGCAATTAATGACCTGATATTCAAGATCATCAGCTGCAAAATACATATCAGGTTGATGCTCCTCGCACTTCTCCCCTGGAAGACCACCCGATCTCAAAATGTCACAAAGAACCTACAAAACTAAGTCCATCATTCTCATCTACTATACACAGAAGATGGATGGGACAAACAAGAGATTGCTCTCCTTTTAAAAAAATAATACAAAAAAGCCACCTGAATATCTCTACTCCAATCAACAGGATCACTAACAACAAAAGCTGCTTTAACTCTTTCAGACGTAACATCAAAACTTGGGACCGACTCGCTGGAGTTTCTTTGCTCATTAGATGGTTTTTTTGTGGTCCAGGTTTTGTACGGTGATAGAGGATCAATGCTATTGAAGTAAGATGCATACTCATCTAATGAGACAGCTTTTCTGTACATAATTCACGCTAAAACACTAAGATAATACAGATAATACAAAACATATTACATTCCATGGAGATTGATGGTACTTACTTGAATCCATATTCGGACATCACCACTGCAGGCTCCCCTTTTCCAGTGGCAACAATCAATTCATTTTCAAACCTACAGTCAAGAAACAGTCAATGTTTTACACAAATTAATATAATGTTACAGCATTTTACTATCATAAAATCAAAATATAAATCATACAAGTACCTCTTCAGCAAGTTTTTGAAAGGCGAGTGACCCTGCACTACCTGCATAAGGTGGATATTCGTAAGGTATATCAATAAACTAATTAGCAAAATGGATGAAGTCGATCATAATAGTAAACATATATGAATTACCTGAATCGGGTCAATATTTACACCAAGGAGCTGACTCAATTCGGAAGCACGTCTTGATTCAGGGATACCTCCTCCTGTTACATTGGAATATTCAGAGTGTGATTTTAATTCTCTGAGAATACTATTAGTAGACATGATTATTCAACTAAAAAAATGATCACCTCCTCCAATGTACTTACCGTTAGTCAGAAACAGATACGGGATCTTCAGACTACCTGCAATAGAGAGGGAAGACAGACGGAAATCAAACTTTAGGTCGAACCTAATATTGGTAGGTAAGCCATGATCACTTATAAAAGTTTTATAAAAAATACTACATCCATAGATAAACTCATAGACATATTACTAACCAATGCAAGATCCAAATTTTCATACTAAAATCTATTCTGGCAGCACATCAGTAGCTTTTCAATAGGTTCTGCTCTTGGTATAGAGCCCGAATCAGGTTAACATGCAAAATTGCGAAGCTTACAAACTTTGTCAAGTTCAAAGATATCTGATACTTAATCGAAGTTCATTTTGAAGTTGAATTCGAAAGAAACCTACAGTCTCAATCTTGTTATCATTTGATGACATGATACAAATTTTGTATCTTGTCAATGGTACAATCTACAAATATATTGAGCTATAGTGACAAGATAAGACTATTTGCAAATATAAAAACCATACAGGATTAAAATATTTTACCATAATCATCATTGTATAATCTCCTCAAAGCATTAGGGGAATTTCCAATTGGAGTATGTCCGCGAAGTATAACACCATCAATATCGAATGCAATTCCAAATGAAGGTCTGTTGCAATATCAAATCGCTTTATTTAGTAACGAAAATTGCCAGACATTGCATAATATACAAAATTTGACGAGGTAAGGTATTTACTTATTTCCCTCCTATCAAAACTAGTGCAGATATCATTTTTGAAGGAAGTGACTTCGGTTTTAAAAGATATAGAGAATTTATTGTCAAAAATTGGAAGACAAATTAACTTAGAAAGACAGCATAAGATACAAAATTTGCCAATGTAGGTAGCTACTAATTTCTCTCACCAAAAGGAGCATTAAAATTCTATATTTGATAGGAAATGGGTGAAAGTTTAACTTTTGACACACATAAAACCAAGCTAAAAATTTTGACAAATCAATGAGAGCAAGTTTATTTTTGCCATGATTAAGGACTCAAATATAGTTCAACTTCAAACAAGATTTGTCTTTTAAAAACTGAACTTAGATTCCTTTCTATGCACGATTTAAATTTTACATTCTTTTTGATGAGATGGAAATTACATTGTCTAATTTCGTATTATATGTTAAATTTTTTGATTAAATTTTCCACAAGAGTATACTATACTTTGAGTCTTTACATTTATTAAGGAATAAACTTTCACCTGTATAATTGTCAAAAAACTAAACTTTCACACTTTTATTTATAATAATTGATTTTTACACTCATTTTGATGATACACATTGTCTAATTTTGTATTTTATGTTATCTTTCTGGAGAATTTACCTCGAGTATTATAACATTAAAAAGTGCAAACTACAATAACAAATAGTAGATGAATAGAAAAATTGAACTCCTGTAGATTGAATAAAGAAGCGAACCTTTTAGGTATTGAATGAAGCTGCTGAGCTATTAAAAGACGATAACTTGGATGAACTGATGACCATCTGTTTCTGGTCTGTAAAACCTTAGAAATCGTACGGAATTTCATCTTTGTATTCGAAGAAGGTTCGTGTGTGGTTTGTAGAATAATATAGATTTGCTGGCATTTTGTTGCAAAAACTGTTTATGAACTAACGTTACAATTGGACCACTGTACTTTTTAATGTTTGGAATTTGGCCACTCAAAATAAGCAACGAGGGACTTTTTACCCGCACTCCGTCCCAATTATATTTTCCTCGACAAAAATTATTGGAATTAATATAGACTCAGTAAATATTACTTTTACCCTTGTATCGAAGTCAAATTTAACTTGAATTATTTAAAAAATAATTTATTGTGAGTAACTAACGAGGGTAAAATTGAGAGTTTAATGATATTTTATAGTTATTTTTTGCAAGTGGACAATTTTTTGAGACAAACAAAAATAGTAAGGTGGACAATAAAATTAGATCGGAGACTCGGAGGGATTACTATTTTGTTGCAATATTTGATGTTAAACCGTTTACTCCGAAAAGCAAACCGAACCCAAAACTTTTTAAAACCAAATCGATTCTTAAAATAATTTTCCGTTTGAATTTTAACGAATATGATAACTGGTTTTCAGTTCAGTGATTGATTTAAACATTGTTGATTCATTTAAACCGAAAAAATCGATTATAGCACATATTTATATATTCTAAAAATCATTTTTGTATTATTTAGATAATAAAATTTAGTTCGATGTATATCCCAAAATTTTCAATTTTCAAACAAACTATTCATTCCTTCTCGATTCTCTTTATCTCTTGCCTCTCCCTCTCGCTCCGCTTTCAGGGATACTTGCATAGTTGCATGATAATTTCAATTGGATCTTGGTATTATGCCTTTTGGGATTGCTATTAGCTACGAAAACTTGGTTTAGATTTGTTTTGTTTCATGAAATTTATTGGGGTAGTCCTTACTCTTCTATTAAATTTGTGATGATGATGTGATGTGTAACTTATAGTTCTTCATTTTATAAATAGCTAACAAGAATTGTAGTGTTATATTGTAATTGTTTTCTGGTTTAAACTGAAAACCAAAAAGAATTGGATTATAGTCTTCAATTTGGTTTTTTCATATTTTGAAATGGTTCGGTTCCATTTTGGTTAGCGTCTTAAAATATTTTAAATCTAAAAAACCGAACCGATTAAACCAATAAAGTCGAAAATAGAACCCATAAACACTCCTAGGCGTATGCATTTTTCCTTTAAGGACAATTTGGAAAAATCAATAAAATTCAACATCTCTTAATCAAATCGTAAAAGTAAGCATAGCCACACTAACAAAATTACAATTCAGAATCACTCAAATAAAAACCTATAAAGATATGCAGGTGGTTGGAAGATAAACAATAGTTACCTTAGTATGTTTTTGCTATTTAAGATTGATGATGATGATGGCAAGACATGAAGAGTTTTGCTGGAACTTCGAGTTGAATATGAACACCAGAGGTTGAATGACCAACACGGACATACGGAGATGAATGTGATCTGAGAGGAATTCATAGTATTTAATTTAATATATATAATATTGCTTTTTTATGTATACACTAGCCCTTGCAATGCACATATTTGTTACATTCCAATGTTTGTATCCGATGCACATATATGTTACATTCCAATGCTTGTATACCATGTTTTGATAATTGTTCATACTATCAATTCTTTTATGTTTAGTAATATCAACGATAAAAATATATGTGATTTTTGTTGTATGCCATTTCCAGTTCTACTAAATTAACAATCATTATAGATTATGAATATTGATCATGTTTTTAATTTGAATATTTGATTCAAACAATTGTTCCCCAAGTACGACTTGAACCTGATTTGAAATCTGTTTGTTTAAGCAATCTTCATGTTTCAGAGAAGTAATGCACCAGGATTTACAAATGTCCTCAAAATGTTTTAGCTCTCTTTTTATAATCATGTTTTTCCATAGCCAAAATTTTGCATGCTTTTATTTGATCATTAAGTTCAACTTTATAAATCTTGTTTGCAATAATGTAATCACCCCTTCTTCAATTCAGTCTTGACTTTGTTGAAGTTATCTATTAAATTAGAAATTTCATCAGACTAGATTTGAAGTCCAAATAAAGGAATTCAAACATCTTTTGCTTCTCATATTCATAATATAATTTGAAATTGTGTACCTTATATGCAGAAGATTTGTTCCGGTCTGAATTGCAGCTAAGTCTTTCAGCTTCTTTAAGATCAAACTCAAATTGACTTGAAGCTTTATCATTCTCTATAAGTGTCATCATACACTTATCTTCTTCATCTTCATCATCAGAACATAGCTCCTCATCCAACCACTCTTCAGCAAACAAGGTCGTTTCTTTCTGCTTCTTAGATTGAAACTTGTTTCCACCATTCTTCAAGTTCATGTACTTCTGCCTGTACTTCTTAGCTCTATCTGCAACCTTGTGAAACTTTTAAGTTTCCTCTGTCTTTACCTTGTAGTCAGCAGCTATATGACCAGCATTACCACATATGTAACAAATAGCCTTCTTTGGATCAAAAGTGCTTTTTGTTTTAGATGTGTCACACCCCCAAATTATGATGCAGCGGAAATCGTGTCGGGGCGCGACTAATCATGGATCATTATACAAAGTTACATCGAACGACCACTATATGCGTCGTTTTGAAATTAGTACCAAAATAGTACATTAATAATTAAAATGTTTACAGCAATTTCTGAGTTCGCGAATAAATGTGGAGATTTTAATACATAACTAATAATACAAAATAGTAATACAAGGAAATCTCCAATGTTTGTAAATCATGTGACTCGAGCTATGGTGATCCTGGAGTAATCCTACTCCTGTTGTGAACCTGAGAATACATACTAAATGGTCAACAATAATGTTGGTGAGTTCATAGGTTTAAATATCAAAATGTAAATGTGAACCACGAGATTTCATATGAGTTGCACGCATGCAAAATAATATATACTATTGCCATGAGCTCATAGTCCGAAGCTTAACCAATACGAGTTTGCCTCCTGCAGATGCCTAATCCAGAACATCCGTATGAACAAATAATAAAGCGCCCGTTTGACCAGTTAGAGCTACTAACCCGGACGGGGATGGTCAATCCCAAATAGTACTATTCTTTAATACTCGCGCTAAGATCCATACTAACGAAATTATGATGTGTAGAGGACTTTTGTGTGGATTATGAAAGTGAAACTCATGTAATCCGTATATGTGTAAATCTGTACTCGTGTTCATGAAAATAGTGTATGTATTCTCACCCCAATAGTTAAAACAGTAAAAGTGGGGCTATGAGACTCACCTGAGTCTTGAAAGCGTGCGTTTAAATTAATAAACGTATGTCCAAAGATGTAACCTTCTGGCACCCTAAACGCACAAGGTTATATATGAGTGAATGTCTCAAAAGATCATTCATGCTAGTTGTCCACTCAACTAGTTATGTTCGATGTTGTTTGTTCCATAATTACGTTTAGAAAAACATGTACGGCCCGTTGGTGAAGAGTTTGAAAATGATATTAATTCTCAAATTAATATTATCATGATTGTTTTGTGTTTTAAGTTGATAAGGTTAATATACCTTAGGTGTCTTCAAGTTGTCCCTGTAAGTATTTAACTTTGATTGTTACGGATAATAAAATAAAGTAGTGAGTTGGTTGATTATTCGGGTTCCAAGTTAATACTATTTGGTTTGGTGTTCTATGGTTAATACTGTTGACTAATGTGTCGCTAGTTAATACTGTTGGTCTTTGTGTCGCTAGTTAATACTGTTGGTCTTTGTGTCGCTAGTTAATACTGTTGGTTATAATTGTTGCGACACAAGTTAGTACTGCTGGTTATAATTGTTGCGACACAAGTTAGTACTGCTGGTTATAATTGTTGCGACACAAGTTAGTACTGCTGGTTATAATTGTTGCGACACAAGTTAGTACTGCTGGTTATAATTGTTGCGACACAAGTTAGTACTGCTGGTTATAATTGTTGCGACACAAAGGTTATGTCGCAGGTTAATACTGTTGGGCTAATACTGCTGGTTTCAAAGGTAGCGACATAAGGATTGTGTCGCTAATTCCACAGACTGAAGGTTTCACATAGTTTCTACTGCTCGTTTTGTTTCTACTGTTCTCTTAGTTTCTACTGCTCTCTTAGTTTCTTCTGCTTGCTTAGTTTCTACTGTTCTCTTAGTTTCTACTGCTCGCGTGGTTTCTACTGTTGGTTCTTTTACCTGGTTACCACTGTTAGTGTATTTCCTTAGTTTCCACTGCTAGTTCATTTTACCCGGTTACCACTGTTAGTGTATTTCCTTAGTTTCCACTGTTAGTTATTTTACTTTATTACTACTGCTAGTGTATTTACTAGTTTCCACTGCTAGTTCGTTTACTCGGTTACTACTGTTAGTGTATTTTACTTAGTTTCCATTGTTAGTGCATTTTACCTAGTTTCCACTGTTAGTGCATTTTACCTAGTTTCCACTGTTAGTGCATTTTACCTAGTTTCCACTGTTAGTGCATTTTACCTAGTTTCCACTGTAGTGCATTTCACCTAGTTTCTACTGCTAGCACGTTTTCCTTTATTACTATTGTTAGCACATTTCCTCGGTTACCACTGTTAGCGTATATCCTTAGTTTCTACTGTTAGTTCATTTTACTCACCACTGCTAGTGTATTTCTACTGTTTGTTTCTGGGAAATCATTTTCGTTCACGGGTTTAGATTTAGAAATTTCGCCTTGGACCCGAGGCTTTTACACGTTAAATCTTACTATTTTTACACACGTAAAAGTAGGCCGGTTTTCGGTAAGAAATTATAAATGGTTTTCTGGTAAGTTTCTTTAAGAAGTTTGTTTTAAGATTCTTTCAAGTGGGTTTTCAGGTTATACTTCGTGAGTGAACTTACTAGCATGTTAAACCCAGAAAATCTTACGAATAACAAAATAAGTTGAGAAAAGTGTGTTCTTACCCGAAAAATGTGTGACGAACAAGTTGTGAATGAAAAATCGTGAAGCTTGACTCCTAGTTCCCCGTTAATCTTCTTGTGATTTTTGGTGAGATACGAGAGTAAAAGTGAAAGAAAATGCTTTCTGTTTGTGTTTGCTGTGGGGAGGGAAATGAGGGAAAGTTTTGGGTAAAGTCTTCTAAGATTTTGATCAATGAAAAGTTAGATTGTGTGTGTAAGTAACTAAAATGATGATATTCTCTGGGGGAGTGTATGGAGCCGGTCTAGGGGTCGTAGACTTTGCAGACTTTTATCTTGTGTGGGCTCCCACCTTATTTCTCACTTGACTATTAATTTAATTGATTGTTTGTTTAATTAAAATTGTTACATTTTAATTTGTGTTTCCTTTGTGTTTTCGAGTGGGTTTGCGTTACGTATTGTACGTTTTGTATAAAACGTAAAGTGTTCGTATATTATTATATAGTAATAATATAATGTAAATAACTACTATTTAATTATAAAATAGATTCACATTATTTATGAAAAGGTTTTTCCCACCAACGTCCGTATTTACTGAGTCGGGTTCCATCCGATTGAAATTGCGTAATTAAAATTTAATTACGTATGAGTGTATAATACAATATACAAAATGTTCCGTAATTAGTCCTATTTCACACTAATTACAAGTAGTAATAACCAACGATTAATTACTAATGACGGCCTAATTCGCCGGGTGTCACAAGATGCTCCAAATTTCTTCTTTTCAAACCTTTGAGTAATAAATGCTAGTTCAGACTTAAGAGATCTAGTTTCATCATATTTATACTCATAGTCATAAGAGTCTGAAGGAGTCAGGTCATACTATGCCCTTGAGAATAACTCCATATTCCTCCTACCGGTAGCAATAAGTACAACTTCTGTATCCTTAGCTATCCTTTTTGCATTTAACTTCTTTCTTTCCTAGGATTCCTCATAGTTCACGAGTAATCCATACCCATCCAGACATATCATAATCATCTATCTTTTCACTTACAATCAACAAAGTGATTACTTCAGAGAATGAGTCTAGAAGTATATCTAGAAACTTTTGAAAATTTTCATCTTGTCCTTAGATACTTCAACTATTTTTAGAACATTGATCTGAATATGAAATCTAGTGTGTATGTCAGTTAAGGATTTATTACTTGTAGCAAAGTAGTTTTCATAGTTTCTAATTAGTTTCTTCCTCTTCTAACTTCTTACAATAGTGACACCTTCATAATGTACTATTAAAGTATCACATATTTTTTTAGCAGTTTTACATCTTGCTATTTAACAAAAATAGTCTCAGATATAAAATTCCCAAGAATACTGTTTGCTTTTAAATCAAGAGCAAATAATGACTTTTCTAAGTCTGTCCATTGATTCCCAGAAATTTCAACATAACGGTTAGGTTGAATAGTATTCCCTTTAGCATCCTTTGTTGCATCTACTAATTTTATAGCAATTATATATCCTTCTCTGATAACTCTGAGCATCTCATCAGAAATCCTAGCAAGATGTCATTAAGCCTTAAATTTCCAATGAGCAAAGTTAGTTTCATTAAAGATTGGAATACTTTTTTCAGCCATTTTAACGGGTTGCATAACTTGAATAGTCATTATGTGAATTTTTGGGTTTTAAGCTTAGATCGTTAAGATTTACATATTAAAAATTTAAATCTTTCTGCTCTGGTATCAGTTGTTAGGTCATATTAGCTTAACGCAGAACTTGTTATCAATGATAAACAGTGATTCAAACATTTAATACTAAATTGATAAATAATAGTAAGTATAAGTTAATTTTGCCTAATTAAGTTAACAAGTAATGAAATCAACAATTATGATTATTATTGAATATTGAAGGTAGGGATTACAATTATAGAGTTAGATATTTCGAAACCTAATGATCCCTATTTATCAAATTTTTAAGATATGAAACATCGTACCATATCTCAAATATATTAATTTGTAACAAATTAACCGATGTGTATGGAAACAAGATAAATACAAAGAATAAATAAATTTTCTAAGTATTAGTAAACATCTTTGAATCCTTTAGATGCTAGCCTATAAAGATTATCTTCAATCTTCTAATCTTTATTTTCGAACTTTAGATCTGAAACTCTAAGTCTGAAGTCGTAATAGTCTAAAGTCCATGTTGAATCTTGTCAGAGTCTGAAACCTGTCAGAATCTGAAGTTTCAGACTCAGACGCGGAATGTCCTTTCAAACTGAAATAACACTTAGCTAATTTTTTAGACATATTTTGACTCATGACTCATCATATTCGTAATATAGGTTTGATTAATTTTTTTTTCAACAAAAGTCAAATTTGCTCTGACTTTTAAAAGTTGCCAACTGCCAACGTATGAATTTCATGCTTAATGGTGTTCCTTCTGTTATTAGCTTTATGTCGACGGCTGAGTGCATCTCCTTTATAATGTATTTCTTCACTTATCTCCATATATCATGGTCTAGTGTGCTTCAACCAGTCACACATATCAGGTTGCTCGGTTTCATCTATTTTGTTGCCTTCCCAAAATCGTATTTAGATAGGTAATTGGTCATTCCAACTTTGCTCTCTTTTAAGTTTTTCCACTTTCTATTTCACCCTTTATGAATATGACCATTTTGTGAGTTTGCAAGACTTTTTGATTTTTCTATTTGATTAGCTTATGGGCTTAAGCTTATAAGCTCAATAATAAGGTGCTTGGATGAGCTTATTTTCAATACTTATTTGCTTGTATTCACCTAATAAGCTCAAAATTCAATGTTTGAATGATCTTATTAGCTTACGCTTATTTAGAGGGGGCTAAAATAAGCTCAAACGTCATGACTTATTTGATTATCATCAAAAAATGAGCATATAACTCAAACACTCAATCATAATACGCTCAAACACTCAATCATAATACGCAATAAGAAACAAAAATCCTATAAATGGAGCCTATTACTATATTCCTTAAAATTAAAAATATATAAACTCTTAAACAAAATCAATAAGTTTACTCGAATATATTTTAGAGCGTATTAGCTTAGAATTATTATGCTTAAGCCATAAACTTCTAAATTAAGCGAATCCAAACACCTCAATTAACATTAACATATATCGTATCTTACTTATATACTAACTAGTTTGCCCCTTAATTTATGTGGAGTTCTCTCCTTCTCTACAATCCAATGTGGCATCTTTATATTTTATCATTTAATTTATCATGTCATGTGAAACATTCTTTATGTTATCATAAAATAATAATAAATACAAAAATAATATTTAATTCAGTTTAATATTAAATAAGGGATAACCTATAATATAACTAAAAATAGTGAAAATAATTTGAATGTATGCATCATTATCAAAGAATTAATAATTTATTTATTGTTATTATTAAGTGTTATAATAACTATATACGAAAAGATATTGAAACAATGAAATACTCATATGAGGTTGTAAGTTAACACTTTTATAAATTCGAAAGTGAAGAACCATGCAAGTGAGTTATTAACAATGATACAACATTTCATTTTTTTTTAGTTTCCAATAAATAGCTTGCCCCCTAGCTTATGTGTAGTTCTCTCATTCTCTACAATTGAATGTGACATCCTTATATTTCATCCTTTAATATATCATGCCATGTGAAATCATTATGTATTTTATCATAAAATAATACTCCGTAATAAATACAAAAATAATATTTAATTCAATTCAATATTAAATGAGGATTAAGCTATAATATAACTAAATATAGTGAAAATAATTTGAATTGATGCATCATTATCAAATTAAATAACTAATAATTTATCTATTGTTATTATGAAATGTTATAACTATATATAAAGGGATATTTAAACAATTAAATACTCATATGAGGTTGTAAGTTAACACTTTTATAAATTCGAAAGTGAAGAATCATGCAAGTGAGTTACTAACAACGATACGATCTTCTATTTTTTTTAGTTTTAAACATATACGTCTTTTGAATGTTAACGGAGTATTATCTATTGTGTCAATTTAACATAGTAGATTGACTTATATCATTTACTCAATTATTAAAATATCTAATCTATTTTAATTTAGAGTAAATTTCATAAATGGTCACTGTGATTTACATCGATTTACGAAAATCATCTCTATACTTATTTTTTCACCTTTTTAGTCCAATAAGTTTATGTTTTGCTCGAAAATGGTCCCTACTCCACCTAAAATGACTAAAAGTCTCATTTTTCTTGTCATTTTTGAATAGTTATTATCTAAACATTTAAAAGGCACTTTAGTCATTTAGTGAAGAAGAGATCATTTTCGAGCAAAATTTAAACTTATTGGACTAAAAAGGTGAAAAAATAAGTATAAGGATAATTTTCTAAATTGATATAAATTACATGGACCATTTATGAAATTTACTCTTTAAATTATTAACCTGTCAAGTGTGTGATATGCTTTTCATTTAATTTTAATTGGTTTACTCTATCGTTGGAAAACACTACAATTTTCTTTATTAAGTTTGAGATTCTTATTTTAGGTTTTAGTTATGTGATTCAACATATAGAAATATTTGATTCTTTCTTCAATGGTAGTCATCTTCGTATAATACTTGAATTTTCTTTTTCCGATAATCTAATATATTGTTTAACCTTCTTATATCAGTTCTTTGTTGTGGTTCATGTTTTTAACTGCGTTGTAATTTAATTAGCTCATTGATGATCCATAATAATTCATTTATTAATTTATGATTATTTATATTTGGTAACTTATTCGTAATCTTCTCGTTTAATCCGATACCTGATACTAATATGACATTATAGTATCACACAAGTTCTACATTTCTATATTATATCATACGCAGTCATCCATACGATGGGATTTACAAAGATAATCGAATGACGATGTTACCCCCACTTAGAAGACGACTATAATCATTCCTAAAGAAAACCAAACAAGCCCTTCGTCACCACTCCGTCTAGACTCCCACTTCTAACTTCTGCCACCGATAAAACCCTAATCACAAAATCCATTTACAAAACATTCTATTCATTTAATCAATAAACATCTGATCCAATTTCTTCAATTGCAAACACAAATTCGATACACAAAAAGTTCAAATTTGACTTCAGTTTGAAGAATGCCTCCGAAACAATCGAAAGCTGAGGTAGCAAAGAAGCAAAAAGTAGTTGAGGACAAAACGTTTGGTCTTAAAAACAAAAACAAAAGCAAAAATGTACAGAAATATGTACAAGCGATGCAGCAAAACGTTATTCCCAAACCTGATGCTTCCAAACTTGCTGCCAAGGTAATTAGGGTTTATATTGATTGTTGTGAGGTTTATTTATTTACCTATTTATTTGATGAATTAATTAATGAACAGAAAAAGAAGGATGAAGAGAAAGCTAGAGAGAAGGAATTGAATGAGTTGTTTAAGATTGCTGTTGTTCAACCTAAAGTACCTCCTGGTAATATGTATATTTTTTTATATTATGTAATGTGAAATGTGATGTAATTTAATATAATGTTGAATTCGATAAGCGGTTCGAAATCGGAATTTGCTTTATTTAAGTCTGGAATTAGGTGCTAGTTACTAGCAGTTTGATTGATTGTATATAGACAGCTTATCTGTTGTATGAAATTGGAATAAGTAGATGAGTTGTTTTAACAAGCGATCCCCTATATGTTGTCATTATATCGACTTTATCTTAAAACTTTGATTTTTTGGTGATACTTAGTAGATTATAGTTCTACTTGATTTGCAAAATTTTCAAGATGACGGTATGTAGTTTATCAAGTGGGATCTGTTTTAATTTAAAAGGGTTATTCAGGGCTTGTATATTTTAGATAAATGGCTAACTACTTCAACTTTGTAACTAATAAATATTTGAAAGGTACTATCTTTTACATCACAATGGATTTGTATCCGTTACTATTTGCTAAGGATGGGGTTGAAGTTTTTGGTTCGTAGGACCTGTCATGTTGTTTAAGTATCTTTCACTATGTGTGAGATGAGTTTCTGCCATATTCATGTTAGTATTATACATACCAAACAACTGATTATTTATGATATGTTTCCCATGCAATGAGATCCATCCCATCTTTGATTAATCTTACTACTATGAGAATAGTAGCGTGAGTTATGTTTACTTGGCTTTCTATACATGCATATTTATCTGACACTATGATTTTCTTAATACTACCTAAAGCATCTAACTATCTTTGATTAATCTTACTACTATGAGAATAGTTGCGTGAGTTATGTTTACGTGGCTTTCTATACATGCATATTTATCGGACACTATGATTTTCTTAATACTACCTAAAGCATCTATCTTTGTGAAAGATTCTCAGGTATAATATCAAGTTACCTATCTGGTTGACTGGCTTAACCTAAAAGTTACCATTTTTATGCGTTTTCCATTATATTATTAGGGTTCATGGCTGGGCAACAGCAATCAAATTTATCCAATCAACATATTTGTGAATTGAAGGTCTTTTCCAAAATGGTTTATCCTCACATGAATTGTGGTTATGGTCAGGGGTGGATCCAAAGTCTATATTGTGCGAGTTTTTCAAGGCTGGTCAGTGTGCGAAAGGTTTCAAATGCAAGTTTTCTCATGATTTGAATGTACAAAGGAAGGGTGAAAAGATTGACATTTTCAGTGATAAGCGCGATGAAGGTGATCCATCAACATGTTTTACACTTTTAATCTATTTTGGCTCATCACTTATTCTTCTTCTCATGGTTTGAAGATGTGAAATATAACTAATTTCTTCATTTGGGATCTTAGGAACTATGGAGGACTGGGACCTAGAGACGTTGGAAAAAGTTGTGGAATCAAAAGGAAAAGAGTACAACCAGAATAAACCAACTGACATTGTATCCTTTCTTAACCTTTCTGCTCATGTTTTTGTTTTAATGTGCTTTATGTGGTAATGCCTTTTCAGTTTTAATGTACTTTATTTGTTATCGTCATTGTTTGTGAACTGGCATGTGAAGGCATATTTGAACGCTTACTAGGGTTACAATGATGGTTTCTCTTGAGGATATCTCAATTCTGATTTGAGTCTATTGCTCACGCTTGCAATTTTTGTTTTATTTTTTCGTAGAAGATGTAGACTCGAAAATAGTAGTCAATTCTCCAGCAAGCTTCTCAAATTTGTGATGTTCAACATATAAGTTTGTAGACTCGAAAGTGTAATAGTCATCTATTGTTTGAACACATAACCTTAGAAAAGGACTGGCATATCTGAATATTTTCATATAACTACAGCACAATATGAATTGCACGGGTATCATGCTAGTAATTCATTTTGTATGATAATAGTAGCTTGTCTGGGGTAAGAAGACGAACCACAACAATCACAACGAGATTACTATTGCCTGGGAGTTTTGTTTTGCTTTAATATTCTGCTGACTTTGAATTTATGTGTATTCACAATACATATTCTGGGTCTCTTTGCTACTTGTCATTTCACTAATTGTATTTCACTATTTTTTTTAACAGGTTTGCAAACACTTCCTTGATGCAGTGGAGAAAAAGCAATATGGCTGGTTCTGGGTTTGTCCCAATGGTAATAAAGAGTGTCATTACAGACATGCTCTCCCTCCTGGATACATTCTGAAGTCCCAAATGAAGGCGCTTTTAGAAGAAGAGGCTAACAAGCTAGCTATTGAGGATGAGATTGAGGATCAGGTGATTGTCTTTTTTGCCAAAGTAGTTGTAATTATTTGGATTAGTTGCATAAGAATGTAACTAACTTTGGTCTGATTTCTGTTTTTGGTAATCATCTTTTATTTCTCTGAGAAAAAGCATTGAACTTCCAAAAAAGTTGCTAAGAACCTTCAAATATTTCACTCAAGGTAATCAATACAGGTTACTCTGTCAAAAATGATGATATGACAGATGATGTGTCAGTAAATCTGAGTATTTGACCGTGTTGACTTTTTCTGACCTGATGCCGAGAAACTGGTTACCTGCTAATAAAGTTAAGGATTACCTTATGTCGATTTTTCCAGTGATGGTTACCCATAACATATTTCAAGCTTAAGTATGTTAGCTTCTTATGCAGTTAACCTTCCTTTTCTTTAAGTGATTGGAATATATTACAATCTAGAGGGACCAGTTTTCTTTATCTTCTGTGTAGATACCCTTTATATACATACACTTGTACCTTTGTTCTGCTTTGCGTATACCATCTATTAGTTACCACTTACCACTATTGGAAACCAATAATTCTTATAATTTCTGGCTATCTTGAAACTTCAGCGTGCAAAAGTAAAGACAACAACTCCAATGACTACTGATCTATTTATGGGATGGAAGAAGAAAAAGATGGATGAAAAAGAAGCTGGCCTGGCTGCTCAGAGAGCAGAGAGGGCTAAGAATGACCGGATGAGGTTTGTTTGTTTTTAGAGATGGGGATATTGACCCATTTTTTTATAAATGGCTCGATTGGGTTATGTTTGATTTCTAAAGGGTCAAGCGGGTGTATATTAGAAAAAAGAAGTTAAGAGGGAGAAGCCCAAATTGGTCGAAAGCTGCAAAAAGTGCATTTTATTTCATAAAACCTTTTCATTCATTATATTCCGAACATTTAATATTTGTTGATATGATCTTTGGTAATCATATTTGACTGGCTATTTGGTTTTTATAAATTAGAAGTTTTGCACCAAGTTGTTCCGGGCAACCTGATCCATTTTGGCCACATTTCTCCACCTCTACTGTTCTTCAGTGCATACCCTTTACATTTTAAATTGGACATCTGTTGATATTCTTTTTTCCTTTTATTTTTTGGTGGTGCAGTGGTCGCGAGTTGTTTCTTTCTGACGCTAGTTTGTTTGTGGATGATGCTGAGGCATATGAGCAGTACCAAAGAGAAGAAGAACCTGATAATACGACCCAGAAGGTAGTCCTTGATGTTCTATGTTATATAGTTGAAATTTACACAACTACTATTTAATCTGCATAGAAGTTAATCTTTACAAGTAACCAAATAATTGAGGTAAATACGGCAAAGTAATAACCTTTGGCTCTTGTATTATTGAGCAAAAAAAGTAACCACTTTACAACTAACATTGGTAGAAAAGTAATATCTTTATGGGTTTCTGCCTACTCTTACTTTCTGGCCCAAAACTGAACTTTTCCAACAAAGCTGCCCTAAATGAGTTCTATAAGTAACATCATTATAAAACGGTCAATGTGGTTTTGGCTAGAGAGTAGGACTGAAGTGCAAAGGATGGTATCACGTTAAGGTTCAGTGGTGAAGTAAAAACATAGTTGGTAATAGGGTTACCAAGTTTATACAAGTATTAGACTTGATATTTCCAGCCCATCACATGCTTTCAAAGAAGATGTTATTTTTTCATTTCTTTTAGGACCTCCCTCAATTTGCATCTATACATGATACTAGAGGTGGCAAAATGGGCAGATTGGGTAACATGTACTTTTGTATATGGGCTGAGTCAGGATAGGGTTTTGGAAAACTTTTTGCCCAGATCTTAAGATTTATATAAATTTTTACTGTCAAAAATGAACAATAATTACATTATTTCATTAATAATCTAAGTTATTTGATAACATGATTTTGGAAGGCTTTACACATTAAAAAAGCACTTTTGGGACTTTGTACTCAGTTGACTTGTTCCCTTTCAATATCTTATTTTTATCTTTTATGTTGCATGTTTGACATATTATAGATAAAACATAGCCCAAATCAACCCATTCATAAGTAAACGGTTTAATATTACCAATTCTAGCAAGAACACACCATAGAGCCCTGCTACAGAAAGACATGTCACTGCATTACTTGGTGGCTTGGTGCGCATAGTTTGTCAAGGTTGACCACGAGAGACAATTCCTAACAAATTTCAAAGTAGTACAGGGATGAGCACTATACTCACTAGTATGGGAACCAGACATATTGTTCTCTTCTTATAGAAAATTTAGTTGAAACTTGTCATGAATTAGAGGTGGCAAATATGATTGCAAACGGGTCTGGTTGACCTGGCACCCTTTCTTTTAAAAATATTCAATATTTTTGTAAATAATTAGTGGCACATCTGATTACAGAAATTAGTTTTATTTACAAGAACATATTTTTCTGCATAAAATGATTCTGGAAGTTTAATGCGTTAAAAACTTTTCTTTGGTCAACTTTCGATGCATTCAACCCATTTGATACGTATCCTTTCTAGCTACATTTCTAAGTTTACTCGTTAGAGAAACCCAAATCAATCCATTCGTATGTGATCGGGTTGACTTTTCCACCTTTACTGTGAATGCGTAAATCTGCCATCTATCTAATTCCAGGCACAAGAAAGTTCATCTACTGGTGGACCAAGTACGTCAACAAGTGTGGCTGCTGTTTCTGAAGAAGGGAATTCTGATATTGAAGATGATGACGATGATGATCTAGACATGGATGAGCTGAATGAACTTGAAGCAAGCTTGTCCAAAACATCTCTCCAAATCAAAGAGCCTGTAAAATAAGCCACATTTTAAGAAACTCGGTCACTTACAGGGAGAAACTCGGCATAATTTGAAGAACGTTCATCGACCCTTCTCGATAATATGGAGTTAATTCAGGTATACTGAAATCGCTTTTTGCTGTTCGATGATAGTTCAATATATGGGAATTGTAGAATGCAAGTTTTGGATTTGGTTTGCATGTTATTTATGAACCGTACTTGGTTTGGATATCCCGTTTTCGAGGTTTTGTTTTATCCACCAAAATTACATGGCGACATTTGTACCAAAACTGTTGTCTTAAGTTTTCTTCTCTTTTTGGGTATTACTGTTCTGTATTTCTGAAAGTTCTCATACTCAAATTTCTTTGCTTGACACAGTAACTGTTCCACTTGTGCATGCTCATGGGTCATCTGATTAAGTGAGAATTGAGACCTCTTGACCATTAAATTGTCATCTGATTAAAAAAAAAATGATTCAGATAATGACCTTACTTCATACAATAAATTGATTTCTGAGGTTGGGATTTAGCTGCTTTCAAACCCTTAAATTTGCTCAACTCATTTTCTTACTTAGTAGTTGTTTAACTCCTTGCCTACCAGAGTTGTTATAGATTAGATGTAATCTAAATGGACTGTTTTAGATCTATTGGTTGAAATTGCCCCTCTAAATTTTTCGTTTATCGATTGGTAATTCAACCTTTTGTTTTTGTTTAAATATTTAGCAAAATCATATATGTATGCATGCGAAATATTCAGCCTATATGTATTCAGCAAACTCCCCTAAAGTTGATTACGAAAAGGGGGAATTAAACACCTGTGGAAGGCATGGTAATGGCTGAAAGTAGAAACTTTAAACTTAAACTTACACAGCAAAATAGATTGAACAGACCTCCAAATCATATTGTACCTGTACATCTATTTGACATTACATACATGATCTTCATCGGCAATAAAATTTGGAAAACTCAACGTAACAGGGGATATATACAAGACCGAGTCAGGAATGTGTATTCATATGAATTATTATCTAGTCTTAATGAATATGTATTACTATCTCTAAAGACCGAGATGGATAATATGTATTATTATCTAGACTCTTGGTGAATATGTATTCATACAAATTATCAATTACTTTGCTAGAATAAAGACTCATACAAATTTATTGTAACATTCACCCTAAGCCCTAAGGGCCTAGTAATATTCAGGTAATTTTCTAACTTTAAATTATTATTTAATGTGTTAGGAATATTTTAATGTTATTATGTTTATTTGATAATATTAGTCAAAAGGATAAATGAGTTATTATGACTAATAAATAATTCATTGTTTTAAATTAATTTAGTTGACGGTAAAATAAAATAGTTGGTTTTCGCAAAATGGTTTTAGGTTCCAGACAATAGATTAAGAAGTGAACTAAAATTGTATTGGTATTGGGTTAGATTAATATATATATATATATATATATATATATATATATATATATATATATATATACACACACACACATACATATACGTTCTCAAAACTTCTACACATATACACCCTGCGAATTGAAAAACTCAAACTTGGAAGAAACTCTTGTGAAGTCTTAAATCATCATTATTATCATCATCTTGTTTTAAAAACGAATTTCAGTAACATCATCATCATCATCTTGTTCCTGTGAGTATTTTAGTGTTTATAATTTGTTTTTATGAAAATTAGTCAATTCATGAATTAGTTGTGTAATAGAAGCTTGAAAGATGTTATATAATGATATTTGATGCATATAAGTTGTTAGAAAGCTTGTTAGAATGATAGGAAGTCGAATTTGTGAGTTTTGGAAGAAGAAAGTTTGGGAATTCTGGGATGCAGTAGCGAACTTCGCAGGTTGAAGATGAACTCAGTTCGCAGTGCTTGATTGCGAAGCGAACTAAGTTGTCTTGCGAACTGAGATTCGCGAACTGAACCTTGCGAACTGAGCTGCCTTGCGAACCGAGTTATTGTCTAGCGAACTGAGAATCCCTGCGAACTGAGATTATTGCGAACTTAGATGTTGCTTTGCGAACTGAGATTTTAAAAGTTTTATTTTGCAAATTTCAAAAGTGCATAAGTATTAGTGATACTTTTAGTGACTAAAAATTTACCCAATTTTCATTTAACACGGATTGGGCCGAAATTCGCATGGTCACTCGAAAACGGTCCAATAATTAAAACTCTTTAAGATGAGCCTAGGCGGTTTTAGGCCTTTCGGGGTCATCTTGGGGTCGAAAATGACATTTTTCAGCTTTAAACCTCGTTTCGGGATTCTCTGGTTTCACTTCGGATTGAACTTTTGTTTCTTAGACTTCAGGGATTTGCTTGTTCGCTTAAATATGTTATTATGATGATTGAGTAAATAATTATATAAGTGCATTGTTATAACTTGGAAATTGTTTGTTATTTCGATACTATGTATTGAAATATGTTATACAATTATGGAATGAGTTACTAACTCATTATTTGATGTATTCTCAGATCAGCAGAAGACTCAGTAACATTAGACTTCTGAGTTGTTGGACTGAGATTGACAGGTGAGTGGATGTGGAACTCACAAGCTTGATTTGGTTGTAACGGTTTGGTTGCAACAAGTAAACGTAGATATAATTGATAGACTGTTTAGTCTGATTTGCTGATTATGAATCTACGTGCAATGTGGCCTTCGGGCATTGGTTGTTATTAAAGAGGTCAACAGATTGTTGGACTTGATTATTACATGATTACAGATACAGGGTTTTGTACATGTGTTGTATTAAAACCTGTGTTGTGAAATGGTAATATCAAGTTATCGGTATATTCTGTATAGGCCAATACAGATTGCGATAAGCGTTCTTTGAGGGCCGCCGCGGCAGTAGGGTTCCTCAAAAACCACCGATCCTCTTTGACGATATGTGTTTACGATTAATTGATGTAAACAGATTGTTATGCTAAGTTGAACTGTTAGTTTCATATTCATTCACTTAGCTTTGTGCTAATCCCCCACCTTAATCCTTGCAGGTCATGATTGAAATGGGCGGGCAGGAAGATTATGTTCAAGGAATGTTTGACCAGCTGGCAACTCTGATATGTTTTTGATAACTAATGAAAGTTGAAGTTATGTAACACCTGGTTATGTACGATGTTTTGAACAATATATATGTACCTTTTGTAAATGTTATTAATGTAATATATGTTTTGACCTACGCTTCCAAAATGAAAGAATATTTTATACCTTACGAAGAGAAGGGTGTTACATTTATCATGTGTCTGAACCAGCCGGTGACGCGAGGATTTTTAGTCCTTCGCTCTACCATTGAGCTACCCTGACTATTCCTGGTGTCTCATCCTCATTTTCATTTTACTAGAGAATGTGTGTCTATGTCATGAAAGGGTATTACAAAGTCTCGTCCAGGTTCTATAATTTGTCAAAAAAACAACTTTGTAAGTTTCAATATGAATACAAATATCATCGTGAATCATTCAAATAAGGATTCCTTCATCAAAGATGTTCATTTGTACATGTATTATATATATCACTGTGATGCGATAATAGAACATTTCTACTCAGATTCATTTGTATAAAGAGTAGTGAAAGAGAAAGATTAGGAGTTTTAAACTGTTAAATTAAAAAAAATAAAAATAAAAAGGATACGATAAATAATTAGGGAGTCAAATGGTCTTTTTGGGGATAGAGGGACTTGAACCCTCATGAGTATTGAAATCGACGGACTTTCCTCTTACTAT
Organism: Gnaphalium uliginosum; assembly: GCA_963930675.1. Lineage (NCBI taxonomy): Eukaryota > Viridiplantae > Streptophyta > Magnoliopsida > Asterales > Asteraceae > Gnaphalium > Gnaphalium uliginosum. The sequence continues at coordinate 23,917,703 of OZ005684.1, read as the reverse complement.
AAATTTAATTGTTGCCAACGTGACTCTATCTTTATTCTCGTCCGATTAATCAGTTCTTCTAAAGATCTATCAGATTATGGAGTGAATGGTTTGATCAATGAATATTCAATTCTTTCTTCGATATGGAATCGATTCATATCAATTCTTCTGTATCTGTATTATGTATACAGGTTTATGTTAGGCAATTATTTTAGTGGGCTAGTCCAATATTTGATTAAGCCCTTTCATATATGTAATTCTCTATATATATTGTACGAACTCTTTTATGGAAAACAAGGAAAATTATCACTATGATATGGTATCAGAGCTATACCTAAACTACCCCACCAAAACCCTAAAAGCTGCACAAAACTATCGACACCTTCTTCTGCCATAAATCTGCCGATTCAAAATCTTCATCATGACAAATACAACAGACCCCCATCAACGGTAACAATCTCACCCTCCGATAAACTATATGCTGTCAATTCAATAACGAATCTCATCCCCATTAAATTGGACGTAGAGAAGCTTAATTACTTTTCTTGGTATTACTTCTTCAAGAATCGTTGAAGGATTTGATGTCCTCAATCACATCAATGGTGAATCTACAAGCGAAGCTGCTGCTGCAACCCCAGGCCCGAGTGGTTGAAAGCCGACTCAAGTGTGAAATCTTGGATCTTCTTGACGATTTCGAAAGCACTTCAAGATAGACTTGTTAAAGCAAACCCAAAAACTGCCAAGGAAGCATGGGACTATATTCAACAAATCTTTCTGGAAAATAAACGTACAAAAACTGTTGCTTTAAAAGCCGAATTACGGGTCTTGCAAATCGGTGACCTTACTGTGGATTCTTATTTTCAAAAGATCGAGTCCAATGCTACCATTCTGACCAATCTCGGGTCTCCTATGAACAATGATGATCTTGTTACTTATGCAATTAATGGTTTAAATGACAAATTTGCTCATTTCGTGGGAATTATAGCTCATCGGGGTCCTTTTCCCGACCTTGATACGGTTCGTTCTATGGTTACTACTGAGGAGATGAGGTTAAATTCCAAGAGGAAAGGCTTCTCCAACACCTCGTCAACCGCTCCTACCGTTCTTTTGACTCAAAACAGTCCCGCTCCTACCTCTCAGGGTACAGATTACCGTGACAATCGCAACAATCAATGGTCATTTGAGCCACAGGTATGTCGTAATTTTAGTAGAGGATTTTGTAGATTTGGGGCTATATGCAAATTTGTGCATGATAACAATTCACGTGGGGTTTCTACTCACAATTCGTCCCTCTGGTTATCTAGTACCACTCCTACTGCTCATAATCTGTCACGTCCAAATGTAAATGCAACTAATAATGGGCCTAACTCTTTTGCTACTAATAATGTCTCAAGCGCAACTTTTAGTCTTACTACAAGCCCAACAACAAGTAATTGCTCAATTTGGCATGGCACAACAACTGGGCCAGACCTACCTAGCACTCGTCCAGCCTCCACTACTGTCCCACCAGGTTTCGCAACAGCCCCAACAGCAGGTCCAACTCAAGTTGCTTTTCAGGCCCAAACTAACCAAGTTCCAGCTCAACAGCAGACTATGGTACATGCTCCATCAAAAGGTATTTTCTTGTCTAATGCTTCCACCGTTGGTCAAGAGACTTTGCTCCCGCATGCATTTAGTACCATGACACTTCAGGACCTTGGAAATACCGGTCGGAACATGGATACAGGTGTATCCTCTCACCTTATCTGCAAATAATATTAGTACTGTTTTTAAGACATGCATTTATCCATCCGTCTATGTTGATGATGGGAAATCTATTTCTGTCACCAACACGGGCCATAGCATATTGCCAATCTCCTCCAAACCCCTTCACTTACATAACGTTCTTGTCACTCCTAATATTGTAAAAAAATTTAATTTATGTTCGTCAATTTGTTCGTGATAATAAATGTACAGTTGAATTTGACGAGTTTGATTTTTCTGTGAAGGATTTTATGACCCGTCGAGTCCTTCTCCGATGTGATAGCACGAGCGATTTGTATCCTGTCACAAAGCCAACTCCTCTCCACCACCCTCAAGCCTTTATCGCAAGCCAACACACGTGGCATCAACGTCTTGGACATCTAGGAAATGACGTGCTACGGTCTATTATTTCTAGTAATTCAATTTAGTGTAATAAAACGAAGTCTCCCGTTCTTTGCCATGCGTGTCAGCTGGGCAAACATGTGAGACTTCCTTTTTTCAGTTCAAATACTATTGTTAAGTCTGCTTTTGACAATGTTCACTCAGATTTGTGAACTTCTCCACTTCCGAGTCATACGGGTTTTAAATATTAAGTGTTATTCTTGGATCATTTTTCACATTATTTATGGGTGTACCCTTTGCATAATAATTCTGATGCTTTATCTAAATTTGTGCTTTTTCGTGCTTTTGTAAAAACTCAATTTAATTGTGAAATTAAGTCATTTCAGTGTGACCATGGTGGTGAATTTGACAACAATGCCTTGCACCAATTGTTTGCTTCAAATGGCATCCATATTAGATTTTCATGTCCAAAAACATCTCAACAAAATGGTAAATCCGAACGCATGATACGCACAATTAACAATCTTATTCGTACACTTCTTTTTCAAGCCTATTTACCCACTCATTTTTGGGTAGAAGCTCTAAACATGGCTACTTACCTCTTAAATATTTTGCCTTCTACCGCAATTAATAATGAAATTCCTCATACTCGTCTTTATCACAACACCCCTAATTATACATTTCTTCGCGTGTTTTGTTGTTTGTGTTATCCACATATATACACTAACAACAAACTTGAGCCACGTGCCACCCCATCCATTTTTCTTCGATACCCATCAAATCATCGCGGGTATCGTTGTCTATTTAACCACAAATAAAATCATCATTTCCTGTCACGTCACTTTTGACTAAATGGTTTTTCCATATAAATCCATACCCAACACCTCACCTCCTTCATACATTTTTTTAGATCCCCCACCCAATATAATTGCTCAAACACTTAGAACCACACCCACCACCTCGCAGACCCACACCCCAACCCCTTCCCAGGTCGAGGTCCCTTCTCTGTCGGTTCAGCCGGCCGAGACTACACAGGCTGAGGCCCCAACCCAAATTCTTCCGTCCCAAACTTGAGCATCCTTCTCACTCCACACAACACACTACTAACCCCAACCCCTCGTCTATTCATCCCATGGTCACTCATTTTTGTGTTGGCTCTAACAAACCCACTCAACAATTAACTCTCAACGTGTCAAATGTGTCTCCTATACCGAAATCGTACACTCATGCACTCAACGACTCTAACTGGCAAAATGCTATGCTTGATGAATACAATGCATTAATTAAGAATAATACTTTGATTCTTGTGCCTCGCCCTTCGGACACGAACATAGTTCGTTCCATGTGGTTGTTCAAGCACAAACATCTTGCAGACGACACTCTTAGTCGCTACAAGGCGCGCCTTGTGGCGAGTGGCAACACTCAGCTTTTTGGTATTGATGTTGATGAGACATTTAGTCTGGTTGTCAAACCGGCTACTATTAGGAGAGTCCTCAGCCTTGTTATTTCTCGACATTGGCCTGTTCATCAACTGGATGTCAAGAATGCATTTTTGTATGGTCACTTATCTGAGACTGTTTATATGCATCAGCCGCCCGGTTTTCGGGACCCACAACGTCCTGATCATGTTTGTTTAATGCAGAGGTCTCTTTATGGCCTTAAGTAGGCCCCTCGTGCTTGGTTTCATAGATTTGCAGCTTATGCTACTCGAGTTGGTTTTTCTCATAGTCGATATGACTCATCACTCTTTATTTTTAGACAGGGAACTGACACTGCTTACTTGCTTTTATATGTTGATGATATTGTGTTGACTGCCTACTCTCTATTGTAGTCTTGCAGGTGCACTTCAGTATCTCACATTTACTCGGCCTGACATTTCTTATGCTGTTCAGCAGGTTTGTCTCTTTATGCATGATCCTCGAGAGCCACATTTCTCGGCTCTTAAGCGGATTTTGCGCTACGTTCGGGGCACGTTAGATTATGGATTGCAGCTACATTCGTCCTCCACCACTTCCTTGGTTGCATACTCTGATGCAGATTGGGCTGATTGCCCAACTACTCGCATATCGACTTCAGGTTATTGTGTTTTTCTTGGCAACAACCTTCTCTCATGGTCTTCCAAGTGTCAGGTTACTCCCTCTCGGTCTAGTGCTGAGGCTGAGTATCGGGGTGTTGCAAAAGTTGTTGCTGAGACTTGTTGGTTAAGGAATTTATTACGGGAACTTCATACTCCATTATTTTCTGCTACGCTTGTCTACTGTGACAATGTGAGTGCTGTCTACCTTTCGTCTAATCCCGGGCAGCATCAACGCACAAAGCATATTGAGATCGATATCCATTTTGTTCGTGATTTGGTTGCTACTGGCCAGGTTCGGGTTTTACATGCTCCTTCTCGCTATCAGTATGCTGATATCTTCACCAAAGGGCTACTTTCTGCTTTGTTTGATGAGTTTCGCACCAGTTTGAGCGTTCACTCCTCTCCCGCTCTAACTGCGGGGGGCTGTTAGGCAATTATTTTAATGGGCTAGCCCAATATTTGATTAAGCCCTTTCATATATGTAATTCTCTATATATATTCTACGAACTCTTTTATGAAAAACAAGAAAAATTATCACTCTAATAGTTTATCCTTCATCTTTTCTGAAGTTTTAACAGAAGGATTTCTCTACCAATCTAAGACAATCAACTCCATTTTCTGAAGTTCAATTATTATGCCTTCATTGCTGCTCCTCCAGCAGATATTTATGGTATTCGTGAACCTGTTTGACGGAGTGGAAGAAGGGAGGGGATTCTCGAACGCGGAAAAGGATCCAATAACTTCGAATGAATTGAACGAGGAGCCGTATGAGTGAAAATATCATGTATGATTCTGTAGAGTAGCAGTAAGGGTGACTTATCTGTCAACTTTGAAATCACTGCTTATATACTCGCATCTTGACTTGGTGATGCTTCCTCTATTTTTTTAAATAATACCGGGTCGGGTTCTTTTCCTACCCATATCGAATATAATACGTTGAGCCAAAGCTTCTTTGCGTAAAACCTCCTTGATTTAGATCCGAAAAATCGTGTGGTTTTATGAAACCATTTGCTATGGCTTGAATCCGTAATTCATCAAACTTTAAGCAAATAATTCAAACAAACTCTTTAACGAGTTTTTCTCTCTCGAATATTCAATTGCCCCTTTAATTCTTTATAACGTGCTCTATTTTTTTGACAAATAAACCAGTAGCCATTGACATTTTCCTAGAACTTTTCGTAGACTCCTGTTAAAGAAAAAAGTAGACAAGAAATGAAAATATCCCTCTCGGTCTATGGCACTAAATTGAAGAATTATTGCTCTTTTTGAGCGGTAATAGGTAGGGATGACATGATTTGAACCTGTGACATTTTGTACCCAAAACAAACGCGCTACCAAGGTATGATATATCTCTTCCATTGGTCATGGTCCTTGTGGATTGGATTCCTATAATATACAAAGGAAAATTCCAAATATTTGCGATGTTTTTCTTTGAATAATATCTCTATTTTAGCGACGATTTCATTAGATATCTTACAACTAGAATCACCTTTTTTTTCAGACATGATATAGTTTTATTTTTTCCAGACATGATACAGTTTTAAGTTATCGTGAGAACCCAAGTACTCCCCTTTTATTTAATTTTAATTTCAGATTCTATATTCACGTGTGTGTGACATACCATAACTAGTCCTTTATTTTAGTATTTCAACAAACTTCACCGAACTCAAGGTTAATCTTGATGTAACTTCTTTTGTCCCCTTGTAGTTGCTGATGCTGGATTGCTGACTCATCTCATGTCCCAATCCATTATTTGCAAAATTTCCCCGTTTCATATAAGGACAAACAATTTGGGTCTTATAAGTTTGAACAATTTGAGTGGTCACCAACTTCCCTGATAACAACTAACCAACATATTCAAAATCAAGCTAGTGATATACTAGTAATAGAATTTATATTTTTAAGTAACTCTCTATATATTTGCATGATTTTTTCTTTTATAAAAATACATTCACATTCACAGTAAGTATGAAATTACATAAATTGACCATCCTACAAATCGGCTAGGTACATATCAGAAGGAGGGGTGATTTGTGCACTCTTCTTGGTTTTCGCGTGTATATCACAAAATTACATTATCAATGCACAAGGTACAACACTTTTAATGGTGTACACGTAAAAAAACAAAAAACAAGTACAAATTACTACCCTATTAGAAGGGCTGTTCTCCAAGTACAATCTTTTTGATCAAATGATGAGATCATAAATACAATTCAAGACTATTTTACTCTTCTTACCAACAAGTAACAACACATGTAAACTTGCATAATGTTCTTTCTAGAACACTTACGTCATATTCATATTCATAGAGATAACTGATTAATTAATGTGAATTAATTTCCCATGATGAAGCTGTCGTTTGCACCAAGAGCCTGTCACAATATGAACACATTAGTTGTAATTATTTCGTTGATGCAAAATGATGGTAAAACTTTTGCTTTTCATTTCATGTTATGGGTCTCATCTCGATTTTCAATTCGCAAACAAACTCGATCATTTTCAATTACATAAACGACGAAACAAATATGAAATGTGAAGCATATATTTACCTCTATTTCTTGGTTGGAGGGTCAAAATTATGATCTTGTGAAGAAGAAGAAGAGACTTCATTCTTTTTTACACCACATGTGATATTGAGAATTTTGTCTCCCCATCCTTCAAATATTTTCTCTTTAATTTGACCCCTTCTTGGTGGAACCATCATTTTTTCTTTCTTTTCTCCCCTCTTCCCTTTTCCTTCCATTATTTATTTAATTAAAATGACTATCAAACGTGTGCACATATATAGACAGTGATTTGAGAGAGAGAGAGAGATTGTGAATCTTGACTACGGTTTACTTAAGGCGAATCTAACATGAAGGGGGAGACGATCCAATATAATTGGTCCAAAAGTGATATATGATAAATTTAGAGAAATTGCACTGTAGTCTATATGGTCTTGTCTATTTGTTGATTATGTCCTTTTATTTTTTTGACGCATCTTTTATTCCTAAGAGCCCACTCCCGGGTTATTTTTTCGAGGGAAGAGAAGTGATGTTAAAAAAAGAAAAATCAGTTTGTGTTCCGAGTTTTGTTATACCACAAATATATATGTTAAATATATATTAAGCTTTGAATTTTATATTTTAAACCATGAAAAAATGAGTTGGCATGTTCAATTCATAGGTCAATGAATATTCAGAAATATATACATGGCAACATGTTAATTGAACATTCCAAGTTTTGATTTTGATAAAGTCGGGTGTGAACGCGCAGGTGGGGTTTGCCTTTTGCATGAATACAAGTTGGGGTCCACCCTTTTCTATGCAATTAAAAATAAAATTTCATTCTTTTTTTATTTGTTTGCGTAATTACATTTTTGATAAAGGCTTGAAGACATGTTTTAACATATTTGTATTCATAGCACGATAAAATATATTTCATCTAACTATTTGTAAAGATAGAATCATTAATACGATTTGTAATTACATATTTATATTTATGCATTATGATATTATAATTAGTAATTTAATATAAGAAGTAATATATTATATTATGAGACTCTTGAGATGAGTTTTGAATAATCACGAAATGAAGTGCACTCAATGTAGTTTTGATGAGAGACCTTTGAGACGATACTCGATCTTTAATGTTTAGGAATTGATCTCTACTTTGACATCTAATATAAATAGGGGTTTATGTCTCACCCTATAACATAATAACACACATAACAATCACTATAAGTCCATTATTTAAGTGAGATGATCAAGTATCCTAATGGGCGTGCTTTCGATTTCATCATCTCTCAACTCAAGTAAGTATCATGACTCAATCAATATATTATGAAGTATTAGATGATAGATTAGACTGGCTCAAGCCCGGTTTTGAGTTTATTATGGTTTAGTTAGGTTTCGAATGTACTCTACAAATAGTTGTTCAATAACACATTATAACCTACAGGGAATTCATTGTTCAATATGGTATCAAAGCGGGTTCGTTTGCTTTCTAACCTACCGCTTCCGTCTTCTTTTTCGCACTTCCTGTCCGCGAATCTTCTTAAGTTTGTATTAGATTTCCGTCAGAAAAAGGAAAAAAAAAACTTCTCAATTCCTTGTTTGCAACCATCATATCGTTCCAGAAGACGCAATACCAACAATATATTGTTGGAACGAATAAAAAAAAAAAATCACTTTCTCCTCGTCGCATGAAAGTACCTGCTTTGTTTTGCTTCTCCTCTTCCACAAGATCACATCCACTAAGCCACCTTTGACTTTTGTAATCCTCTAAATATTACTCTCTTTTTTTTTTTTTCTCTTTCTGTAGCTTAAAATTTCTTATATCTATCAAAATCTTTTCAAATTTTATCTCTGATTTCTTATTCTATTCAATATTCTAAATCTCTCTAAAATCTTATCTCTCTTTTCTATTTTTTTTAACGGCAAACTGAATTGAACTACTAGCAAGAAACTAGAGCAAGAAAAAATAATTACATGTATTTGATAAAATTGAATTTGGTAGACAAACCCAATCTATCCACTTAAAGTTTACATATTTCTTATTTAGGGAGTACTTGGTAGGCTTCTTCGAGCTAAACACCATATCATTTTGATTTCTCCAAAGGAACCATAACGCCGTCTTTATTACCACATCAAATCAAAATTTTCATTTCTCCCATGATGATTTCAGAATCCGCCAAAATTCAATCCGAGCTTTCGCGAGTTCTTCGCTTGACTTGCGGGGGAGTATTAGATGATAGATTATAACGGCGCAAGCCAGGTTGTGAGTTTTGGGTCCCTTAAGATTAGTTAGGTTTCGGATTTACTCTATAAATAGTTGCTAATAGCACATTATAACATACGAGGAAGTCATTCTTCAGCATGAAGTACATGATGACTTGTGATTACGGTATAGATGAAAAAAAATTAGAAATGTTCGTGGGATTATAAGATTTAATGGGATTAATTAGGGTCGGCAATCTTTGCGATCTACAAATAGTGTCGCGAACTTTGTGATCTACAAAAATATGATTAATTACAAGATCTTTTACTTATGAACTTGAAGCATACTCTGATACTCGTCTTCTAGTTTATACTCTAGCGAATTTTTCAATTGAAACGAAATTACCAAACCAAATGAGCAACGTCAAATACTTTTGACTGAAGCATGCAAAAGCTTCGTTTTGCAAAGTAAAACCAGTGGACAATCAAATACCGTATGTATTAACAAATATTTAAATCGTGAAAAATATTTTAACAAAATTGAGAAGATAAATATCCTAAGTTGACCTTAATTATTTTAAATTTACATGACTTCTAAAAACTACCTATTACTCCTTCGTCCAAAAAAAAAAAGAAGTTCACCGACAAAAAATGTTCAATTTATGAGAGAGTAATAAATTGACACATTTGTCCTTATATTCGACGTAAATTTTGACTTAAGATGTTAAAGAAATAAGTTAACTAGAGTAATAAATGAAGGTAAATTTTGGAGTTTAATGGTATTTAATAGTTATTTTTTTGCAAATGAACAATTTTTTATGACAAATATAAATCATAATGTAGACATTAATTTTGGGAAGGATGGAAGTAGTTAGTAAATTTATCATCTTTATTAGAATATGAAAAAAGAGAAAATTAAATGATACTGTTTTGTGTATAACAATTTGAATGAAATATTAGGTTTCGTTTAGTTACAGGAAAATTGAGATATTTTCTCATTTTTATTTTCCCTAGAGATTGAAAAGAGTTTGGTATGTAATCTTAGAAAAATCAATATTTTGAAAACCAGTTTTTTAGTTTAATCGGAAAAAGGTCCGGTTCCAGTCGGACGGGTTAGACCGCCAGTTCAACCGGTATAGTGTATTAAATACAAAGAAATTATTACCGAATAAAATTTTCATTTTGCTAAAAAAATATAGAAAATTTTTCTCAAGTAAACTTGCCCTTCAATATTCGGTCAAGCAAAGACGATAATTCTAGGGGGACATATTCCCATATATTCAGGAGCCAATGCTTTCTGGTTTCGACAGAATTGGTTGGAGATTCGACAATGTTTTGGACTAGGTGTGAACGCATTAAAATATTAAATTAAATTAAATTTTAGAAAGAAAGAAAACAAGCAACTTTTAAGTTTTACCATTCTGAAGAAGGTCTTTAGAATCATGTCTTCTGTTTCAATTGGTTGCTACTTAAATTATTTGTACTCCATATATGCCACTCCACTTGTTCTTGTCGGTTTTCTATTACTTTTTTCTTATTTACTGTAATTTTTACAGTATTTGTGAATATATAAATCAAATTTTCTTTCACAAATGAGAAAATTGATCATGTTTTACGATAATATATACAAAAAAAGAATATGTTATATTAGTCGTTACAGATAGAGTAAAGGAATTGTAAAATTTAAGACCGATTATGAAAGAGTACGTGCACAAAATATAGCATACATCACTTTTTTCATTCATAATCGTAAAATAATTTAATTTTCTGCAAACTTATACATTTCACAACTTTACTTCACTATCAATTTCTACCAACCGTTACCACCACTTTATATATATATATATATATATATATATATATATATATATATATATATATATATATATATATATATGTATATATATATGTATATATATATGTATATATATATATATGTATATATATATATATATATATATATATATATATATATATATATATATATATATTGATATTAAAAAGAAAAAAAAAAGTTTTTTTAGCTGATGGACATTCAGAGAGTAACGCCAATCATGAAGTTGCTTCAGCAAGCTGGAAAATGACAATCACTAGTGTCTCCAATTTTCGTCCCAAGTAACCACGAGCACCATGGTAGGTGCTCAAACCCAGAACAAACATCATTATAATCAAACATTTATGCCGATTCATTATAATTGGGTTTTGCTATATTGACACCTACAAGCCTAGCAGGCCGGCTCGTGAAATTCGATGGCCCGGTGCGACGATAAAAGGAGGCCCTTTGAACACAAAATTATATATATATATATATATATATATATATATATATATATATATATATATATATATATATATATATTGCATTATTATATATACTATTACTTGATACAAAATTTCATCACTATTACAAAATTGTTATAAGTATATAAATATCAAAACTCAGATGGTAATATTGTATTAAGTATACAAAATTGTTATACAATGATTCATGTACGTAGTATTGCAACTAAAAGAAGAAAGACGAATAAAAGAGAATAAAAAGAAGCAGATAAATGCAGGTCACCATTTATTACTGTTGAAGCGTACGTCAAACAAAAGTATTATTGAATCGGGCCAAATCTATCTATCGGACTGAACATATATATTTGCGTTGGACATTTGAAAAAGAGACCCCATAGAAAGTTGGGCCTTGTGCGCCAGCCCAGCTGGCACACCAGCCGGGCCTGAAGCCTAGCATGTCTTGAAATTCGACTGCCAACCGAGCAAAATTGACTCAGAATCTCACGCAGCACGAGATTTGGGCTGAAATGTGGTGTTATTGAAAAGTTATTTCTTAAAATCCGGTGGTTTCAAAAATATTTGGAAATCCATTGTAATTCCTTTTTGACCACCCACTCAAATTTTTAAATCTATAAACCCTTGTCAAGCATTTACCCCTTTTAGCCTTAAACTTAGCCAAGGGAAGATGAAAAATCTCCAAAATACCCCTTTAGTTCAAGTCAAGTAAACCAATTTATAAAAAAATTAAGAATTATAGAATATGTAAATTGAAAATTGTAAAAGGTTAAAATAGGTAATTAAAAATGACAGCAACTAGGTAAGCTAATATAAGGAAAAAACACTTCCTAGATCCACGGGATATGAAAATTGTAATATATGTCAAAAATATTTCTTGTGACATAATTAGTTCTATTTAACTAATAATACACCATTTTTTGGAAATAATTTTCTTTTAAAAATACAAATCATGTCTAAATAAAAGTAGTTCATGATTCGACCTAACTCTCCTCCTATCTATTACTAATATATAACACATTTTAAATGTTTTTTTTAAGAGAGAAATTAACATTATGCGCCTAACATTACTAATAATATTTGAAAAACTCACTTGAAATTACAACATATCCTTATATGTATTAAAATCTCATTAATACCATCATTATTAAACCTTAAAGTATTAAGTATGTGACATTTAATTCTAATTAATTAAAACTTATATATATATATATATATATATATATATATATATACTAATATAAAATACATTTGTAATATTCTTTTTAGGAGTGAATTTACTAATTTACCCCTTACATTATTTTTATTATTTGAAAAACATATTTGAAAAATATACCTACATATATTAAATTTAAGTATCATTTATAATACAATCATTAAAATTTAAGCAAATAAATAAATGACATAACTTTTTAACCGTAAAGAGTTACGAGACGTGTTAATTATCGACGAAAAGGTCGGAACGAGACAATCGTGTTAGCAAACTGCCAAAGGCGGTTTATCCACCTTTTGTAGTCAAGTTCCATCTCTAAAGCCTCCAAAATCGATTTCTCCCAATTTTACACATTTTTTTTGTATTAAAAAAAACTAGAAACAAACGCTCGACAGTATTTTTTATTAAATTATAAATTAACGTGTTTGTTTACATTTTTTAATTTTGTATTTACACATTCAATTACTTTATTCGAGAATTTCAATTATTGATCAATTTTTACGATTTCAATTTCATGTAAATAATGCATAGTATATAATGTTCAAGTAAATAAAATGTTTTGATGGTTAAATATCAACACAACCAATATCGCAACTTGCACATGTTCAATATGAACATGCAATTTGATAGTCTCTGCTCGCATGCCCAACATCGAGTTCGCAAGAACATTTTTTATATGTTTTTTTTTGTATTTTGTTTTAATTTTTTTGTTAAAAGGGTAAATAGGTGATTTTTTATTTTATAAAATAACATATCGTAGTGTCAGTCATATAAATTTTGATTATAATTTACCCAATATATATGAAATAGACATGAAACTTATATATTTTACCCGCTGCATCGCGCGGACATTCTGTTAGTATACAACAATGTTTCTACCTATCATATTATCGAGAAAACATACACACATGATATTTCTATTTTTCATTTTTTTCAATATTTATTTTGCAAAGACCATTAAAATTTATATTACATACTCCATGTATAACTACTTAAAAAACTGATTTACATAAAAGTTTAGAGAAATCACTATAGTATATGATTAAGGATAAGAAAAGAATGCCTCAAATGAGGAAAATAATAGACATGTCGAATTCATTGCATTTTAGAAATAAATTTGCAGGTGTAAAATGCAGTCAAATTTTATAGGTGTAAAATGCAGTGTTTCGTTGCTAAATACAGTAAATTTGTACGATAATTTGTTCCTAAAATGTAGTGAATTCGGTCTGCCACTCTCTCCTCTCGTTTGAACTCTTTTCTGGCAAAATCTTACCCATATTACATTTAAAATATTTGACACCTCTTTTTATTAAAAAGTAATCAAATTAAAATTAAGTTTTGAGAAACAAAATAACGTTTTCGAATAAGCATAACGCAAAATTTTGTCGTACATCAAACTTTTATGTATTATTATTATTATTAGGAATAAGCATGTAGCCAACTTTCACATTTTCATTTATATTTCATATATTTTTTATATTATATGTATTAATATACCTCTCTGCAGAGGCAATTAAGACACAATCTAATCACATAGAGCTTTTCAATACACTTGTATATAAATTAAGACACAATCTAATCACATAGAGCTTTTCAATACACTTGTATATATTATATTACACGTATTTTCATGACATTTACTCAGAAGAATTGTCATCAAGTCTGTAAGAATAAATCATAGCCATCACTCACCTCTAACCAGATGGTTGTCCAAACCGTTCAGTTGACCATGTCAACTTGAACCTCACTATTTGCTACGTGACGGTAAGCCCACTTAGCATGTCCTCCTGTAATCTCGGAAATTGACTACGAACGAAGGAAAAAGGCAGAGAATAAAGGTTCCACAGGAGAATTTCACAATCAACTCATACACTTAACTCATTGATACAACCATTATCATCTTAACACCAATCATCATCGCAAATACATCAGTTCATCATTTTCTAACGACTCTTACCACCCTTTATTGAAATCACCATTTCAATTGAAGGGATATCCACGTCGATCGGAATGTAACAAGTTGTCATTTTCCCATTTTTCACTCAACCATTTCTCAATGCTTGATCAAATGGCGCCATCCCACATTTAACTCACCTCCAACGACACTCTACTATCACAACATCCCATACCTTCTCCGATAAGATATCACAATGGCGTCCAACAACACCACTGGTTATGGTCATGCTTACCATTCGTCCATGTCTGCCCCATTATCAAGCGTTGCGCTACCATTCCAGCCGTCATATGCGGTCAGAACTACTCGAAGACCACACGCCTTCGGCTCTACAACATCAAGATTGGACTTTTCCACACTGTACATTTCCTCTTCACAGCCGTTATCTACCCCCATACTACACCTATCCAACTAGCGCAACAACAGTAGTGACTGCACCAATTCTAACCACCACCTTACCATAACAATACAACTTTGCAACACAACAACACTCGTATGGCAATGCAACCACATGTCCATCCTACAACTACAGTGCACAACCTCGCAAGGCCATCCCCAATATTACGTACAACCGCCACCACCTATGCTACCCACTCACAATATCCTCCGTCTGCGAGTCGCAGTCAGACCCAACCACTCTCATCACACTGCTTGTGGGGCAGATGATGCAACCGCATCATGTCCCTCCCCTACCACCACCGCCACCACCACCGATGCTTGCCAACCTCACGGTAGTTCTCAATGGAGAACAACTATCTAAACAGAACCGCACACGTGACGTTACCGAACAATTCATTCCATCTATAGCCAACCACCCTCGGCCAGTATCCACTTCCCTCCCACTTACGATGGGCAGCTATGATGGGACATCAGATCTTGAGGATTTCATGCAGACCTTATTCAACGCAATCAAAACACAGCAATTGACGGACCCAGTTGACTGCCACATGTTTCCTTCTGTGCTACGGGCCTACGCCAGATCATGATTCTCTGATCTTCCTAAGCATAGTATCTCCTCTTTTGCAGACCTCCGTAGCAAATTCATACAGAGGTGTCACCAAAAGAAGAAACACACCAAGACGCACATAGAGGCACACCTACTAAAGTAAAACCGCGATGAATCTCTAGCCGACTTTATTGACAGATACACAGACGAATGTTTAAAGATTCCTGGACTCCCAGACAGCCAACAGGTTTTAGAGTTCATCCTCTGCATGGACCATATCCGTTTTGGCAGCCTGGTAGACAGGTTCACTGCCAATTTACCCAAAACATTCTCGTACGCCGTCAATCAAGCACATGATTACATCTGAGCACGCACTCTGAGGCAGCAACAAAGTGCAGTTTGGACCCAAGGTTAGTCCAGCACTTCGTCTAGGGGTGATAAAAAAGTTTCCTCCCCTTTCAACAGAAATAAGAACATCAGAAACTCCAATCGATCCCAAAGGCATCGCCCCTATGATCGAAATCCAGATGAGAGAAATGCCCTTGTTGTATCCCTACCGAAAACCCCAAAGGAGATCTTCGCAACTGAGCCAGTCGCAAAAACATTCAAAAAGCCTCCACCAATGCCAAACAAAGGAAAAGGTACTAAAGGAGAATACCGTGAGTTCCATAACGATACAGGGCATGACACCAATGATTGCACAAAGCTCAAGTCACAAATATACATAGCTATTAAAGAGGGGAAGTTGACTCTCTTTGTTAGTGGAGTCTAACAGTTCGTCAAAGACGAAGGCAGGAAGGGAAGAGCCACCCCTCTTCCTCCACCAAGTGGTAACGTGTTAATGATTCACTCATGGGGAACATGGTAGAGTAGAAAAGCTGAGGTACTCAGTCATGGCAGCGACATGCTATATCTTTCCCTCCATTAGAAGATATAAACCCATCTTCAGACCCTTTAGTTATTTCTATCAGGATTTTAAACTATCACGTTGAGCGTGTCCACATAGACAGCGGTAGTGGTGCAGAGATTATGTATGAACACTGCTTCAATCAATTGCCTCTTGTCATACGCAATGAAAAGAGATAGCATCTAGCTCCATTGGTAGGCTTTCAGGAGAGACTAATTGGCCCATCAGAAAGATTTTGCTCAATGTTTCCCTGGGTGATTACCCAACCCTGCACACTGTGACTCTAGAGTTTATTATCGTCAGATCTCCTTCCAGGTACAACGTCATCCTCGGAAGACATGCCATGAAACTCTTTGGGGCAGTCATTTCGACTGTTCACATCATGTTAAAACTCCTTACGTAAGAGGGCCTAGCAACACTCAGGGGTAATATCACGTATAATGTAGAAAACTCCCAAACCTGTAATTCCTCGGAGTCAAAGGTTACTGTCGCGGGTGATACTACAGAAGTGGAGGTCATCCTCAACAGACGCTTCCCCGAAAAGACGGTTAAACTTGATGCCCAACTACCAACAACAATAAAAATAAGGCTAAAAAAACTATTACAGGAGAATGGGGACATTTTTGCTTTCCATCCCTCTGATATGTATGGGGTCCTATGCTCCATCACAGAACATAAGTTAAATGTGGCAAGCCACATCATTCCTGTAAGGCAAAAGAATCGAGGTTTGGCCCTAGATAGGTGCAAGTTTTTGAGGAAAGAAGTTGACAAATTAGTCAGGGCAGATATACTTTGAGAAGTCAAATACCAAACTTGGGTCGCCAACCCTGTCTTGGTTAAAAAATCCAACAGATCTCTGAGTCTCTGCGTCGATTTCAAAGACATCAACAAAGCATGCCCAAAAGATAATTATTCTCTTCATGAGATCGATTGGAAGATAGAATCCTTATCTGGATTCCGTCTAAAGTGCTTCCTAGACGCTTATAAAGGTCACCATAAGATACTCACGGCCCTCGGTGATGAAGACAAGTTGGCTTTCCATACATATTAAGGCATTTTCTGCTACAAAAAAATGCCTTTCAGCTTAAAGAACGCGGGGGCTACTTACCAGAGAGTAATCAATTCAGCCTTCAAACATTTAATAGGAAGGAACGTAGAAGCTTATGTCGATGACATAGTCATTAAAAGCAACTCAGAGGAGGACATGCTGGCAGATATAGCAGAAACATTCACAACATCAACATGAAGTTGAACCTAACCAAGTGCACCTTCGGGGTTGAAGAGGGAAAGTTCTTAGGCCACATGATTACTCCCAGAGGTATCAAGGCAAACCCTAAAAAGATCGAGGCTATAACTAGCATGCAGTCTCCCAAGACACGCAAGGATGTTCAAAGTCTAACAGGCGAGCTGGCCGCATTAACCTGCTTTCTGTCCAGAGCAACGTAAAGACAACTACCGTTCTTCTCAACCCTAAAGGGTTGCCTCAACAAAAATAATTTTGTTTGGACAAACGAGGTCGAGAAAGCTTTCAAGGATATGAAATCCCTCCTTACAGAACTTCTCACGCTCACTGCCCCAATACCAGGAGAAACGCTAACCCTCTACCTTGATGCTTCTTCCGAAGTGGTCAGTTCGGATCTCATCGCAGAAAAGGGGCAAGGTTCATATGCCCGTCTATTTTGTCAGCAAAGCGCTGCAAGGAGAAGTGAACTACTCTCCCACTAAAAAGATAATTCTTGCTCTGGTTCATTCAGCAAGACGCCTACGCCGATACTTTCAAGCCCACCCAATAATTTTACTTACCGATCAACCAATTAAGCAGATCCTCACGAAACTGGAAAACTCGGGAAGATTAGCTAAGTGGGCTGTTGAGCTCGGCGAACACGAGATATGCTTCTGCCCCAGAAGTGAATATTTTTATTTTATCCATATTAATGTATAATGTATGTTAGGTTTATAATAGTTAAAATATGACTATAGTGGTGTTCATATATAGCAATATAAGTATTGTCCATATAGCACATATTCCCCTGTAGAGAGAATAGTGATTAAATGTCCGATTAAAAAAAAGGAATTAATATATGAACACCGGTAAGTGTGTAACTAGATGTAATTTTCGAGATAATTCACTTTGAAAATCGGGTTCCTTCAAATAATAAAATGTTATTTTTTTTATTTTTCAAAAAATTTAAGTTCAAAGCTTTAAGAAAATAGGTGAACAAGAGGGGGAAATTAACATAAGAAAAGAAGGAGATTGTGGTGTAGCAGTTCCGCGATGATTTACCGGTAGCGAGGTTAGATGTCGACAGTTAGTTGCTAGGGATAGGAGAGAGCGCACGGAGAGAGAGCAAATATATAACAATAAAAAAACGATCCTGGCGACGGTGGTTTTCCGGCAGCGTGAGAGAGAAAAGTGAGAGAGAAGTGTGAGAAATAGAGAGATTTTTACACGGAAACAAAACCTAAGTTGAAACCCAAAACAAGAGCTTAAATGTATACCTTTCATAGCTCCTACAAATATATAAACGAAGAAACCACAATGAAACACGAGGTACTATTGTTAGAGCAAACGATATGGGATCAATAGTTAGGGTGGTTTGTCGACCGCTCTAATATAACTATGTGAAAAAGGTCGTCCCTTCTACTGTGTGAAAAATCGAGCTATCTTTGTCTTGTAAGTTTAGGAAAATCTATGAGGTGGATCACAACTTTTTGTACTATGATAACACATAAACTTAATTTTAATGTGGTGCTTATGTGACATGTTATGTTTTTTTAGATGTGCATGCGAGTATGTGACCCTACCTTATGATTTTGTTGTAGGAAAAAAAGAAGAGAAAAAAATAGTAATTTTTTTGGCGCGTACATATATTGCCTTTGACATTCAAGCTGTCTCTATATCCCAAACGTATATACATGAATAAATCTATCGTTCTCTTCTCTAAAAATCCAATCTTTCTAAATGGAAGATTCATTTCTTCAATTAAATCACTTATCGAAATCCCAAATTCTCATCATTTCCTCGCAGCGTTTACATCAGCCGCAAATGTATCAACTTCTGTCATTCCAGAAGAAGGATTTGATCTTGCTTCACATATAGTTCAAGATAAAGATCTTTTAATTAAATCCCCAAATGGTGGGTTACGTGTACTAAACCTAATTGATCAAGGGTTGTTGGAACCAGATGCTAAATTGTACAGTCAATTGCTTAATAAATGTACCCAATTGGGTAAAATTAAAGAAGGTAAAATGGTGCATAATCATTTTAAGGGTTCAAGGTTTAAGCATTATGTAGTGATTCAGAATTCGGTATTGAATATGTATGCAAAATGTGATTGTTTGGATGATGCGCGTGAGGTGTTTGATGAAATGCCTGTAAAAGATATGGTGACTTGGACTGCTTTGATTAGTGGGTATTCTCAGAATGACAGACCAGAAGATGCACTCGTTTTGTTTCCGGAAATGATTAGGGTTGGATTGAAGCCGAATGAGTTCACGTTTTCGAGTCTTTTAAAGGCTGCTGGTTGTAGAACTGATGAGAAGGAAGGAGGGCATATTCATGGATATTGTTTGAAATACGGGTATGAGTTGAATGTTTATGTGGGTAGTGCACTTGTGGACTTGTATTGTAGGTATGGGAGAATGAATGAAGCACATTTCGTGTTTGATCGTTTGGTTGACAAGAATGAGGTTTCTTGGAATTCGTTAATAGCTGCACATGCTAGGAAGAGTGAGGGGGATAAAGCCCTCCAACTTTTTCAAAAGATGCAAAGACACGATTATAGACCGACCCATTTTACTTATTCAAGTATTTTTAGTGCGTGTGCAAGCACTGGATCACTAGAACAAGGGAAATGGATACACGCCCACATGCTCAAATCTGGGCTAAAACTTATTGCTTACATTGGCAACACGCTTCTTGATATGTATGCAAAATCAGGTGGCTTTGATGATGCTATTCAAGTTTTTAACAGACTAGTGAAAGCAGATGTGGTTTCATGGAACTCTATGCTTACTGCATATGCACAACACGGGTTAGGAGTAAAAACCCTAGAACATTTTGAGAAAATGATGAAATCCGGAATTGAACCCAATTCGGTAACTTTTCTATGTGTTCTCACTGCTTGTAGCCATGGTGGACTATTAGAAAAAGGACAGCATTACTTTGAAATGATGAAGAAATATAACATCGAACCAGAGGTGTCTCATTATGTGACTATGGTTGACTTACTTGGTCGAGCTGGCCAACTTGACCGAGCGAAAAATTTTATTAGAGAATTACCGATCCAACCTACTGCAGCCATATGGGGTGCTTTACTTGGTGCTTGTAGGATGCATAAAAATATGAATTTGGGTGCTTATGCTGCTGAACACGTGTTTGAACTCGATCCTTATGACTCAGGACCCCACATTTTGCTATATAACATATACGCTTCTGCTGGTAAATGGACAGAAGCTTCAAAAGTCAGAAAGTTTATGAAAGAAATTGGGGTTAAAAAGGAACCTGCTTGCAGTTGGGTCGAGATCGAAAACTCTGTGCACATGTTTGTAGCTAATGATGAATCGCACCCATTGAAAGATGAAATACATAAAATGTGGGGGGAAATTAGCGAAAAAATCAAGGAAGTTGGGTATGTACCGGACACAAGTCATGTTCTTTTGTATGTTGATGAGCAAGAAAAAGAAGTGAAGTTGCAATATCACAGTGAAAAACTTGCTTTGGCGTTTGCACTTTTGAAGACGCCACCAGGGTCCACCATTAGGATCAAGAAGAACATTAGAGTGTGTGGTGATTGTCATTCGGCTTTCAAGTTTGTTTCGCATGTGGTTGAAAGGGAAATTATTTTAAGAGATACAAATCGTTTCCATCATTTTCATCATGGATCATGTTCTTGTGGCGATTATTGGTAGAACATATATTGACCCTTTATGTAGACAAGTTCTAGATTTTACTGTAAATCTATAGCTTAAATTTAATTTAGAAGTTATTAATCATATAGTGTACCTCTTGTGATTTTTTTCCCTATATTATTTTGGTGGGATTAGTGCGAACGAATGTACTTAACTTTTGTCCGATCTCTACAGTGTGTACCCAATTTCGTTTTGGTCTATTGTGTGTATCAACCTTTCAACTTGGTCTATTGTATGTATCCAATATCTAATATGATAACGTGTCAACCATATAATGTGTCACGTCATATGACACATCATTAAAAACGGGTGTCACGTCAGTCGGATACACACAATAGACCAAAAGGAAAGGTTGATACACATAATAGACTAAAACGAAGTTGGGTACATACCATAGAGATCGGACTAAAGTTAAGTACATTTTACTAATCCCTATTTTGGTATAACAATAACAATATCTTGATTGTTTGGTTCAGTTAAAATGCGAAGTTTACTATTTCTTCATTTGGTATTCTGAGGTAATTCTTTTCCCTATATTATTATGTATACTTGAATCAAGAATGACGTGGTAACATTATATATGTAGTAATATACAGATAGAATGCTAAAAAATACTTAATACATGAAGATTATACACCTCCTTATAATCTATGTTTTCTTACAAAAAAATATTACAAATATATGATAGAAATCGACATGTATGATAGTTAGTACTTAGTAGTTATGTTTAGCATTTCAAATAATATATTTTCACTTGCAGAAATCTTTATGGGATAACATAGGTGTTGTTAACCGCATATGTTATTAGGTGCAACAAAGGGCAAAATTACTTGCACGCAACTCTTCGAGTTTGTTACATAACCATAATCACCATTCCATCTTTAAGTTCACACCTTATTTCACGTAATTTGCGTACAGATAACGACATTTATACTAGTAACATTTATCCATATTTTAGAAACAGTGTATTGGCAATGACTGAGATAGAGTGAGAGTAATGTAGGCCGCTGTCCCCTCAAGAAATTTTAAATTTTATTATTTTTAAATGTATTAACGATATTTTATACTCTTTGCCGCATCAAAAATGACAATAATAATAAACTAATTATGCTTTGCCCCTTCAATCATTTATATCTTGGAATTGGTTTTGTAAAACCATTTTTCTTGTGGTATGGAGAGTGGGCTAACTCTTCTTGATTGGGCCTCTAGTGGAGTGGGCTGGAAAGAAGCTGGCAAATTGGATAGTATTGTTTCTATATATATAAAAATTTGGTCAAATTAAGAGAAATGGACATTTTAATTAGTTTAATAAAGATTTAAAAGGTGTAGCGGAGGCCACGTCGCCCAAAATATAGACCATAAGAACCTCGTACTCACTAGTAATTATTTATCATTTCTTTCTGGGCCCTTCTCGTTTTGTTCATTTACATCAGGGCCACTAAACTTATTTTACTTTTTTAATGTCGGGAAAAAAACATCGATAGTAGTTGCACTGAGTTTTGTATTGTTTCGATTATTGAATAACTCACAATATTATTTTTTATGACATTATATATTTTGACTATTTTGACTAATTATATATTTTGATAGAAAATATTTGGACAAAAATTGAACGGCTTTATTCCTCTTCTCTTGTCTTCCTTTCCTTTTCTCGATATAAAAAAACTTAAGAACACAAATTTTACTTACTTCACTTCACTTCTTTTCTTTTCTTCCCTAAACTAAACTCGAGAACATATTGTGTTGTAGTTTTGTTAATAATAAATTGAAAAGGCAACTATGAAAATCAAATCCTTTTTTTGCAAAAGGTTGATAACCGACGACTTAGACCAGTTCATAATCAGCTGTCTGTCCGTAGTATGAGGTGTATATCTGACTCACTTATCAGTTGTGGTTACGGGGGTGATAGAGCCAAAACCCTTGACTTTGTGTTTTTTATAACAAATATGATCCCTTTCGTTACCAATTTAGCTACGTGTTATTGACGAAAATCATATCCTTTTGACATAATAAAGATGTAAAATCATAATCCAATATGGAAACATCAACCTCGTTTAATTTGAATACTATATAAATATGTCAGAACCAACAGCTTATTTATGTCTATAATACTTTAGATGCCTTTTGTTTGTTTTCTAATTTTAATAGATTTTTTTATAACACTGAATATGCACCATATTCCATTTATCGATCATGTGCAATAACATAACCATCTTCAAGATGGAGCAGTAATAAGATGTTCTGAAAGTATCAGAGAGGACCCGATTCAAACTTTGTTGGGTAAACATCTTGGAATGATCAGGAAAAACGTTCATAAACAATTACAAAAATACCGATTAGACTTCATATAACTGAGCTCAAAAGACTCGAATTTCGCCGAATCACAGTGAGATAATTATAACCCAAATATTGTTCATTAATTAAGAATTATTAAAACCAATCATATCTGATTATTTTTCTAATGCATGTGTTCATGAAAACTATTATTTTGTGTTAATTATATTTTTTCCTATCACAACAACACCAACATGATTGATTATCTTCCTTTGTAACTTGAAGATACTAAATTACTAATCCCAAATTAAATTTTCAAAAATATAAATTCAAGTATTTTATAACTGATCGAATCAGGTACAACGTGATCTAATATGCCCACTTTACTACAAAACAAAAAAAATGTGCATTCTTATGTAATCTAATATTTTCTGAACTTCTCTGTCATGCTCAAACAAATAGTACGGATCGAGTAGCATTTTATAAGATTAACATAATATTTGCCTAAAAATTTAGTGTTCGATTTGATGAACGTACTATTAAATTTTCAAGAATATCGACCTCATTAACGTTATAGAGAATCAGAATGTTGTTTTTAGATAGCTTTCGTACATTTCCTTCGCTTACTTTTTAATATATTGTCCTATTATAGAAATACGATGTATCGTGGATGATTCATGCATCTCGTTAGGTTTAAATGTAGACGCCAATCGTCGATTAACCAACAAAGACATTAGATACATCTTGTGGTACTTTACGATACGTCGTGTTGTCATTTTCATGAAAAGGAATAGAAATTGTTTCGAATTGTTGTTCACATTTTTTTTTTGCCATCCAATTTCTATGGAATACAAAAATGCAACATTATTAATAGACTATAATAATAAGAATGTGATGCTTTGCTTTCTTTGTTGATTGTGATGAATGACTTCATACATTGAAAGGGTTTTTGGGTCTTATTAGATCAAGAATTTGCTATTGATTAGTTACACAACTTTTGATTTTCATTTTTATGCTTAACCAATACTGATCTATAATTATTTATACAAATGAAATTTATAATATTTGAGGTTACACTGTGTATAATAAACTTTCAGTTATTGTTATTGTATTCATATTAGTGACAGCTGACACATATATAAAAGTATCAAAAGTTATATACAATTGCAAAGAATAACAATGAAAGTCCGAATAGTTACCTGTATGATATAAATATAATGTTATTAGTGATATTAGAACACTTTTTCAAGAATAATCGCAAAAATTTAAATTCTGTTTTGAGTAGTTATATATAAATATAATGTAAATAATTACATTTTTATCACTTAAGCCTTTATAGTATTAATGATATTAGAACACTTTTTCAAGAACAATCGCAAAAATTTAAATTCTGTTTTGAGTAGTTAATTTTGCGATCGCGTTATCTTGGTTTGATTAACTAAAAGTCAAATTATTTAACCCAAATCCGATTAGTTGAACTATTTGGATCGGTTTATTTTTGACACTCGTAGCTCATTCAACTTGTAAACTTCTCTAAAAAGCAATAATCTTGGAGATCTAAATCGAACTATCATACTTACATGTTACTTTTTTAGAAGAAAAAAGAGTTACTAAAGTTTTTGGAATTAAAAAATAACACAAGTGTCGTATGTTACAATAAACAAATGTATATAAAGATTGGGCCCAGCAATAATTGTGATTTTTTTTATAGCTTTTTCATATGTGTCGCCATGGGTGGAGGGATAAGCCTTGAATGGCCTATATTTGTTAAGTTTAATGATTATGATGTTTGGTGGAGATGACATTGTATTGATGGATTTGGTGTTATTCTTGTCTTTAAATTTCACCCCACAATTATTGATTTTTTTTCAATTCTTTCCCAACATTTATGATCCTTTAACCCCTCCACTTGAATCGTAGTTGGCCTTTGGGTGGTTCAAGATGTGGAAAGCAGAAAGTGTCAATCTTTATTTTATTTTACGGGTTTAGTGTTCAAAAATGCATTTAATTTGTATCTGATATCTATTGTATATATCTTATATACATTTGTTATTTTTAATGCATCCAACTTTTAAAAAGTGTGTTTAATGTATTTTGTAGTACTTTTGATGATGTGTCAACCTTTACGAATGTCACGTGACACTTTAAAAATACGACAGACAAGCAAAATAAATTAAACACACGTTTTGAAAATTGAATAAATTTAAAATAACAAATGTAAGTATGATACACACTAACCCCTTATTTCATTTCATTTCAAAACAATTCCTAATTTACTAACAAGGATAAAAATCAAGTTAAACAAATTCAGGGTATACATGTTCTATTTAGTGTAAACAGATATGTGTTGTTGATCGATCAACATATACAAATAAGAGGTTTCTTTTTACCCCTTCGAATTTTACATGCTTATATGTTCTTTTTATCTTTAATCTAACAGGATATAAGTAAAGTGTCGCTAGTAGCACAAATAATTTTTTGAAATTTTAATATTATAATTTTAAAATCAAAATAATTACAGATCCTTATAATTACAAAATCCAAATATAATAGCTCGCAACAATAGTGAATGTTCTTAGCGACATGTAAAAGATAAACATCAACAATTATCTTTTACATGTGAAGTTGATCACGTATAAAAAGGAGATTGGAGTAAATTTGTTGTGGTTACGCAGTTTTACAAAGTTTATCCTTTATCCCTTGTGGGTTAACAGACAAATAGGTTACTCTACTTTGTAAAAATTGTCAACGAAATTACTGGACTATTAATTTGTTCGATTAAATTACTAAACTTAATAAAACATGATATGTAGATTACTTAACTTATAAATATTAACACTAAGCTCATTTTACTTAACTTTTGAATTCAGGTAAGTTACTTAACTTATAAATATTACAATGCAAAAAGTCTAATTTAGATATGAAAATAGTTTAGTAATCAAATTGAACAAATTAATAGTACAGTAACCTATTTGAACATTTTGACAAAGTACAGTAACATATTTGTCTATTAACCCTTATCATTTTTTATGACATTGCTTAACCTAATGGGTTTTTTTTTCTTTTTTTTTTCAACTTAGTTATGTTGAATAGTGAAGAGATATGTAGATAGTTGGCTCAAAATCGAACTAGAGGATTAATATTTGGTGAGAACCATAAGAACTATATGTAATATACAAAATGCATTTAATTTCAACGAAATGATTAGTGATTATTAAACGCATTCTGTATATATATATATATATATATATATATATATATACATACATATATATACATACATACATATATACATACACATATATATACATACACATATATATACATATATATATACACACACACACATATATATATATGGGGTTAGTTCAAACGAGAACCACAAAAAGGTCTAGAACTGCGAAAATTTTTAAATTACATTGTTTTTATACATATAACGCAACAAATTACATATAAATGTTATTTAATGTTCATATTATTGACAAAATAAAGTTAAAAATAACTAAAAATATGTTAATTTATTGAATATATGAAATGTTCATACGTGCACAGGTCAAATGTGCACATGTGAACGAAAAGTATAAATTTGATTTAAAGGTTATTTTGAAGTTTTGTCAAACTATTTTACTTTTAACATTAATTTACATCAATGATCACATGTGATTGAATAATTAAACATGTGAAAATTCTTATAATTCAAAAGTTCTCGCAGTTTGTACCTTTTCTGGTTCTCATTTGAATCTTTGACTATAAATATATAAATATATATATATATATATATATATATATATATATAATTAGTCAAAGGTTCAAATGAAAACCACTTAAAATTTAAAAACTTGTAAGAATCACGAAAATACATGATTGTTCATATGTGTATAATGTCAAAATATGTATAAAAATGATAATAAGAACCGATTTCTACACATATGAACTATTCAGTTGTGAACATATGTATTTTTACGTATTTTTATATGTATATTAGTACATATATTAGTACAATTTTGGATTTAATCGTGATTTTTGAAACTAATTTGGGGATGAACAATGAATCGCCGATTAACGTTTGAAATTGGAGAAATTATTTTTTTTCTAATTAAATGAACGAAGCGTGTAAATGAGATATATGTAATTTATTATTTTATTTGGTCAATTACTATTTTACCCCTGACCGGTTATAATTAGTTTTAGCGCGATGGTGTGGTTCTCACGGTTTGTGGGCTCTCATGGGATCTACACCTTATATATATATATATATATATATATATATATATATATATATATATATAGTTTGGATCAAATGAGAACCCCTTAAAAATAAGAACGGTTAAGAACACTTCAAATGCACAATGACTCTTGGTAAAATAGTTAGATTCACATTCGTACATCAAACTTTTCAATTGATAATATATATATATATATATATAATATATATATATATATATATATATATATATATATATATATATATAGATTCATAGTCAAAGGTTCAAATAAGAACCAGAAAAGGTACAGAACTGCGAGAACTTTTAAATTATAGAAATTTTCACATGTTTAATGATTCAATCACATGTGATTATTGATGTAGATTAATGTTAAAAGCAAAATAGTTTGACAAACCCTCAAAATAACCTTTAAAATCGAATTTATATTAGTCGTTCACATGTGCACATTTGACCTGTGCACATGTGAACATTTCATATAATCAATAATTTAACATATTTGTAGTGACTTTTAACCTTATTTTGTCAATGATATGAACATTAAATAACATTTATATGTAATTTGTTGCGTTTACATGAATAAAAACACTGTAATTTAAAAGTTATTGCAGTTCTATACCTTTTTGTAGTTCTCGTTTGAATCTAACCCGATTCATATACATATACATATCTATATACATATACATATCTATATACATATACATATATATATATACATATACATATATATATATATATATTCATATATATAAGATGTAAGTAGCCTTTTCAACATAACATTATGCCCAATTTATTATGACGTGTCAACAAAATTTTTTATTAGAAGATAACATAACCGCATCAGAAAAACTAGAATGTCAAAGGTTATAAAACCTTATGGTAGCTTATATATATGTAGAATAAAACATAGATTTTAGAGTAAATCACATTCCTCGTTTCACTCATCATTCCCGAATCGAATTTTTTCAGGTTCAGTCTCTCGACCAGGGTATTCGTTTCACTCACCGTCCCTCGAAAGGTAAAAAAGTCTTAAATTTTTAAGGGTATTTTAGTCATTCATGAGGGATGAGGGACGGGAAGTGAAAAGAAAACCTGGGTCAAGAAATTGAACTCGCAAAACCCGACCTAAGAACAATAAGTGAAATGTATAATAAACATCAAAGACGAGGAATGTAATTTACTCTAGATTTATCTTGTATATGAACCTTATTCATACATCTCGTAGATCAAATAAAATGAGATTTACGTTGTCTCCTAACCAAAAAGGTGTTTTATTATATTGACGATGTATGTATATGATTTTCTTTTAAAATGAGTGATACATTAGACTTTTCATAACTTGTATTTTCGTTTCTTTTAACAAAAAGGCTAAGGTTAAAAAGTTTATTTATTTCGGTATCACTGTTCTTAACTTCTCATGATTGACCTGAGTTCAGACGAAATATCAATTCAGATTATAATGGTAATTACAACTCCGATATAGCAATACAAGAAAAAGATACTAAATGTATGAAATTAACTCAAATTGTTATTGAACTCCCTTGTGAGAGGGGTCCGAAGATATTGTTAAAGTTTATACACAAACTTCTTTTCTTTTCAAAGATACATATCTAGATCTAGTTTCAAAAGACTCTTTAGAGATGTATATAGAAATGAAGTACCCATTGCATATTGATGATTTCAAGATCCGAACTTTTAAACAATTTTTTGTGTAGGTTTAGACTAATAGAAATGTTACGATAATTGATCTCTAAAGGAAAAAAGTAAAAGTCACAAAGGATATGAAAATCGACATATACGTTAATTGATCTCTACCATAAATAGAGATAAAAAAAAATCACAACGAATATGGCAAGATAATTAGGATTCTTTTTACCGTCATACCATAGTCGAGACACTTTAATAGGAAACACTAGAGAAAGAATTATAGGTTGTTGTTTTAATTAAACTTGTAATTTCAACATTTAATATTAAAATTATCGAATTATATGTCGTTAGAATTAAAAAATTACATAAGCAAATTAATTAACGTCTGTATTAATATTGATTGAAAATTAAATATGTAAATTGAATTATAAAAGATGTCTTGCAAATTAATACGCTGGTGATCAAAAGAAATTATAAATGTGTTACCTAACCCAAATAAAGTATAATTAACATTAAAATGGTAACCAAAAGTTTTTGATGGAAACAATTTCTCAGGTGGTGCTCATATTTTAATAAGAATAGATGATGCATGAGGGTCTAGTGGACATTTTGAAATAAATTTATTTGTTGCATTCTTGGCCTTCGCATTTTCTACCACAAATATACCCTTTTATTTGGACATTGACATCATGCATGATGTGTCCTAAGTGTACTCTCGCTAAACGGGTAAATGGAAAGAGTTTTCGTTGTTAGGGTTATTCGGCAAGAACGAGTATTTTCACTTGGGTGTATGCGGTTTAATCGGGGTATCTTGTAACCGTTTTCAATCTTTTCTCTGATTACCTCAAAATATCTCAAAATATGTCATTAGTAAGGTTTAAACCAAAAACCTCTTATGAGGATACAAAGAACGCCAACCAAGTGTACTTTTGCATATACCCTAAATTATTTGGTGGGTCAATTCATCTGTCACCCTCTCTTTATATATAAACATGTCTAAGCAGAGATGAAAAAGACATTAATGTTAGAAAATTATAGGTCATACAAGAAAAAGACTAAATTGTTCAAGGGATTGAAACTGATTGATCAGTTTGTGTCAATCCAGCGTCACATCAATTTTTTTAAAAATTGACTGAAACTGACTAACAACTGATGCCAATAGTGATTGGTCACTTAATTTTTTTGGCCCACACATTATTACTTTATATATTAAAGGGATAAGTGTTTGAGAATGCATCCAACTTGTACCCGATGTCTATTGTGTGTACCCAACTGAAGGTATTCAACTTTTAAAATGTGTATTTTAATGTATTTTATTGATGTGTCATTTGTTTAAGGTGACATGTGGCATCCGTAGAGGTTAACACGTCATCAAAAGTAGTACATAGTACATTAAAATACACTTTTTGAAAGTTGGATATGTTAAAAATAACAAACGTAAGTTGGGTGCACACAATAGACATCGAGTATAACAAACATTGCAATAATCAAAAAGACACACTACAATAAAAATAGTAAATGTAAAATAGTAGTCTGGTGCTCGACTTAATGGCTTATTTTGTTTCATTAGGCGATTAGTTGATTTGTAGTACTTTTCACTTCAACTTTGGAGTTGTAGTTTTATCTATATGGTTTCCCAAAAACTTTTTTGCAACGGTGAATTTCTCATCGGACAATTTTTGAAAGCTTCGACCCACTGTTCGCTCAAAATGTTGCACTCATTCTCGGTCCATTTAACTTTTTTCTTCTTTTTCTTCGACAACGGATGGTAGTGTTTGGATATTATGGAGATGATTTTGGGAAGAATTGTGGTGATGTTTAAACATTTTTTGTGAGTTATGTGATAATAATAGTTGTGGTGTGTATATTTATAAAGTGTATGGATTTGAGTTTAGTTGTATGTGTATTTATAGTGTGTTTGAGATAGGAAACTAAGGTTAAAAATATTTATTTAAAAAAAATAGTAATATTACTTTGCAATGGTACAAGTTTTCAAAGGATAAATGAGAAAAAAACAAAAAAGAAAACTTTTTTGATACCGGCGGGACCCACCCTTCCGTCTCCACTCCGTCGGATATCCGACTGTCTAAACCAATTGCCCAAGTGATAGGACCATGCCAATGTCGTCGGTTTCGTCCGTTGAAACCGACGACCAAATAGATGCGTGATTGACAGTGTTCAAAAGACCTATTGAATTCATTTAAGCCATGTCAAAAATATAAATTTAAAAAATTAAAATAGAGAACATAAAATAATAAACATTAATTACTATCCATTATTTACCACTGTCGAAATCTTAAAATATATGCAAATAAAATATACGATCACCGGTTAGAGGGGTCGAACACCAGCATGCCCCTACTATATCCGCCACTGTTGGTATCTCCATTTATCCTAGCATCAAATGTCGATAAACAAAAGAGTAAAGTATATCTATTTATCCTTTTCATTTTCTAGAGTTTTTTTCTCTTGAAAACCATAAGAAATCTAGAGAGAACACGTTAAAATGTAAGTGATGGAGTTTTCATTTCCAGAATAGGAAATGTAGAAAACGTTAAATAATAGATGAGTAAATTACGTGGATCATCCTTGTGGTTTGCAAGAAATATCACTCATGGTCATTTTATTTTCAAAATTACTCTGATTGTCCTTGTGGTTTGCAATATTGGACGCACACGGTCCTTTAAGCTGATGAATACTAAATAAGTTTAATATCCTTAATATATGCGAAAGGAATGTGGGCGTGCAATCTTTCAAACAAGAATGGCGATCAGTGTAATTTTGAAAATAAAAGGACTATCAGTGATATTTCTTGCAAACCACAAAAATGATCAAGGTATTTACTCATAATAAATTTCATTTTCTTAGAAAATTTCTTCAGAAATTTTCAACTTGAACACATTTTCTAATTTTTCAGTATTCTTATAAAATTTTCTGAAAAAATTGAGTTTTTTGTAACTTAACGTGCCTAATTTTTTTTTGAAAAAATGGAGTTTTTTTTTAACTAAACGCGCATAATTTTTTTTAAGAAAAAAAAAGTAGAAAAAGAAAAGAAAAACATTTATATTGATGATATCAATGAGTTATTAAAAGTTTGCACCAACTGAAAAAAATAAGCAAGTCACAATAATCCAAACAAAGCTTTTCTTAATAAAAACCCGAAACGGGATCGTTTTATCCTATACCACCTAATAATCATTAGTTTTCTACTTTTCTCCTTCTCAAAACCAACCCCCTCTCTTTGACTTTTATTTCTTTCAACTGTTTCTTATTACACACACTAAAATGTGTTTGTGTGTGTAATAAAAGAAACTTTGTTAGATTTCATCTCCCTCCAAAATATCTCTCAGATCTCAGCACACACAGTTGCACTTTTTACTAATGTTTTCATGAATCTGAAATGCTGAAAATTGACTCATTCGACTGCATAATCGCGCTATAAATATAGTCGCATTGATACAGCTCACGTTTAGAATCTATATACGTATAGTGATCGATATACATATTGAGAAATCAATATGTTAGATCTTAATATAGCTGATGTGGATGTATTAGTGTCGACCGATCATTCTGCAATTTGTAATCGCGACGATCGGATTGATCAATTGGATGATCGTCAATCGGAGATTCATTCAGGTACATCAGTTTCATCAGATGTTGATGATCCTTTGATCATGACAAATGCGGTTGAACCTGATGATGATGATGAGATTTCGAATGAAGCATCTGGTGGTAGTTTGATTACTAGACAGTTTTTTCCTGTTGACAATTGTGAATTGATGATTGAGGATGATGAGGTGATGCGTTTTCGATCGATAAGTTCGTCTACGAGTGTGTTTGGATCGCAATGGTTGAATCTTAAGGTACCGGAAACGGAACATGTGCCGGAAAATTCGTCAGTGATGCCAGTGCCGCAGCAGGCGAAGAAAAGTAGGCGAGGACCAAGGTCTCGAAGCTCACAGTATCGCGGCGTGACATTTTATCGTCGGACTGGTCGTTGGGAATCACATATCTGGTATGATTCATGTTGTTTTTAATACCGAATCAGCTTGGACTCCTTGGATGACCTTGTCTTTTAACAACAATAAGAATACATAAAAGTTATGATACTGAAAAATGTTTGATATGCCGAAAATATAGGCATGAACATATGCTAAAAAAATTAATTGATATACATGTCAAAATGCATGACGAAAAAGAAAACAAAGAATAAGTGGTATATACGGGTTAAAAAAATTATGGATTTGACACAACTATATATATAAGAACTAAAATGCATCATTTAATGGTAGCGTACGGATTGATTTTGTGTACGGAACGGAACTTAAATTGATAATATGTGTTGTACTGTTTGATAACAAATTAAACTGAATCATCTTGTATTTGTATCTGTTCAGGGATTGTGGGAAACAAGTGTATTTAGGTAAGTAGTCTGCTTAGTACAGGTATCAGTTATATTGGTTGAACCTGTAGTTACATGTATTAACAAACAATGTTCAATTACAGGTGGGTTTGACACTGCTCTTGCTGCAGCTAGGTTAGAGCTTTCTTTGAGAAAAGTTTGTTAAATGCTATAAAATTTATCTGTTAATGTGGTTTTGACTCGACTAAATGATTGCAATATAGAGCTTATGACCGGGCAGCTATTAAGTTCCGGGGAATTGATGCTGATATAAATTTTCATATAAATGAATATGAGGAAGATATGTCACAGGTAGTGAGAATTTTATTTGATACTTTTAGTCTGATGGACAAAAACTTTCTTGACTAATGTAAGGTTAACGCCTTCAAATTGATGCATCAGGCAAAGAATTTGTCAAAAGAAGAATTTATCCATATACTGCGTCGACAGAGCACAGGATTCTCACGAGGAACTTCAAAGTACCGAGGAGTAACCCTTCATAAATGTGGCAGATGGGAGGCTCGCATGGGTCAGCTTCTTGGGAAAAAGTAAGAACCTCGTCCTGAAACTATTTCGTGATTTTAGTGCTTTGTACTTGAACTAGTTGTAGTGTACTTGTGCTATTAGAGTCTTACATTATGAAAAAAGTTTCATAGTAAATGTGCCTAGGACCCTTTTTTATTTAGAAGATTACAACGCTTGGTTTGCAGGTATGTTTACCTTGGATTATTCGACAACGAAGTAGAAGCTGCAAGGTTCTTGTAATTCTATGATTACATAATCCTTGAAACTTAATGTGCTACGGCATCTTAGGGAATCATCTAACAAAATTTTCAATTTGTGTTTTCTGCTTTCAGGGCTTACGACAAAGCTGCCATTAAATGTAATGGCCGAGAGGCCGTCACCAACTTTGAGCCAAGCATCTATGGGACGGATATAAGTTTGGAAGTCATGGATGAAGGTATTGACTGCTTATAAATCCCCCTTCTATTCCATTATTTTCACTTTCTTTCCTATGCAGTTGGACATAAAAACAATTTATTGACGCCTGCATTCTATAACTTGGAAAATTTTCATTCTCTGCAGCAAGTGGTCACAATCTTGATCTCAACCTCAGGGTATCTCCAGCTATCAACAGTCCAAAGGGAAATCACAATGTCCAGAATGTGGATACGTGTTTTACATCCTGCGAGTTACCTTCTGATAAAAGACTTAAGGTGTGTGAATTGATTGAACAGTACCACATGTTCACATAAAAACTCCCTTTTTGGTTGTTTTTCTGTCAAATTTACTTTTACACGCAATTGGGTTAGTAATGATGGTTTCTCGTCCACTACTTTGTTAATTCTCAGGTTCAGGCTCGTCCTCCTGCTTGTGTTGGTGGACAAACAGCAGTACCAAAGAACTATCCCGTATGGACTAACATGTATTCCGGTCTTGCACCAAACTTTGAGGTAATTATTCAATGTGTTTTTATAGATTTTATGAACCCGTTGAACCTTCATATCTCAGGATTGGTACTCTTAAAGTCTGAACTAGTAAAGACTGCTATAAAGCAAAGAACAATGCATAACCATCCTTCACCAATCTAGTGATATCTCTTGTTTTACCTGAAATGTTTCACTAGCTGAATGCCATATTGCCATGGTATAAGTGGTATTTAGCATCTTCATATACTTCAAAAGATATCATCGAACATTGAAAAACAATGGTAATATTGCAAGGTTACTGGTAGGGGTCTGCAGAAACCTATTCATGCCGATAAAGCCAAAGAAGCGAAGGGGTATAGGCTATATTCGGTTCGGTTCCCAAATCTGGAACATAAAAAAGAAGTTGATTCTTCATTCAGTTTGGAACCGAACTGGTTTATGTTCATTTTTCAAACTTGCAAAGGCTTTTCCTATACTTTGTTGTCAAACTATAGAACCTTAGGGCGCGTTTAGTTACGGAAAAGTATCTCCATTTTTCTTTTTCTAATTTTGTAGAGTTTTTTGTACCTTGAAAATCATAAGGGGTTTAGAGAACGCGTTCAAATGTAAGAGATGAAGTTTTCATTTTTCGAATTAGGAAAGCTAGAAAACCTTAAATCATATATATTTCATTTTCTTATGAAACTCCTTCGGAAAACTCCAACTTGAACGCATTTTTTTAATTTTTCAGTTTTCTTAGAAAATTTTTCAGATAAATTGAGGAGTTTTCCGTAACTAAACACGCCCTTAGGTTTTTAGTTAATTTGTGGTCAAGTTTGGATAAAGCAGATTTTAGACCGGATAAAAAAAAAATCCATTTTAGATCAGTTTGGTTCTCGGTTCCCTTATTTTAAATTCTCTCTTACTGGTTCTAGTTCGGTCTGATTTCACCCTAATGAACACCCCTATTTATGGGTTTCGGAACTAATTTCTCAAGTACACTCTTCTATCAGGAAACAACAATAGGAAATGGATCTACTGGCGTTCTACCTTTACCAGGACTCTCAAACTCAGCATGGCAAATGCAGATGCAAATGCAAGCACACATGTCAAGAAGCCATGGTGTGGCTCATCCAGTTCCCGTTTCCGCTACTGCAGCATCATCAGGATTCTCTTCTTCCATTCCCATGTTTCCAAATTCCATTCTCCGGTCAAATAACAACACATATCACGATACTCCCATCCGAATGCCTACGGGTACTTCCCTATACTATACTAAAAACCAAATTGGTTAAAGTATGTCACGTTCATTATCAATGCACCAAGACTAAATGATTATGAGTTGCTTCCAACAGCAAAGCTCACTGGCATATGTAGTGTCACAGAATTTGTTTCTGCTTTTGAGTGTATAAACAAATTACATATTAGTGTGAAGCCTTATGGTGTAATCAAACACATACCATGAAGCTGATTTAATAATGTTGTAGTTTGTAACCGTAAGATATCGGCACGTACATATCATCAGATACATAACACCCAGGCGGTTTCTAGATGATGTAATGGGACTATTTTTTTTAAAGGACCAAAAAAGTACATCCAAACACGTCTACACAGAATTCTGTACGTTATCCTAAGTTACGACACTGCATATAAGATGTCAATATTGAAAGTTCTTTCTTAAAAAAAAGTGCAGAAATATTTTAGTTTCATTATTATTAACCTCCCTAGAAGAAAAAAAAAACATGTCAATCAATGATAAAAATTCCAAAACAAAACTAGTTGCAAACTTTATAACCCCATCCACAACCAAAATGATTAAAAAACATAAAGACCATTTGAGAGTAACCTGCTCATTTCATATTTATCAAACTAGAGAAGTTTAAGGTGAATTCTTTACATTCCAAATACCCGGGTGTATACATCGCCCGAAGTAGGCATTTGGAACATATAGTCACCACCCTCACTAGGCAAGAAACGGCTGTCAAACCCAAACCTCCCCACCTCGCTTCTATTATCATGTTGTTGAGCCAACGGCAAATGGTTATGCTGTTGATATCCCCCTGCAAATTTTGGCTGTTGGTTAAATGAAGACGGATTGTAGTTCTGGTGCTGTAGATCCACTATCCCGGAATTTATGCCACCATACAATTTACCCTGAGAAGAAGGAAACTGGGGCGTTGTGTGATATTGCTGCATTGTGGCTTGAGAAAGTTGAGTCTCCTGATGATGATGTGTAGCAGTAGTAGGTCCTGATTGTTGTTGCATGAACAGCCAGCGTTTTGCATCATCATTAATTGAGCTGGAGCATCGAGATGAAAACGATGAGGTCCAAGTGTTGGTCAACAACCCGGTTGTGGCTGATTTGACTCCACTAACCATTGTACTGGGATCAGTAAGGTCATCACTGTTGTTGCTTAGATTCCCTAATGATGGCGAACGATAATGGTTGTTTGGTGCAACCCTGTAGTAGTTTCCTGAAATATATTGAGCGAAAGTGACAATTAGGGTCGTAAATGTAAATGGAAATCCAAAAATCCACACATCCCTTCGAATCCTAGATATTTAAGTTACAGGTGTGTGCATAAAAAATGTTTGTGTAATCATTAATTATAACTTTTTATTAAGTATGGATCGACGTTCAGTTAGTTGTTTCATGCTAAAAATGTAGTTGAAAAACAAAGTACGGAAATGGATTTAATTACTCTCAGCTCCTTTTAGGTATGTCCTATATGACCTAAAATTATTAATTATATATAAGAAACTAAGCAAATGATTAGATAGGCAAGCGAGCTATAACACACCCAATACAATAAGAGGATGTTTGGTTTGAATCATGGAATCACTATGGTTTTGGGATTCCCCTTGAAATGGGAAAGGATATCCAAACCCACCACCATACTTCGGTTTGGGTTATGCCAATATTTGTGGGTTTGATATCCAAATTTAAAAGGCAAAGTCACTAACCAAACTCCATTATCCATTTATTGGTAATCAGACCCATACCTCCATTCCATACCTCTCAACTAAACACACCCTAAATACATATGATGAATCAAGTAATATGTCACTGGCAAACCCTCAAAACCACCAGTTTTCATCTCGCTATCCCTTCCTCCTAAAGTAAATGCAACACCGCTAAACTGTTGGGTAATTCAAAAAAATTCCTATGGTCCAGTAAAACATTGCATTCATTTCAAACTTATGGGGTAGTTGCAACACTTGACTGAGCACCTATTTGAACTTGAAGCAAGTGTTTTTCTATTAACAGTGTCTAAACCACACATCAATAATGACAAAATAAACAAATTCCAAAGACTATAACTAGTTATAACTAGTTAACAAAAATTCATTTCCAATTATGACAATAGGCAAATATGTAA
Organism: Gnaphalium uliginosum; assembly: GCA_963930675.1. Classification (NCBI taxonomy): domain Eukaryota; kingdom Viridiplantae; phylum Streptophyta; class Magnoliopsida; order Asterales; family Asteraceae; genus Gnaphalium; species Gnaphalium uliginosum. The sequence continues at coordinate 23,879,304 of OZ005684.1, read as the reverse complement.
TTTTAGCATAGGGAAATGTTGAATGAGAAATTGCCAATCTACGAGGACAAAGGAAACCAATATATACATAGAATGAGAGACAGGATGCACCGAAAATGCTTACCAGAGCTGGCAGAAACAGCCTGATCAGTTCTCATGCAGGCGGAAAAACCAGGTGGCGGCTTACTGGTCATGGTAAATCCTGGTGGGGTCATGTTCTGAGTCCTAGATGCTATTATTTATAACAAATGGATTAAACAAAAAATTTTATTAAGATGATAAAAAAGTACACATCTAAAAAGATTTATCCAATATTGGGCAAGTGTGAAACATACCCTGATGTTGGGACCTGAAAAAACTGTCTTTGTTCTCGGAAGAATCCTGAAGAGCAGAAAAGTTCAGTCCTTGACCAATGTTGCTAGAAGGAGATACCAAGTCATTTTGTTGACCAGCAAATTCATGTTCCTTTGCAAATGAAAATCTCGATTGATCATTATTCTGAATATTCCACGAGGAAACATGCCGTCCATCTCTTGCTACTGTTCGAGGGTAATCTAAATTATCACCATCTAAATCGAGAGACAAAATATCGGATATTATACTATTTTCAAAAGCAGCAAAATTTTCGTCATTATCCACCAGTGTATCATCATTAAGTCGTCTCAAGTGTTCCACAATTTCTTCATTAGAAAAAGAATTAGACCCTCTGTATATCCTATCTGATTTAGCAGAACTTTGAAATTTCTTCTCATTATATCCATCATTGAATACCGAATTCGTATGAGGAGCAGGTACACTATCTTCTTCATCCACGTAGCTTCTTATATGACTATGATATTCAGTATGCCACAAAGAATTATCACTATACTCTTTAGTGGTATCAACAGGATAACAAGTAACGCATGAACCAGTATGACCTGATCCAATAGACTCCTTCGATCTTTGATCATCATAGGTTGGTGAATGAACGAGTTGGCTGGGAGTTGATGATTTCAATAGCACTGAATCTGAGCTTTCAGTCTCAATATTCAATCTCTGGTCTCCGTCTCTTGAGTTCACATCTTTATCGGAACTTGAATTAGATGACTGCCCAACAATATCTACAAAAGTTGTCATTTGTTTGGATGATCTGACAGATAGGTGATCGCCTGAAGCTACTGCCGCATAAGCTTCATCCTGAACAACAACATCATGAAAAGATTAATATATTAGGTATGCCATTAGAAGTCAGACCATCTGTGTACACGGGCATAACAGTATATCTCTTACTTTCAGTCCATTGTCATACACACGAACCTCAGCTGAAGTGTTGTGGTTATTTAACCGCCCAATTACAGGCGGTGGCAGCATACTCCCCATCCTTCTATGTAAATATTGGGTGGCACCAACTATTTCCTGAACCCTATTTCTGTAAAGAAGATTTTGAGCCAAACGCCAATGAGGTTGGCACGATAGAAATACAGAAGCATTTATATAAGAGGCTTTATTGGTAAAAGTTTCGGAAAATCTCAAGCTTTTACCTGTAACTTGCTAAGCTTTGGAAATGAACTAGTATAAAAAGAAAAATGAAAACAAAATAGAAACAGAAATCATGAATTTAATACCTAGTATGAACTGCAGCTACTTCGTCTTTACCAAAACTATCTTCTTCAGCACCAAGAGTATGCAAATATAAACACGCGGGATTGTTGCAAGGCTGACAATCAAACAAGAAATGTACATCAATGTATTCCTCAATTTTGAACTACAATTGCCATACAAAATCAATATAAAATTGGGATTTGATGCGCTCAGCATCTCATATATACCGTATTTCTCAACCATGCATGACAATACTTTGCGGTCCCAAATGATGCTCTGCAAAATAGAATTTAAAATGGTAAGTGATAATGTAAATGCACATAATTAAATGTGAGATAGTAGAAGGTGATTTGCTTACCTTAAAAGCCTACCATCCAACACATAACCATGCACAGACTGAATACACGTGACTGCTTCTTCCTCTTTTGAGTAAGTAATATATCTGCAAGCATTGAAGAATTAGAATCGTAATAGGATATTTATCACAAGAAACGATGTACAGAAAGGGAGCCATTACGTACACACTGCAAGTATCATTGATAAGCTGCTGTAGGGTCCCACCTGACGTCCGAGATAATGAAACCTTTGTTACTTTTCCATATTGGCCAAAATAATCTTTTCGCTGCAATAGCTGCACCAGAAAGTATCATATTATTAACAATAACTAAAACCTGGAAAGAAAGGTAAAGTTCCATAATTATGAAAACAGAACATCACATAAGCGTGAAGCGAGAAGGTTGAAAAGCACATACATCTTCATCAGCAAGCTCAAGTGGCAGTCCAATGATATATGCCATTCTTCGCTGAATTACTCGAACATTGCTAAGGTCCTTCCTTCCTTCATTTGGTTTCGATTTTGCCTTTTGTAGTTTTTGTTTTCGACTTGAACTATTGCCAGACACCCTATGTGAAATACTATAAATCAACATCTTCATGTAACATTAAAACTTATGGATATTGGAATGTATTGTAACCTTTGAAAATTTGCTTCCAATCCTACAATTCTATCCTTATCATAAGGTGTGCGACATGCAGGACACCGTCCTTCTGTCGCATCCTTCTCTGCCATGTCCATTATGTGATGCCAACACCAAACGCACACCTGCATTGGTAGGGTAACAGGGTCGATAACCACATAATACAAATTCGATAACCCAAATTGAACAGAAATGATGTCATCGTTACGGAAAGAAAACTCTATTCCAGCTAGTCCACCTACGTTAACAAAGCAACAGAGCAAAAACAACGTACACTTTTTCAGCTTCAGGTATCCAATCAGGCTAGCCTAAGATAATAATTGATGCCCTTTGCATTACTCAGTTGGAAATGAAGGTTGTTCTTATTAAAAAAGTATTTGATATAGCCCGCTTGACAATACTTTTTAATTTCTCAAGGTGACAACAATCGTAGTGAACTCGACCACTTCAACTTCGACACGATGATATTAATTCCTTTCAAATTGTGACACAATGGCATTAATTCAAGTCCTAATAGTATAGGTACTCTATTAAAATTTTAAACTAAATATAGGGACTAAAGAAGTCACGCAATTCTGTTAAGTGATACATCAACTAATTTTGCCAAATTATGAACATAGAGAAACAATTTTAGCATAACCTACATATAAATATAAAATAATAATAATAAAAATATAAATAACAAAAATAAAAACTACACAACTAATCAAACAAACAAAGTTAAAACCCAAAATTCAGTCGAATAACTAAAAAAAACCATACCTCATAACCACATTTACAAGGATTCAACTGTTGATCAGTCCAATCCATCTCTTCAGCACACAAAGGACACCTTTTCTCTTCTTCATAACTCATAATTCCACTGCAGAAACACATAAACAAACAGTAATCAACATCATTCCTTTTCTCACTAACCATATGCACATACATTCACCAACAAAGCCCTAATTTCCACACACGCAACACAATAAACCCTCAAATTACACCATAAACCCACACAATGAAAACACTTTTCTGATAATTAACACAGAATCGCACTCTAAACCCTAAATATCTGTCATTACAGCATCGTATGTACACCGTACACTAAAAAAACATATATGTTGATAATAGGTATCACATTTTGCAAATACTTAGGGTTTTGAAACTAAAGCAGTACAAAAAGCAGTAACAGTATATACTTACAGTGATTGATACAGAGAATGATCAATGAACACAACAGCAAAAAGAACTGCGAAACGGAATCGATGTATATAGAGAGAAGAAATGAAGCGAATACTAAAACTTACGAGTACGGCATAAAAAATGAAAGCCACAGGATTGAAAGGATTTTATTTTTTTGTTTATATGAAGATTGAGGGTTTTTATATTATTTTTATTTTTATTTTATTTATTTTGGGCTAAAGTTATTTTTATTGCCTATTTTATGCTACGCTTTTGTCTTTTAGTTAGGGTTTACTTTTCAGATGAAGATTTAATTGGTGGTGACTCGATGATGGATCACGAAAGGGGGTTTAGAAACCTTAAAATGTGGTTTTTTGTATGTTTAATTAATGATAATGAATTTAAATTAAGTATTAATCCGATTCGAAATAATGTCCGTAAAAAAAATATATATACAGTTTAATAAAATATAGGGTATGTTTGGTAAAGTAGCTGTAGCTGTAAGCTATAAGTTGTAGGTTGCAGCTTTATTTGTATAGAATTGTTTGACAAGCTAGCTGTAGTTATAGCTTTTAAATGTAAAAAGACATAAAAAGATATCAATATAATAATAAATAATAAACATAGATAAAAGTAAATTTAACAAATAATATTAATTATATAGGTAAAGTACTTAATTGATTGGATAACATAAGAGTCAATTTTTCATATAAAAATAAAATTGAACATAATATGCTCCTCATAAATCATTGTCGACGTGCATTCCATATTAATGTAGCAATATCATAACGGATCTGTCTCATGTCACAAGATGTTCCTTCTGATAAATTTTCGTTGTTTAATTGAGATATATGAACATCAGGAAGTTCATCGCGTGGTATATAGTTTGGATGTTCGTCATACACGATAAACATCATATCTTCTTCTGAACTATTGTGAATATAGTTGTGCAACGCAAATGCAACAATAATAACATCAATTCGTGTATGCACACTAAATTGGGACATTCTGTCGAGGATTCTCCACCGTTTCTTTAAAATCCCAAATGACCTCTCAATATAACTGCGTAGAGATGAATGAGAATGGTTTTTTTTTCCCTATGGTCGAAACTCAGATCTAAAAGCAAAGGAAGTGCCTAATTGGATAGGAAATCTGTCTCAAAAGCAATACCCCGACGGGGCATGTTATTTTAGATGGTTCTAATTGTGGGCGATAGTCTTCAACTAGGGGGATCCGGAGTTTCCGAAATCTATACTAGTTTGCCCAGTAATGTTGTGGACAGCCATGAATAAGATAAAAGGAATTAATGCCCGTTTCGTACTGCACTTTCCGCGGAGGCTTCTTGCATGTTATTTGGCGGCTCATTCTGAAATTAAGATTTATGATATCTTATTTTTGAATACGGAACAAGATATCCTTTCCTATCGGGATATCCTTTATCAACCAAATAATATCTTCTTGGTAAAAAAGTTAAATAGATAATAAGTAGATTATAATTTATATATATATATATATATGTATATGTATGTATGTATGTATGTGTGTGTGTGTGTGACCTAAAAATAACATAAAGTAATTTAATACCTTCAGGTGGATGTGGGAAGTTCATTAATGGCGTGTTAATTGCATGAACAAAAACACGTGTGTCGTGTGTTGATCCCTCCGAACCAACCGATATAAATGTAAAGCACATATTGAAATCGCAAGTTGCCATTACATTAAAAGTTGGTATTCCTTTTCTACCGATATAACGCAATTGTTTGCTCTCTGGGATGCATGCCTCTAAATGCGTACCATCAATGCATCCAATGCAATCTTAAAAGTCAAAGTTGAAAAATGTAAATGATAAGGAGAGTATGACACATTATAATTTAAACTAAAAGATAAAAAAAAAATATGTACCTTAAAATATGGCATATATCTTGTATCATTCATTATTTGAGGTGGTATATGAAAATTGAATCTTTTGCCTTTATAATGTCACGTGCCAAACCTTGAAAACCTAAATCTCTAGCGATTATTGTCTCTAAAACCCCGTGAAATGCTCTACTGATAGTCTCCCCGGTAATTGGAAACGTTCCATAACATCCATATTAAATACCCCCAATGCAAGCGTATAAAAAAATATCCCTAACTTTTCAAGAGTAGACATATTATCAGTAGACTTTAGTCTATAATTTGATTCAAGTTCTCCACATAGTTTCCTGAACACATCTAGATGCATTATGAATGCATTTACACTACGAATAGGATTACCATTCAAAACACCATGTAGCCAAGCCTCTCCTGTTAGAGGTGATGTCATGCAAGGTTCCTTATGAATATACTTATAGTAGTACTAGGAAACTATATCATTTGTGGTGATCAAATCCAGTAAAAATGCTAAATAAGCCATTTTTCTTATCTTCTTTCTTTTGTTTATATCCATAATAGTCCTATAAGAAGTCAATACCATAAACGCATTATTAAATAACAATAATATCAAATAAAAAATAAACATTCTTAAAATAATATCTCATCAAATAACATTCAAAACTACGTATAGTACAAATACATCAAAATAAAAAATAGCACGCATTTAATAACTATCCAAACAAAAAATGACATAATCAAACACCGAAAGCAAATTAGTCTCAAGATGAGTCATCAACTAAATAGAAAAGAAAGTTTTAGTCATAAAAATCGGGATTTCTCTTACGATGCAGCCAGTTCATTCTACATTCATCATCCTTTATAGTCATAAAAATTCTCTTTTCGCGGGTTCTTCAAATAAATCAATTGCAAACATCCACAATTCATCACCTCTTATCATTAACCCCTTATCTATCAAGTGGTTAATTACACTTACTGTCACACCCGTCTAAGGCGGAAACACGAGGTGCGACGGACGACTAGATCATAACACATTGATATAATAGAAAACACTAAATGCAATTCAACAACGTGTCACGATATCGCCCGACACAAATGGCGACTTGTGCCATGGTCAATCATTACCACGAGTACATAGTCATAACTTCGTAAGAATCAAATTGTCACATTTCAAACAAAGTCTCAATGCAGCCTAGAAGTCTCGCTAAAGCCAGTAAGTCTCAAGCTCCTTAATTCTGATTACCTGAAAAGAAATGCTCAAAAAGGTCAACACAAAGGTTGGTTAATTTCGCAGGTTTAGTTTTGACTCACATAAACAATTATTGTGAAGTAAATATGATAGTAGTAGGACAAATGAAATGAAATGGTACACATAAGTGAAATTAATGCAGTATGATTTCCATGACCATTGTTGCATCACAACGCTTGCTTGATTGACTGATTGATGATATTCACTCATAGATGGATAACCCAAAAGTGAGCTAGGCCGCAGCCCAATAGTATTATTGATATATTGATTGATTGAAGGCCTATTGTCCTTGGTCCCGCAGTCCCAAGACTCAGCTCGAATGTATGTTGGCATTGCCTCAGCGGTGGGACTACACCCCACATGTGCAACAACCAATTGTATGACTGAATTGACTTATCTTACCTCAGCGGTGAAACTAAATTCCACATGTGTAAGACATTTGTACGATTGATTGACTTATCCAGTGTTGCATATAGTTCCACATTGTATGACACATTAATTCACAGTGCACACATTATATATATGTCCAAAAATGAAAAGCACTAAATTCACATGTAAACAGTTTGAAAATAAGATGAGCATTCTTTTTCCCCAAGTGAAAAGTAAAAGAAAATGAAGCCACGAAACTTACCTCAAAAGCCAAGCAAGTAGCGTTCTCAATTTAGTCCGTAAGATGATCTACAAACATATATGTAGGTTACAATTTAGACAAGGCTAAAGGCCTTTCCATCTGTCCAGAAATCGTATTTGCTTGTAATGGCTATTCTTTGATTTTGACAATTCACAATTAATTGTATAATTACATAAAATTCCTATAATCAATTATATCCTACAGATCCTCATATGATCTCATCAAAATCGAAATAACAATGTAGGATGGGTTAGAAGAATATCTTCTGTACATTTGTACTTTCATTCTTCAATCTGTGCTCTTCAGTCTGTGCTCATCAGTCTGTGATCTTCAGTCTATGAACTTCAGTCTGTGAAGCCTTCTGTATTCAATCTTCATTCTTCAGATGATGAATTCATAAGTCTTCAGGAAGAGCATGGCTTTCAGTCTGTGAGATTCTTCAGTCTGTGCAACACAAACTCAGAAACCATTCTTCAGTCTGTGCAGCACAGAGTCAGAAACACAGACTCAGGAATTTCACTAAGTTTCCTGAATACAACTAAGTTAGATTTTGACTCCTCAGATTTATAATGTAGGTTTGATCATTGTTTTTCCCAACAATCTCCCCCTATCTGATGATGTCAAAATCTATTTACAAAAGATAATAGAGAAATAATAAATACTAAAGTAAAGCATAACTTATGAATTTAGACTTATATACATAAAGTCAAAGTCATAGTCAGTTTACAAGAATATTACAATTATTACATGAAATTGTAAATCAAAAATTTAACAATCTTCACTTCTTTCTCTGAGCGTTGATCTCTTTCATCTTTTCCACTTTCCTCTTCAACAACACTTCCATTTCCTTATCAGATTTTTCTTCAAATTCTTGATATTCGAGGATGATTTTCTTGCAGATATCTTCAAATCCAATCATCATCCTGATCTTGGAAAAGTTGTTGAATAACCAGCTGATTAACCTTCTTCTAAATGGCTTGGCTTGAGAATGTTTGCATTCCTTCGGCAGGGCAATGCAATGCAGCAGAGATTCTCCATACTGTCTGTTTTGATCCTGGAAGCACTCTATCCCATTGATATCTCTGTAGCACAGACCTTCAACTTTGTCAGTCTGGACATAGGATCTATCGATAAAAATGATACCTTTAGGTAGAGGATGCTCCCTTCTCTGCTCATTCTCCGTAGATAACCCAACTGACTTCTTCTTTATTACAAAGTTGTTTGCTATGCAGAACAACTTGTATTCTTCTTCTGAGATAAGCCCCAGACTGAGAACTAGCTCAATCAGGTAAGATAGCTCATCCAGAACTTCTTTCTTCAATTCCTTGTCAGTTGCACTCTTCAAAAGATTGGCAATGGATTGCCATTCCTTAAGCCCTAGAGTGTACAGTTCATCCACCCATACCATGTTCTTGCTCTTGGTCAAAGTCAGCTCCAGCTTCAATTTCTGTCCAATCTTGTTCAGATGACATTCTCTAATCTTCTGCTTGAGCTTTGACTTTTGGAAAGTGGCTTGTAGCTTTGGTTTCAGGCTCTCTATCTTCTGTAACCTTGTTGACAGCTCTTCATCTTCCTTGATTTGTTGCTCAACTTGACTCCTTCTGGTTTGAGTCTGTGAACAACTTTCATCTTCTAATTCTTTGGAGAGCATGTCAACAAATCTTTCTTCCTTCAGCTTCTGCTCTTCTTCAGTTAGTACATTTAAGTACTCAGTTAAAGACATACCTTGAGCAGTAGCTTCTTGTTGCAAAAGTTCATCCTGTAGATTTGTCAGTTCAGGATTTCTTGTGCCAGCAGCATGATCATCCACCATCTTCTTGATCTTGCTTAACCTTTCCTGCTTGGATAAGGCAATCTCCTTGCCCTTACCCTTATCCATAACTTCTTCCATGGTAGAGCTTGACCCAGGATAAGTGCTAATCAGGTGAGCACTTCTCCATTGCATTCTATCTTCAAGTTCACTTCTACCCGGAGGCAGTATTCTGGTTGTTGTGGTTGATCTAGTAGGATTAGCTTCAGCTTGGATGGCTTCAGCACTGATGATTAGAGCATCAATGCTTGCTGCTTGTTGTTCAGAGCTCTGAATCTGTGTCTGATGCTGTGTCTCAGTCTGTGCAGGTTCAGAGGGCACAGACTTAGACTCTCCAGTCTTGACTTTTGAGGCACCTTCATCTACACCTCCAAAAGTAGCATCATCTTCATTATCATCTGATCTTCTAAATACCTCAGACTCAGAACTGCAATTAGGATTGATGGCATCATCATTTTCACCATCAGTGTCATGTTCTTCAGCAAGCTTTACAAACTGATCCCAGGTCTTGATCCACTTCATCTTTGGTTGCGAATCAAAGATATTCCTTTCAGGAATCCTCCTGGCCATTCTTTTTGTCTTCCTGGCTCTTTTGATTAGCAGAGGTTGAACATCTTCTTCTTCTTCTTCTTCCCTTGGTCTCTTTAACTCCATCTGACCTTGGGCTGAGATAGTTGCAATTGGGTCTATGTGTAAGACAATGGATGACTCCCCCTGAGTCTATGCAACCATCTCAGTATGTTCACCTGCCTGCAATCCTTCTTGCTCCCCCTCAGTCTGTGCACTCATATTTTCAGTCTGTGGCACAAACTGAGCTTCAGTCTGAGACTTCACCCTAGCACCTTCGGGTCCATCATCTCCATCATCTCCCTCACTGCTATCTCCCCCTAAATCTAAGGGATTATTATTTAAATCTTTATCATTTGAGGTTTTAGCTTCTGCAGACCCATACTTCATTTTCTCCCCCTTATTGACATCATCTACTAAGTTTGAGAGGGTGGTCTGCATTTCATCTAACCTATTGGATACCTTGTCCTCCAACATATCCACTTTATCCACCATAGTAGAGACTAGATGCTTCATCTTCTCTAGCTCTTTCTTATTATTATTGAACTCAGTCTGTACCCATTCAGACAACTTGTTGATGGCAGAAAGCACATCATTAAGTGTACTAGAAGGCACAGACTGAGTCTGGTTGGATGGGTTAGAATTGGGTGATGGTATGTGTTCCTCACTAGACTCATGTTGTAACTGAGTAAGATCACTGGAATCTTTTGGGGTTGCACTCTTTGCCTCACTCTGTGTCCTGTGCATGGAAAAGCGATCATAGGCATTGAGTGGTGTAGTTGTTCCCTCAGATCTAATCCGGTGATAGGATAAGATCTCACTGGGAAATGATTGTGTTGCACCTGTTGCCTCAAACAGTCCCTGGTGTAATGGAACAGTATCACTGGCAACTGATGTGGAAGTTGGAATGCCCTCACTAACCATCTGGTGATAAGATGGTAGTTCATCAGGCAAAGAAGAGGAGATCTGTACCTCAGTCTGTGACATGACTGGGGTATTGGCGATCTGTGCAAAGGGGTGTAAGAAATGACTCACTGGAATGTGAACTAGTACAGGACTAGTGGTCATTATGGGTTCAGCCATTGTGAGTGGGGTAAAGAGGGGGGTGGTAGTGCTCAGGATTGGAGCATCTTCTTCAATGCATACTACAGGGGTCAGTGTAGTAGCAGTAATGTGGGTATCAAAGCTGACTAAACTAGGTGTAGGTTGGGTCAGTTGGGTAGCCATTGGCACCACAGACTCTAGCAGAGCTGCAGTGGAATGGACTACAGCACTGGAAGGTGTTCTATTGACATCCAATTCCATGGATGATGATTCCACTTGTGCTATACTTTTTGGGGTTGAGTCTGGTGATTCTTCCAGAGTGAGTGGTGACTCATCTGGGTTGGGTTGTTTGTGACTCTCTTTTGTGGGTGAGGATGGGCTAGGATAAGAAGGTTGATCTATATCCATGTCCTCAGATGAAGAAGAAGTACTACCTGTATCTTCTGTTGAAGATGGAACAGACTCAGGAATTTTTGAGTTTGACTCCAAGTGCACAGACTGAGTTGAGTCTGTGTCCATGGAGTCTGTGTGCTCTGCTTCAGCCACACGATCTTCTACAGCCTGGGTCTCAGTACCCTCACTATCACCTGAACTATCACCCTCCATAGATGCAGAAGCAACATATGGGTGATCAATCCATTGCTGCATAGCAGCAGTGATAGGTGCTCCAGAAAGTGGAACCGGATGGTTGAACACTTTATATGTGAGCACAGGTACGGGTATATCTGCAGTTTTGTTATTAAAAGACATATACACAGACCCAGTAAATCTGGATTGGATGCACAGGGAGAGTAACCTTATAAAAGGTACATTAAAAATTCTCTGTGACTCATTCACTAGTTTTAAAAGTTCTTTAAAATACAACTCTGCAAAGTTGATGTTTAAACCTGTGATGAATGAGCTCAACAGTTGAGTTTCAAACTCATTTAACTCCCCTGTGCTACCAGATTTTCCTCCTAGACTTCTAATGATGCCAGAGATTAAAAATTTCCATCTGGGGGTGAATCCTGACATCAAGATGGTGCCCTTTTCTTTGGTATATCCAACCAAAGTAAGAGAAGCCCTTGCTGCTTCTTTGGTTGGAATGGGTTCAAAATTATTTCCCAAAGGCAAGTCTAAGACATTCCTAATTAGCTCCTGATCAATGGTAACTGCCCGTTTACCATGATCAATAGTTCCAGTAATTGCAGTATTGGTACTATTTGAGGAGCAAGTATACCACCATTCCATTAAAAAATGTGGGTATAGTTGAGGGACTGAGTTAAAGAATGCTCCCCTTAATGGATGAGCAGACATAAAAGCAGTTAGTTTCTCAAACCCTTTATTCTTTTTAGAGTCAGGAATGGAAATGGTAGCTACTTGATTATTTATACAGAGTTTTACCTGTTTACCCTGTTTGAAGGGTTTAGCCGCAGTGATGTTGGCAGGTGCCGTGTAAGCCCATTGATCAGCCATTTTAAATGAAGAATTTTTGAGATTGATTTCGAAAATGGTTGAGCGATGTAGGTTAGGGCTTACAAACTCTGTGTATTTTTGGTTGTGCAAGTACAGGTGAAGAAGAAAGGGGAAAACGAAAATGGGTATTTGAAGAAATTAAATTTCCGTTAAATGGGACCCACTTGACGGTTTATCCCTTTTCTCTGTAACAGTAACGCTGAGGCACGTGCACTTTTTGTATTGAGCAGATAAATAGACAACAAGCGCCAAAACTTTTAATGATTATTACCATAAAAATGGTTTTAGCATTAAATGTAAAGATATTGTTGTTTATTTATTTTTATTAAAAAAAATAAAAATAAAATAAAAATAAAAAGGTTGTGCCGACAGTGGTAACAGATTTATATAGCTAACAGTACTAACTTGTGAAAGCAGTACTAAAAGAAAATTTTGCCAGCAGTGGTAACAGATTGATATAGCTAACAGTACTAACTTGTGAAAGTAGTACTAAAATTAATTAACAGTGGTAACTTGCGAAAGCAGTACTAAAATTAACTAACAGTAGTAACTTGCGAAAGCAGTACTAAAATTAACTAACAGTAGTAACTTGCGAAAGCAGTACTAAAATTAACTAACAGTAGTAACTTGCGAAAGCAGTACTAAAATTAACTAACAGTAGTAACTTGCTACATTAAGAGTGTTAATTGTACCAATCTTTACCAGCAGCATTAAAAAAAAACATATCAGTATTAACCCAGCAGTACTAAAAGTAACTAGCAGTATTAATACTAACAGTGCTAAAATACTAATTCATGAGGGTAATATTAAAAAGGCTTATCAGTATTAACCACCAGTACTAAAAGTAACTAGCAGTATTAATACTAACAGTACTAAAGTACTGACCTTATGAATTAATAAAGCACAAAAATAGAGGGTCTAGTCTGAATGAATATGGTTAGTCTGTGTAGCTTAATCTGGAAGAAGTCACACAGACTGAAACATATAATTAGTCAGACTGAGAGAAAATAACATAAGTTGTAAAATCTTTTTGGTATTTTCTTATAAAGTATGTACAAATATATCTCTTAATCTGTGCTTTTTGATTGTATGTAGCTGAGAATACAGTTATACAGATTGAAAAGCAGACACAGACTGAGAATTGAATCATACAGATTCAAGGTTTTACTAGGGGTTGAGCATTCCTAGTTGACCAAGCAGATATAGGAATCTATCTTCATTAAGAGGTTTAGTAAAGATATCTGCTAGTTGGTCATTTGTTGGCACATATTTGAGAATCACTTTACCTTTCTCAGCACAATCTCTGATAAAGTGATGTCTGATCTCAATATGCTTTGTCCTGGAGTGAAATACAGGATTCTCAGTGATGGCAATGGCACTTTGGTTATCACACATGATTGGAGTTTTTGTAAACACCAAATCATAGTCTGCTAGTTGATGTTGCATCCATAGCAATTGAGCACAGCAACTACCAGCAGCCACATATTCTGCTTCTGCAGTGGATGTAGCAACAGAATTCTGTTTCTTGCTTGACCAACTGACTAGTTTGCCACCTAGCAGTTGACATCCACCAGAAGTGCTTTTCCTGTCTAATTTACAACCTGCATAATCTGCATCTGTATATCCAATTAGATCAAAACCAGAGTCTTTGGGATACCAAAGACCCAGGTTAGGAGTACCTTTTAGGTACCTAAAAATCCTTTTTACAGCTTTTAGATGCGATTCTTTAGGTTCAGATTGATATCTAGCACACAAACATGTTGAGAATATGATATCGGGTCTACTTGCAGTGAGGTATAGTAGAGATCCTATCATACCTCTATAAGTGGTTTGACAGACTAACTTGCCAGACTGATCTTTATCCAACTTATCTGCAGTGCTCATTGGTGTTTTCATAATTGAACAGTCCTTTAAAGAATATTTAGTAAGTAGGTCATTAACATATTTACCTTGGTTGATGAAGATACCATCAGGTTTCTGATGTACTTGTAGACCAAGAAACTATGTTAATTCACCCATCATACTCATTTGATACTGTTTTGACATTAAGTTTGGAAACCATTTACACAATTTTTCATCAGTAGATCCAAATATAATATCATCAACATAGATTTGGACTAGTATGACATCTGCCTTGTTCCTTTTGAAGAACAAAGTTTTATCAATTGATCCTCTAGTAAAGTCATTACTAAGAAGATAGGATGATAAGGTGTCATACCAAGCTCTTTGAGTTTGTACACCAGAAACATAATCTCCAATTATTTCTGTAATTGGATGATACTTGTGTTATTTGATTCCTAGAAATGATTCATCATTGGATGGTAAATCATTCTCATTTGGTGGAAGAATAGCAGGACTGAGTTCTGCATCATCTTCTACATAGGGCAAGTCTGAGTCTGTAGAATTCACAGACTGAAAACTACAAGACTGAACACATGTATCGGAAGAATTTGAATCTCTGGACACAGATTCATCTTCTGTTGATGAAGGTACTGTCATTGAATGAGCAGGTTGAGCATCTTCATTATCACTTTCAGAGTCCTGTTGTCGGTTAGCAACAACTGGGATTTGAGATTCAGATCCCACAACAGATAAATCTTCCAATAAATGAACATCAGACTGAGAAACATGTTCATCATTAGCAGAGGAAACATCAAAGGTGACATTGATGGTTTCTTAAATTTTGTTCCTTCTGTTGTTGTAGACTCTGTAGGCCTTTGAAATAGATGAATAGCCAACAAAAATTCCTTCATCAGACTTAGGTTCCATCTTTGCTAATTGATCTCTTTGATTGAGAATGTAGCATTTACTTCCAAAGGTCTGGAAGTAATGGATGGTTGGAACCTTCTTGTGATACAGCTCATATGCAGTTTTGCCATGCCTTTTGACCAAAATAGATCTATTTTGGGTATAACAGGCAGTGTTAACTGCTTCTGCCCAAAAATAAATCTTCATTTGACCATGGCATAACATGGTTCTTGCAGCTTCTATGAGTGTACGATTTCTTCTCTCAGCAACACCATTTTGTTGAGGAGTTCTGACAGAGGCAAAGTTTTGAATAATGCCTTTGTCAGTACAGAATTCAATGAGAGTAGAATTCTTAAATTCTGTACCATGGTCACTCCTGAGTTGCTTGACATGTGCATCTTTCTGCAATTCTTCCCTCTTGATTAGATTAATAATCTCTTCAGGAGCATCACTTTTAGCCTTAAGAAAGATGACCCAAGTATACCTTGTGTATTCATCCACAACCACAAGTGTTTACTTCTTTCCACCCAAACTGCTAATGCTCATGGGTCCAAACAGATCCATATGGAGCATATGCAGTGGTTGATCAATTGTAGCTAACAATTTGGATGGAAAATGGTTCTTGGTCTGTTTCTCTAGTGTACATGCAGGACAAAGTTTGTCTTTTGCAAATGTAACATCAGGCAGACCTCTAATCAATTTCTTCTTTGACAGGAGGTTAATATTTTTGAAGTTCAGGTGGGATAACCTCCTATGCCATAGCCAGCTTAGTTCTGGCACAGACTGAGTATAGAGACAAGTCTCTACATTATTGTCTGCAGAAGAAAGATCCAAGAGATAGATATCTCTTTCTCTTTTGGCAACTAACATAGGTTTGCCTTTGGAATTATAGATAACAGCAGCCTTCTTTCTGATTCTGATTTCACCATCATCATCACAAATCTGGCTTGCACTAAGCAGGTTATGCTTTAATCCCTCAACATAGGCCACCTTTGTTATTCTGATGTTGCCAGCCTTTACCACACCATAACCTTTTATCTTGGCAACAGAGTTGTCACCATATTTGACAGAAGGTCCTTCTTCTTCTACAAATTCTGACAGATTCTTCAAGGAACCTGTCATGTGTCTTGAGCATCCACTGTCTAGGTACCATTTGTTGTTACCCTGCACAAGACAAACAAAATCGATTAGTTACTTTTGGGAACCCATCTTTTGATGGGTTCTTTAGAGTTGGTTGGAGTCAATTCTTTAGAAGTTTTGGTGCTAAGTATGTGAAGTTGACTTTTAACCTCTCTATTTTTGATTTTTTTGTTTGTAGATGACATTTGCTTGATCAAAGCAGCCTTTGGCTGTTTAAGAACGGACTTTGTGCATTTAATACCTTCATGTCCCAGATTTCCACAGTTGTAACATTTTCTGTCCAACATAATGGTCCTTTTGAATTTTGGGTTATTATTTGCACTAGATCCTCTGTTAAACTCTTGTTTTGACTCAACAAATGTTTTAAAATCTGTGGTTAACTTCATTAAGTTTTCACTAAGCAGCTTAATGGTCTCAGTCTGATTGTTAAGATTTGACTTTTGAGAGTCAGACTGAGTGTTAACACAAACAGATTTGGAGTTAAGTTTGCCAGACTGAGAATTGATTTTTCCAGACTGACAGTTAGATCTCACAGACTGAGATCTTTTTAACTCCCTTGATACTGGTTTTATGCCTTTAGATTTGTCATTTGGCATATTATTGTCTGGACCAGTTACAGACTGAGATGTGGAAGGTTCAAACACATTGTAACCTCTCTGTTTATTCTTGATTCCTTTTACCTCTTTTTGTCTTTTTAAAGATGGTACTGTGGGAATATTAACTTTGCCTTTTATAAATCTTTTCTTTTCAAGTTCTATAGTTCTTAAAGATTCATTAGTGATTATAAGTTCAGGTTGTTCAGATTGAGAAGTTTCACGGACTGAGATTTCTGAGTCTGTGTCTTCAGAGTCTGGCTCTGTCTCATATACTAGTTCTTTAGTAACTATTTTTGGTCTAACAAAGGCATTTGTCAATATAACTTTGTTTCCCACAGTATGACTAAAAGTATGAGGTAAAGTCTCAGGTACAAACATAGTAGGTTTTGAGTTTATTTCTGAATTTATGTGACTTTTAAGATCAAACTCATCACCTATGACCGCTTGTATCTGAGCTGGAATCTGTTTGGATAAACAGTCCACATTTTTAAGTGATGAAATACACCAAGATTTACAGATCCTTTCATAATGATCAGCTTTGTTTTTATAAGCTTCTTTTTCTAGCTTGATCTTTTTGAGAAGGTCATATTGAGCATCAAGCTCAAGTTTGTACTGTTTATTTTGGTTTATTTCATTCACTTTTGATTGTAGATCTTTTTGAACTTGACTGAGTTTGGTTTTTAAATCTTGTATTTCCTCCAGTCTTTTCAAAAAATCTACATAGATGTGTTCAAACATTTTCTGTTTTTCTGCATCACTATAGTAAAGTTTAAAATGATTTACATTGTAAGCAGATCCTCTGTCCCAATCTGGATGAACACATGCCTTTTTTGCAAATTTGACATCTTTGTCAACTGGCTCTCTGTGATAGCCATTAAGCACATATCTTCATCATCCTCAGATGATGAAGATTCTTCATCTATCCATTGTTCAACAACCAAAGCTTTCTCTAGTTTCTTTGGTTGTTGCTTCTCTCCAATTTTCTTGGAGTTGAAGTACTTTCTCTTGTACTTCTTGACCTTTTCTTCCCACTTATCTGAACTTGAAGATTCTGCGATCTTCACTCTGCAGTCAGAAGAAATATGACCAACTTGCCCACATTTATAACAAGTAGCTTTCTTAGGATCAAAAGTTGGCCTTCCTTTTGAACCTTTGAATCTTGCTTTTTCTAACCTTTGGGCTAGCAATACCATTTCAGCTTCTAGAGACTCAGCTTCATCATCTGATTCTGAGTCTGTAAGAGTAAGATGGTAATCTGCTCTAACTTTTCTCCTTGTTGTTGCAACAAGGGCAGCAGATGGATCTTTTGCAATCCTTTTGGCATTTAGATCCTTTCTGGCTTTGGTTTCTTCAAAATTTAGTAGAAGTCCAAACAAGCCAGAGAGATCATATGTCTCCAATTTTTCACTTACAATTAATGAAGTGATAACTTCAGAAAAAGTGTTTGGAATGACATCAACAAATTTTGCACAGATTTCAAACTGTCCCTTGATGATATTATATCTTTCTAGATCATTGATTAAGATCTGAAATCTGGTATGAATATCAGTTAATGACTCATTTTGGCCAGCAGAGAAGCTCTCATAATTTCTTATGAGATTCTTCTTCTTTTGGGATTGTACTAAACTTACACCATCATATTGGTCAGTTAGCATATCCCATATGGCTTTAGCAGTTTTGCAGCCAGATATCTTAGCAAAGATAGGCTCAGTAACTGCATTGCCCAGTATGGATTTGGCCTTAAAGTCTAAAGCATATAGTTGCCTGTCTAGATCAGTCCAGGTACTTTTGGCAGTCTCAACAAATTTTTCAGGTGTCAAAATAATACCATTTGCATCTAAAGTTGCAGGAACTATTCTGCCAGGAATAATGGGTCCTTCCTGAATGACTCTAAGCATTTCATCATGAATGCTAGCAAGAAACCATTCAGCTTTCAATTTCCAGTGGGTAAAATTTACACCATTGAAGATTGGAATTCCCTTCCCAGCCATAGCAATAGAAGAAGTCATTTTTCAAGGAAGAAAATGTAGAGAAAATGGGTTTAGATGATTGTTTGATAAACTGGGTTCCTTTGATCGTTAAAGATTAA
Source organism: Gnaphalium uliginosum (assembly GCA_963930675.1). Taxonomy (NCBI): domain Eukaryota; kingdom Viridiplantae; phylum Streptophyta; class Magnoliopsida; order Asterales; family Asteraceae; genus Gnaphalium; species Gnaphalium uliginosum. Next base: position 23,860,402 of record OZ005684.1, on the reverse strand, counting down.
ATCTTTATTTGCTCTGATACCAGTTGTTGGGTCACAAGGTTCTCAAAACTTAGATACAGATTAAATAACAGTTATCTTAACGTGTTAGTTTATATCCAAGTTTATATCAAACAAGTTAAAATTAATCTAGGCGGAAAACAATATTAATTTTGACACAGAGTTTATTATGAATCAAAGTATTATTCACAATAAAGTGTTTGTCTCACACAGATGACAAAGTATTCAAACCCACACAGATGGTTTGAATACGATCCAAGTATTAGTATATTAAGATACAATTATCACTACAAACTTTAACAGTTAGTGTGGTAATGCTTTGAGCCTAAGCTTAAAGGTCTTGTATACTATTTTGCTTTGAGTGCTTGAATTACTTGGATACTTGGATACATAGCAGTGCTTTTTGAACTGCTATTTATAGAGTTGGATGTAACTCTATATTATCCAGCTTACATAATTGTCCAAGGGATAACAGATGCATCTTGGGCAACTTTGCACGCCTCCCTTTTTGCTTTTCTTGGAAACAGAAAAAGCAAAAGGTAAAAGGTTTCTTTGCTGAGAAGAAAACCTTTGTTCGATGTTTGACCTTTCTCAAACATCTTATCAGTTGTATCTAGCCTAAGGAAAGAAGAATATCTTCTGTACATTTGTACTTTCATTCTTCAACCTGTGCTCTTCAGTCTGTGCTCATCAGTCTGTGCTCATCAGTCTGTGCTCATCAGTCTGTGATCTTCAGTCTGTGAACTTCAGTCTGTGAAGCCTTCTGTATTCAATCTTCATTCTTCAGATGATGAATTCATAAGTCTTCAGGAAGAGCATGGCTTTCAGTCTGTGAGATTCTTCAGTCTGTGCAGCACAGACTCAGAAACCATTCTTCAGTCTGTGCAGCACAGATTCAGAAACACAGACTCGGGAATTTCACTAAGTTTCCTGAATACAACTAAGTTAGATTTTGACTCCTCAGATTTATAATGTAGGTTTGATCATTGTTGTTCCCAACAATAACAATGATCTCGATTACTAGAAGTGATTATAGGATTAAAACCCTTTAGTTTGAAGTGATTTGGAGAGAAATTCGACTGAGAATGCGGTTAGGTGCGACTGGAATTCCTTTGGGGTTGGTAAAAATCGATTAGGGTTAAAAAATTGCGAATTTATAGTTGCAGACATCCAATCGGCGGTTGGATTTGCTCAACCGACGGTTGGGCTGACCCGTTTTTGGCCCACGCCTATCCAACCGATGGTTGGGCTTTCTCCAACCGTCGGTTGGGCTTAAAAAATCCAAACGCTCTAAATTTCAAATATGTTGTAGCCCTTTGAGTTCCGGTCGTCTGGGCTATTGAATCAACTCAATCGGAGTCCGGATGAGAGAGTTATGGCCCAAACGGTGCAACCTCGCAGAAAAACTCAGCTTTTATCTTTTTAATGTATTATATTTTTGTTAATTATATGTTATATATTTTTACTTAGATTATTATATAAATATTATGGTATGAGCTAATATTATTATTACTTATGTTTGTAGACTTAGGATCTTATTATCATACGTTCGTATACGTCTTTCGTTCAATAGTTTCCGAGTATGAATGATCAAGTGCCATAGAAACGACACGAAATCTTTATGAGTTTTTAGGAGTCGACACTCATAGAATATCATATAAGTTTACACGATTCAAGCCCGAGATCATAGATTCAGTTTACAGGTTAAAAGTGAGAGTCAACGACAGTCAACTATTCTGATTTGGTGACGGTTGTCACACTTACAACCGCATCAATACTAGACTTACTGCTTTGATTGATTTTAGAGGCTTCTGACTCTAAAATACTCAAAACACGATCTTGTGTAGCACTAGTTTTAGCTATATGCTCCCTTAACATAACAGATCCCGATGATTATCTCCCTTTCCTTTTCATATTAGCGGGTTTCGGCTTGGAAGTCTTATACTTTTGATTAGTGAACCCAAATTGATTTGGTGGTGTTGCATCTTCTTGATGTACCCGATCCCGAAAACGTCCAAAGAAATTGATCGTCTCATCACTGTCTAAGTCTTCTAAATTAGCTGAAACATTGTTATGTACTTGAGTCTCATGTACACCATCATCAAACTTAGCATCATTGTCCTCAATGTTTTCATCAATCTCATGGTTCAAACTACTTGGATCCATTGATGTTGTCACACAATCTATACCACTAGCGACCGCATCACCAAAGAATTTTTCCCATGATTCTTGCAACTCTTTGGATGGTTGTTTTTTGCGAAGTTTTTTGACATTTTTGTCTTCCTACACAATATAATAGTATTGCGTAAAATCTAAAAGTAATAATAATCATAATGATAATAAGGATGATAATAATAATAATAATAATGTGATACGTTATCTTTTGATAGAGTTTTTGTATGTTACTTTAATTTTCTTTTCCCACCAATCAGCATCGCAATCAAGTGTCTTTGTAGACTCATTCCAACCTCCCCCGGTTGCCTTTTTCAACGATATCCATAGATTATAGTCCTTCTTCATGTTATCATACTTGTTTTTTAAAGCTTTGTCACTAAGGAAATTGCGCTCAATAAGTTTCTCAAATTCTGACTGAAGTTCGACCCATTTAAATGGAGAACTTCGACCATTCTTTGCGATACATTTGTTCAGGAATTCACATAACGTCAAAATTGTTTCTTCTGGCCAACCCTCTCTCTCTCTTTCTTTTCCGTTACGTTAGTTGGGGTCATCTATCCACATAAAACACACGTAAAAAGCAAGCAAAATCATCAGAAATAACCTACTGTCAGGAGGTCAAATATATCTATATAATCAATCCATAACTACTTCCTTTGCAAAAAAAACTAATTACTGTCAAAGCTCCATCACTTTACTACTATTGATCAATTTTGATTTAGTCTTCAACTGAGAACACATAAACATGTTAAAGTGCAAATAAATTAATAGTCGAATATCAAATAACATGTAGGGTCCCAAATAAATACATGCATATGCAGCATGTATGGATGTCATATAGTAAAATCCTAAATTACTGGTTTTTTATGTAAGCATGCAAAACAATAAAATATATCACCCATCAAAGAAAATTTATCATACGAGAGCTATCTTAACTACATAAAATTATCATAACATTAACTCTAACGCTAACAGAAATTGAACATGACGTAACCTTATCCGCGGAATCGAAACTTCACAGGAAAACAATTACTACGATATATAAGTACGTAAATTGGTAACTTGTACCAATTGCAAAACATAAAATTATCAACTAATGTTGTTGCTGCTGTAATTAAATAAGTAGTCATATGACTAAATACCACACTTGCTTGGTGCAGGGGCTCATTAGGTTTCCTCTGTAAATGTAGTATTCGGTAATTTACTATTTTGTTGAAGATCAGATGAATACAAATCAAAATATTTTACTGTAAATTTTAGCGAGGGATTCAAAGTATGTTACAAGTGGTGCGTGTATACATCAATGTATTAGCATTATTCAGTTTTGGTTTGGCACCGCTTAACATTAATTTTCAGGTTGAGAATGTTTGTAAACTTAAAGGCTTCATATTTTAATCAAATTGTATCAAGCTCAATAAACTTGAATCTTTCTCAAGCAAAGCTCGAGTTTGAGTCAGCTCATTCGCAACCTAAACACACATTATTTACACATTATTTATCTTGATGCAGAAATAAAATTAAAAAGAGAAAAAAAAAATTATTTACGGTTCAATGAAACGATAATATACAGGGTTCTTTTACATGATCAAGGGAGAGTTAATATATACAACTAAGCAGATACCGAAATTTCACACGAAACAATTACTACGATATATTGTGAATTATGTAATCAAAAATTAGAGAGAAAAATATAAAATTGTACACTGAGATCAATTTGGTTGTACGTGGTGGCTGCCAAAAGATGCCGAGAAAAGTTTATAAAAATATGACTAGGTAGGGTTATGGGTATTATATATATATATATATATATATATATATATATATATATATATATATATAAATAATTGAGAGAGGGGTATTTTTGTAATTGTGTCCTTAAAAGCTCATGTATTTTTTTGAAATGTTACTTTTTCTAGCTTTAAAATTAGAGCTTTTAGTTAATTTGTAAAGCTACAACTACTACATATCAAACAAGAAGTTTTTTTTTTTTTTGACTTTTTATTTTCAAAATCAAAAGCTAAACTCCAAAAAGCTTCGTACCAAACATACCCATAATCATTACACTTTTTGTTAAATAACGGTTATACCATCTTTTAAGTTTTTATGTCAAATACAGCGTATTGATAAACTTGCAATTGTGAAAAACACTTTTGTACTTAAACTTTTGTATATTCTTGATAAAAAAAAAACTTAAAATTTTTTGGTGGATTTAATCCCACCGAAAATTAGTCAACAAAATCTTTTCAATCATCAAAATTTTCAACGCACACTCAAAATTTAGCACTAATTTTTCCCACTAAATTATCAAATTAATAGAAATGATTTACAGTAACTTCAATATTTCATGCAATTTGTCAGTTTAGTTCAAATTTTCCCTGTTTCATACAATATCACTTTACACTTTCAATACCTACTAAAAATGGAAAAATCAACAAATTCAATTACTTAAATAAAACAAGTAACTTACAACGTCAAACTATATATCAATTCTTATTGCAATGGAGAATTAAAAAGAGGTTCTATAAGTGATGTACCGGAACTACTTTGTGTATCCAAACGCACCTTAAGACGAATTTGGCATCAAGCTAATTTTCTACTCGATCATGGATTAGCGGTTGATTTATCGCCAAATATGTCAAATGTTGTCGGACGTAAAAGAGTACAAATAAATTTCGATCAAATTTCACAGCTTCCATCACGTCTTCGAACCAACCTACGGTCACTTGCTAAATCAATAAATATTTCAAAGTCAACTATGCAAAGACAAATCAAGGAATGTGCACTTAGGCCACACACAAATGCCATAAAATTGGATCTTACCAACAACAACAAAGAGCACGATTAGAATTTTGTTTATCTATGGTGAGCCAATCATTGTCAAGTTCAAGTCCGGCAACTGGTTTTACATGCCAAGACCTTCGAAACGTTACTATCTAGTGCCTGGTGAGAAAGAGCCACTAAGAACATGTAAAAGTAAAAAAACTATCAGCAAGCTTATGCTTCTAGCCGCCGTTGCACAACCATGATTTGATGCATTTGGAAATGAAGTCTTTTCGGGAAAGATCGGCATCTTCCCGCTTACCACATTAGAACCCACTAAGCTTTCAAGCAACAATCGAGTTGCGGGAACAATGGAAACAAAGCCTATCTTATCCGTGACTAATAAGTAACAAGAGCATGGTTAATAGAGAAGGTTCTACCGGCTATAAGAGGTAAGTGGCCACAAAGTTATACGGGTCCAATATTTATCCAACAATAGGGAGTTTCTTGAAGCATCATCTCATGATGGATTTGATATACGACTCCATGTTCGTTCAACCACCAAAAAGTCCGGATTTAAATGTGTTAGATCTTGAATTTTTTTCTACCAATTCAATCACTTCAAAAACAAGTCATTGGGTAAAATTGATGAGTTGGTTTTCGCGGTTCAAACTTCATTTGATAAAATGCAAATCGCATAAGCTAAACAATGTTTTCTTAATTAACTTTACAGACGTGTATGAAGGAGATAATGGAAGTCTGTGGCAGCAACAACTACCAAATACCACATGTTGGTAAGGGTAGATTGGATCGACAAGGTAACTTGTCATTGCAAATCGAGTGTGAATAAAATTTGCTAGCTGAAATTGTGTCGTATTCGGCTTCGTAAATAAACATGAAAGACATTGCACTATATAAAAAGGTTGCCAAGTTGATGAAAAAGATCCCTAATATTCTATGTTGTTTTGTTAAATCGAAATCGAGAAAATTATATAAACCGTCTTTTAAGTTTGCAACAAATTTCATTAACAGTCATTTACAATTTTAAATTACACCAATTATCCTTTATTTTGAAACTTGTTACGCAAACAGTCATTTAGACTAACGATTATTAACTATTCGTTAAAAAGGACCATGTGTGATATTTTTGAATTTTTTTTATTCCTTTGAATAATATATAAATTAAAGTTAAGATACATTATTAAATGCACTGAACATCATTTTTATCTTTCTCATTTAATTTGACAAGTCCATAACCAAATCCGGTTTATATATACCACTTAAACATTAGTATTTTAAAGTCCACCGTCCAAATCCACTATCATTTTTCAACACCCAACGACCCTTCATCACCTATCATCTTTTTGGTCACGACTTTGGTAGCTACCACCTCTTATCTTTTGCATCTGTTCCATATTTGAAAAATATCTCAAATGAAAACCCTAATTAAATATGTGACTTGTAATCTTTAAGACACGTATGTATGTTTGGGTGATGAAAGATGTTGATGGATTTGGGTAGTGGACTATAAAATATGATGTTTAAGTGGAGACGGAGATCGAATTTGGTGATAAATTTGCTAAGTGAAATGGTAAAGATGAAAATGATGTTATGTACACTTAATAATATATCTATATATATTTTATAATTTATAATTTATCATTTATATTCTACTCAAAGAAAAATAAATTAAAAGAATAAAAAATATGATACATAGTCATTTTTAACGAATAGTTAACGGTCATTAGTCTAAATGACTGTTTGCGTAACAAGTTTCAAATAAAGGATGACTGGTGTAATTATAAATTATAAAGGACTACCAGTTAAATTTGAGACAAATTTAAAGGATGATTTGTGTTATTTCTCCATCGAAATATGTGAACCGTTTTAAATCTAGTTAGCACTTTCACGGTTGGTTGTGATTTAATTTAGTTTATTGTTTTAATTAGTTTGTATTTTGTGCATAGAAAGTGGTCTTTATTACATATGACGGTAAAATAGAAAATTGAATCAATTAAACCCATCTAATTTTGGAATTGGAAAATAAATTTGGGACGAACAAAGAAAACATTGAGGGAGTAATACTCAATTATACAGCACTCACTTCGTTTGATGACGGGATCATTGAACTATTTAAATATAAATTACTTAAAAGTATGGAACAAATGGCCACTATAAATAGAAATGATCAAAATTTCCACTCTAGCTTATACTTCTTCATCCAAGGTCTCTGATTCAGAAGAATCATACAAAACCAAATTTTATATATTAAATTAAATTAAATGGTGATGATTGATAATAGGTGATAACATCAAATAAATACATATTTAATTAATAATATTTCTTTATTTTTGATACATTTATATTGCATTTATATGATTTTAGATACTTAATTCGTTCATATTTGCAATTAGGTGTATTTATGGCTTGAATCTGAAAAAATTGGAAAAAGGACTTAAAACGAAGAAGAATTTAAGAAAAAAGATTAAAGTGTAAAAAGGAAGAAGAGTTGAAGCTGGACGCGAATAGAATATTCTGGAACTCGAGTCCAACCGCCGGTTGGAGACCAACGGGCTTTAAGTCGGTTTATCGCTCAAGCCCAACCGCGTTGGAAGTCAGTTTACAAATCTATAAATAGAGTCATTCACCCGGCCTTTAACCATACGAAATAATCAAAGCCTAATTCGACTTTGGGGTTTAAGAAGGGGTTTAAGCACGAATTTGGAGCGAGGAAGTTTAGGGTTTGAAGGTTTTCAACCCTCGCAAGATAGTTTGGGTTTTCGGTTTGTTTTTCAATTCTTATTCTTTTTAAACAATGTTATTTTGTTTGAGTTTAATTATGAAGTCTTTTATCGTAGCTATGAGCTAATTTTCTATTGTGTTTACTTAGACAATAAAACCTAGATGAAGGTTTAATGTGTGTTTACATTGGAGTATTAATTTTATGAAGTTTATTATGTTTATCCGAAAGATCCATCTTATTTATTTGATCTTTAATTATTACTTAACGTGATTAATCAACATTTTCTATAACGCAGTCTTGTCTAGGTTTATTAGTTATCTGCAGTTGTTTAACTTGTTAAATAGTTGTGGCTTGAAGCTTTAAACGGCAATATGTTAAGAGTAATAATAATTAATGAACATTATTTAATGTAACAATTGTCAAACGACGATTATTAGATACTTATTGATTCAAGGTCGCTAGGATAAATCGCAATAAACGGTTGAAGTATTTAATTAAATAAGAATAGGTAGACAACACATAGAAAGGCTTTCTTGTGTATTCATAACGAGTCTTGTGTCTTATCTAAACCTTATATGAATTGTTAACCTGATAAAAGTTACTTTCTACAAAAGATTTATTCACGATAAGATTATCTAACGGTTCAAACATACATAATAACTTAAATCTAGGGTAATAAAGTCTAAGTAAACGCATTCTTTATCCATATTTGTCTTAATCTATTTTTAAATTATTTTGTTTAATTTAAGTTTATATTAGTTTCTTAAATCGTTCGTACGGAACTAAAACGCACCCTTTACTTGTTATTTACTTTTTAATTAATTAATTCAATTTAATACATCGTTCACTATGTTCGACACTCGAATTTACCAAAACTATATTATTATTCGATCGGGTATTCTTGCATGTATTGTGTGATAGTATTGATAATTCCAAAACATAATTTATAACTTTTTAAACGCTATCTAGCACACACCAATAGGGTACCCCGTAATGTAAACAAACTTCGAGTAAATAAAACGCCTAAAATAAGATTGGTAAAATAGATTTCAAAGGAATATTAAGATTCTCAAAATATATCTAAAAAATCCACAAACAATCTAAAAGGAAATATTATATATTCCTTATAGCTCGATACACAATCTAAAAGCAATATTATATATTCCTTACAGATAAGATACAACCTGAAAGGAATATTATGAAATCCATGTACGATCGAAAAAGAATATTGTATATTTTTACAGCTCATATCTTAGCATCGAAGAAAATCTATCATATATCAAATTACATGCATTCATTTAATATAAATAGAACCATGGGGATGGTTCAAGGGATCATCATATTCCCACTCTCACATTAAGAATTAGAAACATCTATAGATAGCATATGTGAGGGAGAAATACATCAATGTCGCATCCCCAAATTTACAGTGCAGCGGAAGTCGGGTCGGGGCGCGATTAATCAGAAATCATTACATAAAGTTACAACGAACGACTTCTATATGAGTCGTTTTGAAAATACATTGCTTTGATAAAATGTTTACAGAATAATACAAATCCTTAGAGTTCGCATCTAGTCCGAGAGATTCTAATACATAACTAATGTTACAAAATAGTAATGCAAGAAAATCTGATGTTTGTAAATCATGCGACTCGAGCTAGAATATCCTGGAGTAATCCTACTCCTGCAGTGAACCTGAGAGATAAACGCTAAAAGGTCAACAATAATGTTGGTGAGCTCATAGGTTTACGTAGTTAAAATCATAGTATGAACCACAAGATTTCAGAGTTTTCAGAGTTGCACGAATGCCAAAGTAAAGTATACTATTGCCATGGGCTCATAGTTCGAAGCTTAACTATAGTTGGTGTCTCCAGTTAAGTTTATAAACCAGTACACTCGGATTACGAATTATTATGCGTCCGTATAGTAGTTTGAGCGACTAACCCCGGACGGCGGACTGTCAGTTCCCGATAAATCTATCCATAATGTTCGCGCTTAGTATTAACGGACTATGATATTTGTTGGAGACCATCGTAGTTTGGTTTAGTTACCCATGCAATCCGTATAAGTGTTTTCAGTACTTGTGTTCATACAAAACAGAACAGTGTATTCTCACCTCAAAGTAAATAAAACAGTAAAAGTAAAAGTGGGGCTATGAGACTCACCTGAGTCTTGAAAGCGAGCGTTTAAATTAATAAACGTATATCCAAAGTGTAACCTTCTAGCGCCCTAAACGCATAAGGTTATAAGTAAGTGAATGTCTCAAAAGATCATTCATGCTAGTTGTCCACTCAACTAGTTATGTCCGAATGTTTGGTTATCGTTTGTGTTTAGAAAACATGTACGACCCATTGGTGACGTTTTGTAATAATAATTCCCGAAGACATTATTATTATGTTTATTTCATTGTGTACTTATAAGAGTATATGTATTGTGTGTACGAGTAGTGTCGCATATAGTATAGTTGTTGTTTCGCGATAACGATCCTTTGTGAAAACATGTTTTTGAATCAGCCTGTCTTATGCGACACAGAGGTTGTGTCGCTGTGAAGTGCTGGACACAGATGTAGTGTCGCAAAGAGTGAAATTCTGATAATTGTGCGACACAAGAATTGGTGTCGCATGTCGAGATTTTAAATAAATGTGAGACACAGGGATTAGTGTCGCAGGTTAGTACTGCTTGTTATAAAAGGCTGCGAAACAAGTTAATACTGTTGGTTTGAAAGTTGCGACACAAAGGCTAGTGTCGCTAAGTTCAAGAAAGTTATCAGTCTGAGCGACACAGACTCAAAATCGAAGAGTTCTGCGACACAAGGTTTGTGTCGCTATGTTCACAAACCGAAGGTTTTACAGACTGAGATCGAGTGTTGCGACACAAGCCGATTTTTGGCCATCTGCGACATAGAGGACCTGATGCATTTTCGTGTTCGGGAACTTGGTCAAATGTGTTCGGTTTGACCGGAAACTTTTACACGACTCTTAAATATGTTTTTAGAACTTATAAAAGTTAGAGTTACGTTTTATGGTTGACCCAAAAGTGTCGTTTTTTAATTTTTACAGAAACAATCCCTGTAGTCATTTTTCCAGAAATTTGGGTCATTTTCGTGGCTCGTTTTTACTAGTCAAAGTGTCGAGATAAATCTAAGAAAAATACCAGTTGTTCTCCTATGTCTTGGCTACTTTCAGTAATTTTTCTAGAATTTTTGGATAAGTCTAAGTATTTTTAATAATTCCATTTATCCTCTGAGGTCCAATCTTGACCAATCTGGACACAAGTTCAAAGATCTAATTACTGAGGAAATTCTACAAAACTTCAGCGAGTATAATCATACTACTTTTAAAGCTAACAAGATTTGTGAGATTTTGGCGAAAACCTCATGTCGTTTGGAGTTGTGTAGCTCGAGTTATAGGCTCGAGAAGTTGGTGCAAAAATCTGTCACCCGAGACAACCTAGCGACACGTTTTTGTAAAATCGTTTTTGGGTATCAAACGGTGTCGAAAAATTATAAAACCACTTGGATCTGAAAGCTAACACCTTAAACTTAATTTTTTTCTTTTGAATCGTCCATTTTCATTAAGTTTTGAGTACGAAACTTCTCCTTGAAGTCGAGCTAAGTTTCTGCATAGAAAACTGTTAACATTTTGTGTTTGTAAAAAATGTTTTTCGACTTTGTTTTTGGACATGATCTTCTTAAATGGACATTATAACATGAAAATAAACATGTTCCAAGTAAAATAGAAAGGAGATAAAGTCTCTTAGAAAGGAGATAAAGTCTCTTACAAAATAGTACCATTTGCATCTAAAGTAGCAGGAACTATTCTGCCAGGAATAATGGGTCCTTCCTGAATGACTCTAAGCATTTCATCATGAATGCTAGCAAGAAACCATTCAGCTTTCAATTTCCAGTGGGTAAAATTTACACCATTGAAGATTGGAATTCCCTTCTCAGCCATAGCAATAGAGGAAGTCATTTTTCAAAGTAGAAAATGTAGAGAAAAATGGGTTTAGATGATTGTTTGATAAACTGGGTTCCTTTGATCGTTAAAGATTAAATCTTTATTTGCTCTGATACCAGTTGTTGGGTCACAAGGTTCCCAAAACTTAGATACAGATTAAATAACAGTTATCTCAACGTGTTAGTTTATATCCAAGTTTTATATCAAACAAGTTTAAATTAATCTAGGCGGAAAACAAGATTAATTTTAACAGAGAGTTTATTATGAATCAAAGTATTCTTCACAATAAAGTGTTTGTCTCACAAAGATGACAAGGTATTCAAACCCACACAGATGGTTTGAATACGATCCAAGTAGTATACAAAGATACAGTTATCACTACAAACTTCACAGTAAGTGTGGTAATGCTTTAGCCTAAGCTCAAAGGTCTAGTATACTAATTCTCTTGAATTTCTTGGATAATAGCAGTGCTTTTTGGACTGCTATTTATAGAGTTGGATGTAACTCTATATTATCCAGCTTACATAGTTGTCCAAGGGATAACAGATGCATCTTGGGCAACTTTGCACGCCTTCCTTTTTGCTTTTCTTGGAAATAGAAAAAGCAAAAAGGTAAAAGGTTTCTTTGCTGAGAAGAGAACCTTTATATGATGTTTGACCTTTCTCAAACATCTTATCAGTTGTATCTAGCCTAAGGAAAGAAGAATATCTCCTGTACATTTGTACTTTCATTCTTCAATCTGTGCTCTTCAGTGTGTGCTCATCAGTCTGTGATCTTCAGTCTGTGAACTTCAGTCTGTGAAGCCTTCTGTATTCAATCTTCATTCTTCAGATGATGAATTCATAAGTCTTCAGAAAGAGCATGGCTTTCAGTCTGTGAGGATCTTCAGTCTGTGCAGCACAGACTCAGAAACAATTCTTCAGTCTGTGTAGCACAGACTCAGAAACACAGACTCAGGAATTTCACTAAGTTTCCTGAATACAGCTTAGTTAGATTTTGACTCTTCAGATTTATAACTTAGGTTTGATCATTGTTTTTCCCAACAGATGTGGTCTGTTGGAAATCGCAGGGAGAGAGAGGAGAAAGGTTGGGAGAGATTGAGTGAAGATGGGAGAATGGTTGAGTGTGAAAGTGAATGAGGGAGTGAGAAGGTATGGTGTAGAGTGGCTGGTTTTAGGGGGGCCCACAAGGATGTGGGTTGCCTAAATTTTGTTCCCCAAGTTTACGTTACATGCGGTGCTCGTTTACCCGTTCGTTTCGTCGTTCGTTTAAACGTTAAACGTTTATCGTTTATGTTTTTCGTTAACGATTTATTCGCGTAAATTTTAATTGAAGTTTTATTTAAAATACTTCGTTTTAAGTTTATAAATTATAATTCGAGTTTCTTTCAGTTGTCGGGCGCGATTTGCGCGTTTTCGCCGCGTACCGTACGTTTTATACAAAACGTATAACGTTTGTATACGATTGTACACTAATAATATAATGTAATTAACTACTATTTAATTATAAAATAGATTTATGTTATTTATGAAAAAGTTTTCACCAACTTTCGTATTTATAGTGTCGGAATCCTTCCGATCGTTTAGCGTAATTACGATTAATTACGTGCGTGTGTATATATAAATATACCAAATGTTACTGTACTTAGCCCTATTTCAAACTAAATATCAATAATGATAATCAAGCTTAGGGTAATTATTACGCCTAAGTGCCGGTTGTCACAATCAACATACTATCTCTTTCCCCAACTCCAAAATTACTCGGTCTTATATTGGGATCAGTGACGTAAAACCCATTACATTAAAATGCAATGTGAGTTACCAATAGGGAATTACCACCCGAGACATTATTCTTCTCATCTTCATAAAAAAAAACCCTACCCCGTTACTAAAATAATCCACTATGTATTTAGTGATACCAGTTTGCAAACCTATGGGTACGGTGCCAACTCATCGTTCCAAACCCATGTCTCGTACATGCTAATCTACGTATCATCAATTGAAAAGGCAAAATCCAAAGAAAAAGACTTCGTTGATGAAACATTAATTGAACTCGTGACTAGATATCTCCGATGAATCCGTAGATGATGAAGAGGTACACACTCTGTGCTACACAACTATAATAGACGATGAACCGCTTATTAGAGGCATAACTACTTCTGTTCAATGGTGGGCATTACCATTAGTAAGGAACAAATCCTCTTCTCACTGACAATGATGAAACGTAAAAGAGAAAAAGGAGCATTCCTCCTTTTTCAACAGACACTTTGGGGCATGTTTACTTTTTTCGGTATTAAGTGATGTTTAGATACAGGGTCTGTGTGGATATACCTATTTTTTTTTTAGAACATGTGTTTTGTTAGTAAATATCGATCTTTTTTGCTCTAAATGAACTAACTTAATAACACTAATGATTGTTTTACAATGTACTAAAATGAAAATTCAATCTTCAAAACATTTTCATTTATACACAAGTTTTTTTTATTTATTTATCTCATGTAAAAGAATTACATTAAATTGGGAGAATATTAGTAATTTAGTGTAATTAACCGATATGATTATTTGACTTGGAAATAAGTTAGGAGGTATAGAGTGTACGCCCATCAAATCAATAACATCCCTGACCCAAAGCCACGTGTCTGATTGGGCATGAGTCTAAAATTAGACTTCCCGAGTCTAAAACAGACATGAGTCTAAAATTAGACTTCGTGAGTCTAAAACTGACATTAGTCAAAAAAATAGACTTCATGAATCTAAAATAGACATGCGTCTAAAAACATACATCATGAGTCCAAAACTGACAGACTGGTCGGGTGACAATATTGACCCGTTTTTCTTGATTGTTGATTGGCATAACTGATAGGACTTTATGATCATTATTAGTTTAATGATCCATGTATAGTAAAGGTCAAGTAACCTCAAAAGAATAATGGAGGACATTATTGGACCATTAATTTCAATAAATTCTATTATGTTTGGATGCTCATATATTGAGAACAATTCACATGAGAAAGAAACACACAACACTAGAATTAGGACATATGAGTAGAGTGTTTGTAACACCCCAAAATTTTTAAAGTAAGTCTAAGTTCTCAGTTGAGCGACACTAGGCTAGTGTCGCAATGTCCAGTGAAATGTCGGCTATTAAGGGTTAATTATGTAATTATATGAGAAATTAAAATTGTCGATTTCGCAAAATGGTTTTAGGTTCCAGACAATAGATTAAGAGGAGAATAAACATTCTCAAATCTTCTATATATATATATATATATATATATATACATACACTTATGAAACCCGGGGATGAATTCTCAAACATTCTACACATATGTACATTCACTTTGTGAGGAAATTTGGAAGTGAAGAAAGCTCTAGATCATCTTTGATTTCAAAAATCCAGAATCAGTAACATCATCATCATCTTGTTCTTGTGAGTATTTGTGTTTATAACCTATTTTTAGAAAATTAGTCAATTTGTGAAATAGTTGTGTAATTGAAGCTTGCAAGATGTTTTGTGATGATATTTGATGCATAAGAGATATTAGAAAACTTGTTAGAATGATAAGATGTCGAATTTGTGAGTTTTGGAAGAAGAAGGTTCGGTTTTTGGTTACAGCAAGCTCGGTTCGCAGCTTGCAGAAGAAGAACTCAGTCTGCGAACTGAGTTTGTCCTGCGAACTGAGTTTGCCCTGCGAACCGAGATTGCCCTGCGAACTGAGATTTAATTTTAAAGCGAACTGAGAATTTTTATAACATGATTAAATTAATAGTTGTAAATTGATATTTAATCAGAGTTAACTAATACGAACACCTCGATAGGTATTTCGAGTATCAAGTAATAAACATCTAAACGTGGTCCTCGAGGTAAGTAGTAGGAATGTAAAGAATTTTATATTTTGATTTTATTTATAATGATGATGTATTGAACGGCCAATTGATGATAATTGTGCCCATGTGATGAGTTGAGTGGCCAATTGCTGAGTGACCAATTGTGCCCATGTGATGAGCTGAGTGGCCAACTGCTGAGTGATCAATTGTGCCTATGTGATGAGTTGAGTGGCCAATTGCTGAGTGATCAATCGTGCTCATGTGATGAGTTGAGTGGCAAATTGCTGAGTGATCAATTATACCTACGTGATATGTTGAACGGGCAATTGTTGAGTGATCAATTGTGTCATATGATTTTATGTTGAGTGCAATACTTAATTATATGATTCATTTTGTATTCCTTTACTTACTAAGCGATGTGCTTATGTGTTATTGTGTAATGTGTTAATAGGTACATTTAAAGGAATGAGAGGCGGGGATGCGGGTAAATAACCCGAAGGCTACTAGTGATGGACTTACTATGCGAGATAGTAAGAAGACGGACTCATAGATCATGCTCTATATTAACATGTGATGTTTTGTGAAAATGATTTATATTTTGTGTTGAACCATGTTGTTATTACTTTATATTAATATATAAAGTGTTTTTGAGAATTAAAAAAAAAAAAAAAAAAAAAAACCCTGGGACATTTCAGTGTTTTAGGTAGACTAATATATTTATCTTTTATAGAGATATATGTATAATTAAATAGCTAAGTAAGACGTATCTAAGTAGAAATAGAATAGATGCATATGGTATTTTAGTTAGATAGATTCTCATATATATAAGGGTGTAAGCTTTTTTAAGGTCAATAGTAATTTATTTACTACATTCTTATATTAGGATGATAGGTAGATATATGTTTATTTATTTGAGGGGGTATATGAAGTATTAAGATAGATAAGTATGATGTTTTAGGTTGATAAATATATTTGTATATTATTCGTACATCTATATATCTATCTATCTTTATATATATATATATATATATATATATATATATATATATATATATATATATATATTTATTTATTTACTATTTTACTACTATCGTTTATAGTTACTACTACTAATTTTTACTATGATTTTTATTAGTATTATTATTATTACTATTATCATTATTATGATAATTGTTATTATTATTATTATTATTATTATTATTATTATTATTATTATTATTATTATTATTATTATTATTATTATTGTGCTTTTTATGCATACAGGTCTGTCAGAGGTGTTCTGGAAGTAGTCTCTTTATCTTCGGATAGGGGAATGACTGTCTGCATCTTACCTCCCTCATAATTCGTCCTCGGCAGGATAGGTAGTGTTGTTGTTGTTGTAAAGAGACACACAACAGAAGATACTCTCTAGCAACTAGGTTCTTGTTTGTTTCCTCAATCAAGAACATCACTCTTTGTCTTATCTCAAAACAGAATTCATGTAACCCAAGACATATAGGGTCGAATTGTTGTTTTCGAAAAGTGATAACACGATTCAAAGTGATATCCAGTCTATTGAAATCTTTACACCGTATATGAGGAATATCCAAACTATATACCACGCGATGAACTTCACGACGTTCATGTATCATAAATAAACATCGAAAAAATTATCAGAAGGAATATCTAGTTGGATGAGACCGATCCGTAATGATATTGCTATATTAATATGGAATGCACGTCAACAATAATTTATGACGAGCATATTAGATTTCTGTTTGTCTTTTAATATTTTTAGTTTTACCTTTATATGAAAAATGACACTTATGTTATTCAAGTGAAACGCCTCATTTTTTTTTACTTAAAAACTCATTCAATAATGTCCCACCACTTTATTATAATGATAAAAACTTGTTAAAACAACCATGTAATGTTTTTAGACTTAAAACAAAGATTTCCTGAAAACTGACAGGTACCCCCCGGGTAAGCAGGGTACCCGCCGAGTAGGAGTTACCCAGTGCAGCAGAGTGTACCCGTCGGGTAAGCACCAGGGTAAAACCAGTACCCACCGGGTACAATGTATACCCGCCGAGTATCCATGTAATTACAACAGACTCAGTTCTTATGCAAACCATTTTCCAGAATTTTTAGCCATAACATTCAACATTCATTTGCCCAGTTTTTGACAACCAAAAACAACACCTTTAACAACCAAATCAACCAAATCCAATTGATCAAATTTCATATAAGCAAATTCATTTTAGTCAATCAAACTTTGCTATTGAAATACATAAAACTAAACTTGACTCAATCATAACCTCAAATAACCTTTTAAACAAGTGATCTAAACTCAAGAATCATAACACTTATGACCAAAACATCATTTGGATCAAAACATAGCTTCTCATTCACCAACTAGTTATATTAACAATCATGACTACAATGACATCAACACTTTAACCATATTACATACTCTCATTTTAACCATCAGTGCCACAAAACATTTTAAGCTTTAACACAAATCCAAACATTAAGTTTTCCTTCAAAAGGGGCGTCCACATATCAGGCATGGTAAAAGAAATTATTTACTACCGAGCAAGTAGCAAGTCCACCACTATTTCCT
Source organism: Gnaphalium uliginosum (assembly GCA_963930675.1). NCBI lineage: Eukaryota > Viridiplantae > Streptophyta > Magnoliopsida > Asterales > Asteraceae > Gnaphalium > Gnaphalium uliginosum. The sequence continues at coordinate 23,842,342 of OZ005684.1, read as the reverse complement.
TTTGGGCTTCTTGCCCAAATTGCCACTTGACCCACTAGGCTCACCTACATGCATCAACAACAAAGGGATAAGCCAACATGCTTAGTAGGTAAGTGAACATAACAATAACATTAACAATAACATGACAACATTAACTATTAAATTAAGGATCCTCAATTTCATACAATTTGACTCAAAGAGTCCATCTCACAGTGTCAAGAACATGGTTACTTAAATACTCTTGTATCTCAATCACCATCCTTGAATTCCACCATTAAAGGGTACTCATTAAATACTCTTGTATCTTAATCACACTGTTAGTTCTTAAAGGTCCCAAAACTTAGATACGGATTAAATAACAAGTATTTAATACATTAGTTTATATCTAAGTTATATCAAACAGGTTAATTAATCAAGGCGGAAAACAAGATTAATTAAAGCACATAATATATTATGAATTAAAGTTTTATTCATAATAAATGGTTTGTCTTATAAAGAAGACAAAGTATTCAAACATACACAGATTGTTTGAATACGATCCAAGTAGTATACTATGATACAATTATCACTACAAACTTAACAATAAGTGTGGTAATGCTTTTAGCCTAAGCTTAAAGGTCTTGTACACTATTTTTCTTGGATACTTCTTTGTGGTGCTTTTGAGCTGCTATTTATAGAGTTGAGTATCAACTCTATATTAACCAGCTCAATTAGTTGTCCAAGGGATAACAAGTACATCTTGGGCAACTTTGCACTCTTTCCTTTTTGCTTTTCTTGGAAATAGAAAAAGCAAAAGGTAAAAGGTTTCTTTGCTGAGAAGAAAACTTTTCTCCAATGTTTGACTTTACTCAAACATCTCTTCAGTTGTATCGTAGCCTAGGGAACGAAAAACTTCTTTTGTACGATTGTACTTTTGTTCTTCAATCTGTGCTCTTCAGTCTGTGCTCATCAGTCTGTGATCTTCAATCTGTGATCATCAGTATGTGCTCATCAGTCTGTGATCTTCAATCTGTGATCATCAGTCTGTGATCTTCAGTCTGTGAAGCCTTCTGTCTTCAATCTTCATTCTTCAGATGATGAATTCATAAGTTTTCAAATAGAGCACGGCTTTCAGTCTGTGAGAATTCTTCAGTCTGTGAAGCACAGACTCAGAAACACAGACTCAGGAAATCACTATGTTTTTCCCGAATACAACTGAGTTAGATTTTGACTCCTCAGATTTATAACTTGGGTTTGATCATTGTTTTCCCAACACACACAACTTTATTAACAACCTCAAATGGTACACACTTGACCACTCATTGCAATCCAAGTGTTACCATTTTAATTCATACTCGCCCATTACTTACCTTTCAAATATGATTAGTTAGGATCAAACAGCTCTCTCCACTCTTTAATCACCTAAACGTATCAACACACATACATGAGTTACTCACAACTCAATGGAACTCGATTTCAACTCATTTACATACTCCTAGTTAGAAATCAAGTGTCTCATCTCTAACACTAAATTTCCAACTAGCCATTCATACACTTATCTCTTACAATTTTATATACTTATAGGTGATTAAGTTATTATTTAACAACAACAACTTATCATCACCATCATACAATTTCTCTACATACATAATTACATACAAATTATCAATATTCATAATATGATGAACTCATCTCTTTTCTACATAAAATTATTAATATGAGTTCATAACAACTCAACAACACTAACCCAATCATCCTACACCCACAAACTTACCATCCCCTAAATTTTCAAGTTAGGGTTTATCACTCAAAATCATATGACAACTAAATCAAAGGGTGTAGAGTATAATTTTTACCTTAGAAATGAAGAATTAGAGTGTTAGGAGCTTAAATTCAAGAATACTAGCCTCAATTTTGTTTTCTTCTTCTTCTTCCTTTTCTTTCTCGTACGTTCTACACAAACACACACACACACACACACACCTTTCTTCTTTTTTTTTTCAGATTTTTGAAAGAAGAGGGGATTTTATTTGGGTATTTTTACTTCTTACCCTCAAGTATCAACATTGTGTACTTTCAGCCCCTGTAATCCATCCATTCTACATCTAAACCCTTCAACTAGGTTCCCTTTCACATTTTTAAGCCATTAACTATATTTGCATTTATACACCAAATACTTATATAGTTATAAATTAAATAATACATTTCATATAAAATACAACTTATAAATTTTGAAGTGTTACACCGAGCGATTAAGTATTTTATTTATTTGATGAATATTATTTGTTATATTTACTTAAACTATATTAATCATCATTTATTATTATTATATATTTTAGTATTAATCGATTTATATTCTTTTATGTCATTTTATATCATTAAACTACACTCGCAATAAATTTGTCAAACAATTCTATACACTTGCAGTCTACCGTCACTTTACCGAACAGACTCTTACTCTAAGAGGGTGTTTCAGGGAGCTTGTTGTGAAAGCTTATTACTTATTACTTATAAGCAAATAAGCTAAAATTTTGAAGCTTATTTTAAACTTTTGAAATCTCCTACTAAATAAGCAAATAAACTTAAGCTTAATATGTTACAAATAAGCTAATAAGCTAATACGCTTTGAAAAATAAGACCCCCAAATATCACAAAGGTTTAAAGGAAACACCCTAGAACCTCACACCCCCGCGTACGCCGTCGCAAACCACGACTGATAATGCCCCGGCGGTAAAAATGTGGCGACACCAAAAATTCTTAAGCAACACAACAACCGCCACCATGCTGTTCATCCCATCTTGCCAAACCCTAACCCTAAGATCATTCCGTACACTCATCACACTTTCCTCGAACCCTATTACCACTCTAGTCACGCCACCACGACAATTTCACTCGCCACACTCTAACCTAACCCTAACTAAATACCTATTTTCACATTCTTCTCCGATCACAACAATCGTTCGTGAATTCTTTCGATCAAGTTCGAATTTCGTTACGGCCAAATGTATTTCGTCGTTTTCGTCATATTCGTTACCGTCGCCGTCGGTTTCGGTGGCGGATACGGTGGAGTGGGAAGAAACCGAGCCTGAGGCTTCTGCTGTTGTGGGTGCTGGTGATGATTATGTGATTGATGAAGATGTTAAACCTTCTATTCCTGTGAAGGCTTATTTTGTCTCTACTAGGTATTAATATATCAATAGTTGCTGTAATGTAATATACTCTATTGTTTTAAAGTTTTTTAAATGGTCTCAGATAAACTTCCTTCTATGATACATTGTATGTATGCCTGTATGTATATAGTTTGCTATTTATAATTTGTAAGATCATGAATATAATAAGCATTTATCTGACTTGAAATAGTATGTGTGGTAATACATACTTGTAAAGGTATAGTTTTTGTTATTTAAAATGTATTGAGATACTGGAATTTTTTTGTTGAAGCGTCAAATTTACCCAATTGCAATGCCTAATATCTCTGAGAATGAATGTTAAAGGATTTGAAGCAAATATATGTTGTTGAAGATGGTCTCGTGGATATATGATTTAGTTGTTGGTCGTATCTGGAACTACTTATCTAGAAGACTATGAGGAATGCCTAACAGAAACGAAGCTAGTTCTTAGTTTAGGACAACGATAGCTAGATGAACACTTGTTTATCTGGATTTGTTTATATGACTTATTTTTTTATGAACATATATTGTTACTATTGATTACTGTGTTCAACTTGGATTTGAATTTTAACTTTGTGATCTGTATGCAGTGTTGATTTGAAATCTCTAGAGAAAATGAACAGATCGAATTATGTACAGCCTACATCTCGGATGACTAATTATGTTGTCTTGAGGTTTGGTAGCAGCAAGCCTGAGAATATTGTAAGTCTTCTCTTTTCTTGTCATTAAAACTTTCAGTTTCATTATCGTGTGTTTAATCATCTGCATTGGTTGTTTTGGGGAAGTATTTGTATAATAGCAGTGGATAAGTATTAAATACAGTATTTGATGATTGGTGATTATCCTTTCAGGGTTTGGGTGCAAGTATAAGTGGGAGTGACATCAGCTATATGGTAGTTTTTCAGTATGGTTCGATTGTCATGTTTAATGTCCGTGATGATAGAGTTGAGGAGTATCTGAAAATCGTAACAGATCATCATGCTAGTAAGAAAGTTGATAGGAGACTTGATGGTAAGGCCCTCTTTTAGTTTATGATGTGTTTTTCTTTTCATGCTACTTTAGTGAATCATATACTGGTTTGTTAGTTATCCTATCTTCTTGAAAATTGGATAAAATACATGTGAGCTCTTTTGTGTTTAAATTCAGAGTACGAGGTTAGGGAGAAACCAACTTTGGAGACATGGATGGAAGGTGGGTTGGATTATATAATGCTTCAATATTTGAATATTGATGGGATCCGTACAATTGGCAGTGTTCTTGGTCAAAGTATAGCTCTTGATTACTATGTTCACCAGGTAGGTCATGAGTTCTGCAGTGTAAGTTTCTCCCAGTAAATATTAGAGGTGGCAATTTGGTTCCATTTACTTATGAATGGCTCATTTCAGTTCAGGATATGCTTTATTTTTAACAGCTCAAACTGGTTATTTAAAAAGTTTGCTAAAAAGAAAATGAGTTAAATCAATTTAACGGTCTAACAGATTAAAAGTCTCCAAATTGTATTATCAGTCTTCAAATTCCCATGTATTTAAAACTTAGAGTAGTTATTTATAAAATCCTTAATCGTAGTTGACACATTAATCATATATAACAAAATGTTCAAGATTTTGAATGAACACAGTTTTGAATAAAGATAACTCAACCACACTAAGATAATCCGTTTGCACCCATGACCTAACGTTTCCGAACCATCCATTTGGCTCCTCTAGTAAATATGAATATCTAGTACAGTTTCTCATACTTCATTTTTTAGGTTGATGGCATGGTTGCAGAATTCACTGATATAAATCGTGGCATGGAAAAAACTGGAACCTTCACGATGGAAAGGAAAAAACTATTTCAGTTGGTGGGCAAGGCAAATTCAAATCTTGCTGATGTCATACTTAAGCTTGGACTTTTCGAGAGGTAACCTTTTTTAATTGTGTCATTTTTTATCAAATTAAATGGTACTCTGGAATATATAATATATGCACTAATTGTTAGGAGTCACTTAAAAGTTGAAACATTATAAACTTTTCTTTTATTACATAAGTAAATTAACCAGTCTTACAAAGAGTGTCAAGTATGTGTCATTTGAATGTGAAAGGTGTAATAAGTATGATTGTGGTTGCAGATTATAAAAATGATGATCACATTATGGTGAAATGATGCTTAACGATCATAGAAAGATTACGAAACTAAGAATTTAAACGAAACTACAGATTTTAGAAAGGATAAAAACCTGCTAATGGAAAACTGTGTTGGCTTGAATAGATCTGATATTGCCTGGAAGGATGCCAAATATGCACAAATATGGGAGTATCTAAGAGATGAATTCGAGTTAACTCAGAGATTCGCTAGTTTGGACTTTAAGTTGAAGTTTGTGGAGGTAAGATAGTTCTTTATGCAATCATTTTTTATATTATATAAATTTTTTATTTATTTATATCAAGTGTTCGCTTTGAATGAACTTTCTGTATTTTTATTGCAGCACAACATTCGTTTTCTTCAAGAGATTCTGCAGAATAGGAAATCTGATTTTCTGGAATGGCTGATTATTGTGCTGATAGGTGCCGAAATTCTTATATCTGTTTATGACATTGCTCATAAGTCTGTCACATCTCTATAGGACTCATCGTTGCTCAACTCAACTTACTTATGCTCATTTTTGCCGCGTATGTATAGAGTCGGTCACATCTCTATAGAACATATAATTTTTTTCGCTTCACTCTACAGTCTACAGATATCATCTTTGTAGGGATAAAATGCACAACCATTGGTTCCAAGTTTTATCTAGGTAGTATATTTTACTTGATATAATCAATTGTTAAGAGTCAAAGTGTATGATTTCTTATTTCGTTTGGAAGTTGGAAGACCAACTTGATATTTCTTGCTGTTTATTGTATATCTACAAAAATAATGAAATCCAAGGAAAAGGTTGTTCAATACTATGATTGCGTTCGAAAGTCTGAGTCTGATTCAATTGGCATGATCTATATTATTGGACTAAAATGTAAGGGCGTGTTTGGGAGTGCAAGATAAGCAGGTTCGAGTGTTTGGATAAAAGCAAATTTATATATCGATACTTTGTTATCACGTTTTAGAGTTGTAGGACTCTTGAATCTACCTGCTGACCTACAAGTGTTAACCTTTTTGCCATACTTTTTAAGTTCTTGTAGGAAGACATGCATCTTTTTTCACATTGAACAATGCTTAACAAGTTGATTCATCTTGTTACAGAACATCTGATAACATGCAACTTATACTTATTGACTATGCAAAAACATGTAAACATACCTTTTATACAATAACCTACATGATTTCGTACGGCAATTAGATTTACAACAACTGAAATTCGATAACTTACCAATAATTTATGATTGATGATATCTGTAACATTAAACACTTAAACTTGATTGTATTTGGTCATATCTATCGATCATTTGTTGACATTTCGATTGATTCTACAAAATATACTCTCAACGTTGCTGACGATTATATTATCATACCAAACAAACTTTTAGGCTGAAAACAAAGCACCAAAATGTCCCTTAGTTGTTCTCACACTCCAAGAATTTCAGGACATTCCATAACTACATCTAACTATTAACACATCAGAGTCTTGATTAAGTTTTTGCAACTCAAATAGCATAAATCCTTTCGACTTCTGAGTTTGAAAATTCAGAAGCCATCCATGAGTTCGTCCCACTCCTTGCCTTTTCCCTCCTTCTCATTGAACGAGTTTTCTTCGACTTAACCACATAATAAGTCATTGTTCCGAGCACCCCCACCATTATAACACCACCAACTACTGTAATCAAAATGGCAGCCCATTCATACTTTCGACCAACCACAATGTAAGACGACGCCATAAAAGCCACTGAAGTACACACAGAAGCTAACCACATAAGCTTGTTAATAACCTCAACCACCTTTCTTTCAGCTTTGGTTTCACCCCTAACCAATGTGATCTGAACCACCACCACAGCTAAAGAAGTAAAAAGAGCAATAGCATTAAATATAAAAAAGATTTTAAAAGAAATCCGGTGAACCACCACTGCCATCCCATCATCATTGTCACCACCAGGAACCGTGAATATGGCAGCAAAGGCGACAGTTGCAAAAAGCACAGCCACCACAGTTACTGAATTGGTGGCATTATTGATCCCTTCACGGTGGAGTTTTCTGAGTTCTTTTGCTATTCCATGGACATTTTTGTTTGTTCTTTTGGTTTGTAAGAGCTGTATGTGGACGTCGTTTTTGATCTGGGTTACGGTGTTTCTTAACTCATCTCTTGGTTGGTTCAGTTCATTGGCTCGGACTGCACCACGGCGGATCAGGCAGGCTTTTATGTCTGTGGATTCTTCTGATAGGGAAAGGCCTTCTGCTATGTCGAGTGCGGTTTTGTGATCTCGGGTTAGTGCATTAACATTTGTATCAGGGAGACTAAGCAGCTCGTTTACTATCTGCAAGAACGTGTAAATAGATGATAAGATTCTTGTTTACAGCTTGAGGTGAAAATGGGCAGCTCGCTGGGTTGGGTAAAAACGTGTTCGGATTAAAAAACTTTCAAATTCTTAGTACCGGCTGAAACTTGTAGGTTCAAACAATTTTTTTTCAATTTACAATTAGAATCCTTTTTTTTCTTTTTTATTTTTATTTTTTTATTTTGAAAAAAGTTAGTAGGCAATAACCATTAAAAATAACTGGAGGATGTAATTTTTTATTTAACCCCTTAGGTATAAAACCATAACTCCAGTTGACCTATGACTTTGGATGGCTTTACAAAAACCATACAATTACGATAATATTTAAATCTTTGAATAGGACAACTTAGAAGGTGTATGCATTATATTTTGGGTTGCTTTCAACCCGTTTGACACTTTGACTCATTTCTCTTTAGCTAATTTGTTTGAATTGACCCGTTTGAGATTAAACACAATCAAATCAACCCATTCATACGTAGATGAGTTGAAATTGTCACCTCTATCAAATGAATAGTCTTGCAATCACATTGGTGTTAATATTGAAGCAAGATCAATACGGTTTATATAATGAACAACTAAAGATGATTATAGGAAGATGGAAGTCTCAAAATATACCTCTGCTCTCTTTTTTCTTGTAGCAACATGCAATGCAGTAAAACCAGACTTATCTGGCAGCATTACAATAGCAGCATCAGCCTCTAGCAGTAACTTAACAACCTCGCTGCTAGCACCTTTTACAGCCATATGCAATGCAGTTTGCCCCTTTTTGTCCGTCCTCCTAGCTAGTTGAGGATCCTTGTCAAGCAAAGTCTTTAAAGTCTCAACATGGCCGGTTCGTGCTGCTAGATGCAGTGCATTTTTACCGTTGGATCTGGGAATATCTAGCAAGCTAGGATCCTTTGAAAGTAGCTCCTGAACAACAGCAGTGTGTCCTTTTGAAGCTGCAGTAACTAGAGGAGTGGCGTTTCCTTGTGATCTGGTCTGGCATAGTGATGCATCGTGGTCAAGTAGAAGTTTGACAATGGCTGCAAAAAGAGGGGATACAAAGATGTTGGATAACTTCATTTGAACTGTACACCAGAACACTGCTTTATAGAAATAGGTAAACTTCTAACTCATGGAAGATAATGTTTCTTTGTTCCTTGTAATTCCCATTAGTGAGTCATCATATATCATTGATCCTAACACGTAGAGGGGGCAATATGGGCCTGTCGGGCGGGTTTGGTGATGGGTCAAAACGAGTAATTCTTTAGTATATGTCAGAAATGGGTTGGGTTGAAATGACCGAAAACCAATTTGATCCAAGAATCTATTATGTTTTTTATTTTGAATTTGTGCATTTATCTGTCAGTTATGTTTACAAATTCGTTATTATTATTTCAATAAAAATCTACTCGTACTTGTTTTGAATAAAATTAACTTAAGAGGCTTTATTCATTTATAAGGTGTTTTTGTGATTTTATCCATTTGACCTAAACAGCTATTAAACATAACTCAATTAATGGTTCACAAATAAAAGGGTCAAAATTGTCACATCCACTAACACACAATGAACACATTCTTCAATCTCAACTCCCAGTCCCTTAATCATGGCTTTTTCAAGCTACGGAGATATTAATTTAGTAAGAGAAGATCCCCTTAAAAGATTTAGTTCCTTAGTTAAATAAACTAACAGAATACCAAAACTTATAACAACTTTAAAGATGTTTATTACCATGGTGTCCTTGACTAGCAGCTATATGCAAAGAATCAAATTCCAAACGACTTCTTCTTGTAAGCGCTTCTTTATCAGAATACTTCAAAAGTTCTTTCACAACCTCAAAATGTCCCTTCTCAGCAGCCGTATACAATGCTGTTTCTCCTAACTCATTCACATCATTCACTACAGATGCTCGGACCTCCGCCACTTCAGCATCAAAATCAGCCCCACTTAAAGTTCCCACCATTTGTGAATTAATATCATCAAGAATTTGCTTCACAGCCGCCAGATCACCCCGTTGAGCTGCTAAATGGAGCAGGGTATCATTATGTCTACCTGTCACTTGCTTCACATATTTCTTTTTGACTGCTTGATCAATTCGCTTCCCAGAAGCCGTAAGTACTAGTGCTGGAGCAGATGTAGAAGACGGTGAAAGTGATGGATCGAGAAGTTTAAAATTTTGAATCTGTTTCGTTGGCGTCGTGTTTTCTCTATGCAAGTCTACTGTTCCATTGAATAACAACAATATTTAAGTTATAATAACACTAAAGAAATGAAACTAACTTATCAAAGTAACAGAAAATACTGTTTTTTTTCCGCATATTACTAAATTACTACTAATGATCACACAGAAACAACAAACTAGACATAAAATTTAACTAAAAAACACTGATTGATTTGGGACATATTTTCCATCTATAGATATACAAAATTATAATATGCTTTCATGCTTCAGTTTCATGCATTCGAGCTAATGACATGATGCGAACATATTAACAGATTGTGATCTATGATCATAAGGATCAACAGAAAGAAATTAAGTATAAACAGTCATATATTGTTGAGAGGTAGAGAAGAAGAGTACCTTCATCTATGGTGGAACTCATGTTTGGAATTTGGAGAAGAAAAACAAGGACCAAACTCTAGCTACAAATTTGTTAAACAATTTACAAATGCAAATTAAACAAGTTTTGATGAGGAAAAAGTTAAACACTTGAAACACAAGTACATTACAAGGAAGGTGTTAAGAAGGTTCAAATTATATGACTGGTACATATGATTTTATTTAGTCCTTGAAGTTTATTTATTGTTACATATAACTACCCTTGGTTTTTGTTTTTGTATTATTCCTTGGAGTGGTTGGAAATTGCGAATGTGCTACAAAACTTGCATCTCACTCTTTGGTTACTTTCGGATTAATTAAGTAATTATTTGAACATGATAGGGTAAATGGAAAATCACAAAACCGTTAATTCTCAGGGCTATGGTTAATGAGATAAGCTCACTACAAGTCATTATAATCAAAGTTAACAATGTTTGAGAAACTAACTAATGCTACAATTATAATACTAACACTAAATATTACTATTATTTGTGTATTTTAAGGACTAAAGTAATTATGCTTGGAAAAGAGTGTCAAAAGTTCGAAAAATAAAAAGAGAAATCTTTGGAAAGGTACTACATACTATCATATGATATGCGATTAATTTCCTCAGAAACGATTTTTAAAAACATATTAATCGAAACACGCCAACAATCTACTAGATTTAAAGTTTGAAGTTGCAATAATCTATTTGAAAAACACACCCTCAAGCATCCTTAAAATTTGGATTGTAACTAAATACATTGTCTTTTTGTGTTATTACATGAAATGTTGGCAAATGGTTTTGTGTATTTGTCAAGTATATTGTGATGTGAGGTAGGATTTCACATAAAACACACAAATCATTGAATCTTTGGTGACTACAGGGGTTACCTAATTTAGGAGGAATATTAAATAGACGATACTCACAATACAGGTAGAATGTTTGACCAATCATGCAAATAATGAATGTACATACAAACTTAGGCCCCTAAAATATCTAAAAGAGACAAAATAGGAAGAAATTTTGATTGGAGTATGAGGGTAATTATGAAAATATTCATAACTTTTTATCTTTGTAACTTTCCTAATCCTTTCCATGCAAGTTCACTTTCACTTGTCCTATTGTGGTCACCTAGTTGGCTAGTTTGACTTGCATTCAAATAGGATTCGATGGTCCCTTATTTTAAAACACCATGTTTGTATATATATGAATAATTAAATAAGGGGTACTACATAAGTACTAAAATTTGCAATCCCAATACATTTTTGCCACATAAAAAGACTCTTGACTTTAACAATTTTATAATTTTATCACTTTTGTTGCATTTAGTGGAATTTGTATAAATACTATCTCATTTTTTTTATCCAACTATATATAAAAAGTATTTTTGACCAAAAACAAGTAAACTTTTATGTGTAAAATTACTAAATTGTGATCAGCATTTGAGCATAGTTCAAATGGTACTGTCACCGCAAACGGCCAGACTCTACATATGTGCCCTATAAGTCAGGGTTTGAATTCGTTCCTAGCATATGTGTTTGATTTGTGAACATGTAATTTACCCGGCATTGATGCTCTTTGCTGATGGGACGGACACGCGTACCATTAAAATATAGTACGAGAGTCAGGATTACCCTCCAAATTACCGAACGTACCTATTAAATTGTGATCATGTTCAAATAAATTTGTAATCCTACCATATAAAATCATTTCCCAAGTACGACCAAGTTAGGATCGATAGTAGGATCGTAATATCGTAATTGTGTTTCTTAAAGAGCTTTAAATTACAATTAGACTTTCGATTATAACAATTTGTAACATGAATATTTATCGAACTAAATAAATATTATATATTGTTCTTTCACTTGATAGGGACAAGTTTCTTTTACAAAGGTGATTAAATGGGTATATTCTCATAGGTATACTATACCTCATTGCTTTTTCGTTGTTGCTTGTTTTGAAAAACAGAGGCAGCCGCTACATTCTAATCATATTTATGAACATCAGCAACCTGATCAACTCTAAATTCACATAACTTGATATATCTTAAATTATGGTCAATACTCGTGAGATAGGGTTGATGCTCATGAGCATGGATGGGATATTTCAACAAGTAATAACTTATAAAGCCTTTGCGAATCATCTGCAGATTGTAAATTGGCACAAAGATTGTACCATGAATAATGAAAATATTTAAAAATAAAGCGTCTACAGACTCTAACCAATGGGTAAAATTATAGCAGTATAATTTCAGGATGAAGATCAAACTACAAAATTTAACTTTGTCCGCAAACATAAATATAACCAAGTTCAAAATTCAAGTGAGTTAAGCGATTGATATACTTGTCTATCGTCTAACCTAAGCCTTGATAGCATACTTCCTCAATGGAAAGTACTTCTCTTTCTTCTTCTCGCGTTCAGTCTTCAGTGAAGCCTAAATCAAAAATCATATTAAACTTCAGATTAAAACGACTTTCACAAGATATTATACACGATCAGGCACAAGTCAATTCAAATTCAAGAAAAGCAGTTGGGTCATTGGATATTATCTGACTCTAAAAAATAAATGAACCGGGTACTTTTCAAACTCAAGATCAGGGCAGCAAATTTACCATGTAACATTATAACTAAAAGTCTAAAAGTATCGCTCATTAAGACTGGTCAGAATTCACATGGGATTTCATGTAACTAATGAAACTTCCCCACAGCAAAAAGGAATACTTTCAGGCATTTACAGTCACAGCAGAGTCGCAAAATATGGAAATTTGATAACCATTTCATTTGTAACGTCGACATCCATATGTGCCAAAGATCAATAAAACAATACCTGGTGCTTGGTCAAACGCCTGCGGATGGCTCTAGTTTTCTTGGGACGCAAATCAAGCGGCAGATACTTCTTATTCTTGTATGCTTCCCTGAGCTTTGCCTTTTGTGTCTGCGAAATAACAGTCAACACCTGTGCAATAGATGTCCTCACCACTTTTCTGCATCCACAATAACAAAAGATTAAGAACTATAATAAAAGGTTAAGAACTAATAAGTTTTCCATTGCAGTCTAAAACTATATACCCAGTACAAGAAGTAATGTTAACCAGTCTCAGCAAAAAAATTAAAAAGAAAAAAAAAACTTTGATAATCCAATAGGAAAAATGCGATGAATCAGCAATTGTTGTTATTCAAACCAAAGTAGGAAGATTTTTTTATACTTCCAACTCATTTAAGTAAACTTACAATACTGCTAAATGCTCAAATTAACCTGTTAATAAATCTCCTTTACTGCTAAATTTTTTTATATATCAAGAAAAGACGTGATTGAGCGAGCAACCATTCCAACTTTTAATTCAATGAGAAATTGACAAGTATAAACAATAGTGCAACATAACAATTAGCAGGAGATATAAGTCATTTCATCAATGTATACATAAGCATAAACACATTGTACTACGTTCTACATTACTATTCATTCTTTACTAAGACTCGGTAACTGATTACTGCGAGAAATGTGATATATTATTATATATAATCAGTTGATCACCAGAAACAAATTATATAATGTCCAACCACCACAGCTTAAATTAAACAATCATTCACATACTAAATGTTAAAAAAACCAAAACAAAAACCTAAGAAGCAAGACTATAATTTACAGCACTTCAATCCCTACATGTTGCTAGCCCAAATTATAACCTCTAGATAAAAAAAAAAATGCTAATTGTGATGAATCATATATTGTTTCAACATAACAAACATATGCTGAATTTGAGAGATTAATGATTTAATGGTTGATATACCAAGAAAATGTTAGTTTTACATCAATTAAATAGATTAATATTTACTATAAACTAACCTACACATTACATGTATAATCAGAATATGTGTATACTTAATTACCTATATGTAGGAAAACCAAAATATAAGCCCTAGTTCACAAAATGCTGATTGCGATGATCTATCTTGTTCCTAATTAAAACATTTGTATATTGCTTAGGACGTTTTCAATGTAAGCCAAATTCAATGATTCACATCAAACAGTCATTCCTTGCAGCATTAATCTAATCAATAAACATAAAACTACTGTACACATTCTAATTCGAATAAAAGAAAAACGTATCACACAACAGTTTATAAAATTACATTTTGGAGAGCTTGTTAGGAGCACCACCGGTAACTTTAGCAACACGAAGAAGAGCGAGTTCAGCTTTAAGATCCTTCAATTGAGTAAACAAATCAGCTTTCGATTTGTCTCTCAATTCATGAACTTTGATACGAGCTGCATTTCACGGAATTAAAATGTATACAAAAATTAAACAATGAAATGAATGTAAAAGATAAAAAATGAGAAATAAAACATCAGAAATTGAAGATTACCCATGGAAAATGATTACGTAGAAGCTGCGGCTGCTATGGTGGGTTGTTGTGAAACCCTAATATCAAAACGATGACCGGTGTTTGGTGATGATGGTGAGTTTTTTGGTATATAAAAGACGTAGTATTATATTTAGTAAGCCCAGCCCAGTATAGCCTTATCCCTTATGTAAGTATTGGCCCATTTCACATGTTCAGCCCAATGAAATCTGACCGTATATGAAAAAAGTAGACTTTAGAAACGGATTTGTAGTTAACAATTGAATATTTATTTTTGATCAAGTATCTTTGCTGCATAATGCTACTTGTGGCGGAGCCACATTGAAGGTAGGGTAGCATAGCGGTAGTTAGAGGTCCATCTGCTATACGAAGTGTAATTTTTTTAAGAGCATTAGTTGTTGCATTCTTTTGTGCGCCACGGTTCACAAAAATTGAAATATCTATGCTATGGATCACCTCAAATTTTGAATCTGTCACTGAATACTGGTAAGATAGAGTATGTGAATAGGGGAGTTAGATGTTGGATGCATGTAGCTTGCGAAAATCAATGAAAGAAAGGTAAAAATAGGTGGCATACGAATCATCAACCATAAAGAAAAAAGGCGATTATGTTTACCTTTTTATCTTTGCGTACCTAAGGTGATATTGACTAGGACTGCAATTCGATAAAGACAATTGTTGGAGTTTCTTATACCCTTAAAGGTTTCAATAGGTTTTAACTTGTAGACAAAATAATATCTACACTTGAGAAGCATAGCAACTTGACTTTGTTTATGACACGCGACTAACTACACCGTTAAAAACAACTAATCTAATTATCTAACATAAACACATTACTTGGAGAAAACTTAACATAGCATATAACATTCCCTTTTCATAATGCAAGTTTAGAAAAACAAAAGAAAAATACACCACTCATCTAGAGAAATGAAGATAACAAGAACAAACATGAAAAAAAAGATGCATAAAAACCACTGAACCACACCTACAAGCTACAGCCATCCCAAAGGGTATAACGGTAGTTGCCTGCAAAAAGATTCAATTGAATTGCATATTGAATATAACTATTATTAGAAGTTCCTACATTTATCACGATGGGAAATGTAGAAAACGTCAAACTGATTGATTTCAAGTTACACTATTACCTTAGTATACAAGAGTCACTAAAATAAAAACAATACTTTTAATGTCACGGGACGAATTAACAAATAATAATAATAATAATAACAATAATAATAATAATAATTTAAAAAACTTGATATTATCATATTCAATTTGAAAGTGACAAATATATATGGTTAAAATATATTTTATTCAAATGTAAGAAACTACGTGAAATGGTATTGATAGTTTAACATATGTATTTTGATGTTATATAATTTTTTATATTCAACAGGCGCATATAATATATTCACCTAAAATTATAATTCTTTTCTATTATGCCGCAATGTGCGGTTAAAACAGCTACATGAGGATTCCAAGGTAAGCAAGCAATTACCTATTACGCAAATAAAGAACCAAAACTGGAAAAGTGGATCTGATAAAAGCATTTTCATCCAGGGTCGATCTATTGGAAGATTAACATTGGTTCAATAAAGTTAACAGCTACCAAAACACGGAACTAAAGAAGTTAGCTCTACATAAAGCTCTCATGGCTCCTCTCACACGAGGGCTTCACAAATCGATTAAATTCCATAAAGAAGATATCTGCGTAATTACAACAAAACATCTAAAACATAGAAGGCTGCTAATAAGCTGAATGTCTAGTACAGTTTAACCTATATAATCTCAGTGACTTGGATGTTTCAAGTTTGAACCAGTTCCGGCATCCTTTGGCGACTCCTTTCAAGAACTCCACATAAAATGACATGATCTACATGCATCACAAAACAGGTTAAGATTTTAGACATTACATGTTTTTGCATTTTAATTACAGTCGTTAGATTGCATACGCATATCATACTCATATATGTTATATTCTTTGATCAATAGACATGGAATGGTATGTTCTGTTCATAATGAAAAAAATAGAATAGTAGAACAAGATAACATAGAAGAATGTTTGGTTCCCAAGTCACTTTATTTCAAAAGTTTTATATCAAGAAAACAATATCTATGGTAACCTACTTTACAAAATATAAGACTTATTATTTAATTAACAAAAATAAAGAAATTTGGACTAGTGTTTTGGGGCAACCCAATGTGGCCCATTTCAAGTTTCAGCCCAGATTAAATTTACCCATTTTGACCTAAGCCCGTTTTGACACCTCTATAAGAGAAAACCAATTCCACCAAGAGCACTTTATGTTTCGTTTATCGTGTATAAAAGAAGAATATACCCACTTCACTAACAAAATCATACCAAATAGAACATCTGAACATGAATATAAGAAAAATGTAGGGGATGTGCACCTTTTATCTTAAACAATCTTGTTTCTAACTTCTTCAAGTTTCTTCAGAATCTCTCCAGGAGTCCTATCCAATTCATCTGCGATTTTCCGCTGTATATCTAGAGGCAATGTGGGGTATTGTTCACACAGGTCTCCATCAATCACATCCTGCACAGATAATCCAATTATATGGTGTTAATCATACATCAGATATAAAGTTAAGACAACAAGCGTGACAGGTTGAACCATTTTGCTGAATATTTTGCAGACTTTCTTCAGCAAGTGCATAAAATTTAGGACTGAACAATTTAAAATCACATATGTTGATGAAAAGGATGGATATGTCTAAAGTGCTTTAAAGACTAGTTTAACTAAAATCAAAGCCAATTTGAAAATGAAATGAAAGCCAACTTTCATTTATTTCTTTAACGGTCAAATGGGCCTGAATTGAAATTGAATTGACCAAAACTTAGTGAATTAAATACATTGAAAATGAAATTTCCTATATCTTAGTGAATCAGACACATTGAGACCAAAACTTTAGTGCTCAAATCACCCAGAAAATCTTTTTGATATTTATGATTTAACATTGAAAATATCTAAAGGTGCCAAATTCGACCCATTTTGTGATAAATGAAATGATTTGGATTTTTTTACGAGTAAGTTCTAACTGGTCAAATCAAAAAGTTTAAAAGGGTGCAGGTCAAACAGGTAAGAAGTCACATTAAGTTTATTTCTAAACCTAGCAACATTACCAATCACTTTTTGGAAAAAAAGTATACTCCCTCCGTCCCAATTTAATTGTCCACTTCTAATATGCACACACTTTAAGAAAAGCGCAATTATTACACAGCCAATCAATAAGATTTCATATTTCTCCACTTAAACACTTTCTTATTGGTTGAAAGTGAAAGTGAACAATTATTTTGGGTCATCCCAAAAAGGAAGATGGACAAATAAATTGGGACGGAGGGAGTATATAAACAACAATAATAATAGATATAATAAATAATTTCTTTTGCAAGTTTAATAATATAGTTTTGTGATTATATTCAACACACTAGCTGACTATCTATTAGTAAAATATATCGAGAGTTGCATTAACTTACCCATTTTGACCAGAACACAACCCACCCATTTTGCCACCTCAAAGGTTACATTCTTTACAAATAAATTAAGAGTTGTTGTGATTACCTTAACAGGAAAATAGGCAGATCTGTACGCCATGTGGTCTCTTCCGCACAAAGGTGGATGTTCCTGTCTCATATGCATCTCCAAGTGTGCAAAGAAATCAACATCATCCCGGGAGCTAAAGGCCAGCAATGCCCCTAAACTACCCATCACAGTTCCATACATCACGCATTCCACGCCACCTGGAATCAATGATGCTTTCTGCATACAGGTCACCACATCCCCTACATGAAATTGTACAATCTCTTCAACCTTATTCGGGGCTCCATTAAGCTTCCCCTGTTCCCACTTAATCTTCCCACCAGTTGGGTCTTCTTCAATTTCATCTGATACATCCTGTGGCAACCGCACAAAATAAATATTCCCAAACTTATCTGCACCCGCCATGGTGTCGAAGTCTACATGGTATGCTGCTGTCAGCCATCTCGGAACAGAGTCATCAGCAAATACATATAACTGATTTTCGTCCCGTCTGTACTTGCAATAGTGAAATGACTGCATATTAAGAAAAGAAAGCAAGTCAGAACAGAAGATTAGCAATATAAAGCACGCTTAACTCGTAACTTTAACTGTTTGAGCATCATCTTAAATGGGTCAAATAAATAAAATTTAGCTAAAAGTATATAATGTCAATTGCGTCAAACAAGTCAAAAGTACTGTAAGGTCTATTTCTTAAGCATACAACTGCCAATAGCATTTTATTAAGAGGTTAAGATTACAAATGTAGTTATAGTGCGTTTTGTGATCATACCTAAAACACTGATTACTTAAGCAACGAGCAAAAAAGTGTTTGCATGCGAAACTGTACCGTTCTAACCAATACTGTATTGACCCATTTTGACACATTACCTGCCCCACCCATTTGTCACTTCTACTTAGCTGAATGTAGAATATTTTATGATATTTTGTCATGCAAAAACTACAATATAAGATAACATACCTCCTGAATGTCGCCTACATAAATTCGATCGCGATAGGTATGAATAGAATTGATTGTATTTGGGAACAGTTTATTCTCACACTTTCTAAGCAGCCTTTTTTTCCCTAAATCATAAAGCCTAAGAATAGATCCAATTCCAGCAAGCAATCTTCCTTGAAACTGGCATAATGCAAGAGGAACACCATCCACTTGGGTTTTGTGCAGAAGTTCAAGCGATCTTCCATCTTTTACAAACCGATAAATATGAATATATCCAGCTGTCACAGATCTTTTGGGCCAAAACTGGAGACCCTTTGCTGTACCCACAGCTAAAAGGGTTCCATACTCTTTATCATGGAAGTTCACAGTACAGATACTGAAAGCTGCTTCGTTATCTTGAAGCTCCAAAAGACATGTCGTCTCGGTTGACTTTGGGTCAAGAACTCGAATGCAAGAAACCCATTTATCCGACTCGGCTTTCGGGTAACCATATTGTTCATCAGATAGCGGGTCATCTTTATCTTCATCATCCCCTCCATTTTCTATCTCCATTTTCCCGTTGTCTCCCTGTCCCGCAGCTTCAAAGCATTCTTTTTTAGCACTTTCACGCAGTTCGGCAGGGAACGCACCCTGATCACTCTCGATTGTTACCAAAAGTTTCTTTTTAGGATGAAAAACAAACTTTCTTGGGGTGTATCTCAAAGGTATAGCAGTTTCATTGAATGTTTCCCCTAATCTTTCAATTGTGAATACTCTTAAAGCATCCCCAGCTACAGCAACAACACCTTCAGCACACTGATCAGATGAAAATGAGGCTGCATACTCGAGAGTTTCGTATGAAAGAGGAGTCAAAAGAAAATGTCCTTGGTGGACATAACCAAGCCACGGCCTACTCGACAAGCAAAGCATGGCTCGTCTTCCTCTCACCAGCACAGAGAACAGTTTAGGGGCTCTAAGTCCTAAGAACCGAGAACGTGCATCCGAAAGCTGACCAGTGACCATGTCAACAACAGTCCTAAAAAGAACCCCACTTTGAAGACCCGAGTTCAAAAAGAGGCTAGCTGGGTGGTCTGCCCCATCCTCCCCACCTACAGAAGCCTGAACCTCGAGAAACAGAAGTGACTCAGGAGGAGACGAAACACTTTGCACACTAAGAACCTGCATACAGTCATCAGGATCCAAAGATAATATCCGAATGGTATTATCATAGGATCCAACAGCTAGAAAACGAGACCTCTGCCTTCCTTCAGGAACTGGAGCTATATCCAGACACGCCACGTCACCCGACATTTCGTTTTTCTCGACTTCCATCAATTGTCCAGTCAAATCCACCTCAAAGTATATAATTTCCCCTCCACTTAGTGCAATAACCACTTGAAGTCGATTCGATCCAACCTTAACAATTGTTCGTTTTCCAGGAGTTCTCCATTCATTAATGCGCCCGTCTTCCCTTATATGCCTAATACCACTAGGATGTACTTGCATAAGAGAATCATCACCTATCAATGAAACGGCAAGTGATGGTGTGGTATCTAGAAACCCACTGTCATTAACTTCTTCCACAGTCTCTCCAATAGAAAGCACGAGTGTTGCATTTGCAAATGAAACAACAATGTAAGCATCAAATTCATCACTAACATTCCTTTTAACAGTCCAAACTGCACTGGGAACACCAGGAAGCTGTGAAACGGCCATTTCACTGATAGCGAGCCCTGGTCTCAGTATCCTAAGAGAAGAACGAGGACCTCGACCACAAAGTGTAAATATTTGAGGGGTCTCTTCCTCAAAAAGATTGACCACTTTCATGTCCATTATTGGCATCAAGCTCTCCACCTGGTCAATTCTAACAAGATTTTTCAACCCTCTAGGCTTGAAAAATACCGGCTGGAATCCTTCTTCAGTTTCCATCAATGTAGCCGATGATGACTCCACATCAGGATCATCTCCTATGGCCTGGAATTGATACAAGGCGTGGTTACCAAACTCTGATGCAGCAAACAGAAACCCTAATTTCATGACACACATAGCAGAGGACACAGGTATAGTATCAAAGTACTTGATTTTCAGCTCTGTAACACGCTCCTTATCATGATCAAGCATCACCTTAAACACATCCCCGTACTCAGTTTGCAAAAGAAAGAAAAACATAGACTTCTGCTTATGCATAGTAGCCGAAACTATAAGAACTCCTCGTTCAGCCGGCAAATCCGCCCTTCTAGGAATAACCGCCCTTACATCAGGATGACCCTGATTCTTGTAAATAACAAAATTCTCTGCACAAACAAGCACACCACTAGGACCATCCCCACCTCCAGGAACTGTCACAAGCATATTAGCACCATTATCAACCTGCTCAGACCATTTCCTCGAAACATGATTAAGTCCTAAATCCAATTCATAGAATGTAAGATGCTTTTGAGCCTCATTCGCAGCCTGACCAGTACTATCCTGATCAGCCTCAGAATAATCCAACTCAATCGCAGCAAATATTGGATTATCAAATCCACAGTCCACACCAGTAATCGAGTAAGTGATTGTATGTGACTTATGCGCCTCTAACGGCGAGGAAATCGTTAACCTAGCAGCAGTATCTCTATTCAAAACATAAACTAATTTCTGTTTCTCGCAAGCACCAATCATAACAGCTCGTCCTTTCGGGTCAATAGCTAAATACTGCCCAGGCACAATTCGACGACTACCGGATTTACCAAATGTTTCCTGATGAGCTTGATCAAATACATTTTTTTCCTTATTATATTCTAATATAACAATACGGCCAGAATCGGAACCAACAACAATATAATCCTTTTGAGCTCCGGTTAACCTAAACTGAGCTAGAGATCTAATTGCACCAAAAACATCAACGGAAAGTATAGTTTGGATCTTACCGTTTTCGTCAGGACGTAAGAGTTCAAGAACTTTACCGCGAGCGACTACAATTTCTTGAGATTTGTTGCCGCCGGAGAAACTGCCATTGATTGCAGTGACGATTCCGGTGGCTTGTTGGAGAGTGAGATTGTACAGATACATGGTGGTGAATCTAAAACCCTAGGTTTTGGTGGAATAAACCCTAGGTTTTGGTGGAATAAACCCTAGGATGAAGTGAAGTATGCAGACCAAAGCTAGGGCTTGTATATTATGAGAATAGACTGTAGGGGTTTTACTGTTTTAGGGAAGGGGGAGTAATTCCTTTGTGGCGGTTTCGTGGACGATAGGGTAGATATTGAGCAGTTTAAAAAATGTTATTTACTCGTATATTTGAAAAAAGAAAAGATATTACACATTGCCAAATATATTTTGTTTTGAATTATATTCTTTACTCTTTTAATTCATAGAAAAACTATCTATCTATATTAATATGTAATATCTTCTATAAATAATAAATAAATTTAAATATTAAATTTAAATTTAAATATATATAAAATATACCAGAATATAACGAAGGAATCCTGACCCTTAATTGTGTTTTTTCAAATCGATCCGACCACCTAGATTAATTCATAATACTTACACTTAGCAACCTTAATCCCCTATTTAATCAATTAAATATTTTAAATAAATTTTTGGAAACGTAATTTAGCAGGTGCAATTTAAAATCCAACTATATAAAATCAAAATAAGCCACTTTTCATTTAGATCATATTGTGATTTGTGTGCTTTAGATTCGCCATCCATCGCCGCCGTTTCCTCACCGGAAAACCACCAATCCGATACTTCACATCTCCATTTATTAATTCCTCACACAACTCAACACATTAATACAAACACACAATACATATATATAAATACTCAATTACTCCACTAAAACCACTCGATCGATCTGATTGAAAATATGGGCGATTCCACCGCCACCGTTAGGTTGGACGGCGGTAATACACAAAACCGATTGCAATATAGAACTAAATATCGATTTTGTAGGCATCTTCTACCTAAATAGATTACCCCCACCCTTCATCTTCTTCATCTTTTTCATCTTCTTCATCTTTTTCATCTTCTTCATCTTTTTCTAAAATAACCTAACCTCATTTTTTGAACCAAAAAATGGAAGAGTCCGGAATTACTACCGCTCCACAACATGGTCATGTATCACAGTTGTTGTATTTTGGTAAGTAGGTCGTTATACTATGTTCATTTATTATTATCATTCACAAAAGAATATTAGTTATGTTAATCAAAGAGAATAAGTAAATAAATTAATTAATTAATATTTTTCAAAAAAACGGAGTTATTTGTTCTTCCTAATGATGTTGTTCACTTGATCATTTTGAAAGCTTCTTAATTATTTCTACAAGTTTAATTTGATAATACGTGTGTGTATTTCAGTAGTACTATTTTTTTATATATAATAAATATTTATATTTATAACAGCGAATAATTTACAAATTTGTTAAAAGATTATATAGTTAATTGTGTATATCATATCTTCCTAAAATTACTAAAACAATCAACTTGAATTTTAAAAATATCTTATTATATTATTATGCATTAAATTGAAATTTATTTAAGCCTTATCTATAATAAATCTATATCTTTATAACCGACTCAAAATATGTTATCAAATCTTCTATACTTTATACATATCTAGAATCTTCAACTAATTGTGATAAACAATAAATCTTTACCATACATGTCTACAATCTTCAACTAATTGAGTCCTAACATGCAATTACAATCGGTATCAATGTTTTCCTATAAATACAACCTCTAGGATCCTTTCATCATTCACAAAATCACGAAAACAGTTTCCATATATTTAATCGCATTGTGTAATTCTTCTTCAATGGCTTCTAATGTTGCAATCACCTGCATCAATGACATTCATGGAGCTAGTGAAGATTGTAGCATCAAAGTGCAAGTTCTTAACATGTGGAAGCAGTATTTTCGCAATAACACATCAACGGTTGCTTCTGTTGACATGATACTCGCTGATGAACACGTAAGATTCTTTCCTAATTACAATACAGAATATTAAGAACACACTTATTACAAAACATAATCTTTGCTGAAAAACATATTTGATGAATACGTAAACTTTTTTCACATGATTGTACATAAGGTCACAAGATACAAGGAACTATTAAGAAAAAATTAATTGGTGACTTTGAAGACGATCTAGAGGAAGGTGTTTTTTTTTAATTTGTAACTTTGGAATAGGGTCCAACTTAGGCAACTATTTGCTTGTGGATCATCCAAGTAGAATCAACTTTGTGAAAACAACAAAGGTGAAGAAGTCACAAGCTTTTGAGAAGTTAATTAAACCATTTACATTAGTTGACTTTGCTGATCTCATTAACCATAACATCAACTCAAAAGTTGCTATTGGTAAGTTTTTTAAGTAATCATTAATTTCATTAATATCTAATGTTTTTTTAATTTTTTATAAATTTTATTAGTAACAAACAACTACTAATTGTTCACTTCTTACATGAAGATGTAATTGGACATGTTATACATATGGGTGACATGAAGATAATCAATGGTGAGAGCAGAGAGTCAAGGTTTATTACTTTTCGTCTGCAAGATTTGAGGTTAATGCTAATCACATTCCAAATTTGTAATCATTTACATTGATTGTACTAAGATCCAAGTATACTTCTATTAGTATTAGTGTTAAATAATAGTACATTCTTTATTACAGTCTTTTGGGTAACGATGTTGGTTCTAAAGAAGCTTTGAAATCAGCTGTGTTCTCACCAACAACTGTGGTCAGTAACCCACAAGATTATATGCTCAATTCCAAATGACGACAATCGATGAAGTCAAGGACATTAGCAAGGTAAATATAATTCATTTAAACACCATAACATTATAGTAATATATTGTCGTAATCTGATACTGTTACCAATCATTACAGCCACCTGGATGTGTTATTCTGGCTACTGTTTTCAAAATCCAAAAGGATGAAGGTTGGTATTATATTGCATGTCGCCGCTGTGGTAAGAAAGTTGAGAACAAAAACAAAAACAAAACTTTAGCTTCTAGTGGCCCCTATGACTGTTCTTAATGTGGTGAAATTGAAGAAGTTTATGGAAAGTATGTTCCATTCTTGAATTCTTGAGATAAACCATTAATTATTTATATTTTTTAAAGATGTACAACTAATTACTATTTATTAAAAAACCCTTTTGTAGAATTCATCTGCAGCTTAGAGTACAAGACACAACTGGAACAGTAAGTGTTGTGTTGTTTGAGCACAAAGCTACTTAAATCGTGGTGGTAATTACTTTACCATGAAGATGTCATCTGTAAGTATATACACACAACAAATAAACCAATTTACTTATATATACATACACAAACTATTAATGGTTTCATAATTTGAATTATGCAGGATGACAGTGTTCAATCGTTTCCAGTAGAGTTTGATACTCTGCTTAACAAACGCTATGTTTTAAAGATACATATATCAGACTTTAACCTTCGTAACAACTACACCGCATACATTGTTCACCAGATGACTAAGGAACCCATGGTCATCAACTATATCTAGGAGCGGCTACAAGAAATGGGCATTCATATTGGCGCTCAAGATGATGAAAATATAAATGGTACCCCAAGCAAGATCAATAATGGAGAAAATGTTGTTGATGATGTAAGGTTAAACAAATTCATACCTAAATAATAATAGTGTTCATACAAATAAAATTGCATTTTAACATTCTGTTATGTTTTATAGGAAGTGCCTAATGCTGAGAATAGTGATGATGGTCTCCCACTGATGAACTTCAAGAGCCTCCGCGCCCCAGCAAAGATGTTAAAGCGAAAGCCTTAAGATGTTATTGACTGTGATGATTTCATTCCTTCAACAACATATAAGCAAGGATCAAAAGCTATGCAAAAAGGGGACATTCTCAAAATTCCAAAGTTAGAGAAACCTTAACCACATCAAAATATCCCACCATATTAGTACTTCTTTTATTTTATAGCAAATAAGTGACAACATTAGAGAAGTTGTCACAAATAAATGGACAAACTGTTTGTCCAACTCAAGTTTTATGTTTGGTATTTTTATTTTATATGTTGAATTACTGAATAGTATTCTTAAATAATAGAATAAGATGGGATATATTTTATAATTATTTTCCTTTCCAATATTTTATTTATGTTTTTACACCATAACTACTACATAAACTGTAAGAATATAATTGAATTTATTACTAAATTTTTAATGCTCTATGAAATATTACAGCACTCTCGAAAACCAAGTTGGAAACAAAGAACAACTCAAAACATACGTTGAACCACAGAAAAACTATTGATGAAGTACAAGACATTGGCAAGGTAATAACACTTTACACATTTAAAATAATACCCTATTATAATATATATAATTTAGAACTAACACAATAAAACATCATTGTAGCCAATGGGGTGTGTTATACTCGCATGCTTTAAATATAAAAAAGAATGAAGGATGGTATTATGTTGCGTGTCGGCAGTGTGGGAAGAAAATAGAAAACAAAGATAAGAATTTAGCTACTGGTGGTCCATACGAGTGTTCTGAATGTGGAGAAATACAGGAGGTGTATGGGAGGTTTGACCACTCCTTGAACTAATAATATAATACCTTAACTTTGCATAAGTTTTTCAATAGGTAAATTAAATTATTATTTGTTTCGAAACGTATCTGTTAGGATTCTGCTACAGCTAATGGTGCAAGACTGCACGTGATCAATTGTTGTTATGTTGTTCGAAAGGCATTTAAGACAGGTACTTCAAGTTGGTGCTAACTACCTCACCTCAAAAATGAGATCTGTAAGTTTAATTGCATTTAAAATAACTAATTATATTCATAAATAAGAACTAATTCTTTTAAATTAATTCTTTAAACTAATATAGGATGACGGTGTACAATCATTCCCAAAAGTATTTGATGATCTGCTCGATAAACGCTATGTATTAAAGATACAAGTAACAGACTTTAACCTTCAAAATCATTACAACACGTATATCGTTCATCAAATGACAAATGAACCAAATGTGCTCAGCTACATGGAAGAAAGATTTCTAGAACTGAGAGGTCAACTTGGAACAAGTTATTGCAAAGTGTGCCCACACCATATCAATGATGCAGAAAGTGAAGATGAACATATATGCTCATATAAGCTCATTCATAAATATTGTTTTTAATTTATTTGAAGGAACACACTACATTTTTACAAATTTGGTTTATTTTTATAGGAAAAAGATTATTAACATCAGGGAAGAAATGCTACTCAGGGGATGAAGAATACGTTAAGATTAATAAGTGATAAAAACAGTAAAGTTGTCACAAATAAATGAATATCTATTTTTTCAACTTTTATTTCATAACGTTTTTTATTTTTATAATGATAGATGGGATTGAAGTGTATTACTATACATAATTGCATTTAAAATTATCAGTTGTGTTGACATGAATTTTTTATCATTATTGGGGACAACTACAACAATTGATCCTAAAATAACATTCCAACAACAAGAGTCCATTAGTCGCGGTGCTAAATTTTTACCACCCACTTTGATTTCTCATATAGTGCTAATAACATCCAACACCGATAACTACAAGTTCAAAAAAATAATACATTATTTCAAACACAAATATCATGTTCCTATAGGTCTGTTGCATTTTTTAGAAGTTATTAATATTGTGAACATCATCTAACATTTGATGCTTTTAGTAATGAAGGACTAAATATGTGTATATGTGATAGTTGAAAGGTGAAACATTTATTTACAAGCTCATTAATCAACACCTAAATTTCTATAATTTTGGCAATAGATATATATATGTTACTAAAGTTATATAAAGACGTATGTTAGATCATCCATCAGAGAAAACTACCACTACACAAGCATAAGTATACGTAAACAAGATTATGGACAAAGGAGCTTAACATTGAAAAAACAGATATACCAAATTATAAAGTCTCACTAATACTGGTATCAAGAAAATTATTACAGCAATTCTTCAAGGATTACATATATTAAACAAAATCAAAAAACTTTGCGAATTGCACCACTTGACAATTTAGAATCAGCAGCCACTACAGGGACATCTGATGTTTCTGAAATGGGTAACCGGTACGTAATGCCATCATCGTTCACGGGAGGTAGGAGATACATGCAACAATACTACCTAGATGCAATGGCAATCTGTAAGCGTTTTGGAAATTCAGATT
This sequence comes from Gnaphalium uliginosum, assembly GCA_963930675.1. Taxonomy (NCBI): domain Eukaryota; kingdom Viridiplantae; phylum Streptophyta; class Magnoliopsida; order Asterales; family Asteraceae; genus Gnaphalium; species Gnaphalium uliginosum. The sequence continues at coordinate 23,814,160 of OZ005684.1, read as the reverse complement.
TGTTCATAACGCTTACATGTAACCCAAAATGGCCAGAGATACTACAAATTTTGCATGAAGACAACCTCAAGCCAGAAGACAGACCAGACATTTTTATCAGGGTATTTAGTATGAAACTAAATAATTTGATTGAGCAGATTAGAGACAAAAAAACTTTTGAAAGGTCATAGGAGGTAAAAACTCTTACATTTTAATAATTATAATTGCAAAACATAAACACATCATGTTATTACTAATATAATTTCAGTAAAATTTGCAGTCGTGTACACAATTGAATTTCAAAAGAGAGGTCTTCCACATTGCCATTTATGTTTGTTTCTGGATAAAGAACACAAACTAAACACTTCTGCCGCAATAGATAATGTTATAAGTGCTGAGATACCTAACAAGGAAGAAGACCCAGATCTATATAAAATAGTTTCTGAAAACATGATGCATGGACCGTGCGGAACTTTATATCCCAAATGTGCATGCATGAAGAATCGTAGATGCTCAAAACATTTTCCTAAAGAATTCTCAGATCACACGTACCTAGACGACACTAGATATCCCAAATTCAAAAGACCAAATAATGGGAGGACTATCATTAAAGGAGGAGCCACTTTAGAAAACAGGTACATATACTTTCTACAATTAAAACCCTATTACATTATGAACTCTATGCAACTATATTATACAATCATAAATGATTTCAACTATGTAATTTCAATTTGTAGACAATAAGGCTCTAATTAAACAATATCAAGGACACATGAATATAGAACTATGTAGTCAGTTGAGATCAATCAAGTATTTATTCAAATACATCAATAAGGGGCCCTGATAGAATTACTGTGGGATTTCAGAGAAGAAAAGTTAATGAAATTAACGGAAGAAATCAAAGAAACCTTAATGAATTAGAAGATTATTATAACTGTCGTTACATATCAGTTTGGAGAATTTTCGCGTTCGACATTGTGTACAGATTCCCTTCTGTTGAGAGATTGTCATTCCATCTACCAAACAAACAACCAATCATGTACAACGGAACAGATAACATTGACGATGTCTTAAACAAACCTTCTGTTGGAACATCTCAATTCATTGAGTGCAACAAAAACAAAGCCTTGGCACGCACATTAACTTATGTGCAGTTTCCTACAGAATTTGTATGGAACAGTGGCGAAAGAAAATGGACTAAACGTTCCAAACAAAAACCATTTGAAAGAATAAATCACGTTTCTCCAAAAGCAAGCGAAGCTTACTTCCTAAGAATATTGCTAAACAAAGTTGCAGAACAATCATGTTTCGAAGACATTAGAACAGTTGGAGACAAGGTATATGGTACATTCAAGGAAGCGTGCTACACACTTGGTTTGTTGGATGACGACAAGGAGTATATACAATGTATTAAGGAGACATATGACTGGGCATCATCAGCATACTGTAGGCAGCTATTCGTGTCGTTGATAACAACTGATAGTATGGAAAGACCAAATCATGTTTGAAAACAAACTAAGGTTATCAGATGACATACTTCTTGAAAAGCGCGAAAAATTACTAAATAGAGGTACGATTTATATTTTAATATAATTATATTAAAAAAACAATTATTGCTTAATTTGCTGTAACACGAAATTTTAAATATTTCAAAATTAATATTCAACATAAACAACTTTATAACATAATATTCAAAATTTATAGGCATTCAAACATAAGTCGATCCTCAAGTAGTTTACAATGAAGCGTTACCAAGAATAGAAAGGCTACTGAACAGTGCATGATCAACACTTAAGAACATTCCAAACATGCCGTTACCTGACTACGAAAGCATTCAACAGGCCGGTAACATGCTCATTACCGATGAGTTAAATTACGATGAAACTGAAATGACTAATGAACACTATCACTTATACTCCACATTAAATGACGAACAAAAAGTTGTGTACGATACCGTAATCAAAGCTGTAGAAAAGATGAAGGGGGTGTATTCTTTCTTTATGGATATGGTGGAACTGGAAAAACACATGTATGGAAGACTCTATCTGCTGCTATAAGGTCAAAAAAGGAGATTCTTATTAACGTAGCATCAAGTGGCATTGTTGCACTGTTACTACAAGGAGGACGAACAACACACTCAAGGTTTTCAATTCCAATTAACCGAAATGAAGAATCTTTTTGTAATATTTCGCCAGATAGCAATTTGGCAGCTCTAATTAATAAAGCGAGGCTCATAATATAGGACGAAGCACCCATGACGCATAAACACTATTACGAAGCTTTAGATAGAACAATGAAAGATATTCTACAATGTGAAGATGAATAAAAACCTTTTGGAGGAAAAGTTATTATTTTTGGTGGCGATTTCTGACAGATTCTTCCTATTATAACAGGTGGAACAAGAGCAGAAATTGTAAACACTTTCCTTCACACGTCCTACTTGTGGTAGTATTGCAAGGTGTTAAGATTAACAAAGAACATGCGTTTGAAAAATGGCTGCAAAACACGGGAAGAAGAGACAGAAACAAAACAATTTGCAAATCGGATTTTAAACATAGGAGAAGGAACAATAGGAGAAGATCGTGATGGTGAGGCAGATGTGGTATTCCCAGATAACATGTTAATTAAATCAACGGGTAACCATGTTAAGTCAGTTGTGGATCAAATTTACCCACATATACAACAACACATTAAGGACCCTGCTTTCTTTCAGGATCGGGCAATATTAGTAAGGAGGAATGACGAAGTGGATTTGATTAACGATCATGTGTTATCAACAATCAATGCAAAAGAAAGAACTTACTTGAGCTCGGACAGTCTTTGCGAAATAGAACAGGATGAAGATTTCGACAGGCAGCTTACTCCCCTGACATTTTAAACGAGTATAAATCAGGTTGTATTCCAAATCACGCTTTGACTCTAAAGATAGGAGTGCCGATAATGTTACTACGTAACATGCATCAAATACATTGTGTTGGGTCTAAAGATGGCTAGAGAACTTGATCGAAGATTAATACTGCTGGTTAGATTACAACTGCTAATTTCTACTGGTGAAGAGGAGTTTCTACTGTTAGAGCAAAAGTTACTACTGGTAGAAAAGATTGAGTTAGTACTGGTAGAACAAAGTTAGTGCTGTCGGGTATAGTTTCTACTACCAGTACAAAGTTTCTACTGTTGAGTAAGTTAATACTGTTTATAACTTACTACTGCTTTAGTTAGTACTGTTACTTGGAGTTACTACTGTTCTTCCGAAGTTAGTACTGCCCGTGTATTCTCAAGAAGTTTCTACTGTTTATGATTAGAGCATCTTTCTAACCAAGTGGGCCAATCAAAAGTCTTCTCTACAAAAGCAAAAAGCGCTCAGTAAAACAGAGCATGGCTCAAGACGATAGGAGGATTAGATAGAAAGTTTCTTTTCATTAATTACTGTAGCGTGTAATTGGAGCTATATACTTCTATAAATAGAGCTCCTTACCTTCAATAGAAAATAGATCTCAGAAGAGTACAGAAGTGCAAAAATCATAAGTGTATTCAATAGCTTGTATAATTGTCATTTGTAAGCTTCAAGGTTAATCATAACCCTGATACTTAAGTGTATTCGTATTATTCAAAGAAATAATATTGAAGCTTTTGATAATTACTTTGTTTTTATTTATGCTTTAAAACAGATTTAATCTTACTTCTACAATTATAGATTACTATTCCGCGGTATTTCTATAAATATTCAATTGCTATAATTATTGACCAGAAAGGTTAAATTTGATCCTGTCACATTGTTTGTGCAATGGAACAAGGTTGCAAGTTACAAAAATGGCAGATCATGGTATAGAAGGAAAAATAATATCCAGAAAGTTTTTTGGTAACAAAGCGTACATACCTCGCATGAAGCTAATTCCGTCGGACAAAAGAATACCATTCAAGTTTTAAAGGCGTCAATTCCCAATAACTGTTTATTTTGCAATGAGTATAAATAAGAGCCAAGGACAATCTCTATGTAAAGTTGCTCTATTCCTGTGCAAGAAAGTTTTCACACACGGTCAATTTTACGTGGCATTATCTCGAGTAACAACAAAATCGGGCTTAAAGGGATTGATCTTGGATGACAGCGGAAAAGTAACAAACACTACCAAGAATGTAGTTTAAAAAGAGGTACTGCAATGCATATGATTAAACCAATTTAAATTGCTTTTTAAACTTCTTAAAATTTCTTATTAAGTGTTTTTTATTTATGTTACTACATTGATACTTAATAATTGATATTCTTTTTGTGAATAGTTAATGTTTTAGATTTTTGGGTTTTTTTTTTTAATTCAAACATTTATACAAACAGTTGGTGTGCTAGAACGGTTGTGCTAGAAGTCTGGGATTTATCTTCAAATCTCTATCTTCCATTATCAATAAGTGCAATAATTACATATCCTATATACTAAACATATAAACGCATGTACATAAAGGTTTTGGAAAGCAATTCAATTTCCATGTTTTAGATTCAGTAAATACATGTTCTCAAAGTCAACTCGAACTTGATATATAAATAGGAGTCGCTGATCACCTACAATGACCTTAGCTGCCATTGTATTCATAAATTCACATGTTGTATAAAGTGTGATTTGTCTGAGTTAGTTGAGCCTTGTGTTAGCCTGTGCGTTGGATTCTTAAAACCCTACTAAATCTATATCAGGAAGGCCGAGGACGGTGAGTAAGGGGTGCTAACGGTGGTGACGGTGAGGTAGGGCCGGTGGTGAAATCTTGTGATGGTGGTGACGGTGAAGTAGGGCCGGTGGTGAAATCTTGTGATGGCGATGAGGAAGGCTAGTGATGGTGAAACCCGGTGGTGTCTACGAAGAAGGACTGGTGGTGGTGAAATCCGACAGTGCTTTTGAGTGGTGGTGGTGTTGGGTTAGGATGATAATGGTGGTTGTGAAAAGTTGTTAAACAGGAGATGGAGAAAACCTTTTAGAGAGAGTATGAAAAATGAAACTTAAAAGCTTTAAGATTATTAGAAAAGTTTATATATTTCTTATATTTATTTTCTTTTTATTTTTCATGTACACTACACAAAAAATGGCCATGTCAGCATGTTACCGGTAAAACCGAATTGTTTTAAAGTTTTACCCAGCTTTACAAGTTAAGTGACAGTTTTGTCAACATATGTTCTATTATATTGCAAGTGAACATTTTAGGATAGTTTTATATTTGATCGCATATGTTGGGAAGCAAACGACCTGTTTGTATTTACATGGAGGTTAATTTTTGAGAGTGAGGTGTTTATTCATTTTTAATTATATATTAAACAATTTACACCTAATCATGCCAACTTATATTTTCCTGACAACTCATCAAAGTTTGACCCGACACTTGACGTGTACCCCAAAATATTATAAATTAAATATGATGTTTTTGAGTTTCCTTATAACCATATAGACCAACTTGCGACCGACCATGCTAAACATATGGAACATATCGAACAAACAAAATACTATATTTGCAAATAAACATTTGTATACAAATAATACTTTCACATTGTTCTCAAATTAGTTAAAAAAAAACATTAAACTCAATAACACATTACTTACATATGTATAAACCACATACATTAAAAAAACAACAACTCATTTTATTAATTCAATTTAAATCTTCCGCGTTGTCGAGTGTCTTAAACTAGTTTAATATGTATAAGAAAAATCCTAATAGAATCTCCCCTTAATTTTTATATAATCCTTCATGAAATGCTTTTAAAATATATCACTCCTAATTGAGTAAGCATGTCATGCAATTTAATTATATTATTTCAAGCATAAAAAATAAAAAATGGGATTAAATCTCATTGTCATGAAAAACCATTAATTTGGTAAATACCAAAACTTTCTTTTCTCAAAATTTATAAACTCATATTGATTTAGAAGACACATATTAACAAAACAATTACACTATGATATGACAAATTATTATTTTCAAATAAAAAAAATCACTAGCCTCCAAAGCAACGTTCATAGTTTGCTAGAAATTACGAAGTTCATCAAATACTTTAAAGTAGATTTAATGTATGTACGACACAATATATTTGCCACATATATAGATACTCCTCAGCGAGTTCAGTTTGATACATCCCACCTTGGATGTACCCTTTGGCAACGACACTAAGTGTGGTCAAGAACACAACTTGGCGACTAATGCATTTCGAATACCCGTGAGTTGGTCCTTTGTGTATGGGCTTTATTTAGCAATTGGTGATCCTCATTATATAGAATATATCTTAAATAAATTAAATTAGGATCCTCTCTCCTTAATTATTTATTATTTAAAAACAAAAAGAGATGAACAATGATGGATACGTGGGCACGTAAACCACAACTTAAATCACCAAAGAACATCAAATCATGATTGAACATATCCGCCACCAAAGTAGGATGTCTTTTGTTTAAATAGTTAAAAGGATTAAAAGAAATGCATGAGCTTGTTGTACCTGATGCTTACACGTTTGAACCCACATGTTCAAAATATTAAAATACGTTCATCATTTCTTAAAAGTAAAATTATGGTTTAGCAGGTAACTGTTTTAGATATCTCATCTCATCTCGATATATCAATTTAAATCATAACAGCATCACAATCAATTTTATGTAATCCTTAAACAACATGGATTGACGTTGATTTGATAACGTATTTTTTTTCTAAAAAAAAAACAAAAAAGAAAACCTTAAACCACATTAAGGCTCTTATATAAACACCTTTTAAGATTGTTGGAAATATATATTTGATTGGACTTATGTTGGATAAAGAATGGTTCGTAACACCTTCTCGTATTATAGAACATGACAATTATATTATTCAATGTAATTAATAATATGAACACAATATGAAAATAAGATATAATGCGAAAACAGCACAATGCCTTCGTATAGAACAATAAAGAACAACTTCATTGAGTCTCGCATGGGAAGAGCTTCCCCGTCCTTAAAAGGTGTTTACGCGCTTGATTCGTTGCAAGTTTCATGCGTAATGACCCCAGGATTAATGCAGACTCGTATTGCAATTCGTCAGCGAACAAATGCAACTCAATGACAATGGCAGTAGCATAAACTCAAGTTTGGAAGCATCAAATCGCAACAGCACTCTTATGGGTTTATGTGTATTTCTCTATATATAAATGACTACCATTTGACATCAATTTATAAGCACAAAAAATGGAACACATAGCCAAAGATAGGGGGATCATGGTTTGGTGGTTGCAACCATGAATTGCCATCCAAACACCCCACTCTCCTCTTTTCTTGATTGACTTGGTATGTCACTACACACACACTCATATGTTTGTATGGTTGCTGCTTTATGAGCTTGTACTACAAGCTCCTTTAGTTATACTATTGGTCACAACATAGACAACTTGTACATTATGCATTAAACTTGCCAAACTCATTTATTAATTCTAACATTCCCCCACCAGGTTGGTAACTTTTATGCTACTCTGATAGGTTGTGTCACGAAGGTGTCATTACGATTAAACCATGTTTATTCAAAGCATGCAAAGTGACGTTGGATTTAAATGGTGTCCGAAGATTAAACCTTGAACCTTTAGAGTTATGGTTTCTGAAGAATTAAACCAAAACATTGTGACTTCATTCACACACTTATATACACTTCCCATCGTAACCATCACATTCTCTCTCTGAGCGCGAATATGGCCATGCGCTTATAATCTTGATTCATACCCCTCTAAGAGAGAAACCAAAAATCATTATTCAAGGCGGCACCACCTCTAGGTTATATAGGCAAAGCTTCTATAACGTCTATGTTGCCAAGAAGTCTTTAAAGCTTTGTTAAGAGAGTAGTCTCATCCTGTTCTCGACAACATAGTGCTATCTATGCTATACATGGGTCAATTTAGTTTAATTGATAGCACCATCTATCGATAGGTGACTTCGTTGTTACCCATTAAACCCGTGAATTAGGAGCACTACAACCAAGTCGGGTTTCCATCACTAACCGATTCAAGTATGATTTAAGACCCATGCCTCTTAGCAATCCTCAATAAGTCTCTCACTAGAGGCTGATATCGCCTAGAATATACATATTTTATGAAGCGATATCCCCATGCTTTAGAGGTAATATTGGCTTAATCCATGAATTCGATACTTAATTTCGTTATTTTTCATTTCCGGGCTCGTGATATGGGCTAAGATAAAAATGAAGTGGCTTTGGAGTGGAAATCGAAGATATCATGGAGGCTATGGATTGACAGAAAAATACATGGCTATGTATCATATATGTGCATAGCCATGTACTCTTGAAGACCCAAAATGTTATGAAAGCAAAAGCATGACACAGAGATTTACATAGCTATGTCTTTCCATTTTACGTGGCCATGCTTCTCAGCTTCAAGTAAAATCAAATTTGCGCAGCATTTCACGTGGTCATTGCATAGCTACGTAAAGTGTGCATATCTTACCCTATATAAAACAACTTTTCTAGGGTTTAGAGGGAGTCTTATTTTCCACCCTCTCTCTCTAAAAAGGCTAGGCTTCACCAAGGGCGATTTTAGGGTTTCAAAAAGAGATTTTACAAGATCAAAGAAGGAGAAAAGAAGATCATTACACCATTGCTCAAATCAAGACCCAAATTAGGTAACATGAACATGTCTTTGTATGAATCTTTTGCTAGTTATGTGTTGATGAAAACCATTGGCAAAATCTTCTAGTATTTGCTTAGACAAATGATTCCTTTTTTAAATTGATGAAGTTTGTGTTGATTTGGTTGTTCGGTGTTCATCAATTTCATGTATGTTTGACTTTTCAAGAGTTTGACTTATTTTGTCAACATAAAACCAACTAGTGAACTTTCTTAACATTAAAAGTGGAATCACTAGGTGTTAAGGAATTTGTTAATGATTATTTGATAACAAGTAATTATTGCAAGAGTGTAGAACTAGAAATTGTAGTTGGAGTTATTTGATAATTTGGTTAAACAGTTGATTAACACATCAAGGAGAACTCCCATATGTGGTTACATGGTGAAGGCTTTTGAATTAAGTTGCTAACTCTAGGAATATTGGAGAACTCCATACTAGAGTTACAACAACTTGAAGATTTCACAAGCTAAGTAATTTTGAAATTGGTAAACAACCGAGCTTAATGGTCGATTTAAGGTAATTGGTAACACTAGAGAATTCTATACTAGTTTCCTTAAATTGGTAAGATTAAATCACCTAGACTTAGGAGTTTTATTTATTTAAAAGCAAAAAAATGGAGAGAGTTTTTCTTGCTCTTCCAATTTGGGAAGACTAATTTCGCCGGTTGGTCCAACCAAGAAAGACATGGGAATTTTGGGCGTCAGATTCTTCTTCTTCTCTTACTTACGATATTTCGAGTTGGATGAACAGATCGCTCCTAAAAGCAGCTGTGTGATCTTATATATGATACCACCAGAAGTTTTCGGTGGAACCGGTGAACCACGCGAGCAAGTTAAATGCGTGGGACAGAGGGTTCGTAGTACCTGATACCGCAGCTATGCGGTGGAAGGGAAGGAGCCTAAATCGACCTTTTTTTAGAATCCTAGACTAAAGAAAAAGGCTCCTGAATCAGCACAGGGAAAAATCCGCAAGCAAGAGAACTGTACTAACCTGCTGCCGGTTACTTTATCAGGGCAGTCAACATTAGTGATTGATTCGAGTGTGTAGTTGGGAGTAATTGAGAATATTGGAGAACTCCATACTAATCTTCCAATTCACACAAGTTTTGTAGTACAACTTCATCATCATAGTGGGAATCAAGTCTAAGCAAATACCCTTTATATCATATTGCGCTTTAGTTTACATTATCTTACTTGTTTGTTAGTTTAAATATCTTGTTAGAATATAATTTACTTTCATTTGTCTAGAAGTTAAAACAAACCAAATTTCTATTAACTAAGCATTAACGAAATTCTAAGTAACGAAGCTCAATTCACGCTCCTTGTGATCGACAACCCGGTCTTGCCTAAGCTATACTACCATACGATTGGTACGCTTGCCAATTTCATGTGTTAGCTAGCATATAGGTTAAACCAAAACTCCTTTAAAATCTAATGTGTGTCTATCCATACATCAGAGGCTTAAAGGGATACCCGACAAGTCACTCAACTCATGTCGGCCATATCACGAACACTTACTAAGTCTCTCGTCAGAGGCATAGTCGTGTCAAAGTCAAGTTTCTAGATCACTTGACAAACATATCACTAATGGTACCATTCTCACAAAGTTATTTAGACATTCCATCACAATCGAATTATGAGGTATTGAATCTCAAATTCACTTCACCTCCTTAAATGCTAGGCGAGACTCAACTTCACTTCACCTCCTTAAATGCCTCGACTAGGCAAGACTCAACTTCCTTCTCGGAGCTAAAGGTATATGTTCATTTCTTATTTATTCAAGAGTCAACTTACTATGTACCACATGAATCCATCTTCTTATGAATTCGATTACATTAATGATTAACCCGAATAATATACTCACCAAAGAACTCCAAGGTCTCATATTTGAGTTGTTGACGTATTGGTTATCACAAAACAATCAACCACCCCCGCCATTTGGAATATTCGACCAACTTTCCAAGTTCATATCAATGAGCCTACTTGCTTCGTTGTTACGGGTACCAGACGGGTATTACTAACCTCTCACCCAAAATAACACTAGGTTGTGTTGACTCGAGATGCTTTTAAAATATGTCACTCCTAAATGAGTGAACATGTCATGCAATTTGATTATATTATTTCTAGCATAAAAAGTGGAATTAAATCTCAATTTCATGGAAAACCACTAATTTGGCAAATACCAAAACTTTTACAATCGTCTTATTTCTTTTCTTAAAATTTATAAACTCATATTGATTATATTGATTTAGAAGACACATATTTAAAAAATAATTACACTCTGATATGACAAATAATTATTTTCAAATAAAAACAAAATCACTAGCTTCAAGAGCAGTGTTCATAGTTTGCTAGAAATCACGAAGTTCATCAAATACTTTAAAGTAGATTTAATGCATGTACGACACAATATATTTGCCACATATATAAGTATTGTTCAGCGAGTTCGGTTTGTTACATCCCACCTTGGATGTACCCTATGGCAACGACACCAAGTGTGATCACGAACACAACTTGGCGACTAATGCATTTCGAATAGCCGCGCGTTGGTCCTTTGTGTATGGGCTTTAGTTAGCAATTGGTGATCCTCCTTATACTGAATACTAGATTTTAAAACTCGTGTATAAACATGGAGCCGCTGAAAGTGTATTTGATTTTTTTTAATATTCAAATGATGTATATGATAAAGTTCTAACGTTTTATATGAGTCGAATAAAAAGCATGAAGTTTGAAAATAAATTATTTATAGTAGTGTGTTTATTCATCATCTAGCTACCTAATTTAATAGCCCTTCTTAACAATTTAGGGGACTAAATACAATTCATGCCTAACTATAATAAAAAACGTAATGGAGGGTTTTTTTTTTTTTTTTTTTTTTTTTTTTTTTTTTTTTTTTAAAGAGAGTTTAGGGATTGTTTAAAGTAAAAATAATACCAAAGAATTTTTAATTAAATATACGGTGTTTGAAGATGGTCAACATTGATGTCATATCGGCGTGATGGCAACAATAAACGTACGTACCTTTGGATCATGTTAGATATGAACTTCTCTTTTTGAGTGTTTTTCTTGGTAAGTAGAAGCATACTATGTAAGTCAAATAGCATATAGAACTATTAAGGATTCTTGTTATACATATCTAAATCAAAAGTTCAAAAAAAATTAATAAAATAACAATCATAATGTTAAAGTTGTAATACATAGGAATATTTATATTCTTTGTAAGACCTCACTATACACCACACTTGTCGTATTTTTTGTGTGGAGACCATCTTGTCACAAAGGAAAACTTGTTATGCCCTTATTGGTTTTAACACACGAGATAACAACATAAAGCTACCAATGATGGGAACACGGTCGTTGTAAATACAATCTTGTGGTTGACAACCATTGTACTTGGCTTTTTTTAAGGGTTTATTGTTTCGTTATGTATTGAATTTTACACGTTTTACTATTGTATGAGACATGCTTTCATTTGTTCTATTGTATGTATTGAACTTGTAAATATCGTCTATTGTATGTAAATTTTCCTTTTTCGGTAAGGCCAAAAAAGAAAACTTTCCTATTTTGGCCATACCCAAAAAGGAAAGTTTACATACAATAGATGATATTTACAAGCTTAATATATACAATAGAAGTTTTCAAAGTTCGACTCATACAATAGTAAAACGTGTAAAGTTTAATACATAACGAAACAATAAATCCTTTTTTTAGTTGTCATTGCGAAGCATACCACATCATGATATTGTCTTCGATTAAACTTGAACGAAATCGTTTTATGAATGAAATTATGCGCGTTATTGAGATATAAATTATGTTACTAACGTGACTACCTGAAATATTCTCTCTTCAATACCAAGTCATTTAGTTTGTATTCTTGTTGTATAATCCATTAGGCTGATCAATCTTTAGAAGTAGCATTATATTCACGCCTTTTTGAGATTTTTATTTTTGATAACATGAATTTTATTTAGCCATATTTTTAAGGTAATTAATGAATTAGAGGTTAATATAATCTTAGTGACATAAAATATTAAAATAAATATTTACTCAGAACATTTTAGAGTTTATTGTTTGGTTACGTACTCAACTTTACACTCATTACTATTGTATGCTCTCAACTTTCGTGCCTTCTATTATATGAGGTGAATCTTCTAAAAACTTTATTGTATGCTCCTAACTTTCATACCCTCTACTATATGATATGAACTTTTTTAATAGAGTTTTTAGAATGTCTAAATTATATCATATTACTTAGAGTTTTTAGAAAGTTTTTTGAAAGTTGAGAACATACAATAGAGTTTTTTGAAGGTTCACCTCATACAATAGAGAGTACGAAAGTTGAGAGCATACAATAGTAATAAGTGTAAAGTTGAGCGCATAACTAAACAATAATCCCAACATTTTATTAGCAAGTTTTTAATGTATGGATATTATGTATAAGATTTTTATAAACTTCAAAAGATCGATAAAAGAATTCAAGTGTTGTACTTGGTATTGCATTTGCATTATGCCAGTATGTAATTCAAGTGAATTCTTTTCGATTTTATAAAATATTATTTTTATATTTTTTTTTGAAAAAAGAAAAAGTGTGATATTATATTTTGAAACATATACATCGAGTTTTGAAATTGAATTATAAAAATTAAGCTTTACTATATCGCATAATAATGTTATTATAAAAGTGTGATAAAATGTATCTTCATTTTATAAGGAGGCTTAAACTCAAACGTAGAAAGAGGCTCTAAAGTTATTGTTGTATGTATTCAAGTTTTAAAATGATCTATTATATATATTTAACTTACTATTTTATGTATAAAGTTTACAAATACATATCTATATATGTAGCAAAAATATACAAATATACGTTTCAATTGAATATATACATTAGGAAATTTTAAAGTTGAATATACACAATATTACAATAGTATAATGTGTAAAATTTCATGTACTTTGAACTATAAAATCCATTATTCTTTGTATTTATTTAACCGGATTGTTAATGGTATGGATCTTAAGGTATGTCTATTTTAAGTTGTAAGTTTAAACTTTTTATTCTCTTTATTTGTTAAGCTATTTTATATTACCAAATTGAATATGTTTTATATTTATTTAGAACATTTTATTAGCAATTTTTTATATGTATGGATATTATATTATGTATAATATTTTTATAAACTTCAAAAGAGCGATAAAAGAATTCAAGTGTTATACTTGGTATTAAATTTGCATTATGCGAGTATGTAATTCAAATAGTATAAGTATTAAGATTTCTAATAGATATCATATAAGTAAATGTATTATCTTTAAATAATTAAAAGTATGAGGTTTTATTATTTAAAATTGCATTAAAAAAGGGATCTAATTGCTTAATTGAAATATATTTAATTTGATGACATCAATAAGGTGAATCTTATATTATATTTAAGATATCTTAAATAAATTAAATTAGGATCCTCTTTCCTTAATTATTTATTATTAAAATTAAAAAGACATCAACAATGATGGATACGTGACACGTAAATCACGACTTAAATCACCAAAGAACATTAAATCACGATTGAACATATCCGCCATCAAAGTAGTTAAAAGGATTAAAAGAAATGCATGAGCTTGTTGGCCTAATGCTTACACGTTTGAACCCACATTTTTAAAATGTTAAAATATGTTCATCTTTCTTTAAAAGTAAAATTATGGTTCAACCGGTAACTGATTTAGATATCTCATCTCATCTCGATATATCAATTTAAATCATAACAGCATCACAATCAATTTTATGTAATCATTAAACAACATGGGCCGTTTGTAGAGAGATAAATGTTGCCAAGACTTCATTTTAGATCTGATGTAACACCAACGTCCTGTGCATCGGAAGCTCGTTGTAATTCGAGTTGGTATTTTCTGGTCTATCATAGCTACTTTTGCCCACCCCGAATTAAAATTCTGGCTATGCCAGACACCAATTGGTTATAGAGTGAAACCGATCGTATGAGCTTATATACCGGACTAGAAGTATGATTGCTTTTTAGTAAGGTTTATAATAATCTTACATATTTGTAAGCATGTAAAACTTTCCTAACTTACAATACTCTTTAGTACTTTATTAGTAAAGAAATCGTAGTCAAACAACGTACACACCACTATAATACTCAGTTTTCCCTGTTATCCATTACGAATCTTCCAAATGAATTACTATATTTGAAGAATAATATTCTTGAATCTTAGAAGGAACTTTGGTTCCAGATTTTCTTGTCCAAGTGCATGTTTTGCTCTCAATGGTAACGAAAGTATATAAAGAAAGTTTCATCGATTTGCTCGTCTCCCCCATCTAACATTTGGTAGAAGGTGGCTTGAAATTTCCATTTGGTAACTCTATATTAAGAACGGCGATAACTATATTGTTTGGACTTCGTTACCTTGTCTTAGTTACCTTGTATCCTACTGTCATATTTCTCTCCAGTAGTACTTTGTGTAAGGTTTGGCATACGAAGTACAAACTCGTAAGAGTTTCTGAGTGCAAAAATTACACCCAGTTTTCATTGGTAAATTTCTTTCATTAAAAGAAACATAGCCATGTATCCCAACCTAGATAAGTATCTCCAACTTTTGAAGCAACTGGAGTCTTACAGCAACGTTCCACACCAATTGATTCATTCCTTGTATACCTACGCCGCTTTCATTTTCCGTTCAGATGAGCAAGACAGGTTCAGCAACCCCATGCAGTGTATTGGTTTCTATATCGCATTAGCTTCTTTTGTTTGCATCCTGGCAGTGCTGGCTGATTTGTTACACGGATTGAAGAACAAAAAACTACGGTTTCCATGTAAATACTTCACTCTGAATGCTGCTTCTCTCTCTGTGATAGCAGTTGCAATGAAGCTACCTGTGGACCTAAGTACTCGAATGCCCGGTGACGTGGACCAAATGGCAAAGTTCGGAAGCATGTCATTTATATGCACCATGATGGCTAATTTAATGCCTTCATTAGCCGCCATGAACAGCAAGGAACTTCTCACGAATATCATAGCTTTAGGAGTTCTGGTAATCACCTTGGTTGTGAATATTTGCATTCAAATAAAAACGAGCATCATTAGCTCCTATGTTGAATATGAGCCTTTAATCAATCCATATGGCGCTGCTGTATTTCCTTATGATAATCTTGATCCTAATAAGATAGTAGCGATCATATATGTGGCTATGCTACTCATGTTGTTGATAATACACGCGTCCTCAGCTGTAACGATTATAAAGTGCAAACAACAAGAACAATAAATATTAACTGTTGAGAAGCTAAAGCGGCATGTTTAAATTACTGGATCATGGCAGGAACTGGCAACCCTCAGTTCATGACAGTTTGCTCTGCTACAACCTCTGCCTGCGGGGTAATATGTGCTTTAAGCACCGCCTTACATATTATTATTATGATTGCGAATATTGAACCGAATACGATCTATAATTCAGATTATAAGTGGTCAATGTTAGTAATTTCCATAACACAATTTATCCGAGTCCTACTTGGTACAATTGCACCAGTTTCCAGATGTTTTGCAGACTTAAGCTTTAAGTTGTCCATAAAATGGATTTGGATTCATATCAAGGTCTTTGAAATAGAGAGTTATTGGACTCAGAAGTTGTATGATTGGAAACATAGTAACATACGTTCTCTGTTAGTAGCCATAAAAGCAAGTTTGTCATCAGAATTTTAAAATCCCAATTTTGAGTTTTTTATAATGTTTCAGAAGACAGTAGTGGTAGCATGTAAAATGATAGCACTGATCCCAATTTTTTTGGTGATTTGTATCTTGTAATGTATACGCTGTTGTAAGTGGTTAAGGCCTAACTTTAGTGACTCAGCTCGTGTTGTGTTAGGTAATAGGCCTAAGCAACATGATACAAGTATAGATCTTAGCCGTTACGTTTTGAAACATCATGACAATATGGAGCTTGATGAGAGAAGACTGAAAAAGATTTTGACCTCCATGGACAGCTTGATCAAGAAGGCCGAAAAGCAACAACCTTATAATCTTACGAAACTACTAGAGAGATCAAGAGGTTTTGAAGAAGTTAGAATGTTTAGCAGACATGATATTTCACATTTACTTTCTATACAACCACTTAAATGCTGGAGCTTGCCTGTGGTAACTTTGACATGCATCGCTATTTCTCTTCCTAACATCCAAAACAATGGAGTTGATATGTTGTTGAGAAGTGTAAGTGAAGGTCTTGCATACATCACCCGTGTGGAAGAACCATCAATGGTAATGAATATGTAGTTCTTCAAAAGGCAGCTAAAATGTTGTGGCTAGAATTTGAATTTTCCCATAAGTGGTTAGGAAACAAGCTGAGAAACCTTGCCTCTCAAGTGAATACAGCAGGACAAATTTTGCAATGGTTCAAAGATACAGCTAAAAAACTGGTTGTTGAGGTGGAAAGTACGGATATTGAAAGCCGAAATGCTAATTCAATCCACAGATCCATTTGCGCCAATTTGATGTATCAAGTTACTGAAGCAATCCTCCTTTCCCACCAAGTCAACATTGACGAGGTTAGCCAAGAGGAACTATTTATGCATTTATCATCAATGATCTCCGAAATATTGGTTTCTTGTCTTACCAACTTACCCCGAGTCATAGCACTGAAATGCCATGAAAGCACGATTGAGAAAAGGGAGGCTACTGTTCATGCTACAACCCAACACCTCGGTAAACCTAGTAAGATAATCAACATCCTCCAAGAGCGCGCGGGAATTACCCAGCTTGAATCCACGAGTTGCCAATTACTGAGAAGCGATGTGCTTAGTTAAAGAATCCCTCTCATTCATAACCAGATTTGTACGGAAAATGAGATGTTATCGCAGGCGATAACCTCCTAAAAGTTTCCAGAAAGAGAGGCTATCCTCCTAAAAGGAGTCTGCACTGTGAGATGGTAAGCTAAATTTCGGTATTCAGTTCATTTGTAAAGTTAACAAGTTCTTGTGGTCAAGTCCTTGTTTCTCATCATTTGTACTGTTGTGTACTTCAGCCGCAGTATATTATCGTTATGTTCTGATAATAAGATAACTATTGCTCCATAAATCCACCGAGTTGGTGACGATTTTGATGAGATCCCGAGCTTGGATATATCACTATACTTTTAGTTGTACACCTTATGAACAATAAAATTTATCATCAACATTATGTAAGTTTTATTGCTACGGTGTGACCATTATTATGAAAATGAGGTTTGATTCAATAAATCTATGTTTAATTAATTAATTATGATTTATCATACAGTTCACATTAATACAATAATAATATCTTTTGATCTTTTCAAGTTGTTGACTAACTATAAACACTTTTAATAAAATTCAAACTGAAAGTAACAAATAAACAATATAATCAATACAACCATACAGATAGACTGCATGCATGTAACACATTAATATTAATAAATTCTTTTTAATAAAAAAAAATAAGAAAACAAAGATGCCAAAGGTTGCATGGTGAATAACCACCCCACTTTAAAACCAAAACCACTATAGTCTTCCTTTTTAAGTTTTCCTGCCTATTTATGCACCTAAAAACGGTGAAGAAAAGCCTCTTTTGGCCTCTCAATGGAACTGCCCAAACCCCCTTCCAACCTATCAACTTTATCCTGTTTTTTGTTATTACTCTTCACCACCATCATCCAATCGTTTTCTGCCCGAACCCTTGGCGGTTTACCACCACCACCACCACCACAACCATCACCACGAAGAGGCCATCACTACCACCACCATAAAACAATGACTTTCTACATGCCAAATGTACTAAAATCCAACCTAATACAACACCCTCCAATTACCACACCAACAGCTGAAGTCAGTAGTCAACCTTTGGGCCCTTTTACCACACCAACAACTGAAGTCAATAGTCAACCTTTTATCAACCCCATTCCAAGTCAAACATTCGGCTTACCTGGGATTGAAAGTGGGATAAGCTTTTCCGCGTCGGACATCCTTCAAGAAGAATTGGAATTCGGTATGGTCAATGTTATTGACGTTGACTTGCTAGAAAAAACAAATCTTTATGGGTTGACTTTGCTAGGAAAAGCAAAAGGAATGTATGTTGCTAGCTCAGAGAATGGAAGTAGTCAAATGATGGCAATGACAACAACCTTTATCGACAACGATTTTAATGATGAATTAAGATTTTTTGGAGTGCATCAGGCTGATGTAAATTCTGAGTCTCATGTTGCTGTCATTGGGGGCACCGGGAAATATGAGGGGGCCAACGGATACGCAACAATAAAAGCTGTTAGACTAAGCTCAAAAACCATAAAAGAAGAAGATATAATTCTTTTGGTAGATGTTTACCTAGGTTAATTGAGATGTCAATATTATAAGTACATTAACACAGTGCAGCCTATTTATTCGCACAACTGAATAAAGAATATCATTTGTTCACCTTAAATGTTGTACTTTTAGGTGATGAAGTTTGAAGTTAAGAAAGTTTTGATAAATACTCAGAAGCAATTCACTTTTTTGGTTTTTACATTTCTGTAATTGAAAACAACTTGATCCTACATCTCGAGTTTGTTTGCATATATCTTGATTTATTGTTCAATTTGTTCAGGTTGTTCCACTTTTGCGTATGCATAACTGCAACTTAATTGGTAGAGTTCTGTTTACAACGTATACTTCTTTTGTGTAGTATAAGTAAATCGAATAAGAAACTGAAATATGTACAATGAACAGATTAAAATGGACATATTTACAATGGAAAAAGTAAATATATAAAACAGAAAAGATGAAGCACATGTAAGCACAAATTCCCTATCATTATCACAAAACGGTTGCAAATTAGTTTCGAAAGCTAACGGATATAAGTGAAAAGACAAGGCAACGGGTCATATAAATCAGTTTTGAAAAAAAAATCGTAACTGAAAAGAAAACTGGTCACAGGCAATCTGGGTGAGAGCAGAAAGTGGCCTTATGAGATTGGTGTCTGCAGGTCATGCAGAAACGCATCGATTCATTAGCCTTCGAACCATTTCTGGCACAAGAGTTGCACCAAGATTCTTCCATATTTGTTGCCAAACATTGATTGAAGGCAAAACATACTTTTTATACTGTACATTATTTTCTGAAAAAATAGCTTAAACTTATATTCTGTAAGCATAGTAATAATATCATTTATATCCAATTTTAATCAAATCCATTAACAAAAATTGGTGATGTCGAATCGTATAGTTGTCAACTATCACATGTGTTTGTTTACATCCTTTTTGTATATTGATTATTTTGTCAAAATAAAGTGACTTGATTGTAAATGTAACAGTATGACAGTATAACATCTGATAAATTTTTATCAAGTATTGACTTGACAATAAATAAAAGCAAAATGATGTATCTGTAGTTTTTACATGAAGATTGAAGAATATTATGATATTTTTTTTTATTTAAACTAAACAAACAAAAGTATTGATCTGAGTTGTTCAAGTAGACCAAATATGCGTATAAAGTAGTTGTTTACCCAAAACACCCCACACCAAACAACTCCATGCATCTCATCAACTCCATTTCGTATCATCACAGGTAAGCACTATATATGCTCATATGCATACATTCCCCTTCATCATATACAACACACATCTCCCTTTGCCATAAAAAAAACAGAAATGGCCAATACCAAGCTATCCATTTCTACAATTCTCAAAACCACATTTTGCATCTTTTTGCTAGCCATTTCTCTAGAATGTTCAAATGGGGCCCGCGTTTTGATAGATATGCCTGATGCATCTCCTGTGGCCCCACTTCCAACCAATCAACCTAACACGGATGGTCCAATAGATGAGGTTAACAACCCTGTGGAAGATCCTACACCTACACTACCGAGTGGTCAAATTCCCGCAACTGTAGCACCTGCACCAGTTGTGGGTCCCACTGTCCCTTTACCAACTACTGTAGCACCTACTGTGCCCACACCTGAAGCCAATGCCGCACCAGTGGCTACCCCTGTAGGTGCTACTCCCGTAGGAGGTTCAGGGGCTGTTGATGTCACAAATGGTGGGGCTGTTGCAGGTGGGGACCACCCAACTTTGAGTTTTTTCATGCACGATGTTCTGGGTGGGTCTCATGCTACAAGTAGGGTGGTTACTGGAATTGTAGCCAGTTCAAATGCTAATGCGGTTCCTTTCTCTACTCCCAATAGCCAAGTTTTCCCAATCACTAACGGAGTCCCGTTAAACAATATTAACGGTATAGTCAATAACAACAACCTCCCTTTCTTAGCCGGTTTCAACGTTAACAACAACCCAAATAACCCAAATGCCAATACCGTCCTCCAAAACACCGGTAACAACAACGTTGTCAACGGAGGAAATAACTTACCATTCGTTTCAGCCGGTCAACTTCCCGCTGGCATAACTCTCCAACAACTCATGTTCGGGTCAATCACTGTTATCGACAATGAAATAACTGAAGGACACGAGCTCGGTACCGGTGTGCTTGGCCGAGGACAAGGTTTCTACCTTTCAAGTTCATTGGACGGAAGTAGCCACACGTTCGCACTCACAACACTTTTTCATGGTAGTGATCATGAGGTGGATGATTCAATTAGCTTTTTCGGTGTCCATCGAACAGCTTCTGAGATATCGCACATTGCTGTGATTGGTGGAACTGGAAAGTATGAGGAGGCTAAAGGTTATGCCACTATTGAGAGTCTGCCTCAAGTGGATGAGCACACTACTGATGGTGTTGAAACCATTGTTCATGTCAATGTCTACCTCACAACAGCATAGGCTATGAGCTTGTTTAAATTTGTGTTTTGTGATTCTAGCTTTTGTGTTTGTAGTGCCCTCTTCTTCATTTGTTGTACCTTGGAGTGATCTGTAATTGAAATGTGTTACCTGTCTCTTCTTTAAAAAACTTATCATTTTTTTTTTATATGATGATATAATATTAGTGATTACTGTCAGGTATAGTTATTCAATTCTTCACACTCAGCATCCTCACAAAATTTCCTAATTCTAACTCAGTTGATGATTAATGCATCATTAGTTATATTTTCTGTATTCATGTTATAAATCAGACTTTATTAACAAGTGAAAAGTACCAACAGAATTCTTTCATTTATCGCCATTTTTTAGGAACATATATATAATTGAGAAGAGACAGAAAATGTAACTCAAGAAATATCCCATCTTTGATAAGTTTATAGAGTTTGATGTTTTTCCTTTTTTATTTCTATTAGAAGCAGGTTTTTTCCCCATCGCATACTTGTTACAGTATATTTACACTGCAGTCTTAATGAAGTATAGTTTAGAAGTAACATCAGACTGGATCCTGGCTGATGCCCTTTAGGTCATTACATACCAGAGAGAATGTTCAAAATCTACCATTTATAGGTCACAAAATGATGCATCCATACTTACAGAAATCAAAAATCCATGTCCAGCAACTTTGAAATTTGACTTTTCCAAGAATAGAAAGTTAAAAGAACGGTTCTGAATTCTAGTACTATATGCACTTACTCACCTATTACACAAAAATCTTTCAAAAATCAAACTTGACCTTAGTCTAAAAAAGAATGAATTGATTTTATGCTGCTATACACCCATATAGTATACACAAACCAATCTCTATAATCACATCTTATATACTCTATACCGAGCTTCCCAACGGCTCTATCAAGATGGTGAGCCGGCCCCTGGTCATTTCCTGTTCTTTCAACACTAACCCCTACTTTTCATGTACATTTCTATTAAAGAATGTAAAATACTCTGTAATATCTTCAAACAGCAACCAACTCGGTTACAAGCTCATCAAACAAAAAGGATTCAATCTCTCCAACAATGAAATCCACTTCATCTGCCAACTCGAGCCACGGTTCTTTCCCGAGAGCCTTCTTGGATAAGTCGGCATTGGCTTCTTTTTCCTGACTAAGTAGCATATTCCACAGTTCTTCTGCAATTATATCCCTAAAAAAGTTACTCATCTTTCTCCTCAAAGGCTTTGACCCAACGATCTCAGTCAACCCAAAGTTTATACGGTCAAACAAGAGCCGCCTATCTGATTTATTCCATGATTCATGCTTCTTGTATATCTTTTCTAACATTTCGAACATCAAAGGGTCTAGAATGCGTTCAGGAGAATGCCATCTTTCAAAACTTATCTCCATTTTTTCACCATCAAATCCCAATTTATTGAGCACGTTTACTAAATAGGAAAATTGTTGACTATCTTTTGACCCATAGCATTTAAAATGTTCCATGTTTTCACGAACACAAAAAGACCTTTCAGTAGATTCTCCGTCACTCATTGTAACTATATCAGCTTTAGACTGATTCCCTTCCGATTCTATTTTTAGAATTTGAAATTTTATCGACAAACCTACCATATTTAGCATTGAATATTAGTCTCTAAAACACACCCCACATAAACAATTATGAAAGAAAAAGACAGAGGTGGCGTTTTGACACATTTGAGAACAAGTCAATTTGGATTGTGTTTTATCTCAATAGGTTCAAATGGGTCAAGACAAAATATTTAGCTAAAAGGGGCATGGCCAAATCGGCTGAACATGTAAAACGGGTTGACAATTACCCAAAATATATTAACCTCTGCAACATCCTAAATTTTTTAATTCAAAGATTATATTTATTACGTAATATTTACTATTATTTATTATTGTAGTTATAACTAATACATTAATTAAGCG
The DNA here is from genome assembly GCA_963930675.1 of Gnaphalium uliginosum. NCBI lineage: Eukaryota > Viridiplantae > Streptophyta > Magnoliopsida > Asterales > Asteraceae > Gnaphalium > Gnaphalium uliginosum. Next base: position 23,790,878 of record OZ005684.1, on the reverse strand, counting down.
TATAAAATATGTTAAAAATGCTAAATAAGTATTTGTGGGTCAACCCAACCCGAGGCAGCCCGTTTCGATCCGTACTAAAAACAACCAGTTTTCACCTTTACCCAACCCACAAGACTGTTCCATCTAGCCACATCTAGAAAGACAATTCATTTGAATACACTAACCATGAAGATCAGTGCTAACACCGCCACCATATACAGAGCTTGATGAATTGTATGGTCCCAACACTGAGTTTGGACTATGCTGATAAGCTTCGTCTGTGTTTCTCGGAAATTCACCATCGATAGCTATTCGTTTCAAGGACATAAAACCCTCTTCACATGGTGAATCCTGCAAAAAACGCAACTACAAATGCTTAACTTCCTGTTCTAAGAATAAACATATGCTAAACTTTTCTATAAAATCACCAAATTCTCATACTGACTAATGAAAAACCTCGAAAATTTGACCGAATAACATGACGGAAAAACAGCATATGGAACAAGTATTACCTGCTCAAATAAAACATTCGAAGAACAAGAAAACTCAACATCCTCAGAATTTGCAGATACATTCCTATTATATCTTCCAGAGCTCAATCTTGGCGTTTTCTTGAACTTTGTATTTGCACTAGCAGATAAATCCAACTGTTTGAATATCGGTAATTTGGTGACAGATTGATCTTTCCAACCTTCATTACCTCTGATACCAACTTGTGTTCCCAACTCTGATCTTGGCTTTAACTGAACATCCAACATAGAAGGTGCTTCACCAAGATTACAATTACGTTTAGTAGACCAAATCTCATTACAAACATTAGTCATTTTCGATCTTTCTAGAAGCTGCTTCTTAAATTCCCACCCAAAAGTAGCACCAGAATCAAGTAAAAACAACGGTAAAGATCCATGTTTAACATTCCCAAAATTTCGTTCTTTAATACCACTTGTTTGATAATCAACAATAGTTGACTTCAAGCCCTGCATTTCATCAAAACAATCATCATTTCTCAAAGTCTTCTTAATTTTCAGTCTACTCTTTCGCCTAATTCTACTTGATCTTGTCTCACATGAACCTATAGAGACAGATTTCCGTAGATAGTTATCAGAAAAGAATCTTTGTTGTCCGTTAAGCGGCTGCTGCTGACGTGGCACCTCGTCAAAATCCATCAATCTTGCAATGACACTCTGATTGTTTCGTTCAATCTCCATCATGCAGCTTTGAAAAATTTATATATTCACTTCCTAAAAAATATGTTGATTTTAATTAATTAATAAGAAATATGATATGATTCAAATAACATGACTGAAATTAGTAGCAATCATCGTGACTAACATAAGATTATAATTAAAGAGGACTAGCACATATGTAGGAAGTGAATAATATCATTTTCCTTATCATAATTAGGATTAAAAATCGATCAAAATAAACTAATTACATGTTCATCAAGAACTGGAAATGAAATTGAATCGAAATGAAGAACAAACCTCAAAATCCATCGCATGATCACTGATATCAGCGTCTTTAAAACACGGAATTAAGTTTGTGATTAACAAATTGAATTGTATTGAATTAATTAATTTTAATTATAATATGAAATGAAAGAAAGAATGAAGTTGAATTTAATGGTGGCTAAATGAAATTGAGGGAGAATCTAGGGTTTATGTGTTTGAATTACATCACTATACGCGCCCACCAACGTGTATCTATAGTTTGTTGGTCAACGACGTTGACATATGATATTGCCTATTTTATTTGCGCCATAATTGTATATGTAAAATTCTGTTGGAATTCTATTGTATTCGAAACATTTCAAATTTCAAATAAGGCCCTACACCAGTCCGTATTGCATATAACAAGAATGACCGTACTTCGTTATGAATCGATTATAATGTTCAGGGTTCACAAAATAATATCCGTAAAGTGGAGTAAATCAATTAAATTTGAAGAGATAAGTAAGAAAGAGAAAATTTAACATAATTTGATTGGATCAACACTAAAGTCACATCATCTTGTGAATATTTCTTTGTAAAATTTGAGTGATTGTAGAATTTTTCTAATACTTCATAGTAAAAATGTCATATTATGATGATTTATTTAGGGTCTTTATTCATAGAAATCGTTGTCATTATAATGTTTAATGGAAAATATAAATTGACATTTTACTTGCATGTGTTTGTTTTAAAAAGTATAAAATTAAAAGGAAAACAAATATATATGATTAATATTTGTGGATTTTTAGTTTTAGTCATATAGTATGATTGCTCAAAATTTAGCAAGTCATTGTTGAATGAAAAAAAGAAAAAAATAGAAAAAAAAAATGCAATTGCATGACTGGAACGTGGGTTAATCGCTAAAATTTAAGTACGTTGCTCAAAACTCTACTATCATGGACTTAAAATGTAATATCAATAGTTTAAGAGCTACTAAATGCCAAGGACGATTAAATCACCACATTCTTTTATGTCGAGGATTTTACTTTTTACCAGGACCAATATATTAACAAAATCGAGCAGAAAGTCAAGAAATCCAACTCGAATTATCAAGAGAATCAAATGGCTATTTACCTAGCGATATTAGGGTAACATCCAACTATGAAGTTGTAAGTTCAAGTTCTCGAATTGGACAATTGTAAATATTCGTGAAAAATTTTAAATATTCGTGGTGATGTGTGTGAGTTATTGTCTTTCAAAAAATAAAAACCTACCAAGAGAAATTTGTATCCGTTTTTGGGTAAAGGGGATAGACCCCGACAAATATTATTAAAAATGATAAGCGTTACAATTACAAGATTTGTGAAAAGTCCACATAAGACTTAATCTAACAGATTTGAAAGACTAAGTGCATACACAAGACATGCTCTGTGTATGACAGCCAGCTATAAGCACATCCTGGAAACATAGAACCAAACTCCAACCAAGCAATAATCCACTGCAACCGCATGATGACAAGATCAATCAGAAGAAGAACACACCCCCTTAGGGATCTTCCATCTCTCCATCGTGCGGAGAGCACGAAATGAAGGTCTGAAAGAAAAGGAGACCATCTTCGGCCGAATCGTGTGAATGATAGCATCAGCCACCTCCCTGCAAGACCTCTTGCCTTTGGCAAAGAGCCGAAAATTACGCTATTGCCAAATGAAGTATGCTGTAGCAGCCAGCACCAGACAAGACACAACATGATCAATATTTTTCGAACCCGTGGCGGATAATAAGGAAGGCATAATATCTTCCAATCTATCAGACACAATCTGCAACTGCGCATGACTAATAACCCGGAACCAAACCTGCGAAGAGAAAGAGCACTCAAAGAAAAGGTGGGCATGTGAATCCTGGCAAGAACCACACAACTGACATCGCAACAGGGCTAAATCAACTAAAGGACCAACATCCCACTGTCTCAGACGGTCTTGAGTTTTCAGTCTGCCTCTCAAAACAAGCCACACATGAAAAGCATGCCTAGTATGCAACGGGAAAACCACACAATAGGAGCCTACTCCACCACACTACCTCTCGGCCGAATATACTCCTAAACTTGACCAACCCGAAAGTCATAAAAATTCCCAATCGAATCACGTCACAATAACTTATCAGGCTGAGAAGAAATATGAGGGACCTCAATCTGTGAAAGAGAATGGTACTTTTGGAGCCATAACACCGACCATCTCCAAGAGAAGGGTTAGCTGACATTGTGAATGACAAATTTATATCCGTTTATTAATGAGTTAAGATAAAATGATAATGATAATTCAATCTAAGATTCTAATTAGATTCTTACAAGTCTCAAAAAGCAAAGACTAATGATTTAATGGTTGATATGCAATTGGCCATCTCAATTTCTAACCATTAGCAAATGGAGATCAAATCATCAACCTTTTTAGGGGAAGATATGTTATTCTTCATGTAAGTGGTTCATCACTTTTAATTCCACTACGAAAATGAGAAGACGATGGATTCGTAATAGCAAAAAAATGAGGACAAAGAAGGTTTAATATAGTTTATTTAATACAATTGCATTTATTAAATATTTCTCTCCGTCTCAAAAACAATGTTCACTTCAAAAAATTGTTAGATTTATGATAGTTTGATAAAATGTTAATTTAACCTTATATTCAAGACAAGTAGATAGAAGATAATTAAGAAATGAGTTATTGTGACTAAAAAATGAGGGTAAATTTGAGAATTTAATAATTTTTTATAGTTATTTTTTGCAATTGAAATTTTTTTATGTAACAAACAAAAATAGTTTGACGAAGATTTAAATTGATACGGAGGGAATATTATTTTAATTATGCACTGTAGCCTTTAAAGTAGGGGTGGTGTTTTTATGAAAGAATAAAAGTGTTTATATGTATTTAATTTAATGTTTTGCTACTGTGTTTTCTGTAAATTGTACATTCATACAGAAATTTGATGTAATGAACGATGAATAATATTCTATTAATTAATTATTTATAAGTTTTGTATGATTAATTAAGATTATGTTTTTTTCAAGTTTTAACGTGAATTTAATGAAAATTAACCTGAATTTTGATGAATATGTAGCACAATGAATCTTTAACATACACACACCCAAAGAAATTGGATTAATTTCTTAAAAAATAAAGTTTCGTTTCAAAGTTTGTGCTATAACAAACATGGCATGACTAAACTTTAACATTTATTTTAGTAAAGCTAAACTTTTAGATGATGAGTATATAATTCTAGTAAATTCTTTAAGTTATCCTCTTAATTATATTTATTAATTATTAATATTAAAATTAAGAATAAAGATAAAAAAAATGGTTGATTTTTTTTCTTACAATGTTTGAATTTCAAATGTCACGTTTTTAAAATAAAAAAAAGTAATAAGAGGAATTAAATAAAAATCTTTATTCCTTACTCTGTCCTGTCACAATCACGGGGCATCTGAATAGAAATATCGAAACGTATACGTCCCAGATTTTGTCTAAATACAAACACCGTCTCGTTACTGTTGATAATCGGAATTCACTAGAAGCAGTTATCGTCTCTTTAATCAAAATCAAAACTTTATTTCTCTAATGGCGATTGAGATCTGTGTCAAAGCTGCAGTTGGTGCACCTGATGTTCTTGGAGACTGTAATTATTCTCTATCTTTCTTTCTTTCTCATCATTTATTTTGCATACACAATTTTTGAGTGACCCTTTTTTGTTGCAATTTAGGTCCATTTTGTCAAAGGGTTCTTTTGACTCTTGAAGAGAAGAAAGTGCCTTACAATACCCATCTTATTAATCTTGGCAGCAAACCTGAATGGTGATTCTTTTTTTTTCTTCTTTTTTTTTTAGACTCTAGAACAATACCCATAAAAAAATGTGATTTTTTAGTTGGTTTTTGAAGAATTATGTTTTTGTGTGTTTTTGTAGGTTTCTTGAAGTGAGCCCAGAAGGGAAAGTTCCTCTGATCAAATTTGATGAGAAATGGATTTCTGATTCTGATGTTATTGTGGGTCTTATTGAAGAGAAGTATCCTGAGCCTTCTCTTTCAACTCCCCCTGAGCTCACCTCTGTGTATGTTGTTTCTTAATTCAATATTATTTATTATTATTCATATTTTATTTTGAAGTAAGTACATAAAAATGCAATTAACTATCACCTGAGTGTGTCCTCAACTACTCGGGTTTCTATTGTGGGTAAGAAACTAGTTATTTCATACTATTGTATGCCATTTTCGGTATTTTTTCCACGTGTCATCTATATAAGGTGCCACGTGTCATCCTCACAAGTAGACACGTCACTAAAATACATACAATGGCAAGAAATAACGAGTTTATTACACACAATGTACGTCAGAATAGTTTGATACACACTATAAATGTTATGTCATAGTTAATTACATTTTTATGTACTTACCCCTTTTATTTTTGACATGTTTTGGCTTATTTGGAATGGAAGATCAACTGGTCAAGGATGCTGGCTAGAAGTCAATTACTTGTTTTATTTTGGACTTGTGTTTTATATATTTTTTATTATATATCAGTTATTCATGTTGTTGAATATAGAATGGCCTTATATTATTAGATTTTGAGCAACTTGGTCATTTATTTATATCTTGACTGTGGTTTTTGTTTTCCTAATGAATTTTTCTATAGTCAAATTGACCATTAATGACACTTTGTTAATTAATTTGGAATCATAATCATCTTAAACAACTACGAGAGGTTGCAAATTTAGTTGAATAAGCTCTCATTTCATTTGACTTTAGCTACTTTTTTGGAAGATCGTTATAAGTTTTAAATGGATGATTAGTATTACTATGCTAACTATCATTTTATAATTGTTCAAAAGAGGACTTTAGTTTACATTCTATATAGAAGACAGATATTATTATGTTATATTTTCACACTTGATACTCAACATAAGCTAAGCTAACCTCAAATTTCTCAATTCATTGCATAATTTCATCCTTTTATGGTGTGACATGAAATTGTAGGGGGTCAAAGATTTTCCCAAAGTTTGTGGCGTTCTTAAAGAGCAAGGATGAGAATGATGGGACGGAGCAAGCTTTGCTTGATGAGTTGAAGGCGTTGGATGAACACCTCAAGAATAATGTATGCTATATATATGAAATACCCAATTTCTTGACCATAAGTAATCAAGATCATTTTTTTGTTATATTTAGACTATACAAGATCTCAGTGTTATGTTTGAATGATGATTGATTTGTATGATGGTATATTAGGGACCTTATATTAATGGAGAAAAGATCACAGCAGTTGACTTGAGTTTGGCACCAAAGCTCTACCACCTTGAGGTGGCTCTTGGTCATTTTAAGAGATGGACTGTTCCTGAAAGTCTGACTCATGTGCATAACTACACAAAGGTATGAAATATGCCTTTTTTAATTCTAGTCATTTTGGAGTAGTTGTCACATGACTTTAATCTCCATGTGTAATGTCTATGGGTATTCCTCCATTGAGTAGAAACATGGAAATTGCTTTCTCTCGTTTAAAGATTTTTTCATTTACCTAACACACTACCTGTGTTTCGTCACTATTTCTTTATTTCTAGTTAAGAAAATATTATTTGGGTTTGGGTCCTATCAACATTCCATTAGTGTCTAGGAATAGGACTGCGTACTTGAAAACTTCTCTAAACATGTGAACAATGAAAATAGTCGTGTGAAGACTCTGATTGTATAAAACAATATAATGATATGGGTCATTTTGGAGTAGTTGAGTCTACGGGGCTGTTTACCTAAGCCTTAATGGACTGAATTGTCCAAAGACCTTATTCGGTCAGCAAGTTGAATTGTTTATTTGGACTTATTTTGTATAGCAAGGGATTATTCGGTCACTCCCAAAATCCATGTTATCCCCATTCAGTCACTCATTCTGCCAAAACTACCCCTGCATGTGATACTTCCACTTCCAAATTTCAATCCTTTTTTATTTCTCAACAGTTATCTTCATCAATCAATATCATATGCAACACCGCCGCGCTCCTGCCATCGTTAACTACCCGTTATCTTCTTTAATTCCATTTTTCTTCTTTATTTACTCCTATACCATTGCCAATAATATTTGCCTTTATAGAATACGTTTTCAATTTCTACCACTGCTATCACGTCTTCAACTGCTGCCATCAATCGCCACCGTAACCGCCACCATCCCTTCGCAGCCCACTCTTGTCATATCCGTTACCGTAAAAATCTCTTGACTACCACTTTCATATTGAAATATAAAAAAAAACATTGGATTAGTCTGCTCTTTTCATAACTAATTTCAAATTTCAAATTTCAATTTTGCCATTATATATTCTTTATATGCTTTCCATTAATTTTATTGATGAGGATTTTAAAGAAAAAATGCATCACAATTTGTTGCTTATATTATGTGTGTTGCGTATGATTTATGAAGTACGGTGTATAAGTTACCAACCTAGTTAATCAGATGTTTCACATGATCTATGATCAATAAACTTGTTAATAATTCCATTAATTGATGAGTTATGCATATTATCCAGTTTTTCATTAAATAAATAGGCTAATGATCATTTACACTAGGGATAAAATTGTCATTTTAATCATTTAGAACGTTCATTCAGCATAACAAATAAACAACATTGTTCATTCACTGATTACTACATACAGTCGCTCCATATCCATATAACCATTTATATCCATATAGTACTTGATGGGGGAAAAAAGTGAACAACCCCCAAGTGTTACTTACATGTAGCAGTCCCTAAATGGTTGGAACACATGTTAGAGCCAAAGATGTTAGTGCGGTAGCTATTTTAGTCTGTTTAGGTGGTATGTGTCTATTAATATATAGCACACCACTATAAATCTATAATCAGATATGTATTTTCCATCGTTTTATACAAGTAAATACCAATTGAGAGTTGCTCTAATTGTTGAAGGAGATGCATATAGCTGTTCTCGTGTAATCTCGTTGGCTGTTCTTGAGAGATCAAGGCAATTGAATCCTTATCATATAGCATCATTATTATAATCCATATGTCTACATAATCCAAAAATAGTTATGGTTTTACATATCAATACAGATGTCTTTTTTAGTCATACCTTATTCCTGCTATAACAATTAAACACTAGCATGTCACCCCGCTGCTTAGCTTTGCTTAACCCTTTTTTAGAACCCTGGTTTCACTTTTGAGGGGATGGATGGGTAACAGCTGGTGCAATTTTCTAGGAATAGCTATTTAAATGTCTGCATAAAATTGTTTTATAGTTCGACCATGAGCAAAAACATGTTGTTTGGTTAATGAGTATGGCTATGACAACCCCCAATCGTGTCAGTACATTCACATTATTTGCCATTAATTATGTCATTTGGTAGACATATGTTGTAGATAGAATGATAAATTTGCCTTTTGTTCTGTCTTATGTAAGTGTTGGAACATTAGATGCGTAGCATCTTGAGAGGGAAAAAAATTTAGGTTTTAGTTTTGTTTGGAAGTTTTTGGGTGGTGAGTATCTCACATGTACACTGCATATTTGATTCAAATACGATAATTTTAACTTTCTTTAATAATGTTCTTAAATGAAAACTCATATAAACCTTCTGTGCTCATGTTCTGTTTAAACGGGGTGTTAGGCATCAGTAGCTCAAAATAGTTGTCAGATCGTTTATAAATCTTTTTGAACATGTGTCTGCCCCACTTTGTACAATAACAAGTAGTTAGTTCACTAATGAAAGATAATTATATCTTCTCTAGACCACTTTTTTAAAAATAATTCATGTATTAGCTCAGTGGGCTCAACTCAAAGCTTTCTGAGTTGCCAAACTCAGGCCATACTAGGCTCGAGCTTGAACCAACTAATATTCAGGTGTGTTTCCGACTCTCCATGTCAGTTCATGTCCTTTTCGCACGAGTTTGCCATACTTCATGAATCCACTCATTTCATCTGCGCTCTTGCTTTTAGCATTAAAATTTTTGTATCGACAACCATTGGTTGTAACATTATTAAAGAAAGTTAAAATTAAAATTGCTGAGAACATTACACGCTCTTGCTTTTAGCATCGTTACAACCATTGGTTGACATTTCATAACGGTACTTCCAAGTTCCTGCTTGCTTGTTTTATTGTAGGGGTTAAAGATCATGAACTGTTCTCAGATTTTGCATAGAGTAATTCTACCAATATTATAATATGTTACAACCATATAAATTTGTTTTACAACCGCGAATTTGCGTGCGTATCATCTTTCTTACTGTATTATGATTGCAAACAATACTTACGGTGTTTTTGGTGCAGTCACTCTTTTCTCTACCGTCTTTCGAGAAAACCAAACCTCCTAAAGAAGAATATGTTGTTGCTGGATGGGCGCCAAAGGTTAATGCATGAAGCTGCCCCAAACTATAACTTATTTTCTGAACTTATCATCATGAATATATTATCGAATGTCTGTTATGACATGGACCAGATGTTCTTTTTAACATATCTCAAAGACTTGTGGCTGGTTGCTGCTATATGTAACCAGTGTGCATCAATAGTATGATGATACACCTGTATGAAGGATTGAAGTTTTATTAAGTTGTTTTTGTATCAAGATATCATGTGATTCATTTCGTGATTTGATTTACCTACAAACATGTGTAAGGTGTTATTAGAACTATATGGTATTATGACCACCTTTATGTGAAAGTAGGTTATTTTGGTACCTTGGAGGCCCTTATTTTAGAAAAAAAAAAAAAGCAAGATCCCGATTATTGATAAGAGTTATGTTATGCTTTCATTGAGTGTATATATTCGTGATAGTTGTATATAATACGTGTGTTATATTGTAAGATTGCCTTTCTAAAGGAAAAAAAAAAAAAAACTTGATAGTGAATTTAACATTCTGCCACTTAAAACTACAATTTGCACTAGGATGAAGTTTACAATTTGAACTTAACATACCACAATAACTTAACTACTTGAACTTGCCTCAAAGACTGTATAAATAGAGTCTGGTTTATGTTCTTTTTTAGACCATTTTTTAGCGAAGATGTTATTGACGATGGTGTCAAGGTAGAGGAAATGAATAGTAATTTTTTTACTATAAATACTCTATTAGTCTTGCACTGTTGTAAAGGAAATCAAGATTTTATTATGTAATCGATCTTATGCTTACGATGTTGTTAGCTTATTTGCTTAATTTTGCAAAAGAAGCTCACATTTAGTGTTTGGATAGGTGTATTTGCGTAAGCTTAGTGTTTATGTTACAAAACAGTGAAAGTTAATAGTTCAAATCAAGAAAAAAAAGTGGAGGCTGTACACCTCATTTTCACGGGATTGAAGTTCAGTCGGTCAGAGCAACGCCCTATCACGGCGGAAGTTACGAGTTGGGGCCTCGTCAGTCTCGACGCCAGTTAAAAAATAAATGAGAACAAAGAGTATTATGTGAAAATATTTCATCTCTTAAGGAGTGGAATATATAAACTAATATATTATTGACTTATGTTAGCTTGCTCATCTTATTTCATGGTTGGGCTTTTAAAAGTACCATTTTATCCTTACATTTGATCTTAGTGATTGTGTAAGTTATCTATTTTTTATTCTTTATTCTCTCTCTCTCTCTCTCTCTCTATATATATATATATATATATATATATATATATATATATATTTATATATATATATATATTTATCTAGTACATGTTATGCTCATTAATTCGTATCTCTATTTCTCATTATTTTATTTTCAGTTAATAAACACAACAACTAACAATACCCAATCTTGCGAAAAACATAGTATGTAGGAGGTAAGATGTAGACAGTCGTACCTCTACCCTAAGTTAGAGAGACTGCTTCCAGAAAGACCTTCGACTATCGAGTGTAGATGTGAATATATGAAACAACACACACACATATATAATATATAGAATATATATTTATACTAAATAAAAACTTAAAGTAATTCTCGGCGTATAGACCTCAAGAAACCTATACCCCTAATAATAATTTCCTTCTAAAATGAAGAAAATCCACCTAGAGACCAGATTCAACTATCATAATTCAACTATGATATAGATAATCCTCTATTTGCATCTTTCAAAACCCAAAATCCTTCCCATCAAATCTGTCGCTCTTGAACTTACCTTCATCCGCCATTTTTCCCAAATTTCAAACCTTGAAGCTTTGATACCGGTTGTTAGGAATTTAGGACCCAAACAACACAACAATTGCACACAATTGTAACCACACAATCAACAAACGAATAAAGGTAATGCGTAAAAGTAAATCGACACGAGGAATTAACGTGGTTATATGCAATTGGGGTGATTGCTTTACTCCACGGCCCACTAGAGAGTTTTCTTGTATTATTTCGTAGCTTATGGTTTACAGAAATTAAGGGTTACAATATATAGGGTACACAAAATAAGGAAACAAATCAAAAAACTTGTTTTTTGCCGACAAGGCCTATCCCCCCGGGATCCATGTCATCCCCCGGGATATTGACCATACACACTAATCCTCCCTTGATCAAAACCTATCATGCTGGGATAAAAAGTTCTGTTACCGAACTTGCTAATTATCCCCCCGGGATAAAGAATATCCCCCAGGATCGCGACTAAAACTCCAACTTTGATTTCCTTTGTGCGTTCTTCACTTCTCAACATCAACTTTGGTTCATGATGAAATATGTAGGCTACTGCTTGGCTAGTAACCATTTCAGCTGAAAAGGCTCATGTTTGGGCTCTGCTTTCATAAAGCTAGAATCTTGGCTTGTATCAGCTCAATTTAGCAGCTTTGGCTTGGTTTCTTTTGGGGTTCTTAATAAACTAAAGACGGTCTTATTACTTATTTGTATACAAGCACAGTTGTGTGTAATAGTATCATGCCTCGCAAATCACACCTCTCATAATGAAGTTCTAAACAAACTTTTCATAATATGTTACAGTGTGAAGTAACCGAATTGAACTAAAAACGCTATAGTATTATTGGCTAGCTTGACCATTTCATTATAATATATAATATATTATATTGAAAGTAGTGTTGGTTAATTTGTACCATGTTTTTATGCATTTGTGAGTCAATTTTCTTTAGCAAATATTGGTTTTTGGCCTAACTTGTGATGTTTTGGTGCAGTCACTATTTTCTCGAGAGTCATTTGAGAAAACTAAAGCGGCTAAAGAATATGTTTACGCTGGATGGGCGCCAAAGGTTAATGCATGAAGCCATTCTAAACTATAATGTTTTAGCATAATGTATTTACTATTTCTGCACTCTTCGTTAAGAAATCTATTTCTGCCATCACCAGTTTGTGTGGCTAAACATTAATTATGATGGTAGAACTGTTGTATGAAGGATTGAGAGTTATGGCTTTCTGGTTTATCTGAATATTGTCTTGGTTTGCCAAGACGATTTAAAAAAAAATGTAAAATGTTACAAGAACTTTTTGCCATCCTCGTTATAAACTCTTGTTAGCAAAAGGAGTAATAATGCCAATTTTAGTTTTGGTAATGTGGACTGATTGACTAGGAGCCACATCTGAACTATATATATAGTATATTCTGGTGTATGATTCGATCGACGCTTATAGCTACTTGCTAGATTGTGTCTGTTAAAATATAATGAAGATGGCTGAAATGGATTGACGCGTTGAAATTTTCCTAAAGTGTATATCTGAATTACGACTCATACGAACCCAACGGAGCACATTAATTACTTAAGTTTCTCTGTTTGAGGGGATTGGAGAGATACGTCTGTAGTATGACACAGAATAAACCATTTGACCCGATGAGTTCTAGTCTGAGTTGGGAGTTAAAACTAGAGTGACCGTTGGATGTATCACTCATATTACCCAGGTAATTTTGGACATTTGCTAATTTAAGAAAGATTTTTGATGAACCTCCACAGCTCCACTAGTATATAAATACTCTTCAAAACAATTTACCAGAGTAAGATAAAAAAGAAGCATTTTTTTCTCTTTTTGGTTTCTTAGTACGAATGTATGAAAAAACGTATGGGCAGAATATTTTTGATTTCTTGATTTCGTGTGGTTATAATGTGTTTCCTTTAATTTGGGAGTTAGCCCCATATCAAATCACCTCATGTGACATTGATGGAGATCAGTTGTGAGTCTTGATATTTTAACTAGGCGAGGAACGAAACTGTTATCTAAAATCCTGCAATGAGCAGAATTGTATACAGTATAGGTTCCATTCGAGTAGTTTGTATTGTATCTTTTACATGACAAAGAGCATCAAACTAATCGGATGATGATTTTATTCATCGATACACTAATATTTGTGGACCATAATACCCTCAAAGATTCATTACTTCATTATACTTGCATTGCCAACACTTGAAAAGACAAATTTAGCTCATTTCCTGGATATTTGGACAATGACAAGACTACTAATTTGGTACCTACATACCCAATGGGTCGGACCCATATCCACCAAATATGGCATTACGAGCTATTTTTGTTTCAAGCTACTCATCTTTTTTCAAATGTTTTGATTGAAAATCAATACCATTTTTTGAGTCACTTGTCATTGATTCAGACGTTGGATCTGATAGCAAGCATTAAGAATTCCTTGTTTTCTTACAACGAGACTGCCAATTGGACTCAAAGGAATTCCTTGTTTTCTTTCTCTAATTCGGTCCACACTACATGATAATAATAGTGATCGTCAATAAGATCGTAATGACCGCTTTGATACTCGCATGTTTACAAAGGGCTTCCATACACTCTTGTTTATTCATGCCAAAGATCAAACACTTTTCAATAAGATGTACCTAGATATATCAAGTCAAACCACGAGTCAACAATTATTTCCTGATCCATCAACTTTATGTATGGTATGAAGTATCAATCAAAATTAGACGGTTCCACGTTTATATATTACCATGTGTATGTATGAAGACGAAGAGTCGCCCATCTGCAAAGATTTGTCTGTTCTCACTACAAAAAAGAAACTAAACATAGTTAGAGCAAATGAAAATAAAGTAAAGATCAATGGTTTATAGTTAGTTTTATAGGAACAAATCTTATTGATTTGATGGTTTATAGTTAGTTTTATAGGAACAAATCTTATTGATTTGACTTACGTATATATAATTTGGACCAAATAAGTTTGGACCAAATAAAATCATCTACATCTGCCAATATTGATGGAGATTTGATTCAAGTTTCCTAAAATAGGAGATTTGAAAATCAAGTTAATTTGGGTAACAAATTACTTGGTGAACAAGTTGGGTCTTGCCTATTTATAGGAGTTATTCGTAGGGTTTTGGTGAGGAGGTTGAGCAAAAGAGAGAGTATATGAGTCTCCCATCGTCCCGTGTGGTGGTCTCGGTGATTCAATAACGACGGTGTGAATTCCGTTATTGTAATCTACCGGTGAGAGTGGTGTGAGGATACGTGATAATATTCAAGAGTGTTGAGAGGAGCGTCAATTCTTGTAATATTGTTCGTATAGTGGAATTTTAAGTGGCCGATGATCCCGTGGTTTTCTCTCCCTTAAGAGGTTTTCCGCGCAAAATATCGTGGGTCGTGTTTTTTCTATTTTATATGTGTTTGTTATTGGCTTATAGAAGGTTGTGTGATTTGGTGTGGTGGTGATCGATCCAAACGAGCAGTATAAGAGCGGAGTCGATCCCAACAACTGGTATCAGAGCGAGCTTCGTGGAGAAGAATTACATAATCGGGAGGAAGTCAATACGAGAAGAAAACAGAGTGCGGTTCGTCATATTCTACGCATTGACGGGATAATTGATGGTGTGAGTTCGTTAACCGTCAGATCATCATGAAATTTGAAATGTATGTTCATAAGAGATTGTTTAATGATCTGACCGTTGGGATTTTTATTTGGGGATTTAGATAGAGAGCGATAAACTGTCGAAGTTTGTATATAATATTTGTAGGATTTCAGCGCAGCTGTAGAGAATAAAGCATTGTGGATTCGTTAACCGTTGGATTGTCATGATTTTTGGACAGGGGGTTCAATACATACGGTTCCAGGTTGTGACCGAATTTTACTGAGATCAGATATTTGGACAGGGGGTTCAATCATAATATTTTTCAACATGTCCAAAAAAATGAATTGCACAACAAGAATACATTACATACATACAAGAAACCGGGCAAGCCACAAATACCTTGTCACCGGTAATAACTTCAAATCATGGACTGAAATCCCTTTTCACCAGCCGTAAAGGATCATTAGGGGTTCAACAGTCCCACTTATTCAATATATGGTACAAACCAGTACAAAAAAATGCATTACTCGAGAGATTTTCCCTCCAACAATGGCTCCAGAGTTGGGTCTGAATCTCTGGATATTAAACGTTCTCTTTCACCTGACTCCATTTCATCTGCAGATAAGTCCTCTTTACGTCTTTCTTTCAGCCTCAGCAGGTCTGTATAGCTGGAACTGCTATGAATTAATAGTCTCTCTTTAAACATCTCTGAATAGCTGGAACTGTTATGGATCAATTGTCGTGGTGTTCTAGGTGAGTGGACTGAGGTCTGCACATACTGAAGACAGACTTGAACAGCATCATGCACTCTTACAAAACACCACTCTTTCCCAACCAGATCGATGAAGCCAGACTTTGCTAGAGTTAAGAGGACATCATGGTTTGGATTAGCAATGGCTATCTGCGTTACAAAAGGTAGAAAGTTGGCAGATCAGAAGATTATTTGGAGTGACCGATTTTGTTAACGTTCAGAATTTGTAGTTTCATTGTAAATTATTGATGTTACTTCCTAATATGCAAAAGATGACACTAAGCAATAAGGTATTTTATGAGTAGTTAAGAACTTTGGCTTACTTTAAATGGAAGTATAAGTAATAGTTATAGGGGAACACGATTATGCACCTGGATGTTTCTTGATTTGTATTCTTGATACAACTCTTTCAAAGCTTGAACTGCACTGGAGTCGACATAGGTAACAGCTGAGACGACATACCAGATTGGTTTATCATTGTCACATCTCCTCATATAGTCGTATATAAACAACAAAGAAATGAAGGCACTTATAAGAATATAGATGGAGTTTAGGGTTCTATAATTGTTTAAATTAATCAACAAGAATGACCATTTTTTTGTTTAGCAGTAGATGATCATTCAAAATCACCATTTTAATTAATTGATATCATATAGCAGAAAAGATGATGAGTACATACGTGCCAACTCTAGAATTACAAAGCATATTCTTTCAACTTCTGGTCCATGTTTGCTGGTAGATTGGTCAACCGCAATTTCATACTCCCGCAGCCTGAAACACAATAAACAGATATTATAAAGACTTTTGTTACAAGCAACTAAACACCATCAAATGGGATAGAACAAAGCCAAGCCACATTAGTATTCACCTGTCTTTTATAAAGCTTGTATTGGCAAAATAGAAAGGTGCATCTATTCGAACAACCACGATCCCATTGTATGTGTATGCTTCTGGGTACTGTTGGGTGTTTCGGTAAACAGTGGTGCCAGGAAGACGCCCCAACACAGCTGCAATACAAAACAAATTGACAATTAATTAAGCAGAAAGTCAGCTGCATGCACCTTTATACAAAGATATTAAGCTGTAGCTTGCTCACCCATATGTGGATTTGCCGATTCATGAATCACAAAAGCAAGAGAAAAACTGACCTACAAATATCAACGCAGTGTGACACATAGATTAGTAATTTACGAAATCTATAAGTTGCAACAAAGTCAATGGTGGTCATTAAGTTTGTGCATGTAATAAACGAGAAATAAATGCATACCCCGACAAGGACACCGATCTCTAATCCCAGGAACAGTGTAGTTGCACTAGTAACTGTCCAAAGAAAAAAATCTTTTTTATCAACTCGCCATAAAAACATTGCTTCTTCATAGTCCACCTGTAATGATTAATCTTAAAATTATAGATCTGTTTAGAGATTGAACTTCTGAGAGTGATGCGAATCCTCTGAACTTCTAGAGAGAGAAAATAGCATACTCACCAGTCCAATTACAGCAGAGACAACAACGGCGGCCAGAACACACTGCAAAGATGAAAAGGTCCAGAAACAAGAAACAGAGTCAAATATCGAAAACTTAATTTCTCACTCAGGATCATTAGGAATAGTCCGAAATAAAAATTGGGATCTCAAACGGGAGCTAGCAGGATAACAAGAGAACGCAGTATCAAAACCAGACATACCTGGGGTATGCATTCAAACAATGGTGTCATGAATAACAGAGTGCAACATATTATAATGCCCATGATAATTCCCGACAGTCCAGTTTTTGCGCCACTTTCATGATTAACTGCTGACCTTGAGAAGGATCCTATCCAAGATATTCAATATATGGATACACATAAAGCATAACATGAATTAATAAGTGGAATAAGGTTTAGTTACATATTTTATTTATATATGCATAAACTGATAAAAAGACACCAAGAAAACCCACCTGTTGCAGGATATGCTGAGAAAAAGGACCCGAAAATATTGGCTACCCCAAGCCCAAACAACTGTTAAAAAGTAAAAAATTAATTAGTAGGGATTTCTGATTTGATTGCTCCTTTAAAATACTACATCAGAATGAATGGTTTTCAGAGTGTACATCTCAATAGTAATTACTAAATAATAGCTGCTCTTCCTAAATAACTATAATGATAAAAATCATAACAAGTCTCTAAATTAAACTATAGTGTACGTCTGTCTCGATATTGAAGAATGTAACACAAACAAAAAAGAATTGTGATTAAGAGAAGTAGGAGACTTGGAATGAACATACCTCTTGATTTGAATCCAATTCATAACCATTCTTTGCGGCCAGGGCTTTGGCAATCCCTACAGATTCCTAAATTGAAGATGTGAAGTCAGTGGAAGGTTAATATTATGAAAATGGAATTTTATAAAAAGGTAACTAAGGGTGGTCTCATTTCTTTTTCAGGTTACCTACTTTTTTTAGGTCAGGAAAAACGATGAAAGTTTTGATTCAAGGAAATTACCTAAGCATCTAAGATAACCAGTTTTCAGGTTTCACGTGAAATGGTCAGCATGGTCAAAGTTACTGATACTGAGCTACCATGCAATCATTTTGACCGGTTACCGATACCTTCATGTTTTTATATTTATGTTCGTCGATTTTTAATTAACTACGATGGCATTTTCTGGGCAAAGCAGGTTGGTTACCTTTTTATGCAATCAGCCCCTAATAAAACTATTAACGATTTTAGCTAACAACAGAATTCTGCTCTTACCAGTATGGCCACTCCAGTAATAAGAAATGTGGTTGGGATTAAAGACTTCACATGCGCAAACTCTTTAGGGATGGAAAACGAGGGAAGCCCTTGCGGTATATTTCCCACCTGAATTTCTCACTCAAATACATATGTAAAGTCATTGTACGGCATAACCAGATAATGGAAGAAGAAATAAAGAAAATGTTCAAGCTGTCATGCTTAAGATATAGTTATGCAATTTTATTTGACGTTTTTGTTTTGTACGAAGTTGACTCTGGCTTGTATTTGTATGATGTGATTTTTGTATAGATACGAGTAACGAGGCATTGAGAGTAAACGATCTGAATTTGATAATACAAAGATATAAGAGTTTACTTTTAGTAGTGCAAAAAAAGTTTCTTTCATTAATCTCACCACAGAAATGGAAGATGGATGAAATATTTTCACAAAAGTTGTACCCAGAACAACTGCAGTAAGGGGACCGCCCGCTCGCAAAAAACGCAAATTCTTCCTTGTTTTGCCCTATAAGGAGGAAATCATCCAAATAATTAACCACCTCAGAAGCGACACAATAATTTAACTTAATTGGATAAAATACTGTACCAAGTGCTTCATGGTCAGCATAATTGCAAGGATAGTTGACCCCATCACAAAAGGAGGCCATGAGAACTACAAACAGAAACCATTGTCAGTGATGACCACAATAACTGAGATTAGTAATGTTGAATGAAAGATATAATCAAGGAGCCAGGAGCATAGCGAATCATATATTTCTTTGAAAATTATAAACTATGAGAAATGTGAAGGTTTGTAAGCTGTACTGCTCTACAAGAGCATTCTTAAGCACACAGTTGCAAGTGGAAAATTATTTTGGGAGAAATATATATAGTAATGTGACATTTATTTTGGGACGAACGGAGTATAAATCGTGTGTTTTGGTTACATTAAAGTTCCTCGGAGTTACAGTCCTACTCTTGTTACCCTCAGTATAAACCATATCTCCTAATTATGAAAGAAATATAGACATGAAGTTACAAACAGGAGGAATAATTGAATACCTTATCAATCTTACTGTTACATTCATTTTGTTAAATTAAAATATATATATATATATATATATATATATATATATATATATATATATATTAAATAAATAAATAAATAAAAGCACCATTCACATATATAAGTCGGAGAGGTTGTGCTGGCACAGTGGGATCAGATATTTTGTACCCATTGTCATGTTTCTAAAATCGGCCATAGTTTCTAATCATTTACAGCTCTAATTTAAGGTCACTTGGTCCCTTTAATTAGTTATTATCATACTAAAACCATAATAATAAAAATATTTGAGGAGTGATGTCCCCATCTCAAAAAGAATATTAACACGATATATTTTAAGTTAAAACAGACAACAGCCAACAGCTTTTAGAAAGATTCCATTGCATATTTACTTGTGTCCTTATTAACAATCATTACAAAATATTTTAATCAAGTTGACTCTGGTCCATAAATACTATCAATACCAGCTCATAAAAAAGGCATTTGATGTATTTGATCAGCAACAAAGTTTTTTGAAAAACTATATGTGAAGTTTTATCTTACGTTTTTCTAAACGGAGTATGAAAACCAATGAAGTTTTTAAGTCTAAAGAGGTTAAGTATATCTCTGACTAACAAAAAGGTACCTGATCTGCACCTGCTATTATACTCCTAATCAGTGGAATAATTTCGCTGCTTCTCTCTACACTATAGCCCAGGAAATATTTTGCTTGGGACAGGGCAATAACAATGGCTGAAGAAGTTGTAAAGCCAGAAATCACAGAATGGCTGATAAATCGGATGATCCATCCTAGCCTACAATCAATAAGAAGATACCATATCAGTAAAAGATACTTGTACAGTTCTTGAAATTTTAATTTATATGATATGGTTGTAAAATAGATTGATCAGAACTACATCGATTTAATCAGCATAATCAGAAAGTTACAAATCTGTAAAAAGATAGAAGAGAACTAATCAAGGCAAAAGTACCTCAAGAGTCCCATCGTGCATTCTAGAATCCCAACCATTAGTGACAATAATATAGCTAGTTCCGTATATAATTCACCAGATGCATCAACATTGCCTAGAACATTAGAGACTAATAGTGAAACTAATGCTACTGGACCAACAGCAAGCTGACGTGATGACCCGAATAAGGCATACACAAATATAGGCACTAATCCAGTATCTGAGGTAGAAAAACCATACAAAAATGTGCCAGTTAGTCACAAAAATAGGTAAACATACTATAATACTTTTCCCACTTCTTTTAATTCATTAACAAAGTTATCCCGTGTAACTGAGCAGAAGTTAAACTTACAAAGTCCATATATTGGTTGAAGTCCAGCTAGCTTTGCATATGACATAGACTACTCACATAGAAACAAGATAAATCAGATAACAACAAAATTAGTAAATGCAATATCACATCATATATCATATATACATATACAACCTACTGTGAAAAATAAATATATTACTCCAAAAATTTTGTTCCAAACAATTTGAGAAAAATAACCTCCATAGATATTATTGTAACCGTTCTTTTACATAGCTTATTGTAGCTGTAGGTTCTCTCTCAGTATCTTTTCTCAAGTTAATTCAGTTGATTTGTAGGCAAACAAATTAGGCGTATCAATCGTTTCTCATTTCTCATTGTGTTATCTACGAGTATAAGTTTTCTCACTTCACTGAAAATCAATGGACGTCATTTAAACTCATCTCAGGTTCACTAAAGTCTAACCGCTAATAATTTCAAATTCATAAATGTAACGAACGATCACATTTATCCAACTTACATTGTTTTTAATGAACTTTAACCTAACAAATCATACCTAAAAATAACTAAAATATGCAACTAAACAAAATGCGGATACAACAAATAAGATATCAATTAGAACAACTATATGTTGATAAAACAGCAATTAATGTATAGATTATACCTGCGGAACGAGCATAATACCGACGGTAACACCGGAAACTAAATCCGGCTGTAAATATTCCCGCCAATTGTAAGTACGAATCCACCGTGAACAAGGTATAAACATTTCAATCCAGTCAATCATTTTCATCCGGTCAAACTTCTCTCTCAATCTGGAAACCGATGTTGATGTCGACGACGTCGTTGTATCTCTGCCGGTGTACGGATGTTGAAACGGAATGATTTTGACATTCCGATTCGTTGGCGTTCTCATGACGCACACGGCGTAAAGAAGGTGAAGTGAGAGTAGGTTTAATTTTAGGAGGTATATAGAGTATGCGTAGTACGATGCGCACCGGTGGCGCAGAGTAGATGGTAGTGGAGAAATACAGTGGTTGTGTGGCTTTTGGTTATGGTGAGAGGGTGAGTGTCACGACGACCACCAGTTTTCATCATACAACTGTGACTTGGTTATTTGTCAAGTTCGTTCAGTCAACGATTCTTAGGTCCCACTTAAAGGCGGACACACTATTTCCCAAGTCAAGTGAAATCAAATCAAACAGATAATATAAGAGCACGATTTTCTTTTTAATTAACGATATTCGATTCGATAATAATTCTTTTACGAAACAAGTCAGTGAAATGAAATATTTAACGATTCCCCCTATTAATTTAAGATAAATTCATAAATTATTAGTTTATCCTTGTATTCAAAACAAATTTGATTGAAAGTTATTACAAATTAAACGATTAAGAATAATAAATGAGTGTAAAATAAAGAGTATAATGATTTAAAATAATTTTTTTTTACAGATGAATAATTTTTTTGAGACAAACAAAAATAGTATAGTGAACCATCAAAATGGGACGGAAAGAGTATTAATATTATGGATATAAGGAATTATTATTCTATTTTTCTCTATACATCAATTTTGTATGTATAATTTAAAAAGATAATTGCTAACATTTTAGATAATGCTACATGCTATTAGGTTCAGATGAGAAATTGATTTCGTAAATATGAAATAATTGAATGGTTAAAAATGTAAAATATTATGTAAAATATTTTTACATTTATGCGTGCTTTAGTCATTTGGTTTAGATTAACTTAAATACATCTAAAGCATTCCGATGTACATTACTACTACGTTTTGATATTAGTTTTACCTCCTCTTATATTACCTTACTATAATAATATAATTTATCTTATCGTTATCTTACCGTTCAACATAACGCTTATAAAAGTTTAATTTACTCTTAGACTAACTATTATACCTCTCTTCCATATACCTCTCTTCCATATTTGTCATCATGACCTCATTTAGAAATTGATCAATTGGGACCTAACCAAGGAACCGTTTAAATTATAATGAATACATATTGAAGTATATTTGTCGATGAATATAAAAAAAAAATATTTATCGACAAAATAGTGGTTCTTTAATTCATTTTTAGATTTTACATTCTTGTTGAATCTTTCTCCGCATCATTCAATAGTAAATTATATTATATATTTCTAATGTATGCTATATTCTTGAACTAGTACAATCAATTGATATATGATATGATATATATATATATATATATATATATATATATATATATATATATATATATATATATATATATATATATATATATATATAAACAAGATGAAATATAATGTTATACAAGTTATCAAAGATGACATGTAGTTAAACGAATATACTAGTGTACATCAATATTTTACTATAGCAGCATTGCGTGAATACTATGTTAGTATCAAAAGTTAATATCAATTTTGTGAAAGGGGTCTAGAGATTTGAAGCGCAAACCTGTTGTGAGGTCCTAGAGGCAACATTCGATCCTTATAATATCCTTGCAAAGCTTAATTGAGATAGTGACATGAAACCTAAACAAAAAATACCAAGTATGGATAATGGTGATTCAAGTCAGTGTGGTGATAGCTAACTCTAACTAAAATTATGTTGCTAGTTAGCTTTGATGTTGGTACGCATTTGGTCACGCTCCTATGCAGCGATGTTCAAAGCTATCATGTAACCTCCTCAAACTGTAATCTCAACTTCCAAATTTTGGGTGTTTTAGCTACATGAAGCATAGAAACGTGAACTATGAACTTTGAACAATACATGTTTGTGAACAATGTTTTGAATTATCACAATGTAAATTCGGCGAAACTTGAGCATAGCATATAAGGTTGATATATTGTTTTTAAAAATCAACGTGGTACGCAATTATTTAATTAACTGATTAAAGGGTCTTTGCTCCAGTTGTATGTGATAAGTTTATCAATTACGGAGTTGTAGGTTCAAGTCTCATAGAGCCATGTATATATATGCAATATACATCTTACGTGAGTTATGTTAGTTTACAAAATGAAAAAATTAAGTAAATCACCAATTCGCATAGAATATTCATACTGTTATCTTTACTTTTTCAGTGATAAAATGGTATAACCTCTTTCTATAGTCTTGTGCGTCTTTAAATCTTCCCATCGACTTTATGATGGTCGTGAAAATCCGTGTATTATACAATCAAGAGTTTATATAGAAGTTTTTACTGTTTTTTTAAAAAGTCAAATACTTGCACTACAAATATTTAACTCGTTCTCCACAAACCTATTACCTTGTACCAACCTCAACGTAATAACATTTCCCAATCGATTTTATTTGTAGATTAAGTATATATAAAATAGTTAATCGTCATGTTCAACTTCTTTTTCCTTTACTCGTATCCCATATTCATCACCTAAAATATTCTTTTCATCAATTGGAGAGAAAATTGAAGAAACGACGACATTTAATGGAGCCTACAACTTTACTTCATAGAAATGTGGAATGGCTTCTAGTTTTAAAAATCATTAAATTACAAATTTAGTTGGTATATCTTAGGATTTTTATTGGTGCACAAATTTTTATTTCTTATAATTTTAGTCTAAATAAATTAGTAAATTACACATATTTGATAAGGATTTAGTCTTTGTCTTTAACAATAAATAAATAAATAAATAAAAAGCCTATCAACGACAAATATGCTTTGCATGTAGTTGTCAACCACCAACTCGTATCTATTCATTCTTGGTCATCCTTTTCTAGTTTTTCTATAATAACAAACGAGTAGGTGACCCGCGTCATGCAGCGGAAACGATTTATAAAATTCACCAAAACATAATATGTCACATATATAGTTGTGTGAAATACAAAAATTTTTGTTTTAAAGAATACATGTTGTACATTGTATAAGGATGAACAATGCCATTATATATCTAGAACACGTTGGCATACGTACGATTACATACATCCAAATTGCTAACTAAAGCCACATATAAAGTTCCTATAAGAAATTCTAACTAATTAAGTTACCAATTGTACTTAGTTTCAAATAAAAAAAAGAGCAAAAACACACAACCATGTCTGCATGAATATTATAAATTCAAGTTTAAATACACATCTGGCCATGTCGGCGAAATTCAGTTCATCCATTGGTTAGTTCGTGACAATGCTTGTAATCCAGAACATACATATTTGTGAAATGAATATAATAAAGGGTGTGAACATCAAGAATCTTCTTGAGAAAACATAACACTTATTTGAGTAACGAAGCTACAAAACTTCAAATGATAAAAAAAAAAAAAGTACTTACTAAGTTCATCTAACACTTGTTGGGATTAAACTCAGAACAGATGCCTACTAGTGAACAGATTTGCTGGAGTATGACATATCAGTTACAAGATGATCAGAATTGATAGTTATTTTAGTTGGTAGTTATCACTAGCGGTTATCGCCAGTTACAAGTTATTAACGATCACAATGGTTAGTATCGGTTACAATCATTCAGAAAAGTCACAATGGTTGACATGTAAATATATATATATATATATATATGTATATATATATATGGGAAGGTTCAAATGAGAACCAATCAAAAAGTTGAAAAACTTGTGAGAATGTATGAATAAAAAAGGTATTGAAAGTATTCCATGTGTTCTTCACGTGCATGTCCCCAAAACACAAGAATATTAAGTATTCAGTTCAATTTCCACTTGATTTTAAATTGGTATGAGAGCCAATTAAATATGAACAACATTACTTCTTTTGGCAACGTATCAATTCCAAAACTGACTAAATACAATTATGATAATTGGAGCATTCAAATGAAAGCATTATTGGGCGCTCAAGATGCGTGGGAGTGTGTTACAAAGGGTTATGAAGAACAAAGTGCAACACAAATTGGTGCCATGATTGCAGATCAGATGAAGGCGTGGAAGGAAACATGAAAGAAAGATAACGCCGCTCTTTTCCTCTTGCTTCAATCTGTTGAAGAGTCGGGTTTTGAGAAAATTGCAGGTGCAACAACAGCGAAAGAAGCATGGGACACGCTTGAAAAAGCGTTCAAAGGTGCGGATCGAGTCAAACAAGTGCGACTCCAAACTCTGCGTGGTGAATTGGAGGCCAAGAAAATGAAGGAAACGGAAGGAGTCTCTGATTACATCACACGCGTACAAACAGTTGCGAATCATCTAATACATAATGGTGAAACTCTGCCCGATACAAGAATCATAGAGAAAATTCTTCGGACATTGACCGAGAATTTCGAGAATGTCGTATGTGCAATTGAAGAGTCGAAAGTTCTGGAAGACTTGTCGATTGACGAACTAGCAGGTTCGCTTGAAGCACATGAGCAAAGAAAGAATAAGAAGAAGCAAGAGTCTCTTGATGAAGCATTACAAACAAAGGCGGTAATCAATGATGAAAAGGCCTTATATCCACAATAGAAAAGGAAGCAATTCTGGTAGAGAAGATAATTATCACGAAAGACAACAATCAACCGAACAATTCCAACAAAACTCGCGTGGTAGAGGATACGGACATGGAAGAGGCGGACATGGATACCGTCCGGATGTTGATTGTTACAAATGCGGTAGACATGGTCATTACGCAAGGGACTGCAGATCTGCGAAAAAAACGGAAGAAAAAACCAAGATGATGACAGAAACAGAAGGCGAAGAAAATGGTGTTTTACTGATGGCACATGAAGAAGAAATCTCAAAAATCAATACTATGTGGTACCTTGACTCAGGTGCTAGTAACCACATGAGTGGGAAGAGAGATTTGTTTGTTGAAATGACGGAAATTATTCAAGGCCATGTATCGTTTGGAAACACATCAAAAATAGATGTGAAAGGACGTGAGAGAATACGTTTCTTTCACAATGGGAAAGAAAGTAGGATCGAAGATGTGTACTATGTCCCTGCTATGAAGAGTAATATATTGAGTCTGGGCCAACTTATGGAGAAAGGTTACTCGGTATTGCTGAAAAATGGTAAACTGATTTTGAAGAATAAGGAAGGAAGATTGATTGCATCAATTAAGATGTGTAAAAATCGCACATTCAAACTAAATTTCAACAATGTAGCTGAAAAATGTTTAAAGAGTGATTTGTTCAGATGAAGAATTGGTGTGGCACTTAAGGTTTGGGCATTTACATGTTAGTGGATTAAAGGATTTGATAAGAAAGAACATGGTACATGGACTTCCTAACCTCGATTATCAAGGTCATTTTTGTGAAAGTTGTATTATGGGCAAACAAACAAGAAGTTCATCTCCACAAAAATCTGTCTACGAGGCAAAGGAGTTACTAGAATTAATTCACAGCGATTTGTGTGGACCAATCTCTCCCGTCTCGTTTGCAAATAAAAGGTATTTCATTACATTTATTGATGATCTTACTAGAAATGTTGGGTGTATTTCTGGAGGAGAAGTCGCAAGCATTCGAAACCTTTAAGAAATTTAAGGCAATGGTTGAAAAGACTATGGATCGATGCGTAATAGCCTTGCGATCAGATAGAGGCGGAGACTATGTGTCGACATCATTTACAAAGTTTTGTGAAGAGGAAGGAATAAAGAAATTTTTGACTGCACCATATTCACCTCAGCAAAAACAGAATTGCCGAAAGAAATAACCAAAGTATTCTTAACACGGTTCGTTCAATGCTGAAAAGCAAGAATATGCCACAAGAATTTTGGGCTGAAGCGGTTCAATGCGCAGTGTACATCCAAAATAGATGTCCTCATGTAAAATTGGCGGATAAAACCCCTCAAGAATGCTGGAGTTGTCACACCCCGTCTAAAGCGGAAACAACAAGGTGCGACGAACGACTAGATCACAACACATCGATACAACAAGAGAAACACTAAATGAACCAAACAATGTGTTATGACGTCGCCTGACACAACTTGTGACTTGTGCCGTGGACTTTCACTTCCACAAAAAACATAGTCAAATGTCAAATAATCATTTTACAAAACCCAACTAGTCTAGGCAAACACGCCTTCTCAACATAATAACACAAATAAATAGAATAAAGTCTCATGTAAAGCAAGTCTCAAATGCAACTTAACGGTCTCGCTAAGTTCTCCTAGTTTCAACTCTTGTATTGCTAGTATTTCCTGAAAAGAGATGCTTAGAAAGGTCAACACAAATGTTGATGAATTTCGCAGGTTTAGTTTTGACACACATAAACAGTTGTTGTGCAGTAAGTATGATAGTAATAGTAGGACAAATGAAATGAAGTGGTACACATAAGTGAAATTAATGCAGTATGATTTCCATGACCATCGTTGTGTCACAACGCTTAGTTGATTGACTGATTGATTATATTCACTCACGGATTGATAACCCAAAAGTGAGCTAAGCCGCAGCCCAATAGTACTATTGATATATTGATTGACCGATCGTAGTCATTGCCTAGCGGTGGGACTATACCCCACATGTGCAATGACCAATTGTATGACTGAACGTTGTCATTGCCTCAGCGGTGGGACTATACCCCACATGTGCAAGACATTTGTATAACCGAATTGACTTATCTTACCTCAGCGGTGGAACTAAATCCCACATGTGTAAGACATTTGTATGACACATTAGTTCACAATGCACAAATCATCATCATGTCCTAAAGTGAAAATAGTATATTCACAGCATGAAAACAGTTGAAAATAAGTTGAGCATTCTTTTCCCCCAAGTGAAAACTAAAAGAAAATGGGGCCACGAAACTCACCTCAAAAGCAAGCAAGTAGCGTTCCCAAATTAGTACATATGATGATCTACAAATATGTGCGTAGGTTACAATTTAGACAAGGCTAAAGGCCTTTCCACTGTATCCTATTTTAATCAGTCATTTATGAGTTCTAGAGTCCCTCCCTTTCTAAGTTCTTTTCAAGTGTTAACGAATCTTAAGACCCCACTAATACACTTAGTTTCGATTGTTGATTCAGTACTTGATATAATTCTGTTTTACTTAAAACTTCGTGTTCCTTCGGGTGCTTTGAATTGGTCTCAAACGATTTTATTAGACTTCCATATTTTAACCACATATTATTTAAGATGTTAAGAACTTAAGATAATTATTTCATAATTTATTTCTTTAAATTCTATTTTTAAAAATTTCCCAAAATAGTCTTCTTACAAAACATTATAGCTTTGACCCATTAAAAGTTTTATAAAAGTTCTCATACTTATCGAACTCTAAAAATTCTCATCTTTTTACACTAGGTAGTTGACACACTAATGTTATTCCAGAAAAAGTTTCGTTACCTAATTCTAAGAATTGAACAAGTTATTAATTTCCAAAGTTAACCCAATTTGTGACCCGTAAACTAAGTTCTAACCAGTTGACTTGAATCGACCGTTTGACTAACCAAACATTATTTTTTTGACGAGAAATCAATTGGAACAGAAAGTACACTTCTTAAACTTAATTTTTTTTACCAAAGAAACGTTTAAAAACATTAGGTTTTGATCAAGTTATGGCTCCGTAAAGTTTGGTTAAGAATCTGTCTAAAAATCGTATCTACTTGTAACGGCTATTCTTTGATTTTGGCAAAACATATTTAATGGTACGATTATATATCAACTCTATAATCAATTCTATCCTACAGATCCTCATATGATCACATCAAAATCGAATTAACAATGGTTAAGAATTTAAAAGATGAATCGCAGGTCGAAAATTTACCAACGAATGCGTATAACAATGATCTCGATTCCTAGGAGTAATTAGGAGATTAAAACCCTTTAGATTGAAGTGTTTTGATGCCAAAATCGAATGAGAATGAGGTTAAGTGCGACTGAAAATCGTATGGGGTTTATAAAAGTCGATTAGGGTTAAAAACTTACGAATTTATAGATGCAGACCTCCAACCGGCGGTTGAAATAACTCAACCGGCGGCTGATCCATCCGCGTCCCATGCCTATCCAACCTGCGGTTGGGATTTCTCCAACCGGCGGCTGGGTTTCAAAATTCCAAATGCTCTGAATTTCAGATATGTTGTAGCCCTCTGAGTTCCGGTCCTCTGGGCTATTGAATCGACTCAATCGGAGTCCTGATGAGAGAGTTATGGTCCAAACGGTGCAGCCTCGCAGAAAACTCAGCTTTTATCTTTTTACATATTATATCTTTGTTAATTACATGTTATAGATTTTTACTTAGCTTATTGTATAAATATTGTTGTATGTGCTAATATTCTTATTACTTAACGTAAATTTCTTACGAATTTAACTAAATTATTTGATTCCACATGAACTATGAATTTCTCAAAATGAGTATGACATTTAACGCGAAACAACCAACAATAGATTTGTCTTATGTATTCGAAATCGTAATTACACGGGATGAGTCTCTAAGGTTAAAAATACTATCGCGTTTTGGTGACGGTTGTCACAGGAGTGGTGTGAAACCTAAAGTGTCCCATTTTAAAGTATTTGGTAATGTGGCGTATGCACATGTAGCTGATCCTACAAGAAAAAAACTTGATGATAAGAGCAAAATGTATATATTCGGATGTGATGAAAGAACTAAGGTCTTCCGACTGTATGATCCTCAAGAAAAGAAAGTCGCAGTTAGTAGAGACGTTTATGTAAACGATGAAAGTACATGGGATTGGAGTAATCATCGTCTACACGAGCTTGAAAACAACACCCGATGTGACGTACCAAGAATCTCCATTCCAGTGTCAAGTGATCAGGAAGTGGCGACAACCGATTCTGAAAATGATGATGAACCGTTACATCCAAGATTTAGGAGTCTTCAAGATCCATACGATTCTACCACTAAAATGCATCTGGTGTGTCATTTAGCAGACTCTGAAAATATCACTTTTGAAGAAGCAATAAGAAATAAGAAGTGGAAGGAAGCGATGGATGAAGAAATCCATGCAATTGAGAGGAACAAAACTTGGGAGATTTTCGAATTACCAAAAGTGCACAAACCCATCTGTGTAAAATGGGTTTACAAGAAAAAGATGAATGCTGCAGGTGAGATTCAACGATACAAAGCAAGACTCGTTGCAAAAGGATTCCGACAAAACGCGGGTATCGATTATGACGAGATTTTTGCTCCAGTTGTGAGAATGGAAACAATCAGGTTACTCATTTCACAATCTGCAAAAAATTGGTGGAAGATTTACCAAATGGATGTAAAAATCCGCATTCTTGAATGGTATTCTCGAAGAAGTAGTTTTTGTAGAACAACCACTGGGTTATATAAAAGCTAGGCAGGAGACTAAAGTTTTAAATTTGAACAAAGCATTATACGGTCTAAAGTAAGCCCCTCGAGCGTGGAACACTCGTATTGATTCATTTCTTCAGAGAATGGGGTATGTGTAGTATCCGTTAGGGCTGTCAATTTCCGACACGACTCGAAACCCGACATAAACCGACTCGAAAATAATCAGGTTGGGTTTGGAATTCTTGACCCGCGAACCCGAAACCTGCCAACCTGATATTTTTCGGGTCGGGTTCCGATCACCCACAGAATTTTCGAGTTGACCGACAACCTCGATGTTTTTAAATTTTATTATTATTATTTTTAATTTAAATTAGATACAAATTTTGGAGCGTTTATTTAATTAATGTGAGGCACACACCAAAATATTCACTTTATTTGGGCTCTTTTTTTCCCTCCAAAAGGATGTTTTGACCTAATTCCATATCTCAGAATCTCATATCCAACTTCTAAGATCTCATTTACTCACAAATTAACATATCACAATCCCTAATTCTCTAACCTCTGAAGTTCGACGCTCAAATAGTAAGTCATACTAAAGTTATTTTTGTCTTTTTATATATTATTTGACTATTTGTTGGTTGTTAGGAAAATTGTTTTTTGTTAAACCTATATTTAATTGTTTGATCGCCTTTGTTTCCTTTAGTTAATCTTTTTCTTGCTTTTATTAAATGTATATTGTTCAATGTGCGGAGAATAACCAACTGTTTGCTCAGAATGCTTGTAGTAGATTTTTGTAGGTTTTGCTTGGCTTTAGTTTTCTTTTATATAATATGTATTTTAGTCCAGATTCTTACTTATATAATATACATATTGATATCTTTTTTTTCCTCATGTTTTTTGTAGAGTGAGACTGAGCTATGGATTATCATTCAAATGATATACCGGTTGATAATGATGAAAGTGATGATGCAGTTGAAGAGGTTGGTCCTACCACTGGAACCACATCTACATGTGCGGAAACCTCTTTGAAAAGAAAAAAAAAAGGAAAAGGAAATTCACATCACCAATTTAGGTAGTCTATACTGGAAAACCTACCAAATGAGCCCTTAAGGTGTGCCTGTAATAAATGTGGTAAGAAATTCATTGCCGATAGTCATCATGGTACGGGTAATTTGATTCGTCATAAGAAAAAATGTAAAGGTAAACAACAGTAGAGATTGGTCAATATATGATTTCTTCTGACAAAGATGTTTTAAATGTAAGAAATGTTAAGTTCAAGCAAGAAAAGTTTAGGGAATTGTTGAATCATGCAATAGTTAGACACGATTTGCCATTTTCTTTTTCAGAATATGAAGGAATCGGAAATGTTTTCAAATACTTGGAACCGAGTGTCACTTGCATATCTAGAAACACCACAAAGGCTGACATTTTAAAGTTGTATGAGCATCAAAGTAAGAGGCTTCGTGGTGAGTTAATTAGTTGTCCTAGTCGAATCTCTTTAACTGCTGATGCTTGGACGTCAATTGTTACCGATGGTTATTTGAGTTTAACTGCACATTATGTCAATATTGGGCGTTACAGAAAAGAATGATAAACTTTTCTTACATGCCTCCTCCACATACGGGTGTTGCTTTAGCTGAAATACTTATTGGCTTGGTTAAGAGTTGGGGGTATTGAAAAGAAGTTATTTTCTATAACGTTAGATAATGCTTCTACAAATAATGTTTGTGTTAATTTGCTTAAGAAACAATTTGGTTTGTTCAATTCCTTAGTATATGGTGGTGAGCTATTTCTTTTTAGATGTTGTTGTCATATTCTCAATTTAATTTAATTGTTCAAGATGGGCTAAAAGAAATTGATGTTACTGTTGAAAAAGTTAGAGATTGCGTAAGATATGTGAAGGGATCTGATGGTAGGAAAAAAAGTTTGAGTACTGTTGCACGGAAACTTTGTTAGATACCAAAAGATCTTTGATGCAAGATGTTCCCACTAGGTGATATGCCACTTGTAGAATGCTATCATGTGCACTTTATTATCGGCCTGCTTTGTATCATCTTAGTTTGCTGGAGTCTGGTACGAATGGGAAAGGATTAGGAAGATATGTGACTTTCTTCAAGTTTTCTATGAAGCGACACTTGACTTCTCGGGAACTCTTTATCCTACTTCGAATTTTTTTTCCCAATAGTATTTGAGATCCACTTGAAGTTTGTTACTGAGTTAAAAAGTGAAGATGCTTATATGAAACATATAGCTGAGAAAATGTGGTTGAAGTTCAATAAATATTGGGCTGATTTTAGTACACTATTAGCTATAGCTATTGTATTCGATCCTAAATACAAGTGTTCCTTCCTTGAGTTTTCTTATCAGAAACTTTATGGTCCCGAGTCCCCACAACTGAAGGCAGATAGAACAGTACTAGATGGGGTTTTTGATGAATATTTGCATATTCTGTTTTATGTATTTATATTGTAAAATGTACTTACTAGTTCTATGTATAAAAACAGGATTTTGATGAGTTTGATAATGCCGAAAGTTCGAGTTCGGGTGGATTTACTGAATTGCAACTATACCTCGCAGAGCCAAGAACCAAAATTCGTGTTTGCTTACTTGAATTTTGGAAATCTCAACGGTATAGGTATCCAGTTTTGCTAAATTAGCTATGGATATAATTTGTGTTCCAGTTTCAACAGTGGCTTCTGGATCAGCTTTTAGTCTTGGAGGAAGAATTTTGGATCAATATCGAAGTTCAATGCGCCTTCTACGGTTGAAGCTGTGATTTGTACCCGAGATTGGCTGTTTGGTGAAAACTGTAAGGTTTTCGTTTGATTCGTATATAACACTTTAATATCCATCGATTAACTATTTTATCACTTATGATATAATTTTTGATAATGTAGTACTTTCACATGATGGCCTTGAAGAGGTACTACAAAATGTAATGACTTTGGATAACAACAAAGATGAAACAGGGGCTGTAAATCCAAATCTGGCATAATTTGGTGTTTGGTGAGTTTCAAACCGATATGCATTCTTCAAGTTTTGCTTTGTGTATTTAAATTTGCTTGAAGGCATTACAAATGCTTTTGAAAGAAAACTGTAACAGAAGGTTTAGTGATTTAAACAACTAGTCTTTTTTTATCTTCTGTTTTTTATATATTTTTTAGATATATTACACATATAATATAAGTGTTTGGTAGTTATAGCATGGTTACTTACGTGGGGATGCATCATGCATGGATATATATGTCATATATTGCTTCTGTTTTGGTTATTTTATGTTCAAGTGCTTCACATGGTGGTAGTCAAATGGTCCCAGTTGGTCTTTCAATTATAGAATGCTCATATATTTGCTATTTGTCTAGCTGCTGCTTATTTTTATTGTTCTAGCCTTCATTTTACAATCACAATCCCATGACTCATAACTTAATTTTTCCCATGCTAATTTCAGGACTGAAGAATTAGTGACGACTTCAAGAATCAAAGATGATCACGATGGAAGAATAATTTGTAATTTTGTATAGTGCATTTGAATTCTTAAATTTCGTTTTAGAAATCTTTGATACCTTTATATTTTGGTGGAAGTTATAAACTAATGATATTTTTGGTAATGAATCCAAATGGATATAATATGTATATGATTATTTTGGAACTTAATATGTATTATGATTGACCCATTTGACCCATTTGTCCTGGGTGACCCGAAACCGATCTGAAAACTCGAAAACTTGATGACTAGATTAAAAAATCGGGTTACTCGGGTTAGGTCCGGGTTTACGTGTTTTCAGTTGGGTTGAAAAACTCAACACGATTGTAAAATCAGGTTGGGTTCAGGTTGATCACTTCTAACCCGCTAACCCGTCAAACTGAACCCACTAACTCAACCTGTGACAACCCTAAAATTTCGGCAATTTTCGTACATCGTATCACGTGCATATTAGGCTAATTCCCTATGTAATTAATATGAATTCATTTTCATCGAAATAAAGTCTAGCACAAAGCCCACGTTTGCATTAGAGATGCACACTACTTTAATGCGGAATGCATTCGTAATCATTGAAAATTACACAAACAATCGGTAGAGACCGACACTTACGAACGTTGTGATCAAATTTCATAAATAACATGAATCTATTCGAATATAATAGTAGTTATTTAAAGAATGATAATTATGCTAACGTTTAAGCATAACGACCTTGATAAACGATAAACATTCACGAGAACTAAAAGACGAGCAACGACAAGATAGATTACGTAATTAATCGAACGAGCTAACGATAAATAATCGAATATTATTAAAACCAATTAGTAATGTTCTAACACCATTAATTTACCCTAATTACCACTAAATCACCTTAAGGACATAATTAGCACTTAACTAATCAAGATTATTGCCTAATGACCTAAATATCTACACTTAACCTAACAATTCAAAAATAAAAATGGACCCTCCCTTGTGACTTGCACAAACCGTCCAAACACCCCCATGGACCCCCCTCCATTTGACTTTTGAAGAACATGCAACCCATGCTCCATGCAATCACTCTTTTTGCTTGATTACTTGAACACTTAGCATTCATTCACACTCACACTTCATCACAAGCAAAAACACACACTCTCTTCTCCTCTTGCTCCCTACCTCATGGCCCAAACACCCCTCATCTTTCTTTCTCACTTTGTTTTTCAAGAACACCATCACAAACCATCTTAAACCACCATAAACCACCACTTTTAAAACACAAAAGAAATCCCTTTCAACATACAAACACCTACAAATCTTAACACTACTACATTCCCATGGGTAAACAAAGTTAAACACAAGGATTTGGAGCTAGGAAACATACACCAAGAAATCAAGTTCTCATCTTGCTCAAATCTCACTTTAAAAGCTTTGTAAGGAAACTTTTTTCCAACCTTCAACTTTATATATATGTTTTATGCAAAAATGTTCACTCACACTAAAATATGTTTTTAAAATAGTTACGTTGTCTTTTAAAAACATTTACTAGTAACTTTAACAAATGAAAATTTTATAAATAAGTTAGAGACTTTAAAAATGCAAAATATATGTTCTACACTTTAAACTCTTCATTTATATGTAATAAACTTTTGTTTATGTTAAAATAGTTATTTGAAACTAAATAACACAATAAACTTGTAATGACATAAACTTTGTAGTTTAAAAACCAACTAAACACACTTTTGGGTGAAAAATATTAAAAAGAAGACTTAAGGGACTAAACATGTAAAATCTGAATTTGTGAGGACCAAAATGCTAAAAACGGTTTATCTAGTATTTATAATGTTAATCTATGTGTTAAAGTGTTAAAGACCAAACCTTTGTGGTTAAAGATCAAGAAAACTAAACTATGGGGTTAAAAGTGGAAAAATGAGAACTAGAAGGACCATACATGTAAAAACAGAAACCCTTGGACCTGAGCTGTGAAAATAATTAACTTATGTATACTGTATTATAAACCATGATTTAAAACAATATCCATGTGGTTAAACTCTAACAAACAAAAGTATTGTGCAAGAAATGGAATAAATGGAACTAGAGGGACTAAAAGTGTAAAAACAGAAAGTTATGGGCTGAGTTGGTAAAATTAGTAAGAAAGATGATATTAAAGTTTAATCTATAGTTTAGAGTGTTAAAATCAAGACTTGTGTGGTTAAAAGTCGACAAACCGAAAGTTTGAGCTAAAAATGAAATAATTGGAAACTTTAAGGACTAATAGTGTAAAATCAGAAAGTCCAGGGACTTAAGAACTAAAAACAGTAACTTAAGTGTCCACAAGTGAAAATCCTAAGAAAAAATGTCGAGAATCTAACTTACACGTTAAAAATCGAAGAAACCGAATGATTCAACATAAAATAACAAAATAGAAACTACAAGGACTAAAACCGTCACTTAAAAACTTTGAGGGCTGTTAAGGACACTCTGTAAATCAGGGGACTTTATTATAAAAATATACATTAAGTCATGATTAATGTATAGACCGAGAAATCGTGAAAACCGAAATATAACGAATTAAAACGTACGTTAACGATAAAGGTTACAAAAATGAATTATAAAACTTATAACGTTACTAAAAATGTATGTTATATCTAAGCGACATGTTTATATTATAATAACGTACGACACACAATTATATGTCGATTAAATGGAATTATGAACTTCGAATCCAATACAGTTGAGGCGATAAATATAACGAATCAATAATCGACGCTATGAATATATTATGAATAATAATATATTAAAAGGATAACGTAAACTATTTTAGTATTTTGAAAACTATAAATGATCAGGACGTGTCGCACACGCCTATAAGGCACATAAAACTCTAGTTGAGTGAACAACTAGCATAGACGGACTATTAAGTCGTCTACATTTATTAACTCGCCCTCATGCGTTTAGGGCGCTAAGAGGCTTATTTGGGCTCGTTTACTTAAACTCTTTTTGCTAGCACGCTCGGACTCAGGTGAGTTCACAGCCCCTATTTTACTGTTTTAATGCTTTCAAACATTGGGGTGAAAAACATATAACTGATTTATGCGATTATTGAAACCTGACAACGAATTTTTATGGGAGCCTAAACACTCAAGTTGTAGTGCATAGAAGTCCTTTCACTTACAATGACTATAACCATTAGCTAGATGACGCTAGCCACTGAATATACGGATAGTACTATCGGGGTGACGTTCCCTCCCACTGTTTTGGTTAGTCGCGCTAACTAGCGACATTGTTTTCGCAACGAAGATCGTATATTTACATTGTCCAAGGCAAACGATTCATTTTAAGTCGTGGTTTGGTTATAGGCTTAGTTTCGGCATATTAACTCATAGGACTTGCAAACCTATTGGGGGATCACCGTCTTTGTTTCAAACTTTAAATAATCGTACCTTAGGCCTTCGATGCCACTGTTTGATTTACTGATGAACTTTACTAAATAATGATTTATAATTGAGTTTTAAACCTGTGAATTCACTCAACAATTATGTTGACGTTTTAAATATGTTTTTCAGGGAATTAGCTATGCTGCAAGACCTCATGCATTTTGGAACCAACTGACCATGATAATTAGGATGCCATATTTTGAACACTTGGGATTTCATTTATGATATTAACTTAATGTTGTTTTATCCCGGAAACTATCTTTTGTAAACAATGTATTTGGTAACATTGCTATTTGACGGCCTGATGAGCCGTAAAGTTTGTAAAACTTATATTGACATCTTAATATACTAGATGTTCTGCGATAATCATATGCTCTCGATTTAATGTCGATTAATCGAGTCACGCCCCGAGCTTCCGCCTTAATTATGATTATTCTAAATTTTGGGGGTGTGACACAACCCAACCCGAATTGCCACCGCTAGTGTCTGTACAAGCATGCTTTATATGTGAAACAAGTTGAAGGAAAAGTGTTACTTGCTGCTTTGTATGTAGATGATCTCATTTTCACATGTAATGATGAGACAATGATTCAGCAACTAAAAGAATCAATGACTCGGGAATTTGAAATGACGGACTTGGACTCATGAAGTACTTCCTGGGTCTTGAAGTAAGGCAGGAATTTCTGGGATTTTTGTATCCCAAGAAGTGTATGCAAAGGAAATTCTGAAGAAAAACAAAATTGATACTTGTAACCCGGTAATAACGCCAATGGAACTGGGTACCAAACTTTCAAAGTTTGAGGGAGGAGAGCCAGTAGATGCAGACATGTATTGAAGTTTAGTTAGGAGTTTACGATACCTAACTTGTACAAGACCCGATCTTTCATTTAGTATTGGGGTAGTAAGTCGTTTTATGGAAAACCCAAAGTATGCACACTGAAAAGCATTGAAGAGAATATTGAGATATGTTAAGGGAACTGAATCGCTTGGATTATTTTACTCAAGCTCTGAAAAGTACATACTCAAATGTTATTCTGATAGTGACTGGCACGGAGATGTAGATGATCGGAAGAGCACTTTTGGTTACGTGTTCTTTATGGGAGAAACAACCTTCACATGGCCTTCAAAGAAACAACCAATAGTAGCTCTATCAACCTGTGAGGCAGAATATGTAGCAACATCATGGGCGATTTGTCACGCAATATGGCTAAGGAATCTGCTATGAGAATTGAAGAATCAACAACTCGAACCAACAAAGATCAATGTTGACAACAAGTCAGCCATTGAGTTGGCAAAGAACCCTGTGCATCATGAAAAAAGTAAGCATATTGACATATGTTTTCATTTCATTCTTGAACAAGTAATGAATAGGGAAGTGCAATTGAATTATGTAATGAGTCGTGATCAGGCAGCTGACACTTCCAGCATAACTATTTAATATTTGCAAGCACAAAATGGGAATGAAGGATGCAAGAGATATGAGCTTAAGGGAGTAATTTGTTGGGATTAAACTCAGAACAATGCCTACTAGTGAACATATTTGCTGGAGTATGACATATCGGTTACAAGATGATCAGAATTGGCAGTTATTTTAGTTGGTAGTTATTATCTGTTAGCAAGCAGTTACATGGCGGTCATTGTTATATGTTAGACCCATCACATATAAACATAACCCGACTCGGTCCGTTTTCAAGTAAATAGTTGAATTGATAACTCTACAAGAAAGTGGAAAAAATTTACTTTATAGCCAATCTTATCAACCATTTCCCGCAACACTTTATCCTAGGCAAAAACATGGCACAACAATTTTCATTAACCAGGTAACAATTTTAGGACACATTAAACTAACTATAGAAACTAAAAAAACACTAAAATGTTGCGTAAATGATTAGTTGATCTTAAAACTTGAACACCCCAAATAAGTTATTTAAACAATGGAAACAGATTATTGGAATTTCAAATCATATCATATAATAAATAAAATTATACTTAAATAACATTTATGTATACTTAAAAGATCCTAAATAAGTTAACTATTGAGACATGGTATTTGTACATTGGCTAATTGTTTGTAAATATATCGAACTTGTCACGAAATCCTTTTGTATGCATCCATCTTCTAAAAGCTCTATTGTATGCATCAAACTTACTAATCACTCTCCTTGTATGTAAAGTATTTTGCTAGTCCTTATTAAGTCATATGGATAATTTTAATTTTTTTTTTTTTTGGCAAAAACATCAAATTAAATATCCATTTGACATTAGATATTAGCCCAAAAGAAGAACTAATCACATGAGATCGGTAGTTAAAATTCTACACTAAGTCCCATGGTTGTGAACTCCATATATGAAATTGATAGGATTTGCATAATTTTCTTTCGACCGTCCAAGTGAATGATTTTGATCTTATAGTTTCCACGATGTGTTTCCAACAAGTTACAGAGTCGTTGAATATTTCTTCATTCCTCGATATTCAAACTAAGCACATAGCGGATGGACCAATTATTGTCCAGAAATGTCGGACTTTGATATGAAAGCCTTTGTACCAATCTTGCATAAACGGATTCATATAATTAGGAATTATCCATGTAATGTCCCACCACAATAGCAAGCTTCTCCAAATATTTGTTGATCTTGGATAATGTAAGAAGAGGTGATTTATGGGTTTCAGTTGACCAACACACCAAAAACAAGATACATCCCATCTGTCGGGGGTTATATTCCTATTTTTAAGTATTACCTTAACTTGAATACTGTCCTTCAAAGCCAATCATTGTAAAAAAGATACTTTTGAGGGAATCCGTTTCTTCCATAAATGAGATACCAAGGATGGCGATTCATCGGGATAATCTTGAATCAATTGATAAGCTTGGGCCGTTAAGTACGTTCCATTCGCTCCTAGATTCCAAACCACTTTGTCTTCTTTGCTAGCTCTAACTTGGAAGCTTGTAAGTTTTAGCAACAGTGAAGATGCATGCATGCTCTCTTGTAAGAAAAGTTACTTTGAAAATAATACCTCTCAAGAAATCTCACTAGAATTTTCTATTTTATAGTACTTATGTACTTTCACATTGTTATTTGTAGCCTAGAAGTACAATTCGGGGAACTAATCTTTTAATGTAATATTTCCTAGTTCAAAAAGAAAATTTGTCCCCCTTTCCGCATTTCCATTCCCAATTCTGTGAAGCCAAAATAACATGCTTATGGATGGGTAAACTATTCAATAGTGCATTAATCATCACTAATTTGTCACCAAAAGACATGATTCTTCCTTTTCAAGAAGCTATTCTTGACTTGAATTTATTAAGAATTGACAGCCATGTTTGCTTCTTGTGAGGTGATACACCAATTGGGATGCCCAAATACATAAACGGTACCTGTCTCACTTGGCAATTGAAAACAAGAGCCATCTGATGAACAAAAGAGTTTGGTAGACCACAACCATATAATGTACTTTGTAAAGTATTTCAGAGAATCAATGTATTTTCATTATTGAAGAATCAATATATAGACCAATTACAATCAAGGCTAACAAACTTCCTAAAATACATGAGGAAAATATGGGAACTAATGAACACAAATATACAACAATTATGACAATATAATTGATAACAATAATAACAATATAATCGGCTAATACTTTGGTCAAAATTAATCCCAAGCCCTAAGAATTCATGAAATATTTGAAGAATTTCTTTAATTGTATTGACTTCAAGACGAGAATGGTGCATAAATGGGATGATGTCATCTAGGAATTGAGAATGGTTTATGCGATTCTATCAATTTTAAACTCGCATACATGACCCTCCATGGCTCCATCATTGATGTACGAAGCATCTTGCTCAAAACATCAGCAACTATAATGAATTAAAAGGCAGATAACAGATCCCCTTCTCGTAACCCACATAGAACTTGAGCTTCTTTCGATGGTGAGCCATTGATAAGCACGAAAACATACACTTTAGAAGTCGCATAGATAGATGATATGATATCCAGTCTCACTTCTGCTTCCATAAGATATGATCTGATTGATCTCAAAGCAAATAAGCAATGAACCAAACGCATATATACTACATATCCACACAGGCTAAAGCCGTAATTTACTATGATTTTTAAGTATATTTTTCGAACCTTTTACAATTTACACGACCTCACTCACTACCCCCAATTTTGTTTTTATGTTTTAAAAATGTGTGAAAAAAGAAAAAGAATGTGCTTTTCATTTTTATATCAATTTCCGTAAACCGTATCAAAAATTTGGGAATTAAAAATTTGGGAATTGAAAATTTGTTTTTCATAACTCAAAATCTCTCACTCATCTTCCTTTGCTACCACTACCAGAGTTCCCCCTCCATTTCCCCTCACGATTTCATCATCCTGTAAGTCGTCAATCTCCCTTATTTCCTTTTTTAATTCCAATTTAAATACACAATAACGTATTTCCACTCGCGATTCATT
Source organism: Gnaphalium uliginosum (assembly GCA_963930675.1). Taxonomy (NCBI): domain Eukaryota; kingdom Viridiplantae; phylum Streptophyta; class Magnoliopsida; order Asterales; family Asteraceae; genus Gnaphalium; species Gnaphalium uliginosum. The sequence goes on along the minus strand of OZ005684.1, from coordinate 23,748,440 downwards.
TTTCACAACTAAACCTAGAAATCGGCAATTACATTCATTTATTGATTGATTAATTGATTAATTTAGTATCTGTTTGCAGGTTTAATTTATTTTGTATTAGCATTTAGGTTTAGCTACAAAGACACTGCGTTATACGGACTATCGATAATTTGATATAGATATAGTTATAGGTATAGCCGTATAGGTATAGACATAGATCAGACAGTGTGTATTTTGATTGTGGTTAGGGTTATTTAGTGGAATGGTAGGAACAGAGGATGAGGCAGGTGGAGAAAGTGGTAAAAGTGATAGTTGCGATTTGCAAGTGCATAATTCGGTTTCTGGTAATAGGAAAATGTATTGGCGGTCGGCTTCATGGTCGTCGTCTCACGTGCCATTACCACCGCTTAATCCCGAAAGTGTGAAAGATCGGGATGGTAGCGACGGTGGTTTGAATAGAAGACGTCCTGGTCCGTTAACTCCTAGATCGAATAGTAAAGGGAGGTCGTGTTTGCCACCGTTGTCAATTGCTAGACGGAGCTTAGATGAGTGGCCGAGAGCTGGTTCAGATGATGTTGGTGAGTGGCCGGTTCCTAGTACACCTAGTGGGAGTAACGGTGAAAGGTTGAAACTTGATTTGTCGTCAATTCAAAGAGTTCCAGATAAGAATCCTGGCTTAGGGAAAAGAGATAAGATCGCGTTTTTTGATAAGAAGTGTTCGAAGGTTGCTGAACATATCTTTCTTGGTGGTGATGCTGTTGCAAGAGATAAAGATATACTTAAACAGCATAAGATTACTCATATTCTCAATTGTGTAGGGTTTGTGTGTCCGGAATATTTTAAAGGGAATTTTGTTTATCGAACTTTGTGGTTGCAAGATAGTCCTTCAGAGGATATCACGAGTATATTGTATGATGTTTTTGATTACTTTGAAGATGTTAGAGATCAAAATGGAAAAGTCTTTGTACATTGTTGTCAAGGGGTCTCTCGGTCAACTTCTTTGGTAATTGCGTATCGTATGTGGAGAGAAGGGCAAAGCTTTGATGATGCTTTTCAATACGTAAAGGCAGCTCGAGAGATTGCTGATCCAAATATGGGGTTTGCATGTCAGTTGTTACAATGTCAAAAAAGGGTTCATGCGTTTCCGTTAAGTCCAAGCTCATTACTTAGGTTATATAGAATTGCCCCTCACTCGTCATATGACCCTTTACATCTTGTTCCAAAAATGTTAAACGTACCTTCTCCAGCGGGTTTGGATTCTAGAGGTGCATTTATCTTGCACGTACCTTCAACTATCTTTATCTGGGTTGGTAAGAAATGTGGATCTTTAATGGAAAGAGATGCAAGAGGTGCTGTTTGTCAGATAATACGTTATGAAAAAGTTCAGGGACCTATTGTTGTAGTTAAGGAAGGGGAAGAACCTTCATACTTCTGGGATGCTTTCTCAAGTCTCCTACCTTTAATGGATAAATCAGGCAATGTGGTGGATATTGCTAAGTTTTCTAAAGTTACTCCGGGTGAGAGGTTAGTTGACTCATACAATGTTGACTTTGAAATTATTCACAAAGCGATAGTCGGTGGGTTTGTCCCCCCATTTGCATCATCTGAGACTGATCAAGAAACTCACCTCCCTGCTAGAGAAAGCAGTTGGAGTGTATTGAGACGCAAGTTTGCATCTGGAAACATGAAGGATTTTGTCTCAGCTTCTAAATCTTCACCGTCTAGAGTCTATCCTGATTCAGTGCTACTAGGTACAGAGAATAGTTCTAATTTAACTTCTAATCCTCCATCGAAACCAGTTCTTTTATCTTCAACTTCTTCATTGTTTTCATCATCATCATTGTCACCATCATTTTCATCTGCTTCTTCTCCCGATTCCATATCATCTGATTCAAGCATTAGCTCCAAATGTTTTTCGGATTCTCCTGCTGCATCTCCTTCAATATCATCATATACTCACGCTTTCTCTTCAACTTTATCCACTTTGTCAAATTTATCACTTGTTCCGACTAAACTTTCTCCTCATTCCATATCTAAAAGCTCTGAATTTATTGATGTCAATTTTACTTCAAACTCATGTTCACACTCAGTCTTATCACCATCAAAGAAGTCTTCACTTTCCATTGCTGAACGCAGAGGTAGCACTCCAAAATGTCTTAAACTACCAACGCTGACAGATGATTCACATGGTCAAGATACTTGTGTAGCCACTGAACCTACTGAAGATATTGTTATAGAATTAAAACAGAAGGGATTAAATCAAGAATCTCTTCTTCAGAGTTCTTGTTCGTCGTGTTCAAACATTTCAACTGAAGGAGGTGAGTGTGACCAAACATCTAAAGCTTCACAAGGAAATCGGGCTTCAAAGAGGAAAGAGTCACATAACTTCTCTGTATTAGTGGAGAGTGAATCTACACATCACAATGTGAAGAAACAAGTAGAGGTGCTTGAGTGGCCTAGTTTAGAGAAGGTTATGGGATTTTATGGCGGTGATAAGGATTCCACTCGTATGTTCATCTTTGTCACTCCAATTTCAGGTCCAGCAAAAGAAGGGGATTCCATTCTATATTTATGGGTGGGAAAGGCTTTTAGGTATGACTGCAGGAATCTCCTCGAGACAAACAAAAGGCGTGCCGAGTTACCAGATTCTTCTGTGAAGGAAGTCATTAACAGCATTCTTTCCACAATGGGATTGTCAAAGGACACTCACGTTAAGGTACAATTGATATATAAGAAATTGTTACTATCTCATAGAGGTGCCAAACTAGACAGGTCAGGTCAGTTATGGGTCAAGATGAATAATTTTTGGTGTCGGTTGAAACAGGTTTGGGTTGGTTGACCTGAAACACTTTTTGTCAAATAAGATTATCTATCATATAATTAGTGTGTCAAATATGATTACAAACACTTTCTTACTTCAATGTTACTTTCATCTTTTGAATAAAATGCTTTGGGAGGGTTTTTATCCATCAAAACTACACTTTGGGTAATTTTTGACCCATTTGACCCTTGTGACCCGTTTCATTTTGGTTAGCTTTTTATTTACCTGTTTGGCACGTTAGAGATATAACATGTCCCTAATTGACCCATCAATAAGTAAATGGGCTAAAATTGCCACCTCTGCTATCTACTTATGCATTTGATTAATTTTAGATCAAAGAATATCTAATTACAGAAAGTTCTTCAATCCCATGACAACTGAAACATTCGACTCTTATGTAGTAAAGCAGGTTTTTAAATATTGATCAAACGTATAAAGTACCCATCAATTACATCAAATAGGAGCAATCTTGTTGAATAAAATAACAGTATTGACAGTTTATAATAATGCCAATGGGTAGGTAAGTCCTTTTATAGTTTACCAAAAAAGAGTCGCATATTTAGGGGACGTTGGAACAAAGGGATTAGGTTAGATATAGAACTCCTTGATTTATGAACTATTTTATTTTCCTTTCAATCTAACTAGCAATTATCTAAATAATTATTCATTTGTTGGAGCAAATGCCACATAATTGACTCATTTGAAACTTAGTCCCTTTATGGTTTGATCGTTGACTACTTTCTTATACATTGCAAGCAAGCCATGATTATCGAGAAAATGCAGAAAAGACTAAGAAACACTACCCTATGCTGAATGAGCAATTCTGCACGAAAAGGAACCAATAAGATGTTTCTTTTTTCCTTTACATTTCCACAATTCATTTATAAGTCTATTTGCTATGTTGCTCTAAGTATAGAGTTCATTTTTCCGTTATCTCGAATTGGTCAGTTTACAATGAAAAGTCGGTAAATCTATTCTCTTTGAACTTCCTCCATTTGATCTTGTCTAATTTATTTATTTTTCCGATCAAATTAACATATGAGCAGGTTGTGAAGCAAGATGAAGAACCTTCAGACTTTGTTTCATTACTGAGTTCTTTGTAGCTCTGGTGTAGTTATCAGATGTCGTGCACCTTTCCTTCAGCTTTGACAACATTCCAGCAAAAGATGCTGGAAAAAAAACCGGCACGAGGTACTTTGGCAATATATTGTTATTGCTTTGAAATTAATGGTCTTACTTGTGTCTGCTGCATTGAATGAAATGGTTAATGCCTATTTTTAACTCTGTTCTGTAAGCATCTTGCATAAAGGGGGCAATTTGGACCCATTTACTTATGATAGGGCCGATTTTACTTTATGTGCTTCTCTAATGGGTAAAACAGATAAAAGAAAATTATATATCTTTGAAGGAAATAGGTTAAACGGGTCCAAACAACTTGGAAGTCATCAACCTGTATCTATAGTGTATAAAACTTTACTTTTTGTTATCATAAATATAAAAATAAAAATATAAACTTTGGAGAAATATGATTTCGGGTCAACGTAATCTCTTTCAGCCTGTTTCTTTGAGTTTTGGACCAATTATGTTACTGGTTAAAACTTAAAAGTTATATGCTGTCCAGAATCCATATTTTGTGATCAAAGATCAAGTGCAGTATTAGCGCTATATACATCTTAGGGACCAAATGTGTAGAACGTATTTGACACATTCCTCTTTCAGCAAATTTTTAATTTGGCCCGTTTTAGATAAAACACAATCCAGATCAACCCATTCCATTAATTATGTGTGTAGACAAATAATCTTTGCTTTACCTTAGACTATTGCGCATTTGCGATTACTGTAATTTCAACCTTCCATCTTCTTAATATGTCTAAAGGTTTATATATACATTTTCTTTCATGCAGAACGTATCAAAGACCCAGTTACAAACTCGCAATCATTACGGATGCGCGAGTGGTACCTTTTGTTTTCTAACCTCAACACATTGTTTGTATATCTCTTTGTTAAACAGTTTCATATAAACTCTAATTTATGCCATAGATTCACTGGAGAATAGCTGATTATTCTTGATAAGTAATCCTCTATTACACATAACAACTACTTAATGCTAAGCATCTCATGTAGCTCAGAACCAGGCACTATCGTCTATCGGTTTCTCTAAGGTGAGTGTTTGTTGACAAATTGTAGAAGCGGGAAATGGGTGGGTCGTGCAGGTTGGATAGCAGGTCAAAACAGGTAGTTTTTGGTATGGGTCAAAACAGGGTGGATCTGTTTGGGTTGACATGAAACGCTAGTTGTCCAAAAATATTTTCGATAGATAATTAGCGTGTCAAATATGGTTGTCTTGACCTGACATGCCATTTGTCCAAAAATAATTCCTAAAGATAATTAGCATGTCAATATGATTAGGAAAATCTTATATTTTCAATAATATTCTATGAATTATGTTTACACTCTGAGTGGACATTGACCCATTGGATGTAAAATATAAGCTGAATCAACCCATTTGGTAAGTAAATGGGTCCAATCTGTAACCTCTAACCATTTGCATAAAATTAAAATGCCGTGGGAATTTATCAACTTGACAAGCAACGGTCACAAATTCTGTTTCAAAATCAAGTAAACATGTATTCGATATATGACTTGTGGATTGCTTGGTGCATTTTGTAAGATGTTTGTTTTGGCCAGAATGTTTAGGAGCCTCAATTAAAGAACACCGATGATTATGTTATTCTTATGAACTGATTCTGTTATGATTGATCATGAATCAGAAAGTATCTACAACATGACCTTTTCTTTAGGTATTAAGAGACCATACATGTGTAGCATAGCATGCCAATTAGTCTGTTTCTGAATTTGAGTTTTACTTGTAAAGTTTTTACAGTAGTTGGCTTAAACAATTTCGACGTGGTCTTCTGAGTCCAGGAACATACGAGTCGGTACATATTCTTGCATTCCAGTGAGGCCTTGAGCAGCTTCAAACCCTGCAAACACATTTTGATTTAGTCCCTCAAATTAATGGGGGATGACTGTGTCTCCAGGTTCTGGGCCCCAAAATGTTTTTTGACATTATGATTTATGCGTATTAAACACCAACATATATTAAGAATCAAAAGTCCCATTTTTACCATAAAGAAGAATACTAATCGATCTTTTAAAATAACTCATCTTCTCATTCAATATTTAAAAATTGATGGAGTACTAATTGATTAAGTAGATATAAGTAGAAATTTGATGACAACTTGATGTAGAGTACAAAACGAGATATGGATTAAAGCTTGTTGATTCTTGGAATACCAGGAATAATCCTTTCCAACACACGTTGATTCAACGAATAACGCGGCTAGGCCAAATTCAACTCAATTGAAGAACATAAATTGAAAGAAAATTTCAATTTTCATAAAACTCAAAACTGAAATGTTTTTCACACAGAAGAACCCTAAAAAGAAAGCAGAAATTCCAATGGGCTTAAAATACTTAACGGGCCAGACATAAAGCCCAAAACAAAAGTCCAAATTAAACATAAAAAAAATAAAATAGCCCATAACTTATTCTAGGAGGCGTTTTTGAGCCTCAAAATTGGGTAAACCGCCTACGGCTGTTTATCGAGATGTGGGTCTCGTTCCAAGCTTTAATTTAACAGTTCATGGGCCTGCAACGGAGCCCCGTAGCCCAAGTTATGGCCTTTTTCGTGAAGCCCCTTTAGTTACACGATCATGGGCCTCCTAAAATATAAGAGCCCAATCTTCCACGCTTGGGCCCATCACAACTCATCATTTGTTCAATTTCATGTAAAACTCATCCCTAACTTGATTACCAAAAATGAAAGTTCGATACTTTAAATTGAAAAATTTAAAGTTCTTTTTCTATACTTTTTTCCATAACATATATATATATATATATATATATATATATATATATATATATATATATATATATATATATAGAGGGTGTAGATCAAGTGGGAAGTAAAAAAATTGGGGAAGGAGGGAAGCTATTCCTAGCCACACATTCTGGTCAACTCAAAAGTCAACGCGGTGGCAAACTTGTAAATAACTTGAAATCAATTCCCAGAACGTGAACATTCATTTGGAAAGCATGTTAATCAAAATTACAATTAAATATTCCTAAACATTCATTTACGATGAATGTTAACTCATATACATTATACACCGATGAATATTTTGGTATCGCATTCAATAGTGTAATAATAACATATATAAGTTAATATTCATAAAATATGAACGTTTGAAAATATCAAGTTGTAATTTTGATTAACATGCTTTCCAAATTAATGTTAGCGTTCACGGAATTTTTTGAGTTTGTGAAATTTGATGGGAATAACGACCATAATTCGATTAATTACTTGTTTATAAGTTTTGTATGATGAAATTCGTTTAATTTTATTGTTTTCATTACCGAATCAAAAATTTCTCTAAAACCCACACCAAAATTTATAATTTTGGATGAATCCGAATGATGATAAATTGAAGATATGTATGAATGTGTTTGATGGATTCGAAGATTTATAATGTTTTTGATGATGAATCGTTGAATTACATGCTTTAATTTTGAATTTGAATTAAAATTGATAAAATGAGTATTGTGAATGTATTATAAAAGATAGGGTTAAGTACTTTAAAATGTACTTATTTATGGTCTGACATTCATAATATTTAATAAAGTATTTAGACTTTCATTGTGTGTAATAAACTTGTTATTCATTTATATTGTATGCCACTTTTGGTACTTATACTTACGCGTCAGTTGTACGAGGTAACACGTGTTATTAATACAAGTTGTCACGTCATCAAGATATATACAATTGAAACAAATTGAAAGTTTATTACACATAATGGAAGTTCGAATACTTTCTTACATACTATGAATGTCAGACCATAAATAAGTAGATTTCAGAGTACTTAACCCTAGAAGATATGAATAAATGAGTGGATGAGGTTTGCTTCCCTCCATTCCCTCGTATTTATACCACAGTTAACGAAACACAAGTGCCCTCCAACAATCTTTTAATTGGTCACCACTCAAATAATAGTAAGCTTATTTAAAATGGATATAGTGGAAGCAATAACAAATGTGGAGCCTAGACAAAGTGGCAATTGGATTTACCTCGTTTGGGGTCGAACCTGTGTAGCAACAATTTTTTTTTAACCCAATTATTGAGCTTAAAATTTTTAGTTTTTTCACCTATCATCTTTTAGTTTTAGATATTACCTTTATTACTCATAATAATATACATCATTATCAGTCTCATATTTATAATTCACTTTTTATTTTTAACACGTCCTAAATTAATTGTTCACTTCTAAAAGTAGGAGAGCATAATTAACTAAACTTCCTATATTACCCTACTTTGTTTGTATTTCATGAAAAATTGAGTAAAAAATAAGGGTAAAACTGTTATAGTACACAAAATTACATGGTAGTAATTATGTTTTCTTAATCGTGTTTTTTGTTCGTGAACAATAAATTTAAGACAGAGGGAGTACTTTTTTTAATAAAATAAATAAGAAATTGTTGTGTGTTTATATTTGTAGTCTAGCTTAATTTGAACTAATATATATTTTGTAGTTTACCTTAATAATGTTTTAAGATACTCCACTATTTTCCTCTCTTACCAAATACTAAGAACAACATGTATTCAACATTTTAACATATTCACCAATCGAGTTCCCCATATATATTAATTGATTAGAAAGGTTTCATTAGAAAATTTAATTATATACCAACTCGAGTCATATAAGTTGTTAAAATTACATAAAATTATTTAGATGCATCTTGAACTTTTGATATGTGTGTTACTTCTAAAATATCTTAAACTATTTTTGTCGCCGTCTGGAGCCGTGCATGTGCACGGCTAAACCCTTTCTATCCTAGTATATATATATATAAATAACTTTTTTTTTTTTTTTTCAATCTAAAGAAAGATATGAAATGCTTAAGGGTGTGTGCATCACTTATCATACATTAGTTGCGTATGAAACTATAGATTTCAAGATAAAGGTGTTCTGTTGTTTTTATCGATAATCATTTTGAATCTCACTTAGCTTTATATAATACGAGTTAAATAACGTCGGATTATTTTTTATTCGTCTATTTTATTTAAAATTATAGTTTTAGGGGTTTTGAAAACTATTACCCTTAGTGTAATGGTTAAAGTTTCTTATTTATATTCGAAAAATAATTTTAAGTTTCTATGTTTATATTAATATTCTAATTGACGTCATAATGAATATCACTAATTATGGAATTCATTCGTCGTAAAAGTAGAAGATGAACGTTTATTTATTACTTTGGATCTAAATTAAAAAAAACTTTCACAATCACTCTAAAGATAATGATTATCAAGACCGAAAATCCGTATTAGTTATAGGGAACAGATCAGAGGAGCAAAGAGGATCAAGGGGCAAAAGAATGAGGGACTATTTTGTAATTTTAACAAAGTTATGAACCTGCTCAAAAAATTGCCCGAAAAAATACCTGAATTTTTTTTAAAAATTTGTTCAATCAAAAAACCTTTTTAATATGCAAGATTCAGTAAAAAATGTTAAATAACGTAAGATGCAGTATAAAAATATACAGTATGCAATAAACATGTAATAGTAATTTTTTTAATTAAAGAATAAAATTAAGTAAATAAGATGCAGTAAAATAAGTATAAGTGGTTTTTTTATTTCAACACATAAAATATGAAAAAACATAAGATGCAATAAATATACACAAGATGCAGTAAAAAGGTAGTTGTAATTTTTCTATTTCAAAAATAAAATCAAAGCTGTCGGAAAAGCATAAAAAATTAATAAAAGTCATAAATGCAGTAACTAATATATAGAAAATGCAGTAAACAAAGTACTAGCACTAATATACATCAATTGCATTTAAGATGCAGAAATGTAAGATGCAGTAAGATGCAGGATGCAGTTGATTTTTTTTCCAGATCTAAAAAGTAGATCTAGATCTGAAAAGTAGATCTACTTTTTAGATCTAGATCTATACAGTGGTGGTGGTGGTTGTAAAGATGATGACGAAAGTGGTGGTGACGGTGGAGTGGCGGTGTTGCGGCGGTGGTGGTGGTAGAGTAGCGAGAGAGCGGCGGTGGTGGCGGTGGAGCGGCGGGAGAAGATAGTTGATACCCGAAAATGTTCGATTTTAAATTAGCGGTTCATTTTTAAAAAATGAAATTAGTTGGTATCCGAAAATGCAAAAATAGAAACTATTGATTTATTTTTCAAAAAACACCCTCTTTTAAATTATACTTTAGTTTGATTGGTGATAGTACCTGTGATAGTTTTTTATTTTGTTTAGTAATATAGTTGGTCTCATTTTGTCTTGTTGTGGTATTATACTGTTTGCTTTGCTTTCTGATCCAATTTATATCTTGTAGATTGGTAATGCAATTTTGTGTACTTTGTTTTGTATTTGATCTTTTAATCTTAAAGGTAGTATACTTTTTTCAAAAAAATTATCACAGAATAAATATGTAAATGTACAATAAAAAAACTATTTGGTAAGTTTAATTTTTACGTCAAAATGTAAACTTAAAATAGTAATCGGTGAATATGCAAAATTGATTCTTAAAAATTTAGAGAAAGAAAACACAAAATTCATTAACGAATTAGACTTGTTTTTAGGCATATATTTTAAAGTCTATTTAGCAATACCGTACAATAAATCTGATGTAAATTTGTGATTTGTGATGTGAAAATAAAAAAATAGAGTAAAAATCACCTCCCATAAATGAAAAATTTTTCTAGAGAAAATATTTCATGCATCAAACTTTAAATAGTTATGTGTAACAAGCAATAGATAAGACGGATTAACTATGTGTATTTGAAAAAGTTAAAAAGTAAAATATGTAAATATGTAATTAACTTTTACAGTATGCGCCTTTGGCTTAATGTGCAAGTCAACAACATGTAGTCATCCCTGTTTATTCAACAGGAGAGCATGAAAATTGCGTTGACCTTTTCTCCTGAAAACATAATAATAAAAATATAAAAGGATTTTTACCGAAAAATAAATTAATAGTTCTTGTTTTTGCATTTTTCGGTATCAACTATTTTTTTTTTAAATGAACCACTAATTTAAAATCGAACATTTTCGGATATTAGTACCTTAAAATCGAACATTTTCGGGTATTAAAAATAAACCATTAATTTAAAAATGAATCAATCTACCCGAAAATGTTCATTTTAAATTAGTTGTTCATTTTTAAAAAACAAAATTAATTGATACTCGAAAATACGAAAAATAGAACTGTCGATTCATTTTTCGAAAAAAAAAAACCCAAATATAAATAAGTATACAACAACATGTAGTCATCCCTCATCTCTGTTTTGTTCTCGTCTGCTGGTAGTTTTCTTTGATTTCTAACAACGGTCCTCGAATTAACTTAGGTAAACTCATTACGCACAAAAAGAATTGAAGCTTTGTTTCTCTCTTCCAGTCTTGCTAAAGATGAGTCGCCCAAATGCTGTAGCTGCTTTCTTCCAATTAGTTTTATCTTCCTTTCACTCAAATTCATCATCTTCAAACCATGACCCTTTTCGATCGATGCTTGATAAAGTTACCAAATTGGATGATGCTTTGAATCTGTTTGATCAAATGACACAGTCACGGCAACTGCCATCTGTTGCTAAGTTTTTGTAAAAAATCATGAATCAAGAACACTTTTATTCAATACTTAATGAATCGCCGGAAATATTACAATCTCTTTCAGAACACACAACTAACTGAATGCTTATAATATAACACAATCTCCAGAAATTATAAAGAATGAGAATCAGACTAGTGAATATCAAGGTGATAATCACTACAACAAATACAAACCCTTAATCTGGGCTAGACTAACAAATCGCACGAGATAGAGAGCGATGATACATAATTTGAGAATGAATTATATATATGCCAAATGAACCCAAATACGAGTCTATATACTCCAGGAATGCATATTGACACATTTGGCCCTTGGACCTTTTAATCTTCACATTAAGAGCCCAGACTTTAACTAGAATCAGCAAGCCCTCCAACTATAGAGAAAATGCATCCAGGCCCTCGAACATTAAACATCAACGAACCGAATCTGAATCTTTTCTGGAATCTTCAACTCATCCTTTCTCTATGAATTAACCTTGGATACAAAGTTAACACGTAATAAGACAAAACGGAATACAATTTATTCTCCAAACTGAGATTGCATTTTAACGCATATTTCAATATCCCCCCTCAATCTCAAGTTTAGATCGAACCATAAGATCACGATCTGATACCCTTTAAACATTTATTTTATTTTTAATATAAGCAACATAAAAGAAAAACATCTTTACAAAAGAAAAACATCTTTATAGTTTTATCCCCAAAGATTATAAAACCAATATTCTTTACAAAAGAAAAACATCTTTACAGTTTTATCCCCAAAGATTATAAAACCAATCCCCCCTTAATCTTTGGGTTGAATAAACCAATATATTTTCCGAGAAACACTTCACAAAAAGATGTTTTGAATATCATCAACGAAGCAAAGCTTTAACAGAGGTAATCCAGAATAGTGAATTTTATGAACATCAAAATCCTAGTCAACCAGTCTCAAGCTTATGAAACAATAGTAATCTAGACAATAAGTTCCCTCAGACAACTACGAATGTAAGACAAAAAAAAGTTTATTCTAAGTTCTAAGTCAACAATCTAAGAGATATATGAAAAAAAACTTCCCTGAGCACCACCTGGTCCAAACAGTGTAGGAGCACAAGCTCGAATCGATAAAACTTGAACTACTAATTCTAGTTTTGTTTTCTCATAATGAGAACTAAAATCAGCATAGACCTTTATAACTTCGATATGATAAAGCATAGTTACAACAAATAGTTAGTAACCAACCCTTCACCAAATCAAATATAGACAAAGTTCTGTAAATGATACAGAAAAAGATTTCTAATTGAATAGTGGACTTTAAATCCACATCCAAAAAGTTAAGACAAGATAACAGATGGCATTAGATAACAAATATGCCAACAACAGTCAACAACATAATCAGAAACATATTCTGATCAAATGTGAGACATACAAGATAACAAATATGCATACAAGAACAAGTTTGCAATAAGACATGAATCACATAATTCAATAAGATGTGAGAATTATATGATTCGATAAGACATAAGATATGAATCACAAGATTCAAAAAGATATAAGACATGAATCACAAGATTCGATAAGACATAAGAAATACATCATCTCATTCAATATAGAATCACACAACGATTCTCTAAAACATATGAGATAATCTCATTCAACATTTAATCATACGATTCAAAACAAATTTGATTAAATTTAATTCACATGATTCTATAATCAGAAAAACAACGATCAACCATAGAACATGAATTCTTCATTGAACTAAAGAATTACATGTTCTGAAATCATAGAGAAGACATCTCTCATCATCTAAAGAATAATATGTGGCTGTAATGAACTCCAAGAATATCCTTGGTAACAAACTATTAGATCTAATGTCTAAATAGGTTGTAATGCAAACAAACATTGGTCCAACAGATCTAATAGTAAACAATTTCCAGAATTAAGACAATAAACCGATTAAATCGAAACAATCCTTCAATCAAGAACCACTCATAACCCGTAAGAAAACCCAAATGGTGTTTGAGACTTTTAAACAGAATGTACTTTAGATCAGAGATACAAACAAGTTTCTTTTAAACATGTACAAAAGATCCATAAGACGATTGAGGTGACAAATACCAACCAACAACAAACTTGAAACACATGTAGTGACCCGACTAACATAAACTGATCACAAAAAATATTATCACTATCAAGATCACTACTCACAAAGAATCACAAGACACTGGAAACTTTATTTAAACCTTATTTTTTTTAAATCTGTCATAAAAAGATTAATGTAAACTAATTGACAGAATAGTTTTACTTGATAAACATCCATGTTTTGATCAATAATGTGGCAAAACTTTGACAACAAAAAAAACCAGAACATACTCCCTGAACCAAAAATTACATCACTAGACCAGTTCATATAAAAAATTAACATGAAATATACCTAAATAAAAAACAGAAACAGATAACCATATTATGAAAGAATGATCAGCAAAAAAACGAACAAAAAATGACTTGAAACACTTCGGTGCTAAACATTTTTGATAAAACTTTATTAAAACACTATTATATGAAAACCATAAGAAAAAGTTTGACATTCGTTAGTATATAGGTTGTTTCCCCCCTTTCCCAAAAACTAAAAAGAAATAACAAAATACATATAAACCAATTGATCTTTAAAAGAAATACAAATAAAAGAGTGGTTACACATGAAACATGTTTATCTTAAAAAAAGATATAAAGACCTTAGTTTTCTTTTGTGAATTTACAATTGAAACAAAAAAGATGGTGAATGATTAACAAAAAATGATTTGCTTTTAAAGAGTGAACTAAAAATATTTGAAGCCTTGATCTTTTCAAACATGAAAAAGATATATTTAAACAAAACAAGACATATTGTCCTTATATAGGCAGCCTATCAACAGTGAGAAAATAGCATAACATTGTCTTGCTAAGAAGCATGATAGAAATTGAAACATAGAAGACTACCAATCAGATGATGTAATACAAAAGAAATTTACGAGAACCTTGACCAGGGAGAACCTTGACCAGTGAGAGGGTGAAGAGACTTATCAATTATAAGGTAAAGTTTGATCAAGACTATTCTAAAGACACCACAGAATTAATAGCACAAAATCAAGTATTATCATGCACAATGAACAAATTGATATGATGATATCAAGACTATCATATCTTAATGCAAATGTACCACACACTCACACCAAATTGTACACAAGTCCTATAGAGATATTAGCCATCGCTGAATTTCAAGAAAAGTGTTAGCTAATATCCCTCTCTTCTACAAAGAAAGGGTTAGTAAACAAAAATTATATAATCAAGAACATAAGAACATAAACAGCAAGAATCAATCAATCAATAAACAAGAAAAAACACATAGATCAATAAACAAGAAGGAAACACATAAGCAAATTGATCCCAACCTATAGGCCAATCTCCCTAGCATCGAAGCCCTCCAATGCTAGGGTTAATTGCTACCGAGAAGGGTAGGATTCAGGAGACTTACAGAGGGTTCACCAGCCAGTCAAAATAACATGAATCCAATCATACAAGTACGCAACGGAATAAACACTTGCAAGTATTCAGATCACAATGAATTGCAGCTTTCACCAAGAACCCTAAATTTCAGCCAGTAAAGAGGAATTATAGTTTTCGAACCGTAATTATCAAATTAAACAATGATCACCACCAAAAAGCGCGAATGAACCAGAACCTAGCCTGATGATACGGAAGAACAACTAGATCAACCGAATCCACAAATTTATTGTCACAAACCCTAATTTGCAAATAAGTGATTTGAAACCCTAAATCGAAGAAACAACCGATCAATCTAATCAGAAACCAATATCAAAGCCCTATTCATTCTTAAATTATTGAACAAGATCAAAAAAAAATGAAAGACATGATCATATGATTTGTAATTTGCGAATGTGAATCAGAGCTACAACATACGTAATCAGTTTAACACCTAAACATTCTTCATTATTATGATGAGAAACTTTCATTAATTGAGCAAACCCTAGACGAATCAACTCAAACCAATAATAGAACTCTCAGAAAAGACTCAAAATAAACTCCCAAATAGAATTCCCAATTCAAGACCAATGATGTTGCGAACACGGGAGATATGGACCCTTGACACCACAGATCACCAATTCGAAACCCAAACAGACAAGAACGAGATTAGGATTAGAAACCCTAACCCTAATTTCACAGAAGAATACTTCGAACAAATTGAAACCCGAACCCTCACGAGTCGGATCTTAATTGAATCCACAAGAAACGACTATGGATCAAGCCAAAGCTCTGACACCATGTAAAAAATCATGTATCAAGAACACTTTCATTCAATACTTAATGAATCGCCAGAAATATCACAATCTCTTTCAGAACACACAACTAACTAAATGCTTATAATATAACACAATCTCCAGAAATTATAAAAAATGAGAATCAGACTAGTGAATATCAAGGTGATAATCACTACAACAAATACAAACCCTTAATCTGGGCTAGACTAACAAATCGCACGAGATAGAGAGCGATGATACATAATTTGAGAATGAATTATATATATGCCAAATGAACCCAAATACGAGTCTATATACTCCAGGAATGCATATTGACACATTTGGCCCTTGAACCTTTTAATCTTCACATTAAGAGCCCAGACTTTAACTAGAATCAGCAAGCCCTCCAACTATAGAGAAAATGCATCCAGACCCTCGAACATTAAATATCAACGAACCGAATCTGAATCTTTTCTGGAATCTTCAACTCATCCTTTCTCTATTGAGTAACCTTGGATACAAAGTTAACACGTAATAAGACAAAACGGAATACAATTTATTCTCCAAACTGAGATTGCATTTTAACGCATATTTCAACATGAATCTTGTTACCAAAATGAAACAGTATTCGTGTGCTCTTGATCTTTACGAACAAATGTGTTCCCTTGGTGTTCCGGTTAACAATTACACTATGAACATTGTTATTAAGTGTTGTTGCCATTTAAATCGCACTAATAAAGGTTTTATTGTCTTTGGCTGGAACGAGGTATTCTACCTACTGTCTACACTTTTAGTACAATCTTAGATGGACTCGTTATAGAAGATAGGATTTTTGAAGCTGAATTATTCTTGAAGAAGCTTATCAAAAAGAATCTTTGTAAACCTAATGTAGTTATGTATAACACAATGATTAAAGGGCTTTGCAAGTTTGGAAATAATGTTACTACAATTGCTTTGCTTAGGCTCATGGATGTAAGGGTTGTAGACCTGGTGTTGTTTCATAACACAATCATTGATAGTCTGTGCAAGGACAAAATGATAGATGATGCTTTCAAGCTTTTCGAAGAGATGGTATTTCAAAAAGGCATTCAACCAAATGTCCTCGCATACAACTCTATGATTGATGGGCTTTGTAACTTAGGTCGTTGGGATGAGGTATGCAAGATGTTATAGGAAATGGAGGATGAAAGGATCTCTCTAAATGTGAAGGTAAAGTAGAAGAAGCAGAGTCTATTATTAACATCATGATTGAGAGAGGTATACAACCTGACATAGTGACTTACTATTCGGTTATAGATGGTTACTGTTTGCTAGGTGAAATGAGCAAAGCGAGGACGGTTTTTGATAAAATAACGTTAATAGGTCTCGCCCCAAATGTTGTTACGTACAACAGTTTAATATATGGGTATTGCAAAAAGTTGAAGATAGACGAAGCCTTGTATATGTTTCATGAAATTACTAGAAAAGGTCTAAAACTCGACATTGTTACTTACAACACCATGATCTATGGGTTGTTTCGAGTTGGTAAATGTGAAGTTGCACGCAAACTATTTGATGAGATGCAAGCACAAGGACAAATTCCTGATAAATGTACTTATAGAATGTTGGATTTAACCGGTCATTTAGTTATTGTCTACGTATGCATCGCATGAATATATCATGCATGGATTTAATAAGTATCTATTATTTCAATTGTTAAGTTTTTAATTAATTGTTTAATGGTTAGAAGTGGTAGTATTAGTTTTACCGAATCTTAAGCATATGTACGTTGAGGAGCAGTACATTAAGGGAGTATGGGTCAAGTAGGTGGTACCTGTTCTTTAGGTAGTGTAGTATTTTATTGCTATTTTTATGGTGCACGTTTGTGGGTTTAAAGGCTATATATAGCCTTCCTGTTTAATGAAATAAAGTAGTACTTTCACTACAATTTTTGTTCACCTTCAACATTTACATACTTGTTTTCTTCTTTGAGTTTTTTTCACTTCATATTAGAGAACTTTGAGTGTGAGTTTTGTGCGATATTTCCAACACTTGGTATTAGAGCCTCGTTCGTTTGAAAGGGTTGTAATTCGTTTTTGATAGTAGGCCGGAGAAGTTGCAGTCTCCATCCTTGATCAATCTGTTCCGTGGAAAGGAGTGCTTAAGCAGAAACATCGGAAGACAAGCATAAAGAAGTCAGAACAAGTGGGTTTTGGTTTGGCTTGCTTGCTGGTAAAAAGAAAACAGGAAAGGCAGAAGCTTGATTTTCTTGAGTGGTGGAAGAAGACTCTTAGAACAGGTTGGATCGGAAGATGTTGGGGCTGTAAAAAAAAATAATTGAAGAATGGCGTTGGTACCGGCTAAAGAGGGTTCGATGTCGTATCAAGTTCCGGTCTTGACCCCAACGAATTACCCGGTGTGGGCAGTGAAGGTGAAGGCAATTATGGATGCGTATGGCCTATGGGAAACGGTTGAACCGAGGGTTCTAGGGGAAGAACCGGATCAAAAGAAGAAAAAACAAGCCCTCGCTTTCTTGTTTCAAGCTATACCCGAAGAAATGGTATTGCAAATGGCGAGTTACACCGACCCAAAACAAGTGTGGGATGGTTTGAAAACACGTTACTTGGGAATGGATCAGGTGAGGACGGCTCGGGTTGCAACATTGAAAAGGGAGCTTGAAAGTTTGCGAATGAAGGAGGGCGAAACTGTTGATGACTTTGCAACAAAATTATCCGGGTTAGCTTCAAAGGCAAGGAGTCTCGGGTACGAACTTGAAGAAGTGGACTTGGTAAAAAGACTACTTGACTCAATGCCTAAGTCGTTTCTCCAAATCGTGGCCTCAATTGAGCAATGTTTTGAGTTAGACTCAATGCTATTCGATGAAGCCGTTGGTAGATTGAAGGTATATGAAGAGCGTATAAAAGGAACCGAGAAAATGGAAGACACTCAAGGTGGGTTGTTGTTGGTTAAACAAGAAAGATCGCACAATTGTAATCATTGTGGCAATGGCTGTTCACATCGGGATGGCTTTGGACGTGGCCGGGGAGTAGGTCGTGGGTCCGGGAGGAGTCAAGGTTGTAATGAACATGTCCGAGATAAGAGTCACGTTAAATGTTACAAATGTGGTGAACTTGGTCACTACAACAACGAGTATCCGATGTGGGAAAAGCAAGAAGCAAACTTGATCGAAGAGGAACCGGCGTTGTTGTGAATGGACGGGTTAAATAACCGATTAAGGGGGGTGATTGTTGGATTTAATATATCATGCATGGATATAATAAGTATCTATTATTTCAATTGTTAAGTTTTTAATTAATTGTTTAATGGTTAGAAGTGGTAGTATTAGTTTGACCGAATCTTAAGCATATGTACGTTGAGGAGCAGTACATTAAGGGAGTATGAGTCAAGTAGGTGGTACCTGTTCTTTAGGTAGTATAGTATTTTATTGTGACACCGGGCAAATTAGGCCATCATTTGTACCTAAGATAGGTCATTATTACTGGTATTTAGTGTGGAATAGGACTAAATACAGTAACACTTTGTATATTGTTATATACACATGTACGTAATTAATTTTAATTACGCGAATTCGACCGGATGGAACCCGACACAATAAATACGGACGTTGGTGAAAAACATTTTCTTAAATAACGTAATTATATTAAATAATCTTGATTTAACTTACATTATTGCAATAATATATTTTACGTTCTACGTTTTGTATAAAACGTACCGTACGCGACGAAAACGCGCGAATCGCGCCCGACAACCGAACAAAACTCGGATTATATTTCAATAACTTAAAATGAAGTATTTTAGATAAAACTTCAACCAAAACTTATGCGAATAAATCGTTAACGAAAAACTTGAATAATAAACGTTTAACGTTTAAACGAACGACGAAACGAACGGGTAAACGGATACCGCACACAACGTAAACACGAGAAACAAAATTTAACACACCCTAATCCCATGTAGGCCCCCTGGCTGGCCATCCCTCCCCCCATGCTCAAGACCTCACCCTTAACCCCCCATACCACCCTCACCTCCTCTTTCAGTTTCACACTCCAACTCACCTCACTTTCTCTCATCATTCTCTCTTCTCTCCCTCTCCCTTTGATCCATGCAATTTCCAGCCCCTCAAACACCATCACAAACCACCAAAATCATCACCACAAACCACCATAACACCACCTCTTCGGTTTGCAAGAAAACGCAATGAAACGAGTTTCCAACTTCCATTTCTTCGTGCTATCATCATCTTCTTTGTTTGGAACTTCATCTCCCTCTTAATTTACTTGGAACATGTTTATTTTCATGTTAAAATGTCCATCTACCAAGATCATGTCCAAAAACAAAGTCGAAAAATGTTTTTACAAACATAAAATATAAATAGCTTTCTGGGCAGAAACTTGGCCCAACTTCAAGGAGAACTTTCATGCTCAAAAATTAACGAAAATGGACGAATCAAAAGACAAAAATTAAGTTTAAGAAGTTATCTTTCAGCTCCAAGTGGTTTCATAATTTTTTGACACCATTTGATACCCGAAAACAATTTTAGAAAAACGTATCGCTATGCTGTCCCGGGTGACAGATTTTTGACCCAACTTCTCGAGTCCATAAATCGAGCTACACAACTCCAAACGACATGAGGTTTTTACCTAAATCTCATAAATCTTGTTAGCTTTAAAAGTAGTATGATTACACTCTGAAGTTTTGTAGATTTTTCTCAGTAATTAAAACAATGGGCATGTGTCCAGATTAGTCATGGTTGGACCTCAGAGGACAAAGTGAATTATTAAAAATACTTAGACTTATCCAAAAATTCTAGAAAAATTACTGAAAGTAGCCAAGACATAGGGGAACAACTGGTATTTTTCTTGGATTTTATCTCGACACTTTGACTAGTCAAAACGAGCCACAAAAACGACCTAAATTTCTGGAAAAATGATCACAGGGACTGTTTTTGTAAAAGTTTAAAAACGACGCTTTCGGGTTAACCACAAAACGCAACGGTAATTTTCCTAAGCTTTAAAAACATATTTAAGACTTCCCTAAAAGTTTCGGGTCAAACCGAGCCCGTTTGGCCACGTTCACAAAACTTGGAAAACTTAACAGCCTTAGTGTCGCATCGGGCCCAATCCGATTGCGACACTAACCTTGTGTCACTAGAAATCAGTTGAATGTCGCAGATTGCGACACTGATCGTGTGTCGCTAACCATCGAATGTCGCAAACTACGACGCTAAACTTTGTGTCGCACATTTATTGAATTTTTCGACTGCGACACTAACCCTAGTGTCGCAACATCACTGATTTTCACATCTTGCAACACTGACCTCAGTGTCGCATTCCAGTGTCGCTACCCAGTATCGCTACCCAGTATCGCTACCCAGTGTCGCCATCTAGTGTCGCAGAACACAGCAGATTGAAAACATGATTTATACTAAGTGTCGAACTCACGTATCAATCACTAAATCGTATACGACACTACACATACATGAAATACATATACTCTTATAAGTATACAATGAAACAAAACATAGTAATAATGTCTTCGGGAATTATTATTACAAAACGTCACCAACGAGCACTACATGTTTTCTAAACACAAACGATAAACAAACTTTGGACATAGCTAGTTGAGTGAACGACTAGCACAAGTGGACATTTACCCTCCACTTGCATACATAAGTGGACATTAACCCTTCACTTGCATACATAAGTGGACATTAACAATCTTATGCGTTTAGGGCGCTAGAAGATTGCACTTTGGGACACGAACACCCACTATTTGATATACTTGCTTTCAAGACTTAGGTGAGTCTCATAGCCCCACTCTTACTGTTTTATACTATGGGGTGAAATTACATACACTGTTTTATAATTACAAGTAACTGAAACAACTTTTATACGGATTGCATGAGACCTTAATCCACTAAAAGCCCTCACTTTATCATAGTTCGTTAATTTTATTATCGCGAGTATTATTGGATAGATCTATCGGGGATTGACATCCCCGTCCGGGCTAGTCGCTCTAGCCGACCCACGGACGCATTAATATTTGATTGTTACGAGTGTACTGGATTATACACTTGCCCGAGGCACAAACCAGGTTAAGCGTCGAACTGTGAAACTCATGGCAATAGTATACACTTATTTTGCATTCGTGCAACACTGATTAAATCTTGTGATTATTACCAACTTTTGATAACTGTTTCAAACCTATGAACTCACCAACAATATGTTGACCATTTTAATATGTAATCTCAGGTTCGCAGACACAGTAGGATGGCCTACAGGGAACTCTAGCTCGAGTCGCATGCTTTACAAACAAACAGAGAGATTTTCCTGCATTACTATTTTCGTATGGGTAGTTATGTACTAAGATCTCTAGGCTTTCGTGCGAACTCGTGGATAGAACAAAAATGTATTTTTGTGAACAACATATTTTATGAAATGTAATTTAAAACGTCTCATTTAGAGGTCGTTTGTTATAACTTGTGTAATGATCCATGATTAGTCGCGTCCCGACCCGACTTCCGCTGCACACGAAATTTTGGGGTGCGACATTTATTGCTATTTTTATGGTGCACGTGTGTGAGTTTAAAGGCTATATATAGCCTTCCTGTTTAATGAAATAAAGTAGTACTTTCACTACAATTTTTGTTCACCTTCAACATTTACATACTTGTTTTCTTCTGTGAGTTTTTTTCACTTCATATTAGAGAACTTTGAGTGTGAGTTTTGTGTCGATATGAGTTTTGTGTCGATATTTCCAACATAGAATAATTTTAGAGGGTCTTTGTAACAACCATCAAGCGGATGATGCACTATCTTTATTTCATTTGATGGATGATACCAAATTAAATTATGATATTTTTGTGTATACAATTCTCATAGATGACGCTAGCAAAGATGGGAAACATGAAATTGCATGGAATCTTTTCCAGGACCTAGCTCTTAAACGTCTGCAGCCTAATGTTTGGACATATACTGTCATGATTAATTCTTTATGTCAAGAAAGTCTAGTAACAGATGCGAAGCAGTTGTTCTGAAAATGGATGAGAGTGGCTGCCCACCAGATAATGTTGCTTACGGTATCCTTCTCCAAGGATACCTAAAGAAGCAACATTTTGATGATATAGAGACACTTTTGAAGGAAATGGATAAAAGGGGTTACTCACTTGATGCTTCAACTTTATCACTGATAATTGATCAAGCTGCAGCTAGAAACCTAGACGCCACTCTGCTTAAGTTGATTGGCAAGCTTGTGCCAAAGGAAGCAATTGATGCTTCTTGTTTTGCTTCATAAATATCTGTTTATGAGGGATACGGGAAAAGTGATGGTGAGTTTGGGCTATTTGTGTGAGAAGAAGTGAAGTTTGATCCGACTAAATGGAGAAAGTAGAAACATAGATCTAATTTTGCTTTAGCCTCTTTGGTCATCGGAGATTATCTATAGGATGAATTCAGACCCTTTGATATATCACATGTGTTGAGTTACTTTGGCAATCTATTGTTATTGATTTGAAATTAATGATCTTACTTGTGTCTGCTGCATTGAATGAAATGGTTAAGGCCTGTTTATAACTGTCCTGTAAGCATCTTGCGTAATGGGGGCAATTTGGACCCCTTTACTTGTGATAGGGAAATTTATGTGCTTCGCTAATGGGTAAAATGGATAAAATATATCTTAGAAGGAAATGGTTTATATGGCCAAACAACTTGGAAGTCATCAGCCTGTATCTATATGCATAAAAAATTACTTTTCGTTATCATAGTTGACACTAATTATACAAAAAATAAATATAAAAATAAAAATAGTAAATTTGGAGAAAAAGTGTTTTGGGTCAACCTAATCTATTTCAGCCTGTTACTTTGAGTTTTGGACCAGGTTAATGGTTAAAAAGTTCACAGTATATTCTATCCAGAATCCATATTTTGTGATTGAAGATCAAGTGCATTATTAGCATTATACACACGTTAGGGATCAAATGTGTAGAATGTATTTGACACATTCCTCTTTCAGCAAATTTTTTTGTGCTGTTTTAGATAAAACGTAGTCCAGATTGACCCATTCCCCTAATTATGGGTGTAGACAAATAAGCTTTGCTTTACCTTGCCTATTTCACTCTAATTTTCAACCTTCCATCTTTTTAACTTGTCTGAAGGTTTATCCATTTTTTTTCCTTCATGCAGAACGTATCAAAGATCCGGTTGCAAAATCGCAAACCATTACGGATGCGCGAGTGGTAACTTTTGTTTTCTAACCTCGACACACTGCTTGTACATCTCTTTATTAAACAGTTTCATATAAACTCTAACTTATGCCATTGATTCACTTGAAGAATTGCTGATTATCCTTTATAAGTAATCCTCTATTACACATAACTACTTAATGCTAAGCATCTCATGTAGCTCAGAACTAGGCACCATCGTCTATCGGTTTCTCTAAGGTACATGGTTTCTTTAAGGTGCGCGTTTGAGGTGGAAATTGGGTGGGTCGTGCAGGTTCGATAGCTGGTCAAAACAGGTTACTTTTTGTGGGTCAAAACAGGGTGGATCTTTCTGGGTTGACATGAAATGCTATTTGTCGAAAAATATACTCTTCAGATAATTAGTGTGTCAAATATGATTATGTTGACCTGATATGTTATTTCTCCAAAAATAATTCCTAGAAATAATTAGCATGTATATATGATTACAAAAATCTAATATTTTTGAATAATATTCTATGTTGACAAGCAAAGGTCACAAATTCTGTTTCGATATCATGTTCAAGTAAGCATGTATTCGAATCGTTGTATGTCTTGTGATTGCTTACGACATCGTATAAGATGTTTGATTTCGGCCACAATGTTTACAAGCCTTAATCTACGAAAACGTATTATTATGTTATTTTTATGAACTGATTGTAATGTTACAACTGATTGAAAATCAGAAAATTATCTACAACGTGCCTTGTCCTTTTCTTTTGGTGATAATTAACTACCATGTATGTGTAGCATAGCATGCCAATTAAGTAGGTTTCTGAATTTGAGTTGATATTGCATACTATAAAGTATAAACTATTACTTATAAAGTTTTTACAGTGGTTGGCTTAAGCAATTTCGACATGGTCTTCCGAGTCTAGGAATATACGAGTCAGTACGTTCTTGCATTCCAGTGAGGCCTTGAGCAGCTTCAAACCCTGCAATCACATTTTGATTTAGTCGCTCAAATTAATGGGGGTTAACTGTATCTCCGAGTTCTGGGTCGAAACTGCTTCTATGACATTTACTACTGTATGATGCCTGGTAAATATAAGCATTAACCTATATTATAGAATCAAAAGTCCCATTTTTACCATTCATTTCCTTTTGCTGGATGAATGAACATGGAACCCATGAACCATCCAGATGACTCAACTGTGTGAGTTTTCAGTTTCACTATTATGTTTGTATATATCTTCTAATTTTACTCGTTTGAATATTTTACTTATAAGTTAATCATATGTGACACATTTGTAGTCAGATAAGTTGAAGTTGTTATGTTCAGTATTTGACTTTTGGATCTTAGAATGCTGCATGATTTTTAAGATGGTTATCGGCATACGTATGTTATATTAGAATACTTGTTTTGGTAAAAAAATTTACATTCGATGCTTACTTTTGATATAGTACAGTCACTGTAAGCATTCGATCGACACCAGTTTTTTAACTTGGTTTAAATCGTCTAGTTACTTCATTTTTCAATGCAAGTAAAAAGAGTAATCCTTCCTTTAGTGATAAATAGAAGATTGAAATACAAAGATAAAATCAATCATTTCGTACCTCTGCCATCCCGAATTCGACTTGCTTTTCTCCAAGAACACAAACATCTTTGATACTCAACTTATTGAGCAAAGTAATAGTTGAAATGGTGGACATGGGTTTAACAGCCAGATCATCCATTACCATATAAGTCACCACTTCTTTCACAAAACCAACTTCTCCGGCCGCTGTACTTGAAACCACCTTAGCCGCCTCAGTAGTGACATATGCCACCTCCTCAGACATAGACCACCGACAGTTAGGACACACGCCCTTTGGCTCATCGGTGATGTATTTGCATCGATGGTTGGACGCTGAGCACCTATAAAACTTTCTATCGGTGGTAGGAACATCTTTCGGAATCAAGAGCAAATCTTGATCAGGAACGTAGGCAGCAGATTTTGGGTTCAAAACGGTGTCTTTGGTCTTGTTTTGTAGTATATACATGTCGTTTAAGTTTTCAATGCTTTGATAAAGGTCTCCTAGGCTGCCTGATAAAGGCTCTTTTGCGAGAAGTTTTGTGATAGCGCCAACAGGTAATGTGAGGATGTAAAAGAGGAAGTCGACAAAGTCTTTGTTCGCTTCAGCAAACACGATTTTGTGGTCTCGTTTGTTGACCAAAAGCTTCAAGTTCATCATTGATGTCGTACGTTGTTGAAAGGTTTCAAATTTATGTAGCTAATTTTAATATATTGGTTTTTAAGTGATGAAATGTGGAATTTGGAAGTTGTAAAGGGAAATATCTTGAGCCTTGATTTATGAAAGAACATATGCTTTTTCTTTGGCCATGTAATTACTTCAATTGTGCAAAGTATATATGCTTTTCCTTTGAAGCCTTGGTATCCTTCTCTTCTTTTTCTTATAAAACTTAGAAAACTTGTTTTCTAAGTATAAGTGGCTTTTTAGTTCATCTCAAACGGTATAATTCTAGACAAGACAAATGAACTGAACAATTATATGTATTTAATGTAGTGTCTATTACAATGTCTACAGATGATACATAACCTAGACGAAACCCTAGTGGCTCATGGGCTGACTATCCATATTTATATTCTAACACTCCCTCTCAAGCTGGAGTATAGATATTTATCATGCCCAACCTTTTACACACAAGAGCAATTCGACTTTCGGGTAGAGATTTAGTGAACATATCTGCTAACTGATTTCTTGTTCCCACATGAGGAGTAGCAATTGTCCCATCTTCTAACTTCTCTCGAATGAAATGACAATCTACTTCTATATGCTTGGTCCTTTCATGGAGCACTGAATTATTAGTAATATGAATAGCTGCTTCATTATCACACAAGTGTTGGTCTAGACTGAGCAAATCCATTCTCACTAAGGAGATTACGTATCCATAAAAGTTCACAAGTGGTTTGTGTCAGATTCTGCACACGAACGAGATACAACATTATGTTTCCTTCTCTTCCATGATACAGGTTGCCTCCAACAAAGACACAATACCCGGTAGTAGAACGCTTGGTTGTAGGATCTCCATTGTAATCGGCATCTGTAAAACCCTTAATGATATGGTGACCATGATTCTGATATAATATTCTACGTCCTGGTGCACCCATTAAATACTTTAAAAGATGACACACTGCATCCCAGTGTGGGGTTCTTGGAGATGACATGAATTGACTAACAACTGAAAAGGCAATATTAGGATGAGTGATGGTTAAGTAGTTCAATTTACCTACAATTTTTCTATATTTCTCTAGGATTATCAAATAATGGGTCTCCATCATCAGCTCTTAACTTCACACCTGGTATCATGGATGCGTCACAAGACTTTGCTTCAATCAAACATGCATCACTTGATACATCCAAATAGTATGTACGCTGAGATAAACAAATACCTTTTCGACTACGAGAAACTTCAATTCCCAAAAAAATTATTACCTAGATCTTTCGTTTAAAATCGAAACTCAAGGAAGGCTTTTAACTTATTGATTCCAAATTCATCACTCCCAGTAATCAGAATATCATCCGCATATACAACTAGTAAGCTGCAACCAGAGTTAGATAATGTAAAGAACACCGAGTGATCACAAGTAGTTCTTCGGAGTCCAAACTCAATCACCACATAACTAAATCTCCCAAGCCAGGCACGAGGAGATTATTTCAAGGCATACAACGACTTTCTTAGCTTACATACTTTCCCAGACTCCCCCCTGAGCAACAAACCCGGGTGGTTGCTCCATGTAAACTTCTTCTTGTAAATCATGGTGCAAAAAGGGTTCTTTACCTCAAGTTGGTGAAGTGCCCAATTATAAGTAGCAGCCAATGAAATAAAAAGATGGAAAGACGCAAGTTTCAGAATAATCAACTCCATATGTCTAAACATACCCTTTGGGAACCAATCGAGCTTTTAACCAAGCCACATACCCATCCAGATTAACCATAGTGAAAACCCATTTACAACCGATTTCCTTTTTGTTAACATGTAAATTTACCAAAGTCCAAGTACCATTATGATCAAGGGCATTCATCTCCTCAATCATAGTCGTATGCCATCCAGAATGAGCTAATGCTTCACCAACAGTTTTAGGAATTGAGGCGGAGTCTAGTGTAGAAAAAATGAGCAGGAGGACGCACCCAATTTATTATATGAAACAAAGGATGCAACATGGTAAGTACTAAGTACATGTACGTTTACCTTTTTGAAGAGCAATTGGTAGGTCCGAATCAGAATATGTATCACCTGTAGATTTAACGAACGCTTAGACACATAATTAGAAGATGTATCATTGGGTGCATCGGTAGTTTTGGTTCTATGTGAATCTTTCGACAAAGTAGATGATCTTTCGACAAAGTAGATGGTACAGGCTCAGGATCAGATGTAGGCTCTGAATCTAATGCAGGCTTAGACCGCCTATGGTATAGTTGACCAAAACGATTAGGACCGTCCGACTGCTCAACAACTGGTACAGCAAGATCCGACTGCTCAACAGTGGCCCAACTTGTTATGCAAGTTTAATTCCGTTTTTTCTTTGCTCTATATTGTAACCTTGTTTTATTGTAAACCCTAAGCTATGAAAATAATACAAAAAGACTCTCAAGTTGGTCGTGGACTAAAGCAATCACCCTGATTGATTATAATCACGTTAATTCCTCGTGTCGATTTACTTTCACGCATTACTTTTATTCGTTTGTTGATTGTGTGGTTGCAATTTTGTGCAATTGGGTCCAAAATTCATAACAGGACACAATTTCTTTAAAGTTGGAAGACATGGATGACTTAATCGACAATACATCTCAAATGCGGATGGAAATTTAGAGTCTACAAGTGATTTCGGTACATGTCGCACCCCTAAATTTATTGTGCAGCGGAAGTCGGGTCGGGGCGCGACTAATCATGGATCATCACATAACATTACATTGAACGACCACTATATGCATCGTTTGAAAACGGTACCAAAATAGTACACTGATAATCCAAATATTTATAATAATCTGTGATAATCCATAACTAATGATACAAAATAGTAATGCAAGAAAAATCTCCGATGTTTGTAAATCATGCGACTCAAGCTAGAAATCCCTGTAGGTCATCCTACTGTTGCTGTGAACCTGAGAATACATACTAAAATGGTCAACAATAATGTTGGTGAGTTCATATGTTTAAGCAATTGTATCGTTTTACCACAATATCGTTACTGTAATTCACAAGATTTAAATAGTTGGGTAACTCTACCACAATGTTTAAAAGTAAATCACAAGATTTGAAGTAGTTATATTGCTCTACCGAAATGTTTAAAAGTAAATCACAAGATTTGAAGTAGTTGTATTGCTCTACAGCAATGTTTATAAGTAAATCACGAGATTTGAAGTAGTTGTATTGCTCTACAGCAATGTTTATAAGTAAATCACAAGATTTAAGTGTTTGTATTGCTTTACCGCAATATCGTAATCGTTTTGTATTGCTTTACCGCAATATCGTGTTTGTATTGCTTTACCGCAATATCGCTTTTGTATTGCTTTACCGCAATATCGCTTTTGTATTGCTTTGCTAATAGTTCATGCGTTTGAAACTTAACCAGAAACACGTTTGTGAAACTTTCTAGTGCCTAAATCTAGCACACTAGTTATAAACAAATATTAAGTGTTTTCTATACTTGTATTCCTAAAACAAGGAAAGGAAACATGCATTCTCACCCCAATGTAAATCAAAACAGTTTAAAAGTGGGGCTATGAAACTCACCTGAGTCTTGAAAGCGAGCGTTTAAAACAATAAACGTATATCCAAAGTGTAACCTTCTAGCGCCTTAAACGCATAAGATTATCAGTAAGTGAATGTCTCAAAAGATCATTCATGCTAGTTGTCCACTCAACTAGTTATGTCCAAATGTTTGGTTATCGATTGTGTTTAGAAAACATGTACGGCCCGTTGGTGACGTTTTGTAATAATTCCTGAATACATTATTATTATGTTTGTTCATTGCATACTTATTAAGGTATATGTATTTCATGTATGTGTAGTGTCGTATACGGTTTAGTGGTTGATAGGTGAGTTCGTCACTTAGTATAAAT
The DNA here is from genome assembly GCA_963930675.1 of Gnaphalium uliginosum. NCBI lineage: Eukaryota > Viridiplantae > Streptophyta > Magnoliopsida > Asterales > Asteraceae > Gnaphalium > Gnaphalium uliginosum. The sequence continues at coordinate 23,718,382 of OZ005684.1, read as the reverse complement.
CATGTTTTCAATCTGCTGTGTTCTGCGACACTAGATGGTGACACTGGGTAGCGACACTGGAATGCGACACTGGGATTAGTGTCGCAGATGTCAGGAAACTAATTAACTTGCGACACTGAAGTTAGTGTCGTAGTCGAAGAATTCGATAAATGTGCGACACAAGGTTTAGTGTCGCAGTCTGCGAAATTCGATGATTAGCGACACACGGTCAGTGTCGCAATCTGCGACACAATCGATTTCTAGCGACACAAAGTTAGTGTTGCAATCGGATTGGGCCCGATGCGACACTAAGGCTGTTAAGTTTTCCAAGTTTTGTGAACGTAGTTAAACGGGCTCGGTTTGACCTGAAACTTTTACATGACTCTTAAATATGTTTTTAGAACTTATAAAAATTAGAGTTACGTTTTATGGCTAACCCGAAAGTGTCGTTTTTAATTTCGTGCCAAAACAGTCCATGAGTTAGTTTCTTCGAAATTTATACGTTTTTCGTGGCTCGTTTTGATTAGTCAAAGTGTCGAGATAAAATCCGAGAAAAATATCCGTTGTTCCCCTATGTCTTAACTACTTAACATAATTTTTCCGTAATTTTTGGGTAAATCTAAGTATTTTTAATAATTCCATTTGTCCTCTGAGGTCCAACTGTGACCAATCTGGACACATGCCCATTGTTTTAATTACCGAGAAAAATCTACAAAACTTCACGAGACGTAATTATACAACTTTTAAAGCTAACAAGATTTTTGAGATTTAGGCTAAAACCTCACGTCGTTTGGAGTTGTGTAGCTCGAGTTATGGGCTCGAGAAGTTGGGTCAAAAATATGTCACCCAAGACAACCTAGCGACACATTTTTGTAAAATCGTTTTCGGGTATCAAACGGTGTCGAAAAATTACGAAACTACTTGGAGATGAAAGCTAACTTCTTAAACTTACGTTTGGTCTTTTGAATCGTTCATTTTCGTTAAGTTTTGAGTACAAAAAGTTCCCTTGAAGTCGGGCTAAGTTTCTGCCCAGAAACTGTTAGCGTTTTTGTGTTTTCAAAAACGTTTTTCGACTTTGTTTTTGGACATGATCTTGTTAGATGGATGTTATAACATGTTTATATGTATGTTTCAAGTAGAGTAAAAGGGAGATGAAGTTTCTTACAAAGAAGATGATGAAAACACGAAGAAATGGAAGTCGGGGGCTCGTTTTCTTGCAAACCGAAGAGATGGTGCTATGGTGGTTTGTGGTGGTGCTTGTGGTGGTTTGTGGTGGTATTGGGGCTGCTTGGGGCTGGGAAAATCGCAGGTAGAGTGGGAGAGGGAGAGAAAAGAGATGAAGTGTGTGTTTGTGTGTGTGTGAATGGTATGGGGGGTTAAGGTATGGGGAGGGGTTTCTTGAGTATGGGAGGGGAGTGTGGCAGATTTGGTGGGCCCCACATGAGTGTGGGTTGTCCAAACTTTGTTCCCCAAGTTTACGTTACGTGCGGTATCCGTTTACCCGTTCGTTTCGTCGTTCGTTTAAACGTTAAACGTTTATTATTCAAGTTTTTCGTTAACGATTTATTCGCGTAAGTTTTGGTTGAAGTTTAATTTACAATACTTCATTTAAAGTTATTGAAATATATTTCGAACTTCGTTCAGTTGTCAGACGCGATTCGCGCATTTTCGTTGCGTACGGTACGTTTTATACGAAACGTAAAATGTTTTATATGTTATCGTAATAATATGATTTAAATAGCGATTGTTTAATATAGTTACGTTATTTAAGGAAATGTTTTTCACCAACGTCCGTATTATTGTGTCGGATTCTATCCAATCGAATTCGCGTGATTGAAATTAATTACGTACGTGTGTATATATAACAATATACAAAGTGTTACTGTACTTAGTCCTATTTCACACTAAATACCAGTAATAATGATCTATGATTAAACATAAATGACGGCCTAATTTGCCGGATGTCACAGTACATGAGGTTCAAATATATAAATACCATCAAATTCGTGTCCCTTGCCAATAACTTGTTATGTAGTTAAGTCGTTAAAAACACAATAACGAGGGAAAAATTCAAAACTACATTGCAAGCTGCAAGTAATCTAGCTGACAGAAAGCGAATTGAATAAAAAAGTTGGAATACTCAACACGGAAGATAATGATAGAGAGGGTGCGAGGTTCATAGTACCTAACCCAAGAACTTGAGCAGTCCATCCATCAACAATGGTAACATGAGATGACTTTGAATTGGATAAGAGATCGGAGTTACCAGTCATGTGTTCCGAAGCACCAGAATCAATGACCCATCTAGATATAGTTGAAAAAAGGCATGTAGTCGCTTTACTAATATCGCAAAAGCAGCAGTCGGGGCATATGATCTCAAAGAAGCCGTAAGACGAGTATATTCGTCAATAAATATAGTTATAGTGTTCTCGAAAGCTGTGAAACACCAATTCATAACAAATGAAGAGTTCAATGGTTAGAACGATCCAATAATCAATTCACAGTTAACCCAAGATCAGCAATAATAGCCCGGAATCGTACAAATATGTAGAAGGGCAGAGAATTGCAGAACCGATATGGCAAAGTCCAAGCAGCAGAAGACAGAGAATCAGAACCAGTGACAATACTTAAAACCAAATCAAAATTCACTAAATCAAGATCACAAAGTCAGACCAATAAAGGTCAAGTACCAACCGAGTGACACCGATAGAAACCCAAATATGGAGATCTCGGATTAAAGTACAGGGTTCTCAAACAATAGATGTTGGATAACAAAATCAAGATTAGATTAATCTCACAGGGATTACACCGAATCTGATGGCAGAAACAAGGTCGGAAACTTAGATGACACCAAACGCAGATAACAGCGTCGATTAGACCTGTCACACGTTGGCGCATGTATTACCAGCTGCGGAGGTTGGCAGCGCGGGGATGAAGTCGGGTGGTCGGTTGAAGTGTGTACTAAGAGGGTACACTGATCGAGACCTCCTGAGTTCAAATATGGAAGTTGTGAGATCTGAATCACACTTTAAAGGGTGCTCTGTTTCCTGATGGTTTGGTAGTAAACCCTAACCCTAACAGTACGCTCTCATACCATACTAGACAAGACAAAATGAACTGAACGATTACATGTATCTAGTGTAGTGTCTATTACAATGGAGGTACAATGCATATATATACAGATGATACATAACCTAGACGAAACCCTATTGGCCTAACAAACAACTAGTTCTCAAAAATGTCAACATATGATTTGTTAATTGACAAGATTCATACACCATTGAGACCACTTGCAACACAACGCACGTAGTGGGGGTTCTGATGTTCGGGTGTTCTGGTTGCGAAAACGTAGAAGAGGACGCAACTTTGTCGGGCCTGCGTGAAATTTTTTTATTATTTTTCTTTTTCTTCGAGTATAATTCGAAAATAAGAAAAAAAAAGTTTTTTTAAAAAACTCCGATCGATGGGAATTAAAAACATTTTTTTTTTGTTACCGTTACCAACGGAGAAGACAATCGTACACTTGTGTGATATTGTATAACTTGAAACAAGAGGATAACATATTTGCAATAACTTCTCTTGAGGAGGAGATGATCGCCGACCCGTCTAACTGGGTCTGTTAGGAATTTTGGACTCGAGTTAAGGACCGTGAATCAAGAATAAGAGAAATACGTGACAAACATGTGCACGATCATTACAGGATGATCTCACCGAGCACATTTGCAGAATCCCGAACAACTTTCGCACCTTAAATTAATTATTAGCTGTAATATTTTTTAAGTATTGTAAATTTTTAGTGAAGTACTCTAAATTTATAAAGTGTGTTTATTTAATTATTGTATTGTATTTAGTTAATTAATTATGGTGTATTTGTTTTTGTTAAATAAAAAAAAATTAATTTAATGGAATCTACCCTTCACAGTCATCCACAAACTTTTTTATCACTGCAAGAGTTACAGGGATAATACAAGGTTGTGGTGATGTGACACTCACAACGCCTTAATAACTCTTGTTACCATTACAAGTGGTCTAAGCGATTCGATCAACGGTTTTGTCGGCAGTTCTAATCGTTTTAACTTGATTCGTTAATAGTTTTTCCTTGGATCTATAGGTATTAAAAATACAAACTACTGGAATAATGTAGTTTAGAAAAAATAAAATAAAATAGATTGGAATAATATTAGATTTATATAAAATCCACATAACTATATCCATCCATCCATATTATCTTATCTTATATAATTATTATATAAAAAAGTCATATGCTTTCTTTGATTGACACCTCATCAAAATCATTTTTCTTTTCTTTTTCTTCTTTTTTTCTTTTATATCAAATTGTTTTAAAACATAATATAAATAATGGAAAAAATAAATAAATAATGTAGTTTAGAAAAAATAAAATAAAAAATACTGGAATAATATTAGATTTATATAAAATCCACATAACTATATCCATCCATCCATATTATCTTATCTTATATAATTATTATTATACAAAAAAGTCATATGCTTTCATTTACACCTCATCAAAATCATTTTTCTTTTCTTTTTCTTCTTTTTTTCTTTTATATCAAATTGTTTTAAAACATAATATAAATAATGGAAAATAATAAATAAATAATAATATAAAATAATAATAATCTTAACTTGTTATACAAAGAAGTATGAATAATCATGAATAAATAATTTACCTTCTAAATTTTTTATCACCTTCAAGTTTACACTTTCGATATATTTACATCGTTTCATTTTTTATCAAACACTTTCGGTTTCTCATTCTATATTTTTGGACTTTTTTTAACAAACTTTGTTTGACCTACCTAAAAATTAATTATATTCATGTCTTCTCTTTCTAAACATACACATCTTATTTTACATTTTTTATCAAACACTTTCACTTTTTGAAACAAAAGTTTGTTTAATGTCCTTCAATTTTATCATATTTATTTACTCTCTCGACATGTATGTATTTATTTAATCTTTTTTTTATCGAACATTTTTTTTTCTCAATACATGTTTGTCAAGAAAAATTGAAAGTCTTTTATAGCATTTACAATGTACAATTTCTTTACAAGGTTCTTGTTACAGTAAAGTATTTGACTTTTTTTCATTGAAGAAATGACTTTTTGTGATAACTTTGAGAAATTAAATATTTAATTGGAGCCTTTTGTTATAATGTGTGTAGCTTTTGAAAAAAAAAAACTCTTAGAGTGTATAAATGTTTTTACAAATAAATTTTATTGAAATATGAGACGTCAACTAAAAAGGCATTAATCGTTTTTGTTTATTAGAAATGTTATTGGATGCACATTCAAATTAGTTAGTATGAACATGTTAGTTTTTTCATAAAATGACATTTCATTGATTTTCACTGAATCTTACAACTGACTTTCTTTCTTCGTAATGTAAAATAAGAAGTCTATCAAATGAAGTTATCGAAACTGTTGATGTGTTTTGTTTTCGTGCTAGACTATAAATAAGAAGATAACGTTTTTTCATTTTTAAGCATCAGTTTCGAAGATAATACACATATAAAATTGTAACAAAATCAACATTAACTTTTTTGACTGTGCACCGTGCGTAACATGGCTTATTAGACCATCTCCAGTGGTAACACCATGTAATGGGTGTTGTGGGCGTCACGTCATCATAACAAGGTGGTATCCAAAAGAACTAGCCATGGTAACATGGTGTTGTAAAGTGTTATGAACGGTAAGTCCCACTAAATTAATTAATTTTATTTACATTAAAAGAGGAAGAAAAGAAAATGAAAAAGGAAAAAAAAATCATTTTGGCCCACAAAAGGGCGTTAATGTGCCCGTGTTCCCACACACAACACCACCCAACCACAACATCCATTGAGAGCGTTGTGGCGTTCATAGATTAAAATGGGCTCCAGAACGCCTCCATTGCAAATGGTCGCCTCCATTGCAAATGGTCTTAATTTACTAGTACTACATATAAGGTAAATTAAAATTTAAGCAATATTCAGGTCAATACATTTTGAATTCTCAAAATATAAAATTACAATATTTTATGCATTTTCCCAGAAGAAGTGAAATAGAAAAATTGAATTCCAAGACAAGCATGCAGATCCTAATTCCCAACGGCCCTAAGTACATATATATACGAGATATATATCCACTCCTATAAAACTTTTATCTATGATCAAGCTAGATATAAACAATTGCCTTCTAAAGCATGAGCCTTAAACTTTTAACCCACAAAAAGGGCCAAACAGTTCTATTTGCAGAAGCCAACAAAGAATTTGTGGATTTACATTTCCACATCTTCTCTTTACCACTCGGAACCCTCATCCAGTTTTTGGAATGGTGGGTTGTTTAGGAAAAATCAAAGTAAGCATCGACACCTTCAACGAAACGTACCTCCAACCTGGCATCAATAAAAGTGATACCTTTAATCCCATAACACCTTTCATTGGAAATACATTTTTGTTGCCTTATGATGCACCCCGAACACTCAGAGCCATCTAAAGAAACTTATAGGTGTTTTAGCATATGCTAAGATGACTCCTGTTTTGCCAATGACAAAGTGGCAAATGAGGTGGATACTAAGGTGGAAATGAAAAAAGGGTATGTGAAAGAGGTGGTGAGTTACATGGTGATGGATGATTTGGTAGTGAAACCCATGTCCACCATTTCTAGCATTACTCTAATCAATAGCTTTGGCGTAACGGAAATAAAAATAAAAAAGCTAGCCATGATATGATAATATATTAACCTAGCTTGTGAAATTTATCATGAAACACACACATAGATAACTGATGAGGCACCATACCCACGTACTAAATAAAAGTGTTCAAGGCCCAAGCCTTGCTGAATGATACTCTTGGCCGGGAAGACAACAAAATGAACTTAGCAAACGATTATGATTGGTAGACATCATCTGACAACACAAACTAGGCTATACGACAAATCTTACTCAATAGTCAGTGTGGCAGAAGGAACATTGATGAGAAGTTGAGCTAAGCCAAAGATAAGAGATCTTGTAAAAGATCAAGGCGCGCAAACAATGACGTGTCAATTAACGTAAGCACATATGATAGTGTGACAACTAAATGAAGAAAGACAGAAGAGAATCTGAAGGATGTCAAAAAGGGACTCACAAAACTATAAATCAAAACTAGTATAAACACACTCAGCATTCATTACGCTCCATGCATTTACTCTTACTACACTTCATTCTCATAACGAATATTTATCCACAAGCCGAAAGTTGGTCAAAGGGAACCTTACCTTCTCCTTTGACGAGTTTAATTAATGGGTTATGCTTTTAATTTGTAGTCTTGACTTCATCCTCAAAGATAGCTTCATCCGTTACTAAGCTTCATTCTAAAGATTAACCTCACTCCTTAAACACAATTAGCAATATTGATTCAAACCTCTAGAGCAACAATATTATAATTAAGCCCATAGATCAATGAAAGTATATATGGAGACAACATAAAACTAAGCTGAGAGACATTGTTATAACTTAAAGAACAATTCGTAATCTGAAAGACCAACACACATAGCGATGAAATAACTAGCGTTCCCAGCTAAGAACAATCGCTACATCTCGGAGACTTAAAAAAGAAAAGAAAAAAAATCATTTCTCCATATTTATGATAATAGATGTGATGATACATATTTGAAACCACTCAAACGAATAACCTTGTAATAAATACTTTTTCAGTCAAGTGAAATCAAACGACAAAATTTAAAATGCATGCGTGCATCATTTCCAAGTGTTTTAAACACCGTGCAAGCTATCCCTAATCCTCATCTTCCACTCTTATAAAATCTCAGCATCATTATTTATGAATATATAAACTCCACAAATGGCTTCCCCAAACATGATTACTCTTAAACTTTTAATCGACAACAATGCCCAAAGAGTCTTATTTGCCGAAACTTCCAAAGAATCTGTAGATTTTCTTTTCCACATATTCTCTTTGCCACTCGGAACACTCATAGAGTTTATAGGATCGAAACAAATGGTGGGTTATTTAGGAAAACTCAAAGAAAGCATCAACACCTTTAACGAAACCTGCCTCCAACCTGGAGTTAAAAAGGATGATATCTTTAATCCCAAAACACCTTTCAATGGAAACTTATTTTTTTTTATCATATGATAATCATAAACCTGTTCCATCAAGAAAACTTTATGGGTGTAGCTCGTTTCATGACGATAATCATAAACCTGTTCCATCAAGAAAACTTCATGTGGGTATTTCTTTTACTGAATCTGAAGGAGACTGGTCTGGTGAAGAAAATATAATTGATTCAATATGTAAGAAATGTGTGACTGATCACGAGGATTCCACGTGTCCTTCTTGCAAGTCGTTGATGAATGTGCCTTTAACGATTGTTTGTCATTCGAATAAGACTGATGCAATGGATGAGCCGAAGAAAAAGAAGAAATCAGAAGAAGGGTACGTAAAAGAGGTGGTGACTTATATGGTGATGGATAATTTGGTTGCAAAGCCTATGTCCACCATTTCAACCGTCACACTCATTAATAGCTTTGGTGTTAAAGATTTCAGCCACTTGGAGGAGAAGATGGTAGCATTTGGAAAAGACCAGGTAATATTATATACTGATTACTTAATTTATTCGAGAGATGCTATTAGTATTGTATTAACTGCAATGCATGTATTTTTCGTTTGAATTTTTACAGGCATCGAAGCTGTTGAAGGCATCGTTTGTCGACAGATCAAGTGCTAATCACTCTATTTCTGCACAATGCCAACGCTTAATACGGAGAAATTTGCAGTATCTTTGTGCCTGGTTGGAATTTCGTTAGAGCAAGACACTCTAGTAAAACACATAAGGCACAAATCTGGACATTTCACAATACAATTTGAGAGTGGAGAGATTGGGTTGCAACCCACTAGATACAATTAAGTTAAATCCTTTTTTTTTTTTTTTTTTTTTTTTTTTTTGAATTCCAAGTGAAAGAGAAGATATTGTTGGGTTGAAGATCTCCAAGATTGTTTCTACTGTTAATACAAGTTTCTACTGGTAATATGGTTTATGTTGTTAAAGATTAATGCTGCTATCAGAGTTACTACTGCTTGATGAATTACTGCTGTTAGCTTAAGATCAAGATTACTACTGTCGTCAAAGTTAGTACGGCTAGTTAAATGTAATAGATAGTACTGTTAGGATTGTTTTACACTATTACTACTAATTAGTGTAATTATTAATACTGTTTTCTGGTTTATCAATATTACTACTGTTAAGTAATATTCAATTAGTAGAGTTGTATATGGAATGTATTTACTTCCATAATAGTAGGACAACTTGTATAGGACTCTATGTGATATAAATAGAGATCCTTAGAACCTAGAATAGGTTAACGATAGCTTTAAGGTTTAACCTTAATACAGTCGTGTATTCGTCTTGTTAATCTTAATAATATTGAAGCTTTTTGTGATTAAAAACATCTTGTTCTTTATATTATGTGATTCTTAATTGTACTTATAATCAAGTATTATTCTGCGATTTCTTGATTATTATTCAAAGCTTAATTCTTGACTAGATCAATTGATCCTGACAAGTGTTATCAGAGCAGGAAAGCTTTGAGTACAGGAAAATCACAGAATTACTGTTATATTAATATTATTGTTTTGATTTACTTAGAATCAAATCAAGATGACTTTTGAAACATCAAATGGAGTGCAAGCAACAAAGATTCCCATGCTCAAGCCTGATGAGTATGATATGTGGAAGAACATGCTTAGGCAGCATATGTTACTTACAGACTACATGATGTGGGATGTAGTTGTGAATAGACCAAAATAACTGTTGATGGAGATGGTGTTCGACTACCTAGAGCACCACCAACTACTTAAGCTGAGAGAAAAGAAAGAGCTACAGAGATGAAAGCTCTCAGCACCTTACTAATGGCTATTCCTAATGAATACCAGAGAAGGTTTGAGAAGTGTGAAGATGCTAAGGTTCTGATGGAAGCAATAGCAAAAAGGTTTAGTGGTAATGAGAGCACCAAAAAGACCAAGAGATTTATGCTCAAACAATAGTTTGAAAATTTCAATTCTCTTAAAACAGAAACACTGACACAAACCTTTGATAGATTCAGTAAACTAGTGGGTGATCTTGAGAATCATGAAGTTAAGATTGACAAGGATGATCTTAACAGAAAATTTCTAAGATCTCTAGGGGAAGAATGGACCATGTATACAGTTGCTCTGAGGCAAGGAGATAATCTGTATGACAAAGAGCTAGATGATTTATATAATGATCTCATATCTTTTGAACTAGAGGTAGAAAGTTAAAAACAATCAACAGGGTATACTCACAATGTTGCATTCATGTCAGTGGGAGGAGATCAGAATGAAAATTCTAGTTTGTATGGTGTGGCTTCAACAGGATGTGAATCATCATCTTCTGATCAAAATTATGATCCAGTTTTAAAAGCCTTCTTTGCTAGTCATGTGAACTCTTCACTGACAAATGGAGATTTAGAACAGCTGAATCCTGATGACTTGAAAGAGATGGATATTAAATGGCAGATGGCCATGATAACCATGAGGGCAAAAAGGTTCATGCAGAGAACTGGTAGAGGAAAATTTGCCTATAGAAGAGAAGATGGAGCTGGTTTTGACAAAAGTAAGGTTGAATGCTACAACTGCAATAAGCTGGGACATTTTGCCAGGGAATGCAGAGGTTCAGGCAATCAGAAAGGAAATAATAAGAGGTATGGAAATTACAATGGTGTACAGAGAAGGAATATTCCTATTCAAACCACGTCCAACTCAATAGCATTGGTCTCTTAAGATGGTATGGGCTTTGATTGGAGTGATTAAGCTGAATTAGGAATGCAAAATCAAGCCCTGATGGCAATTGCAGAATCAGACACTACTAGTGATATTCCATATGAGGTACAACTTAAATTATGTTCCACTGTATGTAAGAAAACTGTGAAACAATATAGGGATCATAATCTAAAAGTGTGTGATGAACTGAAACAATGGGATATTAAAAGTAAGACAAACTACTGCTGCAATAGAAAGTCTAGAAAAACATATCAAAGCATATCAAACAAATGAAACCCAATATGATTTAGATTTAAAATATGCTAGATGGAAAAGAGATTGCTTAAAAGATAAAATAAAATCATTAAATAAGCAATCAGAGTCTGTCACCACTGAAAGAGATAGCATTAAACTAAAGGTTAGAGAATTAGAAAATGCTTCTCAAAGTGTACAAAATCTGATTAAATCTCAAATCCATGATAAACTTAAAACTGAACTAGGTTATACTAGTGTTCCTCCACCCTACAACAACAACTACTTCTCTAAATAAGAAATAGATACACATATTGTCAAAGAAGAGATGTCAGTTGAAGTGAAACAGGTAGATCCAGTTGTTAGTCATGAGGATGAGGTTGAAAAGGTAGAAGTAACAGACTGGACTTCTGAGGATAAAGACAGTGAGTATGAAAGTAGTAAATCCAAGTATAGTCAGGAAAGTGATAAAAAGTACAATGTTGGGCTAATATCAGAACTAAAAAGTAATAAACTAGCAGAGGGCAGAAAATTGTTTCAGGAAAAAGCTAAGCTTAATCTACAAAAGATGAAAGCTATCTCTGTTACTAATACCAAACCTAAAAAAAATATAGGTTCTATTAGTAAAACAGTTAAACGTGTAAAAACACCTATGAATGATAAAAATGTAAATTTTAATTGTGTTAACTGTAATTGCAAAGCAAGCTCATCTTTCCCACAAAATTCAAGTAAATCAAATCCTAAGGGAAATCAAAGAAACTGGAACCAAATGATTTCACAAAAACTGGGACATAATTTTACTGTGGTAAAAGAAAAGGCTTGCTTTATATGTGGTCTAAGGAATCATCTTCAACATGACTGTTTTTACAATCCTAAAAATCAACTAGAGACTGTAAAACCAGCATGAACAGAATTTAATAGGATTAACAAAACAAATAGTTAATTCAGTTAATACTGTTAGAAGAGGAAATGCAAAGGCTAATATAATTAATGATGCAGCAGCAAAAACTACTGAAACAACACTAATTAATACAACTAATAGTAAAAAGACTAAACCAACAGCAGTAAAAGCTAAAACTGCTAAGCATATTAATATTGTTAGGCATATTAATGCTGCTAAACCGTTTAATACTGCTAAACATGTTAAGGCTACTTCAGCAATTAATACTGTTTCAACTAAAGTTGTTGCTAAGTCTAAAATTAGTTGGGTTTAGAAACCTGTATCTGCTAATTATTCACATGTTTCCAACCCCAACAATACATCAAAATCAATGATCTTTAAGAGATTTGATTTTATTTCTCTATATGGGAAACCCATAACCAAATTGGTTTGGGTTCTCAAGAGAAACTAATCCTTGTTTTATAATGTGTACAAGGCATGCCAAAAAAGAATTTGTGGCATATTGATAGTGGCTGCTCAAGACACCTGATAGGAGACAAAAACAAGTTGCAAGATTTCAAGCTTATCAATGGAGGGTATGTAGCTTTTGAAGGAAACCCCAAAGGTGGTAAGATAACAGGTAAAGGTGTTGTCAATAGTGAAAAGATCAGTTTTAAAGATGTATACTTTGTTGAACAGTTGAGGTACAATTTGCTAAGTGTGAGTCAAATCACAGATAAACAGAACCCAGTTCTTTTTACTGACACATAGTGCTTTATTCTTTCTGATAAGTTCAAATTAGATGAAAGTATGATTCTGATGAGAACTCCAAGTAAGGATAATGTATATTGTTGTGACTTGGCAAATATGGAACCTCAACAAAATTTAAACTGTCTAATATCTAAAGCAACTGTTGATGAATTTGATTTTTGGCATAGAATGATATGTCACATGAATTTCAAAACCATAAATAAACTTGTTAAACGAAAATTGGTAAGGGGTTTGCCTGAAAAGGTATATTCATGTGATGATCACTGTGTTGCTTGTCTAAAAGGTAAGCAACACAAGACTTCTTTTAAACCAAAGATTGTGAATTCTATTAGTTCTCCTCTACATCTACTGCACATGGACCTATTTGGTCCAACAAATGTGATGAGTATAGGGAAAAATTCATATTGTCCTGTGGTTACTGATGACTACAGTAGGTTTAGTTGGGTATTCTTTCTTAGGACCAAAGATGAAACATGTGAAATACTTAGGTCATTCATAACTAAGATAGAAAATCAAACAAATCTAAAGGTAAAAGTCATTAGAAGTGATAATGGAATAGAATTTAAGAATCATGACATGAATAAGTTCTGTGAAGTTAAGGGTACTGAGAGAAAGTTTAGTGCTCCTAGAACTCCTCAACAAAATGGAGTAGCTGAAAGGAAAAACAGGACACTAATTGACGCTGCTAGGACTATGTTAGTAGATGCAAAATTGCCAATGACCTTCTGGGCAGAAGCAATTATTACTGCTTGCTATGTACAATATAGAGTATCAGTAGTTAAGCCTCACAACAAAACACCATATGAACTATTCTTTAAGAGAAAACCATTGGTTAGCTTTTTAAAGACATTTGGTTGCCCTTGTACTGTACTCAATACCAAAGATCACTTAGGCAAATTTGATAGTAAAGTAGATGAATGATTCTTTGTTGGATACTCTACACAAAGCAAGGCATATAGAGTATACAATCAAAGATCCAGGATAGTGGAGGAGAGTATAAATGTGACTTTTAATGAACACCAGTAATGTTGTGGGAAAAGGTCTAGATTGGTTGTTTGATATTGATGCACTAACTCTATCTTTTAGGTCTGTGTATGAGCAATCCAGTGCAGGTACAAGTAATGCAACTGAAGCAGAGCAGAAGAAGGATCATCATGAATATGTTTTATTTCCAATTTGGACAACTGATCCACCTGAAGCACTATTAGTGCAAGATGTACGGTTTAGTGTCAGTTAGCATAAGTTTGATTTTGTAAACTTTCTGAATTTGTCTAAATCCTGTATTGCGAAACTTGTAATTATGCGAAACTTACCTATAGTGCGAAACTTAGAGAGTTTCGCTAGGTATGATCTGTCTAGACTGCGAAACTTAGAAAGTTTCGCATGTTGCGAAACTCCTGAGTTTCGCATGTCGAGTTTCGCAGGATCTGTATATATATTCACAAGTGTTGATCAGTTTATGTACGCGTTTTCGAGAGAACTTTTGGTGCGAATTGTTTGTAATCTCTCTGAACGTTATTCTGTTGTAATCAATTTACTCATTTCAATACACAGAAGCTTGTTTCAATTGTCCCGTTTGTTTCTTAGTATATACATTCACGGTTTGAAATCGAATTAAGTATTTCCGCTACTTGATTCGTGCAATTAGCTACAAGTCTTGGATTTACAAGTGGTATCAGAGCTGTTGTGGCTTGTTGATTGCGTTTACATCGTGATTTGATCGAGATTCAATTCGGTTTTGTTACGGTTTAAAAACAGGGACTGAAATTGATTGTGTTATCGGTGTTTGTTCGTGATTTTAATCCGTTTAGACCGCCTTGTAATCACATAAGTGATTATGAGCAGTTTGGGATTGAAATCTGAGTATTAGATTGAGTTTTGAACGATTTGGATTCTCTGTACATCTGTTGGTGTGCGAAACTCCAAGAAGGCGAAATTCTTTTGATAACCGTTTTTATTGCGAAACTCATTCGCGGGTGTTTTCGAACTCTGCGAAAATTGTTCTTGCGAAAGTTGACTAAGTGCGAAAGTAATACTGCGAGAATCGTGTGCGAGTGTTGACTTGCGAAAGTTATTTTGTGCGAGAGTTGACTTGTGCGAAACTTCTGACTTTCGCATACATAGTGTAAGTTTCACATAAACAGTAAAACAAAATCTTAGTTTCGCAAAATCAAAGTTAGAGAAATATGGCGTAAGCAAATTTCCAGAATATGATTAAGTACGATAATCATATGGGCACAACGAACAAACCTCCTCGGTTCTTGTGTTAGAATGATTATGAAGATTGGGAGTACAGATTTGAATCATTCTTAGCATTGTACGATCCAGATTTGATAATTCCACTTACTAAGAAGTATGTAAGACCAAGAGCTGAAAGGAATTATAGAGGAGAGGTTCTGTTTAAACCAATCAAGCAGATGACGATCGAAGAAAAGAAAGAATATGATCCAGATAAGAAGGGTCATGCTGTTATTTCTAAGTGTTTACCAAAGGATATTCTTGCTTGCTTTAAGAATTTGAAAACTTCCTATGAATTGTATGAGGCAATGGCTAGGCGATTCGGAGGAAATTACAAGTTAAAGAAGAATAAGAAAAACTTACTAAAAAAGTAGTTTGATGTTTTCTCTTTTCTTCCAAACGAATCATTTGAAGAGCTGATAACTAAGTTTTCCCAGTTAATGTGTGAATTGAAAGGTCATGGGGTTGAGTATGATCATATAGATGTGAATGAAAAGTTGGTGGAAGCTTTGCCACCAAAATGGGATTTCAGAGTGATGCTGCTCAAGGAAGATGAAGAATTGGAAACTTATGAGCTAGAGGATTTAATTGGTAAATTGCAGGTATATGATCTTGAGATGAAGAAAAAAGAACTTAAAAGTTCAACTGGTCAAAATCCTGGATTATATAGTGTGAAAAGTCAAGAGAATACAACAACATTATTCTTTAGTCCTGATTCGTAAACTCAGAATGTTTCTGGTGGTAACATTAGTTATGGATATACAAGTCAGAGTCTATCTTCTGCTTCAAGTTCTAGTACATCGAATCAAGCTGTATCCAAAATGACGGAAGAGCATGCTACAGTTGTTACTGCATTCCTATCTTCTTATGAAGCATTTATTACCGGTAAGGTATCAAATGTGGATTTAACTGAAGAAGATTACGACCAGATCCACACTGATGATCTAGAAGAGATGGATTTGCAGTGGAATTTGGCAATGCAGACAAGAAATGTGAAAAAGTTTCTACAAAGAAAAGGGAAAGCTAAGCTGGGTGGAGATAAGTCTGGAGTTGGTTATGATAAATCGAAAGTGAGATGCTATAATTGTCAAAATTATGGGCATTTCACTAGGGAATGTGAAAAGGGAAAACAACCGTCGTCTGGATTTACAAAACCAACTGCTCGGAAGCAAACTCAGCAGCAGCATTCTCAATCGCAATTTCAAGCTGTTGGTCAAGACAAAGGAAAAGCTTCTACTTCCTCAACGTTGGTAATAACCTCAAATGAATATTATGATAGGAGTGGTCACGTAGATGATTATGCTCAAAATCATGCCTTGATGGCCAACATCACTTAGGTTGATTCATCTACATTTGATAATATTTGTTTAAAATGTGCTGACATGAGTGATAATATTAGCCTATACCAAACTCAGAATCAAAACTTGTTAAGTGACATTGAGAAATTAAAAGATCTTAGCAAAGTTTTGGTGGAAAATGAGAAACGTTTTCTAGAAAAGTTTGAGACTTCAAGGATTAAAACTCATGATTTGAAGGTTAAAATTTTAAATCAACAAGACATCATTGATAGTTATCTAACTGAAATGTCTTTGTTGCAGAAAGTGAATTCTGAAGCTCAAACAGAAATTTTAAATTTAAAAAGAAAACTTTCTAATCTTTCTACTTCATCTCTGATTTTAGATGAAATTATCCACTCTCAACGATTGGATACTAAGTCTAAAATAGGTATTGGGTATCATATGGTTCCTCCTCCTAAATCATATTCCCAAATGCCTACCATTGATGAGAGTTCTGAGTTTGCAGCTAAACTCTCTGAAAATGAGAAATTGCAAGTTAATGACAAACCTCAAAAGAAGGCTGTCAAAATAGAGATTGTTGAAGAAGTTGAAGAGTGTGAAGAGCCCAAAAAGGTTGACAAACAAAATGTCAAATCTGAAAATTACATCATCACAAATGAATATGTGAATTTGCCAAAATCATTGGCTGTTGATAAAATTGAGATTTTGCAAAGAGAAACTAACAATAGTATTCCTAAGGTTCAATCATCTTCAAAATGTCAAAAGAAAATTTTGAAAATTCTAAAGAGGGAAGAACCTGAAGTTAAGAAAATTTTGACAATCTCAAACAATTGACAAAAGACTTGTTCAAAATCTTGCTCTTTCAACTTCATAACCAATTTCTTCAAAGAATGCTAAATCAAAAGAAGTAGCTTCAAGTTCTTATGCTCATTATGCTTTTGAGAAAAAACTTGTTACTTCCGTGGAATACGTGGACATCTTTTTAGAGATTGTCAGCATTACGCTAAGAAACTTTTGAAGCAGAAACAAAAGAAAAATCAAAAACTTTAACCGAAAGTTTCTTCCACGACTCTCAAGAAAGATGTTCAAGTAATTAATGTCAAAAGAACATTAAAGGAAAAAATTGTTAAATCTTTCAAGCCAATATGGATAAAGAAAGATTCCACAAGTAATAACTCAATCTCAATCCCCGAAGATTTTAAACAAAATTCAAAGGAGATTGATGTTATTATTTTGGATGCTAGTGGACGACCCAAGGCTTCCAAGGCTTGGGTCTCCATTCAAAACTAACTTTTCTCATGTTTATGTCTGAACAGCTATCATCTTGCGTAATTGATAATATTTGGTATGTGGATAGCGGTTGTTCTAGACATATGACAGGAAATTTATCACTCCTAACGGATATTAAATCCAAGAATGGAGGATATGTTGCCTTTGCAGGAGACAAAGGCGGAATGATCACAAGAGAGGGCACAATATCTAATGGAGATATAAGGTTCGAGAAAGTCAATTATGTTGAACAATTGTAGTATAATCTTCTAAGCGTGTCTCAAGTTTGTGATAAGAAGATGTCTACATGGTTCAATGATAAGGAGTGTTTGATACTAAAACCGGGGTTTGTGGTACCGGAAGAGTGGATTCTTATGCGTGCACCAAGGAACAAGGATACGTATATTCTTGATATGAGATCTGTTTCAACAACAACGGAGCATACTTGTTTAATATCCAAAGCATCTGAACAGG
Source organism: Gnaphalium uliginosum (assembly GCA_963930675.1). Lineage (NCBI taxonomy): Eukaryota > Viridiplantae > Streptophyta > Magnoliopsida > Asterales > Asteraceae > Gnaphalium > Gnaphalium uliginosum. The sequence continues at coordinate 23,700,444 of OZ005684.1, read as the reverse complement.
AATCAATTCTTTGGCATAGGCGAATGGGGAATATTCATTTTCGGAAAATGAATTACTTAGTAAAACATGATCTGGTAATTGGTGTACTCAAACGAACGTTTTCTTTATCCGATTATTGCATTCCTTGTAAGAAAGGAAAACAAATAAAGAAAGCGCATTTGCCTAAGCTAGAGAATTCGATTGACGCTCCACTGGAACTGCTTCACATGGACTTGTTTGGTCCTATGAATATTCGGAGCATTGGTGGGAAATGTTATTGCTTGGTAGTTACGGACGATTATTCTAGGTTGTCATGGGTTTACTTTTTGGCAACCAAGGATGAAACTCCGGAAATACTCAAGTACTTATTTCTCAAGCTGGAGAATTTGTTTTCTTTGAAAATTAAGAAACTTAGAAGTGATAACGGAACAGAGTTTAAGAATCATATTCTGGAGCTTTTTTGTCTTCAGCATGGGATTTCACATCAGTTTAGTGCCCGAGAACACCGCAACAAAATGGGGTCACTGAAAGGAAAAATCGAACTCTTATTGAGACTGCAAGAACCATGTTATCGGATTCTAAATTGCTGATAACCTTTTGGGCTGAAGCAATAAACACAGCTTGCTTTGTTCTTAATAGAGTTCTTATAGTGAAGCGAAGACATAAAACCTGTTATGAATTATTAAATAATCGAAAACCAAATCTCAAGTTTCTTGAACCATTTGGTTGTCCATGCCTTTTGCTAAACACTAAGGACCGTTTATCCAAGTTTGGAGAAAAATCAAGTGATGCATATTTTCTTGATTATTCAACAAACTCGCCAAATAAACGTGTCTATAACAAAGCAACCACAAAAATTGAGGAATGTTTTGAGGTTGAATTCTTAAGACACACACCTCCTCAAGCTGGAACGGGGTTGGATTGTTTATTTGATTACGATTCTTTCTTCAATTCACAAGAGGTTTTTCCTGAAGCTGTGAATTCACCAGTTATGATGTTTGGAGGAGATGATGATCTCTAATTGTACCAGTTCTTTCATCTCCTTCTGAACCGACTCTGCCTGCTGCTACTCTGTCAACTTCGTCTTCTCTAGTTGAACCAACTATTCCTGAAAATGATGCTGAAGATGATAATTTCATTCATGATGAAGACTTCCATGAAACATCAACTGAATTAGTTGATCGGTCACATGATGAACATAATTAAGAAGATGAAGCAAATAGTGGTCCTAATGCTACTAATTTGGATTCATCTTTGGAAGTTGAAACTGTTCCCACTACGCGAATTCATTCAACACATCCTATTGAGAACATAATTGGAGAAGCATCAGTTGGTGTTCAAACAAGAAATCAGCTTAAAGCATCAACTACAAGCTTGATGACTCAAACGGAGTCATGTTTTTTTTATCACAGATTGAGCCGAAAAAGGTGAAATCTGTATTAGAGGATTCCTCTTGGGTAGAGGCAATGCAAGAAGAATTGCAAAAATTTGTGAAATTACAGATTTGGACCTTGGTCGAATTACCAAAGGGTATTCACTCCATTGGTACACGCTGGGTCTTTCGAGTTAAAAAGGATGATCGTGGCGTGGTTGTCCGAAACAAAGCTGAACTTGTAGTTCAAGGCTTTACCTAAATAGAAGGCCATGATTACGATGAAGTGTTTGCACAAGTTGCAAGACTTGAATCAATTCGATTGTTCTTGGCATATGCCTCGTACATGAAATTAAAAGTCTTTCAACATGATGTCAAAAGTGCTTTTTTATATGGTAAAGTCCATGAAGAGGTATATGTCCGCTAACCTCCGGGGTTTGAAGAATCACAATATCCTGACCATGTCTATAAATTATACAAGGCTTTATATGGTCTTCATCAAGCCCCGAGGGCTTGGTATGAAACTTTGTCCCAGCATCTTCTTGCTAATGGTTTTTCTAGGGGACAAATAGACAGTACTCTTTTCATAAAGAAATCAAAGGGAGACTTATTAATGGTGCAAATCTACGTAGACGATATCATTTTTGGATCGACCGATGAAAATTTGTGTAAAGAATTTAAAACAATTATGAAATCTAAATTTGAAATGAGTTCTATGGGTGAAATGTCCTTTTCCTTGGGATTGCAGGTAAAACAAATCCCAAAAGGCATTTTCATTCATCAAACTAAGTATGTAAATGACATCTTAACTCGTTTTAAGATATTAGATTGCATCTCAGTTAGTACATCCATAGAACTTGTTCATAAAATCGGTCCAGCTCTTGAAGATGAGGATACAGATCAAAAGGAGTATCGTTCAATGATAGGATCTTTGATGTATCTTACAGCTTCAAGACCTGATATCATGTTTGTTATAGCTATTTGCTCTAGATACCACCTGAATGCTGTTAAACGGATTTTTCGTTATTTAAAACGTAAACCAAATTTGGGCTTATGGTATTCAAATGATGATGAGTTTGGTCTTTCAGCATATTCAGATTCGGACTACGGAGGCTGTAACTTAGATAAAAAGTCGACGTCTGGGGGTTGTCAGTTTTTAGGAAACCGACTAGTTTCTTGGCAGTGTAAGAAGCAAACTACGGTTTCTACTTCAACTGCAGAAGCTGAGTACACCGCCGCTTCAAGTTGCTGTTCCCAAGTACTGTGGATTCAGCATCAGCTCCGCGATTACGGTTTACTCTTGACTAAAACTCCCATACATATCGACAACACAACTGCCATTTGCATAACACGCAATCCCGTAGAACTCTCTAAAACGAAGCATATCGAAATTCAATATCTCTTCATACGGGATTGTTTTGAAAAGCACTTAATCGACTTAATAAGCATTGACACTTCAAAGCAAAATGCAGAGTTGTTCACGAAAGCTTTTTCAAAAAGCCGCTTTAAATAATTAATGTCAATGATTGGTATGAAAGAGATTGATGAAATCGAGTAACTTCGCTAATTTTTGTGTTATTGTTTTCGTTTATTTCAAAAATGAAAATCCAAAAACATATAAAAAATATTCAAAATCAAAAAAATATATATATAAAATACTAAAATCTTGGGAGATTTTGTGTAAAAATTTGGAAAATGATAGTACATCAGTTGTGTATATAAATAAAGCCTAAAAGTTTTAATTTTTATTTTCATATGCTAGTAGGCTTTCTTTACAATTTTAATTCAACTTTTCTAAATCATAGATAGCTTCATCATATGATGTATTGATAGGCATTCTACACGAAGGTTTTTAAACAAATCTAAAACAACATTAATCATATTATTTGAAAGAAATAAATTTTGACATATGATTGTCAATCTTAAATCTTGAAGGAAAGCTTAACAAAATTCTAGTATTATGAGTCTAAAATATGTCTAAAAATGTATTAATGGATTTATACTAAAATAGTTTCTCTGCTGTATCTGCAGAACAAAGATTCTATTGGTATATTTAGGTGGATAATATTTTATTTCTCTGTTGTACTAAGTACAGATCTGAATAATGTATGATTAAAAAGAGTTTTTGTTTAGACTAAGGGGAGCTTTGTTGCATGAAAATACAGACCTGGTGCCACTAGTTTATTCAAAAATATTCAAGTTGGTATTTGTTCAAACTATTAAGTATTTTATTGTACTTAGTACAGATCTATAATTAATAGTTTCTTCAAAGATCAGTTTGCGCCTAAACAATGACTACATATTTTTACTCTTAATAATAGACATTTTGTTAATTCTGAATTCAAGAGTATGTCAAAGTTTAGGTATTTTAAATAATATCAACAATAATTATTATAGTTTGAAAACTGAAGTGAAGAGTATTTAAGATCAACAATAATAATAATCGTCTTGAATTATCTGAAACGATGAGAAAATTTGTTTAAAAAATTGATTAAGATAAGCTTAAAATTGAAGATTATACTAGCAAATCAAAATAAATTTTAAAACTACTTAAAGAAAAATACATTTAAACTGATATCATCCCATCACATAAATGTTTTTCCCCTCAAAAAGATTTTTAGTTATTTTAAACTATTAGTCAATTTTATAAGTTTGTAAATAGTTAAAAGAAAATTACAAAAAGAATTTATTTTCTGAGTTATTTTCTGAAGTTTACTCGATGTTATTCAAAATATACTAAAAATTAAATCAAATCTTGGCGAAAGTCAAATGTGCGAAACTGATATAGCGAAAGTCAGCATATGCGAGACTCACAAAGCGAAAGTCAAAATATGCGAGACTTTCGGAGCGAAAGTCAAACATTTGCGAGACTTTCAAGGCGAAAGTCAAACAAATGCGAGACTCATTCGACTTTCGCAAGAACTTTCGAAGAGAAAGCTTCGCAAAGCACTTTTACTATAAAAAATAAGTCTCGCAGTAATGTGGACACTCTTTATTTCTTACTACGAAACTACTTCTGCGAAACTCTCTTGTGTGCGAAAGTTCGGAAAAGTTGTGTCTGTGCGATTGTGTTTTTCTATACTTAATTCTACATTTCTACTCCGATACACTTGTGCGCCTCTGCTTGCTGATCATTTTGGTATAATTTTTGCCTCCTAACATTCGTTATTCACGATTTAATTTGAAAATTTTCAAATAAGTAACTGTTGGGGTCTTCGTGCGAAACTTTTGATGCGAAACTTTAATAGGTTGCGAAACTCTCTGACTTTCGCATGCATTGAGATCTGCGCATGAACAGTGAGCGAATCTTTCTGACATTCGCAAAATTCAAAAGTTTCGCATGAACAGTAGAGCAAAACTTTGGCTTAGTCTCTTGCGAATGTAACCATGCGAAACTCTTTGCGACACTCTCTGAGTTTCGCACAAAACGTCAACTTTCGCATGTACAGTACGCATAGTACTAAGTTTCGCAAACCAGGACTTTGGAAATTTTTGATATAAGTTATGTTTGAACTTTGAAATTTTAACGATTATTCTTTGTCCAGTGCTTTTTGTTACACATAAATACAGATGGCTGAAGAAGAAGGAGTCATTGTTTCCAAGATGTTTGAAGCTAGGCATAATACAACGGCCTATCTGGTAAATGATCCATCGGTTGCTGCAAATTGAGTATTCCTGCCAGTAGTTGAGATTTATGAGAGTCACATGCGGGATTTCTGAAGTACTGCAGTTCATAGATGCGATATTGAACCTCCTTGTATTATGGCAACTGTTGCTGGTTTTGATGACTGCTTTCATGAATTGGGCTCTATTCGACCTGAGAATGACCCACAGTATCGAAAACATCACGTATGTCCTCATTGGAGGTTTCTCATGCATACGTTGATATGCTGCTTATCTCCACGGAAAGGTGGATTAGACGGGATGAGTCATGGGCCGGCTTCGTTAATGGTTGCTCTAATTCAGAATAGGCCGTACAATTTTTCAAGATTTGTTTTCTCAAATCTCGCCGCCAACATCACCAGCCCTACACACTTTTATATGTTTCCAAGATTTCTCCAGCTGATCTTCAACGCTCAAATCCCTAATCTTCTGCATACTGCGAATTTGTTATATTATACTCCGATGCAGAAGCGAACTTTCACTGATTGTAGAGGTTACGGTAGAAAGATTGTTCCTCCAACAACTCCACTATTCGGGCACATAATTGATATTAATTATGTTGCGCCAGTAATTGCAGAAGAAGGATCTGGTAGTGATTCTAAAGCTACACAACATGATATTCACACAGATGAACCGGAAACTCAAAATATAGTGGCTGAAAGTACAGAACCTGTCACTCATGCTGAGAATGCACAAGAAATAGCTGAGTCTTCAAGTTTAGAAAGTACAGATGAAGAACCAACGGAAACAGAAGCTGAAACACTTGAGAGGATAAGGCTTGAAATTGAAGCTGAAAGGCAGGAGCTTAGAAGAAAATGTGAAATGGATCAAGATCCTAATTATGTGCCAGAGCAGCCGCCTACTCAACGTCGTCGTATTGCTAGAAATATTCATCAACGACAAAATCTTTAGACAATTTCCAGGGTCTTCTCTTCTTCTCAACAAGAGACTGGTTCCTCTTCACAATCACAACCACCACCATTAAATATTGAACCAGATGTGTTATCTCAATTGATGGACCAGATGTGTTATCTCAATTGATGGATGCTGTTTCCAAATTGCAAGATACAGTAAAAAGTTTACAGCATGATTTGTCTTCTGCGATTCAAAGAATCGACACACAAGAAAGCATAGATGATTCCCAAAGGATTCAAATTACTATTCAAAATCAAATGATAGAAAATTTATCAAGACCGTCGATGCTTTGAAAACAAAATTGGTCGATGAAGGGGAGAATGGTGAAGACAATGATGATGATAATGATGATGATAATGATGATGAAGATGATGGTGCTGATAATGATGGAGGTGATGGTGATGAAAATGGAGGTAATGATGGTAATGGTAATAAAAATGATGAAGATGATGATACGGGAAATGGTGATCAACCAATTTTGCTTGAAAACCCAGAACCTGAACCTCAACCTGAGATTGATCCAGATCAGTCAAGGGCGTTAATAAAATATCAACCACAGGAAGAAACTGAGATCTTAGATGTGGATCCATTGAATGTGGAAGATCCAGCATCAGAGTTTGCAGAACTATCAGAGATCTATCAAATGAAATCTTTTGATGAAGATCCAGAGCCACTGAATGTGATAGAAGAAGACTTAACAGGTTTATTAGATTATCTTGAATGCGGAAACTTTAATCCAGAAGACTTTGAAATAAATGAAGAAAACTTTAAAATACCTGAAGATGAAGTGAGGTATGAAGATGTGAATGAGGAAGAGGCTGAGGAAAGGGCAGATGAGGTGGAATTTTAAGATGGAAATGTTGAAGATTGGGTTGATTATGAAGATGAAGAACCTGAGTGGAAAATGTTGTAGAAAGCTCGAGTCTAAAAGAAAAGGAGTTACATGACTGGATGAAACAAGCATATAAAGAAGTTGAACCACCGAAGAAGAAGAAATTCTACAAAGTAGGGTCATCTCAATTAATCGGTAACATTATAAGCTGGAAATATGATGAAGAGAATAAAGTAATTATGATTAATAAAGAAGATGGAGTTCAGTACTTTAAAGAAGATGGATTCCCTTGGAACATCTCCCGATAGACTTCACAGAAAATCTAAGATACTAGACGTATATAGCAAAGACTGGAGAAGCAGAGATAGAATGTTACGAGAAGAAGCTGACAGAGAATATTATATGGCCAAGAACATTTAAGGTGTATGTATATGATCCACTAAGTTTGATAAATCTATCGAAAGATGATTTAAAGAGACTGAATGATCAAAGGATTCTACATAACACTCAAGACAGAGTTCGGGCGTTAAAGTTTCAAAGGGTTGTTGAAGTTTGTTGCACTCACGGGATTCATGCTGGAAGCAACTTACCGAGGCAGTGGAACTGATTGAAGAACAACACAACCCAAGCTACTGACATGGGGGAGTTTGTTAGTGCAAGATGTACGGTTTAGTGTCAGTTAGCTTAGGTTTGATTTTTTAAACTTTCTGAATTTGTCTAAGTCCTGTATTGTGAAACTTGTAATTATGCGAAACTTACCTATAGTGCGAAACTTAGAGAGTTTCGCTAGGTATGATCTGTCTAGACTGTGAAACTTAGAAATTTTCGCATGTTGCGAAACTCCTGAGTTTTGCATGTCGAGTTTCGCAGGATCTGTATATATATTCACAAGTGTTGATCAGTTTACATACGCGTTTTTGAGAGAACTTTTGGTGCGAATCATTTGTAATCTCTCTGAACGTTATTCTGTTGTAATCAATTTACTCATTTCAATACAGAGAAGCTTGTTTCAATTGTCCTGTTTGTTTCTTAGTATATACACTCACGGTTTGAAATCGAATTAAGTATTTCCGCTACTTGATTCGTACAATTAGCTACAGGTCTTGGATTTACAAGCGCTACAACCGAATCACCAGGAAGCTTCTCAACGATCAGATGAGGGACCATCCAGGCAATCAGAAGAAACCATTGATGAATGTGTAAATGACAGAGTTCAGACTGGATATCAGACTGATCCAGATATGCCAGGGTTGGAAGAAGGTGGTGGCATAGAAATCCCAACTGAATCTGCAGATGAAATTGAATATTCAGGAAGTCCTGAGTTAAATTACACAAACTTGGACATCACAATTCCTGTGACTTTTCATCCATCTGCTAGAGTTCAAAACAATTATCCCCTGGAGAATGTCATAGGAGGTGTAGGGTCAGCAATGCAGACAAGAAGCAAAGCAAAATATATTTAACAGGATTCTGAAAGTGAGTGTCTGTTTGCTGCCTTTCTGTCTCAAATGGAACCAAAGAAAGTGACAGAAGCTTTGAAAGATCCAAGCTGGATTGAGGCTAGGCACGAAGAACTACTTCAATTTAAAATTCAAGAGGTTTGGACATTGATGGATCTTCCAAAGGGCAAGAGAGCTATAGGCACCAAGTGGGTATTCAGAAATAAGAAGGATGAGAGGGGCATAGTAATAAGAAACAAAGCAAGATTGGTAGCTCAGGGGTATACACAAGAGGAAGGGATTGATTATGATGATGTGTTTGCCCCAGTTGCAAGGATTGAGGCTATCAGATGGTTTCTGGCATTTGCATCCTTTAAAGGTTTTAAAGTCTATCAAATGGATGTCAAAAGTGCTTTTCTGTATGGCACCCTAGATGAGGAGGTGTATGTTTGTCAACCTCCTGGTTTTGAAGATCCAAGGTATCCTGACAGAGTATATAGACTTGATAAAGCTCTATATGGTTTGCATCAAGAACCACGGGCTTGGTATGAAACTCTGTCAGTCTATCTACTTAATAATGGGTTTAAAAGAGGTGCCATAGACAAGATCTTGTTCACCAAAAGAATTAAGAATGATATTTTGCTAGTTCAAATCTATGTAGATGATATCATTTTTGGTTCTACAGAGGACTCTCTATGCAAGGAGTTTGAACAACTTATGCATCAAAAGTTCAAAATGAGTTCAATGGGAGAATTAACCTTCTTTCTGGGTTTACAAGTCAAACAACAGAATGATGACATCTTCATCAGTTATGGGAAATATGTTAATGACATTCTGGGCAAGTTTGGTTACAAAGATGCTAAGGAAGCTAGCACCCCAATGGAAACACACAAGCAATTACATGCAGATCTTGAGGGGGAGGACATGGATGTTCATCTCTACAGGTCAATGATAGGCTCCCTCATGTATTTGACATCATCCAGACCTGATATCATATTTGTTGTGTGTGTTTGTGCAAGATTTCAGGCTAATCCTAAAATGTCACATCTACATGTAGTCAAACGGATCTTTAGATACTTAAAGGGTCAACCAAAATTGAGCATTTGGTATCCAAAGAGTTCTTCTTTTGATCTCATTGTATACACTGATAGTGATTATGGAGGGGCAAATCTTGACAGAAAATCAACTTCAGGGGTTGTCAATTTCTGGGAGAAAGATTAGTATCATGGCAATGTAAGAAACAAACTACAGTTTCAACATCAACAGCAGAAGCAGAATATGTAGCAGCATCAAGTTGCTGTGCACAGGTGCTTTGGATTCAGAATCAGATGTTGGACTATGTTTTCACCTTTCTTAACACTCCTATTTTTATTGACAATAATAGTGCAATCAGTATTATTAATAACCCAGTAAAATATTCAAAAACCAAGCACAATGAAATAAGATATCACTTTATTAGAGATTGTAATGAGAAAAGACTAATTCAAATTTTAAAGTTCATACTGATAATCAATTTGCATATCTATTCACTAAAGCATTTGATGTGGGTCGATTTACATTTCTGGTTACCAGTATTGGTATGATAAATTCTTCATAAGTCTTCTCATTACTACTGTTCTCTATAGAGATTTAGTACTGGTACAAGGGTTAATACTGATTCACTAATTAGTATTGTTGGTATTTTTAATACTGTGCAAAGTAGTTACTACTGGTCATTATTAGTGCTGGTAGGTTATATTACTATTGCCGGCCATTTTTAATATTGTCATACTAATTAGTGTTGTACAAAAAACAATATATATATATGTGTGTGTGTGTGTGTGTGTGTGTGTGTGTGTGTGTGTGTGTGTAAATTTCTTCACGGACTAAAGTGGAAAATAAGGACATTACAGTAACAGAAACAACCATCCGTACACATCTGCATCTAAACGATGCCTCTGGTATTGATTGTTTATCAGATTTTGTTATTTTTGAAAATCTTAAGTCTATGGGGTATGAGGGTAAACTAAACAAACTAACTTTTTATAAAGGACTCTTTTCACCTCAGTGAAATTTTTTGATCCACACTGTGCAACAATGCTTGTCACAGAAAAGAACTGCTTGGAGTGAGTTTAGTAGTTCAATTGCTTCTGCAATTATCTGCTTGGCTACAAACCAACAGTTCAATTTTTCAAAATTAATTTTCAATGGAATGTTATGAAATCTAGAAAATTCTGAAAGAAAATTTTTAATGTATCCCAGATTCCTGCAAACAATTATAAATGCTGAACTGGAGGGTTTATCACAACCCATTGGTATTTTTGTGCCTTTGTCTCACAAACATAAAGTTTTTGCAAATATGAGGAGACAAAATAAAGGTTTTTCTGATAAAGTTACAGCATTGTTTCCAGCAATACTCAATGTAACTGCCACTACAGATGAGAGGGCAAAAACACCTACTGACCCTCAACCCACATCTGTTAGTAAGGCACCTAAACGAAAACAAGGGACCTTCAAACCAAGACAACCGAAAGCCAAAAAGGCAAAGAAACAGGCATCTGAAGCTCCTACTGTTCAGATGTCTCAGCCACAAGTAATACAAGAGGTGGTCCATAAGGAGTTGGGAGACTATTTGAAAAGGGCCATTTTTAATACTGTCGTACGAATTAGTGTTGTACAAAAAACAATATATATATATATATATATATATATATATATATATATATATATATATATATATATATATCTATGTGTGTGTGTGTGTGTGTAAATTTCTTCACAGTTATGGGGGAGAGAATGTTACTATTGTTATAACACTTATTGTAGTTAGTTCTAAAAGAGCTGTTTTGATACTGTTTAAGGGTTAATGTTGTTGTAACAATTAGTGTTGCTAGTATCATTAGTACTGCTTAGTACTTTCACTACTGTTAGTTCAATTGAAATTGTCTACAATATTAATACTGCTTACTTAGTTTTTACTACTGCTAGCACTGTTAATACTGTTCAAGGGCTTTAATGCTGCTAAAGAACCCACAATATAAATACTCGATGCATCCACTGTACCACAACACTTTTCACTTGCGCTCTCAAAATTCGAATATAAACCTAGACATCATCAGAAAAACTCCGTTTGATCATTACTGGTTCATTAAATCGATGGCGCTTCAAATTGCTCATAACCACAACATGATTGCGTTCTTACGCAAACCATCGGATACTGCGGACTTTCATGAAATCATTGATGTTTTGAAAGCCAGTAACATCTCCTATGCTCTAACCGTAAATCCAACCATCTATCTGGAGCATATAAATCAATTTTGGGAGTCAGCAAAGATGATTTATAGCGATGGGGTGAAGCAAAGTGTTGCTAAAGTGGAAAAGAAGGACATTACAGTAACAGAAACAACCATCCGTACACATCTGCATCTAAACGATGCCTCTGGTATTGATTGTTTATCAGATTTTGTTATTTTTGAAAATCTTAAGTCCATGAGGTATGAGGGTAAACTAAACAAACTAACTTTTTATAAAGGACTCTTTTCACCTTAGTGAAAATTTTTGATCCACACTGTGCAACAATGCTTGTCACAGAAAAGAACTGCTTGGAGTGAGTTTAGTAGTTCAATTGCTTCTGCAATTATCTGCTTGGCTACAAACCAACAGTTCAATTTTTCAAAATTAATTTTCAATGGAATGTTATGAAATCTAGAAAATTCTGAAAGAAAATTTTTAATGTATCCCAGATTCCTGCAAACAATTATAAATGCTGAACTGGAGGGTTTATCACAACCCACTGGTATTAATGTGCCTTTGTCTCACAAACATAAAGTTTTTGCAAATATGAGGAGACAAAATAAAGGTTTTTCTGATAAAGTTACAGCATTGTTTCCAGCAATACTCAATGTAACTGCCACTACAGATGAGAGGGCAAAAACACCTACTGACCCTCAACCCACATCTGTTAGTAAGGCACCTAAACGAAAACAAGGGACCTTCAAACCAAGACAACCGAAAGCCAAAAAGGCAAAGAAACAGGCATCTGAAGCTCCTACTGTTCAGATGTCTCAGCCACAAGTAATACAAGAGGTGGTCCATAAGGAGTTGGGAGACCATTTGAAAAGGGCCATTTTTAATATTGTCGTACTAATTAGTGTTGTACAAAAAACAATATATATATATATATATGTATATATATATATATATATATATATATATATATGTGTGTGTGTGTGTGTGTGTGTGGTGTGTGTATGTGTGTATGTGTGTGTGTGTGTAAATTTCTTCACAGTTATGGGGGAGAGAATGTTACTACTGTTATAACACTTATTGCTGTTAGCTCTAAAAGAGCTATTTTGATACTGTTTAATGGTTAATGTTGTTGTAACAATTAGTGCTGCTAGTATCATTAGTAATGCTTAGTACTTTTACTACTGTTAGTTCAATTGAAATTGTCTACAATATTAATACTGCTTAGTTAGTTTTTACTACTGCTAGCACTGTTAATACTGTTCAAGGGCTTTAATGCTGCTAAAGAACCCACAATATAAATACTCGATGCATCCACTGTACCACAACACTTTTCACTTGCGCTCTCAAAATTCGAATATAAACCTAGACATCATTAGAAAAACTCCGTTTGATCTTTACTTGTTCATTAAATCGATGGCGCTTCAAATTGCTCATAACCACAATATGATTGCGTTCTTACGCAAATTATCGGATGCTGCGGACTTTCATGAAATCATTGATTTTTTGAAAGCCAGTAACATCTCCTATGCTCTAACCGTAAATCCAACCATCTATCTGGAGCATATAAATCAATTTTGGGAGTCAGCAAAAATGATTTATAGTGATGGGGTGAAGCAAATTGTTGCTAAAGTGGAAAAGAAGGACATTACGGTAACATAAACAACCATCCATACACATCTGCATCTAAACGATGCCTCTGGTATTGATTGTTTATCATATTTTGTTATTTTTGAAAATCTTAAGTCCATGGGGTATGAGGGTAAACTAAACAAACTAACTTTTTATAAAGGACTCTTTTCACCTTAGTGAAAATTTTTGATCCACACTGTGCAACAATGCTTGTCACAGAAAAGAACTGCTTGGAATGAGTTTAGTAGTTCAATTGCTTCTGCAATTATCTGCTTGGCTACAAACTAACAGTTCAATTTTTCAAAATTAATTTTCAATGGAATGTTATGGAATCTAGAAAATTCTGAAAGAAAATTTTTAATGTATCCCAGTTGCAAACAATTATAAATGCTGAACTGGAGGGTTTATCACAACCCACTGGTATTTTTGTGCCTTTGTCTCACAAACATAAAGTTTTTGCAAATATGATGAGACAAAATAAAGGTTTTTCTGATAAAGTTACAGCATTGTTTCCGGCAATACTCAATGTAACTACCACTACAGATGAGAGGGCAGAAACACCTATCGACCCTCAACCCACATCTGTTAGTAAGGAACCTAAACGAAAATAAGGGACCTTAAAACCAAAACAACCAAAAGCCAAAAAGGCAAAGAAACAGGCATCTGAAGCTCCTGCTGTTCAGATGTCTCAGCGACAAATAATACAAGAGGTGGTCCATAAGGAGTTAGGAGACCATTTGGAAAGGGCTGTCACTATGGCGTCTACCCTACTGGGAGCGCAGGACAGTGGTAACATAACTAGGACCCAATCCAAGGCAACTTCTACTTCTGAGGTGCCAATAGATGTTTCTACTGCTGAATCATTTATTGATACTGAAGAAGAAGAAGATCCCAGGTGCCAAGAAACCATGGGGCTACTATTGCTCAGACTAAGTCTGAGAATGTAGCTAAATCATCCAATGATCTACCAATAGAGGGTAACACTTCTGGAGGTAATGAGGATAGCTTGTTACTACAGGAACTGATGGTAATGTGTACCAATTTTAGTGATGAGGTGGCCAGGGAGAGGAAAATGTTGGCATCTCAAGGAGCTGAGATTGTTAGGTTAAGCGGGTTGGGGTTAGTGCTGCCTCAGCTACTGCTGCTAGTATTCTAGTTACTACTGCTAGTGTTGGGGTTAGTACTGCTAGTGAAGAATGTGTTGTTAATAATGCTGGGTTAGGTGAGCCAGTTAGTAATGAGATAGAAGAGATTGAGGTTGCTGAGGTTTTATTAAGGGTGTCAAAGAGCCCAAAGGAAAAGGAGCAAATAAAAGGAAAGGGTGTTACAATAAATGAACCATCTGAAGGTACACTCAAAGCTCAAGAGAAAGTAATTGGGATAAAAGATAAAGGAAAATGTATATTAATTGAAGAAGAAAGGCCTATGAAGAGAAAACTTCAGATTGAGGCAGATGAGGAACTAGCTTGAAAGCTACAAGAAGAAGAGAGAGACAGATTTAGTGAAGAAGAAAGGGAATTTCAGCTTCAAAGGTTAAAGGATGAAAGGAAAAAGAAACTAGCAGCTGAACAGTATAGAAAGAGAAAAGAAAGCCACTGACTAGAAATCAAGAAAGAAAGAAATATGTAGTATTTCTGAAAGCTACTAGATTTCATGTGAAGATTTTAACTGCAATGAAATTTGAGGAGTTGAAAAAAATGTATGAAAGAGAATTTGAAAGGATGAAGAAAGCAGATGATGAAAGAAGAATGGAAATAGAGAGAAATTTGAAAGGTATGCATGATCAGGGTACTTCAGAAGTTATGAAGGAATTTGAAAGGAAAAAGAAGACTGGTCAGGGTACTGAGAAAGAAAGTTATTTTGATAAATTGAAGAAACAACAGAAAGATGATGAGAAGAAGGATGCTCAAATAGAAACATCTTATATGCATATTGATGTGCCATCAACTAAGGATGTAGATAAGAGTGAGTTAAAAGAGTTAATTGTTTTTGAAGATAGAGAAGGAGATAAGGTAACTCCTTTACAAGTAAAATTTCCTATTATTGATTCGTATTACAAGGTGAATGAACAGAATAGATATGTATACAAGGTCAAGAGGGCTGGGAGTTCAGTTGAGACCTATTCATCAATGATCAGAATGATCAAGTATTTTACTAGAGAGGATGTGGATTCTTTATTTGAGATAGGAGTGAAGAAATATAGAACACAGAAAGAATTTGATCACAACATGCTTGTTTATGAGTATCTGTTGATGATGTATGAGCCTGAGAAGATACGGAAGGTTTTCAGAAAGCCATTCTCACCTGTAACTTCTTGGGTTCTACTGGAGAAGTGTGGAGTTCATTATGTTATACAACAAGATAGCACTGTAAATTTCTTTTTGGTGGGTAGAAGATATCAATGGAATTTAAGTGTATTAATGAGCATGGTGCAGCATAGATTAAGGGTAGTAGAATGTGAAATGGCATATGAGCTAGTTAGAGATATTAAGTGGTATATTGAAGAATTGAAAAGGGCATCAAAAGAAGCTTCAAAGAAAAGATTTTGAATATAAATTTTGAGGATTAGAAACTTAATGTTGATTAGAAACTTAATGCTGATTAGAAGAACAGATTAAGTTTAGGGGGAGATTGTTGGGTTGAAGATCTCCAAGATTGTTTCTACTGTTGATACAAGTTTCTACTGGTAGCATGGTTTATGCTGTTAAAGATTAATGTTGCTATCAGAGTTACCACTGGTTGATGAATTATTGCTGTTAGCTTAAGATCAAGATTACTACTGTCGTCAAAGTTAGTACTGCTAGTTAAATGTAATAGATAGTACTGTTAGGATTGTTTTACACTATTACTACTGATTAGTGTAATTATTAATACTGTTTTCTGTTTTATCAATATTACTACTGTGGAGTAATATTCGATTAGTAGAGTTGTATATGGAATGCATTTACTTCCATAATAGTAGGACAACTTGTATAGGACTCTATGTGATATAAATAGAGATCCTTAAAACCTAGAATAGGTTAACGATAGCTTCAAGGTTTAACCCTAATACAGCTGTGTATTCGTATTGTTAATCTTAATAATATTAAAGCTTTTTGTGATTAAAAACATCTTGTTCTTTATATTCTGTGATTCTCAATTGTAGTTATAATCAGGTATTATTCTGCAATTTATTGATTATTATTGAA
Source organism: Gnaphalium uliginosum (assembly GCA_963930675.1). Lineage (NCBI taxonomy): Eukaryota > Viridiplantae > Streptophyta > Magnoliopsida > Asterales > Asteraceae > Gnaphalium > Gnaphalium uliginosum. The sequence continues at coordinate 23,684,199 of OZ005684.1, read as the reverse complement.
AGCTTAATTCTTGACTAGATCAATCGATCTGACAGATATGTTTACGTTGTCAAATCATACTTTTGAATTTATGCCCATTTATGCTTATTTTAGGTTTTTATTTGAATTTTCGTGACTCATTTTGAATGGGTTGATTTAGAGAGAAAACAAAACTTAAAACAAAAAAAATCAGAATGTAAAAGTCGTGGACTCCGAGTTAAGTTTACATCTTCAATTCCACCACGCATCTATTATGTTTCGTTGATAAGATCTTTATGGATTAAACTGAAAATTCTCGCTGGTGAATAGTGCAAACCCGGTAATCCAGCCCATCAATCCAGCTTATTGACGTTAAAAGTAATTGGTTTTCTTGAAGTTGGGCTATTCAGGCCCAAAACGCGGTTCCTTACCATATTTGATCAAACATAACCAATAATTCATATCTATAATCTTTACAAGTAACTTGGTAAATATATTACATTATACGAGTAGTAAAAAGCTCCACTAACGTAGCTTAATGAAAGTTGAGCATGACAATTGATGCCTTGTAATTCTGGTTTACGAAATTAAAAGAAGAAGAAGAAGAAGAAGAAGGAAAGACAGTAGAAAAGTAGAGAAGGAAAAGAGAGGGTAGAGAAAAAGAGTACAAAAATAGATGGTAGGCTCCAATATGCCTCCAATATTGCATTCATATTCGGGATCGGAGTATCATTGCTCAGGAGTGTAACTACACTATTAGGATAGTAGGATCGCACGTAAGATTTTAGAATGGGTAACGCTCCGATCCTACAAATGGGCTAGCTTTTTTTATTTTTTTATTTTTACAATTGACTAAATCTTTATATGGCTCATATCGATAGTTCAAGGCCCAATCTTAGCTCAAAAATTACCACACGCATTTGTTTCCAAATTCAATCTATTAGTTCTCACCTTAAAAATATTCTAAAACCCCAAAAATCGATGGTTGAAGTTCCAATTTATATCTTAGATTAATTTTCATTTGTGGGCTCGTACACTTTTAAACGTATTATGACTAATGATATAATTGTACTATACTACATTGCTACTATCTTTTATTTATTTATATATATATATATATATATATATATATATATATATATATATATATATATATATATATATCTTTTAAACGTAGTATGATTGCTCAGGAGTCTGTTCGTGTTCGTTTATTAAGGGTTTAAAGAACATACGAACGAATATGAACGAATTTTATTGTTCATGTTCGTTCACTAAGAAATTTTATTTGTTCACGAACATAAACGAACGCTAACATTCAGACTTTTATATATATATATATATATATATCATCCCACTAAAATGTGTTGACAAATTGCATCATTTTTGTAACATAAAAGTCTGAATGTTATGTTAATTTCTTTAATTGTTAGTTTTCTGTATGAATTTGAATATCTTTAGATAAATAACGATATTTTGATAGGATCTTACGATACCGATTATATCTTACGATCACAATCTTACAAAGCAAAAACGACCCTACGTAGAATTCCGATCCTGACAACCTTGCTACTAATACTTAAAAGTGTAAAAAGATCAGAAATTAAACAAAATGCAAAAAAATATTATCAGACGAAGAGATTCATGTGTGCACACTAGGCCTGTAAACTAACCAAACGAACACGAACAGAGCCTGTTCGTGTTCGTTTATTAAGGTTTTAACGAACATACGAACGAATATGAACGATAATCGAACGAATTTTGTTGTTCATGTTCGTTCACTAAGAAATTTTATTTGTTCACGAACATAAACGAACGCTAACGAACGAATATATAATTTAATGCATTCATCCGTTAATACGTTTCCACGAACCTAAACAGACACAACAAACATATATATTAATATATACTCCGTATAATATATATATATATATATATATATATATATATATTATAATGAAGTGTAAAATACTACTAAAAGGTAATATTGATATATTTTAGATAATCTTGAAGATATCTAAATATTTAATACTATTATATTTATAATTTATCTTAGATTAAAATAAAATACTCCATATACAAATATGTATCAATATAATTAAACAATTAGTAAACAAACATAAATAAATGAACATCTTATCGAACGTTCACGAACGTAAATGAACGAACGATATCGATGTTCATGTCCGTTCATATAACTAATCGAACGTAAATTTTTGTTCATGTTCGTTCATATAACAAAACCAATGAACATAAACAAACTTCAAGCTGAATAATTCCCGAATTATTCGTTGAACGTTCGGTTCGCTTACAGAAAAATAAAGATAGTGAGAAAAAATAAATCAATAAAATCCTGACATGTCAGTTTGTAATTGTGTAATTTGTTCGTAATGCTTTTACATCATTTGCACCGATGATCCAATATTCTTTTACATCATTTGCACGGATGATCCAGTATTGTGTATGACTAATCGTGATATCGACAGACAACTAATCACAACTAAAATTTTTTTGAATTATGACAGATCACGATTGAAACCTAAACTCCACTATTTTCTTAAAAATTAATTACTTTTAATTTAGAAAAAGGTTTATTGTTTCGTTATGTATTAAACTTTGCACGTTTTACAATTGTATGAGTCGAACTTTGAAAACTTTTATTGTATGTATTGAACTTGTAAATATGATCTATTGTAAGTAAACTTTCCTTTTTGGGTATGGCCAAAATAGGAAAGTTTCCTTTTTTGGCCTTACCCAAAAAGGAAAATTTACATACAATAGACGATATTTACAAGTTCAATACATACAATAGAACAAATGAAAGCATGTCTCATACAATAGTAAAACGTGTAAAGTTAATAATAATAATAATAATAATAACATATTTACATGGGTTTATTGTTCAGAATATATTAGACTATACACTTATACTATTACATGTGACGAGTTTTGAAATGTCTGTCATATGTATTTAAGTTTTAAAAATATCTATTTGTATATAATTAATTTCCTATTGTATGTATAAACTTACTAAAAACATTTCTACTTATGTAGCAAAATATGCCCAAAATGCATTCAATATACGTTTTTAAAACTTAAATAAACACAATATGATATTTTAAAGTTCGTCACAATTAACTGGAAAATGTGTAACACTTAATACATTTTGAAACCATAAACGTTTTTAAATTTGGTGATAGTAATTAACCGATATTTAAGACTTTTATTTATATTTCATAATATAATATCTTTAATATATATATTTTTCATAATTAAAATGATAATTACTAATTCAATTTTTACTTTTTTTTTATATGTAGTGAGTTTATCCATCAAAAGTGGGCATACGGATATCCCAATGACAAGGTGTGTTTAATCAATCGTGTTTCAGGTTAATAGAGTTACCTAGTTTGGTTTATTCGGCTTTTAGTCAACTCTTAATCCACTTAAGGCACAATTCAAACTATATGTCACCCAATCCAAATCAACAGAGTTTGGGTTATTCGGTTGGGTTTCGATTTAACCAGATAAATGTCTTAAATTATAATTTAGATTAATAAGATAATTGAATTGCCCAAATACTAAGTAAAAGTATTTTAATTGTTCATATTGGGTCATTTGGATACATGGATTTGTATTTGAGGTAATCGAGTTATATGAGTAATTAGAGTTGTATGTCGGCTATCGAAATTGAATTATCAAAGATAAGTATTAACAACTGATGCTTATTCGGTTTTTTGAGTGGTCCCTAATTGAAAATACTCAAATCAAAATCAAACTATTAAACTGATTCCTTATCTGGTATCACCCAAAAACAAACTTAATCCAAAATATACAAACAATATATGGATCGGTTAAGTTATTCAGGTAAACTAAATAATAAACACCCCTACCAACGATAATCAATTACATGAAGAATCACATTAAATATTATTCGTAAATAATGATAACAAATAAAAAACTCTTTACAAAACACTTTAAAACTCTTTACAAAACACTTTAAAACTCTTTTACAAACACAATACTAATATAGTTATGCTTGCTAAAGTAATATAAAAGTTACATTATGAATAAGATATTACGTGTAATAAAAGATTCGCCGAGTATTGTTTTATATTTAAATTACAAATCAATGGTACATGCGTCCTAAAAGATCTATAAGTTAGTAATTAGTATTATATTATATTTTATTATTAGTTTAATCGATACTGTAATCTCTCTTTACGTTGATATTTCATTTTCAAAGTTTATTGTGTGTTTAAATTCATATGTTTTTGTAACATCCACCCTAAGGGCCTAGTATTATTCGGGTAATTTCCTAACTTAAATTTATTATTTAATGTGTTAGGAATAATTTAGTATTATTAGGATTATGTGATAATATTAGTCAAATGGATAAATGAATTATTGTGGCTGATAAATAATTCGTTGTTTTAAATTAATCTAGTTGACGATAAAATAAAATAATTGGCTTTCGCAAAATGATTTTAGGTTCCAGACAATAGGTTAAGAAGGGAACTAAAATTGTATTGGTATTGGGTTAGATTATATATATATATATATGCATATACCGTATCATTCTCAAAGTTTCTACACATTTTCTACTTCCTGCGAACCGAAACAAAATTGAGAAAAACCAAAACCGAAGAAAGTTTTCTGAGAGATTATAATCTTCTGTAGTATCATGATCTTGATTCAGAAACGAGTTTCATTTCATCATCATCATCATTCTGTGAATAATTCTGTGTTTAAACTCATTTTTATGAAAATTAGCCAAATCGTAAAATTGTTGTGAAATAGTGGCTTGAAAAATGTTATATGATGATATTTGATGCATATGAAGTGTTAGAAAGCTTGTTAGAATGATAGGAAGTCGAATTTGTGAGTTATGCAAAAGAAAGTTCGGGTTTTTGGGTTACAGCAGGCTCGGTTCGCAGCTTGCAGAAGATGAACTTAGTTCGCAATGCTTGACCTGCGAACTGAGTTGTTCTGCGAACTGAGATGTTGTGCTGCGAACTGAACCTTGCGAACTGAGCTGGGCTGCGAACTAAGTTTGCTGAGAAGCGAACTGAGTTGCCCTGCGAACCGAGATTTGGTCTTGCGAACCGAGATTGTTGCGAACTGAGATTTTTAAAATTTTATTTTGCAAATTTTGAGGGTAGCAACTGAGTGACAAATTTCACTAACTTAGATTGGGGCGAGATTCGCATGGTCACTCGAAAACGACCCAATAATCAAGGCTCTAATCTAAGAGCCTAGGCAGTTTTAGGCCTTTCGGGGTCATCTTGGGGTCGAAAATGACATTTTTCAGTTTTAAACCTCGTTTCGGGACTTTCTGATGTCGCTTCGGATTGAACGTTTGTTTTCTTAGACTTCAGGAATTTACCTGCTTGTTTAAATATGTTATATGATTATGAAATGAGTTACTAACTCATTATTTGTTGTATTCTCAGATCAGCAGAAGACTCAGTAATATAAGACTTCTGAGTTGTTGGATTGAGATTGACAGGTGAGTGGATCTGGAACTCACAAGTTTGATTTGGTTGTAACGGTTTGGTTGCAACAAGTAAACGTAGATATAATTGATAGACTGTTTAGTCTGATTTGCTGATTATGAATCTACGTGCAATGTGGCCTTCGGGCATTTGTTGCTATTAAAGAGGTCAACAGATTGTTGGACTTGGTTATTACAGGATTACAGATACAGGGTTTTGTACATGTGTTGTATTAAAACCTATATTGTGAAATGGTAATATCAAGTTATCGGTATATTCTGTATAGGCCAATACAGATTGTGATAAGCGTTCTTTGAGGGCCACCGCGGCAGTAAGGTTCCTCAAAAACCACCGATCCTCTTTGACGATATGTGTTTACGATTAATTGATGTAAACAGATTGTTATGCTAAATTGAACTGTTAGTTTCATATTCATTCACTTAGCTTTGTGCTAATCCCCCACATTAATCCCTGCAGGTCAAAATGGGCGGGCAGGAAGATTATGTTCAAGGAATGTTTGACCAGCTGGCAACTCTGATATATTTTGATAACTAATGAAAGTTGAAATTATGTAACACCTGGTTATGTACGATGTTTTGAACAATATATATGTAACTTTTATAAATGTTATTAATGTAATATATGTTTTGACCTACGCTTTCGAAATAAAAGAATATTTTATATCATACGAAGAGAGGGTGTTACAGTTTTTACCTTAATAACTTACTTTTATACTCAGTAGCACCTGGACCGGTCCAGTTTATTAATGAGTGTGAACTCTAACACTAAGTTTAATACTTTAATCATTTTTATATATAATGATTTAGTGTGGAACAAATTGTGAAAAGTAACTCACGAATATATATTAATATTTAACTAATAAAAAGATATTAAAAATAAAAGATCGTACCCATATTATCTTTATCCACTATTGTTTCATCAATATTGATCGCTTCTCTTTGTCAACTACGTCGAATTCATAAATATTTGTCATCTATTTTAGTTATGAATATTTTAAAAAAATAAATACAAATTTAATGATCCGTGTATATATACGAGTTTGAGATCTAGTAAAATAATAAATCAATGTCATGACTTGTCATTAGAAACCGGTTTTTCAATCATGAACATTTATTACCGTAAATCAATGGGACGATTCGAGGGTCATCAGCTGATGAATAGATGTGCACACGGCTCAAGGACCTCCTTTAAGTATCAAATCAATTAACCTTGCTCCTTATGTTTAGGCTTCCTCATATTTGTTCCTTTTTAGATTAAAGGGATTAATTAAATTACTCATTATTTTATGTTTAAATTGTGTCTTTATACTACGTATATTCTAAAACGTATAAACAATAATAAGAATAATAATAATATATAATAATAATAATAATACTAATTCCGTCCCAAAATAAATATTCACATTACTATATATATTCTCAAATAACCGTCAACTTATAAAAAATAACTATTAAAAATTATTAAAATTTCCATTTACCCTCATTTATTACTCTTAATTATTTATTTCTTAAATAAATTTCAATCAAACTTATCTCGAATATAAAGGTAAAAATTGATATTTATATAATCTATCTTAAATCAAATAAAAATATTGTGAGATATTTTTTTATGAGACGGAGATAGTAATAATAAGACCGGCCTAACAATAATAATAATAATAATAATAATAATATTATTATTATTATTATTATTATTATTATTATACTTAAATTGTTATTACTATTATTATTTTATTACTTTCAATGTGCAAATAAAGTTGGATCTGACTCCAATTTTTTATTATATAGAAACATTATTTCGATATACTGCTTATTTATAAATAACAGAAAGTGCAGAATATTTAAAGAGAAATTCCGTATCTTCTATTTTAAAGGGGTGTTTGGATGATGAGTGTGTTTGACGTAGTAGTTTATTGTTGCTTGTTGGAGCTTAAATTTATTTTTTTTATAAGTTCAAAATAATAGTGTTGTTAGGTTAACAAAAATTTAAAGCATATTAAAAAAATAAACTCTTAAAAAATAAGCTACATAAGTAGCTTTTAAAAATAAGCTTGAAACTTATGAGTAGTGAAATTACATAAATGCCCCTAATATGATTATTTATTATGTATTTTTTTCTTTTATGTCAGTTAACATCTTTAAACTCCACCTATTTTTATCAAACACTTATAAGAAAATAAGCTCCAACTACAAGTTTTAAATATAAGCTCCAGCTACCAGCTTCAGTTATAAGTTTTCAGCTTCAACTATCAACTAATTTTGTCAAACAAACCCGACAAACTTCTAGAAGCTTATGAGAGCTTAAGCTTTTTTTTTTTTCATAAGCTCAAACTACAAGCTTTCTTTGGTAAACAAAAAGATTAGAGCTTATAGAAAAAAGAAACTTTTAAAAATTAAGTTACTCCAACTAGCTTTTAAAATAAACTACAAGCTTATAGAATATGAAATTCCATAAGTACCCTCTCCTTTCGTGTATATTCACGTATTAAGTTACAACTTCATCTACTTTAAACACTTAGAAAATATAAATATATATATATATATAAAACATTTGAGATCAAGTCTAAAAGAGAAATAGTAATTTACTATATTACCCTTCACTTCATTAATATGTTCTACAATTAAATACTTAAATCAATGCAATTAATTATAAACTTTAATATATTATGAATAAGTTCAGTTTTAAAAATGTGTAACTTAAAATTATAACTAATGTAACTAACATAATATTAATGTATATTAAAATATTGGTTATAGTTATTTTGATAGATATATTGCTACAAAAATATAATATTTTTTTACAGATTATACCATCTTTATACTAATATATAAAAAGTTGAAAACTTATATTAAACTTTTAATAAACATATACTATAGTATTTTTTTACTACCCTTTAAAGTATTTTATTTAATATTTGAACACTTTTAGTTAGTTACATTAAAATAAAGGCAAATTACCTAAAATAGAAACGAACGATTAACATATTTAAAATTCTAAAAGTCAACTATCAATAATATAAATCAATTATCATTTTCATCATATTTTTAACAATATGTTACCTCGAAATTCAGAAAAATTATGATGTGTCATGTACCGTACTGTCAAAATTATAATAAAATTGATAGTTGCTTTCTATTATCGATACATTTGATAGTTCATTTCTATAATCCAAAATTAGCTAATACGTCGTTTCCATTTTTGATAATTTGCCCTTCAAGTTATCTTAAAAGCTAATCTATTACTGCTATAAAATAGTTTGGTCATTTGGTAGTCTTAAACAAATATAAGATATTATTCTACCGTCTTAGTTAGTATAACATCTTATGCAAATAGTACAAACAATTGAATCAATGATTTTTTTTTCTTTTTGTAAGGATAATTTATTTAACTATCAAAGTTAATAGCTAGATTAAAAGTACGTAGTTCAATTTTTTAAATTTCAAATAATTATAATTTGGGGTTACAATATGACTCGAGTCAAGTAGTGGGTTTGAAATTTGATGTACAAAGTTCAAAATATAAACTCAAACTGATTTTATAAAGAGGTTGACGAGTCAAAAGTATTCAACTCGAAAACGATTTACATAACCCATTTAGGTAAACGTAGCAAAAAAATTGATTTATTGGACCAATACATTAAAAAAAATATTATGGTTGATCGATCAACTCGTTGACACAAACATTAACTCAAATCCGACCCAAAAACAAAAGGGTTGACGGGTTTAAGTTAGTAGATTGATGGGCTGAAAATTCAACTCTATATATTTGACAAAAAATATCACACTTAAAATTCTTTAATACCGCTACATAACACGGGTAAAATGTTAGTGTATATATATATATATATATATAAACTCCAGTTTCGAACTCCAAAAATAATCTCTAGCTATCAGCTTTCAGCTCCAACTAGCTCGTTACGCCAAACACACTCTAAATATGTAAAAGCCAAACACACTCTAAATATGTAAAAGAGTATAGAATAAAGCAATATGAAACTTAAATTAAGTTCATTCTTCTTGATCGGATTGTGATTATTTTCATATGATCAAATGTTCTAATTCGATATGAACACTTATAAATACTTATGCAGAGTTATCGCTTCTGTATCCACTTAATCGTACATTTTAAGTTTTATTATACTACGTCATTTACTACGTATATAGACAAGACAATCAATATTTTGAAAATAAGCAATTGTCCTTAACTAATGCGTAGTATTACGTTACCAACGATTTACACATAACCTGACCATTTATATTAATATACTAACAATAAGTTACCTATAATAGTCAATAAAAACTTATGTGTCTATAAATGAATGACTCCGTTACTAAAAAAAATTGTGTGTAATTCCGCGTAGTCACGGGTAAATAAACTACTTTACAGAAGATTTAAAACCTTTAAAAAAATATACAACTTTTTAGACCATTCTCAATGGTAGATTGAAGAACTGAATAACTGAACTGTCACGTTAACACTTTCTCAGAAATACTGAAGAATACGTCAATGATGGACCGAAGAATTGAAATTTTAGATCTCACATTTACCAATAATACCTCATTTCTATACCTAAAACAAAAAATATATATATTTAAAAAAAAAGAAAAAATTGGGCCCGACGTCTTTCGTATTTCTCCGTACTCGGTCCGACACAACCATCAAGGACGCCCCCAAGTACGTCTTGTTGCCGATGTTGTCTTTTGAAAGACATGTAAGACGGATTGAAAGATGCTCCTCTTGGCACTAGTCTTGTGTAATGATCTATAGATGAAACAATTACATACATTTTTTACTCTTTTTCATTTTTAAAGAGTTAAGTTATACTGTAAAGATTCAATCGTATCTAGTTTTAATTTAAAGATCAATCCATGATACAAGTAAATAGATATCAATCATACTATATGTGTATAAAAAGAAAAATATACTCCGTCTAACATAATTGTCCATGTTTATGGTTTTCCAAATTAATTATTCATCACTAAAAGTAGATATGAAAGATTGATATTACCGTATTACCCTTAATGTATTACACCTATAAATTCAACTCCTTGCATGTCATAAACCAAAGTCTTACAAAATCATCACAAACAAAAATTCTCATCAATGGCTACCCCCAAAATGAGCCTTAAGCTTCTTGTTGACAAAAAAGGTCAAAGAGTCTTATTTGGTGAAGCCTCAAAAGAATTTGTGGATTTCCTTTTCCACATCTTCTTTTTACCACTTGGAACCCTCATCGAGTTTTTGGGATCGAAACAAATGGTAGGTTGTTTAGGAAAACTCAAAGATAGCATCGACACGTTCAACCAAACCTACCTCCAACCAGGAGTTAAAAAAGATGATATCTTCAACCCCAAAACAGCTTTCAATGGAAACATATTCTTATTGTCAAATGAAGCTTCTACTAATGATCAATCTGGTGCATCTAAGCCAATTTACAGGTGTTCGAAGGCTACAAACAGTTGTGGTTACTGTAACTACGGCAGTTGCCGGTCATACGCCACACTATATTCGGGTGCAAAATGTCCCAGTTGCAACGGTACCATGAATGTTACGATGACTTCCGTTAAGCCTACAGAGGGTGCAACGACGGCGGAGGTTGAAACTCCGGCGATGAAGAAAAAGAAAGGGTATGTTCAAGAAGTGATGACGTATATGGTGATGGATAATTTAGTGGTGAAACCCATGTCCACGATTTCAAGCATTACTCTTATCAGTACGTTTGGTGTTAAGGATCTTAGTCAGCTTGAAGAAAAGACTGTTTCTTTTGGGAAAGAGGAGGTATTATTATCGATTATGATTTTATTCTCTTTGATTTCATATTTAAATGTATTTTGTTTGTGTTAATTAATTAAGTGAATGGAAATGGTAAATTGTGTAGGGATTGAAGCTGCTAAACGCATCTCTGACGACAAATAAAGTGCTGACAAGTATTTATATGAATTAGTTCAATTATGTAGTTGGATATTGGGTTTTCTTTTGGTAATTGTGTTCAGTTTGCAGGTTGTATGTAGATCCCCTTTAAATGGTTAAAAAACACTACGTCTTTAGTGGTACCAAAAATCTTTTGCATAGATATGGCTAGGTTATCATCGATGTACGTATGTTACCAGATGTAATATCGGTTGGTTTATATATGTTATTATGCGTAATGTCATATCTCAAATGGTTTACGATTGAGCACCTACGGAAATTAACTGATGAACAACACGGTGTATGATTCGGTAAATTAATTAAGATGAATAATATATAAATAGGCAAATAAACAATCAAATGAATGAATAATATGTCAAATGATATTTCTACCGTTCAAATGGATAAATTCAACAAAAATAGGTTGTATAGCACAACCTGTTAATGCATACTTGTGGTGAATTTATCAAACTGAATGGTAAAAATCTTACCACCGATATAATAACATATAAATAACTAGTCTAGTCCTCAAGTGTTGATAACCGATGGCTCAGTCTCGGTAGATCCCTCACTCCTCACCGGCTTACGGAAAAAGAGCCCTAAAGGAGAGAGTTTCACCAATCGGCAAATCACACTATCCTTACCTTTCAACCAACCCCTTCGATTCCGCTTCTGCAAAATTAGTTTGTTCATCATCTGCTTTCGGAAGAAATCGAATGAATGGCAACATTAAGTGCATTCTTGTAATATAAGTTATGTTACACGTATTTCAACCTAAACTGATCTTTGCTTTAATAACATCTTCATCAAACCTTTTAGTTTGTAACCTTGTTCGTTGATCAATGTTTTGAAGGAGCATCACTGCTTTCTAAAATCGCTAAGAATAACTCGTTTTTCATGATTATGGGTTCAAATTGCCGACTCTACTTACGAATAAAACAAAATATTCATATAATGTGTACCGTAACTAATTAAGTATAATGTTTTATATAATTTGTACCATTATTTAATTTTGTACAGTTATTTCACATTATGTGTTATTTCGATAGGCAATCTTCACCACGGATCCTTTGATCCATGGACATTCATAATTCACAATATATATTAAAAAAAGCATAAAAATGTATATATATATATACTAAGAAAATAATATGACATAATTACACATGTAGCTATTAATAATATTATATGAGTACATAATTTACTCATGTATTAAAGAGTAACATAACAAAAATTAAACCAACACCAACAAAATCAGTCATATAATTAAGGGTTTTTAAGATGGTTTTTAATCTTCTTCTTAAGGATCTACTGTTAGCGGAGAGCTTTGATTGTCGGTTGAAGCTTTAAACAAAAAGGTGAAAGAAGATGGTAAATATAAATAATAAGCAATTCTATATCATATGGTGATTTAAATTCAGTTTAATATTATATATCGATTTTTTTGAGGGTTAATATTGATTGTTGAAAAAATTATATTAATTTATATATTCTGTTTTAAATAATATTCAATAATTAAATAGATTTGAAGGAGGAATTGGATCCAGAATCCAAACTTAAAATCATATTTTAGATAGTTGACAATATTGATCTATATGTAATTTACGATTGAACTTTTGAATTGTACGATTATATTGAATTCAAATCTATCTATAACATATAAATTAATTTAAATATTGTCGTATCTGTATGAACTTTGGTATCAAAATTGAAAAAAAAAAGTTATTTTTAAGAAATTTAAAGAGTTTTAGTTTTAAAATTTTAGTTAAATTAAATGGCTAAATTAATTAATTGAAATTTTTAATTACCATTTACAATCAATTTTTCAACATGAATGAACAGTAAACATACCATTAAAATTGTACCATTTTTCACCATCTAATTGAACAATGTGTCAACGTATGATTGGTTGGCTTAAATTGTTAGACTTTTTTCATTTTCCCATTCAACTTCTTTTTATATTATTATTATTAAGTATATAAATAAGAGTATATTTTAAATTATATAAAAGTATAGAATCTTATAAATTATATATAGAAAATCATGTAATAATACCATCAATTAAAATTTTCAATTCAATATAGGATTTTTTGTATATAAAATTCTATACTTTAATATAGTTTAATATATACTCTTATTTATATAGTTAATATGACTAAAAGAAGTTGAATGAAAAAATGAAAAAAGTCTAACAATTTCAAACAATCAATCATATACAATTTTAAGGGAAATTAATCGATTTTTCACAAATTCTGGACGAATATAACGATTTGCCCTACCCGGTCACAAGTCGCAAACCTGGAACTTGCGACCCACCACCTACGACTTGCGACCCCGGCCAAACAAGCCCGTGACCGAGAACGTGTAAACCGTGAACGAGTCGGAACTGGCCCTAACTGAGAACGTAATTGTGTCCGGGTCTGGAAGCAAGTCGCAAGTTTGCAATTTGTGACCGGTTTCTTGTGACTTGCAACCCGACTACGTGTCTGGGTACGTGTTTGAATACACGGTGTCGTGGCCTGATTTGCTGGTCGAATCACTTTTTGGTAAAAGGTCTTAATCCTTTATCCGTTTGGATAAGATTTTACGAGATTTCTGAAATTTTTAACATTTTTATATATACTATTACCATAAGCTAATATCATCATCAGGTTTTTCACAATACCTCCTGAAATGGTTCACATTGATCATTTTTTATATTTTCGATCTCCAAATGAAGAACTAATAACTAACTGATAAAATATAACCAGAAGTTCCTTTTTTGTTTAACATTCTGTTTCGTCACACTGGACATTTTTAGGGCGCCAAAAGAATGTACACACAAGGTTTGTTGACGTTTATTGACTGCGTGAGGGTTGATGAATTTTCAACAAAATTTTTGGATTACGCTTTGGAAGAGTTAGATTATTGGGCTCCAGAGAAGTGGTATTGCTACTTTAAAGAGCATGATAAAGACCTAGATATTGATTTAAAATTGATAACGGATGATGTGGAACAACTTACGCAGATTACCAACTATGGGAAACTACATAGAGAAATTAAGGTCTATGTTACACGCAATGATCTGACACATTTTTCGAATTCTGAAACTATGATGTCACTTGCCATTTCAAAGAATTTTACTGGCTCTTCAAGCGCTAAACGGTTGTTCAATTAGTTAGTAGCAAGTTATTGTAATTTGTGTTTGTCTTTCAATCAATTGGATAATTGACATAAAATGTATTTAACTTAGTGTGTTTATCATTTATATAATGTTAGGTTTAAAATCCGTATGTAATGAAATGTTTATTGTTCGTCAAACACAACAAAGTTAACATCAAGAAAAATTATTGAATGAAATAAACCACAATAATAAAAAAATAGATAATAGTTAGATAGTACACAATATAGGTTTTTCCATTACAATAATTTCAAGGGTGACTCAAATGTACATTTGGAAAATACAGAGTCGGCTGAGATGTTTCGGCTTCTGTCCTAATTCGTTTACCGTCAATTTAGTGGATGTTTTCTGCAAGTTAAATATTCAAGATCATATTAATAATACAATTTAATAATTTAGTTTATCTATGAAAAAATGTAGTAACTTATTGTTTTAGATCTTGATTTGGATCTTGATTTTGACCTTGACCTTAAGGTGGATTTTGATACGGTTCTTGATCGGGTTGACTAATCTGTTCTATCGTAAGGAGCCGTAAACATAGCTCGACTATGACCGTGTTCCTCGCAACGACTACATTATGTTTTGTATTTTGGTTTCTCCTCTCCTTTAGAAGGAATACGAGCACGGCCAGGTGAGCCACCATATTGCATTTTCACAAGTATTGGTGGTAAGCAAACTGCAGATTACCTGGATCGACATATTCTGAAGGATGCGCCATTGGTTCAATAGTCTCATTATAGGCCGCTCGATATGTTTCCGTGGTGAAATACCTCTCCGCAAAGCAGCTTAGGTTGTCCATTTTGATGTAACCGGTTACTACCGACACGTGGCCGCAAGGTAAACCGGATAATTGCCAATGCTTGCAAGTGCATGTTCGTCTTTCCAGGTTGACTGTTCCATTCCTTTGCCCATCCACCACCTAACAAATCATATTTGTGGATGGGTTAACCATCCAGCATAGCGATGTCCCATTTTCTTTCCGATTTTGTGCTCGGCATATGGTGTGACAGGTGTTTTAACTGCTGCCGCAGTGTTCCGATGTTTGAAATACCACTATTGTACCGAAGACCGAAAAAACTCAAATAGCAATGCGACTGGGAGTTTCCTTGCATGCTTGGTCAGGGCGTTTATGGACTCCGCACCGTTACTCGTGAGCATATCGTCTACGTGTAGCATGATGCCTTAACCATCTTTCTTTCCCGACGTATGTAAGAACCTTAGATGAAGATGATAAACGTCTAAAAATGACATCAAAATGGTGATCGAAATCGGACTTACGGTACTCCTTACACATTTTAAAGATTTGGTTATCAAGTTCATCAACAAATGACAACAACATAAGGCATGATATGCCTCTGGAAACACAGCTGAAATACCGGCTGCAATTGCAAGAGCCCTATCAAAAATGAAAGTCAGGTTGTCAATACCACCAGCTGATTTAAGGGCGTCACGTAAGTTTTCAAAGAACCACGACCAAATATCGATCGTCTCTCCTACCACAATTCCATAAGCAAGTGGCAAGATGTCATTATTGTTGTCCATCGCCACATCAGTTAAGTTAGTTCTCAAGTAATCACCTTCAAATGGGCCACATATATGATTAACAAATATATGTATCTGCAAAGACATAGAAATATATATATAAATTATATAAGAATACGTATGTGAACATCTATGAAAACCAATTATAACTACTTACAACTGCACCAACGGACATGTAAGACATTACAAATTTATCCTCCTTGTCTGTAAGCAGATTCGTAGTGCTCCCCGGATTATGCAGCTTCAGGTTGTGGAGGTATTTGGGAAGCATTCTAAATGATTCTTCTGGACTACCACTCAACAACTCTATAGCATAACACTTTGCTCTCTAGGCTTGGTTATTTGAAAGGCTGATTTTAAAGCGTTTTGTCATATCAAGCTTGATTTCATCGCATCTTTTAAGATGTTACCAAGCACTTTCTTGTTTGCATGCTAGTTATTCGGCAGGATTTTAGTACGAGAACATGTGTAAACGTCATGTAACTTCCTAAATTGAAAGTTGTTACTATCTTTGATATACACTTCACTTATCTTCCACTCATAATCGGGCAAGATACATTTTGCTGTGTACTTTTTCCTGACTGATTTCTACCTCTTAATCTGAAAACTTTTCGAGACACTTAGTATGCAATTGAAGAAGAAATTCCTTTTTATTTTCAAATGTTTGGCCATCTCGAACCCGGTAAGAGGCTTCATACATGGAAACGGTCATTTTTTAATTTCTTCATCATCCTCCTCCTCATCATCATCAGTAACAATGTGGTTACAAAACGGATGGTCATGATCTTTAGTTGGATTGATATTTTCTTCATCATAATGATCATAATCATGAGGATGATCAACAGAAAACACAACATGATATTCTGAATTAATGTGGTCATAGTGAACATCATCCTTATGATATTGGGACTATTTAGGATCATCTTCGGTCTGTTGAACTACCTTCAATGATGTGTCTTGGGTGTTTTGTGGCACATGATAATGAAATTGATATTGTGGTTGATAAGGAAACGAAAATTGTTTAAATGATTGATATTGAGGTGGTTGGCTATAATCATTAGTTTGTAGTTGTTGAAATTGATGTTGAAAACCACTAGTACTACTGCTAAGTTGATTGCTACTCATATGATAACGCGTAAAAAGTCACGTTTTTACCCACGTTATATGTTCCATTACGATTAAATAATTGACATTTTAGCTCAAATATTACATTAATTGGTGTTATTATGTTAATTAGGAAATTACGAAGACGATGCAAAAAGAACCAACGAAAACGGAGTTATAACGAAGAAGATTTTAGAGCCAAAACAAAGTAACGATTTATGACCTCGATCGCAAAGGCCAAACGACATGTACACTCGGCCAAGACTAAACGAAGATATTATCTTATATCCTTGAACTTCATTCGATTACGAAGACGATGCCGCGAAAATCAACTAAAACGGACGAGTAACGAAGAAGTTATAGCGAAAACAAGTTACGATCCCGCGCACGAAAGCTTGACACCGCAAATACGGCCTAGCCGTGACCATATACGGCTAGACCAGACCGTATACGGCCAGGACTGACCGTATACGGCCAGGACTGACCGTATACGGCCATCCATGACCGTATACGGCCATCCATGACCGTATACGGCCACGTCTTGACCGTATACGGTTGTTTAGACCGTATACGGCCTAATTCTTGACCATATACGGCCAGGATTGACCGTATACGGTCGGTTTTTTGATTGTATTTTCTTAAAAATGCTTCCTTTTTCCGGGCACGTAGATACGGTCAAGTTTTGGCAAAAAAAAATACGGTCAACAAGTCAAAAATACGGTCAACAGGCTTCATCCATAAATACAAGCTTCCACAACACTTCAAAAAACCAATTCATTCCAATTCACACACACACTTCACTAGTTACTTTCTCACTCTTGTTTCTCTCTCTAGTTTAATTATTAATCATCATGTGATTAATAATTAGCTACAGAGTAATTATGATTAAATTAGTATTGTTAGATTAGTCGAAGAAAGCTTGTATTCAAGGATATTCGGTGTACGCTCTGATTTCTAGAATGCAAAGTATTCGTCAATAATTTTCTGCTCAAATTTCCGGGAAATATCTTTTCTATTATATACTTGCATTATATTTATTATTTTGCATGATTGTCTTGTATGAGATATAGTTATTGCCATGTCTTGCGAGTAGTTTATTATTGTGATCGTTGGAGCGTAAAATAATTAGAAGTAGGAATGACAATCATTTAAGCAGGAATTATTTAACTTTGTTTTACTTTAAACTTTATAACCACTAAACCTAATTTATGGAGTACCCTCTCCAGTTATCCACATGGCTATAACCTATGTTTAACCAAGAAGCTACGGGAATGACAATCATTTAAGCAGGAATTGATCAAGTCTAATTGTGGTAAGTAGTTATCTGTGCTAGATCTGTGTCAGGATTAAGAAGCTACGGGAGCACCGTGTAATACATAGTAAATAACTATGAAATCAATGTGTATCGCTTAGTGGATTCTCCGCCTAGGGCATGATCGCTGTATGAATCAATGTGAATACCAACGTATAGTAAGTACACATTGTGCAATACTGAAATACATGGTTTGCATATGAAGCAATGCCAAACATTGTGAATAATCCAGGGATGTATAACTATTTGAAGAGGAGAGGTTTATATTAAATATGAACGTTAATTGAGCACATCACATAGGAAGAGATTCTAGATAAGAAAGTTAAAGTCCAAGTGACTTAGGATACTTAAAACCCTAGATTCCACCGAGTCAAATAGTTTAGATAAATAAAGTTAATAATTAGTTACACATCTAAAAGAACGATAGATTTACATTGGTGTTAAGAACGGCCGGTATAAACTAGTAGGCTATCTTGTTCATGCACCCAGGTTTAACCAAGAAGGGTCTCTTGTTCTATATAAAGGGCAAGTGTTGAGAGTTGGGTAGACCTCTTCGGTCAGCATCACGATAACCTAGTTCCTTGTGACATACCAACTTAGGATTTAAACTAATCTAGTAGGGTTCTAGCGTTTACACCAATGTCAGTTAATCCTGTAATTTACCACTAGCACGTACTTCTTAGGCTTATATGATGACTTATGTATTATTTAAAACATTGATCCCTGTTGTTATTTGATGACTTATGAATTTATTTACGTTTTAGATTTTTGTATTTGCAACTTGCGGCTTAGAACTTTTAACTTACGACATGCGACTTGCCTTATCCATTATGGATAAGATTTTGGCTAAGATTTTCTGACATTTCATGGATTTTGCAGATTTTATATGATAAGATCTTTTATCTTAAAAGGATATATTGGATAATTTTTTTTGAGATTTTTAGTATTTTCCAGGTAAGATTTTCTGGATAGAAATATACCTTTAAAATGACCTCATTTCACCGGTCTTTATTCACAACCAATCCTAAAACACTCTCCATTAGTATTCGAATTCGTGCAAAATTCTAGAAAAAATTTAACGTACGAGTTTTGATTGTTGTAGTTTTATTCACTTTGATTATGGATAAGTCTAAGGTTTTTATCTGTTTTGGCGTCGTTTTGAATATATTAACAACATACCAATGTATTTACCAATAGAATGCAGTAGGGTGCCTTTAAAACTTCACGTTGCACCAGAAAAGCCCATGACATACAAAGTTTTGTTGAAAAATGCTTTTAAAAAATTAAGTTTACCACTTGATGCACCCGTTTGTTTGAAATATAAGATAGATCAGTATATTATTGATATAACTAATGATGTTGATGATTTTGGGGATTTTGTGCCATGCAATTAACAATGCTCCGATAGAAATTTACACTGTTGATATTGTAAGAAATGTTTCGGGTATGGTGATGGCCCACAGTTAGGGCGTTTATTTCTAGACTGTAGGACGATCAGTGTGTTTTATATTTTATATTTAGCTAGGGCTTAAATTATATGTACTACCTACTTGTTATTAAAACTAGTAAGCAGTAAGTATAACCTAAGTTCGTTCTTAAAATCGCAACGAATTGAAATGAAGAGATAGCTTTAGATTAATAATTCTTCCGGATAGATAAAAAGGTGGATAGTTTTGATATTTGGATTTTTTCTAAATTTAAATAAACAATAAAATATAAACAGAAAGTAAATTTCGGATAAAGTAGATAAAGGTAGAATGTGATTGTCGGAACTTCAACAATTAGGGTTTTCGGGATGATAAATATTATAGAGTTAAACAAGGACACTCTGGTGTCGGAGACTGTCATTCAAAATGTTCCCTAAAGAAAGTCTCCATGATCCTCTTCCTATTCTCCCACGTGAACAACCTAGTATCCCCACTCACCCTCCACTCTTGCTGATTGACATGCATCTCCATATTTCTGCAATACCCAATGGCGTCCAAAAATCTAACTATGTTATCACCCAACTCCTCGACGATAAGATTACGCTCATCATCACTGCAATGGTCTTCCAGGCTATCGTATCCGATGACATCCCAAACCTCGAAGATCTAGCACAATTAGTATCCAGTGACTTCTCTTTCGAAGGTTGACCGGGAACAGTACCTGCGTATACATAATTTATTAAGTACACATGTAAATGTTAGTTAAACGTAAATGTAAATGTAAAAATGTAAATGTTACTAACTTTGTCACAATCCCACCATGCAGGATATAGTACACGAGTGCCGTCTGCGAATCCCTTCAAGAACTTATAGTTCACTCCCAATTCATCTTTGTATCCATCACCCGGCTAGGCACCCCGAATCTTCCCTTTCTTCTTCTTCATATCCTCCTTGTAGTTTTCAAAACCTTTTATGTGCCTAATAAAACCTAGAGGCATAATCGTCCATCTAAATCGCTTTTTAAGTTGCGTGTCACGCGAGTTAGTCTGATATCTCCACCACATCAGTAGCCTTGCTCAGCCGTCAATATGCTGAAAATAATAAATAAGAAAACAATATAGTTATAACATTATATAAATATAACATTAGCAATTATAAATGAATTTTCCAAACTTATATTATTATTTAAGTATCCGTCGTCGACATCTTCATACAACCGTCCCCAAAAGTCTTTATCAATACACATATAAGTCCTACCTGGTCGAACAAATATAGAACGCACAGTGTCGCTAGAGTTATATAACTCACGAAGATTGGATGGTCCGTCAATCGGCCCCAGTGACGTAGCGGGTGTAGTCGTGAGAAAACCAGTCTGGTTCACACAAATCGAAACCATGTCCACTATCGTGTCCTTGTCAATCTCATCCTCATCATCATCATCCGACTTCTTTCTTGCCTGACGCTTTAATTCCTTAACCACCTTCTTAACAGGCACAACCCGATTAACCGACACTTCATCCACCCGATCAACAACTGTATCATCCTCCACCTCATCAACAAATGGAACATCATCCACCCGATCAACAACTGTCTCATCCTCCACCTCATCAACAAATGGAACATCATCCACCCGATCTGTCACACCCCCAAAACGGTAAGTTCTCGGTTAGAGAGTGATCAGTGGAATCATTTGTGTACAAGCGGGGGTCGTGACGTCATAGGATCATTACAATACAGAGCATATGATTATCGCAGAACAAAGTGATTAACATGCCATAAATATAGTTGTTACAAAAGTTACGACTTTACAAGTCGTAGTAGTAGTGTTGTTGAAATACATCAGTTTAAGTGAATACAATATTTAAAACCAGGATTTCGTAAATATGATCAAAAGTTATAATTTTACAGGGGAAATTCCATAAGTTCCAAAAGTATCATCCTAATTCGTCTCGGAAGGTCGTTGTTCCAAGATGAATACAAGTCTTACGTGAGTACTAATTTCCTGAAAAACATTGTTGAAATCGTCAACAACAATGTTGAGTAAATTCACAGGTTTATTATCGTTGTTAAACCATGTTGTTTGTAAACTGTTGACGTACAAGTCAGAAAGTGATTAAACTAATGATCAAATATAGTTTTTGTTTTCGTTGAAATACAAGTCAAATAAGTTTCATATTCGTTGAAATTTATCCAAAAGTTTAGTTGGAAACGCATTTCCAAAATATGTTTCGTTTAGAAAACCTTAAAAGTATTCTAATAATATTATTTGTTAGAAAAACCCGCTGGTGATCCAAAGTAAGGTTTCGTTTTCATGATGTAAACACATCAACTCGTATACGTTTGGATATCATTCCAGTGTATAAATCGTAGGAACGCATTCCTATATAGTTGTTTGTAGGAAAATCATCCCTATAAAGTTTGTAGGAAGAACACTCCTATATAGTTGTTTGTAAGAAGACATAGACGGTGATCCCCCGAAAGGTGAGCTAAACCTTACGAGTTAAAGTAACGCAACCCAACCCCATAACTAAGCCACGACACAATTTGTTGTTTGCCTAATCGGACATGTAAATATACACTCTGCTCTTAGTTGAAGGGACGTCACCCCGATAGTACTATCCGTATATTCAGAGACTAGAGTCACCTAGCTAATGGTTATAGTCTGTAGCTATAAGGTCTTCTATGCACTACATTGTAAGTCATGGTTCGTACTAGGATTCATTGTCATGTTCCCCAAAATAGTATGAAAAATCATTTCATAAACAAATAATGTTGTGTAATCGTATGAAAACATTCATAAGAAACAAAGTTTTCGCATCTAGTATCAAAACATTTGCTATGTTTTCCACCCCTAATTTAAAAGCAGTTAAATCAGTAAAAGTAGGGCTGTGAACTCACCTCGTGAGCTTAAGTATGAGAGCTAGGAAGTGGTTGCCCAAATAAAGTCTCCTGATGCCCTAAACGCAAGAGATAGTTTATATAAATAGTTGGCTAATTGCCAAACTATGTTAGTTGTTCACTCGTTTCGAAAGATCGTTGTGCTTTAAAATGTGTACGATACATTGGTGATGTTTTGTTTTAAGTCAAACTGTGTGTTGCGACATTGGATTAGTGTCGCAGGTCGGAAGTGCGACACTAGGGTTGTGTCGTTGTGTTGTGTCGCAAGTTGTAACTTTTTATAACAGGTTGCGACACTAAGGTTAATACTGCTAGTAGTGAGGGTTGCGACACTAGAGCTAGTGTCGCAGGTAGCAAATCTTAGGTATGTTGCGACACTAGGTTTGGTGTCGCTGATCTGATCAGATGGGGTTACGTTTTTGTTGACTTGGTCAAACGTTCTCGGTTTGACCCGAAATTTTCACACATAAAATCTTAACATATTTGAACTCGTAAAGAGTAATTTTCACATTTTATCTCAAACTCGAAATGTCTCGTTTTTATTTGCGGGAACGCGAAATCAGTCCCGACAGTTTTATACCTCAAAATACGCCATGTTCCGAGCTCGTTTTAACTAGATAAAACTTTGAGAAAAATTCCGAGAAAATTACCCAACGTTCCCCCATGTCTTAGCTTTCCGATACATATTTTTACATATTTTTAGGCCAAAGATAAGTGGGTCAAATAATTACAAATGTACACCTATGTCCAACAGCTAAAATTCTCGACATAGGTCCAAAGATGAATTTATATCTCAAGTTTTACTTATCCACATAAAACGAAATCATACTATTTTGAAAGCTAACTAAATTTGTAGTCTTTAGGAAAAGACCTCAAGTTGTTTGGAGTTTTGTAGCTCGAGTTACGGGCTCGAGAAGTTGTGTCAAGAATCTGCAATCCGAGACAGAACATCGATGTTTTAAAGATGTTTTGATTGAAGTATTTTGATTCAATCATACTATTTTGATTGAAGTATTATTTTTAAATACTTTATTTTATGTTTTAAAGATGTTTCGTCGGATTCTCGTTTGGTTGTCGGGTTCGATTCGCGCGTTATCTTTGCGTTCGGTACGTTTTATAAAAAGTATAATCGTTTTCGTTTAATCGTCATGCTTTATCTTTATAGCATAATATTTTCAAGTAAATAACTACTATTAAAATAGTTTTACATTATTTATAAAATTTGTATCACCAACGATCGTATAGCTGTCGGGCTACACTCGATTGTTTTCGCGTAATTTTGCAAAATTGCAAAATTCTAATACTTCGCGTATTAATTAGTGGGCTTCGCTACACTTATCTCATAAAAATAGTTTTGTTTTCATTACGTAGGGAATTAGCCTAAAACATGCATGAATAAAATGTATGATTCCGTACCGTAAATGGAGGGTTGTCACACGATCAACAACCGTTTCATCCTCCACCCGATCAACAACTGGCTCATCATCCACACGATCAACAACCAGCTCATCATCCACCCCATCAACACACGGCACATCATCCACCCAATCAACAACTGTCTCATCCTCCACACGATCAACAACTAGCTCATCCTCCACCTGATCAACAGCTCATCATCCACTCGATCAATAATTCAATCAACCACCGGCTCAACCACCGAACCAAACGTCTCACGATCGGCTCCCAAATCAACCGGTGGTTCCTCATGCACCTCCAAAGTTTTTTTCACAAGTCGTTTAAATTGTGTCGGTGTAAGATACATCGAGAGTATAGCCGGGCCACGTCGCCGATCTCGCATACTACGACACAACACAAGTGGACCCGAGATCTTCCCCGCAGTGCTAGGTAAAGTGTCAGATGCATAACTCTCATCCTCATCACCATGAAACTGAAAATACATAAAATAGAGTGTTAAAAATACTAAACAACTTAAAATATAATAAAATTAAAACTTATTAACAACCCATACCTGATGTGTCTCAACTATCTCCAATAACCTACGTATAATGACATCATGCGCGTCTGACTGCTGAACTAAGGAGGAAGTGGTCGCATCCTGCACGTCCACCCGGTCTCATAAGGAGCACTCTTTCCTCTCTTATGCCGGCTGAGAGGTCTGACGACGATCTAAACTCAGGGTATGATGATTCGGCCAATCGTCAAGAGACTGTGAAAACGTGTCATAATCATCTGATGAGGTGGGAGCAGATGGCTCAGCATCAACCTTTTGACTCTTCATGCCTTCTTCGTAGGCCTCTCGACATCATCCACATCTAGCTGCTCGTCAAGATATCGGCAACAATCAATCCACCACGTACACGACTTCTCGAACCTATTCGACTTCAATGTCATCTTCGGAAGATGGTCTTTTATAGTATTCTGCTTCATATTGACAAAACAACTACTTACTGGTTTCATAAAAATAAAATGGAAAAAAATATTATTAAAAGAAAATTGAAAATGTCCTTTCTGAAAACTGACAAACAAGCTAATATTTCAGCTTACCAAGTCATTAAATATTCAGCAATATTCGTCAATTATCAACATAACTTTATGAATCAACTCTATAATCTAATTATCAACTATGAACAACATATCAAAATAAATACCGTACTAGATCAAAGTAAATCACTTATCAGAACCTTCAAATATTTTTTAAATTCTTTAAATTTGACAATCTTCTTTTTGCGCTCCCAGTTGACCCTACGAGGAACTTGATTTCGTGGTGGCGTTGTAGCAACTTTCTCCAACTGACGGTAAAGAGACTCCCAAATTCAAGTCTTGTAAACAATAAGCAAATAATAAATTAGCATATTAGTATATTATATATTATATATACAAAACTACTTAATAATTCGAACAATAATAATTAAGACGATGCTACCTTACACGCCCAACCAGAACCAAATGTGTACTTCATCCCGTCCTGAGTCAACCGAGTCCCCAACCCCTTATCCAGCTACTCATAAGTTCTAGCCCAAATAAATATTCCCCCAAGGGACCGGTCACATTGATGCGTGTTAAGTAGTGATTAAAAATAACAAGTTTTAATTGAATAGAAATACTAAAGTTAACTTAAACACAACCAGACAATAATACATGTTCGTATTATAGTATAGCTTAGGTAAGACCGAGTCGAACCACACGGAATCGGTGTAAATTTAAATAATTAATTAAACCTTTATATTACAAATTACAAATAAATAAGGGATGCATTTTAGTTCCATACGAACGATTTTTAATTAAAAACAATTTAAACTTTAAAACAATTAAAAAGATAAAAAGTAACTAAAGATAATCAGATAGAAAAGCATGTATTTACTTAGATTTGTGATTCCTCGATTCAGGTTTTCGATATGTTTATTGAACTGTTGATTATCATTATGGTGATTTTAACAAATATAGATAGTCACCTGTTAAGGTTAACTATTCTTAATAAACCTCAGCTTAATACTAGATTCTCTTGAATACACTAGAATTTCTTCTATGTGTTATTAACCTAAACTTTATTCAATTAATACTATCAACATATCATTAATATTTATTTAGCAACCTCGTGTTAACGCAAGTTTATAATTATTGGTTAAATAATTATCACATTAATTAGGTTTTATTAATTGCTATTATCTTAACCTATTACCGGTTACAGTCTCAAGCAACAATTAACTAATAAATTACTTAATTGCAGATAATCAATCAACTCATACAAACCCTAGTTATAGCATAAGTCTTTTGACCACGTTAAGTAACAATGAATCAACACACAATTAATATGGATCTTTCAAATAAACTCAATAATCATTCATAACTCAAATCAACATAAACATATCATAAAACCTTCATCTAATAATTATTCATCTAAGCAAATACAATTAAAGAATTAGCTCATGTTCAAAGTAATCAAAACCAGATCTAAACACATGTAATTACATATTGTAAATAGAAAAGAATAAGAATCAAACCCAAGAAACCGAACTAAATCTTCATTAGGGTTGAAAATCTTCAAACCCTAGCTTCCTAGCCTCCAAATAGCCTCTTCAGTCGACTTCTAAACCATAGAAATGAATTAAGGTTTACTTGATAGGTATATAAAATTGTATGGTTTATTGGTTGATTATGGCTTCTATTTATAGATTTCAGATCGCGCATCCAACCGCCGGTTGAATATTTCAGCCGCCTTCCTTATTTATGTTCAACCGCCAGTTGAATAATTCAACCGCCGGCTGGATTGTAATTCCAGAATATTCCGCATTCGGGCTTGGGCTTCTTCTTGGGCTTTAATCTTCACAAATCCGAATTTAATCCTCTTTCTTGGCCCAATAACTTAATCTTTTGGGTTTATTCTTCTCTTTAAGTCCAGTCTTCTTGGTTTTTGATCTTCTCTTCATTTTCTTCAGTTTTGAGCCCATTTTCGCTTCTTTTCTTTATTTCTTTAATTTAAACACCTTTTTGCAAATATAAACGAAATCAGTAATATATATAAATAAATTGCAATAAAAAGGCTTAAAAATAAGGGAAATTATTATATAAATATGACATTATTTGATGTTATCACACATACATCAATATCCTCAACCATATGCATATAATCATCCTCAATAACATGCGTAGGCTGCTTTCCCATAAAGCCTTGAAATATCAACATTAGCATACTGTGACAACCATCAAAAATATTAGGTTAATACCTAATTTAATTTCACCTAAATCTGGACCTGATCTTCTTAAGTTAACGGTTAGTACTGTTAGATAAAAGTTACTACTGTTAGTTATAGTTAGTACTGTTGGTTAAAAGTTTATACTGTTGATTTCAGTTAATACTGTTACGTTCTATCGCAAAGTTTCTACTGGTAGATAAAGTAAATATTGCCTTCACAAAATTAATACTATTAAGTCGAGGTTAGTACTGTTAAACGAAAGTTAATACTGTTAGTGGGAGTTAATACGGTTAGCACAAGTTAATACTTGTTGCCGCCCTTTCCACTGCTAGTTCAAATTACTACTGTTGGCATTATTTCTATTGCTAGCACACTTTCTACTGTTAATACTGCTAGCACACTTTCTACTGTTAATACTGCTAGCACACTTTCTATTGTTAATACTGCTAGCACACTTTCTATTGTTAACACTGCTAGTACAATTGTCACAGTTTCTACTGCTAGTTACCATTGTTAACACGGCTAGTACAATTGTCACCGTTTCTACTGCTTTCATGGGTTACCACTGTTTACATTGCTACTGCTAGTTCAGTTTCTACTGGTAGTCGAGTTACTACTGCTTTCATTGGTTACCACTGTTTACATTGCTACTGCTAGTTCAGTTTCTACTGGTAGTCGAGTTACTACTTCTTTCATTGGTTACCACTGTTTACATTGCTACTGCTAGTTTAGTTTCTACTGGTAGTCGAGTTACTACTGCTTTCATTGGTTACCACTGTTTACATTTCTACTGCTAGTTCAGTTACCGCTGCTAGTTTCCACTGCTAAGGTAAATTACTTGGTGTCAAGGTGTTAATCTACTGTCAGTGATATGCTTAAACGATTTTAAAACCAACCAGGTGTTACCCACGCACCCAGCAATTCATCCTGCCCGATTTAAAAGTTTTCTAAGTAGTTTAATATGAAAAGTAACCGTGCATATTCTGTAAAAAGGAACATCAATATTTGAAATAAAGATACCTGTGCACGCAAAAAGGGTTATGATTACCTCTTTCCTCTCAAAAACGGCCAGCAAACCTATTTCCCATAAAAAACCAAATCAATTAACTTACACTCCCCATAAATCACCTCCACCCTGACCCAATCAAATTTTATGATATTAATCATATACACTCTACACCATATTCTCTTTGTTTCAAATAGCAGAAATATACACACACATACTCAAAACACTCTCACCTATTCTCTCTCAAACTCTCTCAACACTTATACCCGATTTTTAACTTAAACACCCAACTTATTCATCACCTTTCATCAAATAATCGACCACTCCAGAAAACTTACTCGATCTCAACTCTCTGTGGATAGAACCTCATCACTCAACACACACATTCCTGGTCGAAGAGGTAATTATGAAGTGCAAGATGTTTACATTTTATCCTGCACAAACCCATTTATTTCTATTTCTGATTATTTTACATCTGTCTTCATAATGTGCGTGCACTAGGGTTTTGTATCTGTAATTTCATGATGCTTTCTGTATAAAAACACTCCTAAAAACTATTCAAATCATTTACACTCGGAATTATAACAAATTATGTACTTTTGGTGAAGTGAGAGAGTTGGATAACTTTCTGTCCAGATTTTAAGTCGACTTTGGAAGGCTACATCTCCATGATTAGTCCACCAAAAGTGATGATTTTCTTCTAAAAATCTTACATTTATGTGTTACCTTTCAAACCCAACTGATTTCATGCAAAATTATTAAGATTTGGATCTTCAAACACTGGTTGAATGACAAAGAGGTGAGACTGTCGTGCAGTGGCAGATTTCTTCATCTAACTTTGGACAACCATATCTCCATCTATTCTTCATGAAAAGTCTTGATTTTTAATATGGGAGTAGTTTGACATGATAACTGTAATGTGTAAAAATTTCATGGTCATATTCGACTCTCAAACAGTTGATGATCACGGCTTGGTTCATCAGATTTTTAGAAACTGATGTGATTTTATGTGAAAACTGTTGCATGGGTTGATACCTTTAAAAATCACACAAAAATTTAATCATGCACCAAATGACCTAGTATTTTGAGGTGCATCAAGGGGATGCCCATAAACATTTTAGTCTAGATAAAAGTATCACGAAATGAACACCAAAATCTGGGCAGATTCATTGTCTAAAATAGTGGGTGACCAACTTGTTTAAACTCATATATATTAAAGCATATCACTAGACATTAATGGACACTTTTATGTGGATTAGGTCTCGGTTAGAGATTCATTCCAGATTGTAACTTGCTCACAGATTATACTCGTTAATTCAACTCACAAGGTGAGTTCACTGTCCCCGTTTTTACTATTTTCTGTTTTGGGGCTGAAAAACATGATTATACATTTTACTAACTTGGTTTTACCCTTTATGAACTTGTAAAACTGTTACAATGCTATTTTATGGGAATTGGGGTATGTCATATTGTTATGCTTGAGTATTATTGCAAAGTCCCTGGGAACTCACACTACTAATTAACTCGTGGCTACGAGCCGTGGATATTATGGGTAGCATGCTATTTAGGGTAGACCAATCCTCACTCACACTTCAACGTGGGTGCATAATATCACCATTACCCATGTTAGTTGAAGAACATGGCGCATTAGGGGCAAACCTCGGTCGGATAACCGGATTAGTAGTGGCATCAAGGCATGAACATGTACTCATTTATACCACCAACCTTTTCGCATCAACTTTTATTCACGTCCCCGATTGGACAATACTCTCGTCCCCGATTGGACAATTTACTTGGTTATTGGTTATAAACTGTAAGCTCACCAACTATGGCCATAGTTGACTCTTTTGTTTTGTCATACTTTTCAAGAGATCTCGGTAAGTTGGATCATATTGGGGGCATGTGCATGGAAGCATTTTTATAAATTCATGAATCCTTTGGTTGATGTTGAAACTTTGATTTAAACCGTGTTGAACTCGTTTTCAAATCTTCTTTATATAATCAATATTGGATTTATGTGATGTTTTTATGGTATTCATCCTATATCGTTTGTGTTGTGTACCCCTTGTCTGTTACACCTCGTGTTTCCGCTTTAGCGGGGTGTGACACATACACACTTGCACACAATCCTCATCGCTCATTTTTCTCGGCCCACTAAACAAGCCTTTATCTTCAAGCAAAGCTATAATGTTTGACATAAGTACTTTGCCATAACCGGGAAATACCTGCTCTTTAAATGCAGGGGTCATCTCACGAACCGTCGAGGGAATATGATTCACCATCTTATTGTTGGGACTGAACCGTAATCCTGTCATCAGGCAAAACTCCCTCCTACTGAATCTTATAAAATGGTCCAAGGTGATCCTAAGCCACAACACATCTGCCTCCAAGCAAGGGTAGTTCAGCCTTGGATGCTCACGTCGTCTAAACTGCAATATATGATGTACAAAACCCGGGTCATTATCTGTTACCCTCACATCCAACCAATGGCCAAAGCAATGGTCTCTAAATATATTTTTCTGATTACGTGTCAACGCCACCTTAATATGCTTAATAACACTGAGCTGACTCTTCAATGTCAACTTGGTAGTAAAGAGGTCCTGAAAAATCATCAATCAAACAAAGTTAGTAAAAAACGGTCAGACATAGTCAAACATTGTGAGAAATAGATGAAAACAATCAAACATTGTGAATGACGGGTCAAACATATATCCACATGGTCAACTCAAGTCAAAATACTCATAAATGTCAATACCAATCCACAAAAGTCAATACAACTCAAAACAATTCAATAAAAATCACACAAAACATAAACACGTCTAATTGAGTCAAATTATATCAACATAGATACATATCATCCACAAAAGTCATAATACCACATACATAGTTAAATATATGCAAACCTAATCAACTAAAGTCAAAACAGGTCTCGGTCACCTTGAGTTGCGACTAGTGACCAAGACCAAGTCGTAAATACCGAGTCGCAAATGCAAAAACAATTATATCTCGAGTGTTTTTCAACAACAACATCAACAACAAATCATAAGCAATTATATTCATGTATTATGGCAAAAGCTAACAATCTAAGTCCAAAAAATCACAAAAAACCCCATGCACACCAAGTGTTCGATTAAATGCTTCTAAGAAATTTCAAATTTAAACGTCAAATCTAAACACAAAACACAACAATACATCATAAAACAATCATATTCATGTATTATAACATAAACAAACAATCTAAGTGCACAAGATAAAGAAAAAACGCATGCACATCAAGTGTTCGATGAAATGTTTCAAACAAATTTCGAAATTAAACGTCCAATTCAAACGAAAAACACAATTATAATTGAGTATCGGCCATAGTAAAGCTTGAATTTCGTAAAAAAAATCGTTCGCGACTCAAAGTGTGCGACTCGTACTTTGTGTTCGCCTATTTTTCCATTTTGCGACTATCAGACTCGAACACGGGGTTTGGGTGGTTCGCGGTGGTCAGTGGGAGAGGGAGGCGGCGGTGGTTATGGTAGTGGTCAGAGGGAGAAGGCGACAGGTAGTGGGTGGTCTAGGCGACGGGTGGAGGTGGCGGTGTGGTTCGCGGTGGTCAGGGAAGAGGGAGGCGGCGGTGGTTATGGTGGTGGTCGGACGGAGAAGGCGACGGGTGGTGGGGGTGGTCTGAGGCGACGGGTGGAGGTGGTTGTGTGATTAGTGTGAAACGAAGAAGACCCATTTTTTTTCGGCGGGCGCAAGTGGCAATTTTCGGGTCGCAAATCGCTTGTCTAGTCGATGGTCCGGGTCACAATTGGCTATATACGGGTCGCAAGTCGCATGTCGGATGAAAAGCATGTCTCGTTCTCGTGCACGTGTCCGATCGCAAGTCACAAACCTTAAGTCGCAAGTTACAACCTTGTGACTTGTGACCGGATTGGACAAATCGTCATGTTATTATTCCGGGGCAAGGGCAAATCGATTAATTTCATATGTTCACGGTTCGTTCACGGTTCGTTCATAGGAAAATCGATTGTACAGGGTAATATTGTTGATTCAAATTCAAGGATGCAATAATAACCCATCTTTAGTTGTATCAGTAAATTTTTACACGTATCCTTCCTTGATACCAAAAGATATGAATTAAAAAGCACACGTGGTGAGATGAAAACTAGCCAGTGACACGTGTTTTTATCTCTGTTTTAATTGAAGTCCAGTCTTGTAGCTAGTCATCGTGATCACCCCACCGCTGAGATCGAGTAACATCTAAGAAAATGGGACAAGGAAAGGAAGTGATAACGAAAAGCCCACCGAATGTTGAGATTCAGGTACGTACGTATACTAGTATACATGCATATGTTAAAAGTTAAAACAAACATGTATTTCAATCTGTTTTAAGTAGTTGATGGAACAATTAAGTTAATTGTGCATGCAGGAAAGAGGGGAGATATATTTCTTTTACAGACCTAAAGTAGACAAAGAAGAAGCACACAGTTCCGATGATGTTCAGCGTATGTACATCGTTTTAAGACCCGAATCCGGTGAGAGACCCGTTGAAGTCAAGCAGAAGGAGGATGACAAGGAGAATGTCGAATACCCACCTGCTGAAAGTACTCAAGGTGGCCATGGTGCCCAGGTGAGTAATTACTAGCGAATTATTTGAGTTAATTTATTATGTAATTAATTAATTTAATATGTGTTCACTTGAGTGGTTAATTAATTAGGAGGTAAACATTGAGAAGCAACCGCTGCTGAGGTTCATTGTTATGGGTCGGAAAAGTCTACCGGATCCTTCTAAGAAGAGTAGACCCTTTTGGGGTTTTGTTGAGTTGGTCACCACCAACATTCAAGATGTCAAGGATGCTTTGAAAGGAGGTACATATGTTAATGGTGCAGTTATGAGTTTTTTTTAGTTGATTAGTAAGAAATTATATATTTTCACAATATATGTAAGTGTGCGATGAACTAATTATATTCGATTTATAGGTGTGCAAAAAAAATTCAAGTTTGTAAAAATTCAGATAAAAAAAACAGAAACAACCATATGTCCGACCTCTTGCATTGCATTACCATAGTAAAAATCTCTACATATGTGTCGATTTCACTCAGGCTTGTAAATCCTCGTAAGTGTATTCGCATACCGTTGAAAAATGTTAATGACCAGCAATACTACCATGTCAAGGATAATTAAAAATATTAAAGACAATGTTTAGACCAACATTTAGGTGTATATTGTATTGTTGTGTATTACAGTAATAGTTAGAGGACACTAGCAGGTGTGCAAGATTTTTTCAAGTTTAGATGGTAAATTGTTAGGAGTCGCAAGTGTATTGATAGTAAAAAAAAACTCTACACTTAAAAACAAGTAGGAAATAATAATTTGGATACTGTTACACAAACTTAGAAACGTCACAGTTTAACAAATCTGCCCAGTTTTACTGAATATTTACGTGAGGCTATGCTCTTGTGGAGTTGTGGTATTAGATTATATTTTGTACCGACATATGTATGTTGTTATTATGTGTATAGAGGAATATGATACAAAGACGAGGGGACACAGACACCAGCCTCCAGCAAGACCATTAGGGGAAGGTGTCTACCGCATACTAAGGCACCATACCGGTGACGACAATAAAAAGAAGATGCACACCCATCTGATTTACAAGCTAGAATTCCCAGCGGAACCAGAAGCAGAAAACCAACCACAAGAGGCATTAAACGTTGAAAAGGAAGCTTCGTTCCTGATACAAATAAAAAATCCCGACCAGAAACAACAAGGACGGACAGAGTTTAGGGGACTTGAGAGAAAAAGGAGAGCAGCGTTTCCTGCACACCTGCAAGGACAATTTGGGAAACTTCGTTACCACGCCGCAGATCCTCCTGACTTTCTGAATTACGAAGGATGCGAGTTTTTGCTGATATCGGCGTCTGATGACATACAAGAGGAGCTTGGTTTGGATTTGGAGATAGAACAAACGCATGATGCATCTTGCTCTGATCTTCTTAATACTTTTGGAGTTGGGGAGAGTGGATCTGCAGATGCGCTTCTCAGAGGCGTTTGGGTTTGAACAAGTGTGCAGCTTAATTTCTTTTAAAAACCGTCAGCCAGACTGTATTAGTATAGTTTCCTTGGCTTTTGTATATATGTGTGCAGCCGAAAATTGGTAGCATCTGTAGATTTGTAGGTGTGTGGATATATGTCTAGGTAGTAACATTGTTTTGCATATCATATCAGTAGGATCGTGAACAATGGGAGAAGCTGTATGTGCTCTGTACTGTTCGGTCATGTTTATAGTATTTAGCAGAGTGATGAAACTCGTGTCCACCAATGGGTACGTTGCATCCGTTTGTGATGACATATTTTTATCAACTCGCGAGCACGGGTAACTTACACATTTAACATGTAAAAACTGACCTAAAGGTACGGTAAATTTTGTACGTTTACAGTACGTATACATGTAACAAAGAACCTGCGGGTACATTCAAACTTGCACGTTTACATGCAACGATTAACTCGCAGCTACAGGGCTGCAGGTATTCACACGATTAACTCGCAGCTACAGGGCTGCAGGTATTCACTATCGGTTGTTGGTGGACTTTTCGTTGGTGGATTTTTCCGGGATTTTTCACTCTTCACATGCATCAGCACCCACAGGTATAAGTTCATGGATTTACGTTCCGCAAGGGAGTGACTTTTCTCACCCATTAATATAGCCAACGATTTTACTTGAACTACTTGAAACACAGACGCATATTCATGACAGAAATTATGATTTAGATAGGACAAACTCTTTGATGACATTAATAGAGATTTAGATAAAAACATGCGTCCATCAAGTCGAAATCAAAGATAAATCTATCTCTAGACAACCAAAAGCCAAAACCATAAATTGTCGAATTAAACAGGTAAGCAACAATCGGTTACCATCTTTCTTCAAGTGTCATATTAACCAGCCACTTCACCAAGGAAGACATTTGTCAGCACTGTGTTAGAATTCAAAGAATGCTTCAAGAGTTCCAAGCCCTACATCATTAAAAGACCATTTCAAATACTCAGATATCTTAAGTTAGTGTACTATTTTTACAAGAGAATTGGACAAAAAAACTGATTATTATGTCGAAAAATTATGCTTAAAGATATGCCGAACTTTAAGATGGAGACAAGTATGACATTATTTGCAACATAGTCACACATTTTATAGCAAATGCGTGAGTATCGACTTCCAGTATATAATAAAGGAAAGGCAAACAATATAATAAGAAAATATTGTACGACACCATGGTTTGTCAAGCACTGTATGCAACGTCTTCTGCCTAACCAATCCAAACACACAAGCATAGGGTCTCTCCACAGGCCCTAGAGAACTTTAAGGTTACATGCCAACAAAGATGATACAAAATCTTCTTTCCGACAAAACAGAACATTTATATTAAAATGAACAGACCCTTTACAAGGCTATATCCAGAAATGTTATGATACACAAGTCATTAAGATAAAACTAAAAGGGTGTCCAACTGGGCGGTTTCAGGTTATTCGGGTTTTTACCAACTTTTAATCCATTCAGGATCCAAAACGTAAGCTGGGTCATGCCAATCCAAACAACCTGATCGAATAAGGGATCATTTAGTTGGACGAGTTTCAGATTACCCGAATTAAGGATATTTAAAGTTGGATTTAATTTATTAGATTACCTAAATGAAAGTTTCAAACGTTTTATCATTGATATTGAAGTATTTGCATAAATGGATATGCATTACTATTGTATATGGAAATGGATTCGCTAGTTATTCAGTTAACCAAAATTACAACAAACGTATATCTAATTCATATAAGGGCCAATGTCTTATCTACCCCTACTAAACCATCAAAATATCATATTTTCTAAAACACGGAAAGTTAATCGGATTGGACTTAAGATGTACAGTACACAGATAATCAATGTTAACCATTTTGGGTAGAGGTTCTTCCAATGTACATGGTCTAAATTCGAGTTTCGCAATTTCTTATTGATGAGAAGTGGTGACATTCTGACCAAGATTGCTATAAGAGCTGATAACACATAAGTGCCATTGGTTGGATTACTTGTGATTCACAGGTCTATTTGTATGTCTAAAAATCAATCTAACAAAATGATAATGACATAAGATGAAATCAGGGAAAAACACAGAAAGAATAAATGCTTAATTAGTTGTGCATTAAACATTGAATCAATTTTGGGGAAATATGATATTTGATAATTTATGGTGTGGAGATATGAAATTGGCCCACCTTCTCTAATCCATCCAAGTCCTTTACATTATAAGGGTATTATTGTAAATTACCCCAAACCTAAACTAACTTCTTTTAAATACAATTCATTCATTATTGTAATATGATGTCAACTTTCTCTAATTCAAGCTTTTTAACTTTTAATGGTGACTAAAGATATAAAAAAGAAATAAATTAAGTTAACAAGAATTACCTCATCTATGCCAATATGAACAACTTTCTCCTCTAATACACCCAAATCCTTGATATTAAACTTATTAAGCAAAGTAACACTAGAGATAGTAGACATCGGAGAAACAACGAGATCATCCATCACCATATACGTCACCAACCCTTTCACAAACCCCGATCGTTCTTCGGTTCTCTTTAAAACAAAACTGGTGTCTACAGTCTGCATAGTAGGCGAACAATACGCACAAGTACGAGGATACGAGGAAAGATAGGTCTTCGTGCATGATCCACATTTGTAAATAGCAGCAGCAGTGGTAGGCACCGTTGTAGAAGATTCTTGATCAGCATGCAAAAGTGGGACTTGAGGAGATGATTTAGGGTTTAGGAGGGTGTCTTTTTGTTGGTTGGATTGTATGTAATCATCGTTAAGATCCGAGACGCTTTGGTAGAGATTAGATAAGCCACCTATTTTGTTTTTAGTGGTTAATAGTTTCATAACTGTACCTAGTGGTAAAGTGAGGAGACTGAATAGGAAATCAATGAAATCTTTACTAGCTTCAGCGAATAAGACTCGTTGTCCCTTTTTGTCGATTAGAAGTTTCAAACTTACTTTTGAAGGAGCCATTGAAAGATGATTTACTGTGAATATTTTGAATGGAACCCTATGAAAGTATGAATGATCAACCACAGATCTAGACACGGCTATATATATGCACGTATATAATAATATAATGACAATAATAACAATAATAATGTATATACGGAGTATATGCAAGTATATTTGTTTCAAATTAACTTTGATTTTTTATTCTTTTGGTATCCACAAAACTAGGGATGAGCTTGGGACGGAACCGGTACCGAGCCGGTTGGTACCGGTTGATTTTTTTGCCTCAAAGTGAGTACCAAATACCCGACAGTTTGAAATCGGTTGATACCGCTTCGGTTCCGATATCGGTACGGTAAAATCGGTACTATAGCGGTTTTGATACCGGAATTTTAATGGGATTAAAAGTTCTAGCACAAATAGAGGTTTATGAATGATGATTTACCATACATTTTCTTGATCCTACGCCGTTAATAACGTACTAGTCCTAAAACCCGTGTATACACACGGCTCGGTAGATTTGTATATTTTTTCATAAAAATTCCTTATATGATATGTGATAAATTAGAACATATTCAGTTATATAAGTTTTTAGAAATTAAATTTTGTAATTGTAGTTTAATTTATTTAATGTTATTTTCTTTCATTTAATGTTATTGTGATTGTGATTGTGATTGTATTCGAAGTATAAGTAGCAAGCGACGTTTTTAAATTTATATGGGAAAATAATAGTTAAATATTATTATTTAGTAACTAAAATAAGAAATAAAAATAATTCAAAACGTAAGTTTAGTATGATTGTTGAATTTTTATCAACCACTTTCTGTTTTATATTTACTTTTTGTTTGTTTTAATTTATTTAATATAATAATAACAATTATTGTTATTTAAATTAAAATTGAAAATTTAAGGGGTTTTATTTTTAAAATTGTAAAATTAGAGGATCTAATTAACTAATTGAAAATTTTTAATTGATGACATCATTAATGGGTTTCCTATATATAATTTAAGATTGTGAAATATGGTTTAATTAGTGATGGTATAATATTAGAATTTTATAAAACATACAGAAGTTGCAGTTTTTTTTATTTAGAATAAATCGCATATATGTTTGTTAGTTAATCATATATACAAACCTAACTATTATGAAGATGTCAAATTTGCATTGTAATGATTCAGTCAGGTATAATTATTCAAAACCTATAATTAAGTATGAATATATATATTTGATATATATACCTTAAATAAGTGTGTAAATTTAAAGATATACCCACAATAATGTGGTGATGTACATACGTTAAATCAAATCAATATATCTTTGTGACAAAACAATAATTGTTTTGTGACAAAACAATTAATATATCTTTAAAATCTAGAAACCTAATTAAATCAAATCAATATAAGATAAAATTTGATTTTTGGGTCCTTATTACAAAAGAGAAAATATGATGTAAAGTATGAATAATCAAACACAGATTAAACCTGTTGATTTACAAAATACCAGATTAATCTCTTCTAAAAATTGATGTAGAGTATGAATAATCAAACAAGAATTAAACTTGTGGATTCATAGAATACCAGGTTAATCTCTTTCAATACACGTTGATTCAACGAATACCACGGTTATGATAGATTTTCAACTCAATTGATAACACAAAATTGAGAGAAAAAATTCAACTTTTATAAAAATCCAAAACTAATCTGTTCATCAACACAAAAGAACCCTAAAAAGGGAGCGGAAATTAAAATGAGCTTAAATACTTAACGGGCCAAACAGAAAGCTCAAAACAAAGCCCAAAGTAAACATAAAAAACATAAAATAGCCTATAACTTATTCTAGGGGCGTTTTTGGACCTCGAAATAGGGTAAACCACCTACGGCATTTACCGAGCTGTGCTTATCGTTTCAAGCTTCGATTTAACAGTTCATGGGCCTGAAATGGAGCCCCGTAGCCCAAGTAACGGCGTTTTTTGTGTAGCCCCTTTAGTCACACGATCATGAACCTCCAGAAACATAAGGGTCCGATCCTCTACGCTTGGGCCGCATCAAAATAGTTAGAAAGTTTGATGGCTTTATAAGAAACAAAAATGTATACACGCTTATATTGTTCTCACTATAATATTTAAAACTATGCAACTTCATATTTCTGTTTTTCGAGCCGTTTCAATGTCTTTCGAACGGGTGTTCAATCTTATTTTGTGGTTATGCGTTTGGTGGGTTCAATGTGTTGAGTATGTGTATTTTTGGGGTAGTTGGAAACTCGTAGATCGATATTTAAAAAGTAGAGCTACTTTTTAGATCTGAAAAAAAATCAACTGCATCGTACATTTTTTCTACTGCATCTTATATTACTGCATCTTAACTGCAATTTAATGTATATTTGTACTACTACTTAATTACTACATCTTGTATTTATTACTGCATCTTATGTTTTTTTTTAGCATTTTTATGTTTTTGTAAATCTTAATTTTATTCTTGAATTTAAAAAATTAGTATTTTATGTTTACTGCATCTTGTATTTTTATTACTGCATCATGTATATTTGTTAATGCATTTTACGTTCTTTATCATTTTTGATTGAATATTGCATATTATTAAGTTTTCTGATTGAACAAATTTTTGGATATTTTTTCGTGCAATTTTTTCGGCAAATCCACAACTATGTCAAAATTGCAAAATAGTCTCTCCCCCCTGCCTCATGCCCCTGTTAACTGCACCCTAATGATATAACTAAAGAAAAGAGGGTTGTGGAGGAAGAAGGAAGAAGAAGGTGGAAGAAAGTGGAAGGGTGAAAAAGAAAAGAGGGTAAATGTGGAGAGAGTGTAGATGATAAATTATTGTTATGTTTTTTTACCTTAACATTTGTCCTCACTTTTTAACTTAATTACCATTGTGCCACCTTATTTACTCATGTCCATCTTGCCCTCTTTAAAAGTCATGCCCCAATGATTCTAAACCTTAAGGCAAGAAAAATATTTCCTATATACTAAGTGAGAATCCCCCAAGTTTAGTTGGTGTCTCCTTCATCACATTAACTCAAAGTGCTTATGTGGATGTCCTCTTTACTTGACACCTTTTAGAAAATATGATGTGTCATAAATATATAGTTAATCTCACATTATTAATGAGAAATAGCAATTTCAACTTCTACAACCATTTAGTCAAAATTTCAAATCCAATCATTAAAATGATACTGTTAATCTCTCATCTCCATCTCGCTTCTTAGACATCATCTATATCTATTAAAGTCGGCTTCTATTAAATTTTCATATCTATATAACGTCATATATATGTAATATGTATTATGTATCTTAAATAAAATATAAGAAACACTTTTATGATGTCATCAATTATCTAATTTTTAATAAAATTAATTTAGCCCTTCAATTTCACTTAATCTAAAAATA
Organism: Gnaphalium uliginosum; assembly: GCA_963930675.1. Classification (NCBI taxonomy): domain Eukaryota; kingdom Viridiplantae; phylum Streptophyta; class Magnoliopsida; order Asterales; family Asteraceae; genus Gnaphalium; species Gnaphalium uliginosum. The sequence continues at coordinate 23,643,281 of OZ005684.1, read as the reverse complement.
AAACTCCTAAAATATTTCAAATTTGATGATAAAATATAAATAATAATACTATTGGTCGTTTACAAAAAGAATAAGACTTTTTGTTACCTATTTGTGTGCTAAGAATTCGTACACTAAACAAACTCTAATTAAAATACACAACAATATTTATTGTTGTTATAGATTGTATCTCTTTTCATCCCCCATGCGTATTTTATCTTTTCATCCCTTGATGTTGTTAATAAAATTTCAATTAGCCAAACAAATTGTTTGATTTTATTAAATTTGCTAAAATTTAGTACATGATAACATCATGAATAACTGTTAATAATTTAATAAAATTTAAATGAGACTAACGAATTTGGGTTTTCATCTTCGTTTATATCTCAAATTTATTACTCTTTTTTTTTTTAAGTTTTCCTTTTCTTTCATAGTTATTATTCTATTTTATTTTAGGTGAATTTTCTAACTAATTTGTAGTTCGATTACAATTTTAGATTACACAAACAGACTTCACAAATTTAAAATTATTTTTTCAAAAGGTAATCGCATGATTTAAATGACTTTGACATAAATTTACGTAAATTGATATTACTGATGCGCCACTAGCGGTCGATCAGGAATTCGTCCTGTCGTCGGACCGTCCACTAACGCCGACACCGGTGGGTTGTTTTAAATTTGTATTTGCTAGGGCCTAAGTTCTACTAGTGTTGTGTGGCCTAAGGGTTGTATAGCAACAAGTATGATTTAGGGTCGTTCTTCAAAACCAACTGTATTGTGAAATAGAATAGTCGAGGATGTCCGTTTCTAACTAGTGAGGGAGTTTTAAAATAGTTGGGAATGATTTGGTTTGTTTTCTAATTTATACTTAGTAAGCAATAATAAGCAGATAAAATAAATGTGGTAGCAGTCATGATAGAGGGGGAGTGTTTGTTGTGAGTTCGTTAGCCGAGCATTGGGATGATGTTTGGTTTAAATTATGAAAACGTCTCTAAAGATTTGTATTTTATTTGTTTAGAGTATATCTGGGATAAACACTAGTTCCCTACTGATAGATTTCTCGAATAGTATGTCACTGAGAGACTAGGCTATTGTGATTCTGATCGGAGTAGGTTGCCCAGCCCACAACATTGTCCTGTTACGGCACAATGACCCTTTCTAGAAGAACACTAACATGTTACGGCGTAGTGACTCCTTATTGGATTGATATCTTGGGTGCATGAATAAGGCAGCAAACTAACTCGAGGTCCGACCATTCTTAACCCCACGGGGATACTCAATTGAATAAAGCATTTAGGTATAAGACTTAGTTTGGTGCTTGATTACTTTCTATCGATGGGTTTGTAAAGTCCAAAGGTTATAGATAACCAGTGATCCACAAAGTACTATACCAACAGCTTTTTGTGGCTTCCACGATGTACTACACACAGTGGTGTTTCCATCGCTATACCAAGTACTCAGCCGATTTACGGTAGTTACGTTGCTTCTTTACACAATGGTTCCTATGGACTTATAAGCTAAGTTTGTATTTGAGTTCGAGAATTATCCATCTATGATATAAACCAGCCCTTACTTTAAAATCCCAATAAATCCCTAATTTATTCACAGTATACTCTACATTAAATTGAAAATAGTATTTCCACAGCTTCGAAATCAGACCATGTTTAATTTAAACATAGATAATTAATTACCTTTATTTAAGGTTAACTATGTCTTAATAAAAAGGTTTTAACCACGTTTATTGGTCGAAAGGCGTTAGGTTAAAATGAAGTTTAAAATCATAGATAGAAAGTTAATCAAGGCGTCGAGTTTTCATTTATAAAATTCACAATAACATCATCCCAATTAGTACGGCTAACTACATCACAACAAACACGCAATAATACTACTCACAAATCATGGTAAAACGATCCTAAATCTAGCATAATCAAAGCAATAACATGCATCATAATAAATAAGATAAAGGATAGATATAATCGTGATAAAAGTGTAGCTGGAATAAATGTCGATAGATTACGACGAGCGGAACTCCGAATACAAAATTGTCGCTCCAATTATCTTTAACAAATATTACAATATTGCCCCTTCGTTAGTCTCGTTAAATATTAACGGAGAACTAACGAACTAACTAACTAACCTAGAGTGAGAAACTAGAGAGAGAGTAAGTATGTGTGTAGAGAAAGGTGTAGGTGAGTGTGGAGGTGTTGAAGTGTGTTTGAAAATGGTGGATGGAAGCATATATTTATACTAGTTGCCCAACCGTATTTTTTCCTTAAAATGTCCAACCGTATTTCTCAAGCGAATAAAAATCACCAAAAATACGGGAGGGAACCAAAATACGGGGGAGCCAACCGTATTTCGGGAGGCACGGGCCGTATACGGTTGAGCACCAACCGTATATGGTTGAGACATGTCGTATACGGCTGAGCATAGGCCATATATTGTCTATCCAGGACGTATACGGTCTGTGCTAAGCCGTATACGGTCTAGCTCAACCGTATTTCGGCTCTTCAGTTATTCGTTTCTTCGTTTGGGCGTAACTTCTTCGTCGTGTATCGGTTTGGAGCGATTCTTGCGTCCACGGTCTCGTAATTTCCTAACAAATAAAATGACACTAATTAGAGGTGCTAAGTCGAAGTATAGGTCACAAGTCAATAAAATGAATGAACGAGAATGTCGTTGATAGTTTTGCTCTATTTTACACGTTTTAAGTTCGTTTTAATCGATTCTTGAAGCATCGTCTATATTTTAGCCCATGTAATGAAATTTAGTAAATAATAATTCATTTCAAATGTTTTCAATAATAATAGGTCTAAAAAGACAGGATAACTATACGTAAAAATACTTTTTACGTGTTATCAATTACTATATCATGTTCTGTGATCCTAACATGCTATAGTTAATTTGCATTTAAAATCAAAAGTAACTTGAAATATTTTTTTATTTTATTTTTGTAAAATTATTAAACTATCATAATAAATGAAATATGAATTATTATATTTAATACTTCTACCGTGTTAAAATAAATGTTCACATTACTATTTATATTTGTCCCAAAATAATTCTTCACTTGCAAAAAATTATTATTAAAATCATTAAACTCCTACTTTTACCCTCATTTATTACTTTCAATCATTTATTACTTAAATAAATTCTGTCAAACTTTCCTCCAATATAAGGATAAAATTGATTGACATTACCCAAGCTATCTTAATTACAACAAAAAAAAAGTTGTGGGACAATTTTTGTGGGACGAAGAGAGTAGTTAACAATCAATTTTTTGCGAATTAAATTTGCAATCATGTAGGTTTGTTTACATCCGTTTCACATATGAGCTTTATTAACCAAACAAAGAATCTTACTTTTTATTTTTATCTATATTTTTTACAATTTATCTGAAAACCAAATACATTGATTTTTTCGATCACTAACTTACGTTTAAGATCTTTTAACTCTATTTTATGACATACTTCATGTACGACATTAAAGTAATGACATGTTAACCAATAAAAACATTATCTCTTACTTTTTGTTATCAAAATAAAAAAAGCTAGATGAATCAATAACTTGTTAGCTTCATAAATATCAAGAATCATCATATTCGTATCCATAAAGGTACACACTATCGACAAAGTTTTAACTAATTAAAAAAAAGTCTTATATATTTTAATTAACCAATTCAAATTATTTTCAAATTATAGTTTAGATATTTTTACTTTTTTTTTCGTGATCATAATAAACCAAAAATATATACATTGTACATCTTAAAAAAGACAAAACTAAGTTTTATAAGAATAACTATTTTACCTTGCATGGACTTAAGGGCTAATTTGTATATATATGATCACTCTAGACTATCTATGTTTGATTAATAATATTGATTAATAATATGCCTATTAGGTATTCGATAGAATGTCTAAATTAGATATTTGATAATCCTTTGTATATTATTATGTATTATATGTATAACTATGTGGGTCGGCTTGGTTTGATTTGGTATGGTAAAAAAATGTTAAAAGCTCAGCCAATGTGTTTTTATTATAAATGGGTCAAGTTGCGTTGAATAACGTTTCGTGTTCATTTTTTTTAATTTGTAAACTATTCTTCTTCTATAATTTTAATAGTTCTACTATGTAAATATTAATAGTGTTTATTTTAAGATAGAGAATTTAGGGGGTGTTTGGGATTGCTTAAATAAGTACTAGTCTGTGTATTTGCTTATTTTGACAGCAAATAACCATACCCAAACACCTTCCTGAAAACTGCTTATCTGCTTATTTACTAAAGAATAAACACTTAAAAATAAGTAAAGGGTTACCTACTTATTTTATAAGCTTATGAGTGCTTAAAAAAATAAGCAAACCCAAACACCTCCTTAGATGGTGTTATGCATTGGAATAGATCTTGGACAGATTTTGATTCATTCGGGCGTACTTAAGGTTTTGAAATTTAACTCTATTTGAGTCTTGATAAATTATCAATTAAATATGCCACTTTTAGGTTAAAATGATGAATTTCCAATCTTTTTTCTACATGTTGGTATCATTTGATTAATTTAAAAAATATTATATTTTTCTCATTTGAGTTCCCATTTTTGGTATCATTTGATTAATTTAAAAAATATTATATTTTTCTCATTTGAGTTCTCATTTTTGACACATAGATTGAAATCATTTAAAACATCAATAGCTCACTTTCAGGGTATTGCAAAAAGTATATATCTTTACATGTTTTCAATTCACTGTTACATATAAAGGTCTATACTTTTGATAACTACGTAATCATCTTATAAATTTGTTAAATTAATTTTATTAATACTCACATACTATAAATCTAAGATTAATATCGATATATCAATTGTTAGTAAAACATTTAGATCGCTTTAAGAATCGGCATAGTTCATCCATTTGACCCGTTTAATTGTTATTCAATATTTCTCTTCATCTTTTAGTATTATCAAGTGTAAAGTATATATGTCTTTCTAAAAAAAGTATTATTAGGTATATATAACATTTTGTGAACTTACGCTGCCGTGCCTTGCAAGGATATACACTAGTAATATACACTAGTACTTTATATCTATCTATCTACAAAAAGAAACAACCTTTTATTGTAGCAGCTTTAGAGATGGCTGCGTGTCTTTTTATTAACCCAGAAAAACAGTTTCAATATGTTCATATTTTAATAGTGCATCAGATAACATAATGGATTGTCTAGATGGGTGGTAGTTTGTGGAAGTATTCAAGTCCAACAAGTGACATTTTTTTTTAGTATTTTTGTTTACAAAATAACAGTTTTTTTCCTTTTTTTTCTTCTTAAAAACACAGTTGATTTGGTATGCAATTTTTATTTTTGGACTTTCGTGATATATGAAATTTCAGACTCCGCCTGTAAAAAGAATATTTCAATCAAGTAGTTTGTAAATCATAACACATAATATGCAAAGGGTGGAAGGTGGTTAATTCAAAACATTGTGCGAAGGAGATAATCGTAGAAAACTTTTTAAAATATATAATAAAACATATATGCACACTTATCAAAAATCATTCTCTACCTTATAAAATAGATAACGCAATTCGGGCCGTGCAATTGCACAGCCAAAGATCAACTAGTATATATATATATATATAAAAGATATAGGGAGAAGAAAATTATATGAGAGAAGAGGGAGAATGCATTTGGAGTATTGGATCTCATAACGAAGGGTTAGATGTAATTAACGGCAGTTTTGTAATTGTTAATAAAAATTTAAAACATGTTTTTGACTATACAGGGGCATTTGTATACATTTGATTCAATTAAAATAAATAAACATCTTCAGTTTTATTTTTGAAAGACTTCCATGCAATCCCTACAAACTAGTATTTTTTTATTAGAAAAATTATTTTATTTATCATCTTTTAGATATTTTCACTGATATTCGCAAAAATCAAAATCAGAAGTCAAAATCCGTTTAGAAACTTGAGACCATAATCACAATCACATCACATCCAGATAGGACCCTAAAGGTATATATATATATATATAATCATTTGTCACACCCTTTAGTGAATCTAGAATATTTACAATGATTTATTTTTCCCCTGAATCACACTGATTTATTTTTTGAATCACTTCATTTTTTTCTTAATCGGTTTGATTATATTCCTGAATCACTTCGTTTTTTTCTCTATCATTAATAGTAAATTTTAAGTTGGATGATTGAATAAATATACCATATGGAGTAAACTGGTATGGAAGATGTACGTACTTTCCTTTATCATTAAAAAATTCTCAAGATAATTTTTCAGTGATTTAAATAATTTTTAATCTAAAGAAAATACAACTTGTTCATTAATCTAGAGTTAAAATGTTGAATCATTATTATAATAAAAACTGTGAATCAACATATTAATCTGTAAAATAATGTGAATCCGTAAATGGTTGTACATCGATCACTAACAAGGCCATTACAAAATTATGCATCATCATTAAATATGATATACCAGAAGTGCATGGTTAGATGATATATAACAAATAAAAACCTTAGTGAATCATGTGTCGAACTTGTTTTCTTCAATTGTATAAACATTTGTAGACACACACTTTGTATTCATAAATAGTGAATGATGACCTAATGGGATAAAAAATTAACTGACGAGAAGATTTCGATGTGAATACCATAGATGAATTAGGATAATTTGAAGGACCACGAAAATCATGTTGATGGCTATCATAACTTAAATAGTATGATTGATTTGTGGAGACTAATTCTTCCACAATTTAAGAAAATAGCAACTGCCATTTGACCATAATTTAAAATGATTGGTCCAGAATGATCTGGACCTTCTCTCACATTTTATTCTTCTTTTTTGATCTATTTTAAAATATATATATTATTAGTGCATACATGGTATTGTTAAAGCACTCCTTTATTCTGAAATGACAAAATAATGTACACATCATTACAATGTTTAATAAAATTGATTATATGTTATAACTACATTCTACATGATTTACAAAAACAATTCAAGTCCAAGTCAATCAAGTTAACAATACAAATTGAATGAGTTGAAGTGTTAAAAGATTTGTTGAATATAAGGACAGAAAAGACCCGGATGATACACGGCCCGATCATGAATCGGCCATAAACCTGCTAGAAATACAAAAGTTGAAGTGTTGAAGGATAAATTGAATATATGAACAGAAAAATCCCGGACGATCCATGGTCCAACCGTGGATCGACCATATGCCTACTAGAAGGATTTTTTCAAAGACGACAATTCAATTGGTCAACGTTTGACTCAACAACGAGTATACGTATCATGGGCATTCGAGATACATCATAATTAAGGTACGTTATTGTGTTTATACCGTGCTTTTTGATTACATAAAAATGGACACATTTTTAAACCAAGTTAACAAAGCACATCTTTTATGAACTTAATAAACATTTTAGAAGGACGGAGTGATAATAAGGAACAAAGCAAGGCTAGTTGCTCAAGGCTACAAGCAGGAAGAAGGCATTGATTATGATGAAACCTTTGCCCCTGTAGCCAGAATTGATGCAATACGGTTATTCTTGGCATATGCTGCATTCAAGGACTTCAAAATCTATCAAATGGATGTGAAGAGTGCATTTCTGAATGGCAACTTACAGGAGGAAGTCTATGTGAAACAACCTCCAGGTTTTGTAAGTTCCACTTTTCCAAATTATGTCTATAAATTGCAGAAAGCACTATATGGACTAAAACAAGCTCCAAGAGCTTGGTATGACACCTTATCATCCTATTTTCTTAGTAATGACTTTACTAGAGGATCAATTGATAAAACTTTGTTCTTCAAAAGGAACAAGGCAGATGTCATACTAGTCCAATCTATTTGGGTCGAATGATAAAAAGTTGTGTAAATGGTTTTCAAACTTAATGTCAAAACAGTATCAAATGAGTATGATGGGTGAATTAACATATTTTCTTGGTCTACAAGTACATCAGAAACCTGATGGTATCTTCATCAACCAAGGCAAATATGTTAATGACCTTTATAACAAGTAAATGACTGGAACAGGTGTTACAACTTTGTTAAAAGTCAAACAAGATAAACACAGTATCCTCAAAGGATTGTAATTTAAAGTTTTTTTTTACAAGTTTGGACCGGTTTGGAACCGGTTCGGGTTCAAAAACCGGTTTCAAACCGGTTTTCCTCTAAAATTCGGGTTTTTTCGAGCGTTGAGCGTTTTAAGGAAAATCAACGTATTCTTCAAATTTTTTCCGATAGAATGCTAGTCTATTAGGTATGGAAACATAACTTAACAATAACTTACAACAAAGTCTTCTAAATCTTCATAAAAATATTATTGAAACCAATAATTCTATATAATTCAATCTTATTCGAGCGTTGAGCGTTTTAGGGAAAACCAACGTATTCTTCAAATTTTTTCCGATAGAATGCTAGTACATTATGAATGGAAACATAACCAAACAATAACTTAAAAGAAAGTCTTCTAAATCTTCATAAAAATATTATTGAAACCAATAATTCTATATAATTCAATCTTATTCGAGCGTTGAGCATTTTAGGGAAAACCAACGTATTCTTCAAATTTTTTCCGATAGAATGCTAGTACATTATGAATGGAAACATAACCAAACAATAACTTAAAAGAAAGTCTTCTAAATCTTCATAAAAATATTATTGAAACCAATAATTCTATATAATTCAATCTTATTCGAGCGTTGAGCGTTTTAGGGAAAACCAACGTATTCTTCAAATTTTTTCCGATAGAATGCTAGTACATTATGAATGGAAACATAACCAAACAATAACTTAAAAGAAAGTCTTCTAAATCTTCATAAAAATATTATTGAAACCAATAATTCTATATAATTCAATCTTATTCGAACGTTAAGCGTTTTAGGGAAAACCAACGTATTTTTCAAATTTTTTCCGATAGAATGCTAGTACATTATGAATGGAAACATAACTAAACAATAACTTAAAAAAAAGTCTTCTAAATCTTCATAAAAATATTATCGAAACCAATAATTCTATATAATTCTTCAAAAATCTTCAACTTTTATTAATCTTTAATTCTTCTAACATCTTCAACTTGGGTAGTCTTCAAAAGTCGAAATCTTCTTCGGAGGAAGCCTCTCGCGAAGCTTGATCGAGAGAAATTTCTTCATCGGAAAGTGATATTGCCATACCCGCTTCCACCTCGATATCGTGTATATCTCCTTCGTATTCCAATTCACCTTCTAGACTTGAAACGTTTTGTATACGTTCCGCGGCGTCTAAGTGATCCTTCAAACATATACACATCTCTAATGAGGCCGGTGTGAGTCTTGTTCTTCGTATAGATAGTACCCTGCCACTAAGAGAAAAGGCGGATTCCGAAGCTACCGTAGAAGCTTGGACGGTTAGTAAATCTCGGGCCATGATGGTTAGGATGGGAAATTGAGATTCCCTCCCTTTCCACCAAGCCAAAATGTCAAAATGTGCGAATTCTTCGGGTCCCATTGAGGCTAAAAAATCCGTTCCGATATATCTCCCAAATTCGCTAGTGGCCCTTTGGTCACCATCACCCCTTGCCCGTTTATGGTTTTCTTGTCTTAAACTATTATATAAATTAATCATTGGATCTCGGGAAGAAGATGATGAAGCAAACATTGTGGAAGCCGAACTAGAAGAAACCATTGTTGTTGAACTATATTTTTGAAAATAATGACCAAATAAATCTTTAAAAGATTTGTTAAAATAGTCTTTTGTATTTTGTGAAAAAAATGGATCCTCATTATTCAAATCCAAATCGTTACAAATGTTATCGATAAGTAATTCCACCCCGGAAATGTTCAAACATGGGTTTAACGCGGCGGCACAACTAATTACCGGTGGCATTTCTTTAAAATATTTTCTTAGTTTTGTTTTCATGGGAGCCACCATTATTGCATATACATTACCACAAAATTCGTATTCGCTTAGTTTTGAACTCATTAAAAATATTTGATTAAGTACCAAATGACTTGTGGGATAATAAACACCCGATAATAAAGTAGTTGCGGTTTTAAAAACTTTGAGCAATTCGGTTATCTTTTGAATAACCTCCCAATAGTCGGCGGAAAATGATGTTGCAAGACCTTTTTGAACAAGTTGATCATGAAAAACGTATAAAGTGTCGCGTTGCCGTAAACCACACATAAACATGTTGTAAGTCGAATTCCATCTTACGGGCATGTCCCAATTAGAGGTTAAAAAGATGGAATCCGTTTCCTTACATAATCTCATATAATGTTTGTATCTAGCCTTACCTGAACAAAATATATCTTGTAACATAATTTTATACGCGTTTTTTACTACGCTTATTTCTTGAACCGCTAGTCCGTCTTGCACAACCAAGTTAATGATGTGTGCAACACATCTACTATGGTAGAAAATGCCTTTCAAAGGTGGTTCGTATTTTAGTATTAACCTTTGAACGGCGTTTGTATTATTAGTCGCGTTATCAAACGAGATTGAAAAAACATTTTGTTCTATTTTAAACATTTTCATTATATCTCGTAACATGTAAAATAAGTTTTTACCCGTGTGAGGATAGTCAAAGTTTTCAAAAGCAATGGTACGTTTCATCATTTGCCAAGTTGCGGGTTCAACCCAATGTGCGGTAACACAAAGGTACGAACCGGGCAAACCATGAGGAGCCGACCAAACATCGGTTGTTAATGATACACTTGTATTTAAGTTTTCAAAACCAATTATTAGTTGACTTTTAGCATTTTTCCACAATTTAAGAGCATCACGTCTAAGAGTAAGACAACTTACATGATTATATCGCGGTTGAAGAGTATTTTGAATGACCCTAGTAAGCCGAGGGTTGTCGAAGTGGTTGAACGGAAAAGCTTCTTGAATCACAAAGCCGGCAAATGCTTCTCGACACCGCTCCGCTTCGTATGAAAAAATACCCCCATCCCGTGACATTGTTGCTTGACTCGACTCGGGATTACTTTTGACACCATCACAATACTTTGTAGCATGTGATTTCAAAGTAGAGTTGGAGTCGGCTTTCAAAAATTTCCCGCAACGTTTACAAAATGCCTTAGTGGAACCATCCGACAATAACACTTTGTCGTAATTACACCAAATCTCGGGATTTCGTTTGGTTACCAAAACTTGAACAATAGTTGGTGCATTTGAAGAACCAACACCGGCGGAAGTTGAAGAAGATTGAGTGGCCATTTTGATAGCGTTTCGAGAGCGTTTTGAGAGGAGTAGAGAATTTTTTGAGAGTTTCGTACGTAAATCGTAAGCGTTTTGAGTGTTTAAAGACTAGAATTAGCAAGATTGAGTGTTGTGACTAAACCAAACCCAAGGTATCTATTTATACTAGTTTTAGGATGGCAAAATGGTAAAAAAAACAAGAAAAAACGGTCACAAAACGGCTATAAAACGTTCAAATCGCAACAGCTATAAAAACCGGTTTCAAACCGGTTTTTAAAACCGGTTTTCCAAACCGGTTCGGGTAAAACCGGTTACAAACCGGTTCGCAACGGATATATCCCAAGCCGGTTCCCAAACCGCCGGTTTTTACAAAAACCGAACCGGTTTTGGTCAAAACCGGTTTTGACCGGTTTCGGTTTCCGGTTATTTTCCGGTTTCGGGTCGGGAACCGGGTTTTTTGTTCAAATCTATTTGGTTGTATACGGTATATTATATTTTTATATGCATTTTGATTCATCTTTAATATCAATTCTCAAATCAAATCGTTGTGAATTGTTCTAAGACTCTCTAACTTTCACATTATCTTAGTTTGCTTGTTACATAAAATTATGAAGTCTCAACAATTTTGTAAACAAGGTAATCTATTCACTCAACTAATTTAGGATTTGCAAAATTTGTGTTAAAATATGGGATATAATGTTAAAATTAATTCTAGTTGCTTTATGTTCTAATTGTTGCCACATTTGTTATTTAATATTTGAATTTTTAACTTTTTTCCTCTTTATAATTTCTGATTTTTTAGTGTGTTATTTGTTAATATGATGCTATAGATGATTTTGTTTTGCTAATGTTTTTGTGTTGTTTAACTTCCATTTTGGTGATGCAGTTTAGCTGCTGTTTTGTTGCAAATTCGATGATGTTTTAGTGTTTTTTTGCTGCTGTTTTTGTGCATTTTAATTGTCCGTTTGGTGTTGCAGTTTAGCATCTGTTTTGCTGCACTTTAGCTGTTGTTTTAGCGTTGCTTAGCTGTTGTTTTGGTGCTTCAATTGTGCTGTTTTGCTGCAATATAACCTTTGTAAGTATATTTTTTATTCTCTGAGTAACTATGAAAATTTTGTTGTCGTTTTGGCTATCATTTTTTGCCTTTGTTTTAGACTACATTTCTATAAATTTTTTGTGCCCCCTATACCACAAATTCTTGGATCGGCCACTGCTCCTTTATATTCTAAGCTTACAAAAATTCTTATCCATATCCTTAACAACATGATACATGTGGCATAATAAATAAATTTTTCAATGTAAGATGTGTAAAAGAAAAAAAATGAACTATGCATATGATATTGTGGTGTTACTAGGATCAGTACAAAGATACATCATTTCTTCAATCTTATATTACATAGATACAACCAAAATAAATATATCTTATAATAATTGGCCGGCCTGGCCTCCAAAATTTAGAATACTTTGCTACCCTTATATATTCCGCCAAACATTGTTTGGTTGTTTTTCATTTTGATCTTCTCAATGTTGACTGCTTGTTTGTTTTTCATTTTACTCCTTCTAGCTCATGGAAGTCATCCGGTACCAAGTAATTTAGCGAATGCTTATGGTTTGAGCTCAATCGTTCAACATATTGCCAACGATGGCAGGTCGGTTTGCATTTATATTTAGAATTTGCTATCGTATTTCTTCTAGATTTTGTATCAGACTCAAAATGCTTTGATTTGGTATGGGTGTAGAAGTGACGGCTGCGATGATAAAGTAGATCGTTCAGTTGAAGTGATCTCATGGGAGCCTAGAGCTGTCATCTATCATAACTTCCTGGTCAGTATATATCTCTTCATCTTTCAATATATCTTAGTCGCATAATCCTATCAATAATGTAAAATTGATTGTTCGGATTCCATCTGTTTTTTTATAACAGTCGAAAGAAGAGTGTGAGTATCTAATAAATATCGCGAAACCTCATATGGAGAAGTCAATGATTAAACATTGGAAGCTTGGCTCGATCATAGATACTAAGTATGCAGTTTATATCTCGAGTATTAATAATTACGTTATATTTAACTAGTTACTCCATATAATATACTATTCAATTCATTTGTGATATTAATTACATAAATGACGCTCACATCATTTTTTCAGATATCGCTCATGTTCAATGACATCTCTCGACCGAGGACAAGACGAGACAGTCCGGTTTATCGAGAAAAGGATTGCAGACTGGACAATTTTACCTGCAGGTATGAAGCATCTTTCCTTTCTCTAATAGAGCCTCGCTTCTTCTATTCAAGTTCAACTTACTATAGAAAGTACTATCAATCTGTCGTTCACTTACAAATATGGTATTCTGTTTTAGCTGTTTCGAGTAAATAAATCTGTAAAAGCTAAAGAGCTCGATTTTTCATTAAAAAACGATACCCATTTGATCTATAGTTAAGGACCATTAAAACCGGCTTTTTGAACCAAAGGGCCTTTGGCCTAGCAATATGTGAGTTGTCCCTCAACCTAGTGGTTGTGGATTCAAGCCTCGTGGAAGGCGTTGTGTAAATATTCGTGGTTGTATATATAATGTGTGAGGTAGTTGTAAGGCTTGCCTTTCTGAAAAAAAAGGGCTTTTGGAGCTTTTAATTTACATTATACTGATATAGTGATTGCAATTTCTATTTAGAGAATGGTGAAGGGATTCAAGTTCTCCACTTTGAAGTTGGTCAGAAGTATATAACTCATTATGACTTCCATCATAATGTTTATGGCACTGAGGATGGTGGTCAAGTAATGGCTACAGTTGTGATGTACTTGTAAGTGATCGATGTCTTTGTTTTTCGCGTCGACTAGTAAGTTTCATTTGGTTTTCTATGATCATCTGTCTCACATCATTTACAGATCAGATGTCGAAGAAGGGGGTGAAACAGTCTTCCCCTCTGCAAAGGGAAATGTTAGTGCTTTACCTTGTTGGAATTATCAGTCTAATGGTAAAGGAGGGCTATCTATTAAACCAAAACTGGGGGATGCATTACTGTTCTGGAGCATGAAACCAGATACTACTCTAGATTATTTAACTCACCATGGTCAGTTATTACTTTAACACACATTAAGTGATTTATATCGAGTGTCACACCCTACTATTCCCACAGTTCATTCTTTCCTCTTTGTGCAAATGCCCTTATGCTACGATCGCATTAGATGAGTTTTAACACTAACTTTGTACTTTTTCTTCTTATTGCACAGGCGAGTGTCCGGTTATCAAGGGGAGTAAGTGGACGGCTACAAAATGGATCCGTGTTAAGGAGTATAAGGATAATTAATTTTCGTTCAAAAGGTAACTCTATGTTTGTTCATAAATTACATAGGCATATATCAGCACATTTTAAACTTATTACATCGGTATTGATTAGAGAACCTGACTATTATGTGTTATGGCAGGAACATACTGTGCTGATATCTTCCAGTTAAAGCAGTGGAGATTGTCTGACCGTTGCTCTTTAATAACTGATATAAGTGTGTTGTAACTACTGTTAATATCTATAAGTTGACGTCAAATAACTTCAGGTCAATAACAATAATGAACGTTGTTTTTCAGATAACACCAAGCCCGTCACGAGTTGGCTATCTTTGTTTGTTATGTTTATAGAATAACTCAACAACGTGGTGAGTCACATATGTATAATTTAGTATCTTCATCGTTTGTTATCGTTATCGTGTATGGCTTTTGAGAAATTATATATAGATGGTCAAATCATCATCTATATCAGAGCCTATAAAAGTTGAACGTCAAAGGTGAAACCATCACGGGAATACTAGGCCTGTCATCAAGAAATTGATGAAACCATCACGGGTAGAAACGTGGGCCCCACTTTAATATTTAAATTTTTTTCCCTTTTCCGTTTACATTTTTCTTTTTTCCTTTTTCATAAACAAAACAGTAGGCCCAAGTTATAGTCGTGAATAGGCCCAAGTTATAGTCGTGAATAGTCGTGACACTTAGCACTGCGAACAATCGTGGAACGATATATAGTCGTGGCTTGTAATCGTGGGATGATATGCTATCACGAGTGCAAGTGGTGTGCAAGTGGTCTTATAGTAAAGAACTAAGATGGTATAATTTTTTATCTTTTTTATAAATAACAAGGAAATGTGTTGTTTTTCATGACCTAGTTTACGTTTTGTAGTTTTGTACTAATTTATATTTAATATATAAGCCCACGATCTACGTAATTATAACAGAAAAAATTACTCACAAATAACAATATGTTATTATGTGTTTATAAATGCTAAGATTTACTTATAATAATGATAACTTATACTTTCGGTCATGTGATACATAATAATGCTGATATATTCCTTCAATTTATGATAAATAATAATAATTTTTTAAATATAGAAAATAGAACTCTTGAGGAACTACAAAGTAAAAAAGACATGCTACTAACTTGAGAACCAAAATTTCTTACTTAAAATATTTAGGAAGATTTTTGAATAAAAAAACGTGCAACTCTTTATACTTGGTAATCTCTTATTTTAGGTATTCATTTTGTAATATTATTATCCGAAACAAATAACTCATTAACTAGAAAGGTGGCCGATTAATACTTTAAAATATTTTGATTCAAATCTTAAACATTTATTTAAATACAAATTTAATTAACAATTATGACAATGTTTACGAAACATCTCTTATCGATATAAACGGGTTAACATAGAAGGTCTTCTCTGTTCAGATTATCAGGGAGAGCGAGTATTTTTATTCAGATGTACACGGTCTAACCGAGATATTCACATAATCGTTTCCAACCCTTTCATCTCTTGTCGATCTATATTAATAAAAAAGAAATTAATAAATTTTTTACCTGTTATTAACCAGTTAAATTCTTTTATTAACTCAAATTTCAATTAACCAATTAAGAATTTTCTCAAAGATTCATCACGAGCAACCGAGAAGCCCAATTCTGATGCATCTTTCAAATTAAACAGTGCATCTTTGGGTGTTATTGGTCGCGACTCACCGTGATCCTCTTTGGGGCCTTAGATGCTATTGTGGTTGACATTAAAATGTGGACATCCCGACTTGCACTTTCTTCTAAATATTCTATTTAAATAATCATAATCTATCAACAAATTGTTATCCATGGAGTTCAAATAAATATTTAACATGAACAACATGTGCTAAAATTGTGGAAAATTAAATGGCATTTGGCATTTGAGAAGTCAAAACATGACCGAATTGAACCACGTACTAAAGAGGAAAAAGCAATCGATAGAAAATTTGAAGTGATTGCATCATCTCTTTTTTTAAGTGGCTAAAAAGCTTTTTTTCGTATTAACGTTTTCCCACAAAGAATTCCAAGAAAACATTTACAAAAATCTTTCATTGTGACACTATTAATTAAAAGCTTACAAATGAATCCATAAATAAAATATCTCTATATATAGTAATTTGAGATTGAGATGAAAAGCTTTTTCATCTATAGTTGATTAACTGCTTCTTTTGTCACTTAAGCTTTTATTTTATGTGTCAATCTCTCATTAATTTTTAAATTTTTTTTTACAAATCATCATGAATCCTATCAATCTCTCATTAATTTTCTAAATTTTTTTTACAAATCATCATAAATACTATTGTTTTAAAAAGTCAACTAAAGAATCCAATTTTTAAAAATGTAATTCATTTTCCTTTAATAATATCTCATTAGTTTTAAAAAGTCAACAAATGAATTTATTTTTTCAAAATATAATTCATTTTTTCTTTAATAGTATCCTATTAAATTTTATGCCTCTTACACATATTTTAAAAATGAATCCATTTTCATATATACCTTACTTATTTATCTAAATTTATAGTAATTATATAATAGAATTAGAAGTCACAAATGATATCATAATCTTCTAAAAATTATAACCTAAAATAGAAGATATCCATCATCTCACCATACTCATTTTTTCATATATTTTGAAATTAATCAATATGTCTAACAACTTCAAGGTACAATAATATTTTTCTCTTTGTTCAATTATTTTGTCTTTCTATTTCTTCATTTATTTATTTTTCTTATAATCAAATAAAATTTATTCATTTTTAACTAATATATGTGTAAAATATAATGACTTTCAGGTAAGTGAAATAAAAATAGAGACTAACATAATGGAGAAAAATCAAGAAAAATAAATAATTGAGGTTTATGATTCACACAATGAAATTGTATGAATAATTCTTCAATTTATTCTGTTTATGATCAACATGATTTTTCTAATTAATATTTTGATTAATATTTTCACTAACATTTAAAATTTTTAATTGTAGAGTCCATTGCAAACCAAAAGAGAAAACGTGAAGAAAATATTAAATAATTGAAATCTGATCATGATTACGACTTTTGGTATCAGAGTCATTATTCATTTTTTTTATATACATTTGAAGCACATTCTTACATGATAAAGATTTTATTTGACTCTATCTCTATTTTAAGAATTGTTAATTTTGTAAGTGGGTGTTGAAATATAACTGTGTTGGTAAGCCTTGTTTGTTGGATTAGCATAAGTGCCGCAGTAGAGTAAGACAGCCAGCCGTACCACAACATTTCTAGATTTGTTCTCGCAGTGCATCTACCTGACAAGTTATAAAATTAACTATTCCTTAAATGAAAGAAACAAAAGAATAAACTCTCTAACATGATTAATTGGTTTTCAAAATTGTTATCAAGAACAAAACATGGTTCTACAGCTTCTTCTTCTGTTGTAGAACCATGCTCTGTCTTGATATGAGAAAACTTTGGTTAATTTTTTCTATCTCACAAGGTTTAAGAATTTTGATAATATGAAAACTCATAACACAAACATCCACTTCAAAATCCTCAAAATCAGACTCTAAAACCATTCCATATATCAAAAACCCATGTTTCCTACTCTCCCGTATTATAATTATTATGACTATCAAGAAGCATGGTACAAAATGTTTTTACTAAGAAATTATAATCATTCATGGATCATTTACTTTGACAAAGAGTTTTCAAATAATTATCCACTATGATTCGTCAAATGGTTCTAATATATGGGGATTTGTCCAAATGCATTTCTAAAATTTGTTTTAGAAGCTTCTTAATGATTGAAGTTTATGATTCACACGATGAGATGGTATGACATATTCTATAGTTTATTTATGTATATGTTCAACATTATTATGTCATCTTATTTTGACATAAGCTTCTTATTTTGATGTGGGATGAGTATAATTTGTTTAAAATTTTGGATGATTATTATCTAGGAGACGATTATTTCAATGTCGTAGATGAGACCTACGAGGATCATGAGGTATTAACGTTGAATTTATATTAAAATTTTGCATTTAATGTAAAAAAACTTTAATATATAATCTTTTACAGGAATACGTTGAGGATAAGTTGGTACTTGAAGAAATACTAAGAAAAGAAAAGGAACAAATCAATAAGACTACCAAAAATCAAGTTTACCGTCTACAAGGGGAAGATGAAGATGAATATGAGTAAGACGAATAATACTTCCATGGAATCAACTAAAATTAATCATTACTAAACGTGATTCTTATATTTTTCAAAAATTTGAATATGAAAAATTCATAGCATTTTATTTAATTAATGTCTATTCTATGAATTCAATGCGCTTGATTTTCTATTTTTATTTTAATGAGATAAAAAAATAGAATGATTTTATTATATATTTCTTCCTCTTCAAATTTTTTTTCATGACACATCACCGAACCAAATCAAACGAATTCAAATTTCAGGGGAAAAAATACAACGTGATTCGTTACTTGAATACTCAAATTTCAGTACAAGAAAGTGAGATATGCTATCAACTTTGAATATATGGGATTTAACTAATTTAAGTTACTAAATCAATGGATCTAATTTAAGTTGCTAATCATTTAAGGGTTTGAATTAACTTACGAGAGGTGAGTTAAAATAAAAATGCTAATAAAGTAAAAAATAGAAGAACCAATAGAATTTCTCCATTTCATTACAAAACTCATTTGCATTTTCACTTTTAAAATTAAGTATATCACAAACACGTCAATAAATTATAAAAATTACATATTCGAAATCACCGTTTTTATATCTTTATATAGAGATCTCACAAGCTATACTTCTGACAAAAAAATTTTTTTTTGCCGGTTTTTACAATATAATCACATGCGATATGTGATAAAAAGTTAAAATTTATTCACTATTATTTATTCACGAGATATGTTAATTAACACATGATTACAACTTAATATTCACCCACATTAATAATTATAAATATAATTTAAAAATTGCGTTGTTTTCATCAAAGAACACATGTGATTGCTAGTTTTATATTTAATCACATGTGATTTGGTATATAATCACATGTGATTTTGTTTATAATCACATATGATTTTCAATTAAA
The DNA here is from genome assembly GCA_963930675.1 of Gnaphalium uliginosum. Lineage (NCBI taxonomy): Eukaryota > Viridiplantae > Streptophyta > Magnoliopsida > Asterales > Asteraceae > Gnaphalium > Gnaphalium uliginosum. The sequence continues at coordinate 23,623,706 of OZ005684.1, read as the reverse complement.
AATTTATATTTGATGAGTAATTTACCAATATATGATAACTCATGTATGATTCAACTTGACTTTTATTTAATTGTATAATTATAGTCGATGATTTGAAATTCATATGAAACGTCCCAGATTTTTTTTTTTAAATGTATACTCAATTTAAATTCTCAAAAACACTTTATATATTAATATAAAGTGATAACAACATGGTTCAACACGAAATATACATCATTTTTACAAAACATCACATGTTAATATAGAGCCTGATCTATGAGTCCGTCTTCTTACTATCTTGCCATAGTAAGTCCATCACTAGTAGCTCTCGGGTCGTTTGACCGGATCCCTGCCCTTAATCCCTTTAGGTGCACCTATCAACATAACATCCAACAATACATAAGCACATCACTTAGTAAGTAAAGGAAAACACATTCACAGTTATATAATAAATCAAACATCTCATGTCTTTATCATTCAATCATACATTTACTACATTCAATATATATGCAATCGGCACAATTGATCACTCAGCAATTGGCCACTCAACTCATACAGTTAGACACAATTGATCACTCAGCAATTGGTCACTTAACTCACATATACATAGGTACAATTGATCACTCAACAATTGGCCATTCGGCTTAATCTCATGGGCACAATTAATCACTCAGCAATTGGCCACTAAACTCAATCTCATAGGCACAATTGTTCACTCAGCAATTGACCACTCAACTCATTCTCATGGGCACCATTGTTCACTCAGTTATTCAATGCAACTTTGTAACACAATCATTATTAACAAAATCAGCCAACTAAACTCTTTACTTTCCTACTACTTACCTCGAGAATGACGTTCAGATATTTATGAATTGCTACTCGAAATACCTGGAAATGATTTCAAAATACAAAGGAATACTTTCAAAGATTAATCTTTAGCTAATCTTGATTTTCTTTTTCCTTTCTCTCTCTAAAAACTCCAAGAACACATACTAGCTCCTCTGTATATTTCTGGAAGATTTTGGAATGAAAAGTGGGGTTTAACCCCTCTGTTTTACACTTTTAACCCTAGTTAACCGCCTTTCAACCCGACACTGCGACACAAGCTTTGTGTCGCACTGGGCTCTGTGTCGCCACCTGCGACACTAGCCCTTGTGTCGCATAACAGTACACAACTTTTTAAATTTAACAAATTTCGGGGTGTTACATCATATTTGATTACTCTTTAATCACATTTGATTGATACTTTAATGTTCAATCACATGTGATTACAACTTAGTTTTTTATGTTTAAATCTTTTCAAATCATCAACAATTTGAATTTAAAGTTTGATTGGAGATATAAACGTGTGTGATTATTATTTAGTGTTAAATCATATGTGATTAAACATTACAAAATTTTAAAATGCAAAAAATCATCAAAAGTATGTCATGTTAAATCTCTAATTACAGATAAAAGGACGCTGATCTAACGGTGTAATTTTTATAATTTATGAACGTACGGTTTGTGAGATATTTTATTTCAAAGAAAAATGTGGAAATAGGTATTTGAAATGGTGTAATCCTATTCGTTCTCTTATTATGTAGTTTTTTGTCATTCTTCTTTAAACTTTTCTCTAACTTACGGGGGTCTCATTGTATAATTACAAACTAATTTTGATTTTTCTAATAGTAAAGAGAGATTTGGTAGTCAAATATGAAATGAAATGATTGTTATATCCTTTAAAATCTCATAGGGAGCCTTTTTTCTTATGAGATCTTACCTTATTTTTTACCCTTTACTTTTTACCTACTCTTTTATCTTACATGTATAGAGACGTGATTATTATAGTATAACAATTTTCTAAAGTATGAGAGAACCAATGATATTGTGCCATGTGTATGGGCATGATAGTCATTTTTACAAAACCCCCCACTTTCCCGCACATTTTCAAAAATAAATCTCAAAATTGGCTTGTCGAAAAATTATAAAAATTGCATTATAAAAACAAGCATTTTTTCTCTTCGATTAGACATCTCACAAGATATACTTTCGATGAACATTTTTTTTTTCATTTTTTGGTGGTTTTTAAGAAATTCACTCTAATAACACATGTGTGATATCACTCATTTTATATATATATATTTTTCGCGATATCGAGTATTTGGTACTTGTTTATAGTCGATTTTATGAACTTTCGATACTTATTTAGTTAGAAATTGATTTTAGGTACAAAAGGAGAAGAGATGAGGAAAGGAGCGCAATCGGTGAAGATTTAGAGATGATTTCAGAAAGTTGACGAAAATACTAAGTTTTAAGCACGGTACGCGATCCCACTGAGCAACCAAGATCGCGTATTAAAGCATGAAAACATCACAGAAAGATTCAAGGCAAAGTACGCGATCCCAGACATTAGACAGGATTGCATAACAAGTGAAAACACGACAGAACGATTCAAGGCAAAATACGCGATCCTATCATACTTCCAGGATCACGTAACAAGTAAGGGAATTTGGAGCTTCCGGGATCGCGTATGCATGTCCAGGATCGCGTAAATGGGCGGTTCCCAGCTTTTTGTGGCTTGATATAAATACGTATTTTGTGGAAAAAAAACCCTAGTTTTCTGGATACCAAACGGCAAATGGACGAATTTTATTGCTTTTTGAAGGGTTTTTCATCATCTTGAAGATCTTTAATCAAGTGTAATCATTCGGTTACGAAGAATCATCGTTAGAACATTGTAATCACTCGGTTTGCATTATTTATCTAATAAATTATGTTTTCTTCGGTTTCAATTGTTTATTTTGATTGTTCTAGCTTAGTTATGAGTGGCTAATTCCTTTTACACTTGCTTGGATGAATTAACTAGTGATTAGGGGTGTAATCTTTAGAGTTTAATGCAATTTAATTTACATTTAATCGAAATCCTTATGTATTTGAGTTTAAATGATTTGTTGAAACTTATTGGTGATTTAATTAGTGATTATAACGAATGTTTGTCGCAAAGTTATTTAATTTCTTGATCGTATGTCTATGTGTGATTGAACCAATGATTGCGGACGCATATTTGGTATAAGTTAAACAATTGAACTTAAACGTGTAAGTTAGTGATTTTGGCGAACGTCTTTCACTAGATTAAATTGTAAGTTAGTGAATTGAGATTAGGGTGTAGGCGATAGCGAACGTTAAGCCTAGTCTAATTGAGATGAATATGAATTGCTAAATCACTTATTTTAACTAAACACCTCGAAGTCATTAGTGAAATAATCCAAGTAAGTGTCGTTTTAATATCTGAAAGTTAAAAAAGTTAAAAATTGAATTTGACTCTTCCTGAGCCCACTTGCTTTAGTTTAATTAAAAAGTAGTTTTTAAGTAAAGTGACAACTCGGTCACAAGACCCCCAAATTTACTTTCTTGTTTAAATTAGTTGCATTCTCATTATAACACTTAAATGCACATTCCCCGTGTAACAAACTTGGACTTACTGTAGCTATACTATACACGATAGGGTATACTTACCTAGTTGTGTAATAGTTAAATCACGGTTTTTCTTTGTTTATTTTATAACTAGATTTTACTCATCAATGTGATATTGACATTGAATTTGAATTTTATGTGTCATTGATAGATTTTAATTCGCCTGTGATACAACTTGTTATTTCTACGTGTAAAGTTTAGTTTTGTTTATTATTACACGAAGATTGGTTCTAATCATATGTGTTAATAGTTGTTAATACATGTGATATTGGTTGTTAACACACGTGTTAATAGTTGTTATCACATGTGATAATAGTTGTAGATATGCATACTATTGATTGTTATACGGTGACAATTTTATGTTGATTATAGTTGATATTATATGTGTTATTAGTTGTTAACACATGTGTTATTAGTTGACGTATATGATATTAGTTGATATTACACGTGTTATTAATTGTTAACATGTCTTATTAGTTGTTAACACATGTGATATTAGTTAACAAATATTATATTAGTTGATATCACATGTGTTATTAGTTGTTAACACATGTAATATTAATCGATATCGCATGTTTTATCAGTTGTTAACACATGTGTTATTAGTAGCTATCACGTGTGTTATTAGTTGTTAACACGTGTATGATTATTTGTTAACACGTGTGTTATGGACAAAATCAATTCCAAACACCACCTAAAGGAACAACAATAAATTTGATCCTGAGACTGTGAATCTTAAACTATGTGAATTGAATCACAAACCATTGAGACCACCGTAAATAATAAATTATTAGTCAAACAATCCAAATGAAACAAATAAATACCTAAATTAATAATAATCGTCACTGAGCCAATATATGATGAAATAGGAAGTGAAGTTTGACTAAGCATGTCATCAAACACTTAACATGCATGTTTCACTATTTTCACCAAAACACACAGTTAGAGATGCAAGTCACTAAGTCAGCCATTGAAGATATTTTCGCCTTCAGCAATAGCTTGACCAAGGTGTTGGACAACAATATCGGAGTAATTTTACACTGTGCGACTGCGAGTTATGTACTTGGGTGTTTTTGTTTTCAACTTCAGTGATATATTAACCATGAAATTACTGCTAACGACGGTGATTGAGATGTGTGATGAAGACGTTGAATAAGAGTGACGAAGGTGTAGATCAAGATCTCCGGTGGCAAACGGTGTAGATCGAGGTCTCAGGTGGCGACGGTGTAGATCGAGATCTGCGGTGACGACGGTGTAAATACAGATCTTTGACGAGGATGTTGGTCAAGGTCACCGGAAAGTGCAGCAGCCATGAGAGTGAGCTTGAAGAAAGTGAGAGTAAAATTTGAGTCTTGGGCAAGAAATCTGGCATGTACAGTAAAGTTAAGAAGGAACATGTTCAGATGTAACATGTATAATATTTGGAAAGACAAATATACCCCTCCGCCTAAAATTAAGTCTCAGCCTTATTTAAGTTGGAATATTAAAGGAATTAATTTAGACCATTGATCAATTTGATCCAAGAGTGGGGTTTGATTCTTTTATTCTCTAATTATTTGTTAATCTTCATTGAACTTTCTCTGCACGTGTATATTTGGGTATTATTTATAATCTGGGACAATCGGGACGCAGGGAGTATATATATAATAAAAAAATAATAAATAAATAAAAACTAATCCCACTCCCTTTCGTGCCTATTGGCTTACTCCATCTTCCTTGCATCCTTATGTCCAAGACGATTGCCACATGTGACCATAGGCACCCGTGGCCCAACATACCAACACATTCTTGTATTGTTACATCTTTAATAAACTTTTTGTTTTATCTTACGGTCAACAAAACCACCAAAAAGATTTGTATTCTATCCGGCGGGAAACACCACGAACGAATCGAAAATTTGTTTCTCACTCAACTTCTATCTACCACAATCTGCTTCATCTGTAAGTTTATTACTACAATTTCTATGTATTCCTTATGCTGTATACTTCCACCTGTTACATTTTCTAGGGTTTTACTAACATACACAGCTACTCCACAAATTAAATTAGGCAAAAACATCCAATCAATTAAAAAAACCTAGAAAGAAATCATACTCTATTTGTTTATCAATAAACATAATTCAATTATCAAAAATTAACATGATACTTTTTTCAGATTTGAAATTTGAAAATGGAAGGCAGTGAGAGCGAAGCTATTTTCGATTCATTAAACTTAAACCCTCAGCTGTTCATCAACGCTGCCCTAAACATCGTCGATGAGTTAATTGAAGGCGCGTTCGATCATCTTCATAAGTTAGTCTCTCTAATTCTCATGTTTATTGTAACAACTTATGTACACGACATACGTTTATGGTGAGTTATTTACAGGAAAGCATCAAGTCAACTCAAAACCGATGGTTCGGATAGAGCCGAAGATTTGACTAAGGTTTATTACTTTTTATTATATATATGGTTGGGTTTGTGTATTGTTGATGTTGATGTTGATGGTTTTATTTTGTATTTGTAAATGTGACTTAGGGTTTGGATTATGTACGTAACCTAATTCAATCTGCACTGGATAAGCGGCTGTCCATGTGGGAGAAGTATTGCTTTCTTCGTATTTTCACAGTTCCATATGGATTTTCGCTACCAAAAGATGTATGTTTCCTTACTTGTTATTGGTTTGACTATGATATGATACACTTTGTATATTTGAAGGTTTTGATTGATATACTTGTATGCGTGTGTGTGATATTGTGTTTAGAAATTGGAAGCTTTAATATGTTAGAAGCATCATTTGTATATTGTTTTACGAAGTGTAATAGCTGATCTGTTGTCAGGACGAAGTATCTGGCGATGTAATGGATGTTGATGCTGTTGTTAACTCTGATCTTGATGCACAGCTGGATTCCTTGCGGACAAAACTTACTATGGTAATAATGTCGTGATTGTATGTAATTTAGTTATTGTTGGTTTTTATTGGTTGGTGAACAAGTTTTCCGTGTCTTGTGCGTAGGCTCAGCAGGAGTCTGCTGAATTGAAAAGAGAGATTCAAGTACTGGAGAGGCAATCGGTTATTAATAACTATCAAACAGCGTCAGATAATGAACTGATGAAGTTATCTGAAAAAATATCAGAGGCTGATGCACTCAAAGGTATTACAAGGTCCTGATGTTTATATACTTAAATAACATCAGACGAATAAGGAATATTTCGTTGTAATTAGTCAAATTAGAGCCTCACTATTAGAGAATTTAACGACTCGAGGCTGCGAGAATATCTGCCAGGCAGCCAGTCAACATACTATTTAAGATTACACTTGAAAGCTTTCTCATTTTTCTATCACTTGATGACTTAGCACCCAGACTATTCCACATCCTTCTAACAATAGAGGCTTTCCAAAGTGTGAACCATTTTGTAGATGATTGGCAGAAATGCATAGTAATAACTAATAACTAATAACTAATAACTAGTAGATCAAACAGAAAATGATTGATACAAGGGTTTAAGCGTAGCAATCCCATGGGATCCTTCGCTTTTTTTTTATTGTGATTGATGTTCTCCACAGTCATATACGGTGGTCATATATGGTCTTGTCCCCCTTGTTTCTTAGGAGATATAGAAATTTTATGGATCTTGATCAAACAATGTACTTGATTGAGACTAACCCCGTGAATTGTTGAGGACCAACTCAGGTCACAATGCTACCTGTACTTTCGACCAACCACTGGTCTCAACTGCTTTCTCAATCTCATAAGCCTGACCTTAAGCCCCGAGTTTAAATCTTAATTTGGTTTTATTTGAATAGTTCATGGCTATTTGGTAAATCGTCATCAACTACGTTGATCTAAATAGCATTAAGAATTTTCGATATTTGACTTCGTTGGTGGACTAAAAATGTACTTAAGTACTTAATTTGGTTTATTTAAATAGTTTAGGACTATCTTGGATACTATGTTGTAATATATACCAACAACTAGTAAGATGTTCAAGCATATGCATTAACATTTTGAGCATAATATTGGTTCCTGCAGAGCTGCAAAAACTTGCAACAGAATTACGTACAAAATCTGAAAAGCTAAAGACAGAAAGGGGTCAGGAAATTCAACGTGTTAGGATGGAGAGATTGCGTTTATGGGATGGAGACTTGTTAAGGATGATTGGTGGAAATGGTAAGATCTATGTTTTTGTTATTTAATTTAATTTTATTATTATTTTTTTAAAAAAAATTATTTTAGGGTCTGTTGAAGTGGATACATATTCATTGCATGTATAATAAAATGCTGATGTAATATAATGCAGGCCTCTCTAATGCCAAGCCAGAAGAGATTGAAGACTTTCTTGTTGCATGTTTGAACAGTCGGTGAACATCAGTTAATTATTGATAGTCTGGTGGTGAAGTTCCGCAAGCTTGTTATAGCAATGTAAACATTCTCCTTTGTCTATTACTTGTATTAGTTGTTTGATAGGGCGACGTTTGATGGAAGCTTATAAGTATTTGGGAAATATCTAACAAAAAACCTCTATCTGGTGACCAATTAAAATTATTAGGATTTTGTAATGATTGCTTACAGACAGAGGTAACTCGGTAAGGATATTCATTTTTGAATGGAGGCACTTCTATTATCCAACTAGTAAAGCTGACAACCTGGTGCGGTGCTAAGAACACAAAAAGATGTAACAAACTTTAAAAGCAAAGTATGCTAGCGTTCGTGTAGTAGCCATATTTGGATATGTGAAAGGAGTCACAGACGAGTCTCACACGATGTTTCTATGTATAGAAATATATGAATAATTAGCCGCTTTGTTTAGTTCACCGGGGATCAGAGTCATAATGGCCAGGCCGTGAGGTTCATGACGTTCTACAACTACATTAGTACATTGTGAATGAAGTTCATCATGTCTTTAAATAGAAGATACATCTATTCATAGCTTTGGTACATATATACTCCCTCCATCCCATTTAAAGTGTCCAAGTTACTATTTTGGGATGTCATATTATAAGTCTTCACTTTAGTGTTTAACTAATCAAAAAAGACTTTAGTGGGTAAAGTTGATATTTAATTGGTGAAAAGTGTAATTAGTGGAGAATTCTAAAACTGCGTGCAGGGACATTTTGACTGGGACGGAGCCAGTAAGTGCTAAATATAAAAGAGGAATATTTTTTTTTTCATTGCAAAATGAAACACTTCACACGTAATATTGTAATGTTACACTTGATTTACTTGTAGTATTGATAATAACTCATACATGACTTATTTCATGGTGAAAGACATTAACTTCTGATGTCCTTATAACTGTCTGTCTTATTTTTGTTGATATCATATCAATCTTATTTATCATAATTAATAGATGTATACTTATTGATGCAACCGACAACTAAATCAACACGCTACAACGGGACACAGGCACACGGGCTCATGCTCTCTCGGATAGAACCTTTCTCCAATAATTCTTGCACTTGTCATTGCAACTCTTCATGTTCTTTAGGATTCATTCGATACGCGGCTTTGTGGGGGTATGGCAGCCCCCGGTACAAAATCAATACAATGTTGTATGTCCCTCATAGGTGGTAGCCCAGACGGTAACTCGTTAGGGATCATATCTTGAAACTCCTCAAGTATAGGCTTTACTTGATGGGGGATGTTGGCACTGCCTTTGTTCACTTCCACCAAGACCAAAGCAAACGCATTATTTGCTTCATGTGCTTCCGTTATGAATTCTGCCCGTGACAAAAAATGGTTTCTCGCCTCCCTTCTAAAATCTAATGGGCCAAGGGTTATTGATGTACCATCCTTCTCGAAAGTGTAGGTGTTTTTAAAACCATCATGCTTAGTCTTACGATCGAATTGCCACGGTCGACCAAGCAAAATATGGCACACATCCATGGAAACCACGTCACACCATACGTCATCAGTATATTTATTCCCAATGGAGAAATTCACCAGACATCTTTTTGAAACCTTCACTTCATTACCCTTCTTGAACCATGATAATGTATAAGGTTTGGGATGTGCTTCTGTTTTCAAGCCTAACTTATCAACCATTATTGAAGAAATTACATTCTCACAACTTCCACCATCTATAATGACATTGCAAACTTTACCTTGACATGTGCACCTAGTATGAAATATGTTGTGTCTCAACCACGATTCATCTTCTTTTGCCACCGCACTCATGGTTCGTCTGACCACTAGCGCCTCGCCCGAGTCGGCATACGTGATTTCTGCTTGGTCAGAATATTGCTCATTAGTATCATCCTCATACTCATCAAATACAGGTCCAGCATCATCTTCAATTAAGGTAATGATTGTCGATTTGGGCAATCAGTGGCGATATGCCCAAGACCTTGGCACTTATAGCACCGTTTCGTTGTTGAGACTCCTCCCCTGCTAGAAGTAGGATTATAAGTTGTAGTTGAACTAGTGTTTCAAGTTGGGTTCGAACTTGGATTTGCAACTTTCTTTCCCGTGTCAGTTCCCGTAAAACGTCCTGAAAATCGAGAACTACTGCTACTATTACTGCTGACCTTCTTCTTTTGTCGCGATTCAACCTTTCGAGCTAAACGACATACATCATTATAGGACCAAGATTGTTGGAGGTGAACAACATCAGCGATTTCGGGATTTAATGCTGCCAAATATCGAGCAATTGTTTCTTCTTCCTCCTCGACCACATCACAAGTAGCCTCACACGATCAAACTCACTGGTGAATTCTTCAACTAACATACCTCCTTGTTTAAAATTGTGGTACTTGATGAAGGCTTCTTGTCGATATTGCACAGGTAAAAATTTGGCCATTAACTTCTTTTTCATCTTAACCCAACTCACAATTTTGGGTTTTCCTTCCCTGGTACGTTGCTTTATAACGTGTTCCCACCGAATAGAGGCGTTCTTTTTTAACTTGATTGCAACTAACTTAACCTTTTGTTCATCACTTAGGTTTTTAATATCAAACGCCCGTTCAACGGTATATAACCAATCAATAAACTCATCTGGATGAGATTTACCTTCAAAGTCAGGGATGTCGACTTTCACACCAAGGTTTCGAGAAGAGTTGTAACGGCCGAACCTGAAACGGCGAGATCTCGGGCTGGTTAACCCCCCAGGGGTTTTCACCTTCTTCACTGCCGCCCTCGGTTGAGTTGATGTATGATCCATCATTTTCTTCTTCATCGCGATCACCATCACGAACATCGTCCAATCTTGCTTGCGCAAGCAAACGCTCTAACTCTTGGATTCTTCTTCCCTGTGCTGCGATTTCGAGATCCCGCTCGTCCCTACGAATGGGTCTTGGTTCTTCCTCATAGGCGTTGGCACCTTGACGAGGTTGCCTACGACATATCCACCTCGACGTCTTCGATGACCACGGGGTTGTTCGTCTGCCATCACTACAATTCAAAGCAACCAAACGCTCTGATACCAATATGATGCAACCGACAACTAAATCAACACGCTACAACGGGACACGGGCAATCAACGAGAATTGTAAAGCAGAGACAAGTTCTCTGTCCTTTGTTATTAGGGTAAAAATAATACTTCAAAAATCAATCCTCTCTTGTCCTAATTGACAAGTTTTATACATGTCCAAATAACAATATAAAATAGGAAAATAAATCTTGGTCATACAATGACCACAAACTTATGGAAATAAGTTGGTTCATATCTTGGACGTAAATGAGTGAATCCTCCCAAAAATGACTTTAAAATAGGCCATGCAATATTACTACTAAAGTCATGCAATATTCATGCCACCACTTATTTAATTAGAGTAAATACCAATGAAATTGGTTCGGCGTGAGCCCACATAAAGTTTGTTATTCTGCTTCTGAAACTAAACTGATTGTTTTATTAAAGAATTGTGCAGCAAATGACACTGTTTGCAGCACAACCTTATTAGAATTGAACCGCGCTCCTTTAGATATGATGAGAGGTTCTCGTCGTATGTATCCAACTGATATCGCCACCCAAAACTCTCTAAAAATTCCTGCTCGTTATATTTTATTCGGGTTCCCATCATAAGTTAAGAAAACTTCTGCCGTATTTGCTTTACGCCCCACGAGCCAATATTTTAGAATTCGCTTAGCAACAATCTCTGATGCAAGAACAAAGATCCCTACTCATTGCAGGACCAATTGGGCCTGATAGACAAGGTAACAAAACTGATACTTGTCCGTTAGGTTAGATGGGCTGTAACGCAAGAACATACCGTTGAATCAGGCTATCCCGATTGTATGAGATTTCTCCTTACCATAAAAGATAGTCAGGTCTACATATATACCAAAATTGTACACTTGGTAACGAGTTCAGTTTGAAACAAAAACACACGGTTGAAATCAAACTGTGTACCTAATATCGTATGTTGTACTAGGAACAACAAAATAAAGGCCAGGAGTAAATTTGAAACCACCAACAAGCTGAGTAGCAAGCCCCCCTCGAGCAGCGTCTACATATAGAAGTCCATAAAACACATTAGCGATGTAGAGACCACCAGTTACTGGGTGAAAGTGTTACGATCCCACATCGGCCAAGTATAGGATTGGTTGGTGGCTTACAAGTCTAGGTGTCCCCTCCTCTTACAAGCTAGCTTTAAGGAGTGAGTTCTACACTTGAGCTTATAGCTTGATATGAGCATAGTATGGGATAGGGTCGTATCAATTGGTATCAGAGCCGACCCTATCTTTCGAGGTTCCAGCACCTCAGAGTGGTAACCTATGGAGTGGTGGCTTGGACCCGAAAAGAAGGGTGTCAACCGTGACCAACATAGCCGTGACCAACGAGGCCTCGGAGTGGTGGCCGATGGAGTGTTGGCTTGGACTCGAAAAGAGGGTGCCAACCGTGACCAACATAGCTGTAACCAACGAGGACGTTGGTTCTTCAAAGCGTGGAGTATTGTTACGATCCCACATCCGCCAAGTATGTGATTGGTTGGTGTGACAACCCTAAAAATACGATAAATTCCGTACATCATTCTTACGTGCATATTAGGCTAATTCCCTATCTAATTAATATGAATTCGTTTTCATCGAATTAAGTCTAGCACAAAGCCAATGCTTGCATATGAGATGCACACTATTTTAAAACGGGATGCATTCGTAATCATTGAGAATTACACAAACAATCGGTAGAGACCAACACCCACGAACGTTGGTGATCAATTCTCATAAATAACATAAATCTATTCAAATATAAATAGTAGTTATTTATATCATGATAATTATGCTAATATATAAGCATAACAACCTTTGATAATCGATAAACGTTCACGAGAACTAAAAGACGTGCAACGACAAGATAGATTATGTAATTAATCGAACGAGCTAATGATAAATTTTCGAATATTATTAAAACCAACTAGTAATATTTTAATACCATTAGTTTACCCTAATTACCACTAAATCACCTTAATTACATGATTAACACTTAATTAATCAAGATTAGTGCTTAATGACCTAATTATCTAACCCTAATCCTAACTAGTTGAAAAGTCAAAGGGGACCCCTCTCCAAACCATTCACCACCTCCCATGGCCCCCTTTTTGGCCATCACTTACACCATGCTTGCACAACCATGCCTCCCCCCATGTCTTACACTTACTTGACTTCCATACACATTCATTCAACACACTACTCTTCACAAACAAACACACACACTCTCTCTCCTCTCCTCCCTCCTCAAACTCTTCCATAATTTTCAAGAACACCACCACAAATCACCCTAAACCACCATAAACCACCACTTTCAAACCATAAAATTAAGGCTGTTTTAATATATAAACACCGACAAATCATAACACCACTACATTCTCATGAGTAATCTAAGTTAAACACAAGAATTGAAGCTAGGAATCATTCACAAGGAAATCAAGTTCTCATCTTGCTCCAAATTCATCATAAAGCTTTGTAAGGAGACTTTTCTCTAGTATTTAACTTTATATATGTGTTTATGCTAAAAATGTTTATTCATACTAAAATATGCTTTTAAACTAGTTACTTTGTCTTTTAAAAATATTAACAAGTAAGTTTAACCAATAAAAAGTCTATAAACAAGTTTAGAGACTTTAAAAATGCAAAATATATGTTCTACACTTTAAACTCTTCATTTATATAAGAAATCCTTATTTATGTTAGAATAGTTATTTTAAACTAAATAACACACTAAACTTGTAATGACATAAACTTTGTGGCTTAAAAGCTAACTAAACACACTTTTGGGTGAAAAATATCAAAAAGAAGACTTAAGGAACTAAATATGTAAAATCCAGATTTTGAAGACTAAAATGTTAAAAACAGTTTATTTAGAGTTTATAATGTTAATCTATGAATTAAAGTGTTAAAGACCAAACCCTTGTGGTTAAAAACCAAGAAAACTAAACTATGCAGTTAAAAGTGGAAAAATGAGAACTAGAGGGACTATACATGTAAAAATAGAAACTTTTGAACCTTAGCTGTGAAAATCAGTAACTTATGTATATTATAGTATAAACCATGATTTAAAACAATATCCATATGGTTAAACACTAACAAACCAAAGTATTGTGCAAGAAATGAAATAAATGAAACTAGGGGGACTAAAAGTGTAAAATCTGTAAGTTATGGACTGAGATGGTAAAATAAGTAAGTAAAATGATATTAAAGTTTAATCTATAGTTTAGAGTGTTAAAATCAAGACTTGTGTGGTTAAAAATCGAGAAATCGAACGATTCAACCTAAAATGACAAAATAGAAATTACAAGGACTAAAACCGTCACTTAGAAACTTTGACGACTGTTAAGGACCCTATGTAAATCATGAGACTTTATTATAAAAATATACATTCAGTCATGATTAGTGTATAGACCGAGAAATCGTCAAAACCGAATTATAACAAGTTAAAACGTACATTAACGATAAAGGTTATAAAAATGAGTTATAAAACTTATAGCGTTATTAAAAATGTATATTAGCTCTAAGCAACATGATTATATTATAATAACGTACAACACACAATTAAAAGTCGATTAAACGAAATCGTGAACTTCGAATCAAATACGATCGAGACGATACATATAACAAATCAATAATCAACGCTATGAACATATTATGAATAATAGTATATTATAAGGTTGACATAAACGATTGTAGTATTTTGAAAACTATAAATGATCACAACATATCGCATATGCCTATGAGGGCACATAAAACCCTAGTTGAGTGAACAACTAGCATAGACGGACTATTAAGTCGTCTACATTTATTAACTCGACCTCGTGCGTTTAGGGCGCTAAGAGGCTTATTTGGGCTCATTTACTTAAACTCAATTTGCTAGCACGCTCGAACTCATGTGAGTTCACAACCCCATATTTTACTGTTTTAATGCTTTCAAACATTGGGGTGAAAAACATATAACTAATTTATGCGATTATTGAAACCTGACAACGAATCCTTATGGGAGCCTAAGTTCTCAAGTTGTAATGCATAGAAGTCTTTTTGCTTACAATGACTATAACCGTTAGCTAGATGACCCTAACCACTGAATATACGGATAGTACTATCGGGGTGACGTTCCCTCTGTGACAACCGGCAAATTAGGCCGTCATTAGTGTCTAAGTTAGGTCATCATTACTTGTAATTAGTGTGAAATAAGACTAAGTAAAGTAACATTGTTTTGTATATTTTGTATACACACGTACGTAATTAATTTTGATTACGCGATTTCAATCGGATGGAATCCGATACGATAAATACGGACGTTGGTGAAAACTTTCATAAATAACATGAATTTATTTTAATTAAATAGTAGTTATTTACATTATATTATTATTGTACGATAATATACGAACATATTACGTTTTGCATAAAACGAACCATACGCGACGAAAACGCGCAAATCGAACCCAACACCGAAAGAAACCCGTCAAATATTTTGAAAAGGTTCAATAATGTATTTGAAAATATTTGGTCAATTTAAAATAGCAATTACATATCAAAAACAATACGCGAAAACTAAACATTAACGATTAAATTCTAAAACGCGCGATTAACGTTTAACCGACCGAGGAACGTAACACGAAATCAAGAAGCAAATCACGAGCCCGAGAACCACAATGGGCCAGACCCAATCTTTAGCCCAACCCAGCCCAAAAATCGGCCCAATGGCCCATCCTTGGCCCCCCTTACTAATCTCACCCTTGCAAGATTTCTCATTCACTACACACACTTAACACTCACTTGATTCTTGTTTCCCTTACTCTCTCTCAATTCCCAGCCCCAAATCACCACCACCACTACCTCTCTCAGCCCCTTCCAAGTGATCTAGCCACATCTCCATCATTTACAACACCACGAAGAAGAAGAACGAGCGAAGAAACAAGAAACGATCCACAGCAGCCCTTTCCTCCTCATTTCGGCTTTAGATCGAGTTGTTGTTGAAATAATCTCTTCTAATCTCGTTTATTTTCCTTGGATGTTGTTAATATACATGTTAGGGGTTCGTTTTTGCTAATCATGTCCAAGATCTAAACCGAAAACCATTGAACAATAAGGAAAAACCGTCGGATAATAACTTTAACCACTGGACAAAAATTTAACCCGACTTTGATCCATGATATCTAACTCATTTCTTAACCAAATCGAGCGATTCTTGAGTCTAAAATCAAGTTCAAGGAGTCTACTTTCGAACCCAAGTGGTTTGGTATTTTTCTAAGGTCGTTTGGTATGGGAAAATGATTTTACAAAAGAAAGTGTTTGGACTGTACTTTTGGACAAAAAATTTGACCAACTTTGAGAAGGCATATCTCGAGATCTACAAACCCAAATCGAGTGAAACCACTAGGAAAAGTTCACATTTTCTGTTACCTTTAAAAGTAGTACTATTTCGCCTTCTGAAGTTTTGTAAATCGTGAGATATGGACTAAAAACTGAGCAAAGGTCAGGAAATCGACCCACTGGACACATGTTAGGTTCTTGGACGATTTCGTGACTTACACTTGATTAAAAATTATGAAAAATTTACTGGAAGTAGCTAAGACATGTATGAATAACTGGGAATTTTTTTGGATTTTATTTCGAAGCTTTGGTTTGTCAAAACGAGCCACGAAAACGACTCAAAACTGGTGAAAAAGGACCCGTGGACTGTTTTTGCAACAAATATAAAATGACACTTTCGCGTTAACCACAAAACGTAACGATAATTTTCCTAGGCTCTAAAAACATATTTAAGACTTCCCTAAAAGTTTCGGGTCAAACCGAGCACAATTGACCAAGTTCCCGAACACGAAAACACATCAGGTCGTGTGTGTCGCAGATGGTCCAAAACCATTGCGACACAAACCCTGTGTCGCAAAACTCAATCTCAGTTTGTTAACATAGCGACACAAGTCCTGTGTCGCAATAACCATAACTAACAGTACTAACTTGCGACACTACCCTTGTGTCGCGACACCTATAACTAGCCGTGTTAACTTGCGACACTAACCCCTGTGTCGCACATCGATTTAAATTCACGACCTGCGACACCAGCTCTTATGTCGCATAATTATCTAAAATCTACACCCTGTGACACTACACCTGTGTCGCAACACCTCACAACGACACAACCCTTGTGTCGCATAACACAGTTTGATTAAAAATATGTTTTCACAAGTATTGATTTCGCGAAACAACAACTATACTATATACAACACTATACGAACACGCAATACATATACTCCTATAAGTATACAATGAAACAAAACATAATAATAAGGTCTTCGGGAATTATTATTACAAAACGTCACCAACGGGCCGTACATATTTACTAAACACAAACGATAAACAAACACTTGGACATAACTAGTTGAATGGACAACTAGCATGAATAATCTTTTGAGACATTCACTCATACATAACCTTATTCGTTTAGGGCGCCAGAAGGTTACACTTTAGATATACGTTTATTGATTTAAACGCACGCTTTCAAGACTCAGGTGAGTCTCATAGCCTCATTTTTACTGTTTTTAACTATTGGGGTGAGAATACATACATTGTTTTCATGAACACGAGTACAGAAACACACATATACGGATTGCATGAGTGGTTTTACTTTCTAATCCACACAAAAGTCCTCTACACATCATAGTTTCGTTAGTATGGATCTTAGCGCGAGTATGAATGAATAAATCTATTTGGGATTGACCATCCCCGTCCGGGTTAGTAGCACTAACTGGTCAAACGGGCGCATTATTATTTGTTCATACGGATGTTCTGGATTAGGCATCTGCAGGAGGCAAACTCATATCGATTAAGCTTCAGACTATGAGCTCATGGCAGTAGTATACATTATTTTGCACGCGTGCAACACTTATGAAATCTCGTGATTCACATTTATACATTTGATAACTAAACCTATGAACTCACCAACATTATTGTTGACCATTTTAGTATGTACTCTCAGGTTTACAACAGGAGTAGGATTACTCCACGATACAATAGCTTGAGTCGCATGATTTACAAACATCGGAGATTTTCCTTGCATTACTATTTTGTAATATTAGTTATGTATTAGAATCTCTAGAACCATTCGCGAATTCAGAAATTGATGTAAACAATTGGACTATCAATGTACTATTTTTGTACTGTTTTCAAAACGACGCATATAGTGGTCGTTCGATGTGACTTTGTGCAATGATTTCTTATTAGTAGCGCCCCGATCCGACTTCCGCTGCATCATAATTTGGGAGTGCGACAGATTGGTATCAGAGTCATAGTTATAGCGAACTAGGTTGCATTAGTGGGCCTAGACTATAACTTTTAAGTAGTATTCCTCATTAGGCATAACTAGCTCAGGAATTTCATCATTCAACTTTAATTTAACATAGCCTGATCAACTATGTACAGTTAAAGGAGGATCGATGCAAGGTCTGATATAGTTATGGTAAATGGGAATACATTGGAAGACTTTGATAACGATAGAGGCAGGACCAAACTTATCCATACTATACTTATTAGGATATTGTATGCTATACGTATATATATATATATATATATATAGACCTCACGTGCTAAAACTCTGACCACAGAATGGTAGGTTTCCCTATCAGAATGACAACCAACGAGGGGGACGAGACTCAAAACTCACCCACCCGTGCTCCTTCAGGATCTCGCCGCACGCGCACTAGGAATGATACTAGATCCAATCAGGCTAGACCTCGATCAAGGACCACTACCACTACAGACTCACAAGCCAGTGGCCTCCGCCAAACAGAATCGCGTGAGTGGAATTGGCTATCCAATGCATTAGAAACCTGGAGGCGCGAGGAAGGGATGCGGTCTACTGCGGAACCTATGGACATCTCCCCATACACCCAAGAGCCCACACGCCACACCGTCCCAGTACTAGCCGCGAGACTCCACCGCCACGAAAGGAGGCTTGAGGCAATGGAGGTGGAACAAAATGAGACACGGGATCGTATAACACAATTTTACCAAAACCAGGAAGATATTGCTGAGGTCGTGAATCTCACCAATGACCTATCAACCGATACGAGGGACGAAGTCATGGAATTACGGATAAGAATGCAGCAATGTGAGCAATGCTCGCAGGAAGCTGAACAACTCTCCCGTCAAATGGAACAACGACTAACTCTAGCCGAAGAAAACACCAGACAAGCTGGTAGACTAGCAGAGTCAGTCGATCGAGTCATCGCTCTCATACCCCGAATAGGCCGACGTCAGAATTAGCTCGACAATCGATAGATAGCCTACCAGGGCGAAGTGTACCCAACTATGTACTTGTATTGAACTCTTGTAAGCGGCCAGAAGTAAACATTCCCGGCATGTTTGTAAAACCTCTAATCATGTAATCTTTTGAACTGCGTTTTAATTGATTTTTATTCCTACTACTATGCGTGGTTGATTGGCACGTTACGATGTTGTATATTACCCCATAAATATATGTGCATCTATAAATATCATAATCTTTGCGCCAACTCTCATACACATTTTACCTTATGTTATTAAAGAATCATACCGCCACGAAGACAAACTTACTCACAAGCCGAAATCGCACAACTGATTGCCCAAGGCGTAGCCGACGCCCGGCTGCTAAAGAAGCACTCAGAAACAGTAACACTAATCCTCAAGGAGGAAGCGAGGATACCGCAAACACCACAACTACAAACAAACCCTGCACCTACAAGGAATTCTTGAGCTGCAAACCCTTAAACTTCAAGGGCATTGAAGGAGCCATCGGTTTACTGAGATGGTTCGAAAAGATGGAGTCAGTATTCCGTATCTGCAACTGCACCGAGGAGTGCAAAGTTAAATATTCCACCTGCACCCTCATGGATGGTGCCCTCACTTGGTGGAACACTTATGCCCAAACTGTGGGAATTGATACCGCCTACCAACTCCTGCGGGAGGATTTGAAGAAGATGATGACAGAAGAATATTGTCCCAGAGAAGAGTTACAGCAGCTGGAGGTAGAATTCTGGAACCTCACAGTCAAGGGTGACGACATCACCAGCTACACTACTCGATATCACCCGTTGGCACTCCTCTGCCCAACCATGGTGGACCCCGAGTACAAACGAATCGAGAGATACATCGGGGGACTTCCAGCAAAGATTCAGGGAATGGTCACCGCCTCAAACCCTGGAACGATTCAGAGTGCCGTCCGTATGGCACACAGTTTAATGGCACAGGTGGTCCGACTTGGGACACCTGCAGGAAAGGATACGGGGTCACGAGCTGGTGACAACAAGAGAAGGTGGGAAGGAAACTCCAATAACAACAACCAACAGAACAAGAGGTCCGAGACTGTCAGGGCCTATACCTCAGGGTCTGGGGAAAGGAAAGGATTATACATTATTTTGCAGGCGTGCAACAATTATGAAATCTCGTGGTTCACATTTATACATTTGATAACTAAACCTATGAACTCACCAACATTATTGTTGACCATTTTAGTATGTATTCTCATGTTAACAACATGAGTAGGATTACTCCACGATACAATAGCTCGAGTCGCATGATTTACAAACATCGGAGATTTCCCTTGCATTACTATTTTGTAATATTAGTTATGTATTAGAATCTCTAGAACCATTTGCTAACTCATAAATTGATGTAAACAATTGGACTATCAATGTACTATTTTTGTACTGTTTTCAAAACGACGCATATAGTGGTCGTTCGATGTGACTTTGTGCAATGATTTCTGATTAGTAGCGCCCCGATTCGACTTCCGCTGCATCATAATTTGGGGGTGCGACACCCTCCCACTGTTTTGGTTAGTCGTGCTAACTAGCGACGTTTTTTCACATCGAGGATCGTATATTTACATTGTCCAAGGCAAACGATTCATCATAAGTCGTGGTTTGGTTATAGGCTTAGTTTTGGCATATTAACTCATAGGACTTGTAAACCTATTGGGGGATTACCGCCTATGTTTCAAATTTTAAGTAATCGTACATTAGGCCTTCGATGCCATACTTTGATTTACTGATGAACTTTACTATATGATGGTTTATGATTGAGTCTTAAACCTGTGAATTCACTCAACAATTATGTTGACGTTTTAAATATGTTTTTCAGGGAGTTAACTATGCCGCAAGACCACATGCATATTGGGACCGTACTTGCCACGATAATTAGGATGCCATATTTTGAACAAATGAGATTGACTTATAATACTAACTTAATGTAGTTTTATTTATAATATCCCAGAACTTGTCTTTTGTAAAAATAATGTATTTGATAACATTGCTATTTTGACGACTTGATAAGTTGTAACGTTTGTAAAACTATTATTGGCATCTTAATATTATAGATGTTCTGCGATAATTATACGCTCTCGATTTATTGTCAATTGATCGAGTCACGCCCCGAGATTACGCCATAATTATTATTATTCGAATTTTAGGGGTGTGACAGTTGGTGGCTTATAAGTCTAGGTGTCTCCTCCTCCTACAAGCTAACTTTTGAGAATAAGTTCTACACTTGGACTTATAGCTTGATATGAGCCTAGTATGAGATATGTTCGTATCAGAAGCCAAGAGATAATGGCCATCCACACGTTGGACTTAACAGGACCTGTGTTACCATCATACTGCTTTGTCCTAAAGAAAAACATAATATTACAAGAAAAATAAAAATTTATTGCATATAGTTTAATACCTACACAAGTAAACACTCACTTTTTATGTTGGTATTATTTATTTATTGTTTGAGAAATTCCACACTTAGAAAAGTTTTCAAAAAGGAATATACAAAATAATTGTACCAATAAAAAGAAGAAATAGAATCAACGGAGGAAAAAGAAAGTGAATTTGGTTGATTCATATTATAGGCTACGTTTTCTTGTTGCTGGAATTGTCACCGGAGTTTACCGGAGAAGACAAAACAAAGGGGGTTGATGGTTGCTGATTTGAATGGGTTTATAACAAATTTTTGTTTTTTAATTTCTTATATTGAATTAAAAATACAAGAAATGACTAAAAAAGAGAATAATGGTACTTTAATCATTTTAAGTGTCGAAAGATTACTTTTGAACAAAACGTAAACTTATTGGACTGAAAAGTTAAAAAAAATTAGGAACGAGTTTCGTAAATCGGTGTAAATCACATGATCTATTATAGAATTTAGTTTTTAATTAATTTACCATTCAGATACAAATTGTTAAGTTGTGCCAGTTGTAGCACTTTGTGCAGTTATTGCACCTTGTGCTAGTTGTTGTAATTGTTACACTGTGTGCTTGTTGTTGCACTTGTGTTAATTGTTGTAGTTGTAACACTTTGTGCAGTTATTGCACCTTGTGCTAGTTGTTGCAGTTGTTGCACTTTGTGCTTATTGACAGTTGACAGCGAATCCGCTTAGCGGTGATAATCTCTACAATTGCCCAGTGGTTAATTGCTTAGTTGTTATTTGCGCAATTATTGTGGTTCAGTTTTTATTGTAGTTCAGTTGTTGCTTGCTACTTGTTGTTGTGTATTACTCATTTAATTGTCCGTATGTTCACTAAGCGTAAAACTTATCCGTTCAGTTGTTTAATGTTACAGGTGCAAATGGGTCGAATGCTAAAAATGCAAATGGATAGTGCTTTTCAAAATTTCAGATAATTCCTATATCCAAAAAATATATTTTTAATATACAATTCTTAAATTTATATCATTTATTTTATAAATTATTATCAATATTAATTCCTATTAATATATAATGTGTTTTTCTAAGAGTGAAATTACAAATTTTATCCTTACTAAAAAGATCTAATTGATTACTAAAATACCCCTTTGTATATTAAGTTCTTGAAAGAAAAATAATTTTTACACCCCATTGCGCGAGGTAAAAATGAAACCATGACAGTGAAACAATTGACTTTTTCAACAATTTGTTTATAAATATTCTTAGGTTTACATTTTTCAGCAATTATTAATTTTTTTTATTATTATCATCTAACTCAATCTTTTACTCTTATTAGCTTTTGTTATTTTGATCTTTATAGTGTTAACCAGGGCCGAAAGATGCTTAGTGCAGAGGGGGTGGTCGCCCCTCTTTGAATTTGGGCTGTAACTAGCGATTTAAATAAAAGGTTAAGTTGGTATTTCATGGAAGAAATTTGAGATCTGGAGTTGCAGGCACAGGGTGGGGAAGAAGACAACCATTCGTATGTTTTTGTTATATTTTTCCATAAAGGCTCTCCTATTTTTCATCAAGTATCAATTTTAACCATTAACTTCTTTACATTATTAAACTAACCCCCTATTGGCTATTTTTAAGTTAATTATTCGCTATTTTAAGTCAAACTAGTAGGCTACCTGCACAATGCAGCGATACCTCAAATATAAAAGACAGTTTTAATTTATGATGATCGGTAATAAAATTTTTATTTTATACGTACCTCAAAAAGGCAATATCTTCATTCATATTGAAATGATAAGTATTTGAAATTACACTCGTTTGGATTACTGTAAATTCAGTGTAGTCGTTATGGCTGCAAGCGTTTTAATTTGTTACAAGTATTAAGTGTATAATAATTGGTACATAGTATTCGGCTACATATTACACTTCTAAAAATATTATTATTGTTTTTTAAATAGACAAAAGATTTTGTTGAATAGAAAATGTATCTTAAATAGACAAAAGATTTTGTTGAATAGAAAATGTAGTTTGACTTATAGGTTGTTTTTAATTTTACAGAAATAACTTTAAAAGAATGTATATTCTCAAATTATATATCTTTTGACTTACAGTTTATTTTTATTTTTATAGTTGTTTAAATTATCTAAGGGTAATTTAGTCATTTACGATCTTTAATTTTCTAAGATTACAAGGAAAATGTGTAAACAAATTATAAGGTGTATAGATATTTATTGGAAATTGCTAAACTAACACTGAAATATTTGTTTATGTGTTTTCAAATTTTAATTATGTTGGATTGGATTAGAAAATACTAATATGAAGAACAGATAAAAATTTAGGAGATATATGAAAGATTGTATTTCTTCATCGATTATTCTGTGTTTTTTTACGTATGAACTAGGTTCCGTTTTATACATAAAATACATTTATGCGATAGTAATGGTTTCAAACCACCCCCTCCAACTAACATGTTCAAGTTCCTCCACTGATGTTATCGATTGATCATGAAACCATTTGTAATATTGATGTACTCAAAGTTTTATTTTCATCTATATGTTTTTATAATTATTTAGTAATATTAAATTTTTTTCTATTATCAACCATTGTTACACTTAATGGGGACACATAACAAAGGCTCACATTTATAACCGGTAGGAGTGTTCAAACAGTCAGATTTCGGTTTAATGGAGTTATTCGGTTCGGTTTTTTCGGATTTAATAATATCCAAACCGAAACTATACAAACCCAATCCAAATCAATCGAATAAAAATTGTGTTAATCAGTTTGGGCCCGTACACCCGAACTAATGATAACAGTTTTAGAAAAACCAATTAAATAACTCAAATTTCTTCGTGAAATTAAAGTATAATATACTCGTAATATATAACTATCTTTAATGACGGTAGACTGTTATTTTTGTTATTTATTTATTAATATAACAAGTACTGAACTCATGATTGTAGTTCAATTTCTACCATTATTTATTTCAGAACAAGAAAGGATTTGAGAAAGGTTGTTAATGTTTAAAATCCAATCAACCGTATCAATGCATGTATACAAAAAATAGTATACTAATGCTATATTGGATTTTTGGATGGGCCCGAAGATGAAATTTTTAAATCCAAATTCAAATCAAAAACTATTTATAATATCGGTTAAAATTAAATACCCGAACCAAAATCACATGCCCTGAAACCAATTCAACGAAACCTATTTGGATTTGGTGGTTTTTCGGTTCAAACCGTTTAATGAACACCCCTAATAACGGGCATAAAATCAAGGGATAATAATTGTAATATTGACATCACTATTCAATTATGCAATTGACCAATTATAAATTAAATTAAATAATTTATTTTATATCTTTTACCCTTTAACTTTTATAATTATAAAACTTTAAACCCTACTTTTAATCAACAGCATGTGTAGACCATTTTATTTTCCCTAAAATCAAATTCACTACTACACCATGATGTACCATATTAATGGGAAGGCAATGACGTGAGGCTCTCCAAATACATACATTCACTTTCTTTGTCACCCAATTATTCCACAAAAAAAATGTTTGACAATAGGGCTCGAGTTTATAAATTGATAATCAGTATCAAACTAGAGATTCTTCACTAAAAATAGACCCTGATTATCAAGTACCAAGATCCGACTATCTTAAAAATCCCTTTCAAACTCCCGTATGTAAACCAGAGCCAACATGTGAACCGAAACCACCATCGGGTGCATATAACCTTTTTATTACTTTACACGAAAGAAAATTTTCATCGTTATGCAATCTCCATCTCTGTTTTTAAAGTCGAGCCGAATTTTTGGCCCTAACACTCCCTATTTTCAGCCTCCAACTTCACTACTTGAAATCACCTTATTCCACTTTCATCTAAGCAATGCTAATATCTTTTTCCTTTATTCCACGAAAGTACTTATATCAAAGCCTTTCCATATCTTTGATAATTTTGATAATTTTAATTGGTACTCGAAATATAACAATAAGTAATAAAGTGAAAGGCTTTCGAGGACCACTTTACACAAGGTTAATCTACTCTAAAAAAAGTTCATTAGAATATAACATTTTTAGAAAGAATTGGAGTAAAATGCTCCACGTATACAAAATTTCATTTACCCTCAAGATCTTAAAAATTAATTATCTCAAAAACGAAAAATCAAAAAATTATGAAAATTGCACCATAAAATTCAGCGGTTTCTCCTCTTCGATTAGACATCTTACAAAGTATACTTTCGATGAGATTTTTTATTCATTTTTTTGGTGGGTTTTACAAATTATTAACATATGTGTTAGTGTTTGGTTGTACATTTGATTTAGGGTTACAGTTAGTGTTTAGGGCTTAGGGTTTAGTAGGGTTTAGGGTTTAAGTTTTATCAGGGTTTAGGGTTTAGGGTTTAGTAGGATTTAGGGTTTAGCAAAAAACATTAAAGCCTAAACCCCAAACCCTAAACCCTAAACGCAACATGTTAACTCATGTGTTAGTAATTTGTAAAATCCATCAGAAAATGTAGAAAAAAAACTCGGTGAAAGTATACCTTGTGATATGTCTAATCAAGGAGGAGAAAACGTTGAATTTTATGGTGCAATTTTCATAATTTTTCGATTTGACGTTTGTGAGATAATTAATTTTCAAAAAGATGAGGTTAATGGATTTTTGTATAAATGACACAATCTCATTGATTCTATTGTTGTACTTTAATGATCATATCTCTCTTCTTTCAATAAGTTGTCTTCCCATATATAAGATAAATGTTTTAGAAAACACTCCATGACATCATTCCAAAAGCCTACTTTACTCATGTTTTACCAACGAGAAGCTATATATAGATAGTTGAAAGAAAGAGCTCTGTAACGTCAAGCAATAATCTCGCGCCATGTTTTCAACCTCTGCCCATAGGAACCCCAACGCTACATAGACGACTCTTAAAAGATTTTACATAGAACCCCAAACCATCTTGAAAGTATTTTGAAATTCATGATAAGATTAATATTTCCAGATGACCGTTCCTCAAAAATTAAACATCATCCACATAATGAAAGAAAATAATATTTAAATCATTTGCAGGGTAATTCTCGTAAAAATGTCTTTAGAACTACTAACCCGTGATTGAGGTTGGTGATAAACAACTACTAACCCGTGATTGCGCTGGCCATAGACTTCGACTATGATCCCTTTTTTGGTAGGGGCATTACTATTTCCCCTCTCTTGCTTGTTATTGAACCTTCCTCTACCATGATTTTGAAACCTGATGAACTTGTTGTTGTAGTATCCTTTCCCCTCATTCTTTTTGGTAGAGGATTCTTTCCTGAAAAATCCTTCATCCACATAATTACCTTTCATGGTTGTTTCCTTTCCTCTAACATAAGCGTAAACTTCATCTTGCAATTCATGATAGGTCTCGAGGAGTATTCTTCCCAACTCAGCTACTAATACCTTGCTTCTTGCACCATGTATGAAACCAGATATCCTCTGGTCCTCCGACAGCCCTTCAATTTGTTGAGTCTCATTAGTATACCTATCCATGAAAGCTTTCAAGCCTTCAATTTCTCCTTGAAAGATGTTGAGAGCTTCCAAATGGGTCTCAGTATACTTCTTCAGCTTCATGAAGTGATATAAGAACTTTATTTTCAAATCATCAAAGCTATTGATACTTCCGTGTGGAAGTTTTTCATACCAAGACCTAGCAGCTCCAGCTAGGGTCATGGAGAACATGTGGTAGGAAATTTGCATGGTCCACTTTTTTATCTTTTTTTGCTCCCTGAAAGGCACGTAGGTGATCTTCTAGGTCAGTTTTCTCATTATATACTCTTTGATGTTGGAAGGTAACTCCAGACCATCAGGCATACCTTAAAATTCAATCTATGGAGCTAAAAGAGATTGTTTCTTTTTTATGAAAGAATTAACCCTTGACCGAGTAGATTCGAAGCTTTCGTTGGGGTCCATCCATATCTGGGGGTTTGCAGGGTTATAACTTCTAGGTGGGAAGTTCATCCAGGTCCCGTATTATGGTGAGTAGTAAGATTGACCTCCGGATAGAGGGTAACCTACTCCTGGTATCATACTTCCACCTTGCATCTGGTTATTTATGGGAACGTATTGCCCTTGGTTATTGAAATAACCTTGAGTGTTTTATGAGTAGCTTTTGTTTGGTAACATTTGGGCATTCTGGCTTGTAGAATTTGGGACAAATGTATTCTGTGTAGATATAGGGACTGTAGCTGTAAGTGCGTTGGTTACATGTTGGTTTAATAGAGGTGGGAGTGTGACACTAGGATTTGCTCCTGATTGTATCCCATAACCTTGATACATCGTCCATGGATTTCCCATTGCGGTTTGAGGGTTGTTTGGCATATTCGATTGGGCGATGATTTGTGTTGTGTTCCCCAAGTTATTGATATTTGGAGTGATGCTAGTATGTGTTGTTGGCTCGGTTCGGTTGATATTTCTAGAGAGGTTTGGTGTAGTGAAGGTAACGGTGGATCTGTTGATAACCCTCTGGGTCCCAGCATCTTGACCCTCAACAACAATCTCTTCATCTACGTCATCATCCTCTTCACCATGTTCAACCTGGATCTAGACCTTAATTTTCCAAACTCATCATTCTGATTTGCCTTGTAATCAATGGTTCTAAAAACTGTCTTAATGTTTCATCGCTACTCCCACAATAGAGTTACCAGAGTTTCAAGGTCTGGCAATATTTTCCGGGGTAAGAAAGTTAGCAGTTGGCATTTTCGATCTAAACACCGGTGTAAACCCTGGTGGTGGTGAAGGCTGTCGTTCACCACCTCCAGTTACAGTAGGTAACGACATTATGACGAGAAATAAGACTTAAACTAGAGATATCAACTTAACTGAAACTAAATTTAAGAAATAATATATGGAAACAAAAGAGATTAAGGTTTCGAAACACTTAATTATTATTATCGCGTCCCACTGGGCGTGCTATTTGATTGTACGTCCAACCGCATAATTGCTATAATTCCAGAAAAGCTTCGGTCAGATACCTCAAGTCGCAGAACTGCAATCACATGTAACACTCTAGCGTTAGGTGAAAGACGGGAGGGTTTCCCGTGATTCACCTCCGGTGTGAGAATAAGTGATTGTGATTGGAAAATATAAAGTGATGAGTAAATTAGGGTTTAATTTGGTGTGACACCCGACAAATTAGGTCATCATTTTATTACCAAAGATAGGTAATTATTACATGTAATTAGTGTGAAATAGGACTAATTACGATAACACTTTGTATATTGTATGATACGCACGTACGTAATTAAATATTAATTACGCAATTTCAATCGGATGGAATCCGACACGGTAAATACGGACGTTGGTGAAAAACTTTGCTTAAATAACGCAACTATATTAATTGGTCGTTATTTAATTCATATTATAATAATATCTCGTACACATTGTACGTAACGCAAACGCGCGGATCGCGCCCGACAACTAAAAGGAAGCTTAAAATTTGTAATATGACAATTTTTGTTAAACAAATAAACAAATTAAATGAATTGGGCAAGTGGGGGAAATCGGGTGGAGCCCACAATTGAAATAGAAGTTCTGCAAAGCCTAAGACTTCCTAGGCCGGCCCCCCCACATCTCCCAATGGAATATCATCATTTTGGTTACTTACACACACAACTTAACCCTTCATTGGTCAAAACTTTCAGAACTTTACCCAAAACTTTCTCTCATTTTCTCTCCTCACGGCAACCACAACCAGAAATCCTCCCATCTTCACTTTTACTCTCAATTCTCACCAAAAATCACAAGAGAACTTACTCGTAACAAGGAGTCAAGCTTCAACATTTTCCTACACATATTGTTCGTCACACATATTTCGGGTAAGAACACACTTTTCTCAACCTATTTTGTTATTCGTAAGATTTTGTTGATCTAACATGCTAGTAAGTTCACTCACAAAGTTTAAACTCGAAACCCACTCGAAGTTATCCTAAAACGAACATTTTAAATCTACCAGAGAATCGTTTGTATTCCTGTGCCAAAAATCGAACACTTTTGGGATTACCAAAATATATGAAAACTTACTTGTTACGAGTGCAAAAATATTGATATTTGTCTTGTAATAGTTTCGGGACCAAAGCAAACTCATTTAATCAAAACCCTCGAACAAAAATGAATTTCAGAAACGAACAGTAGAAACTAATAACGAACAGTGGAAAGGAGGGTGGCAGTGGTAACTAATGAAATGAACTAACAGTGGTAACTAAGAAACTAACTAGCAGTGGTAACTAAGGAAATGCACTAACAGTGGAAACTAGGTAAAATGCACTAACAGTAGAAACTATGTAAACGAACTAGCAGTGGAAACTAGTAAATACACTAGCAGTAGTAATAAAGTAAAATAAACTAACAATGGAAACCATGTAAAACGTGCTAGCAGTGGAAACAGTGGTAACAGAGTTAAACACACCAACAGTATTAACAGTGGAAACTAAGTGAGCAGTAGAAACTCAATGCGACACAACCCGAGTGTCGCAACATTCACAACGAACAGTACAAACCCGCGACACTACTTTTGTGTCGCAACATTTATAACTAGCAGTATTAAACTATGACACTAACCCTTGTGTCGTAACACTTACACTAGCAGTACTAACTAGCGACATAAAGACCAATAGTATTAACTAGCGACACTAGCCTTAGCGTCGCATTAACCTTAGTGTCGCACTAGCCAACAGTATAAACCCTAGTGACGCATTAATCAACAGTGTTAACTATTGAACACTAAACTAACAGTAATAACTTGAAACTTGAATAATCAACCGGCAATACTAACGGGCCGTACATGTTTTTCTAAACGTAATTATAGAACAAACAACATTTAACATAACTAGTTGAGTGGACAACTAGCATGAATGATCTTTTGAGACATTCACTCATACATAACCTTGTGCGTTTAGGGCGCCAGAAGGTTACACTTTGGATAAACGTTTATTAACTTAAACGCTCGCTTTCAAGACTCAGGTGAGTCTCATAGCCCCACTTTTACTGTTTTAACTATTGGGGTGAGAATACATGCACTATTTTCATGAACACGAGTACAGATTTACACATATACGGATTGCATGAGTTTCACTTTCATAATCCACATAAAAGTCCTCTACACATCATAGTTTCGTTAGTATGGATCTTAGCGCGAGTATTAAAGAATAGTACTATTTGGGATTGTCCATCCCCGTCCGGGATAGTAGCTCTAACTGGTCAAACGAGCGCTTTATTATTTGTTCATACGGATGTTCTGGATTAGGCATCTGCAGGAGGCAAACTCATATTGGTTAAGCTTCGGACTATGAGCTTATGGCAGTAGTATACATTATTTTTGCATGCGTGCAACACTTATGAAATCTCGCGGTTCACATTTATATTTTGATATCTAAACCTATGAACTCACCAACATTATTGTTGACCATTTTAGTATGTATTCTCAGGTTCACAACAGGAGTAGGATTACTCCAAGACACAATAGCTCGAGTCGCATGATTTACAAATATCGGAGATTTTCCTTGCATTACTATTTTGTAATATTAGTTATGTATTAGAATCTCTAGGACTATTCGCGAACTCAGAAATTAGTGTAAAACATTTGGCTTATCAATGTAATACTTTTGTACTGTTTTCTAAACGACGCATATAGTGGTCGTTCGTGGTGACTTTGTGTAATGATTTATGATTAGTCGCGCTCCGACCCGACTTCCGCTGCATCATAATTTGGGGGTGCGACATTTGGAGAAGATGAACATACCTCCCAATGAAGGGTGTGACTCCTTTTATACTTGTGCCTAGGCCAAGAAACTTCTCCTAACCAGTGAGATGATAACATTCACAAATATTCTTTTTAGACCGATCACAGTCTTCTAAATGATCCTTCCAAATCTTTGCATGCTCCTCACTCTAATTTTGTTAATCCTGGAGGTGTATTGTGTGACCTACTAGGTAGGGGTGGAATGATAGATAATTTAGTGATGATTCCCTGTAAGATAGTAAGTACTTAATAAACACATACTATACACCAGATGATCAAATAATGATCTTCCTCTGGTAGAGACAAATGTATATGTTACCTCTAAGTAAGGGTGTACAATAAATGGGTAGAATATTTGTTATACCATTAGTGAGTAAAAGTTTATACATATTTCAAAGACAACAAGGAGCATATTTCAAAAACACTCCATGTAATCTGCACGAAACGGATTAAAAATGATAAGGGATCATCGATCGCCACACGCCAAAGTAAACATGTTGGCCAAAATGAGATAGAAATTGAGTGTGTGAAATTGTGGATTAATAAATAAGTGTACGAAGAATAGTATATAGAAACAACACATCTGAGGTTGAGTTAACAAAATTTTAGACTTGGAGTATTTGAAAGCTTTTTTAATTAATTAATTAAGTAAATAAATAAACTAAAATATAATAAAAAAGACTCAAATAAATAAAATTCAACTAAAAAAACTTCTTGAACAGCCCAAATCGGCGCCACCCGGCCCGGCCCATTAAATGTTACTGCTGATCCATATGGTATATAGATCTCATATCATTATATCGAAACCCTAGTTTGCTGCTGCCTCATTTGTATTTTGCAGGGTACGTTTTCAATCTCTTCCTTTTAATTCAGAATCTTATAAAATTAGGGCTTCGAATGATGTAGAATTATTCAATTTACGTGATCTTGATTTGCTCTATTTTTTTTCTTCTTCCAGTTAATCGACTGAAGTAGCAATGGCGCCTAAAGGTTCGCAACTATTTTTTCTTTTAATTATTGTACGGAGTATAATTTAACCGCTTTCTGTATCGCTAATTGTGCTTAATATATGTCTGTTTGGATATGTTAAAAGTATTAGGGTTTATGGACTTATTAACTACACGTACTACAAAATTATGTTATTACAGTTAACTAATAAAGTTACAGTTTTTTTATTCTACATCATCAATTGTTTGGCTGCAAGTAGACATTTGCTTTTATTTGTATTGCTGCTTGGGAGTTTTGCGAATTTTGTTTAAATCCCTAGTTCCTTATTAGTTATGAAATTTATAATTTTGTTTCGTTTTTCGGTGTTTTGAATGTAGCACACCTAAGCATATAATAGTTTTGCCTCCTATATGTAATGAGTATTGTGTGTTGTAACATTATGAATGTGTAAAAAGATTTTTTCCTGTATGTGCAATGTGCTTACTGTAATATTATAGACTATGAGTTGATTAAACTTTGGTTATGTAGGGACTAGTGGTGATTTTAGCTTTGAGACCTCATTCTTCAACTACAAAAGAAAGTTATAATCTTTTGTTTTTTCTGTACTTCTGTAGTAATATCCACCATCATATTAGTTGTTTCGGATGTAAGTTGGTGGATTTTTTTAACACTTTTAGTTGTTTCTTTTGATTTATTATTGCAGGTGATGTTACAAAGAAAGGAGATGCTAAGGCTCAGGCCTTGAAGACAGCAAAGGCTGTGAAGACAGGATCAACTTTCAAAAAGAAGGCTAAGAAGATCCGCACGAAGGTCACATTTCACCGACCGAAGACATTGAAGACTGATAGAAATCCTAAGTACCCCCGTATCAGTGCCCCACCAAGAAACAAGCTTGACCACTATCAAATATTGAAATACCCATTGACCACAGAATCTGCAATGAAGAAGATTGAGGACAACAACACTCTGGTTTTCATTGTTGACCTTCGTGCTGACAAGAAGAAGATCAAAGCTGCAGTAAAAAAGATGTATGACATCCAGACAAAGAAAGTCAACACTTTGATCAGGTATTTTCATCAGTTGCTAGAAATTCTATTTTACTGTTATCAACATGAATGATGGCTGCTATTAACAAGAGGTGTTGAAATGTATGGTGATCAAGTATTTCATCTTGAGTGTGGGATTATGCTTATCATCAGATGGGTTGGGTGGGTTTGCTTACTGGTCAAAATGGTTAAATCAGGATTACAAAACCAATACTGTATTAATAAAAAATAGCTTAATTGTTTGAGTAGTAATGTTTTAGGAGTTGTATTCATCAAGTTACAATTTGGACAAGTTTGACTTGTTTGATCAATGTTCTTATTGGTTTGACTTGTTTGCCCGATAAAGAAGTAAAAATTAACCAATTCGCAAGTGAATGAGTTGAAATTGCTACTTCGACTATTACCTTTTCATTCATCTCTCTTTCTGCATATGATTAAGCGTTTCATTTTACGGCGTGGAACAAATTGCACCTTTCTAATGTATACATGTGTGTGATGCAGACCCGATGGAACAAAGAAAGCTTATGTAAAGCTTACCCCAGACTATGATGCTTTGGATGTTGCTAACAAGATTGGAATAATCTAAAGTAAAATGTCAGTTCAGCTTAATGGTGAAATGTATGCTCGTTTGTTGCAGTTTTGTTAGTTTTATTTTCTTGAATAGTACTTCAAGGTTAATGAGATTATTATACATTTGGATTCAATCTTGCTAATGGAGCATACTTTAACAGCTTCAGTCAATTTGTTATGTTGGTTTTGTTTCGATAAGTGTTTTTTTACTTGTGGTTGGAGTATTTAGATGAGCTAACTACTTATTGATGTCATTATTAGCTTTCTGTTTGTTACCTTAGTTAGTACTCTACATTGGTCTCTGCACGCCAAGGATTTCAAAGCAAATTAAGTATTTTGTTGAATTCTAAGATGTGTGTAGATATTAAAAAAAGAATGGTTATGTTGATGTTTTACAACAAACGTCATATTAGTTTGACCAAATTATGCATACATGGTATAAACAATTGTAAAACCAAATATATGTAGTAGTCGCATTGTATTTTGCATTTAATATGCGAAATGGTGTTTTTTTAACTTGTTCTTTTTTTGACTTGTTCTGAGAGACCATCTTTAACACTATAAAACGGGATTTCATAAAATCACTTATAACCAAGGCATTGTGATTAAAGGTGTAATGTTTAACAGATAGATAAGTAACTAACTTATACCATTCCCTATGATGAAGTGAAAGATTGAAGAATTGAAAACGTTATTAGAAACACTGAACAAAGACACATGAAAGACTGAATTTTTCTGGCTCCACATTTACAAATATATATTTATTATATATCTAATAAAAAAATTCTTGCCCACACCTCTCCGTCTCACCCAGGACGAAGCAAAGAAAGACGGAAGATAATAAGCTCTTGTGCCTATGGTGTTCTTAGGAGGAAGCTTCGTCTTTGGCACAAAGACGTGGCATAGGGAGCCGTCTTATAGACTCGAATGTTATTAAGATAGAATAAGTATAGTTATATGTATTTCTGAATTTGTTATACTATTAAACTCGCAACCCAAGCTCAACATCGACCACCATGATATGATCTAACTTCTACTATAAGTTGTTAATATTTATCAATACAATACGATTGAAGTTTTTTTTTTTTTTTTTTTTTTTTTTGTTATAACATATATATATATATATATATATATATATATATATATATATATATATATATATATATATATATATATTATTATAAAAAAGGGTCAAGTTTGATACCTTAAAATTTTTATTAACGTACATTTCAAACTTTTTGAAAATATGCCTTTAAGTTTACTTATTTAGTAATTCAAATGTTCGTGTTGCCATATTTGACTATGTAGTCAAATTTGCTAAATTTTATATTCAAACCGATAGTGCTAGCATTTGATGTTTGGACTCACATATGAAGTCCTTATGTATGGGCATGTTGGGTTAGTTCGCTTACTTTGCTCCGCTGCTCTGCTAACTTGATGATTCTACCTATCCGGCTCGAGAGAAAAAGAGAGAGCAATTTATCTCTACGTACATACAAAGGGTGTTGTACAATTTCTCCTCAACTTTTTTAAAACTTCATAAATTAGATTTTTAAGTAATTATAAGTTTTTAAGCAATAGATAAACTAACACAGTAAAAAAAAGGTTGATTGGTCAATCTTTATTAATGTCATTCTTAAAATCACCACCTAAATGAAAATTACAAGTGTATTAAGCACATTGTACACCAATGTAACACAAAAGTTTTCTCATTTTCAAAGTTTTGCAAAGTAAATATAAGAAACAAAATTTTCTTCTAAACTATCTGAGAGCCCGAGACACTCTATATCCCGACCAAACATTGGCGTACAATGAGATAATGCCGTATGTAAATGGTGATTACCATAACGTGTTCTATTTAAATGAACCCGAAATTTTTTATTACAAAGTATCTGATGTTTGAACGCGTGAGTACTATACTAGTAATAATAAGCAAATCATATACTTGCATTTCACAAAATAGTAGTAATTATTTTTTATCTCAAGCACAAACATTCTAGTCAACGAAAATTTGTTTTTGTGAAGATGATATCATCACGTTCTTTATTTATGTGTTTAAAATTAAGAATTTTAATTGGTTGAATCGGAAAAGTAAAATAATAATGTAAAAATAATGTTCTTAATTCCTTTATCTTTATTCTTTATATAAAAAGAACATAGCCTTCTAATATTTGAACACTTCATCACTTTATATATTGCCATGTATAACTAACATAAAAACAAAAACAAAAAGAAAATTACAAAAAAGAAAAAGAAAAATAATATTAATGAATAAATATAATCCTTCATCATACATGCCTTTAATCACCATCTTAAGATCACACGGTGTGGGAGGCGTTCTGATGCTGTTTTCT
Source organism: Gnaphalium uliginosum (assembly GCA_963930675.1). Taxonomy (NCBI): domain Eukaryota; kingdom Viridiplantae; phylum Streptophyta; class Magnoliopsida; order Asterales; family Asteraceae; genus Gnaphalium; species Gnaphalium uliginosum. Next base: position 23,587,494 of record OZ005684.1, on the reverse strand, counting down.
GTCAAGAAGGTCGTCGGACGACGCTCCCCTACACCGGAACGGCATTCCGAACGACATTCTCAACGGCGTTCTCGGTCAACGTCCAGTCAAAAACGGTGATTTCCCTCCTTTTTTTGTTTGTTTGTTTGTTTTTCAATTAAAAATGGGAGCGGAAGGAAATGGAGAAAAAATGGGAGCTGTACAATGGTTGTTGGATTAAAATAGAGGATGAAAAAAATAGAAAAAAAAAAAGAAATGTAGAAGGTGGTGTCGGTCAGGAAAGAAATGAAAGAGGAGTAAAAATAAGGTTTTTTTTTTCATTATTATTTTTATTTTTATTTTTCATTATAAATGGGTTTAGGTTTACTAAGTTGGAACTTTTTTTTTTTGATAATGTATTATTCAGCTTATAGAAATGTTAATTAAGAAAAAATACATTAAGAAGCCTTGAAACTTGACACACATTATACAAATACTAACGATACAAATACTAACGTCTATACCGTTATCTACTCTTAAACATTCAACGATAATATATATTTAAAACCCTTATAAATCATTTCCAACTTTTCTTAACTTAAAATGTGTCTTATTAGAATTGACTATTTATTAGAATTGACTATTTTACCCTTTCACTTTAAAATTTAGTCTTCATGTCAACTTTTGCTTATTTAAGGTAGTGATTTGTTACCATGTGTAAATTTAGTATATATTTGTGCTTTATTAGTGAATGAATGAAATGGTAATCCCTGAAATTAATATGATATCAAAATTAATTGCATCTCTTCGATGGAATAAAAATGAAAAATGTCTGTTTGTCGATTTCTTTTCTTCTACTACATGTTTTACAGTGCTTCTATATCTTAATCATCTCATTTTCTTTACTTTCGTTAGTCCATTATCTATTCTACAACTTCTTTGCAAATTAAATACTATTATTTTTGCATTCATTTTAGTTTTTATACGATAATGCTGAATCAGTTTGAGTTGATTTTTGAGTTGTTCATAGCATATGTCATATAGCTAATGTATTTAGGCACCATAATTAACTAGCTCGAGTTGTATACTACTTGTAAGCTATTTAGTTCTCAAATTGTCATTTTAAACTTATAAGATGATGAATATCAATTAATTATCTATTGATGATCGTTTTTCACTATCACCTTGATTTTAAGTTTGGGTGATGGGGTATCACTTAGACAAGTGCATTACAAGTTTATTACCAACCATCGTATAACTAACACCATCTTTAACGTATGAGGTGTTGCTGTATTGCGCTAGTACCCTACTAGTTAATTTTGATTAGCCTGAGAATAAGATGTTTGCTATGTTAAAAAGTACGTATGATATGACAAAAGAAAAGGGAAAATACAAACTAGAATATTAGATCTATCCACTAATTATTGGTTTGGTAGTTCCCATTAATCAATAAGAGAATAATTACAACATAGAGAAATGGAACAAATGTCAGTTCTTTTGGATAGGGTCTTCACTACTCGGATAAATCTGAACTGTCTAGTTGCACAATTTGAATCAAAGATTTGGGTTATCGAATTTGGGTTGGTTCGGACCATAATTGAAATCGTTATTTGGGATTTTGAATTGGTTTTGATTAATACATTTCAAACTGAATTATCCATAACATGAATAAGAATAATTATTAATTGTTTTCATAAATGAAAATACACAAAATAGTCTACCATTAATTATTTACTTACGATACGATAACAATAACATAACGATATCGATAAAATACTAAAATTGTCTAGTAAGAATTCAACTTCATTTGATAGATATTGATGTATCTCATACCCTGCCGTAGCAGAATTACAACGGAGTATGACTAATTCAAATCACAACAAAGATTACATCGAATGACCTCTATATGAATCGTTTTAAATAAATACATCTCAAAAGATACGTTATTTTAAACATAAATAATTCAACCGAATATTCCACCATAGAGTTCACTACTAAATCAAAGAGATTCTTATACATAACCAATAGTCAAAATAGTAATGCAATGAAATCTCCATTAAAATGGTGTCGCAAAATGTGTGACTCTAGTAAAATGCTCCAAAAGCTATCCATGCTAAATGCGACTTACGGACCTGAGAATATCATGTTAAATGTTGTCAACATAAAGTTGGTGAACTCATAGGTTTAAACAATTGTAAACAGTAACATGAACCACAAGATTTTGTTAGTTATTGCACAACGCAATACAAAGTAATACTATTGCCATGAGCTCATGAAACGAAACCTTAACAAAGAGTTGGTGCCTCTAATGAGTGTCTAATCTAAAACACTAGTAGTTCTCAAATGATTATGCGTCCGTTTGACTACCGGTCAAGTTAGTGTTACTAACCCGGACGGGGGTGTCAACCCAATAGATCTATTCACAACATTCACGTTCACATCCATAACTAACGATTCATGATAGAGAGGCCTTAAGGGATTAATATGTTACTCATGCAATAAGTATAAGTTTTTCGTGTACTTGTGTTCATAAAAATATGAGCATGTATTCTCACCCCAAGCATAACAATACAAGTAAAATGGGGCCACGAGACTCACCTCAAAAAGTGAATAGTACAAGAGTATAATCAAGCAAGCGTGATGACAACGTAGTGACTTATCCGCAACTTAAATCAATAAGGCGTCTTAAGGTCACAATGATATGTTCTATATGCACATGTGTTTTGGAAAGTTAAACCACTCATATAGACTTGTGTATAAATTTTACAAAACTCTACTAGCCCAACACTTTAGGAAAAACAAGTAAAAGTGGGTTTTCTATTTTGTAAACAAACACATATTCTGTCCCAATTTTACTCCAACTTCAGAGGTCCATAACTCTCTCAAATCTTAACTATTTCAAGCAAGGTCAAGCCTGGTATTTATGTCTATGTGTTAGCTTTAAAACTAATATAATTGGGTTCCATAATTCCAAGTTTAAGGCTTTGAAATCGTGGTCACAAGCCGCGGGTGTCAGCAACTATACCCGCTGGAGACTCGTTGGCGTAAATTGTTTAAAAATAGTAAACGTCAACCAAAAAGTATGATTTATAGCTCAAAAGTTCCCTAAGACAATAAGGTATAACATGGTTAAGAGAAATTTGCTAAAAGAGTTTAGTAAAATAGGTAAAACACGTTCCAAAGTAACCCAAATCTTTGGACAGAAAACTCTAATTTCGTATCATTGCTTTAATCAACCTTTTATACAACAAATCTATTTGGGTGATATGAAATCTATGCATGACATGAAGAATAAGTAAAATATGAGTTTCTTGAGACACTTACACGAAGAAATAAGTGGGTTAGATGATGGTGAAATGAGTTTGGATGAATCCTTGAGCTAGAAATCCTTGATGAACACTACCAAGACTTTGATACACTTAAAGAACTTTGAGAGAGTGGAGTTTTGGTGTGAGTTTCTGCTGATTAGAGAGAGAGAGAAGTATGTTTGTGTGTTTTGAATGAGTGAGGATGTGTTCTATTTATAGGCCAAAGGGTATGCAACTTGACTAGTTGCTTGAAGAATCAAGTTATTAGATTGAAACATGCTTAGTTAGGCTTAGGGAAGATCAAAGAAGACAAGAGTACTCCATAGGGAAGAGGTGAGGCATCGAGCCAAGTGAGGACAGGAAAAGAGGGGAGGGAGTGACTAACTTGGGTGTCTTGTGGGTTTGCGTTTTACACAAGAGACCATGGAGATATGGAGGAGACAAGGGTGTGAGGGGTTGACCAAAGGGGGGGGCAGATTTTTGGAGGGGGAAAGGGAGGGACAAGCTTAATTAATGTTAAGTAAGGTGGTCATGCAAGGTGGTGTATTATTTACATGCATGCATGCTTACTAGTGCTAGTGTAACTTAATGTATGTTTGTGTAATCTACAGATTAGTAAGTACGAATTTAATTGATACAAACATAGTAATTAGGTAAACACATATTTATTTGTCATTCAATAATTGTTGGCATCTCATGCCAATTTGTAACGTACATTGTTTATATTTAAGTCATTGCTACACACAATAGACCTGTTGATCATGCATTTAGTCTAACTATACACTAAATATGAGTAATGACGTTTTATTTTTACACTAAATATGGGTGATAACGAATCTCACAATCGTAATCACTAAGAAACTCGACCCATCGACATTGCCTTATATTCAAGTCCTTCTGATCAAATATGTGTTGAAGGCTCTTATGATCGGTGAATATAGTACACTTCGTACCGTATAAGTAGTGTCATCGAAACCTTGAGTGCAAACACCACGCCTCCCAACTCCAAGTCGTGGGTTGTATAATTCTTCTCGTGAATTTTTAGTTGTCGTGAGGCATAAGCTATGACCTTCTCCTTTTGCATTAGTACACAACCAAGTCCTTGATGTGATGCGTCGTAGTAAACGACGAATTTATCATTTCCTTTTGGTAGGGACAAGATCAGTGCACTGCAAAGTTTATGCTTCAGCAGCTGGAATACTGACTCCTGTTTATCGGTCCAATCAAGCTTCTTCTCCTTCTGAGTCAGTGTAGTCAAAGGTTGTGCTATTTTGGAAAAGTTTTCGATGAATCGACGATAGTATCCTGTGAGGCCCAAGACTTGGCGTACTTCCGTTGGTGTTCTAGGTGCTTCCCAACTCTTGATAGCTTCGATCTTGGTTGGATCCACGTATATCCCTTGGTTATCAATGACATGCCCTAGGAATTGTACTGTTCGAATCCAGAACTCACATTTAGAAAACTTTGCGTACAACTCCTCCTTCTTGAGTAATTCCAAGATAGTCTTCAAATGTTGTTCATGCTCCTCGCTGTTTCGAGAGTAAATCAAAATGTCTTCGATGAATACAAAAACAAATTCGTCCAAGTATGGCTTGCATACACAATTCATGAGATCCATGAATACCGCTGGTGCGTTAGTCAAACCAAAAGTCATTACTTGAAACTCGTAGTGACCATAGCGAGTCCTAAATGCTGTTTTCGCGACATCTTCATTTCGAACTCTCAGCTGATGATATCCTGATTGTAGATCGATCTTTGAATAGAAGCTCGATCCTTGAAGTTGATCGAATAAGTCGTCAATCCTCGAAATTGGATACCGATTTTTCACGGTAAGCTTGTTTAGCTCTCGGTAATCAACACACATTCTGAAAGATCCATCATTCTTCTTCACAAATAAGACCGGAACTCCCCAAGGCGAGAAACTTGGTCGAATGAATCCTTTGTCCAGGAGTTCTTGTAACTGAGTGGACAACTCCTGCATCTTTGAAGGGGCTAGTCAGTACGGAGCTCGTGCCACTAGTGCAGCTCCCGACACTAAGTTGATATGAAATTCCACCTGTCTAAGTGGGGGAAGTCCACACAAATCCTCGGGGAAAACTTCTGGGAAATCTCGCACAATGGGCACATATTCCATTCGTTTCTCCTCCGACTTCTTTTCGGATACATGTGCCAAGATTGCATGGTACCCTTTCCTTAAGTATTTTCGAGTCTTCATACACGATATGATATTCAATTTTGCTCCACTCTTCTCACCTTGTATTATTAGGGTTCAACCAGCAACTAAAGGGATACAGACAATTTTCTTGTAACACACGATTTCGACACAATTCTTGGATAACCAATCCATACCAATGATAATATCGAAACTTCCGATTTCTACGAGTATTAAAATCTATGGGAAAAGTTTGTTCGCTAAATTTAGAGTGCAACCTCGAATTATACTATCAGCTTCAATCAATTTACCATTTGCTAATTCTATGGAGTACTTAGCGTCTAAGGTAGTGGGGGTGATATCAAGCAATGGACTAAACTCGTCATATATGAAACTCTTCTCAGCATTAGTGTCAATTAAGACCGTAACAATTAAGTCATTGAGGAGAAACGTACCTGTAACAATGTTAAGGTCATGTCAGGCTTCTCCGGTGTTGATTACAAAGGCTCTGCCCCGAGCATTGTTGTTGTAGTTGTTGTTCATGTTTTTCAGCTTTGGGTAATCTCTCTTAAAGTGCCCAGGATTATCACATTCGAAGCAGGCCCTCGGTGCTTCATGGTTTGCGACCGTAGTGGGGCTCCTGCAATCCCTAGCTTGGAGTCCAAACCTCTTGCACTTATCACAAGGGGTGCCACAGGGACCTGTGTGATGACGGTTGCACTTGAGGCAGTGAGGCTTGTTTCCTATATATCCCTTTATAGCGTGTGTGATGACGGTTTCACTTAATGAATCGAGTATGTCGTCCGATGCTTGATAAATCCGTTATTGTCTTCATTGACGATATTCTCATCTATTCTAAAAGTAAAGAAGATCATGCAGTCCATCTAAAGCAAGTTCTAGAAATGTTGCGACAAGAAATGTTGTATGCTAAATTTTCGAAGTGTGAATTTTGATTGCGAGAAGTCCAATTTCTTGGACATGTAATTAACGCTGATGACATCCAAGTAGATCCATCCAAAGTAGATGCAGTGATGAAGTGGGATCCTCCTTCAAGTCCATCGTAATTAGAAGTTTTCTAGGTTTGGTGAGGTATTATCGCAGATTTATTCAAGATTTTTCAAAGATTGCGACTCCATTAACGAAATTAATAAGAAAAGATGTACAGTGGAAGTGGGGAGAAGATAAAAAACAAGCATTTCAATTATTGAAGAAAAAGCTAAGCCAAGCACCCATTCTTTTGCTACCTAAAGGTAATGAAGATATGGTAGTTTATTGTGACGCGTCTAAACTTGGTTTAGGTTGTGTTCTGATGCAACGTGAAAAGGTTATTGCATATGCATCTCGAAAATTGAAGCCACATGAACAAAATTATCCCACCCACTCGTGACCTTGAACTTGCAGCAGTGGTTTTTGCTTTAAAGATTTGGCGGCAATATCTTTATCTTTATGGTGTCAAGTCAACGATTTACACCGACCACAAGAGCCTTAAATATTTCTTTGACCAGCGGGATTTGAACAACCGTCAGCCAAGGTGGTTGGATTTGGTGGAGGATTATGACTGTGATATACTTTACCATCCCGGTAAAGCTAACGTAGTGGCCGATGCACTTAGCCGAAAGGCTAGTCATTACATGCTTAAAGTAAAATCTACGAGAATGGTTGTATCGCCACAGTTGTTTGATTTCATTAAAACTGCACAAATTAAAGCCTTAGCAACCAATGATCCTAATAAACAACGATTAACGGGCCAGCTAGATCAATTTGTTGATGATTCAAGAGGTTTAAAAACTCATTATGGTAGACTTTAGACACCTAGAACGAGTGATGTCAAGAAGATGTTGCTTGATGAAGCCCATAAGTCTAAATATTCTATTCATCCCGGGGCTACTAAGATGTACAGAGATTTAAAATGTGATTATTGGTGGCCTGGAATGAAGCGTGATATTGTCAGGTTTGTTCAGAATTGCCTAACGTGCTTGCAGGTTAAAGCATAACATCAACAGTCGTATGGAAAACTTCAACTGTTAGAGATACCCGTATGGAAATGGGAACATATTACAATGGATTTAGTTACGAAATTGCCAAGAACTCCCTGACAAAATGATTCGATTTGGGTAATTGTTGATAGATTGACGAAAAGTTCTTTATTCTTACCCATTCGAGAAGCTTCATCGTCCGAGGTGTTAACAAATATTTATGTTCGGGAGGTTGTTGCTAGGCATAGAGTACCGGTTTCCATTATTTCTGACAGGGATACTCGTTTTACTTTCCGATTTTGGAGAAAATTTCAAGAAGACATGGGGACCCAATTGCGTATTAGCACTGCTTTTCATCCCCAAACTGATGGTCAAAGTGAACGTACGATGCAGACTCTAAAAATATGTTACGGGCTTGTGCCATTGATTTTGGCGATAGTTGGGATACTCACATTCCGCTTGTAGAGTTTTCATTATCATTCCTCTATTAAAATGCCTCCGTAATGTTATATGGGAGAAAGTGCCAGACTCCAGTTTGTTGAGGAGAAGTCGGTCAAAGAGAAATCAGAAGCACCCGACATAGTTCAGTTAACGACTGAAAAGATTGATCAAATTCGAGAACGATTGAAAATGGCACAAGATAGACAGAAATCTTATGCTGATAAACGGAGAAGACCAATTGAATTTCAGGTGGGTGATAAAGTAATGCTTAAAGTATCGCCATGGAAAGGGATAATACGCTTCCGTAAACAAGGAAAGTTAAGCCCAAGATATGTAGGACCGTTTGAAATTGTAGTAAGAGTTGGGAGAGTGGCTTATAGGTTGAAATTACCGGAAGCGCTTAGTGTCATTCATGACACGTTTCACGTGTCCCAGCTTAGAAAATGCCTTGTTGATGAAGCATCGTACGTGCCATTGCCGAAAATAGAAATTAACGAAAAGTTGAGTTACATTGAGGAACCAATTAAGATACTTGATCAAAAGGTTAAACAACTAAGAAACAAGTCAATTTCTATGCTTAAGGTCCAGTGGCGTCATAGAAAAGGATCTAAGTTTACTTGGGAACCTGAAGAGTAGATGATGGTGTACTATCCAGCAGTGCACCAAGAGTGGTTCGTGAGGACACAAACAGAATAGGGGGAGTTGTAACACCCCGAAATTTGGGGTATTATTTAATACGTATAAGATATTTATTAATAATTATGGTATAAGATATTGATAGTTGTTAAATATTAAAGTTGTTTAAATTATTATAAGTTGGGAATAGTTAGTTTAATGTGTTAAATTATAAAATTATAACTCTTAAGAAGGTTAGAACTATAAGTGTTTAATTATTGTGGGGACTAAAGTGTGAGACTTATATATATATATATATATATATATATATATATATATATATATATATATGCATACATACCTATGGATACATACATACATACATTAAAAACTTCGAGAAACAATTCTAGAGAGATCGAGAGGGAGAGCGTATAGGAGAAGGAAGAGAGGAAAAGAATTAGTTTGAAACTATCTAATTAAACATTGAAGAGTTTAATTCAACCTTAAACCGTCATCTCTAACCTAAGGTATGTATGTATTCTTGCTTGAAATTAACCTAGAAATGGTTTTATGGGGGTTTGAGGGTTTAACAACTTGTAAAGCGAAATTAAGGTGGATAGTGTTTGATTAAGGTTAACTAAGCCTAGAAAGTGGTGTTACTAACCTCAAGCCTAGAATTATAAGTGTTTGATTATTGTTAATCCACCTTAATTACTAGTTAGAAAGATTGTTAGAATGTTAGTAGTAGTGAATAAAGTAATAAATCAAGTGGTTAAGCACCTGAATTGATTATGACCATGAAAGGTGAGGATTTAGTTAGTTTGACTAAAAGTCAAACCCGGTCAACCCCAATGGTAGAATGGGGGTGGGGATGTTGATTAGTTGATTATGATGATTGTTCGATGCTAAATGTGTTGTTATATTATTATGTGTTATTTGATAGGTGCAAAAGACGTGAAATTAATTGTTGATCGTTGACTTGAGTTACTTAAAATGCCAAGGTGAGTGATAAGGGGGTTATTTGGGTAATGGTTTTGTGTTCCGGATTGCATACGTGCAAGAGGTTCACATGACCGAGTAGATTGTTTATTTTATGCTCATGTTGTTATGTGTTGTTGATTATGCATTGTAGAGATTAGCTAACTTATGTTAGCCTATGTTGTTGCCAGTTGTTTCACATTGTGCATATTGTGAGTTGTCAGCGGATCCGATTAAGTGATTAAAATCTCCACAATTGTCCAGTTGTTAAATTGCCAGTTAATTGTTGTAAATTACTCATGCGATTGCATATATACTTACTAAGCTTATTGCTTACCCATTTAGTGGTTTTATGTTATAGGTACGAGTGGTTTGGGTGAGCCAAGTGGACATAGGGAGGGCAAAGAGGTGTCAAAGAAATAACATGGATTGAAGTATGAATGGCAATGGGGCGGGTTCGAGGCAAGGAGTGGTAACCCCAACCCCAAACCCGTTAATCAAAAAAATCGTCAAATCCGCCTCAACCCCCAACAGGGATCTTATCGGGGCTTCCCATTGGGGACATAGGTTCTCCCAAACCCTAACGGGGATCGGGGTACCCCACCGGGGACACCAATTTCTTAAAACCGTTTTCACGTTGATAGATACTAAAATTGTCTAGTTAGAATTCAGCTTCATTTGATAGATATTGATGTATCTCATACCCTGCCGTAGCAGAATTACAACGGAGTATGACTAATCCGAATCACAACAAAGATTACATCGAACGACCTCTATATGAATCGTTTTAAATAAACACATTTCAAAAGATACATTGTTTTAAACATAAATAATTCAACCGAATATTCTAACATAGAGTTCACTACTAAATCAAAGGTCACTGGGCTCTGCGAACTGACTCAGTTCGCAGCCCATATTGGCCCAGCGAACTGACTCGGTTCGCAGGCCAATTTTGTCCTGCGAACTGACTCGGTTCGCAGTCAACCTTGGTCAACATTTTTCAGCACTTTAATATTTAACTCTAACATGTTTACCAACCAATAGCTTTCATTTACAATTCAAAACCAATGTACAAACTTGATTAAAATTACCAAAAGTCTATTACAAGCTAGATCTGTTGTCACAAAACATGTCTCAACAGACTCTCCCTTGACAATAGCTCTAGCGTCTTTAGGTCTTTGTCTTCAAGTTGTCTTTGGTAATCACTTGTAAATATTACTACCCGCATATATCTTCAGCATTTCCAGACCCATAAAGGCACAAACACAAATAAAATATTAATAACATAAATTCTTTCATTGATTTCCCTGAATCAATCCAAGAATTTCCTTATTAATCCCTTTTGTGTATTTAATACCTATTATAAACACATTATATAAACTTATAAATCTTTTATTGACTACCCTGAATCAATCTAAGATTACAAAATTATTATAATATAAAATATACTTAGCAAACATTAATTAAATTTAAACATTAATGTATTGTGAACGAAAACGATCACCAAACATTCAAGTTTACAATTAATTAATAACGTAATTTCCAAGACTTAATTGAACAGTTATATTTCCAAACTTAACTATCAATTATATCCTTAAATTATATATATCGTTTGCAAGTTATAACATATTGCATAATTAACTTGTCAAATAATAAATCTCAAGTCTAAAACTTATATCATTTTGACTTGTCATATAACATCTCAAGTATAAATCTTATAATTAATCTTATATCATTTTGACTTGTCATATAACATCTCAAGTCTAAATCTTATATAATTAATCTTATATCATTTTCACTTGTCATGAAGAATCTCAAGTCTAAAATGCATAAGTCATAATTGAAAATCTGACCGCCGATATCAATCGGGACACGCCGCACGACTATGTATAAGTCGGAAGACTTTCGATCATTATTCTACTTAACTTTCATTAATCATAACTTAAACTATTTCAAACATATTTAACTTGTAATTTAAAATCTCAAGTCGAATATATATATAAAAAATACTTTTAAGTTACCAGAACCTCCTACACCAACAGACTCCCCCTGAATCATAGTTAGCTCACCAGTCGTTGAAGGACCAGTCGGCTCTCTATCTTTCTATGTGTTGGGATCATCATCTGTATCATCACGTCTCTTTTTTAGCAGTTCATCAGCTTTGCATGTCTCATGATATAACAATATCTCCCCCTGAGACGGCTTGTCCTTCAACAAATTGTTGAAAAGACTTTGCAATCGATCAAGCTGTCTCTGCTGATCTTCAGACTCTCTGATCGAAAGCATATGAGACTTCATTAGATGAGTATATTAGGAAAAACTTATCGAACATTAATTAATTTTAAACGTTTATGTATTGTGAACAAAAATGATCACCAAACATCCATGTTTACTATTAATTAATAACTTAATTTACTGAACTTAATTGAACGATTAAGTCTACGAGACTTAATTTTCAATTATATTCTCTAAATTATATACAGTTCGTAAGTCATATTAAATAATCTGAACAATCATACCGCCGATAGAAAATCGGAACACGCCGCACGACTATAAAAGAGTCGGAAGTCTTTCGATATGAAGGAACAGAATTCGTATGTCATATGTATTTAACTTATAACCGAAAGGCCTTAAGTCGATACATATAACAAATAATTAACAGTCGCAACTTGTAATTTATTTGTAACCATAAAGATCTCAAGCCGAAAATAAGTCTAACATGTTAAATTTGTAGATTTATACGTATTTAACTTATAACCATAAGTTCTTAAGTCTAAACGTATAACTAATAGTTAAAAGTTGCAACTTGTAATTTATTTGTAAACATAAAGTTCTCAAATCGAATACAAGGCTAAAATATTAACTTCGTAAATTTATACGTATTTAACCTAAAAGCGTAAGTTCGTAAGTCGAAACGTATAACAAGTTCCAACGTGTAATTTATTTGTAAACATAGAGTTCGCAAATCGAAAACAAGTTGAAAATCTTAAATTTGAAAGCTGAATATTGACTAAGTCAAACGTTCAGTTCGCAAATTAAGGTTGTTTCAGCTCGCTATAGTCAACAAAAGTCAACACGACTAAGTTCGCTATAGTCAACAGAAGTCAACAAGTAAATTCGCTTCGCAGTCAACGGAAGTCAACTTGTTAAGTTCGCTTCGCAGTCAACGGAAGTCAACTTGTTCAGTTCGCTTCGCAGGTCAACCAAAGTCAACAAATTTAGTTCGCTAAGGTCAACCCGAAGTCAATTTTCTCACTTCGCAATAACGGACTGCGAAGTTTCGGTTCGCAGAAATTCGTCTCGCAGGGGTGTTTGGAAAGTGAGAGATGGACTTGTTGACTTGTCCTTTTATATTCCAAGCTCGATTCGCAAGTTTGACTGGTCAACTTCGCAACTTTGACCAAAAATGCGAATTTAGCTTTAAATATAAATTGACGTTATTAATATTTTTACTAGTCAACGTTTGAAACTTTCCATTGCGTTTTTGTCATATTTATTCGATATGAAATAATAAATTTCAGTTTAACTTAATTCCAAAGAGTCAAAGCTATAAAAATAAAACTTAAGAAAACTATAACATATTTTTGGCGTTAAGAATTTATCTGCTTAGGGATCATGTTAGGAAGAATAAGCCGCACATTATCATTTATTAACATGTCTAAGAAGATTGTTAGTATTCATGCCCAAAAATGACCGGAAGCCTTGAATCTGCAAGCATTGTTCTAGCCCTTCAATCAACGTTCTGTGTTTCCTTTCAGCAACACCGTTCTGTTGAGGTTCATAAGGTGCACTAAATTGATGTTGTATCCCTTTGCTTAAGCAATAGACATTGAACGTCGAATTCTTGAACTCTATTCCATTATCACTACGAATTCTCTTAATTCGTGTTCTATAGACATTCTCAATTAGATCTAAGAACTCCATAAGAATACCAGGAGTTTCATTCTTAGATCCCAAAAAGAATACCCAAGAGAATCTAGAGAAATCATCTGTAACAACTAAACAGTACCATTTGCCACCTATGTTTCCTTTGCTTATTGGGCCAAAAAGATCCATGTGTAGCAGATCAAATGTCGAGGAGATTGAGTTTTCAGTCTTAGATCTGTGTGGATTTTTATGTTGCTTTCCTTTCATGCAAGGAACACACTTATCTTCAGACTCGAAACGTTTTTGTGGTACACCCAGAACTAAACCATTCTTGGTTATATAGTTCATTTTACGAAAGTTCAGGTGAGCCATTCTCCTATGCCATAAAAGTGCGTCTGCTTCAGAAGCCTTGGATAAAAGACATGTAGATTCTATTGAAGTATTAGGAACACTCATGTTGATGGCATAGATGTCCTTCTTCCTTGGAGCCCTCATTAATATCCATTTTTCTGGGATGGTGAAACCCGGCTTCAGGACTAAGGCTTCTGTCACATTGAAATGTACAGAATGACCTTTATCACAGACTTGGGAAACACTCACTAGGTTGTGAGTTAGTTCTTCAACGTAATTCACATCCTCTAGAGTCAAAGTTCCATTTGAAACTTTTCCTTTCCCAGTTATTATTCCTCCTTTATCACCAGCGAAATGAACTCGTTGTTTCATTCCACCTTTGAAGTCCTTCAGTAGACTTCTTTCACCGGTCATGTGCCTAGAGCATCCACTGTCTACATACCACCAACTGTCCTTGTTCACAGTCTGCTCCTGCACATAACAAGTTGTACACAATCAGTTCTCAAGAGGGACCCAAGCCATTACGGTCTTGGTTTGTCCCTTATCATCAACAATCTGAACTTCTTTAAAGTAACCATAACTATTATCGTTAATAGTCTTGGTAACTGGCAAATAAGTTGTAGGTTGTTGATGATCTGAAGTCTTATGCCTCTGAGGAGAGTGAGTAGAAAACCTCTTAGGCACATAATCAACTCTATGTGTACATGAAGTAGAACCACCTTCAAATTAACTGTGGTTTCTACTTAGAGTCCTAAATCTCGATGGTGTCTTATCTCTAGGCTTATTGTCATTTAGAGTATAAGACCGTTTAGGTTTAGGTGGAAAGACACTATGAGGAACATCCCTTTTCAGAATGTTTACAGGTTTATTATCAAATCCCGGTTTGGTACCTAACCTATCTACATTTGAACTAGAGACTTTCGGTGTCTCATGGTTATTCACGAGCTTATGTGATGCTTCCAACTTCTTATTAGGACAACAAGAAGCCACATGCCCCTTTTGGTGACATTTGAAGCACGATATCTGCTTACGTGACGTAACCACTTTTGCCTTTTCGTTTTCAATCTGAGTTTTAGACACTAAAGGTATATTTTCTTGTTCCTTAATAATCTCATCATTATATCAGTATCAACCATCATTCCACTCGAGACAAAACGTACTTTAGGGAATGGTGTGTTCGTACTGACATCGGATGATGGATCCTTATGAACAACCTTCTGTGCCTCAGACACATCAGAAATTTCAGAAAACTCAAAAATTTCAGTTCACAGGAACTCAGTTCGCAGTCTCGGTTCGGTTCGCAGAAACTCAGTTCGCAGAATTCAACTCAGTTCGCGAGAACTTGGTTCGGTTCGCAATCTCGGTTCAGTTCGCAAAAACTCAGTTCGCAGAACTCAACTCAGTTCGCGAGAACTTGGTTCGGTTCGCAATCTTGGTTCGGTTCGCAATCTCGGTTCGGTTCGCAGAAACTCAGTTCGCAAGAACTCAGTTCGCAGAAAACTCAACTCAGTTCGCAAATCTCAGTTCGCGACTCTCAGTTCGGTTCGCAAACTCGGTTCGGTTCGCAAGTGATCTCGGTTCGCAGAAACCCTAATCTCAGTTCGCGAAACGACTGAAAATTCCAAAAACGAAAATGTTAGTTATTTTTACGATTTAAAACTTAAAGTTTTCGATCGTAAACAAAACTAAAAACGTCCAGAGAGTGATTTTGGTCGTAAATAAGTACGTAATGCACTAAAAACAACCCGAAATCACACGTTATTAACCCGAATAACCTCGAACCTACGCGTATCTAGCCGTAGGCTCTGATACCAATTGTAAGTCCGGTTGTGGCGGATCGATAACGAGGTTATCTACGGTATTAAGGTGCGAAATCCCTCAATACTAGTTATAGGGTCTATAACAAATTCTTTCGCAATATATTAGCGAATCAATTGTCTAATAGCTTTGTATCGATTATATCAAATGTTAACGATCAATACCTAGCCTTTAGAAATGGTGGAAAACTCTCTGGAATCGCAGGAGGTACGGATACCCAAAGTGGCAAAAGTCTTTTAGGTTTGAAACCTAATTTGCATATATAACCGTCTCGGTTCGCAGGTCACTGGGCTCTGCGAACTGACTCAGTTCGCAGCCCATATTGGCCCAGCGAACTGACTCGGTTCGCAGGCCAATTTTGTCCTGCGAACTGACTCGGTTCGCAGTCAACCTTGGTCAACATTTTTCAGCACTTTAATATTTAACTCTAACATGTTTACCAACCAATAGCTTTCATTTACAATTCAAAACCAATGTACAAACTTGATTACAATTACCAAAAGTCTATTACAAGCTAGATCTGTTGTCACAAAACATGTCTCAACAGAAAGATCAAATGGGACAAGAGTACTCCATGAGGAGGAGGTGAGGCATTGAGTCAAGTGAGGAGAGGAAAAGAGAGGAGAGAAGTGATTAACTTGGTTGTCTTGTGGGTTTGGGTTTTACACAAGAAACCATGGAGATACGGAGGAGACTAGGGTGTGAGGGGTTGACCAAAAGGGGGGGGGGGGCAGATTTTTGGAGGGGGAAATGGAGGGAAAAGCTTAATTAATGTTATGTAAGGTGGTCTTGCAAGGTGGTGTATTATTTACATGCATGCATGCTTACTAGTGCTAGTGTAACTTAATGTATGTTTGTGTGATTTACATATTAGTAAGTATGAAGTTAATTGATACATACATAGTAATTAGGTAAACACATAATTATTTGTTATTCAATAATTGTTGGCATCTCATGCCAATTTGTAACGTACATTGTTTATATTTAAGTCATTGCTACACACAATAGACCTGTTGATCATGCATTTAGTCTAAGTATAAACTAAATATGAGTAATGACGTTTTATCTAAGATGAAAGTTAACCTTAAATTTTTCGGTGATTTGAACTTTAATAAATCAAACTTATTATCATCTGCATCGTATATTTTTGTTAGAATATCTTACATAACAATAATATATATATATATATATATATATTATAATATTGAATTTTTATTATATATTTTTTTTCATTATGCACATAAGGAAGGAGCCGTATGAGATGAAAATCTCACGTACGGTTTTGTATCGATAACGGATAACATACTAATGCTTTCGAAAATTCTTATTATATATATATACACACATATATTTGTGTGAATGTGGACGATAAAAAACTGAATTTGTATAAACCGGTCCATTATAATAGTAATTTGGTGATTTAGTTCGATTTTTGAATTGGATTAAATGGATGTGATTCGCCTTTTTAAAACCAAATCCCATTGAATTCACGGATATTTGATTGAATTCATCAAATCATTCGTTTAAACACCCCTAGTTTTGGGCATTTCTTATGTAACGCCATCTCCAACGGGTACTCTAAAACTCCATATTTGAAGTTTGAAGATAAAACACATATACAATCAATCTGTCGTCTTTTAATTAATCATTTAACTCGATATGAAAAAAAGTAGTATAACTGTAATTTTTGTTTAATCTTGATTTTCAATTTTTTAAACAAAATGACAAACCAGTTGATTTCAAATTATACTATTACATTAGTATAAATGGTCACTAAGACAAAAACAATACTTCTTATATCACGAGACGAATTAACAAATAAAAATTAATAATAATAATAATAATAATTAATATTAATAATTTAGTTTAATAATAATAATAATAACAAAACATATAAGATTATGGTATATTTTTATTCAAAAAGTGAAAAGCTATATACAATGTTATTGATAGTTGAATATATTCAATTGTAAGTATATATATCTTGATATGTTATTTTCACGCGTATAATATATTTATTTAAAATTATAATTTTTTTCTTTTTCGTCGCAACACGAGTTAAAACAACTTCTTATTACTCAAATGAATATATGGTTAAGAAATTATTTTTGAAGTATTACAATTCTTTATACTCCATTTTGAAGTATATGGTTAGAGATGACCTAAATAACATAACTTAAACACGTTGTTTCGCTAAAGATATACTCTTCATATGCATGTATATACACATTTATGTTATAGAATTTTAGGGTATGTTTGACAACAACGAGCTGGAGCTGGGGCTGGAGCTGAAATTTGTGGCTGGAGCTTGTGACTGAAGCTGGGGCTTGAGCTTCTATTCAAAAGCCACTTCAAAAAGCTTCTTGTTTAAGGGCTTCTGGGGGCTTATTTTTTCAAGAAGTCTCATTTTTTTATTTTTTTTTGGTTGCCAAACAAAGCTTATGGGTTGAGGTTTATTAAAAGTAGAAGTTCAAGCCCCTAAAAGCCCTGCGCACAATAATAATTTTAGCTGTTAGGAACATATAATATTGAACTGAAGTCAGAGGGTTCACATCCCAAGCTCACGTCTTTTATCTAAAGTTAACACGATTTACCTAATGTAACACGATTTACCTAATGTATATTTTTTGATACCCATATCGTACACAGTTCACGGAGGGGTATTGATTGATGGGCAAAAACATTTGTTTTTCTTTTCTATAATGTTTTGAGAGGATACAATTTTTAAACTTTCATTAATGCCTTTAAAATTCTTTTTCTTTTCTATAAGTTGCATTTTTTTGAAGGACAAATGTGTTCCTGAATCATATAAATTTGCCTCTAATCTCAGATACGAGCACTCCCAACTTTTCTTCACATACATCGTCGAATATCCGACCAAGGGAACTGACGGCCCTAAACTGATGGACCGTACTAATGGTGTCAGTTCAATCGGTTGGAACCGACCGTATGTTGAAATAGGTCTAACGGGTTACTCTTATGTGCATAAAAGTGAACTTTGTGAACTAATTCCACCTTAAATTTATTGGAGCCGGCAAAATGGCGAATGACAAACATGTAAGATGTATAGGCGACATTGACGTTTTAAAATAATCTCATTCTTGTCAACTTCTTGGTCAATTACGATCCCCAATTTCCAAAAATGACAATGAACACAAAATGCTAAAGTTGACGGTTTACAAGTTTGTTTGTTCTTACGTAATCATGTTTCATTTTAAAAAATTCACATATTTATACTCAAAATATAAATTTAGACATTTTTAATGAGTTTAATTAATCACAATTTGACACAAAGTGCTTCATCTAAAAAAAGGTTTTTATGTTCTCGATTTTGACTTGATATTTATAAGGAAATGATAATAAAGCCCTTAAAATTGTCATTTATAACATACATCATTATTTGTGTCCGATTAAAAAAAAAGTTATGCCCCCTAAATACTGGTCAAACTACAATTATTTATTCACGCCAATGACAACCTTCCGTAACAAAACCCATAAAAGGAGAAGGTTTTTCATGTCCAGGTTATTCGAGGAAGCAAATAATTTTACTCAAATGTACACGGCCTAACTGGATTATCTAGTAATCGTTTCCAACTCTTTCCCTGGCCACCAAGATATGCTGCTAGTAAGGTTTGAACCTAAGACCTTTTATCAGGACGTCAACGACAAGGCTATACTGTGACTAGTTGCATTAGAGAGAAAAGATAACCGATTTAAAACATAAGATCTAATTTTCAGAGCATCCATTTTGTTTGGAGTTGACAAGAATTTTTAAAGTATTTAAACCAAAAGTCCGTAACACCCTTCTTAGAACTTTTCCAACTAAGATTATTTTATAAAAGGCAAAAGCAAATTCAATTATTATAAAAAGTTAATCATTTAAACTTTTTAGTATAAAGTTGCAGGGACATGTTTGTACAATACAAGGAAATATAAACCAAAAACTGTCAAAATTCCCAAACTTAGAGGCCTTATTTCGTAACTATTCTTCCGATAAACGGCAATCGGCGACGTCTAAAACGACAGCGTTTACTAGTATAATAATTCCGCAGCCAACCTCAACAAAAACAGAACGGAATCAAATATTCAGTTTCGGAGTCAACCTTCTCTTCTTCCATTTTTACACATACTAAATACACACTTTAAACACACAAACACATAGTCTAAATACACACAGTGAAATCTCAACAACTAGAAGCTCTCAAGTCGCAACATCTCGCCGGATCGATGAATTAGGGTTTGGAGACGGTTCATTTCAAAAGACGACGTTTTTAGTGGTGAATTAGGGTTTGTAAAACTGGAAATATGATGGTATCAAGAGGAGGTTTATTCGGATGGTCACCGCCACGGCAACAACCGTTAACGCCGGTATCGGAAGTATCGGAGCCACCGGAATCTCCGTCTCCATACATGGACGCAAGTACGGATGCGGTAGCGCCGGAGGTTGATGACATGGAAGAGGAAATGGAAGAGATCGAACCGCCGCCGGAAGCGGTGCCATTTTCGAGACTGTTTGCTTGTGCTGATAGACTTGATTGGGTGCTTATGGTTGTTGGATCGGTCGCTGCTGCAGCTCATGGGACTGCACTTGTGATTTACTTGCATTATTTTGCTAAAATTGTTCAGTTGCTGAGTTATGGTGATGAGGATGCGGATATGCTGTTTGATAGGTTTAAGGAGGTAGTTTTGAATTTCTCCGTATATATTTATTTGAATGCTTATATTGTTATTAGATTAGAAGATTAGAAGTTTGTATTTATTGTTGTTAGTCGCATATACTGTGAGCTGCTTTTTTGGATTAAAGTAAAAATTTAGCTATCTTTTGTAGGTGTATTAAAATTGAATCTAAAAATTGTCTAAAGTATAGTGGTGCTTCGATTTTAGAAATATTTTCAGGAATAGCGAGTGAGCAATTTAGTTCTAATCAGGTCGGTAAAGATGTTAGTTATGGGGACATCTCTCGTGCAACATGGTGTTAGGGTCTTGCTATATAGGACTTTCATATGACCATATGCTTAGTTAAATGGATGTTTAATTCTTTCTATAGTAAGTATTTGGTGAATTTCTTTCTATACTTAATCCCAAACTAGGGATTTAACTTTTACCCTTTACCTTTTCGCATGGCTATCTATCTAACTTCTTTTGAATTACCAAAATGTGTGAGTTTTAAATATTTTACATTGTTCCGAAAAGCTAACTAGGGTGTGTTTGTTTTATTTCTTTAGCAGCCACTTGAAAAAAATTGTAACGTGAAGGTGTAACTTGTGGATATAAGTGACAATGTAGTGTTATGGAAATCATATGATATCTTTATTGATATTGTGATCTTCTATGAGATATAAGGATTCGATGTAAGACGTGCAACTGAGTGATGATGCATAGAAAAAAAAATTGTTGCCTCTATTGAAGCTGAAAACCATTCAACATTATGCCAATTAGGGCTGACTTATTCTAAAGTATTTGGTATTGGTGGAAGTAAAGTCACGTAGGCTTTTTTTTTTTTTTTTTTTTTTTTTTTTCCGGTTTTCAGTTTGAAAGCGCGTAACTAATACTTTCATCTTATAATTTTTCAACCGGTTGAATGGTATTCCTAAGTAGTTACATTACATGTGTTATGTCGCGTTATATGGACTGCAACGGTGCCTCAAAAACTATTATTCTAGATATAAGATATACCCATAATCAGACATATGTAAATAAATACACACACATGTGTACTGACATACATATACACACATATATGTTTCAGATCACCACTGATTTGTGGTCTACACACACGTGTCGTATTGTCTGCCATCCTTTTTTACAAATAGAACCTCACTATTAGAATAATCCCCAAGGCTGACGTTATCTGCATGAAGGCTTTCTGGCTTTGTGAGGGACTGAGGGATGAGGGAAGTCTCCAGATGTAGTCTGTCCTCTGCATGTGCTAGTAGGCTGCTCCTGGATGTTTATATTGTGTCTAAATTAGTTTCAGTATAGTATTAATTCTGACACTTGTTGCATTTTAGTAGAATTTGAGTTCGACAAACTCACAAGTTGATATCATATAGTTAATTGCTTGTTTCAGTTGGATGGAAGTCAACAGGTATAACACTAATAATAGTAGTGCTGATTAATAATGGGGGCAACAAAAGTTACGAAGTTTTATCTGATTAGATATACCACTCACAGTAACAATCTCAATTAAATAAAGTTCTATGGATATGGAGCCATAACTTTCTACTATTTTTACGGCTACCGCGAAATATGAGAATAAATGTGCTGTTAACTTAATTAACAGTATCAGGATGTCAATAATCGTTGAGTCAGTTGAGAAAATTTGATAAAGGGATACTGGATACAGTGCTTTGCCAAATAAACAAGTAGCATTAAGTTTTTTAAGGTGAAGAGCAAATCTAGCTTGTTGCTTTTCATGGAAATTATTAGCCAACTATTTTGCAATATACTTGTATTAATTATGAGAGTTTGGTGTTATCCCATTAGTTTTCCATTACAACTAGAAGCGGCTATATTGACTTAAAGATAACATCGCGCTCCGTATGTGACTATGGATTGAACCTAGCGACAATCAAATTTCAACTTACGTTTCACGGGTCATACGGTTTACTCGAGGTGTTATTCACCCGTCTGAAATAAATCGCTGGCAAAGCTGGATATTACCATCCATTTCTCCCTTCACTATTTAACCATCATCCATGTGAGATGTGACCATCACCACCGGCCTTCCATTGCCAACACACATCACCTACCAACAATTGACACTAGAAAGTGTCAATGTCACCACATAACCATTATTCGCATTCACCATCACCAAACCGAAATTGAAGAAACAAACATGAAAATTTGATATTAACCTGAGAAACTAAGTAGGAAATTTTCTGACCTGCAACTAGCGACAAGCAGCTCTCATGGCCGACAACCTGATAGGGTTATGCGATTGGAAGGCGGTTCTTTTATGAAGGGGTTGGGGAGGGGAATTCCAAACAGTTTTGAGAAAGTAAGGTTAGGTGGGGCGGCAATATAACTTTTGCACTTAATAAGGGGAATATGCTAATTGGCCTAATGGGTTAATTCCCCCATGATCCGTTTGACCGGTTTGTAAATGTCCTTTATAATCACTATAATTGACCAGCCCCAACCCAGCTAATTTGCTACCTTCAACTACAACTCTAACAAATAAAATATATTTCTATTCATCACTAATAAGGTTTACCTAAATTAATTTTAACCCAAGCAATTTCAAGAACCAGCATAAATAAGGTTAGAGATCATGGGTAGCGGTTTCTGAATCTTTAGACAGATCAACTAGATGATGCATCATGCATGGACAAATTACAAGTACGATAATGCATCAGGAATTGCTAATGGGAATCGCAGTCATTTGTTTAATGAGTTTATTTGTAAATAAGATCAGAATTTTGGATCATACACTTCTGGAAACTACTATTTGATATCTCTTGCTCTAAGTGGATTTAAGAATCAGAAAATCTTATGTTGTTTTGTCGTTTAAAACCATAGCGATAAGGCCAGCTATGTGAGCATGCTCAATAAAGAAAAAAAGTTGTAGGCAGAGATGGTTAAGTGAAGAAGTCTTGACCTCTTCGTCATTCAAGTTCAACTGATGGACCATAAGAATTTTATTTGCCGAATTGTAATTGGTTAACTACTATAATTGGGTTCTTGACTCTCTTTCTGGTGGTCGTATCCTTTTTCAGTTATATCATAAACTGCACCACGATACCTTTTCTTTTGATTTTTTGCAAGTATGTTCTTATTCATTCCGTACACTGTAGTATTACACAGCTTAAGTTGAAAGAAATGAAGTTGCACTATGTCTAAAATTGGAAAATCACTTCCCTTGCTAGATAGATATGACTAAACCATGAAATAGATCTATTTTATTTATCAGAATAGTAAATGACTGTACCTTCTTGTTTATAGATTCCTGTTAGGTAGCTTCAATGCATTTATTTGAATACTTATAATTTCTGAATGATCTATGCAGCTTGCTCTGATCCTTGTTTATATTGCTGGTGGTGTTTTTGCTGCTGGCTGGATAGGTAAATATTCTTATTTATTCTTGTTTATCTTTCATTACAAAAATGCTCATTTTCAGCCGTTATTTCTGATCACTCTTGCTTTCAGAGGTTTCGTGTTGGATACTTACTGGAGAAAGGCAGACTGCTGTCATTAGGTCTAGATATGTCCAAGTGCTTTTAAATCAAGACATGAGTTTTTTTGACACTTATGGGAACAATGGAGACATTGTTAGTCAAGTATTGAGTGATGTATTGCTTATCCAATCTGCTCTAAGTGAAAAAGTAAGTTCCCATCCGACAATCAGAGGTGGCAATTTGAACCCATTTACTTTTAGTTGGATTCATTTGGTCTGTGCTTTATCTCAAATGGGTCAAATAAAAAAATAGCTATAAGGGAGATGGGTTGAAAATTGCCTGAAGTTCCATCTTTAATGCACACATCATCTCTATTGTTTTCTTTAAAATTATTATTAATTAATTTTCCTTTTGTAATTGAAGTTAGTATGTTAATTAGCGATTGAAGATTTTTTTTTTAAAATGTACAAAATGGTGTTTGTGGGTCAACTCAACCTGACCCACACTAATAATGACACGTTTCAGTCTGAACCTGTTTTGGTCTGTTTGTCAACCGCCTGACCTGGCCATCTTGCCCCTTCACCAACTAGTTTCATCTCACCTTTTTTAGAATTGGAATTTGCATGCATTGTTGTGTTATATCTTTCATAATTATTGATGCAGGTTGGTAATTATATTCATAACATGGCTACATTCTTCAGCGGGCTTGCTATTGGATTTATTAACTGCTGGCAGATTGCACTTATAACCTTAGCCACTGGTCCGTTTATTGTTGCTGCTGGAGGTATATCAAATATATTTCTCCATAGACTTGCTGAGAATATTCAAGATGCTTATGCTGAAGCAGCTAGTGTTGCTGAACAGGTTAATTCATATTCCTCCACTTGTAACATAAATATATTTATTGGTTGCTTAATATAAGTTATCCTTTTTCATCTGCAGGCAATTTCATACATTAGGACTTTATATGCATTTACAAATGAAACATTAGCGAAGTATTCTTATGCAGCCTCACTACAAGCTACATTGAGATATGGTATACTGATTAGTCTTGTGCAAGGACTTGGGCTTGGGTTCACATACGGGCTTGCAATTTGCTCTTGTGCTTTGCAACTTTATGTTGGAAGATTCTTAGTTACACATGGAAAAGCTCATGGTGGGGAAATTGTAACGGCTCTGTTTGCTGTAATCTTAAGTGGACTGTAAGCATCTTGTTTCACCTATTCTGTATTCCATCCATACATGATACTAGAGGTGGACTTTTTGATACATTTTGCTTATGAATGGGCTGAGTGGGTTATCTTGTCTCCACTGGGTTAAACGGGTAAAATACAAAGTAGTTTAAAAGCAAATGAGTTGACTGGGTTGAAAGTTAGCCCAAGTTGTAATTATTATACATAAAACATCTAAATCATTTTGTCTAGAGGTCTGAATTAGTATGATTTCTGTAATCAAATTTGACACACTAGTTATTTATACGTAAACTATTTCTTCTTGGGAGAAATTGTTTCGGCCTTTCGGGTCAACCTGGATGGACCGCTATCAGTGGTACTCGTTTTGCTAGTTATTCAACCTGACCGACTCTCCTTTCTTGCCCCTTTACATGATTGTTTTATGCTGATATATTGTTCCAATGGTGTTTGTTTCTTTAATAGTGGGCTGAATCAAGCAGCCACAAACTTCTACTCATTTGAGCAAGGGAGGATTGCTGCATATAGACTTTTCGAGATGATTAGCCGTTCATCCTCCACCATTGATCATGATGGAAACGTTCTTGGTTCCGTACAAGGAACCATCGAGTTCCGTAACGTGTATTTCAGTTATTTGTCTCGCCCCGAGATCCCGATTTTAAGTGGCTTCTACCTCACTGTCCCAGCCAAGAAAACTGTGGCACTTGTTGGAAGAAATGGCTCTGGTAAAAGTAGCATCATTCCACTCATGGAACGGTTTTATGATCCTACATTAGGTATTCAACCACTCTATTTTGGATATATATCAATATAATACTGCTTTCCATTTATCAATATACTGTTCTATTTTCTGTTTTGCAGGGGAAGTTCTTCTGGATGGAGAGAATATCAAGAGCCTGAAATTAGAATGGCTAAGGAGTCAAATTGGTTTAGTCACTCAAGAGCCTGCATTGCTAAGCTTAAGCATCAGGGACAATATTGCCTATGGCAGAGACGCTACATCACTTCAAATTGAAGATGCAGCTAAAATTGCTCATGCACATACGTTTATTAGCTCACTTGAGAAAGGATATGATACACAGGTAGAAGTCATAGGAGTTTGTCTTATTAGAAATGGCAAGGTGGACGGGTTGGGTAAGATGTCAAGGCATGTATGTTTTAGTATGGGTCAGATTGGGTTGACTGAAACTTCTTATTATCCAAATTTTGATGAAGTATCTATAAATATTTTGGGTGTCGAATACAATTACAAAGTTTATATTTCTTCAGTAATAGTTTTTTGTAAAAATGCATCAGGAGGTTTTATGCATCAATATTGCAATTTCAGTGAATGTCGACCCACTTCATTTTTAGCTAATGTTTATCCATTTGACCCCTTATAGATAATTATATAATA
Source organism: Gnaphalium uliginosum (assembly GCA_963930675.1). Classification (NCBI taxonomy): domain Eukaryota; kingdom Viridiplantae; phylum Streptophyta; class Magnoliopsida; order Asterales; family Asteraceae; genus Gnaphalium; species Gnaphalium uliginosum. The sequence goes on along the minus strand of OZ005684.1, from coordinate 23,561,327 downwards.
CTCAACCATTCACAAGTAAATGGGTCAAAATTGCCACCTCTAGTTTTTATCTTGTATCTCCAAAAGTATGTATTCTTAATTATCCTTCAACTAATGAGAAAAGATGTGTATTTCAGGTTGGCAGGGCTGGTTTATCATTGTCAGAAGAACAGAAAATAAGACTTTCTGTTGCTAGGGCAGTGCTTTCCAACCCGTCTATCCTTCTTCTTGATGAGGTCACTGGTGGACTGGATTTTGAAGCTGAAAAATCGGTTCAGGAGGCTTTAGATCTCCTGATGTTAGGTCGTTCAACCATCATAATTGCTCGTCGGCTTTCTTTAATTAGAAATGCTGATTTCATAGCTGTGATGGAGGAAGGTCAACTAATGGAGATCGGGACTCATGATGAACTGATTGCATCGGATGGCCTATATGCAGAGCTTCTAAGATGTGAAGAAGCAGCTAAACTCCCAAGAAGGTAAAGTAGATGCTTTAAAATAGAAAAATGATAGATATGCCTAATTAAATAGGCTTAACAAGGAGATTGTGACACATGTCACAGTCAATGAGTAAGATAAAGAGAGAAAATATATCAACCAATTAGTGAGTTAGGTCTGATTTTTTGTCTATGTAATTAGGCCTGTATATTATTACTCTTTAAAATACTTATAATTGATGATGCCCTGGTGTTTTTTAAAATTTTCATTCCGATCAAGTATGTAGAGGTGGCAAGATGGCGGAGTCAGATGCTGGGTGCATGTTGAAATGGGCCATTAGTACGGATGTAATGGATCGGGTTGGCTTGAGCTGTTCCGCGAATGCTTTTTTCTTTGTATGTATAAATTAATTGGCTAATGCGTATGATTACGTAAATGGAATCATTAAAATAATAATAATCTTATATTTAAAAAAATGATTTAGGAGGTTTTATGCAATAGAACTTTAGGAGACTTTGGACATATTTGATCTGTTCCCCTATTTCATCCTTTTGAGATGATACGCGGCCGAATGAAGTTGAGTTTTCGACGTTGACTTCTATGATTTGATGTTATATTTTTGTATACTTTTAGGATGCCTGTCAGAAACTACAACGATACTGCAACTTTCCAAATTGAAAAAGATTCCTCTGCAAGTCACAGTTATCAAGAACCATCATCTCCCAAATTTGCCAAATCACCATCACTTCAAAGAGCTTCCAACCTACATGCATCAGCCCGGTCTCCCGATTCTGCTTATAACTCACATGAATCTCCAAGAAACCCGAGTCCTGGTGAAAAAGCAACTGAAAACGGTTCACACATGGACGGAAATGACAAACAACCATCAATAAAAAGGCAAGATAGTTTTGAGATGAGACTTCCTGAGTTACCGAAGATTGATGTCCATTCTATTCAAAGACAAACATCTCATGGGTCGGATCCCGAATCACCTATTTCACCCCTTTTAACATCTGATCCTAATAATGAGCGTTCACATTCACAAACGTTTAGTCGACCTAATTCTCAGTTTGGTGACGATCATGTGGTCAAAGCAGTCAACGAAAAGCAGCAACGAAAAGAGCCACCAATGTGGAGGCTAATTGAATTGAGCTTTGCCGAATGGCTTTATGCTGTTCTTGGAAGCACTGGTGCTGCAATCTTTGGCTCTTTTAACCCACTTCTTGCTTATGTGATTGCGTTAATTGTGACAGAATATTACAGAATAGAGAGTAAGAAACATATGTGGCATGAAGTGGATAAATGGTGCTTAATCATTGCCTGCATGGGTTTTGTTACCGTAATAGCAAACTTTTTGCAGCACTTCTACTTTGGTATCATGGGGGAGAAGATGACTGAGCGAGTTAGGAGAATGATGTTCTCTGGTTCGTACTTCCTTCTTTAGTAACAACTTGTTCTTCCTCTATCCGTATGAATGCATATGATGTCAATCATTACTAGATGTGGGCATGTGGCTATATGGGTGGGTCAGCCGTAAGGGTGTGCAAAAATCAGTCCGTGCTGAAAAATTTGAAGCACCGAACCACTACTAGACCTAACTGGTACTAGCTATATTTGGTCCGGTCTCCTGTTCGACCCGGCCCAGAACTGGAGCCGAGTTGATTTTTTTTTTAGAACTTTTTAACTTTTAAATTTGTGACATCAAATTATATTAATAATTAGCAAACTATAGATACCCCAATATCGTATTTGGTTTACAGTCCAGTTTGGGATGGAACCAGTTCTAAACCAGAACCGGACTCCATAAGTTATGTAAGTTGATGGTAATCTGATTATTGAATATAGCGATGTGGGATGGGATGTTTGTTTGCATTAAAAAAGTACACTTTGGTTGTCTTATAATCCATTCATACCATTTGGCCGGTACACTTTATAGCTAACTTCTTTGGTTCTACTTGTTCCGTTTGAGATAAAAGATAACCTGAGTTTACCCATTGATAAGTAAATGGATTGAATCACCATCTCATAACTACATTGATTTGTTTTCTATTACAGCAATGCTCAGAAACGAAGTTGGATGGTTTGATGAAGAAGAAAATAGTGCTGATACTTTGTCTATGCGATTAGCAAATGATGCAACATTTGTGAGAGCGGCTTTCAGCAACCGACTTTCCATTTTCATACAAGATTTCACAGCAGTTATTGTGGCGTTTCTAATTGGGATGCTTCTACAGTGGCGGTTGGCACTGGTGGCTTTAGCCACATTCCCAGTTCTAACCGTTTCTGCCATTGCTCAGGTATGTACGTTTGTTATTTACACATCAGATGACTCACGGATTTTACAAATTTGAGATTAATTTAAACTCTGCAGAAACTATGGCTAGCTGGATTTTCAAAGGGAATACAGGAAATGCACAGGAAAGCATCATTGGTCCTTGAAGATGCAGTGAGAAACATATACACAGTTGTGTCGTTTTGTGCTGGTAACAAAGTAATGGAGCTCTACAGATATCAGTTACGGAAAATATTCACAAAAAGCTTCTTGCATGGCATGGCTATTGGATTTGCCTTTGGTTTTTCACAGTTTCTTCTTTTCGCCTGCAATGCGATTCTTCTATGGTACACTGCACTCTCTATTAAAAACGGTTACGTGGAGCTCTCAACTGCCATTAAAGAGTACATGGTTTTCTCCTTTGCCACTTTTGCGCTTGTGGAGCCATTCGGTTTGGCTCCATATATTTTAAAGAGAAGAAAGTCTCTCATTTCTGTTTTTGAAATAATAGATCGAGTCCCAAAAATTGAACCTGATGATACTGCTGCTTTGAAACCTCCAAATGTGTATGGAAGTATTGAGTTGAAACATGTTGACTTTTCTTATCCGACCCGGCCTGAAATTCTGGTACTAAGCAATTTCAGTCTTAAAGTCACCGGTGGCCAAACCGTTGCAGTTGTGGGTGTTTCAGGATCTGGGAAAAGCACTATAATTTCCTTGATAGAGCGGTTTTATGATCCGGTTGCGGGCCAGGTCATGTTAGATGGTCGGGATTTAAAGCAATTCAATTTGAGATGGTTGAGGAATCACCTTGGTGTTGTTCAACAAGAACCAATAATCTTCTCGACAACCATACGGGAAAATATTATATATGCACGGCATAATGCAAGTGAGGCTGAAGTCAAAGAGGCTGCAAGAATTGCGAATGCTCACCATTTCATTAGCAATTTGCCTCATGGGTATGATACCCATGTCGGAATGAGGGGTGTGGACTTAACCCCTGGTCAGAAACAGCGTGTCGCAATTGCTAGGGTTGTGTTAAAGAATGCACCGATTTTGTTATTAGATGAGGCGAGCTCGTCGATCGAGTCGGAATCGAGTCGGGTGGTTCAGGAGGCTCTTGATACCCTAATTATGGGGAATAAAACGACCATTCTTATAGCCCATAGAGCTGCTATGATGAAGCATGTTGATAATATTGTTGTTTTGAATGGAGGTCGGATAGTTGAGGAAGGTTCCCATGATTTGTTAATGTCAAAAAACGGTTTGTATGTCCGGTTAATGCAACCTCATTTTGGAAAGGGTATACGTCAACATAGGCTGCTATAGTTGTGGGCAAATATCGAGCTGTTTTTCATTGGGGTGGCAGGTAGCGGTGGTCGTGGTGGATGTACTGGCGGCATGTGGGGATCATGAGGTGACAAATAGGTTTGTAGATTGCATATTCTTTTGGAGGCCTAAGCCTTCATGATATATTGTTTTGTTGATTGTAGAATGGTAGCTGGTAATGTTCCACTTTTGTTCTTTCCATTTTTCGTTGTGTTTTTTGTTTGTTTTTCACTTAGTATCTTGACCATTTTGTAGATTTGTATATGCTTTTTACTTTTGTGCAAGCTCATATGAGGCTAAAAAGGAGAAAGTGAAGGTCTATATTGTAATCTTTTATGTATATAATGAGGCTTAGAATTCATTTTTATGCGTTTGCCCGTGTGTTCAGTATTAATATGTAATAGTATTCACATTTATTGTAATCCAAGTTAAGGGTATCCGAAACCACCAGCTAGTCATCTTAAAAAACTAAACAAGTAGACAGAGAATGAAATCATTCTTACTCACCACTTGCATCCAAGTGTGTTTAGTCGATTGGGCTGCAGTTTGTTTGGTTTACTTGGGTCGGGTTAGGGTTAGTCAGTTGTAATAGAATTTATAACCGCCCAATACTCGAATCAAAAGTAGGCTAAACTGAACTATACCAACCGAATAACACAATGGTTTATTCGGTTCACAGCCTAAACTTTATGGTGAACACCCAAAACAAATCCAGAAACTGGCATCTATTTTTGGTTTAGAACCCAATACCCGATCGGTAGCCTCATAAGTCATAACCCAACCCATTTGACCTAAATTCATCTAGATTGAGCGGTTACTTGGGCCGAACCCTTTATTGAACACCTCTACTTTAGTTGCATCCATTCTATTTAAGCAGTACTTTTTTTTGTGGTAAGGCGTGAAAATAATATTTTGATCAAGAAAATTGGTCATCAAGGAAAAAACACATTAATTAAGGAGAAAAAATGCCACCCAATTCCATCGCATGATAATTTTGGTCGGTAAAACAAACATTAGTAAACCCGACAGTCAGCACTAGCTCAACTAATACCAACCATACACGTGTCTTTACCTGACCCCATTAACCGGACTTGCTAATGTATCGGCAACCTGTAATACCGGTTCCTTGGGCCGTTATTTCTGTTATTAATAAACATAATACTCTACATACCTTTCACCTTTACTTTACCAACATAACTGATCAGTTTTCGAGATAAATTTATTTACAAAAACATGCCTATTCACAGAATCACAATTGGAACTCCAGGGGAGACCAGCCACCCTGATACACTCAAAGCCGGCCTTTCAGAGTTCATCTCAACCTTCATTTTTGTATTCGCCGGTGAAGGATCCGGCATGGCTTACAGTATGTTAACTATACTCCCATCTCATTTTCTTTTTATTAGATTTTCTTTCCTATTTCCCTTTACAATTCGCACATATTTGCACATTGAGAGTTGAATCTATAACATTTTAATTGATGGGTTCCTTACATAATGTTAATTCAGACATTCGCTTTTTGTTTATGTGATTAATTATGTGTAATTTCTTTTTGTTTCAGGTAAGCTGACGTATGATGCACCAAACACTCCATCGGGACTAGTGGCTGCGTCGCTAGCCCACGCGTTCGCCTTGTTTGTGGCGGTTTCAGTTGGTGCTAACATTTCTGGTGGTCATGTAAATCCAGCAGTAACATTTGCCTCATTTATTGGTGGCAATATTTCGTTCCTGAGTGCCATTGTGTATTGGATCGGTCAACTAGTTGGGTCCGTTGTTGCCTGCTTGCTCCTTCAGTATGTCACTGGCGGAATGGTAAGATTGTTGTTGTACTAAACTGGCGTTTAGGATTGTGTTTGCACACTGATTTGCATTCTAAATCGTAGATGATCACTTTTGAGTGATAGAATTACTTATTTGATTATTCAATAGTAATTTCAAATAATCACTTTAAAAACGCAACTGAAAATACCAACTTATACTCTGTTTCTCCCAAAGTAAGCGTCTTGACACACTGTTTTAGGTATGTGCAATCGATACCTTGCTTATTAGTGAAATGTCAAATTTACCTTTTAAAAGCTACATTTTTGATGGGCCCAAGTAATACATCTTTGTGTGAAAGTGTGATAAGCGCAAAATGAGAATGTTAGTATTTTATATTGGAAGTGGACATTTCTTTTACAAAAAAAAAGAATAGAAATGTGAAGATTTAATTTGGGACGGAGGGAGCAAGTATTATGCGAACTTAATATGATAAAGTGAATAAAATTAATTGCAGGAAACGGCGGCGTTTGGATTATCAGCGGACGTTTCTGTTGGAAACGCACTTGTATTGGAGATTGTGATGACGTTCGGGCTAGTCTACACAGTGTACGCCACTGCAGTGGATCCAAAGAAAGGCAATATCGGAATTATTGCACCTATGGCGATTGGTTTGATTGTGGGTGCCAATATCTTGGTAGGTGGTGCATTTGATGGTGCGTCAATGAACCCAGCGGTCTGTTTTGGTCCAGCAGTGGTGAGTGGGACATGGAAACATCATTGGATCTATTGGGTCGGTCCATTTATTGGTGCTGCGATTGCAGCCCTTATATATGACAATATCTTCATAGATGAGCATGAGCAGCTTCCTGTTACGGATTATTGATCATATATAGTCCAGAATGATTATGAAGGAGAACAAGTAGTGAATTAATGTTTCCATTTTGGAAGTTAGGCTAAGGTTATCTAATTGCTTTTAGGGGATTAAATAAGATGATTTGTTTGGTTTTGGTATTTATAGTATAAACTTTATGGATTATGTTTTAATTACTCTGTTTGATTATGTTGCAAATGAGAATGCTGGGCAATAACCAAACTTAAGTTTTTGTCAATATGCTAAAAACTACATAGTGTGAAAGTGTGAATGCCTTAAGTGGTTGAAATCTTCTAGCTTTAAATGAAAAACAGGATTTAAAAGGGAATAACAAGTTTTTCCACAAACTTATAAGAAAACTTCAACTTATTTGGTTTTGTTGCTTTACCAATCGCCTGCCATTTGGGCATTTAGTATGTCTCCCTTGCCTCGCATCTATGATTCGAGGTTCAACACTGTAAACATCCATCAAATGCTCCGTAAAGAGCTTGGCTTATTCAATCGTGGTTAGTTGATCGAGCTGGAGCTCATACGCTCATCAGCAAAGGGCCATCTGTTGATGCATAATTGTATGACAACTAGCATGTTAGAAAATAGCTTAATTTTGTATTTAGGCGACACTAGTCTTTCGTAAACTAGCGACACTTGTCAATGTCGCTAGTAACGACACTTAGTTGTGTCACTAGTTGTGTTTATGTATATACAGCTAGTCTCTTGAATTAGTTAGCGGTTTGTGAAGTTTATATTGTAAACCAGAGATTGAGCTGGAGTGATAGAGTCTATAATTCGACATTGAGATTGAACGTTAATACAGAAACATTATTTACTCTCGTTTTTGAAATTTCGATCAATTCACGTACTTATTACTTATTACTTGGTGAAATGTCTGTTATGAGAAGCACAATATATAGTTGGGGCATGTAAGACCGTTGTGCTTGTAAGTCCTAAACGACTATATACGTATTCACTTGAATGTGTTAATTCTCAGACTCAGATATGATCCAGTGCTAGTTATGCTCATAATAGATATATTTTAGGCAATAATATATTACAATCAATGGTTAGTGGTCAAGTCAAATTATAATGTCTTGAAATCTCATGACTTATGAAAATATGAAGTGCTATTAGATCATATGGGTCTTTTATCGTTGATTTTAGGGAAATTGTTATTATGATATTTGTTTGAGTTTAAGAGGACAAATATACCGACAATCGACTTAGGCTTGTGAAGTTCTTAATATAAAAATTTGTTTTACTGATATGATCCAAAAGCAAAACGATTCACCAAAAAGATTTTATTGTTCTATTTTAGTGTAAATTCTAAGTGAAATCCAAAAATATTTTATGATTTTTTGTTTTCTTTTACTCCATTGTTCCCATAAGTGGCGACACTTCTTAGTCTCGTTTTGTTCTGAGATGGTGACACTTCTAAGTGTCGTGCGACACTTGGGCTGTATATAAATATAGACAAGGGACATTTTGGCATCACCTTTTCAAAACGAGCGACACTTCACTGAAAAGTGACACTCCGTTCGAGCGATATTTGTAACTGACGCTCATTTGTTTGCTAACCTTTGCACATTTCGCCCCCACTGAACCGTTGCGACACTAGTCAGTGTCGCTCCCCCTTAGTTATGAATTAGGGTTCTTGAATTGTAGCAACACTTGCATTGAACTGAAAGACGACACTAGGCAGTGTCGCCCCTACTAGTTAGTGTCACGTTCGCTAAAAGCGACACTCAGTGGAACGACACTTGTTCAATGACTTAGGATAGGCGACACTAGTCAGTGTCGCACATACTAGAGACACTGAACACTTGGTGCATTTTCTTGAGTTATTCTTTTAACTCTAGTGTTGCTTCAAAATTCTTTGTAAAGATTACAGGATGGTTGTTCCTTTGAAGTTTGAACCATGTCATAATACTTGTGCATTTTTGGACATCACTATACTCGAAACTCAACCGTTTCTTCAAATGCTTCAATTTCTACGTCGTTCAAGAATTCACTTTGCTATCATTGCAAATCCAGATATTCACTTTGGACAACTACAACATATCTTTGTGATACTGAACCGCTAAGTATTCATGCTATTGTGGCTGGAAATCAGATTGTGATTACAGAGGATTTAGTGCAAAATGTGCTTTAATTTGGAGATACTGCAGAAGATAGGACAAAATTTTCGTTATTTCTCATTACTTGATGTTTTCAACGGATGGAATACATTAGACAATTTAATGACTCTCAACTGCAGAAAACCAATTTGTCTCCGAACTGGCGATTTCTCATGCACATTCTTATTGTGTATTTATCTGCTCGGAAAGCTGGATTTGATGGGGTTGGTCAACCTCTTCAGTCTGCCATGGTTGCACTTGTGTTAAACAAGCCTTACAACTTTTCGAAATATCTGTTTACCTCAATGATACACAATGCAGGTCCCAATCCTCATAAATTCTTGATGTTTCCTCGTCTTGTTCAGTTATTGTTGAATGCACAGGTGGAAAATCTTCCTATTAATGGTATGCCAATGCCTTTGACTCGTATGTCGAAGATGATTTTTGCTGATTTTCGACAATATGAAAAATATGTTACACCACCAGATGTTCCATTGTTTGGTCATATCGTCAATCCTGCGTAGCAAGAACCGGCGGATGATAATTGGAATGATCCAGAATCGCATGTACAACCTTCACAGGAACAACCTTCAGTACAACCTGTTCCGATGAGTCTAATGAAGCTTTAGATTCAACCTCATTAACTGCGTTGCAACGTGTTGTAAGTCCTCCTCGATTTCAAAGACTGAGACAGGCTTCTCAACCATTAGGTCCTCGATCAGCAAGACAAAGTCGAGACGCAGTTGATCCTGAGCGTCGATCCTGATTTTGTTATGGATGCAGACCAAATTCCTGTGAGACGAAGAAGAGTAGAGTGCGCTGAAATAACTTCTTCTTCACAACATTCTACTCCTCCAGCACCTCAACAACCTCAATTGTCAGATTTGTTAACTTTATTGAATACTCTTCATACACAAGTTCAATCTCTGCAGATGACAACTAATTCTCAACAACAGACACTTATGGCTCAAGATCTTCGAATTACTTCACTTGAAACTGAACTTCAAAATCTGAAGACGAAATCTGCTGTTCCGGGGGAGAATTTTGATCAAGATGATAATTCAAGAGATGATGATAATGATGATCAACATGATGATCAAAGTGATGATGATAATGATTCTCTGGATAATCAGAATATTGAACAACCAGATTCTTCAAGACAAGGTGAAGTTAATGATGACAATTTGAATGAATCACAAGATTATCTAGAGTTGATCAATTTTGATGTTAGAGCTGAAGATGAAGAAAACAATGAGGTTCAGGTTCAAGTGGAAGATCTCAATGAAGCAGAAGAGGAAGTTGATGAGATTGTTATTGAAAGAAAAGAAAATGCGACAAACAATTAAATCTCTTTAGATGGTGTATCATTGAATCGTGAAATGTTGGAAGAAGCTGAAGAGACTGGGCTAAATCAGAATGTAACTGAAGAATCGTTCGAAACTGCAGAAAGATCACAAATGAAAGATCAATGGTTTATAAAAAATTCACAATCTCCAAAGCTCAAATCACATTATAATATGAAGGATAATTGTAAAGGTCATATTATTAGCTGGAAGTACGATGAAGTTATGAATCTATTCATTATTAAAGGAACAGATGGGCTGCATGATGTAACGTAAAAAGTCATGTTTTTACGTATATTATTCTTCGCTATTTGAGCTATTAATTAGTGAAAACATCTTAAATCAATGTTTATTTACTAAAATTCACTAAAGTAGTTCAAATATAGACGTTGCAACAAAAATCGCTAAAAACGTCTGAATAACATGCAAAACAAAGCCAATAAACATCACTTGATTCCTTCACTTTTATTTACCTTATGATACACACTCCATAACTACTATTTTATGATTCATAGGTAATTACGAGATCGGGGAATCAAGAATCAAGCAAAACGGATAAGGAACGGAGGAGATACAACACCTAAAGATCAACCGAACGTATTCCGAGCACGTATAAGCTAGGGACATTCAAAATATCTGATTTTGGTATCATTAGAAGGTAACAGAATTACGAGATCATAGGCGAAAGAATCAAGCAAAACGGATGAGAAACGAAAAAGATACGAGCAAAACAAGCAACGAATGAAGTACTGAACAACGCGCAAAACACCAAACGGCCTAGGGGATACCGTATACGGCCCCCTTAATACCATATACGGCCTATAGGGTGCCGTATACGGCCCCTAGATGCTCTCCGGTTATGCCGTTTTTCAGTTATTTTGAGGTTCGGTGCTGATTCGTGCTTGTATTTTGTGCCTCGGGACTTGTACGGGGGACTTGGGACCTTTGCCTATAAATAGGGGACCTCCCTTCCTCATTTCCATCATCCCTTTCATATCTTCATTCTCCCTCACACCTTTCTCTTACGTACACTCTCTATCTACTTTCTCTCTCTAGAGTTAAGTAGTTAGAGATTTAGGTTAGAATTAGTTAGTTCTTGGTTAATATTTAACCAAGACTAACGGTAGGGTTAGCGTTGTAATATTGTTGAAATACTTGGAGGGATCATTTGTAATACTGTAAAAGATATTTCGGAGTTCCGTTCGTGTAATCTTTCAGCATCTATTCAATATATGCATTAATCACGGTTATATCTTTCCTTATCTTTTATAATGATGCATGTTATTTTTATTATGCTAGATTTAGAAATTGTTGCCATGCTTAGTGAGTAGTTAGCTTATATGCTTGTTGTGATGTAGTTAGCTTGTTAATATTTGGGGTGATGCTACTTTAATATTCAAAACTCGGTGTGCTGTTTAACTTTACATTTATGATTATAAATTAAAATATCGTCTTTCCTCCAATAAACGTGGTTAAAACCTTTATGACAACGAGTCACGAACCTTGATCAAACGGTAACTACCTGTCTATGGTTTCGTAAAAGCATGGTCTGGTTTTGTAACTGTGGAAATACTGTTTAAACTTATCGTATAATACACCGTGAATCAATCAGGGATTTATTGGGTCTTATAAATATAAAGTGAACGGGTTGTTTAATTATCATAGATGGTTGAATTGTAATACAAACGTAAGATTATTTATTCTAGAGTGACCGAAATGTATGTGGTACCGAAAAGATCGTAAAGCGGCTGAATACTTGGTATAGCATTGGAACTAACCTTTGGTGTAGTACAAATATGTGGAAGCCACGAAAAAGCCGAAGGTTGAAGACTGTGCCACATCCTGGTTATTCACCAACTCTAGAATAAACCACTGCCATTATCGCAAGGTTAACAGCCACCAAACTTTGTCTTACTCTTAAATGCCTTGCCTAGTTTAGATGTCCTCGTAGTGTTAAAAAAGGTCAGGAGATAAATTGCGGTCTGCTGCCACATTCTTGCATCCCGGATACATGTATCCAAAGAGGGTCACTTGGTCTCTTAGAGACGGTGAGGGGGGTTTAAAGCAGCCTGATCTGATCAGAATTCAAGATAACCTAGTACTCAGTGACATATTGTTTGGGCATCCGAACAGTAGGGAGCTAGTGTTTACACCACGAACATTTAAGTTAGGTAAGATACGAATACTTAAAGACGTTTTCATACTGCACCATCTCATGTATAAGTTAATGAAATTACAACAAGCAATCCTATCCATACTGATTTAAACCTATTCTCTTTATTTACTGTTTTCTTGTTTAATTCTAATTTCAGACCTAAGAACAAAAACACCCAAATCATTTTAAATACCATCACTGAATCGAACCGTTCTTCCCGATATCTCTATTTCATAATACGATTAGCTTCAAAGAACGACCCTAGGTCATGCTACTGCTATTGCTCTAGTAAAACTTAGGTCCCCAATAAATTATAATTTTAAAACATCCCCCACACGGGTGTGTGCCGGTTGAAAAACATGACGACCGATCGGTGCGCATCACTGCAGTATGTTGGAAAGACATTTGCTGATTTAAGTTCCCTTCCCAAGTGTGAACTCGGTCGTTTATGTCACACCCCGTCTAAGGCGGAAACATGGAGTGCGACGGACGAATAATCCTAACACATTGATATACAAAGAGATTCACTAAATGAAATAAAATAACGTGTCATGATGTCGTCCGATACAAATGGTGACTTGTGTCATGGTCAATCATTTCAACGAAAAACATAGTCATAAACAATAAAGAATCAAAGTTTCGCATTACGAAATATGTCTAGGCAAACACGCCCATAAGTATGTAAAAGTTAATAATCGAACATCGAGTTCAACAAGTCTCAAATGCATATCCTAGTAGTCTCGCTAAAGCCTCTAAGTCTCATGCTCCTTACGCATTGTTATTGTTACCTGAAAAGGAATGCTCGAAAATGTCAACACTAGGTTGGCCCGTATACGTGCAGTTAATGTATAGCATAGTGTCACAATAGAATCCATCAACGAGTATCTAAATGTATCAAAGTCTCCAACTATACGTTGGATCATATTCACCCAAGGTCAAGCTTATCAACTCAAGGGTGGGGCCGCAACCCAATAGTACTACTAATATTTCTCCAAAGAGCCACACAGAATAGAACCACACAGAATAGTATCCCACATTAAACTACACATGTAACGCATTTACACCTCATGTCCAAAAAGAATAACATAGTGTACAACAGCATAAAAAGCATTTAAAACAATTTGAGCATCCTTTTCCCCAAGGAAAAAGTATAAGAAAAATGAGGCCACGAAGACTCATCTCATCAAGCAACTTCTAAGCTTCCCAAGTATCCAACTAGTAATCTACAAATGCACCCATGTGTATAGGTTACAATCTAGACAAGGCTAATGGCCTTTACATTGTATCATATTTTTGATGAATCACTCTTAGTCTTTGTATAGTCTCACAGTGTTCTCTATCGAGTGTCAAACGTGCCTACGTCTTACACTATTTGTAACAACATTTACACTAGTGTTTGGTTCACAAGCCATCACACATCGATTTAGTGAAGTTTTCATGCAACATATGATGTATCAAAATGTGACACCCGGCAGGTAGGTCATTATTACTTGTATTTAGTTTGAAATAGGGCTAAGTACAGTAACATTTTGTATATTTTGATATACACACGTACGTAATTAATTTTAATTACGCGATTTCAATCGGATGGAATCCGACACGATAACTACGGACGTTGGTGAAAAACATTTTCTTAAATAACGTAACTATATTTAATAATCGTTATTTAACTTATATTATTACGATAATATATTAAACGTTATACGTTTTGTATTAATTGTACCGTACGCGACGAAAACGCGCGAATCGCGCCCGACAACCCAACAAATCTCGTTTTATATTTCAATAACTTAAAATAAAGTATTTTAAATAAAACTTCAAAAAAAATTTACGCGATTAAATCGTTAACGAAAAACATAATTAATAAACGTTTAACGTTTAAACGAACGACGAAATGAACGGGTAAACGAGCATCGCGTGTAACGCAAACTTGGAAAACAAAACTTAAACAACCCACACCCATGTGGGACCCACCAAAACCGGCCCCTCCCCCTAACCCATGCCCAAGACACCCCTTCAACACCATACCTCTTCATTTCATCTTACACACAATCTCACTCCGACACTCAACCACACTTCATCATTTCTCTCAATCTCTCCCTCTCCTCTCTCTCACGGTATTCCAGCAGCCGCCATCAACCACCACCTGCCACCATCATCACCATCATCACCATCATCATCCACCACCATTTTCAAGAAGAAAATCAAGCCAAAAGGCAAGATCAAGCATTCTTCATCCTTTTTCTCTCCTAGATCATCGATTTCACTTGTAAGAAACTCTACTTTTCATGTTAATTACTTGGAAAATGCTTATGTTCATGTTATAATGTCCACTTGACAAGATCTTGTCCAAAAACAAAGTCGAAAAACGTTTTGAAAATACAAAGGTGACAACAGTTTTCTGGTAAGAAAAATAACCCATTTTCAAGGAAATGTTTTGTACTCAAAACTCAACGAAAATGGATGATTCAAAAGACAAAACTTAAGTTTAAGATGTTAGCTTTAATTTCCAAGTGTTTTGTATTTTTTTTTAATGCCATTTGATACCCGAAAACGATTTTACAAAAACGTGTCGCCGTTCTGTCTTGGATGGCAGATTTTTGTGCTAATTTCTCGAGCCCATAACTCGAGCTACACAACTCCAAATGACATGAGGCTTTTTCCCAAAAGATTACAAATTTTTTTAGCTTTAAAAGTTATACAATTGCATTTCGTGAAGTTTCGTATATTTTTCTCAGTAATTAAAAGATCACACCTGTATCCGGATTCATCATTTTTAGACGTCAGGGGATTTGCCTATTTATTTGACCAACTTAACGTTAACTAAAAATTATGAAAAAATTATGTTAAGTAGCTAAGACATGGGGGAATGTCTGGAAATTTTCTTGGATTTTATCTCGGACGTTAAGCTAGTGAAAACGAGCCATGAAAAACGTTGAAAAACTTGATAAAACAAACACAGGGACTGTTTTGGTAAAAATATAAAAATGACACTTTCGGGTTAACCATAAAGTGTAAATCTAATTTTTATATGTCCTAGAAACATATTTAAGAGTCGAGTAAAAGTTTCGGGTCAAACCGAGCACGTTTGACCAAGTTCCCGAACATGAAAACACATAAGACCCTTAGTGTCGCACCAGGCCCAAATCGGCTGCGACACTAACCCCTGTGTCGCAATACCATTCGAATGTCGTAGAATGCGACACTAACCCGTGCGTCGCAAGTAATCAATTTTCACATGATAGCGACACAAACCTTAGTGTCGCACACTTATCGATTTTCTCGACTGCGACACAAACTTCAGTGTCGCAACAAAATTAAATTCTTGCCACTTGCGACACTAAGCCAAGTGTCGCAACCATTGCAAGTGTCGCAGTAACCTGCTACACTAACTCTAAGTGTCGCATAAAACAGTTTAATCAAAACTATATTTTCACAAGGTATTAAATACGCGTAACCACAAATAACAGATATTTATATACGACGTTACTCGTACACACAATACATATACTCTTATAAGTATACAACGAAACAAACATAATAATAATGTCTTCGGGAATTATTATTACAAAACGTCACCAACGGTCCGTACACGTTTTCTAAACACAAACGATAAACAAACATTTGGACATAACTAGTTGAGTGGACAACTAGCATGGATGATCTTTTGAGACATCTACTTACATATAACCTTACGCGTTTAGGGCGCTAGAAGGTTACGGGTTTGAAAACCTACTTGCTATTAGCAACGCTTGCTTACAAGACTCAGGTGAGTCTTATAGCCCCACTTTTACTGCTTTTTACTATTGGGGTGAGAATACATGCACTGTTTTTCTTGAACACGAGTACGGAAACACATATACGGATTGCATGAGTGTTTTACTTTACTAATCCACTAAAGTCCTCTACACATCATAGTTTCGTTAGTATGGATCTTAGCGCGAGTATTAATGAATAGATCTATTTGGGATTGACCCTCCCCGCCCGGGTTAGAGCGCTAACTGGTCAAACTGACGCATTAGTATTTGTTTCTAACGGTTGTTCTGGATTAGGCACCTGCGGAGGCACACACATAACGGTTAAGCTTCGGACTATGAGCTCATGACAATAGTATACATTTACTTATCGTAGTTTTGCGATACAAACAAACTTGGAAATCTCGTGGTTCATACTTATACTTTTGATAACTAAACCTATGAACTCACCAACATTATTGTTGACCATTTTAGTATGTATTCTCAGGTTCACAGCAACAATAGGATTCCTTCAGGGGGACCGCATACTAGAGTCGCATGATTTCACAACTGCATTACTGGAGATTCCTTCACATTACTTTTTGTAAACTGTTATGTAATAGAATCTCCCGTCTTAGACGCGGACTCTAGGGATTATATTTTGAAACGATAAACAATATGTTTTCAAACATCTTATCTATGAAAATGTATTTATATTAAAACGACTCATGTAGAGGTCGTTCGTTGTAACTTTGTGTAATGATATCTGATTAGTCGCGCCCCGACCTGACTTCTGTTGCACACGAAATCGGGGGTGCGACACAAAACCAACTAAAATAATTGATTCAAATCTTGACATTTTACCACAGTAACCTTATGATATAAAATTTTAATATATATTATTTTCTTAATTTTCTTATTAATTTACTAGTTGCAAATAATTTTATTTAAATATAATGCTCAAAATACATAGCTGATGGCGCATTGAAAAGTTTGACATCGTTTGAAAATCGAAACGAAATTGTTTGAGAACTAATCCAACTTTTCTAGAAAGCTAACACGTTAAAGTTTATTTCAGAAAAAGTCTCATCCAAAAACTCAAAAATATGAAAGAGTTATGTATACACAAATGTTGTCCTAGATTCTGTTACCGAAACCAGGTTAGAGCTTTCAACTTGTAACGAATATTTGAATACCAAAAACTCATCGTTTGAACATGAAGCCAATTGGAACAGAAAGTACACATCTTGAACTAAATTTTAGACTAAGGAAACGTCAAAAAACATTGTTTTATGACCACTTTATGACCTCGTGAAAAGAGGTCTCAAATCTGTCCATAATCACTATCCTGATTAAACGTCATTCTTTTGTTATAAAAACTTTTACACGATTAAACGAAGTTAGTTATTTTAGGAATTAATTTATTATAAGTTTTGTATTATTTTAAACCCGATCATAACATAATTTCATCAAAACTTGGATTTCAATGGAAAAGAAATAGTAATACGAATACGAACGTTAAGAATTGAGAGAAAGGTAAGAGATATACCACCAACAACGCTTGATTCTTGAAATGGATGATTAAAAGATGAAGATTGATAATGAAAGTCGAATTAATTGAGGTGGGATATAGCTGGAGTGCAGAGAAAAATATTTAGGGTTTTGGATGTTTTGGTTTAGGATAAGGACTAGGTTTAATTGCATAGAATATTATGAAATTAAGTAAAAATCTTTGCTTGCTCCCTACTCTTCCCCCTAGGCCGACTTCTTGAGGGAATTATGGAATGAATTCTGGACATGATGTAGTCCAATGAATTTAAAGACCATGGGCTACTTATTCAAGTCATTTGGAGTCCAGACAAGAGAGTTATGGTCCAAACAGTGTAACCTCGCAGAAAACTTAGCTTTTATCAATTTAACATGTTATATATTCGTTAATTATAAGTTATAGGTTTTTGCTTAGCTTATTATATATACATTATATGAGCTAATATTCTTATTATTTATAATCTCATAATCATTATAATTATTATACGTGTATGATGTTACTTAACGCTTAACGATTTCGAGTATAAATGGTTAAATGCCTTAGAAATGACACGAATTCTTTATGAGTCTTGAACGCCACTTCAATTAGTGTATATAGAATAGCATTTAGGACTACACGATTCATACAATTACAAGTTCTAAGTCATAGATTAGTTTACAGGCTATTATAAAGGCAACCGACAGTCAACTAGCCTGATTTGGTGACGGTTGTCACAGTTTAGCTCAGTTAAATCTTATCAACCGATCAAATGACAGCTGGAGAGATCAAGTGCAGCGTGTGCTAAGAAAAGAAGTTTGAGGAAAGTTTGAATTTCTGAAGCCATCGGTGGGTAAGAGGATGATATACAAAGAAAAGGATTAATCATATAACTAATAAACCTTGGGTTAAATTGGTTTATCCTCCCATTCGATCACTTACAAAGATTCCTCTGAGCAAGTACCCACTTGATTCTCATAAAAATTTCAAGTGGTGGTGGTACAACGGAGTGACGGGAGAGGCAGTTATTGAAGACAAAGGAAAGGGAGAAGTGTTATATGTCTACGATCCTATAAGCTTGATAAATTTCTCTGCATCAGACTTAGAGATTTACATAAGAACTAGATCTTATTTAATGATGAATGCAAAACTGATGCAATGAACTTTCAAAGGATTGCAGATATGTGTGTGAAGAAAGGGATACATGTCAGAAGTAAACTTCCGCATGGCTGAAACTGAAGACAAGAAGACTTCAACAAGGTGTTGTCACGGGGGAGTTTGTTGATGCATAATTGTATGACAACTACATTGTTAGAAAATAGCTTATATTTGTATTTAGGTGATACTAGTCTTTTGTAAACTAGCGACACTTGTTAATGTCGCTAGTAGCGACACTTAGTAGTGTCACTTAGTAGTGTCGCTAGTTGTGTTTATATATACAGCTAGTCTCTAGAATTAGTTAGCTGTTTTTGCAAGTTTGAATTGTAAAACAGAGATTGATTCGGAGTGATTGAGTCTGTAATTTGACATTGAGATTGAACGTTAATACATAGAAATTATTTACTCTCGTTTTTGCAATTTTGATCAATTCACGTACTTATTACTTATAACTGAAGTGGATATTATCAGTTTGTTTGAAAAATTATTCGTTAATATTCGTTCACGATAAATGATAATCAAATCGTATAAAAATAATTTTTATCAATAAATATTAATCAAAACCGATGTTATAACTACTAATATTTATCAATAAACTATTTTTTATAACCTACAATATCATATAATGAATATTAAGGGAATTCGATAACAGTCATAGTTGATGAATGTTTAGCTTCTTTGTTTCTCAAAAAAATAGTGCGTCCATCTGGATCTAGACTATATATAGGTATATATATATATATATATATATATATATATATATATATATATAGACACACACACACACAACAACAACAACTTTTACGTGAGATCAGCATTTTTATATATATTATAAAAATATATTATAAAAATTCTACCATAAAAGCTGCATTTTTTCTCTTCGATTAGACATCTCACATAATATACTTTTGACGCCTTTTTTTATGATTGTACAATATTAGTATCAAATGTGATACTCATTGGAAACACATGTGATACTCGTTCGTAACACGTGTGATAGTCGTTGGTATTACATGTGATAGTTGTTTACAAACACAACGAAAACGAAAAAAAAAAATTTGTCGAAAGTATAACTCGTGAGATTTCTAATCGAAGAGAAAAAAACGTTGATTTTTATGGTGTAATTTTTATAATTTTTTAACTTACCGTTTGTGAGATATTTAATTTTTAAAAACGTGGGAGAAAATGAGTTTTGTGACACATGACGCATTCTTATTGATTCCTTCATTCTTACTAAATGTTGGTGTACTCATTTGAACCTTACTCTGCAAAACTAACTAAACAATAAGAGGTAAAAGATGGATCTTAGTCTATGGCATGTGAGAAACGACAAAGTCGTTAAAAGAGTGGCAAATTTTTTGGCTAAAATCATGGACGAGATTTTTTTATCTTTTCTTTGGGTGTCTAGTATAATCTCCTACATAGGTCTAGATACTATTTTATTTCCTTATGTTTTTGCATTCTTATGTATCTTTTTTTGACTAAATTCTCTATAGTAATCCCACCTGTTAAAAAAAAAGTTTATTGCATGTGAGGATGCTTTGAATATATTCCGGTGTTATCTTCAACTTGTTCCACAAACTTGTAAGAAAATCTCAACCTATTTCTAAACATTATATTCTTTTGGTTGCGATACAAACCGGCCAACAATTACAATTGGGAACTCGTATCAAACACCGATCTTGCATCCCCAGCCTCACGTCTATGATTTGAGGATTCAGCACTAAAAACTTCCATTAAATGCTCCTTAAAGAACATGACATCCTTTTCTTTAAAGCCTTCAACTTTCACAAATTTGAGATTAGACAATCGCCCTCTTTGGACCTTGCCGAAACTCCGATGGTCAAAATGCTTGAAACTAGAAGAAGTTACAGTAATGAACAACCTCTTGAGAGAAGTGCAAAACTTCAAGAAACAAAACAACCAATTGATGTTATCATCTTCCATACAAGTATCAATCCACCACAAATCTTCAAGTTTGCTGGATGTAAAATCTTGCTTTGATTTCAACCGTCGTTCAAAAATATACTGCAAGAAAAGAATTAACTTTATGGTAATACCAAACTTATTATGGAGTACCATACAATTGACCTGTTCAAAACATAGCAATAAGTAACCGTCTATTTTTCTATTCGGTTTAGTATCTGAAAATGCATATAACTTGTGGCCGATGTTTATTGTGTGTACTCTACTTACGTCTGGTATTTTAATGCATTCAACTTTCAAAAATCATTTTTAATGTATTTTGCTGATTTGTCATCCGTTTAATGTATCACGTCGCATCCTACATAATACATTAAAACACACTTTTTGAAAGTTGGATGCATTAAAAATAGCAAATAATAGTATGATACACACAATAGACATCGGATACAAGTTAAACGCATTCCTAGACACTAACCCCTTTTCTATTTTATTTTGTTTAAAGCATAATCTCTACTATAAAATGTAAATGAAAATTGCAAACTTTTCCATTTTATTCATATTCTTTTTTCTTTTTTAGAAAAGCTAATTCATAAAAATAAGGGGAAAATAGACATTTTGCTAATACAAAGTGAAATAATCAAACGTTCCTAAATCTTTATACTCTTATCAGAGCATTAACTGAAAATGAGTATTACCTTATACATCCATCCATGAATTGTAAGCACTCTAGCATTGATCGTACGCGAGGCAGTATTGAAATACCGGCTCAAACCAATGTAGTTGGTTTCTTGTTTGGGAGATGATTCATATTACCTAAAATATGAGATCCCAACGAGCCATATGAGAGTGGGGTCAATCTCAACAACTGGTATCAGAGCGAGAATAATGGAGAATAATCACATAACCGGGAGGAAATCAATACGGGAGAGAAAACATAATGCGGTTTGCCATATTCTGTGCGGCGTCGAGAGAATTGGCGGTGTGGGTTCGTTAACCGTCGAATCGTAGTGACATTTGGACTGTTGGTTCCTAAGGAGTTTTTCTATCATCTGACTATTGAGATTTGCGATTGGAGATACCGATAGAGAGATTAAAGTTTTTCAAAGTTTGCTACAAAATTTGCGTGGGTTTAAACGCAACTGTGAAGAAGAGAGAATTATGGGTTTGTTAATTGCTTGATCGTCGTGCTTTTTGAACAGAAGGATCAATACATACGTATCCACATTGTGACCGAATTTAACTGTGATTGGACATTTCAATATGGAGATGTAAATTTTAGAAGTTGCTACTGTTTTGGAGAGGTTTTGTTGTACAAACCTCCAATTTAGAGAAGAATTATCATGGTGATTGGTTATGCTAAAGGGGTGATGTGGATGATGTGAGGTTCAAAGATGATGAGGCTCGGTGGAGTATGTTGATCGCGAGGGTTCCTTTTGTCGAAAGTCTTCCTGACAATGAGATTGTTGGGCGGCGTATTCCGTTAGAGAGAAAGCGGCGATATAATATTAAGATCACACTCATTATCGTTGAATAGGAGATCTATGTCATAACGAAGGTTTTAGGTAATATGAATCAAGGGGATATTTGTTGGGAGATGATTCATATTACCTAAAATATGAAATTTGGAAATCAAGTTAATTTAGGTAACAAATTACTTGGTGAACAAGTTGTGTCTTGTCTGTTTATACAGGAGTTTTGAGTTAGGATATTTGGTGAGGAGGTCGAGAGAGATGAGAGTCGTCTCACTCCGTCCCGTGTGGTGCTCTCGGTGATTTGATAACGACAGCGCCAATTCTGTTTTCGTAATCAACCGTTTAGAGTGGTGTGGGGATATTCAAAAGTGTCGAGAGTTGAGCGTCTTCAGTTTTGTAATATCTTTCATATAGTGGATGTTAAGTGGCTTACAAGTCCCGTGGTTTTTACTCTCGCTTGAGAGGTTTTCCACGCAAAATGTATGCGTATTCATGTTTTTCTGTTTTGTGCGTTTAGTTATTGACTTATACATGATTGTGTGATTAGGTGCGGTGATGATCGATCCCAACGAGCCATATGAGAGCGAGTCGATCCCAACATTTCTAACTTAAAATCAAACATCACATCTCCCCAATTGTAATCGCCCCAATTGTAACCGTAGAAGAGTTCCAACCAGCGTAAGGAACCGTTGAGCTGAATAGATTTGACTTTTGGAGCCTTCACAATTACAAAGTTAGCATCAACACAATTTCGAACAGTTAATTTCACGAGTTTGAAAGGAGAACTAACCCATAAACACACCAAACTGTTAGACCTCTCAATGATCAAGCTCTCAACATTCTGAAACTTTCCAATCAAAGACGAAACATATGTGTAGGTTAAAGAATTAACCGAAGTCCTATTTAAGGGTCTTGATACAAATGGAACATAATGAATCATTGCTGTTGGAACACAATATCCCACCGCAAGTGTTTCTCAAAACCTTGATTTCCTCCGGAGAAATCAAGATCAAATTTCTTCTTCAACCCGATTGTTGCCGTGAGGATCAACCCTTGATTGAAATGCTATTTAAGCCTTCTTTGACATTTTAGATGATTGTTTTCATCAAAATTAACAAGAAAATTAATAACTGTAGATACAATATCTTGACGGGAAACTGTTGTTCCTCCATAAATTATGCATGGTTTATTCCATAAACCTGTAATTAAAGCTATAAATTTTGATCCAGAATCTGAAGGGTGAATTGAGAGGAATTTTCTAAGAATCTCATCTGGTAATTTATTTATATAATCTTTGTCAATATTTGACCTACAAATTGCAAATAAAAAATATTATCATATACATATTACTCTATTCGTCCCATAAAAATTATTCTCCAACAATTTTTTTGTGAACTAAAATACGTTGAGTAATGTCAGTTTTACCCCTATATTTAAGGTAAGTTTCACTCATTTTATTTAAGAAATAAATGACTGAGAGTAATAAATTAGGGTAAAATAAAGAATTTAATGATTTTTAATAATTATTTTTTGAAAGTAGACAATTATTTTAGTACTATATAAATAGTAATGTGAAATTTATTTTGGGAGGGACGGAGTAATTAATGGAATTGAATCCATCCTACATTTGAAGTTTTATGTTAATCATATCACAACTCACCTTGAGTTTTCATCGGTATGTTTTTCTTGTCATTTCATACTGCCCAACAAAATGCCAATGTCAAAGCTACAATTCCAATCCTAATGCTACTCTCTCCGTCCCAGTCAAATTGTTCATTTTGACTATGCACATAGTTTTAGAATTCTTCCCTAGTTACACTTTTAACCAATCAAATAATATATCTACTTACTAAAGTCTCTATTGATTGGTTGTAACATAAAAGTTGACACTTATTTGGGACGACCCAAAATAGTAATATGAACACTTGTAGTGGGACCAACAGAGTCTTTCACAGGAACGTTCCTTAATTAAAAATATATTCGTAATTCTTAAACGGTTCCATACCACATCTTAAAAAAAGGTACCATTTAAAAGTTTAGGTAATCTGCTTCTTTGAGTTTGTACCATTATATACGGTTACCATTCTTGTATGGAAACATGAAAGCATCAAGTCGGGTCAATCTAGTCGAGTTCAAAAATATGGATTTCATCAACCCATTGACTAAAAGAAATTTTTGATATTTTATAACTTACAGTGGAGTCTTGTGGAGCTCGAATTACAAAATAACATGTACAATTGTATTTTCATGGCATGTGAGGATGCTTAGAACATAAACCTCTGTTATCTTCAACTTCTTCTACAAATTTGTACAAAAACCTCAACTTATTTGATTCCCTTGCTTTACCAATTGCCTGTCGATTTGGGAGTCTTATTAAACACTGATCGTGCATCCCTTGCCTCACGTCTATGACTATTGGTTCAGCACTGAAAACTTCCATCAATTGCTCCTTGATATACATGATGTCAATTTCATTCTCAAATCCCTCTAGTTTCACTACTTTGAGCTTGCGCAAACGCGCCTTTTGTATCTTGATGGAGCTATGATGGTCACTGGTACAAGGCGTCGAGTAGCTTTGAGGGTCAATCTACACGTTCATAGTACTACTCATGTCAAAACCTTCATGAAAGTATCAAGTCTTATATCTGTTGTAACTATTTGGTCACAGATGGACAAAATTATCATAATTTTGTTAGTTAGGGAATATGTATTGGATATTTCACTTGTTTAACAAATGGATGAGATCATCATAAATATATCAAATAACACTCATAAATATAGTAAGTATTGTTCCTATCTCAGTTCATTAACAATAAGTTTGATTTCCTAGTTAACATAACTACTTAAGTTATTAAATTTAGCATTAAAAACGGTAACTTAGATCTTACGAAACTACTGGTCTACTGCAGAATTATGATACAGTGTACTCATACTGCATTGTTTGTATGAACTACATGTATCATACATCAATGTACAACGTAAAAAAATATCAAACAAAAATATTGGTTTGGGATACTGCATAATAACATATCGGGAACTTACAGTTATGAACAACCTCTTGAGAGAAGTACAAAACTTCAAGAAACAAAATAACGAATATATTTTGTGATCATCCATACAATTATCAATCCACCACAAGTCTTCAAGTTTGCTAAATCGAAAATGTTGCTCATTTTGCTTCGAAAACAATAATGGTTCAAAAGCTTCCTGCAACAAAGAAGAACATACAATATATATTTACATGATTCGAACAATTTACAAGATTTTGCAAAAAAGTCCGGCATTTAAGGAAACTTACCTTATACATCCATCCATTAAGTGTAAGCACTTTGACGTCTCGAATCGCTCTCAATAGTGGATTATAGAGCTCATGTTTCATATGGTTGAACCCTGGACCCACAAATTCCAACTTCACATCTTCCAAGTACATCACATTTTTTAATGAAAACCAACATAACAAACCGCGATATTGAAGAGTTTTAAGCTCCAATGCCTCCAAATACACCGACTTAAGGTGATCACAATCTAAAATAATTATGTTCATCAGCTTAGCGAGACCTTCAATTTTCAAAGACCTCAGTCCATCACACTTCTCAATGATTAATGTCTCAACATACCGAAACTTGTTGATCAAAGACGAAACCAATTCACAACTTAAATATTTAACCGAAGTTAACTTAAGGGTCTTGACCGAAAATGGATATGGAGAAGAATGTGCGAAGTCCATTGTGTTCAACACAATCTCCCACCCAAACTGCCTTGGAAATTCTTGCTTTCCTTTTGAAAAATCAAGATTTAGTTTCTTATTTAACCCAATTGACGCGGTAACAATTAACTTTTCATTGAAATGGTATTCAAGTTTTCTTGGCATTTTTAGAGGATTATTTTCATCAAAACTAACAAGAAACTCACTAATTGCATATTCAAAATCTCGAATATCGAGTGTTGTTCCTCCATGTTTGATATAAGGTCTATACCATAAACCTGTTAGAATAGCCACCGTTTTGGATCCAGAATCCAAAGGGTGAATTGACAGAATCTGTGTAAGAACTTCATCTGGTAATTTGCTTATATAATCTTCATCAATCTCTGGCCTGTAAATTCTTCATTGTTTTATTTATTTTTGTAAAATAGAAAAGCTAAATCATCACATATTCATAAGCATATAACAAAAAGAAACTTACTTTGAGGAATCATCAATGACACTATTTAATTCTTCTTGTTCTTCATGATCCATATACAGAATTGGGAATTAAATTAAGAAATATTGAAATACGACTTTGCATACTTTAAAGAATTCAAGAAAATAAAAATACTAGAAGACTTGGTGAACAAGAGTCTGACCAGGGAAAGGTCAACGACGTACAAAAGGGATTCGTGCGGTTTGTTTTTTAAGATTATATGAATTACTACTCGTATGAATTATGTTTATAGAAACACCTTAAATAGAATCAAACATTAACACTCTTTTCTTGTAAATTTCAAATTTTGTTACGGATATATTCCAAAAGAAATTTCAATGAAGTTTCATTTTGTCTGATTATTGTCCAATTTAACGTATTATACCTATGGATCGATGGATTCGAGGGTTTGACTAGTCAAAGAGGTGAGAAAAGGTATTTTATTTATAACTGAAGCTCTGATATCTAAAATTGAACACTACTAACAGTGAACACAACTGACGCCGTTAGTTTTTGTCAAATCAGCGTCACGTCACCAATTTACAAAACTGACACAACACTGTAAACATTAACATCACTTCAGTTTTTTCTGGACCCCACACATTATTTACTTTAATTATTTAAACTACAAAATTAAATAAAAAATATTATATTATAATAAAAAAGATTACATTAGTTAAAAATAAAACATTACAATAAATAAATAAAAAAAATACATTTATTAAAAAAAAATACATTTATTAAAAAAAAATACAACTAATTAAGTTTTTGATGGAAATTTGATGGGAGGGTCGCGATGTGTTGGATAAGAGCGTCGCGAAGTTGATGATGTACCTCATGGTCGCCGCATGACGTTGATGTAACCGTTGCACATCTTGGAGTGTTGGTCTTCTTAAGTACTCGGTCGAAAATAGATGAAAAATACACTTACAAAAGTTGTCTAAACAATCATACGATGTTTGTTGACCCATGTGTAAATATTCGTCAAACGCGCCGGCTGCACAACCGTATGCCATTTGGCGTACGGCGGAAGTGACCTTTTGGTAAACATTAAAACCAAATCTTCCGGCCGCGTCTTGACTTTGATGAAAGTAAGCAAAATAGTCTGGTAATGGAAGATTAGAGTACGACAATATACGTTGACATATACGGATAAACAACGGTAGACTCATCCGAAAACGTCGCCGAAAGTAATCTAGAGGGAATGTTGGCCGCTCAACAAAGTAGTCTTGAAACAAAAGTTGAGCCGCACTATCGCACCCCCAAATTTCATGTGCAGCGGAAGTCGGGTCGGGGCGCGACTAATCAGAAATCAATACCCAAAGTTACAACGAACGACCTCTACAAGAGTCGTTTTTGAAATAAAGCCATTTTCATAAATAAACTGTTTGGAAGTAAATTGTTTACAATCCTTAAAGGTACAATACCTAGACTCCTCGTATATATAACGGAAGATTCTATTGCATAACCAAGATACAAAAAGTAATGCGACTGAATCTCCTCTAATGCAATTTTGAAAACCATGCGACTCTAGCTATAACATCCAGGGGAAATCCTAATGCGTCTGTGAACCTGAGAATACATGCTAAACGGTCAACAATAATGTTGGTGAGCTCAGAGGTTTGACAGTTAGAAATAGAAGTATGAACCGCAAGATTTCCATATTCGTTTGTAAAGCAAAGCTTAAATAAGTAAAAGTTATACAGTTTCCATAAGCTCATAGTCGATGCTTAACAGTAAGTAATGTGCCTCCGCGAGTGCCTAATCCAGAACACCGTTAGATACAAATACTAATACGTCCGTTTTTACGTAACAGTTCGTGGTAGCGCTACTACCCCGGACGGGGATTGTCAGTCCCAAATGGATCCATTTACTAATATTCCCGCTTAAGTCGATAACTAACGAAGCTATGATATGAGAGGCCTTCAGTGGATTATAAGTTACTCATGGAGTTAGTATAAGTGTTTATCGGAACTTGCGTTCATGTAAAACAAAGCAATGTATTCTCACCCCAAAGTAAAAACAGTAAAAGTGGGGCTATGAGACTCACCTGAGTCTTGAAAACGAGCGTTTATATCAATAAACGTGTATTCGAAAATGTAACCTTCTAACGCCCTAAACGCATAACGTTATGTGTAAGCGAATGTCTCAAAAGATCATTCATGCTAGTTGTCCACTCAACTAAATATGTCCAAATGTTTGTTTATCGTTTGCGTTTAGAAAACATGTACGGCCCGTTGGTGACGTTTTGTAATAATTATTTCCGAAGACATTATTATTATGTTTTGTTTCTTTGTATACTAATAAAAGTATATGTATTGCGTGTGCGAGTAGCGCCATATATAAATATTCGTTGTTATTTGTTCTTATACGTTTTAATACCTTGTGAAAACATGGTTTTGATCAGACTGTTTTGTGCTACACTTAGAATTAGTGTCGCAGGTTATTGCGACACTGGCAATAGTTGCGACACTTAAGTTAGTGTCGCAGGTTATTGCGAAACTTGTAACAGTTGCGACACTCGGGTTAGTGTTGCAGGTTATTGCGAAACTTAGTATTTAGTTATAAATGTTGCGACACTTGGCTGAGTGTCGCAGGTTGCGACATTCAGGTTCCCCTGCAATACTCAGGGTCTGATGTGGTTTCGTGTTCGGGAACTTGGTCAAACGTGCTCGATTTGACCCGAAACTTTTACTCGACTCGTAAATATGTTTTTAGAACTTATAAAAATTAGAGTTACGTTTTATCGTTAACCCGAAAGTGTCGTTTCTATTTTAACACCAAAACAGTCCCCGTGTTTGTTTTATTAGATTTCCAGTCGTGTTCATGGCTCGATTTAACTAGGTAGAAGTCCGAGATAAAATCCAAGAAAAATACCAGTTGTTCCGCTATGTCTTGCTACTTTTAGTAATTTTTCTAGAATTTTTGAGTAAGTCTAAGTATTTTTAATAATTCCATTTGTCCTCTGAGGTCCAACCTTGACCAATCTGGACACATGCACATTGTTTTAATTACTGAGATAAATTTACAAAACTTCAGTGAGTGTAATCATACTACTTTTAAAGCTAACAAAATTTGTGAGATTTAGGCGAAAACCTCATGTCGTTTGGAGCTGTGTAGCTCGAGTTATGAACTCGAGATTTTGGCACAAAAATCTGACCATCAGGTCAATCCGGCGCAACATTTTTGTAAATTCGTTTTCGGGTATCAAGTGGTGTCAAAAAATTACGAACTTGGAAATGAAAGCTAACTTCTTAAACTTAATTTTTGTCTTTTGAATCGTCCATTTTCGTTAAGTTTTGAGTACGAAAAGTCTCTTTGAAAACGGGTTAAGTTTCTGCCCAGGAAGCTGTTGCCACTTTTGTGTTTTCAAAAGGTTTTTCGACTTTGTTTTTGGACAAGATCTTGTTAAGTGGACATTATAACATGAAAATAAACATGTTCCAAGTAAAATACAAGAGAGGTGAAGTTTCTTACAATGGAGATGATGAGAAGAAGAAGAAATGGAAGTCGTGAGCTCGTTATCTCGCGTTTTCTTGCAATACGAAGTGACGGTGCTATGTGGTTTTTGGTGGTGATTGTGGTGGTCTTGGGGGGTTTTGTGGTGGGGGTTTGGGCTGCTGGAATCTCAGGGAGTAGAGAGAAGAGAGGGAGAGATTGAGTGTGTGAAATTGTTTGTGTGTGAAATGAAGTAATAAGGTAGGGGGTGAGGGTTATGGCATGGGAAGGGAGGTATGGGGGGATGTCTTGAGCATGGTTGTAGATATTGTGGGCCCCACATGGGTGTGAGTGGTTTAAATCTTGTTCACCAAGTTTACGTTATGTGCGGTGCTCGTTTACCTGTTCGTTTCGTCGTTCGTTTAAACGTTAAACGTTTATTAGTTATGTTTTTCGTTAACGATTTATTTGCGTAATTTTTTGTTGAAGTTTTATTTAAAATACTTTTTTTAAGTTATTGAATTATAATTCGAGTTTCTTTTGGTTGTCGGGCGCGATTCGCGCGTTTTCGTCGCGTACGGTACGTTTTACACAAAACGTATAGCGTTTAATATATTATCGTAATAATATAAGTTAAGTAACGATTATTTAATTTAGTTACATTATTTAAGAAAATGTTTTTCACCAACGTCCGTATTTATCGTGTCGGATTCCATCCGATTGAAATTGCGTAATTAAAATTAATTACGTACGTGTGTATATAAAATATACAAAATGTTACCGTACTTAGCCCTTTTTCAAACTAAATACAAGTAGTGATAATCAAGCTTAAGGTAATTAATATGCTTAAGTGCCGGTTGTCACACGCACCATCTCGATCTCTAGGTAAATATCTTCTTGGTGCACGAGGTATACGGTTTGATGATTCGGCATCATCGTCCGAATCCGTGTCTTCCGCGTCTAGCTTATTGAGCCTAGTGATCGGATCGAAAATTTGAAACATACCCATTGCCGGTCCATCTTTTTCTTTTTTCTTTTTAACAGGGTATTCTCGTTTATAACATACTCTCTCGAGGTGGCCGAGCTTATACTCATGATGTACACGACCTAACCGTTGTCGTTGCCGTTTTCCAATATTCCCCTGGCCATCTGGTAAATATTTGCCCGGGGGATCGAATCCGTAACCTCTAAGAAGTTATTCGGGAGCCCTTACCACTAGGCCATCAATAGATGGTATAACTAAACCCATACCGCCCTATTGTGATTCCTGCTGATAAACGGAACGCCCCCTAAGTATTTT
The DNA here is from genome assembly GCA_963930675.1 of Gnaphalium uliginosum. Lineage (NCBI taxonomy): Eukaryota > Viridiplantae > Streptophyta > Magnoliopsida > Asterales > Asteraceae > Gnaphalium > Gnaphalium uliginosum. The sequence goes on along the minus strand of OZ005684.1, from coordinate 23,530,335 downwards.
GCTCCGGTTCACTAATTGAAAAAGCATTTCTAATAAATAAATTTGATTAGATGTGTGAAATGTCAATCTAGTTTGCATATTCTTATCCAAATTTAAAACATATAATATAGCTTAATACAAATTACAGCACGAGTGGTTATGTTTTAGGGCGCTATCGAGTCCACCATGCCATGTTGCCACTCCATGTCCTGTGTGGTGAGCCATGAACCCCACAAAAAAAACAAAAACTCAAATTTCTAGTCCCATAGTTATAAGTTGTGGGTTCAAATCTCTACTTGATATAAAATGTTGTAATTAACAGGTAATCATGTATGGGTCATTATCTAACTAGAAAGAAAGAGGAAAAAAAAACATATAAAAGACCATTTTTAGATCATGTGAGGATGCATAAAACCAAAACCTACGTTATCTTTAAAGCCATCCACAAACTTGTAAGAAAACTTCAACTCATTTGATTCTGTTGGGATTCTGCACAAACTCTTGGTTTGTATTCCTTGCCCCAGTTCTATAACTGAAGTTTTATTGTCGAGAACTTTCATCAAACGCTCCAGGAACAAGGTATCTTGTTCATTTGTGAACCCTTCCAGTTTCACAATACCGAGCTTGCCCAATTTCCTCTTTCCAACATTGCTAGGGCTTTGATCTGTCAACGATTGATCAATCTGCAAGTTCAAATTAATTGATTACCTTGAAGTTACATCAAAATAAACAGGTTCAAAATTCTGGGGAACTTACAGTGATGTATAAAGCAGTGAGAGAAGGACAATACTTCAAGAAAGAAAACAACCAATTGATGTTAATCTTCCGTACAACTATCAATCCACCAAAAGCATTGAAGTTTGCTAAAACTGAAATCTTTCTTTGAATTCAACCATTGTTCAAGAAAAATATGAGTATTTTGGACACCCACTAAAGCCGCTCAATATTTCAATGGAGCACGACCGAATCCCCCACAAGATCCAACATCACCGGACAAATCACCTCCATCACATATACCACAACGTTCAAGCCGGAACTCGCGCGGATTAAGCATTAACCTTGTGGGCCATGCATTTCATTGGTGGTAGGTACCTTTATGATAAATAATACACATGGCAGGTTTTGACCCCATAACCTCAAGAAAGTCATGGTCTGCCCTTACCATAGGCTATTTAGTCATTTGTACCATTGTTCAAGAATATCCTACAAGAGAAGCAAAAACTTAGTAAACACATATACAATATCATCTCATGGAAGTACTTTTTATAGTTTTTGTGGCAATGCATATCGCTAAACACTACAAGGTTACAACGATGATCTTGTTGCGACGATATTGTGATAAGTCCTCAATCTCATAAGCAGATTAGTTATATTATTCAACCAAATATTAAATTAGAAGTTTAATATTTTCAACACACAGAGTTCAGCAGCAGAAACATACAACAAAAGAATAATAGATGCAAGTTCACACGATGATGAACTTAATAGATTTGAATACAAAAATCTCAAGAACTAAACAATATGAACGGCTGCAGAAATAATAGAATAAAAATTAGGGTTACGAGGAACTCTAATGCCTTTATATACAATCCTATAGTGTTACGGAATGGTCCCTGAAGAGTCTGCACTTTTACATATTTAGCTTTAGACTTCAATAACTTGCTACCAGTCATCTTGATCTTTTTCTTTAAGCACTTTGGACCTCCAACTTTAAATACAATTGTAACACCTGCAATAACTTCTAAAAAACACCACAAGTAAGATAAAAATTATAATTTTGACTTATTTATAAGCTTGAATCATTATATAATTTAACACTCCCCCTCAAGCTTATTGTTGAATAAGTCAATCATACATAACTTATTGCTCAGAAATTTATGTTGTGACACAATAAGCCCTTTGGTTAGAATGTCTGTAAATTGATTTGCAGATTCAACTTTTACAGTTTTGATGACACCTGTTGAAATCTTTTCTCTTATGAAATGTAAGTCTATCTCAAAATGCTTAGTTTTTTCATGTAATATTTGATTTGCTGCTATTTGAATAGCATAATTATTGTCACAAAACATTTCAACTAGAAGAGAAACTTGAATTTTAAGATCAGATAACAAAGCTATTAACCAAATGATTTCACAAGTTACAGCAGCCATGGCTCTATATTCAGCTTCAGCTGAAGATCTAGAAACAGTAGGCTGCTTCTTGCTTTTCCATGAGATCAAAGAACCATTCATGTAAACAAAAAAACCAGTAACAGATCTTTTAGTTAAAGAATATTTACCCTAGTCAACATCAACATATGCCTTTAAAGAGAGAGCATTATCAAATTTAAAAAAAATTAATTCCTTTACCTGGAGAGCCTTTTAGATACCTTAGAACTCTGAATGCAAGTTTTAAATGTGACTTTAAAGGAGAATGCATATATCTACTCAAGCAGCAAAACAAATGTCAGGCCTGGTTATTGTTAAGTAGATTAACTTGCCTACCAATTTTTGATACTCAGATATATTGTCAAGAGGTGGATCAGATTCAGTAGCATCACTGGCAATAACATAATTTGGTTCAATAGGAGTAGACATTGGTTTACTACCTAAAAGAACAAAATCATGCAAGAGTTCAAGACAATATTTTCTTTGTGACATGCATAAACCCTTTTCTGATTCTAAAATTTCAATTCCCAAAAAATATCTTAGTTTACCAAGATCTTCGATCATAAATTTAGACTCAGAAAAGACTTTACATTCACAATTTCAGACATATCATTTCCTGTAATGTTGGTGCATAAATGTGTGTCAGTCAGTTGGTCAACGTTTGTGCCTGTCAAAGTTAATTAGTCTGAGTTTGTGAAGTGTTAAGTTTGTATTTTCAAGTCTGTAAACGAATATAGAAAATATACAAGTGTGGACCTGCGACACTTGGGCTAGTGTCGCAGATTGCGACACTAGCCCAAGTGTCGCAAGAGTCGGCAACTGCGACACTTGGCTAGTGTTGCAGGTAGGTCAGGTTAGCCTATAAATAGGAGCATTATGTTTCATTTTACGAGAGCCGTTTTGCGTTTAGAGAAGGGGACGAGTTAGAGAGAGAAGCAGAGGGTGAAAGTGATTGTAAACGTTTATAATTCAATTGTTAATACAAAGAAAACATTATAGAGAATTGTGTGATTGTTATTTCGTTCAATACTTAATCGTTTGGATTCCTCACTTACGATTGAGATACGATCTGATAGATCCTGAGATAAAGGACCTACAAAGTGGTATCATAGCCGTGAATCAGTTATTCGACAGTTTTAGATCGTGTTATTGTTCGTTTTTCGGTTTGTTCGTGAAAGTTTTACGTGCTTAAACTTGTTTCTGGGCTAACTGCTTGAAGATTTCATTTTCTAGGGTTTTCTGGAGGTTTCGGTCGACTTGGGGTTTTCGAAATTCGTTAGGGTTTCGAAAATTTTCGAATTTTAGGGTTTGTGGGGTTTCCAGCCGCGATCTAGCGACACTAACCTTAGTGTCGCCGTTAAGGTTCCTTGCGACACTTGCTGCGACACTTAGTTGCGACACTTGTTCTTTGATTTCTGATTGTTTATTGCGGCACTAGGTTGAAATTACTGAATTTTGGGTTGTTCGATGAACTAAAGAATTGCGACACTTAATCTAGTGTCGGTAACGGATCGTCACTTAATCAAACGTAAATAGCACGAGTAATCAAGTCTTGAACGTATGAAACGAATTACTTAATCATCTGGGTGTTTGTGATTTGGTAAATTTTTGGTTTAAAGATGTCTCTTTATAAAACTCTTATGAATTACAATAGTGTAGTTGGTAGTGAGAGTGAACCTCCTATGTTTTCACCAAATACCAATTATGTTACGTGGAGATCTGCGTTCGAAGCCTTCATATCTTTAAATGATCCAGATATGTGGAACGCACTAGTTGAAAGATATAAAAGACCAGTAGTTGGAGAAAAGAAATTGGGAGCATCACCACAAAAGACTATTAAAGGCATGACACCCGAGGAGAGAAAAGCTCGGGATACTGAAAGGAAAACTTATGCAGCAATTATCAAATGTTTACCAAAGGAAGTTCAAGAAATTTTCAAACATTATTATATTGCATATGATCTCTGGAAGGCCATCGAAAAACGATGTGGTGGATATCAAAAATATAAGAAAAGTATATTGGAACTTGTAAGAAAATAGTTTGACACATTTGATTTACTATCAAATGAATCTTTTGAAAAAAATTTCAAAAGATACTCCCAACTTGTAAGTGAATTGGCTGATGGAGGAATAGTACTTAATAATGGAAAAGTAAATAAGAAGTTATTAGGTGCATTACCTAAGAATTGGGATACCAAGGTGAAAAGTTTAGAACAAGATCCAGAAATTGAACTCATGGATTTGGAATATCTCATTGATATATTACAGGAGTATGCTCTTGACATGAAGAAGAAAACTAAAATGTCAGAAGCTAATATTCAAAATCCTAGTCTGAATAATACTTCTAGATCTAATTGGAGTGAACATGAAGAACAGGTTCCACACAGTGCGCTCATAGCAAAGATACATGAGGTAGAAACAAAACATGTTTTTAAATGCTTATCTTGTAGATGCTTAACTGGTCAAAACAACAACTTAAAGGGTGAAATTGAAAACCTGCGATCAAATCTTGAAAACTTAACACAGGCAAACAAAGTTTTCAAAGAAAACGAACTTCTTTTTGATAAGAAACTCAAAGCTTGTCAAATTGAGATTAGAGATTTGAAATGTAAAATCTATAATTAGCAAGATGAAATAAATAGTTATTTAAAGCAAATATCTTTACTTAAAAGGGAACTTGCTGAATCTCAATCTGAAGTTTTCGATTTAAAACGTAAAATTTCAAACTTTGCAACTTCATCCGTAGTGTTTGATTGAATTCTGGATAAGCAAAGGACGAATACAAAGAGTAAGGCAGGTCTTGGATATACCTCTGTACCTCCTCCTGCTGATTATTCGCCTATGCCTAGTAAGGATGAAATCAAAAACTTTGTGCCTATTACTTCATCAAAAGTAGACACAAAAGTTGTTCAGAAGCCAGTTAAGGAATCTAAGGCCTATGATAAAGTACCTCTGGTTAATGTTGACGAGGTAGTTGAGACGGAGGACTTACCTGAAGAGTCTACTATAAAGGTTGAGAAAATCAATGTCAAACCTGAAAATTTCATTATTACTATTGAAAATGATAATCGTTTTAAATGTAAAGGTAAAACAAAGATTGACATTGAATCCTGTAAAGTTAAAAATCAAAAGAAGGATTCACAATCTAAATCTTCAATTGATTCAAACTTACCTGTGAAGAATCGGAAGAAAGATAAAATAGTTGATAAATTTGAAAAGAATAAACCTTCAACATCAACTAGCTCAACCTCAAAAACATCTACTACAACATGTTCACCTAAGAGTGCATGTTCAGTAAATGCTTTTGTTAATAGACCACCTATGTATAATCCTCCATCTCAATCATTTGAAAGTGGTCATTGGCATAAACCGTTTGTCGAAAGGCGTTCCTGTTTTTGTTGTGGTCAACAGGGACATGTAATACGAGATTGCTTGTTAATATCTCGTCAAAAGTTTGGTAGTTGTAAGCCAAGAAATACATTTTATAGAAACTCTTTCTCAAAACCAGTTTCTAGGCGTAGCTCACAATCTCCCAAACCAATTAGGAAAACCAATGTTGTGCAAACTAAACAGCCAAAACCAACGCACAACATTTTTAATAAACAATCTTCTGAACCTAAACAAGTTTGGACATTAAAGGGTGAAAAGGCAAATAAACCTGCATCCAAAAATGACACATCAATAAAATCTTCTGAGTTTTTGAAATATCATAAACTTATAGATGTGATAGTTATAGATGATCTTGGACGACCCACGTCTATCAAGGCTTGGGTGTCCCATAATCACTAATGTTTACTTATTTGTGGTGATGCAGTCAGTGTTTTTTTTTTATAGCTAAATATTTTTAGTGACTGCAAGGATGAGACGAAAAAGACTGTTTTGAAGGTGGTTAAGTGTGATGATTTGTGATTGGATGATTGAAATTTCCGAAGTGTTACGAGGTGGTAAAAGTGCTAACAGAACTTGACCTTGACTGGATATGTGATTTTGAAACATTTATTTAAACTTTATTTGTTTTAGTTATGCCGGCAACTACAAATTCTTTTGTTCTACCTAATGAACATTAAGATAAGCAAAGTTGCCACATCTGTTTATTTTTAGTATCAAAGAAATGCAATGTTGCGAAATGTGTCAAAATTGTGTTTAAGGGGAGTAATTTTGGTTAAAAATGTGAAAACCGAATCTGCTATTTAGGGGGAGTAATTTTAAAATTCTGATTTAAAAAGTTAGAAAAATGTGAACAGACAGATTATGTTTTAATCATTTGGGTTGTGTCTGTGAACAATTTGAGAAATGATAGTACATCAGATGACTTGCATAAAAATTGAAATTTCAAGTTTTATGTTTGATGTGTCAGTAGATTTATCTAGCATATTTAAATCTACTTTTCTAAACATTAGATTCACTATGTGATGTATTGATAGGCACTTTGTACTTAAGTTTCTAAACTGCCATACAACATAACTTAAACTTTGCATATTATTTTATATAAAACATATTATTAATGTATGACATTAAGTCAGAAATATGACATTAAGTCTTATATTTTGACACATAGTCTTAATAGTATGTTAAGCATGTAGTCTTAAAATTTTAACGGTAAACATGCAATGATCTATGATTTAGAGTCTTAATAATGTTTTATCAGTGGAAATGTATTGGTTGCCTTCTTTGTTGTACTTTGTACAGACCTGGTTGCAACTCGTATATTTTTGAAAAGAACATAGGTACGTAGTCTGTATCAGGTTACGGACAAAATTACGAACACGTGGTAATCCTGCACTCATAATATTGTACTAAGTATATGAATAATTTTTCAACAAAGGATTACCTAGTACTGGTTTCTCTTAAACTATGATACTCTGTTGTACGTTGTACAGACCTGTATCCTCTAGTTTAATTGTTCAAACCGGTGTTTGTTCAACCCGAATCAGTGTGAATGTGACTCTGTTGTACTATGTACAGACATGTCATCGCTGGCATGATTCTAAAGATATTTCAATATTCTCACTCTTTATGTAGAAAATATTAACATGTTTTCATTTCAAATGTATATTATAATATGAGTTAAATAAAGTAATATGCATATTAATAATAAAGATTCAATGTTTAGCTTCTTAAGTATAAAATGTTTAAGTGGACAAACAATATCAATAATCATTGTGAACTAATTTTTAGAAACGTGATTTTAAATATGTTAAGTAAATTTAAAGTGGACAAATATACTGGTAATCGAAATAAAACTTACTATTTCTTAATAAAAGCATGTCAGTCTGGTATGATCCCTAAGCAGACATAAAACAACCATATTTCCAAATTTTTTTTTTGTTTTATTTTATTTTCTTTTATAAAGAAAATACAAAAAGATTTTACTGTTGTGTTATTTTCATTAATGTCACATATCTTGTCAAAGTCAAATATTGAAGATGTAAAGGATGTATGTTATTCTCCAAAGACTTTGAAGATAAACTTTATCGGAGAAGCTGCTAATGAATGAGAAAGAGATGGTCACTGAGTTTGAAGATCTAATAGTATGTCAGTCACATGAAACTGAACATCAAGATTTTTGAAGACCAAGCTCTCTCAATGGGGGAGTTTGTTGGTTCAGACTAATTGAAGACTTATTTGACCAAGCTGCTGACATGGGGGAGTTTGTTGGTACATAAATGTGTGTCACTCAGTTGGTCAACATTTGTGCCTGTCAAAGTTAATTAGTCTGAGTTTGTTAAGTGTTAAGTTTGTATTTTCGAGTCTGTAAACGAATATAGAAAATATACAAGTGTGGACCTGCGACACTTGGGCTAGTGTCGCAGATTGCGACACAAATGCGACACTTGCGACACTAAGCTAGTGTCGCAAGAGTCGGCAACTGCGACACTTGGCTAGTGTCGCAGGTAGGTCAGTTAGCCTAGAAATAGGAGCATTAAGTTTCATTTTACGAGAGCCGTTTTGCGTATAGAGAGGGGGACGAGTTAGAGAGAGAAGCAGAGGGTGAAAGTGATTGTAAACGTTTATACTTCAATTGTTAATACAAAGAAAACGTTATAGAGAATTGTGTGATTGTTATTTCGTTCAATACTTAATCGTTTGGATTCCTCACTTACGATTGAGATACGATCTGATAGATCCTGAGATAAAGGACTTATAAGTAACCACTATATCATCCACATAAACAAGAAGAGCAACAAAAGTATCATTAACAGACCTAGTATACAAGGAATAATCAGATTTACTTTGAATGAAACCATATTCAGTAAGAGCACAAGTTAATTTCTCATTCCATTTTCTAGGGGCTTGTTTCAAACCATACAAAGATTTAGACAATTTGCATGCTCTCTTATCACCAGGAGAAAAATAACCCTCAGGAAGAGTCATATACGCATCTCCATATAAAAAAACATTATTGAATTCAAGTTGAAACAAGGGCCAATTGTTTTGAACAACAACATTAACAAGACATCTAACAGTTACCATTTTAACAACATGAAAAAATGTTTCCTCATAATCTATACCCTCCTTTTGACTGTAACCTTTAGCAACAAGTCTTGCTTTAAATCTTTCTATTTCACCATTAGACTTATATTTAACTTTATAAACCCATTAGCAGCCAATTGGTTTTCTATTTTCAGGTAATTCAGTTAGAACCCAAGTGTTATTTCTATTCAAAGCTTTCATTTCTTTATTCATTGCTTATATCCAGTTAATATCTTTAGAAGCTTCACTATAGTGTCTTGGCTCTTTACTTTTATTTAAGTTTGAAACAAAATAATAGTTCTCGTGAGAAAGCTTTGAATAATTAACAACCCTTTCTATTTCATATTTTACCTTGCCTTCAATGACATAGTCATTTAACTTTCTGGGAATACTCTTTTCCCTTACTGATCTTCTTAACTCAGTTGCATCAGTTTCAGGAAGAACATAATGATCTTAAAAGTTCTGAGAAGGATCAGAAAATTGATTAATATTGCCCTCAGGGAATGTATTTTCTGGTATGTATGTTGCTGCAACTTCACTAGGTGAATCACTACCATCACAAACACCAGTAACATCTCTCCTTTCATCATTGGGACTTGAGTCAAAAACATAGTCAAAAAAGTTTAGATGATTTAAACCATTTTCATGCATTGAAAACTCATTTTGAAAAGAAGTAGATTTATTTTTCATTTTAAAAGGAAACACTGTCTCATAGAATTTAACATTTCTTGAAAACAAAATACTTTTAGAGTCCAAACTAAAGAGTTTATACCCCTTTTTAATATTTGAATAAACAATAAAAACACACTTTTCTAACCTGCTTCTGAACTTATCACTAGGATTAAGTATAGTAGCAAAACACAGAGACCCAAAACATTGTGATCAACATAGTCCACGACTGCCATAGAATTTGTATGGATTTATAGTTTGGGAGTACCTTTTATGATTGTATGCATTCAACTTCGAATCTTCTTATTGTATCTATTCAAGTTTCAAAACTGACTATTATATGTTTTTAGCTACATCGACGCTTTTTTGTACGTACTATACATAAACTAGTAAGTTGTATTCTATACATACAATAGAAGGTTTTAAAACTTAAATATATACGATAGATAGATGTAACAATGTGATGGTTGCCATATCATTCAGTTTAAATATATACAATAGATAGATGTAACAATGTGATGGTTGCCATATCATTCAGTTTACCCTTCATATCGAAAATATGTATTAACTTATGCATGCACGGATGCACCCATGAAGTGTAAGCACCCTAACGTATGATATTTCTGTCAAGACTGTATCATAGAAGCGTTGCTTGCCTCTCAATACTATATCATCGAACGGTTTCTTCTTGCCGTTGAACTTTGGACCAAATCTGACATCCAACACGATATCGGCCAAATCCATTTCGTTTGTGAACCTAATCCAGCCTAAAAACCCCCTATATCTAAAGGACGAGAGCTTCAAAGCCTCCACATGTACTGAGTTCAGATCAAAACAATCTATAATGGTTATTTCTCTAAGCGTATAAGTAAGATCTTTAATATTTAAGGATATCAAACCATTACACTTTTCAATTATTAAGCGTTCAACATTCCGAAACTTTGTGAGCAAAGAAGAAACAAATTCACAACTGCTAAAGTCAATTGATGACATAACTGTTTTCTATATTATATAATTATATAACTATATTTAAGATTTTACTTTCAAAAATCTTTTAAAAACATATTCACATTATAAAAATTGCTTCAACATGTTGCACTAATTTTGACACTATATATATTTTAACTAATTTAAAATACATAATTTAACGATATAGTATTATAATTAACTTTTATATAATTATTAAATTAAATTTTTGTAATAAACAATCATTATATTTAATAATTTCAAAAATATAAATGAACTTTTAAAAAAGTTAGAGAGTTTTTGTAAATAATTAAGATAGCAACGTTATATTTAGTAATTAAAAAATATTAATTGCAAATTTTTAATTTATACATCATATCAATACATTTTAATTTTAATTATTATTATATATAATATTATTTAATGTGAAAAGTGTTTAACATGATATTTAGTGATGCATCAAATTAAGTGAAACACTAAACACTATTTTCTACTGAATTAAACACTAAACACTATTTTTTACTAAATTAAATTAGTACAATGTTTATTGCTAAATATTAAATGAATTTTTTAAAACTTTTACATTATTTTAGTAAAAAAAAAAAAAACGTTGATTGTTAATATTGAAGAAGCTCTTAGAAATACGGACTAGTTTTTAGGGCTTAATAGAGTTTAAAAAAATACATCCACTAGCTAAATATAATACAACTAAGCCCGTCGGTTTCAACAGTGTTTGATGTTGGCAGCCCACTAGCCCAATTATCTTAAAGGTGTAGCCCACTAATAAATACTCCGTTATTATGTAAAAGACAAATACTACGTAACCTGATAATTAGGTACCAAAGTGAAATTTATTTTTGAAGAATTATTTTACCACCGTTTTGATACATGATCGTGAAAATCAGCTTGTTTAGAAAACTTAGTTTGATTCTGTAAATATAAACAAACTTATCCTTTTGTAAGCGACACTTAGTAGTGTCGCCTTCAGTTTATATATACGAACTATTACGTTTGTGAATTCGAACATAAAAATTGGATTTCTGGATTCTGCATTTTTGACGACACTTCAATTCATCATGCGACACTCGTTGATGACGGTTATTTGACGTCACTGACTTATTAAGGTGACATTTGACCTTTCAAGCGACTCTTCTTTGTGCGACACTAGTTAGTGTCGCTATACAGATTACAAGCGACTCTTTCTAAGCGACATTTGAATTATCATGCGGCACTACTTAAGTGTCGCTACTTTCAGTAAATACAAGCTACACTACCTAAGTGTCGCTGCTTTTAGCAAAAACAAGTGACAGTGCAAAAAAAAATAAATTAGAAAATGGCTTTTTCAAATATTATTCCGAACAAACCTAGTAAGTCCATATTCTATAGTGATTTTGCTAGTTGAAAGACTAAGCTTGCGGATTTCATTACATACAAAGACTTAGATTTGTGGCTTTCAATTACTGAGCGATATGAGAAACCGAGACTCGAAGGCGCAACTTCTTTTAAGACAATAAGACAAATGACAACCGAGGAACGGAAAGAATTTGACAGAGACAACAAAGCGTATGAAATGATCACCATGTGTTTACCAAAATATGTGGTTTTCTGTTTCAAAAGTCAAGAAACGCCTTACGATTTATGGAAAGCATTTACAGAAAGTTTCGGAAGAAATGATGAGTTGAGATCGAAAAGTTCAGATGAAGGGACCAATGAGATGTTGGTAAAGAAGGAAGATGAGGTTAAAGCTCTTCAATTCCAAATACTAAATATGGAGACTGAACGTGAAAAGATGAGGTCAGAGATTGTTCAACTGGAAGAGCGGATTTCAGAATTTGATGGTCAACAAACAGTGGTAACCAAACTTCAAGAAGATCATGACCTTGCATTAAAAATTGTTCAAGATCCTCGCGAGAAACTTACTCAAGTCTCTCATTCAACCAAACCTGAAGCCTGACCAATTACCGTTTGGTAATCTGACTGATACTTACTAACCACGGTGTTTCGCACCGCTTGGAGAATTTTTTTCTCTTTTTTAAGACTTTTCGTTATTTTTTTATAAAGCATTTTCCACGTTTTGATAATGGTCTTTTTTTCCGAATTTGAGTCGATCGTAGAATTGTTTTTTTGTTATGCTTCCGCGAATTTGATATTAGCCAAATGTTCTCTTTCTTTCAAACTTCTTGAAGAAGTATCCGCATCACTCAAACCCGAACTCTTTTAACTTTTTCTTAAAATTTCACGATCGGACAGAAAATGAATCCGGTCGTCTTGACAACCTTTCCATGATAATACTATCTAGGGAGTAATATTGACAAAAAGTAAGCCTAAAAAAGATATTGGTGCATGTGTAAAATTTATTAGTTGAGATTAAAAAAGAGAATTAGTAGAATATAAAGTAGAATATAAATGTCAAAATGTGTATTCTTAGATACATATTTAGGTCTATATAACTGTGTAGCATTTTACATACGGTTTTTCTGAAGCATCTGTGTTGGAAATTTGTTATTACTCTTCGATAAAATGATAAAATTTATTTATGTTGCATTTTAAAAATATAATAATAATAAATTTCAGAATACACTACAAAACTTAAAAATTTTAGTTGTTAGATTTTGTTTCCTGTTTCCATGGAAGCAAGGTAGCAGGTTATATGGTACACGGGTAAGATGATGCTGAAATGAGTAACTTGTGTGCAAGACAAAGTCGTACGATTCATGACAACACGCGATTTCCCCCGCACCTCATGGCTCGACCTTGGCCCCGCAGCAGCATAACAAGACAGATTATTGAGTTGGTAAAACACATGATGAGCCACTTTTGTTGTCAACTATGTACTCGTGACTCAACTTGACCATTTCAACTACACCAATGGTCCACTTATATTATTTTCCTCCATAAATAGGAAAAAACATATTCCCTACATCTTAATGTAATTGTACACTAGCTAATCACCACTCAATTATAATAAAAATGTAATAATTACATGTTCACTGATAAAATTTTAGTTTTAATTTTGTTAAGTGGACACAAACTAACACGTCAGTTTTTGCGAAATCAGCGCCACCTCAGTGATAATCTACGAATAATATTATTATTGAACTCTCATAAAATAGATTACAAGAGCGTTTATTTATAAGTTTAGAAAGTCTTGATAAGCAAGTAATCTAATCTAATACTAATAGGAAACAATATCAAACTAATATATAATATTAACTAAATACAATTACTTATCTCTAAAATATATCCTCTAACACTCCCCGCAGTTTAAACAGGAGGTTTCCGGACGAACAAACTGAAACAAACGTTGATTACTTTTTTTTTTCTTTTCGTCTTCTTTTGATTTTGATTGCTTCTTCCTTTTTGTTGTTAACACGGCGATAAAGTTGTTTCAGCGGCAAAGTTGTATACTGCTTGACGACTTCCTCCTTTTTGTAACGATTTTTTTTCACATCAAGGCTTGCTTTGCCTTAGGTAGGAACGACAATTTTTAGATCAACTACTTTCGAATGTAACAATGATCTCCAGTGTTAAAACAAAAAGTAACGTTGATGAGAAAATAACGCAATGGTACAAGAGATAATGCAAAGGTGGTTGAGAGATGAAGGTGTCAACAACGGTCGACTTTTTTTTTCTTTTTAATGAGACGGAACTTTTTTTTTCTTTTTTTTTTCTTTTTTTGGTTTAAACAAGAATGAGTCGGGGATTGAGTTTTCATGAGAGACTTAATGATACGATTTGTGAAGAAAAATAAAAAGAAAAGAAAGAGTTTTCATGAGATATTTAATTAAGAAAACTATAAATAAAAAGAAAAACAAATAACCTGTTAGAGAAACTGGACGTACGAAGGGTTCTTGGGTCTTGGGATGTTATTAGCTTTGATAGGAAAGAAAAGACTAACTTGATAAAGAAATAATTAAACATTTGAAAAAGGAAAAAAAAAACGAATAGAACACGAGGTTGATGAATCCCTCCGGATTGCCGGCATCTCGCCGACAACCGGAGTATTTTTCCGATCGACCTTTTTCTAATCGCCTAGCTCTGATACCATGATAATCTACGAATAATATTATTATTGAACTCTCATAAAATATATTACAAGAGCATTTATTTATAGGTTTAAAAATTCTTGATAAACAAGTAATCTAATATAATACTAATAGGATACAATATCAAACTAATATATAATATTGACTAAATACAATTACTTATCTCTAAAATATATCCTCTAACAGCCAGCAATTTATAAAACTGACACTACATTGCCAACAGTAACATCACTTCAGTTTTTTATGGACCTCACACATTATTTACTTTAATTATTTAAACTACAAAATTAAATAATAAATATTACATTAAAATAAAAAACATTACATTAAAATAAAAAATATTACGTTAATTAAAAATAAAACATTACAATAACTAAAAAAATACATTTATTGAAAAATAAAATACAACTAGTCGTCTATTCCGAATCGTCCGAATCTTCGTCTTCGTCTTCGTCCTCGTGTTCCTCCTCGTCCTCGTCCGAATCAATGTCTTGAACCGGAACCGAACCCGAAGCCTGACCAAAAACCGTTTGTTAATCCGACTGATACTTACTAACCACGGTCTTTCCCACCTCTTGGAGAATTTTTTCTCCTTTTTCTTAATAACCTTCGGTATTTTTTTATATGTTTTGAGAATGGTCTTTTTTCCGAATTTGAGTCGATCGCAGACATTGTTTTTTGTTGTGCTTCCGCGGATTTGATATTAGCCAAACGTTCTCTTTCTTTCAAACTTCTTGAAGAAGTAGCCGCATCACTCGAACCCGAACTCTTTTGACTTTTTCTTGAAATTCCACGACCGGGCGGTCGACGAATCCGGTCGTCTTGGAACAACCTTTCCATGTTGGTGGTAAGAGGATCAGATGAAGGAATGTCATAACCAAGATTGATGGGATCAATTTGGGGTTGGTGTGTCGCCAGTAGGCCATGACCCCTTTGTTCGAATAGAACTTCGAATATACTTTTAGCACATCCCAACATTTCTCATATATGAATTTGTGTTTTTGTTGGGACTTAAAGAGTTTATAACATGCCTCAACAATGTCTTTTTCATTTTCTCTCTTGGCCTCGGGTCGGTTGCATGGTTGTAGATTGCGATTAAAGCTTTGATGTCTTTGCGAATTTTATTCCACTTTCCTTGTATTTGACTCACCGTAAGTTTTTCGGGTGCCACCTTATTATAGTCGTTTACTTACTCTTTGCCAAAAAGTATCATAGCTTTGTAAATTTTCCTTCATGACTTATTTCGCATATGTGAACCCATCGTTCGGACAATATAACCGCCTCCTCGTCCGACCATTTCACTTGTACCCTTTTTCCTTTCTTTTCTTCGGGTTCGGGTTGTTCTTTGGGGGGTGTATTAATGTAAAATCCAAAATCTCCAAACTTTCAAAGTTGATTTATTTAATTCTGTTATTGCGACACTAAGGGAAGTGTCGCAGTTAGTGACACAGTGTCTAGTGCAACACAAGGCTAGTGTCGCAGGAATCTGTGAAATGACGGTTAGCAAGGGTTAAAGGTGTAATTATGTGAATAATTAAACTATTCCTTTTTCTAAATATTTCCAGAAAGTACCAAACATTTCCAGGATTCAATTGTGTGTGTGTTGGAGATTTTAGAGAGAGAAAGAAGGTAAAAACAAGGGGAAATCAAGGATTTAGCTTAGGATTTAATTCTTGAAAGTGTTTCTTGTATTGAAGGTAAGGAGTTAAACCCCTGGTTTAAATTGAGCTTAATATTCATGCTAATTGATGAAAGATTGAAATCTTAATTAAGCTTTGATTGTGGAGAAATTTGGGTAAAAAGGGTTGGTATGTTTTGGAATGAGTTTTGGTTGAGTTTCAAGTAAAGTGTGTATTATAACAATGGTCAAAAACATACATGAGCTAGAGAGTTAAAGATTTACCCTGAAATTTGCTAATTTCGAAAAGTTTCTGCCAACCTGTTCGTCATTGCGACACAAAGATTGTGTCGCAGTTAGTGTCGCAGTGATGTATTTCTACTGCCTTGTTTGTTGTTAATGCGACACTAAGGACTAGTGTCGCAATAGATGTCGCATGTTAATACTGCCGTTAATACTCTTTCGATTTTGTTGCGACACTAAGAGTTAGTGTCGCAGCTTGTGTCGCTTGTTTCTACCGTTAATTATAATTGTTGTTTTAGCGACACTATGAATGAGTGTCGCAGGTTGTGTCGCAATAGTATATTATGCAACACTTGTATGAGTGTCGCCATGATGTGTAGCGACACTAAGGGGAAGTGTCGCATGAGTTAAATCAAAATGTAATATTATTATTTGTAAGCGGAGTTAATTACATATATATACCTCGACAGGTATTTCTTATAGCTGGTCAGAAATAAACAAAAGTCGTACTCAAGATAAGTAATAGGAAGGAGAAACAAGAGTTTAATTATTTAACTGAATTAATAATGTTGCGTTACGATGTTACGTCGACATGACAATTACTTAAATCACGTGTGTGGTTCAGTAATTGTTATCTTGAGTGATTAATTGAGTATCAATACTTAGATCACGCGTGTGATTAAGTGTTGAACCAATGAGAATGTAATGAATGGGCCAATTGACCGAGTGAACAATTGTGCCAATGAGAATGTAATGAGTGGGCCAATTGACTGAGTGAACAATTGTGCCAATGAGAATGTAATGAGTGAGCCAATTGACTGAGTGAGCAATTGTGCCAATAAGTATATGATGAGTGGCTCAATTAACTGAGTGAATAATTGAACACTTATTATTGAGGCTTGAGTAGCCATTGAGTACATTTACTAAACTTGGAGAGTTAGGCTCGAAGAGCCATGTGATCTTACTGTGATGTGCTGTTTGAGAATAAACAAATATTACTTCGTATTCCCGTTACTTGCTAAGTATTGAGCTTACGTATATTGTGTGGCGTGTTGATAGGTACATCCAGCGGGATTAAGGGTGAGAATACGGGCAAGCGACTTGAAGGCTGCTAGTGGTGGAGCTTACTATTTTCGTATAGTAAGTTAAAGTATCTCATAAGTCATGCTCTGGAAATGAAAATTTTGAAGAAGAAAAACAGCTTGTGTAAACTATATATTTTGTAAAACAATGTTGATTTTGAATGTATGAATGTGATAACGTGAATGCATTTGTTATATGAAATGAGTTGTGTCAAAAAAAAATTTTTGGGAGGTTACAATTAATGTTTCCGAATTGTGAATAGTTAATTGGGGTTGGTGGATATGGAGAGAAAGCTGAGGGTGCGTCTTGTTGTTGATAAAATGATTGGTTTTTAAAAGTCGAGGGGGTTTGGGGGAGTGGATGATATAGTGAGTAAGGTTGGTAATTTTGTTAATGTTGGTATAGTGGGTGTTGTGAGTATGATGCAAACCCGAATGGTTGACTAGGTGAAGAGTTGCTCGATTGAGCGGAAGATGAACCTGTTGGTGAAAAAGGTGGATTCGGTTGAACATTCGGTATGAGATTATTCACAAGATGGTTCCACATATCGTTTTCTTGTTATGTTGGTGGTGGTATATTTGTGTATGGAAGATATAAATTTGTGTATGAAAGAAAGTAGATAAGTTGCAGTGAAAAAAGATGTGTGAAAAATTGATTTATTTATAGTGTTAAAAGGTAAGTTTTTTGAGTTTGAAAAAAAAATAAAAAAAAGAATAGAAAAATAACTGTTGCCTTAACGGATAGTTTTAATTTTTTTTTTATTATTATTTTTACTTTTATTCTAAAAACTAAAAAAAAGGAAAATAGTGCCCATGCCGGAAACCAACGCCTTTGTGCCAACGACGTCGGTCCCGTCGGTTTTTCGCCGACGGCCAAACTGACGGCCGTTGGCAGCGATCTTATAGTTTAAAAAAAAAAAAAAAGGAGAAAAAAAAAACATACAGGCAATTAAAATAGAAACATAGGAAGCAAACATTCTTTTAATTAATATATTCTTTTGTTTGGCAAACTAATTACCCGGAAATCACGGAGTATTAACATAAATAGTTTTTAATTTATAAGTTCAAACTCTAAGACATATATCTACAGTTTTGTAAGTCGATATTAAAAATAGAAATAAGGTTGTAGGCTGTAGCTCCACTGTCCCGTCTCACACCCACCCAGCCCTGTGTCTATATATAACGAAAAACATACCTCTTCAATTCATATCCTTTCAACTAAACCTGATTTTATAGCACTTATAAATGGCGGCAAGTTCGAAAACAGACGATGAGTTACTAATACCAAGAAAGAGTCATAGTCGTAATCAGAAAACAGGAAATGGAGGTTTGATTATCAACAACAGTTCTGATAGAAGTCCGGGTTGGATTGAACCTAACTCGAAGATGATACATACACCTTTGATTGTGCCAACTAGAAAAGTTCCGGTTCTGTACTACCTATCTAGAAATGGTCACCTAGAACATCCTCATCTCATCGACGTCCCACTATCTTCTCCTCATGGTTTGTATCTTAGAGGTACGTATATTATATTTGAAATTATACTTATTAATACATATTTGATATGATCTTTTCTGAACGACAAAACTTACACATCCCAAAACCATACCTACCCCACCGTGCGCTCATAAAATATATATATATATATATATATATATATATATATATATATATATATATATATATATATATATATACTGGTTTCAAGTGAGACTTGAACTCATAACATTTTAGTTAACGACAAAGGCCATTTGGGTTAGAAATTTTATATTTTAATATTATACGGAGTAAATATTTTGATTAGATTGTGTTGTACTGTTGTATGTATCTTCCGGAAATCACTTTTCTTGTTCTTCAGATGTTATGAACACCTTGAATTATCACAGAGGAAAAGCAATGGCGAATATGTACTCATGGTCTTACAAACGGTACGTATAAAACAGATTTATACAAATTCAAATTTAGATTATTCAGTTATTAAGTTACATAGATTTCATGCATTATATAAAACCTTTTGCAAATTAAATTTCGAGTAAAATCAGGAGCTACAAAAATGGATATGTATGGCACGATGCATCAGATGACGATGTGATTAAACCAACAAACAGCAATGATTACGTCATCAAAGGATCCGAAATTCTCCAAACACATTTGTCGCAAAATCAGTTCGAGACGTGCCACACTAGTGATACCTGTAGCTCTACGGCAACTGCACGCCCTGCAGAAGGCATGGTCGTAAGAAGGAACCAATCATGGAGCTCATTTGATAATCCTCAGGTAGTAGTGGTGGACCTCAAAAAAAAAATCATTTGTGAAATATTTATACTAAACAATTCCCATAGACAATTAAACCATCACCAAGTTCGCCTACAGTAAGAGTAATAATGTTCTCACAAAAAGGTCATATGTTCAAACCTCATTAAGTAAGCATCTTTTTGTTCACCCGTAAAAGGGTTGAAAACAGTCATAGAGATAACTGTTTAGACAACGTACATCTCAATTAAAAAAAAAAAAAAAAAAAAAAAAAAAAGAACTAGCCCCACAGGGTAACCTGATTGAACGGAAAAACCTTCTTCTTTTACCCATTTTTAAGGCATATAGAATTATCAAAGGCCGAAAATTGAGTTGCTAATTGCCTTGCTATCTACTTTCTCCGTCCCAAATCACAAAATACAATAAATAATAATAATAATAATTAATAAAAGTTTAAATCATATATAACAGTTAATGCACCATTTTACCTTACACTTTGTGAAGTAGAATGTAATTTGGTACAAATCAAAGAAGGGAAGATGAGCAATAATTTGAGCACGCATGAAGTATTTCCTTGTTGGAAAGTGCATCAAAGATTCTACAAGTATCACCTCTACTTTTCTTAACATTTAAATCTCTCATTTCCACAGGAATACTTAGTAGTAAAATGCGAGTCAAATAGAGAGCTTGCTGCAAAGTTTGCTACCAATGCAGCGATGCAGACAGAGGACCAAAGGCGACATGAAGATCATCATGTGACCATGGAGCTGAGTACCGACGAGATACCCTCACCACCTCCTTCAAATTCAAGCTCGGAGGTTTTGGATCAAGCAGTAAGTGGATTGAGGTACGTTGATCTGAGGGATCGGCATGGTACTAGTGGGAGGATGAAAGCTTCACAAGTACTGATGCAACTGATTACTTGTGGGGTTGATTCAGTTAGAAATGTCAACGACCCTGTGAAACGTAAGCATGATCAAGGGTGTATGGTAAGTCATGCGGAATGCAGTAAAAGTATAACAAGTGAAGCACATGAAAAATAAGCTAAAAGATGAGAAGTTTAATCATATAGACAATTAATTAGTGGCCACAAGGTTGAATCAACGTTACCCTAAAAAAGAAAGCATGGTACTTAAGTGAATTATGTTATTGTCAAAAAGAAGGTTATTTGATTATGATGTTGTGATACACATTTGATTAAATATAAACGGTTGAAATTTGTGGGCTGCCATACATTACTTTCGAAAGTCATTGTACGATTTCGATGTAGTTTTTAAACTGAATAAAGTATTCCAAGACATTATATTTTGTGATTGTTATCGTAATATCAGCGCTATAAAGCGAATTATAACGTTTTATTATATATTATACATAGTGACTCGGCGATATCTTATAAGAGTAGATTACTTGTATGTTGAGTTGGAGATTTGGGATTGAATGAATGTATAAGAGAATGATAAAATTATTATATAATGAAAATAGTACAAATATAGAAAAATGATAAAATTATAATTAAACAGGAAAAGTGAGAATTTAGGAAAATGATAATGATAATAATAATAATAATAATAATAATAATAATAATAATAATAATAATAATAATAATAATAATACTCCTTCCGTCCTATTACTATTTATATTTGTCTCAAAATAATTATCCACTTACAAAGAATAACTATGAAAAAGCATTAAACTATTCATTTTACTCTTATTTATTACTCTATATCATTTATTACTTTAATAAATTCAGTTAAACTTGCCTTGATTATAAGGGTAAAATCGACATTTACCCGACCTATTTTAATTCTAACAAAAATTATTGTTGGACATGTTTTGTGGAATGAGGGAAGTAATAATAATAATAATAAAATGGGAACTACATAAGTTAAGTTTCATATACAAATGTTAAGTGTTAACAATTTAAGAAATTATCAGTATAAAATACCAATATACCAATATGCTTTATATATTAGTATAGATAAAAAGAGAAATTTTGATTGAGAAATTGGGATTTCATAAGAGGGGTATTTGAATGGCCTTAATTATTACCAATGTACTCCCTCCGTTCCAATTTAATTATCCTCAGACAGAAAATACGCAGTTTAAGGAAAACACAATAAGTACTACTTACTTTTTGCACATTGACATTCTTACTCTTAACCAATTGATTGAGATTCATTTTGTTTTTGTAATTTAATTTTTGAAGTAGGAATAATATGGTAAACATGATCAAATGTCCTTTTCATATTTGATATTGGATAATCAATTTGGGACAATCCAAAATAAAAAAATAGACTAATAAATTGGAACGGAGGGAGTATTTTCTTATTTTAACAAGATAAACTTTATTTTTTTTTTGTGTTTGTATAAGTTTGTTTTGACTAGATTATCTTCTTATTTTTAGTGGATAATTAGAGAAGCTCAAAATATATTTATATTATCTTAACTATATATAAAACATGTTCAATATTGTCTTAATTTTCAATTCAATCACGAGAATGAAAATATTGCCCCTACACAATTACTACTTCCTCCGTCTTTGTAACACCTCCAATTTTGTAAGTTTGGATTTATATAAAATGTGCTATTTAATTATGTTATATATGTACTTGGTGTTAAAATACAAATATAATTAATCGGGTTAAAAGTATAAAATATAACTTAATTGAGGGGTTAGACTACAAATTGAGCAAAGTGGAGGGGGTATTATTATTAAGTGATTATACATGAGGGTTAAGAAAGTTAAATGGTTAAATTATATCCCTTTCTATCTCTAGTGTGTGTGTGTGATTTTGACGTGAAAACAAGAAGAGGATGAAGAAAGGAAGCCAACCAAATTAAGCTAGGGTGTGATAAATTGAGTTTTAAACATATTAGTTCTTCATCCTCAAGGTAATAACCAACCCTTAATTCTCCTAATTTTGTGTCTATGAGATTTATGAGTATAAACTCTAACTTTGGGGTTTTGGGGGAAGAAGAGGGTTTATAAATGTATGATTATTAACTACTTTTATTGAGTGTAAAGAAGCCTACTTAATGATTTTATTATAAAAGAGATGAATTTTATTAAAGTATGAGTGTTTGGTGATTTTGTAAAACTAGAGATTTTATTGAGAAGAAGGTTGTAAGTTGTTGTTAAAAGATAAATTAATCATCTACAAGTATATGTATTTATGAGAAAAGTGTATGAGTGATTAGTCGGAGATTTTATTGTTGTAAGATGAAACACATGAATTCTAACTAGGAGGATGTTAATGAGTTAATATTGAGTTAAATGAATTGTGTGTGTGACCTTGTGTATATGTTATTATCTATAGCTCTTTAAAGAGTTTGAGAGTTGCTTGAGTTAGATTAACAATTTTACAAGGTAAGTAATTGGAGAGGGTGAAATAAGATGACAACATTTGAATTAAATGAGTAGTCAAATGTGTGTCATCTTGAGGTGAGTAAACATGGTGGTGCTATTGAGATACAAGAGTGTGTTCAATGTGCACCCCTTAACGATGGAATTCAAGAGTGACAATTGAGATATGAGGGAATTCAATTGTTATGCCTTAACACCATGAAGTTGGACTCTTTGAGTCAAATTGAGATTGAGATTAAGGATCTTTAATTATGAATATTGTTGCTGTTGTTAATTACATTCTCGTTACTTACTAAGTAAAATTGCTTACCCTTTTATATTGTTGATGTTGTGTAGGTGACAAATGTGAGGCAAAAGGTGATATGGGCAAAAAGTCTATGAGAAGCTAATAGTGGACTTACTATTTCTCAAGTAGTAAGTTATCCCTTTTATAATCATGCTCTTAATAGGTTGAAAACCATTTTTGATATAAAAGCTTGATCATGTGAGTATGATCCTTTTTGAAGATGAACTTGATCTTTTGGTGGTTAATGTAATAATAAGTCAAGTTAGTTGGATTGAATTGATAATATATAATATGGTCAAGTTTAATTGTCATGTTGATCAATTGGATGTGTTAGTATGTATGTTTTGTTGAAAGTGGTCATTTTGGGTTGTGATTATGATTCACTTAAAATATTGTAAAAACAAGCTGATTTATCCGTGCGTTGCGGCGAAAATAAAATAAAAAAGATTCATTTTTTAATACCTCATTTGATTCTTATTTTTAAATTTTAAATATAATTTGATTTTGTTATATTTTTTTATTTATATACACTAGGGGTGTAATCGAGTCGAGTCGAGTCGATACAGTGCCAAGCTCGAGCTCAACTCGATTAGAAAACTCGAAGCTCGAAACTCGACTCGAACTCGATCGAGCTTGCATATTCAAGCTCGAGCTCGACTCGACTAATGAACCGACACTTTCGAGCTCGGCTCGACTCGACTCGATTATTGGTGTTACAATATTAATATTAAGTTAAATCACATTAACACTACTCGACTCGGTAGTTTCAAGCTTGACTCGACTCGACTCGATACTTTCATGCTCGACTCGACTCGAAGTTTATTAAAAAGTACGGTAAATATGTTAATATTTATATAAATGGAGAGTAAAAATGTAAATTCATGCAAGCTCGATTAGGCTCGCGAGCCTCTCGAGCCGAGTTTATTAATATTCGAGCTCGACTCGAAAAGTTACTCGAGTAGCTTGAGCTCGAGCTCGACTCGACTTGTACCGAGTCGATTTCGAGTATTTTTCGAGTCAATCTCGAGTAGCTCGCGAGTTGTATCGTGTCGTTTACACCCCTAATATACACTTCAAAGCAAATATCATAATCTTCCGCCTTTCTTTTGTAATGATTTAAAATAACATATGAGATGTCCTTCAAATTGAGTTTATGCAATTTAAACCTGTGTGAATTTATATCTAATAATACTGGATAATGTCCTATAGATATCGTAATAGATGTGCTTTTGTGCATATGTAGTGTAAGCAACAAAACTGACATCACGGGATATCTTCGAAATTCCTTGTACTTCATGGTAAAACTATTATATTGGTAATATAAAGAGAAAATTACATAAATCATCCTTTAAGTTTTCTCAAATTTTACTGGCGGTCCTTTACAATTTTTAATTACACCAATGATCCTTTATTTTGAAACTCATTACACAAATAATCCTTTAAACTAACGACCGTTAACTATTTGTTAAAAAGGACTAGGTGTGATATTATTTGATTTTTTTCCTTTAAGTAAATTAAAACTTAGAAAATTAAAATATTCATTGATACATTGTTAAGTGCACATTTAACTTAACAAATTTATCACCAAATCCGGTTCATTTTCCACTTAAACATTAATATTTTAAAGTCCATCACCATTTTACACAATCCGGCGACCTTCTATCACCCAATCATCTTATTTGGTCACGACTTTAATATCTCCTTTTGCATCCAATCCATACTTGAAAAACAGCTCAAACGAAAACTCTAATCAAATACATTACTCCTACTCATTAAGACAAGAATGTATGTTTGGATGGTGAAAGATGTTGATAGATTTGGGTGGTGGAATATAAAATTTAAGTGGCAGACTATAAAATTTAAGATGGTGGTTACCACAGTCGTGACCATATAATATGATTAGGTGATGGAGGGTTGTCGGGTAAAGAAAAATGGTCGTGGACTTTAAAATAACAATGTTTTAGTGGAGAATGAACCGGATTTGGTGATGAATTAGCTAAATCAAATGAGGAAAATTCAAATGATGTTTAGTGCACTTAATATTGTTTCTATGCCTGTTTTTTATTTTCTAAGTTTTAATTTACTTAAATGAAAAAAATTCAAAACATATCACAATTGGTCCTTTTTAACGAACAGTTAACGGTCGTTAATCTAAAGGACTGTTTGCGTAACGAGTTTCAAAATAAAAGATTATTGGTGTAATTAAAAATTGTAAACGACTGCCAATGAAATTTGAGAAAACTTAAAGGATGATTTATGTATATTTCTCTTTATATTACCAATATAATAGTTTTACCATAAAGTACAAGGACTGCCAGTGTAATTAAATGTAAGAGTTAGTAATGGGTCTATTAATGTATTTTAGTTGTTAAATATATTTTGATGTCATTGTGGTGCAAATGCATTGTGTTTATCAAATTTAAGTTAATGGTGCAAATGGGTCAAAGATTTGGTTGAATAATGTTTTTGAATCACTAGGATGCATTGATAAAACATATTTAGTTGTTTTGGTAAGAATGTTATTGTTAAATGGGGTCAAATGGTTGCAAATATTTGGTGTTGATGTGTCTTGAAACCTGCAGTCAATAGGGGATTGAAAATTTTGTTTGATGTTTCTACACAAATACCCGGAGGGTAACATCAGAACCGGTGGGTACTTTACCCAAGTGCGTAGCCGACGGGTACCACCCCTGGAAACGGGTACGTTGTTTGAAAAAAATTCATAGAGGGTTGGGGATAATGTGCTACCCGGTGGGTACCTGTCAGTTTTCAGGAAATGTTTTCGTTGAGTCCAATTTGATTGTCTAATCAGTATATCAAGTTTATATGGGAACATCTGAGTTGTGGGACATTTTCAAAAGTAATATAAACGTAAAAAAGAAAATAAAAACAAATAAAATAAAATATAAACGGGGCTTTTCAGTCCCAATTATAATGTCCTACAACAAAGATTATTAGATTTAAGATAGAGTAATTAAATGTCATTTTCACCCTTATATTCAATGCAAGTTTGACTTGAAATATTTAAAAAATGAGTTATTGAAATTAATAAATGAAGGTATACTTGAGAGTTTAATGGTTTTTTATAGTTATTTTTTGAAAGTAGACAATCTTTTTGGAACAGACAAAAATAGTAAGATGGACAATAAAATTGAGACGGATAGAGTAACATTTTAATCATCTCATCAATTATACTTCCTATTGGAGTAATATCTATCTATTATTATTACTATATACAAATCAAATTTCACTCTATTACCATATATAAAAACAAAAAGCATACAATAAACTTTCAAAACATACACATAAATTCTGAATTTCACACCACTATTACCATAATCACCGCCACCTATCATCACGATCTTGACCGGGTGCTAGTTTATACTCCTTCCATTCTAAAATAAATGTTCACATTACTATTTAAATCTGTCTCAAAATTGTTGTCTACATGCAAAAAATAACTATTAAAAATTATTACCACTCTAAATCATTTATTTCTTAAATAAATTTAGTCAAACATACTTTGATTATAAGAGCAAAATTAATATTTACGATACCTATCTTATTACCAAAAAAAACTGTCCGTCTAGGACTCTAGGAGGAAGGGAGTAGAGATGCACAAAAAACCGTGTTCAAAACCCAACCCGAAAAATCGACCCGGTCAAACCCGGGTTTGACCCAACCCGGTTCGGGTTTTCTAGTACCCGGCGGGTACAACCCGGTTCCCCTTGTGACCGTTACAACCCGGGTCCAACCCGGTTTTTTTTAACCTAGTTTCAAAAATCGGTTTTTTTTAACTTTTTTTTTTACCGTAATTGACTGAATTTGACCTTTTTTGACAATTTATTTACCATTTTGCCATCCCAAGTTTACTATATATACAAACCTTGAGTTTAGGTTCAATCACAACATTCAAACACTCATACAAACTCAAAACGCTCTCAAAACGCATACAAAATTCTCATTTCTCAAATGGCAACTCAATCTTCTTCCTCATCTTCGATGTTGGTTCTTCAAGTTCACCAACGATTGTTCGAAAATTAGTTAACAAAAGAAATCCGGAGGTGTGGGATTTATACGACAAAGTGTTGTTGTCGGATGGTACGACTAAGGCACATTGTAAACGATGTGAGAAATTCTTAAAAGCCGACTCCAACACAACGTTGAAACATCATAAAGAAAAGTATTGTGTGGGACTCAAAACTAATCCGGAAGCAAGTGGTCAAGTTTCTCTGTCACGAGATGGAGCTATATTTGCATACGAAGCGGAACGGTGTCGAGAAGCTTTTGCGGGTTTTGTGATTCAAGAAGCTTTGTCGTTCAACCACTTCGACATCACTCGACTTACTAGGGTGATTCAAAATACTCTTCAACCGCGATATAATCATGTAAGTCGTATTACTCTTAAACGTGATGCCCTTAAATTGTGAAAAGAAGCTAAAAAACAACTAATAATCGGTTTTGAAAACTTAAATACAAGTGTATCATTAACAACCGATGTTTGGTCGGCTCCTCATGGTTTGCCCGGTTGGTACCTTTGTGTTACCGCACATTGGTTTGATCCCGTAACTTGCCAATTGATGAAACGTACCATTGCTTTTGAAGACTTTGAGTATCCTCACACGGGTCAAAACTTGCTTTACATGTTACGATATGTAATTAAAACGTTTAAATTACAAGAAAAAGTTTTTTCAATCTCGTTTGATAACGCGAGTAATAATAGACTCGCCGTTTCAAAATTAATACTAAAATACGTACCACCTTTGAAGGGCATTTTTTTATCATAGTCGATGTGTTGCACACATCATTAACTTGATTGTGCAAGCGGGACTAGCGGTTGAAGAAATAGACGCCGTAAAATTGGAGTATAAAACTATGTTACAAGACATATTTCAAAAGGATAAACTTAGATACAAAGCTTATATGAGATTGTGTAAGGAAACGGATTCCATTTTTTTAACCCCTAATTGGGACATACCCGTTAGATGGAATTCGACCTACCATATGTTTGTATGTGGTTTACGCCAACGTGACTGTTTACAAGTTTTTCATGATCAAGTTGTTCACAAAGGTCTTGCAACACCATTTCCCATAGAATTTTGGGAGGTTATTAAAAAACTAACCGAATTGCTCAAAGTTTTCAAAACCGCGACTACTTTATTATCGGGTGTTTATTATCCCACTAGTCATTTGGTACTTAATCAAATTTGGTTGATGACTTCAAAATTAAACGAATACGAATATGAAGGTGCTTTATTTGAAAAGATGGTGGCTCCCATGAAAGAAAAACTAAAAAAATATTTTCAAGAAATGCCACCGGTAATTACTTGTTCCGCCGCATTGAACCCGTGTTTGAACATTTCCGGGGTGGAAATGCTTATCGATAACATTTGTCACAATTTGGATTTGAATGAAGAGAACCCAATATTTTAACATAATACAAAAACGTATTTTAAGAGTTGTTTACAAGATTTATTTGGCGTATATTTTCAAAAACATAGTTCAACAATAAATGTGCCGGCTAGTTCGGTTTCTACAACGTTTAGTTCATCTTCTTCCAACAATGCAATGCTTAACTTATATAATAGTTTAAGACAAGAAAACCATAAACGGGCAAGGGGTGATGGTAACCAAACCACTAGCGAATATGGGAGATATACCGCAACGGATTTTTTGTCCACTATTCTACCCAATGAGTTCGAACAATTTGATATTTTGGCTTGGTGGAAAGAGGGGAATCTCAATTTCCCGTTCTAACCATCATAACCCGAGATTTACTAACCGTCCAAGCTTCTACGGTAGCTTCGGAATCCGCATTTTCTCTTAGTGGCAGGGTATTATCTATACGAAGAACAAGACTCACACCGGCCTCCTTAGAGATGTGTATTTGCTTGAAGGCTCACTTAGACGCCGCTGAACGAATACAAAATGTTTCAAGTCTTGAAGGTGAAATGGAATACGAAAGAGATATACATAATGTCGAGGTGGAAGAGGGTATGGTAATATCACTTTCCGACGAAGAAATTGCTCTCGATCAAGCTTCGCGCGAGGCTACCTCCGAAGAAGATTTCTACTTTTGAAGAATTGAAGATTAATATAAGTTGAAGATTATGAAGATTATAAAGACTTATATTCAAGAAGATTTTGAAGAATTATGAAGATTTTTTGGATTCAATAATATTTTTAAGAAGACTTAAAAGACCTTTGTTTAAGTTATTGATCAATTATGTTTCCATTACTAATGTTTTATGCATTCAATGAAAAAAATTTAGCCCAAACGTTGTTTTTCCCTAAAACGCTTAACGCTCGAAAAGAATTGAATTATATAGAGTTTTTGAATTCAATAATATTTTTAAGAAGATTTAGAAGCCCTTTGGTCAAGTTATTGATCAATTATGTTTCCATTACTAATGTTTTATGAATTCAATGAAATTTTTTTGGCTCAAACGTTGTTTTTCCTTAAAACGCTTAACGCTCGAAAAGAATTGAATTATATAGAGTTTTTGGATTAAATAATATTTTTAAGAAGATTTAGAAGCCTTTTGGTCAAGTTATTGATCAATTATGTTTCCATTACTAATGTTTTATGAATTTAATGAAAAAATTTTGGCCCAAACGTTGTTTTTCCCTAAAACGCTTAACGCTCGAAAAGAATTGAATTATATAGAGTTTTTGGATTCAATAATATTTTTAAGAAGATTTAGAAGCCTTTTGGTTAAGTTATTGTTAAGTTATGTTTCCATTACTAATGTTTTATGAATTCAATGAAATTTTTTTGACCCAAACTTTATTTTTCCCTAAAACGCTTAACGCTTGAAAAGAATTGAATTATATAGAGTTTTTGGATTCAATAATATTTTTAAGAAGATTTAGAAGCCTTTTGGTTAAGTTATTGATCAATTGTGTTTTCATTCCTAATGTACTACCATTCTATTGAAAAAAAATTGAAAAATACGTTTTTCCCTAAAACGCTCAACGCTTGAAATAAATGCGATTTTATAGAAAAACCGGGTTGGAACCGGGTTTTCAACCCGAACCGGTTTCAAACCGGTTCCAACCGGTTTGTATCGGGTTGGATTTTTTCCCCTTCAAATCGGGTCGGGTTCGGGTTCGAGTTGGTCAAAACCGATTTTCGTTCGTTGACTAAAACCCGGGTCGATTTTCGAGTCGGGTGGGGTTGGGTCCAACCCGGTTTTTGTTCACCTATAAGAGGGAGTACGTGATAAGCAACAAACTCAAACAACAAGTCTCTTTAAACATCCCAAAAGTCCAGCATGGCTATAGTTCCTTCTATAATGGCTTTGAGCCCATTAATGTTAGTAAGTTAATTTTGTTTCATGAATTTGTAACTTCTTGGACGGGCCCATCAGTGTAAGCACAAAATGTTGCAGGTATATCTATACTACTCTGTAATATATTTTAGGAAAAGTTTTAAAAGGAAAAAGTAATAAATGACTATTTTATCGATCTTTAATTTAATATAATTAATTACAAAAGTTAATCATTAATACTATTATTATTAAAATTTAAAGTAATAAACATATGACATTAAATTATAACTTATTAAAACTTTTCTATATCTATCTATACTAATATATAATACATTTGTGATGTTTTTTTAAGAGATAATTTACTAACTTACTCCTAACATTATTATTAATATTTGAAAAATCTAATTGAAATTAATAACATAACCCTACATATATATTAAATTCTCATTTATACTACTATCATTAAAACTTAAACTAATAAACATATGACATAATTTTTTATCGTAATGAGTTACGGGACGTATCAATTATGGACGGAAAGATCGGAACGAGACGAACATGTTAACAAACTGTCATAAGCGGTTTGTCCACCGGCTGTAGTTAAAAATTCATCTTTAAAGCCACCAAAATCAAATTTTCCCCAATTTTAGATGTTTTTTAAATGTTGTATAAAATTAAAAATAAACTCTTAATGGCGTTTTTTCAATTTATGCGTTTATTTACATTTTTAAATTCGTAGTTATACTATCAATTCCTACATTCTAGAGTTTTAATTTTTTTTGATCAAATTTTACGATATCAAATTTACATACATAATACTTCATATATCACTAATTACACTTGATCATATGAACATGCAATCTGACAGTTTACAACCCAAGCATCCAGTATGCAAAGACATTTCTTATAAAAAATTTTGGGGGATCTTTTGTTTTATTTTATTTTATTTTAAAAATGGGAAAAGATGTGATTATTTTACTTTTAAAAAATGTCATATCGTAGTGTATTGTCATATAAATTTTATTTATGATTTACATACTACATATCGAATCAACATGAATCTTAGTTCTTTTTACCCACTACATTGCGCGGGCATTTTTCTAATGAAATATAATAATCGTGTGTTATACTTTGTTTATAGAATTTTGTTATAAGGTGACATGTATTAGTTGAATGAAGAGAAAAATTTATGAGAGAGCCATCACTTGACACATTATTTTGTATTACCGTTAAAAAGTTTGAGTTGTAGCATTTTCAAATCGCTAGAAATTTCTGATTTTAATAAAGTCAAAACTATGTTTAAGAATTCCATACTTACGAAAAAAATAATTTTGTGAGATCGTAATTAAGGGCATAATAGACTTGATAATTTATTTTATAAGAATACTAGCATAAGTCCCGTACAATATGACGAAAACTAATTTCCATAAATTTTCAATTTTCGTAATGAGTTTTTTGTAACAAACAATTATTAAAAAATTACCGACTCATAATAAGAGAAGGAGCAGCAGAAAATACAAAAAGCTTGATATAAAGAAGAAAAACACGGCCATAAAAACTTAAAAAACACCAAAACCAAATCAAAGAAAAAAAAATCATTATAGAGTGTGTAATGCAGAATCCTATAGATAAATTTTGAGTACCGTGAATTTATTAATACTAGTAGAGTGTCCGTACAATGTGACGGTATCAAATTTATAAAGCAATATTATTTTCTGATGGAGATAATAGTAGCCAGCATGTCAAATCGAGAAGACATATATGATTTAATTTATAAACATAGGGTTCAAGTTTATTGTGATCATAAATGATGGAATACTTTATGTAAATAACTGTGTTAATTGTGATTTGTTTTCTTTTTTGTATCCTTGAAAAACATATGATAGTTGTATTTTGTATCCTTGAAAAATGTATGCTAGCTGTCATTTATAATACTTATTACTTAATTGTGATTGTGACAGCTATTATAAGGAAGTAAGTAGTAAAAGATATGATGGAGACGTTAGAGGGGCAGTTTTGTAATTTTAATTATTTAAAAAGAGTTTTAAACAACACCAACACACTTTGTAAGTAGTTAATAGTATATGTTTTTTTCTAAAAAGAAAATTAAAATGGTCTACCATATATATGAAGTCATTTATTTCAACCTTTGTTTTGTTGTTGGTTTAATATTTTTGAGAAATGATCGACATTTCCTAATACAAGTTTTGTCAAAATATTTTCAAGTAAGTGATGAATAAGAAGTATTTTATATATGTAACTTTTCGTAGTTAAGACATAAACAAAGACAATTTAGGTACTTATAAATTCAAAGTAATGACAATAATTTAAATGTCTTATATGTGGTTAAGACTAAAACTAACATAATAAGAAGTATTTTATATTTGTAACATACGTTTGTTCCTCATTGCTAGATTACTCGTGGTTGTGACGTGATAAAGATAACCTGCCCGTATGTAGAGGCAGAGATTTGGTGGTAAAGTGTGTGAAAAATGTAAAATTCATAGAAGTTAATGTAAAACTGATTTTAAAATAGCTAGAAATGCCGAAAACTTAGCCCAAAAATCTATAAATATAAAATAACAAAATGCTATACAGATAATATGATATCGATATAGATATAGATATGATAGATCTTATAAAGTTTGAAATACATAAAAGGTAGTAAATGAATGAAAATTAAATTGACAAGAAGATGACATAAATGATAAGTTTTTTATTTATTATTGTTGAATTATATTATCAGATAATGAATTAGTTATAGTTTTTAGATGGAAAGATTTAGTCAAAAAGGGATAATATAGTAATAAATCCCTATATGTGTGTGTACTGTTCACATAAAAAATTAATGTCAAAATTAGCTCATATAATTACCCATCTATATTTGGAAAAATATTAATTTGTCATAATTAGATACCAATCTACGCTAACAAATGCCCCGTATAAATTTTGCTCATTTTCTTGTCAAGACATAGAGGCTTGTTTTCAGTGAAAATACAAGAAAACAATGGTGTTTTTC
The DNA here is from genome assembly GCA_963930675.1 of Gnaphalium uliginosum. Lineage (NCBI taxonomy): Eukaryota > Viridiplantae > Streptophyta > Magnoliopsida > Asterales > Asteraceae > Gnaphalium > Gnaphalium uliginosum. Next base: position 23,496,918 of record OZ005684.1, on the reverse strand, counting down.
TCAATCACAAAAATATTATTCTTTTTCTTGATTATTTTCGTTATATTGATCTCAAATGCTAACGCTTCTAAACCGTACGAATTAGTCGAAAAAGTTTGTAGTGAACAAGAAAACGTTAATTTCTGCTTGGAGGTTTTGAAATCCAATAAAAGGAGCATGTTTGCAAAAGATATAAAAACCCTTACGAAAATTGTCGTCACTGTCGCAACAAAAAATTCAACTGAGATACGAGATCACTTCAAGGGAGTGAAGACGGGTCCTCCTGGTGTATTGAACTCCGTAAAGCAGTGTATCGATCCGTATAATAATGTGATTATGAATTTTAAGATTTGTTTAAAGGAAGAAGATTGTAAGTTGATTGGTTACGACATTCATGTTGCTGGAGACGAAGTTAGACTTTGTCAAGGGTTTGTAGATGCAAACCACGCTCATGATTCGTTTATTACGAGTAGTAATAACGTTACGCAGAATTTTTGTTTGCTTGGCGAATCATTAGCGAATCGTATGTGTAGCAATTAAGAAAATAAAATGAAATGTTTATCTTAGTTTGGAAAGATAATTTAATTTGCTTTTGTTGGTGAGTCATTTGTGATTGGGACTTATTGTTTACTGCGTTCTTAATATGCCATGGTTAATCAGTTTAGATTTTCAGGTGAGTGTTAGGGATCGTGTTTTTAAAATTGCTACTGCGTTTTTAGAATGACATTTCGGAAAAATATGGCTCCTCTTGCGTTTTCTTACTAGCAAAACGCAGATAATCATTTTCGTGCCAAATATTTTTTTTCGGATTATAATACAATAATAAGATACTATCTCCAAAACGCAATCTCATACACTCCAAAGAAAGGTGGATTAAAATCGAAAATTTTGATTCGATTTTATTATATTTGTTCATTAACGATCATTACAAAATTTTCTTATTAAAAATAAGATATTCGTCTTTTTTGCAATTAAAGTTTATATTAACCATTTTATCAATTAATTTAGGCATTTATAGTTATTATAAAAATTATGTTACTGCACATATTTTGTATCACAAATTAGGTGATTTATTGATTATTAAGTTGAATTTGCCGCAAGACAAATACAGGGTAAATAGGGAATTACAATAGAAATAGTAATAGTCTATGTCAGGAAATATTATTATACATATTTGAATCATGTCCTTATATATTGTATTAATTAATTCATAATTAATTATCAATAATTTTTTAACTTGGGTGTTACGTGGTTGTCCTTTTAAAAGAAAATGCAAATGAGCTTGTATAAGATACATATAACAAATAGAGTTTAAGTGTAATTGACAAAATTAGCTAGAGTTCGAGATGAAGCTGAAGATGGAGATGAACGTTTGAAGTTGAAGCTGGAATTTTATTTTAAAGTTGAAGTTTTATTTTAGAACTGGAGTTGAGTGAAACTTTTGAATGTAAAATGACATAAATGTGTTTGACATTCAATGACACTAAATTTTTAATAGTTAAAAGAAGAGTAATGTAGTAATTTAATAAGCGAGGGATAAGATAATTCAGAGAAACTAGTTTTCAGGGATTCTACTTGAATGAATTATTTTTTAATAATCTCTGCTCTCTTTTTTATTGCCAAACAACAATTGTGATTTTTTAAAGGGAACAAACTTTTTAAAATTAGAAACTTAAACTCTTAAAATCTCTTATAATTCCTTAGAATCTTGTTGCTAAACACAGAGATTTTATGGAGTTTAATTTCTAAAAAGAAATGTAAAAATTTAGTCGTATACATAGATTCATTATTTTATTTATATTTATATTTATGTTATCTATAATGCATGTTCGTATATTGAACCTTAACTATTAAAATCCAAAATTATTGATTTACCCTCATAGTTACATTACTTAATTTTTAACTCGTACTCTTAAAAGCTAATCAAAACTACTGATTTAACCTCAAAACTTATTTATATCTTTATCAATAATGTAAGTTACAATGGTTTATTTCAAAAATTAAATTCAAATTTACTCCATATGATTATTGATTGTCAACTTTTGAGAGTCATATATTTTTATGCATGTTCTTAAAAGTCACTATATTTTTATACGTAAATCATCAATGTAATTTGTAAATGTTCACTATGAAAAGTGATTGAGACATATAAATTGAATTGTGATTAATCAGTATAAAAATATATAGATAAATTGAATTTAAAAATCTTAAAAAATTGTAACCACATATCAAACAAATTCAATTTATTTTACTTATATAACGAGACTAAAACCAGAAAATAAATTCGTTGTTTTATGCGAATTGTATGCTAGTGTTAATCATACATGAACAAGATACGACAAAATCTAACTTTTGAGAAAGAAACACAGATACATGGATTTTGCAAAAAAAAAAAAAGAAAAAAAAAGTCCTTTTTTTTGTCATGAATCCTTAAGGGTGGATCTAAATATACCAATTAATTTACTCAATATACTATGTAATCATCAGGTATTAAATTAATCATTAGACATTAACTAGTTTTTAGCCATTTGAGGTGCGTTAAGTGTTTTTCATTTGACTTTTTACTTATTCCATGTATCTTTTTACTTTTCTTTGTTATACTGTAGTAGTTAAGCTCTTTGTTTTATTTTTCTGTCGTATTTTTTTTTGTTTTTATACATATTGAATAAACACTTTTTATACATAACTTATAATTAAATTCTTAAAATATATTCAGTTTACACTCTTTATATCAGTTCTAAGAATATATTGAACTTCTTTTAAGATAACAATATACGTGATAAGGGTGTACATAGTTCAAGAACCGAATCAAATTGGACCAGACCGCGAACCAATAAATAAAACATCAATAACCATCAACGGGACATTTATTACGGTTCTGGTCCGATTCGGTGCCCAGTTGGTTCTGGTCCGATCTGGTACCGGTTTGGTTATAGCGGTTTAACATTTCTAAACCGCGAACCATATAAATTACGTGAATATGTAAATTATTTCTTCAAATTAGCCTACAGTGATTCATCTACGAACGAACTTTTTCGACCATAAGAAAACAACCATGTTTTATCGTTATTCATGCACCTGATGGTTAGTCATTTAAGTATGTCTAAAAAAATAAGATAGGCAAAAATATTAAAATAATTGTTAGTGTTTTATATAATTTTGCTTTTGAGTCGTCTTATTAAAATTTCATATTTATTAGAATAAGTTTTTTTATTATCTAACTGAAGTATAGTAGATACGAGGTTGTGACGCAAGACAAAAAAAAATTGCATAAAAAACATAAGGTTTTATGTTCATATGAAATGGAGAAAGTAACTATATCTATGTGATGATTTGTGAGATATGTAAAGGTCATTATGATTTATTTATACTAGTAATAGTAATAGTAATAGTAAGCCAATTTTATTTGCACACCCTTCTATTCCTAGACGCACACCCCCGTCAACTCAATTAAATGTTTTATTTTTTTTATTTTTTTATTTTTTGTCTATTTCGTCTTGTAGCCTTTTTAATTATTTATAGAATATAAATTTTTATAAAAATTATGAAATATTTATAAAAGATGAATTTTATTATATAAAGCAATTTATGTTTTGAATTTTTTTTTATAAATCAACCATTCATTAGTCAATCGACTACATTTTTATTAAATATATTAGACAATAATTTACAATACTCAATCGACTAAATAAAAATATTTAAAAATAAACTTTTATCTTCTAAACATAAATAAAATCTGGAGGATTTTCTTTCGAGTTTTATTGAGTGTACATATCTAGACAATTCTTATACATGGTCTTCCATTCAGCTCCACAGAGTTGTCTATAGTAATATCATAGTAGTACCCATGCTTAAATATGTGGCGGTACATTTAGTAGTACCCATGCTTAAATATGAAACACTAAACTGTATAATGATAATGATAATAATAATATTAATATTAATAATAATTAATATAATAATAATATTAACAAATCAATTACGTAGGTTGATTATATTTAAATTAAGGACATTAAATTTAGTTGTATATATTGATTTAATTTAATATTTAAGAACTCGATTTACAGGTGGCCTATTTTTGAAAAAATAATATTCCACAATCTTTAGTTCAAAATTAATTTTATATATAAATATTTTTAAATCAAACAAGTTTTATCGTTGGATTAAACGTTTCATTCTATTTATTTGATATATGTTAAACTCATAATTTCTAAGAAAAACACTAGATGCAAAATTTGTAATGTGTTTTAAATCTACTATGTGATTTGATAATAAATAAAAAGTGAAAAAGAATTAGATGCAATTTCATATAAAGTTGAAAAATATATATAATTAGATTAAATCGTATATATATACAACTAGACCCTAAATTCGTGTATACACACGGACCATTGAATTTGTATTTAATTTTTAAAAATATTCATAACTAAAATAGATGGAAAACGCTTATGCCTTCGACGTAGTTGACAAAGAGAAGCGATTAATGTTGCTTAAACAATAGTGGATGAAGAGAATGTGAGCCCGATCTTTTATTTTATAATATCTTTTTATTGATTAAATATATATTCGTGAGTTACTTTTCACAATTTGTTCCACAATAAATCACTATATATAAAAATGGTTTAAAGTATTGAACTTAGTGTTAGAGTTCACACTCACTAACAAACTGGACCGGTTCAGATGCTCATGAGTATAAAAGTAAGTTATTAAGGTAAACACACAATAAACTTTGAAAGTGAAACATCATCGTAAAGAGAGATTACAACATCAATTAAACTAATAATAAGTTATAATATAATATTAATTACTAACTTATAGATCTTCTAGGACGCATGTACCATTGATTTTTAATTGAATATAAAATAATACTCGGTGAATCTTTTATCACTCGTAATATCTTATTCATAATGTAACTTTTATATTACTTTAGCAAGCATAACTATATTAATATTATATTTGTAAAAGAGTTTTAAAGTGTTTTGTAAATAGTTTTTTTATTTGTTATCATGATTTACGAATAATATTTAATATGATTTTTCATGCCATTGATTATCGTTAGTATGGTGTTTATTATTTGGTTTAACTGAATAACTCAACCGATCCATATGTCGTTTGGATATTTTGAATTAGGTTATTTGGTTTGGTTTGGTTTTTGAGTGATAACAGATAAGGAATCAGTTTAATGGTTCGGTTTTGGTTTGAGAATTTTCAATTAGGGACCACTCGAAAAATCAAATAAGCATAAGTTGTTAATACTTATCTTTGATAATTCAATTTCGATAGCTGACATACAACTCTAATTACTCATATAACTCAATTATCTCAAATACAAATCCATTATTCAAATGACCCAATATGAACTCTTAAAATGCTTTTACTTAGTATTTGGGCAATTCAATTATCTTAATAATTTAAATCATAATTTAAGACTTTTATCAGGCTAAATTGAAATCTAACCGAATAACCCAAACTCTTATTTGGTTGGTTTAGATTGGGTGACATATAGTTTGAATTGAGTCTCAAGTGGATTAAGAGTTGACCAAAAGCTGAATAAACCAAATCAGATAACTCTATTAACCCGAAACACGACCGATTAAACATCCCTTGTTGTTGGAATATCCGTATGCCTACTTTCGATGGATAATATCACTAATCTTAACAAAAATTAAAAATGTAATTAGTAATTATCATTTTGATTATGAATAGTATATATATTAAAGATATTATATTATGAAATATTAAAGACTTGAATATCGGTTCATTACTTTCACTAAATTTAAAAACGTTTATGGTTTCAAAATGTATTAATTATTACACCTTTTACAGTTAATTGTGGCGAACTTTAAAATTTTATATTGTGGTTAATTAAGTTCTAAAAAACGTATATTGAATACATTTTGTGCATATTTTGCTACATAAAAAGATATGTTTTTAGTAAATTTTATACATACAGTAGGAAGTGAAGTATATATAAATAGATATTTTTATAATTTAAATACATACGATATACATTTTCAAAACTCGTCCCATGCAATAGTACAAGTGTATAGTTTAATACATTTTGAACAATAAACCCATGTATTATTATTATTATTATTATTATTATTATTATTATTATTATTATTATTGATATTTATACATCTACATTAATACAGTACTTCAAATTTATCCATAAGAATGGTTGTACCGTCTTTAATTTTTTTTCATACCTTATAATTTTTTATTGTATATTAATAATTGTTAATAAATTTATTACCTTAAACTTTTATTTATAAGTATTAATGCAGTTGATTTTAGATAGTTGTTAAATTAATAGTTTTGTAATAAATGTTTGATATTTCTGAGAACTTCCTAGATGAGTATTATTATTCTGCTAGTATATTTTTGTTTTAGATAATTGTTTTATGTTATATTGTATTTCATTATAACAATTAGCATGTTGATACAATTTCTAATTGATTAATAATACATATCCATGTATTGTAAATACATTTTTTTAATAATACAAGTTTATATTATAAATACATAGAAGTTATAGAACGTCCGAAATATTTTATTATTGTATTATTTATATATTTTCGTATTAGTTACAAATACAACATAATTTTTATAAACCTTCAAATAACAAAAAAGATAAGTAAATAAAGGGACCTAATTGCTTAATTGAATTTTAATTTTAAATGATGACATCATAGAAGTGAATCATCATATATTATATTTAAGATAAGATAATTTTGTATCTAATTGTTGTGATAGTTACATGATATTTTCAAAGCCAATCAAACATAATGCAAACTAAATAAATATGTATTTTCTATAATCACCGAATCAAAATAAAAATGACGTAAAAAGAACTCAACTCATTCGTTGTTATTTTTACGACCGACACAAGTAACGAAAAAGAAGAAGCTCATCTCGTACTTGTTAGTCAAACTAACCTATATTAATATTGTAAAACTTAACAATTGGCCCCTCTTAATAGAATTACACCCACAAAAACAATTGATAAAAACAACTATGTTACATGATCAAAATAATTATGTCTACAACCTGATGTAAGACTTACTTTCTTCGGACTTCCGATCATCACTACTCGTAGTCGCGTATGCGTGTCTTTATTTCTCAGAAAACCTATCAGCGTTGGTAGTGTTCCAAATTGCCACACATTTGGGGAAGAGAAAGGATTTGGGCCGGAAAGTATATGTTAGGAGATATATAGACGTTATCTGGTTTTTTCGCTAACTGTACGAAGTTGTATGGGCTGGAATGTATATGTTAGGAGATATATAGAGGTTATACGAAAATTGGAATAGCTCTTTTAATTGTATAAGTGCATCAAAGATTTTGATCCATGGATCTAAAATCCCATGCAGTTCTTACTCAATTTTCATTTTTAACGGATACTTAAAAGAAGACACGTGTTCTCATGGTTCTCTTACATATATTGTTTCTCATCTGATCCATTCACTATTTAATAGTGTGCTATCAAAATATATTTTAATAATCACGTATTTCTTTCAAAATAATTACAAAAAGGTGAATAGGATTTGTGCTACTTCTTTTCTTATGAGAAGTTCTTCTTGAACAAGGAAAAAGACGTGTTTTACGGTTGAGATTTATTGAAAGTGGCATTACAAGTTCTTTGTTGAATAATTCAATTACAATAGATTCCTGGTGTTCCAATTTGCAACAACTTGCATGGAGATTCGTTCTGAAACTTTTGCAAGGTTTAATTGAACTAAAGTGTTACTAATTGTGGAGCATTTTTGGAAACGAGAGAATTTTAAGTGTTAATACCACTAATTAATTAGTCACTAAAAGCATCCAGAGTAGAAACATAAAGGGCAGATTAAGTCAAATGTTGTATTATGAAGGCTATAACTGTAAATTTTGACTATTCTTTTGTCGTTCTAGATAATTACATCACGCGTTTGTCACCCTATCCGACTGACCGTTTTTATTTTTTAAAAAGCCAATATTTGGACTATTCTTATGATTTACTCGTATCATCTTAGTCATCAAATTAGCTTGGACTTGGACTATGGTGTTAAAAAGTCAAACCTTATTTTAATTTTTTTTATTTTGTTAAAAAAGGTAAAAAAAAAAAAAAAAAAAAATGGGAACCCTTGTAAGATCTAATAGTCTAGTACTTAAAATCCAGGGTTTACATACGAAATGTTAGATACGAAATGTTAGTTGCATAACATAATCTTACGTATTGTTAGCAATACAGATTATTTTTATATAACTTTTCTTTACAAAGTATTGTGTAAATGAGTGAAAATGTAACACACATTAGCATCTAGATCTTTCTTTCTATCCATGACTCTTCTAGAATCCGTACAAGTCTCAAATTTGGCAACAAATTAAAGATCCAGTGTTGACTCTTTGGTGGCTTACGTGGTCCATGACGGCTGAGTCGGCTAACTAACTTCTTATCTTTTTCGCTTTCACACCACCATTTTGACACTTGTACACTTTACTACCTCAATATTTTTCTTATCTATACAAATTGTCAACTAAATCAAGCCTCACCTGTACCGCTGTATGTGTTCAACTTCAACTACCCTTTACCGTTGCCACAAGCAACTACGTGTCACTTTCGTCATCCACACTCTCTTTGGTCAAACTTAAATAAGTCAACACTTGACACCTATAAATACACCATCCCCTAATCAACTAGTACTTCATTTTTCATTCAATCCAATCCCACATTCATACAAAACTACACCTTTTGTTTTCACACCAAAACACCCATAAAAATAATCTTTACGTTTTTGAGGTTTAACCTTAAAAGATACAAGAAGAAAAAATCAAATACTTTGTTATTATTTCTTGACCTTTTGTTGTTAACTTTACGAAATGGTGTATCTACCGATGAAGAGATCTAGAGAAACCGAGCTAGACTCGGCCATAACCAACATGGCTAGTTGTTTAATGCTACTTTCGAAGGGACCCTCAAGCAATGAACCATACGAAGAATCGCCAAGCCGAGTTTTTGAGTGTAAAACGTGTAACCGTCAATTCCCCTCTTTCCAAGCACTAGGTGGACATAGAGCTAGTCACAAGAAGCCTCGGCTCAATAATGAAGGTGACTTGACACATGGCACGAATTTGGTGCCTACGAAGCCTAAGTCACACGAGTGCTCGATTTGTGGGCTAGAGTTTGCCATAGGGCAAGCATTGGGGGGACATATGAGAAGGCATAGAGCGACTACAATAAACGAGAACCAACCGATACAAAAGGTTGATTCGTCTATTGATCACATGGTAACAAAAGTAAATAGTCGAAGAGTGTTTAGTTTGGATTTGAACTTGACACCTTTAGAGAATGATTTGGAGTTTCGATTCGGGAAAGTGGTTCCAACCACAATTGAATTATTTATATGATGTGTATAGTATTTATGATTAATTAATTGTTATTATAGCATAGTTTTTCACTTTTTTCATACATGTAAATTAATTACAGATTTTAATTACATTTATACTTTGACATGAAGCGTTTATTATTCAATTATATAGTTCATAAAAGATCATGATGATACATGTGAATTATTTTTTGCTTATATTTATATAAGTCAAAAGAAGAGCTCGATCAAATTACGTGGGAGATAATGGGCATATATAATACATAATAGAGTATATATATTGCATTTGGGATATATATATATATATATATATATATATATATATATATATATATATATATATATATATATATATATATAATACTACTACTACTACTACTACTAATAATAATAATAATAAAAATAATAATAATATATAATAAATATTTAAGCAAACGTTTTTATGACAAGCATATATTTGTTAAAATGAAAAATGAAAGTCAATGTTTTGAGCTGGAAATTTAATCTTGTTAAATTTATTCCCTTGATGCGTTCAAGTAATGTTGTAGCTAGTTCCAGCAGGCTATAAATTCAATTATTTTATATATTTATTATTAGAGTTTATTTCTTTCAAATAAAAGGAGCTTAAATGTTTTTATACAATATAATTAACATCGAAAATTGGTAAATGCATGGTATACACGATGATTACGTACACCGTACCCTTTAGGCCATACTACCATCCACCTAATTAACAAGACAACTAATTAATGATAATGCGTGTACTTAGACCATTTTCAACGGTGGCGTCGTTGCGGTTGAAACCGATAAAATCGACACCAATGGTACGGAGCCGTCGGTTCAGTCTATCGATTTCTTCCACCGCTTATTTAATGCTCAGTTCATTGTTTTGTGTAGGGCTCGGTGATATTTAAAATGTTTTTATTTTTTATTTTTGACCGTTTAGAAAAATAAATTTGTTTTGAAAAATGTATTTAACGGATACATATATAGCCGTTTTCTACTTTATGTTTTATTTTATTTTTTAAACACTAATATTCATACATATACACATGGGTGTTCATGGACAGTTAACCAGAGGTTCGGTTAACCGAGAACCAGTTAACCGAAAATTCAGTTCACCAATTTCTTGAACCGAAACCGAAACTGAAAAGTTCGGTTAATCGACTTTTACGGTTCGGTTATGCGGTTAACCAACTAACCAGCTTTTATCTACTAATCATATTAAAAATAAGAATTGCACACAAATACACATTCATCAAAATATATTTGTTAAGCCTTAACATATATTCAAATACATTTCAACATCAATCGGCAAATATTTATAGTTAAATATGCCACCAAATTACAAAAGATACATATCCGTAACATACAAACTGATATATAATTATCTGAGTTAAAAGTTTTCACCAAAAAGTATTAGCCACTTCACAAAAATATACCCTTCAATCTTGATCTCCCACTTTTTACAAAGATACATTCTTTTTTTTTATAAATATAGTTAATAATGTTGATTTATAATAAGTCTATTTAAATACATATAATTAAATATATATAATTAAATATATATTTATATTTAGAAATATACATATTAAAAATAATTATTTAAATTTTTCGGTTTTTCGGTTGACCGGTTATCCCCAAAGTGTGAACCGAAACCGAAACCGAAAACTAAAAAATACGCCGGTTCGGTTAACCGAAACCGAAAAACAAAAAAATCGGTTTGGTTAACCTAAAATTCGGTGCGGTTCACCCGGTTTGCGGTTCAGTTTTTCGGTTTCGGATTATTATGAACACCCCTACATATACATACTCTCTTTTACCCATTTTATTCACATTACAATTCACATCTCTTTTACCCATTCCATATACTACAATTCTCACTACTTTTATACATTCCATACACTATAATTCACACTACATTTACACATTTCATACACCTCCATTTCAAATATAATACACTTCAAAATGTCAAAATACAACAAGTCTAAAACCAAAAATAAAAACAAAGACACACAATCATTATCGAGAGATGTGTGGTAAAATTTGTTTAACAATCTGATCCCAAACCCAAGTTCACCAACGGGTTCGTTTTCTGCTCAATCAAGCAACCGATCACCGGCTCAACTTATGAGATTTGCATGTTTCGCATCCATTGCTAATCCGTACTAACTTGCACTCGAAGACCCTCGAAACAATTAGTAATTTCTAAGGTGGTACCAAACGCCACACCCACATATGTCGCCAAACCCATAAATTTTCACAAAATCCTCCAAACACACAAAACCCGAATTATCAACACAAATTTCTTCGCACCCATTGCTAATCCGTACCATCTTTTAGTTCTCTTTGTTAAAAATTCCAAAGTTTGCGTCAAAAAGGAATTCAAAATGATCAAAACCGCTCGGCAACATGTGGTAACAATGTCTGAGTTAGTGTTTGGAGGAAAAGATTCGGGCGATGACGAAGCCAAAGCAGAAGCCGCGAACGAAAACGAATAATCGAGCTCGGATTAGACTACTTTATTTAAATTCTATTGTTTTTTATTTTTAATTATTATTGTAATGTTTTTTTTTATTATTGTAATGTTTTTTTTAAAAAATTTAATTGTAATATTTTTTATTTTAATGAAATGTGTTTATTTTAATTATTGTGTTTTAAATATATAATTAAATAATCAGTGGGTCCTAGAAAAAAAAAGTGACAAGTCACTGATGGCATGTGTCAGTTAGTTGTTAGACAGGTTTAGAAAAAAGCTGATGGGACGCTGATGTGGCACAAACTGACTAATCAATTTTCAGTCACTGTTGAGAATCATCTAACTATCCGTAAATTAATTAATTAAAATTAAATTATCATTTGACTTGGAGTTTTGTTTATAAAGTTGACCTTATCGTGCTGTCTTTTTTAATTCTACAACCATGACATTTATGGCGGTTTCCCTTATAAAATATGTATGATTCATTGTACGGTTGCATGTCGATCCTCATTTTGAATATGGACGTAAACCTACTGATCAAAGTTAATCTGGAATAAATCAAAGTTAATTACTTGAAGATATATGTTAACTTGCATGACACAAATATGGTCTGACGTACACTACATATTGTTTTTACAAAACAAATAGAAATTAAATTTATAAAATTTATTAATATTAACAACAAGTAGTTATTCAATTTAATCTTTATCATATAAAGATCATAATTGTAAAAATCGATGTTCATATGAATTTAAATTACATGTACATTATCCCTGTTCGTTTTATATGCTTTTCAATACCATGAAAGTATGACTTGATGTTCATAAATTACATGTTCTCGATCGGGTTTATGGTTATTACTTGATTGATTGGGTTTGATTAATCATTTTCATTTGATTTTGTATTTAACATTTGACCATTTATATGGGTAAAAAACGAATTTCTTTGGGCTTTATTTGTTATGAACATTTTTGTTTTAATTATGGAAAATATGTAGTTTAGGTATAGTAATATTTAAAGTTAAATATTTTAGTAATGGTATCGAAATTATTAATATTAACATCCACCTACTAATTAGTTTGATTAAGGATCAAATGGGCAAGGGTTTTAAAGAATAGGGAAGCTTCATCCCTCTATCCATTTCATGATCCAATGGTATATATCATCCAATGTCACTCAGTATTGTGCAAATTCATTAGGGCGGAATGACCTAAATGCAATTTTCAAGAATTGAGGTGAGGGGGTAAAACTTGGGCAACTCATGGTTAGATGCATTCCTCATTCACAAAAAATACACACAACATCCAAACACTCTCTTTACACTAAATTCACACGCACGCACGTGCGCGCACACACACACATACAAACCGGTCACCATCACCACCACCATTAATCGCCACCACCACCTCCTTTCACCGTCGCCACCACCTTCACCGCCACCACCACCTTCACCGTCTACTTTCACACCCACCACCACCTTCACTGTCACCGTCCGCCTTCACCGCCACTTTCACCGTTACCGTTCACCATTACCGTTCACCTTAACTTCACCGTCACCGTATACCATCACATTTACCGTCACCATACACCACCACCTTCATCGTCACCGTCCACCACCATCTTCACCATCTAATCTGAAAATATAGATGTAGATCTACTATTCAGATCTAGATCTAAAAAAAGTAGATACTGCATTTTACGTATAAGTTACTGCATTTTAGATTTAAAAGTAGATTTAGAAATAATCAACTGCATTTTACGTATAAGTCGTTACATTTTACGTATAAGTTACTCAATTTTAGATCTAAAAGTAGATCTATAAATAATCAACTGCATTTTACAATTGTTCTACTGCATTTTACATTCTCTATATTTGATTGATAGTGATTGATGATTTTTGATTAGTTATTTAGTGTATGAAATTTATTGAATTTGTGAAAAATATTGATCTAGATCTAAAAAGTAATCTGAAAAGTGATCTACTTTTTAGATCAAAAAAGTAGATCTGAAAAAATCAACTGCATTTTACGATTCTTCTACTGCATATTAAGAGACAATGATGTGTAATTGAAAATCAACTGTTTAGAAAAAAAATTTAGAAGTTTTTTGGGAATTTTTTCAGACAATTTTTCAGACAGGTCCTTATTTTTTTTGAAATTGTAAAATAGTCCCTGATGGCAGGAAGAGAGGGACCGCGGGTGACACGTGTCACTTTTTAGTTGGTCGAAAATTTGTCTTTTCTACCCTTCATAAATGTGCTGCTACTCTGAAACCCTACCCAATTAGTTATCATAAAATTAAATTATGGATACATTATATTTACCATATCTCTCAAAAGGTCTCTATTAGCTTAGTTGATGAACCTTTATGGTCATTAATTGTGAACATAAAAAGTCCATATAACCTTTGGATATGTTTCAATATTGGTTGGTTCAAGTTGACTTACAAATGCCCATTATGTTGACCTTCATCTTCCAAGTTATTAATACTACTTAATATTCAACTTAGTTGAGGTTGAATAAATCCCCAAGAGAACTAAAACACATGCAATTTTTTACTTTTAAATCGATTACGAGTATATAAAAGTATAACTAAATATTTGTTAAACTGGCAACAAAAAAAACTTGCACAATGCATTTAAAAACAAAAAATAAAACTGACTTGTGGTAATATTATTTAGTTTTTCTTCCTTTCCAATATATTAACTATGATTTTGATATTTTCTATGTTTAGTGACAGAGAAAGTGAGTTAATCTTATTTACTTAATAGTTATAATAGTATAACTTCTAAAAATATGAATATTTAAATGTCGAGTCATAAATTTCGTTCTTAAAAATTGCTAAAAATAAAAAGCTAAAATATATTATATGTAGTATAGAGTATAGATATAGATAAAAGATGGCAAATCATAGTTTATTGTTTTGTTCAAATAAATAGACGTATCAAATAAATAGTATTGGTTCACATTTTATAAGATTCTGCTAATACAATCTATTTTGCTACACATATAGTAGAACACGAAAGATATAGAAAATGAAGCGTGAACATCGTACGATCTATGTTGCAATTACCTTACATTTCGATTATGCCCCTAGCTATATGGATATATGCATACTTCTATGTATGGTCCATGATCTAATTAGCTTCACGGATGTGATTGATATAGGCTCCATTGTAGGAACTCGTCAACTCGACCAAAAATGTGGATGTTTGGAAGGTTTATAACGTGCTGAAATCGTTGGTCGAAATGGAACATTGGACCTTACACTTGGTTTTAAATAACAATCCATTCTTTCGAGGTTAATTATACTTTTTTTAATCGTATGGTAAAATTACTGCTAAAAACGAAATTGGAACCTCTTTGTAATTTTCCCTTACACAGGGAAGAAAGACTTCAAAATTTGCTGTGTGGTTATTTACAACATTTTCAGACCAACATTATAGTGAAAAAACCAAAAGTCGTATGCATGTTATCATAGCTTCAAACAACATAAATACATCTCAATAATAAACTTAAGGAAATAATGGTTACATTGATAGTGATACCGTCTGATTTATGGTACATTGTTTGTTCTTATGCTATCTATAACAAGCTGCAAGAAGAGTTATGATTTAGTCATGTGATTCCAAGTGCCATTGAATATAAGATTGTGTCACTGGTCGTTGGAGGTCGATCAAACGAGGTTATTTTTTTTTTTTTAATTCCGAATTTGAGTATAAAAATTGGTTATTATTTAGATAAATCTATGTGAGGTTTAGCTCCCGATTCAATAACTAGAGTGATCAACATCTGTAACCATTCTAACTTGGTGCAGTTATAAAACAACCATGGTAGTTCCGTAGTTGTATAGAAAACTACTTTTGATTGGAATATGATTTATCATTTTGGCATGCATATTGCTTTGATATTAGCTTTAACTGCCACAGTTGACAAGGCTTCCTTTGTTCTTTGCTAATTATCACTATTTGACTTTGACTTTCAGACTAATTATAAATAACAAGTCTATTCTTCTATACTCTTAAGAACATGCTTTGTATTATAAGCTTTATTGAATCATATCGTGTAATTAACAATTTATTTCCTTTGCTATTACATATATTTATATTAAATTTAAACTTGAAAATGGTGTGTTTGACATTTAAAGTCAAATTAGGATATGGAAAACAGAATGGATAGAGTACCATTTAGTTACCTTTTTGGTAAACTTAACTTCAGTCGAAGTGTCGAACAACCCAACGTGAAACAGATACTTTCATCCAAATTAATAGTTTCACTGAAATTGACTCAGTTTCCACGTTAGCGTTAACCTGTATCTTGTATTACTAGGTTCTTAGGAGTTGCGATGTTTTGAAAAATTATGGTAAAAAACTTTAAGAAATTTCGCTTCCAAAAATCATATTGTAAACACTTTATAGTTTTTGCCTCGAGTTCCAGGTTCAGCGACTGCATAATATATACTACCTTAGCAAGTGCCAAATGCCGATCAATTGTAACATGTTAATGAAACCTCCTCAAAAGTTATCGACTTGATTTATTGTTTTATGGAATTATGTTGCTCAAGGATTTGAAAAACTACTTATGCAACCTTTTTACAAGAGCTCAGGACGTTAAAGATTGTAAAACTCATTTTTATATCTGAATTGTTCTTCGACGACGACCATTTTTGAAACGAACATAACTTCCTTGCATAGAAACTAAAACTGAATTTGAAGATGCATTTCTATATGGGCAGCAAGTGCTAATGATTTTCACACCTTTGTTGCTTAAAGCTAATAAAGCTTAAACGGCTTACGATCTGTCTTTATGCTCCCCACTCAATAACATCTTCTATTGTTCCCTATCCGATTATTTTATATGAACTTTCACTGCTTTACAGAAATATATCTTTATAAAGTAGCCATAATCTTATACCTTTGACCAAAAAGTGTTACTATTTCATTATTTTAAGCACAATGATTTTTGTTATTTAGATGTGTGGTGATTTGTAAAAATATTTGTTATGAGGGTGATTCCATTACATGATCTATTGTGCAGACAGTGATGGGTACCTGGGCCTTTGATATGTTTTTGAAATCATAAATACTAGTTATTTAAATAATTGATTTTCATTATTGATCCAAACTATTGGATTTTTGTAAGAGTACCATATGATAAAGAAAAACAATTTGATTAGGGAGGGGATCGCATTTAAGTAGCGATAGTAGCGATGACCGTCTTTTAAGTTATTCCGCTGATCTATCTGCTTCGACTTGATATGAAATCTATCTAGACACTGCAAAAACATGACATCTAAAACAAATAAACTCGTTGGATACATGTTTTTTAAAGGTTCGGGTTATGATTGGTAAAATAAAGTTAAAGAATGGGTCCATAATTTTGAAAAGGGGTATTAGTACGGAATAAATGAGAGTTCAGGGTCATTAATGTAAAAATCAGTAGTGTAGGATATACAATGTATATATGTTCAGGGTGTATATTAGAAATATGTAAAGTTTGTTAAGTTAGTCGTTAAGTAGTTAGGTAGTTGATCGTTATTACTTGTATATAAGACTAGCTTAGCTATTTGTAACTGATTACGTTTATGATAATAACATTTTCTCTCAATTTGAGTTCATTTTTGCTTCCGCTTTTAGATGGTCAGAGCGTCAAGGTCGATAAGATCCACGCAAATTGTCATCTCGATTGATGCAATCTTCTACAGTATGTCAGTTTACTTTCAAGTTGTCTCGTTATGTTAGGTTTCTTTTGATCGATTACTGAATTCCGTTGAAATTAAACTTCTGTTCTTGAGGTTTAGCTAAATTTATACTGTTATTTTGCAAATCATTTCGTCAGTTTCTTGAGTGATTGATTCAATTGGTAACAAATTTTAATAATTCGAGTAACAATTTGAGTAATGATCCATTACACATAGCCGATTTAGATCATCCAGGGATGATCTTGACTAATACTCCATTTAATAAAAATATATTTCATGGATGGAGCCGTAGCATAAAAATGACATTAGGAGCCAAACTGAAGCTGGGGTTTATAGATGGACCCAATCTTAAGCCTGCTGAAAATGATGAAAAGTATTAAAGGCGGACACGTTGTGATTACATGGTTACATGTTGGATTTTAAATTCAATGGTTAGTGAGCTATCTGAAGCATTTTTATATGCTCAATTTGCATTTGAACTTTGGAAGGAGATTGGTGAAAGGTATAGCCAGAGTAATGGTCCACTGGTTTATCAAAGACATGAATTAAGTAAGGTTTCACAAGGTAATCTTTCTGTTGCTGCTTATTTTACCAAGATGAAGCATTATTGGCATGAACTGTAGAATTTAAATGGCATACATTTGTGTACTTCTGGCAAAATAAGGAAATGCAGTTGTGGAATAACTGAGAAATTCTCGGAGATTGAAATAATAGATCAAAGCTGATGGAATTTCTGATGAAGTTGAATGATGACTTTGAATCTGTAAGAAGTCAAATATTATCAATGGATCCCTTGTCAAATGTCAATAAAGCATATTACATAGTGCAACATGTGGAAAAGCAAAAACAAGTTAGAAACAACCATGTTGATAACAGACCTGGACTACTAAGAAGAATGCTAGAATTGCTAAGAATGATAGCAAAGATGACATCAGAAAGTGTACCTACTTTCATGAGGAGGGACATTTGTATGAACAATGTCTTCAAAGAATAGGGTATCTAGATTGGTATAAGGGCAAAAAGGCGAAAAGGAATGTCAAAGTGGCTGCAAATGTTAACATTGATACTCCATTTGATATGGATTATGAAAATGACTGTCAAGGAGAGCAGAATGGCGGTGATCAAAGGATGGTTGTAGCAGTTTTTTTCAAGAGATGATTAAGATGTTTAAGGTATATCCTTTTGTTCTTATATCTATGCTCTTTTATGTCATGATAAACTTAATTTGAAAAGAAAATAGAATATTGATACTGGAGCAACAGATCACATGTCTCCATACATTGAACTTTTCCAGTCAACTCAAACTCTTGACAAACCAATTGTTGTCAAACTTTTAGATGGCTCTTACAAAAGAGTCACAATTATTGGTCAGATTCAACTCACCCATCTCTAACACTACCCAATGTTTTCTATATACCAGAGTTTAAATTTAATTTACTTTCAGTTGAAAAGTTGGTTAAAACTCAACAACTTGTAGCTTTATTCATCCTAATTCCTTTTCTTTTCAGGACCTTTTAACTAGGCAAATACTTGATGATGAAAAGGAATATGGAGGCCTTTACACATACAAGTCATCAAATCCTATTCTAAATGATTATACTCTTTACTTTCTGAAAATACTGTTTCTGTATCCAATAAGCTTATTAATGCAATAACTAGTTCTGATACTTCATTGTCAAAGATGTCTCATTGAAACATTGTATGCATTCTGTGAATGACAATTTCTTTTGTGAAACTTGTATTTTAGCTAAGCATTGTAGATTGCCTTTTGCTAGAAGTACTATTTCATCTTCTAATCCATTTGAGCTTTTAGATGTTGATTTGTGGGGTGGATGATAAAACTAGAACCACTTGACTTATTTGATTCACACTAAGGATCAAGTGCTATATGTCTTATCATGATTTGTCACATACATCATCAATCATTTCAAATCCAAATCCAAGAATATCATGTTTGATAATGGTACTGAGATATCTCAGTAACCTTACATGAACCATTATCAATCATTTCAAATTTCAAATCCAAAACTTCAGTAACCTTACATGAACCTCAATATCCACTTTTCAATAAGTCTGATTTTAAGGGCATTCCAAAGGATTACATAGCTTTTTTTAGCTAATGTGTGTAGTTCCACTGAACCTACTAACTACATTCAAGCTAGTAAAGATAGACCTTAGGTAGAGACTATGGATAAAGAATTAAAAGCATTAGAAGTAAATGACACATGGGAGTTGACTTCTTTGCCTGAAGGTCAAAAGGCTATTTCGTCTAAGTGGGTATATAAAACAAAGTATAACCCTGATGGTACTATTGAAAGATTAAAGGCCAGGCTAGTTATTAGAGGTTTTGATCAAAGGGAGGGCCAAGATTACAAACACACTTTCTCTTCTGTTCTAAGTTAACCACAGCTAGAGTATTAATAGCCATAGCTACTGCTAAGGATTGACCCCTCCATCAATTGGATATCAACAATGTATTTTTGCATGGTTATATTGATGAGGACATTTACATGAAACCACCATAAGGATACCACCTAGCTAAGCCTGGTCAGGTATGTAAACTTAAAAAATCATTATATGATTTAAAACAAGCATCAAGGCTATGGAATCAAGAGTTATCCAACTTTTTGATTTCATTAGGTTTCACTTAATCAAAACATGATTATTAACTCTTTGTGAAAGAGGCTAATTTCATTTACAGCTGCAATTGTTTATGTGGATGATGTTTTGATCATTGGCAATTGTAATAAAACCATTCAAGAAACCAAAACTGCTCTTGATGATAAGTTTACCATCAAAGACTTGGGGCTAGCTAAATACTTTATGGGAATAGAGGTATGCATGACAAATACTGGCACTTTTCTAAATCAAAGAAAATATATTCTTGATCTGCTTCAAGATGCTGGATTAACTGCAGTCAAACCAGTATCATTTTCTCTTCCTCAACATTTGAAGCTCTCATTGAATAAAGGGGCACTATTATCTTCTCCAGATTCTTATAGAAGATTCATTGGTAGACTTTTATATCTAACAATGACAATGCCAGATATTAGCTATGCAGTGCAACACTTGAGTCAGTTTGTGTCCAGTCCTAAAGAACCTCACATGCAAGCTATTTTGCATTTACTTAAGTATTTGAAAGGCACAGTTACAAGAGGTCTTTTTTACCCAATTCAATCTAATTTGAAGATTACAGGGTTTTCAAATGCTGATTGGGCCTCTTGTTTGATGACAAGGAGGTCCCTAACTGTTTTTTGTATATTTCTGGGTCATTTCCTTGTTTCACGGAAAACAAAAAAGTAAACTACCGTGTCTAGATCCTCAACAGAAGCTGAGTAGAGGAGCATGACAACAACCACTTGTGAGCTTATTTGGCTTACTTATATGCTCAAGGATTTACACATACTTGTTCAAGTTCTAATTACATTGTTTTGTGACAACAAAGCTACTCAACAAATCGCAGCAAATCCATGCGATCATGATACGACCAAGCATTTGGATATAGATTGCCACTTTACAAGAGATAAGGTTCAAGAAGGTTTTTTACAAACGGCTTATATTACTACTCATTTACAACTGGCTGACATAATTACCAAGGCTCTCATCAAGAATCAGCATTCTTTTCTTAGTAGCAAGTTGGGTGTTTCTGAACCTCCAACTTGAGGGGGGTATATGAAATAAATGAGAGTTCAGGGTCATTAATGTAAAAATCAGAAGTGTAAGATATACAGTGTAAATATGTTCAGGGTGTATATTAGGAGTATGTAAAGTTTGTTAAGTTAGTAGTTAAAGTAGTTAGTTAGGTAGTTAATCGTTATTACTTGTATATAACACTAGCTTAGCTATTTGTAACTGATTACGTTTTTGACAATAACATTTTCTCTCAATTTGAGTTCAATTGCTTCTGCTTCTAGAGTATGCCTGTTCAATGGACCATAGTGTGTTTCCCTACTAACAGGAGCAGAGTTAGGCTGGTGTAGATTATAAGTACATTATTAATATACCAGAGTTCGGCAATACTTTAACCTTCTTTGTGAAAAAAGAATTTTTTTTTTTTTTTTTCTGTTTTTTTGAAAGTATAGAAACCTTTTTATCCATATACTTTAAAGAAAAAGTGACTAAACATTATTATTTAACTTGATTGATGTATAATGATATCTTTATGATACAATCAGGTTAAATAATTGTTTGCTGAGAAAAATAATGATTACCTTGATATGTTTTTTATTTTATATTTTTCTTATATTTTTGCTTGTACGCTTTACACTGTTCATGTCAAATGTTGTTTTCTACAAAGAAGTAGAAAAAGAAATGAAAAGAAGTAAGAAAAGAAAACAGAACATAGACCCGATAGTTACCCAACCCGTATGGACCATTTCAAAAGAAGTCTACTTTTGACCATCGTCCAGTTCTGTCTAACTTACTCGATTTCCCACATCTTACAGAAACCATATGCATCTCTAACGAATGACTTACGTTCAAATACTAGCTCATGTGTGTTACTCATTGTTTACGTTTATGATAGAAACTGTAAATAACTTTCTTGTATGTATAGAGACATTTGAAACAATGTTAGCTTCACATCTTATTTTGTGTTGTCAGCTTAGTTGTACACGGGGTTTATTCATTAGCGTGGGTGCTGCATGCGTGTACAAGTGTGTGTAGACAAGCACCATAACTAAAAAGCAGACAAATTGATTCGTGTTAATTAGCAAATTAGATGTGATAGGCATGAAGTGGTGCATCATTGATCAAAAGGATTAATTTTGCAATATATTCAATAGAAAAACTTCAGGACGTAAGTGAAGTCCAATAGTACAAGTAAATTGTGTACTTTTTCCCTCTCATAAACGCACATTTAGTCACTCTAATTCCCGTTGATTTTCTTAATCATTTCATTGGTTGGAGGTATTTCTATCGAAAGACTATCTTGATCCTGCTTTCCCAATCTTGTGTTACTCATTGTCAACGGTATTTGTTGATTAACTGGTGGAATTTGATCAGGGTCACATTTTTCGTTAGGCTGACTTTGATCTTTGCTCTTGCCCCATATCACCAAGTATAACCCTGCAACGATCACAACTGCTCCAAGAATCCTGCAGAATCAACATTTACCTTATTAATTATTTCTGGATATACACAAGAGTATTTTTGTACTTTCATTAACGTTGATGATGATGATATACCTTCCTAAGTTCAACTGTTCAGACAAAACAAAAGATCCTAGAATTGCAACGATAACCATACTTAGAGGGTTAAAAGCGGTGACGAAAACTGGCCCTTTTTCTTTCATTATAATTCCTGAAAGATAGTAACCCAATCCGGAACAGATTACTCCCTGCATTTAAACACAAGAAAATAAATTATATAAGTTAAAAATAAAAATAATAATAACAATAAAAAAGAAAGAAAAAAAAAGGGTTTGTAAAATTTCTTACACCATAGACCATAGTCACAAGTCCAGCATCCCAGTGTAGTCTCCAGGCTGCGTTATTTCCCCGTTCTGCTATTACGGTCACTATACTTCCTTCCAATGTCCCTGCCGCGCAAATTAGAGCTGTAAGAGAAAGCTCTGCAGGGTATGATTTCAATGTAATTGCCTGTAAAAAGAACGTTTATTTAGTTAGCGATTTACTAATGTTTGTATCAGAATATTACTCAAAACTAGAGGTGGCAATTTCGATTCATATACTTTAAAATGGGTCTGTACGGGTTATCTTTTATCTTTAACGAGTCAAGTGGGTAAATTAAAGAATTGGCTAAAAAGGAAATGGGCCAAATGGGTAGACTAAAGAATTGGCTAAAAAGTAAACAGGCCAAATGGGGTAAACGAACTAAAAGTAGCCCAAAGTGTACTGTCAGAGCATGTACTTAACTTCCTAATCATTTAATTAAGAAGTTATATGATTATTGACGCAATATATTTTTTTGGAATCATGTTTAGTATACTAATTTTTTAGAGAGAAATAATAGATGATTGGGGACTACCCAATCAGGCCTGGCACGTTATCGGCCCAGTGTGCCCACCTTGGCCATTTTGACACTTATACTCTAAAGTCTAAACTAAGTAGCTATGGTGAGCAACGTACTTGGACAATGTAAAAGCAACTCCACGACAGACAACCGATTATGATCATGAGCGAGCCCTTGATATTGTCTTCAGGGCTTACAGAGGTTGCAGATTGGTTCTGGTTTGTGGTGGTTGAACCCTTGGTCCAGGGCAAACCAATTGTAGGCCCTGCAACCAACGTCATGATCATCGCACCACCCACTGTCACTAATGTCCCAACTATCTTCCCAATGCTATGCATTTTCTTGATATTCACCTTCTCTAACCTGGCCCAAAATAGCAAATAAGTTTATGCACTAAATTAAGCTTACGTGAACGTGTAGAAGTTAGAAAATATATTACCTGCATACCCACGCCATGAGAAACGTCATGGCAGGGATTATATTGCACATTGCTACTGCAAAGGTTGCAGTTGTATACTTCATCCCTGCATAGTATAAGTTCTGATCGACAACGGGCCTATATAGAAAACAAGAAATATGATTATAATTATTCCTTAAAACACATGATCAGGATCAAGAAAATGAGAAACATACTCTAAGAAGCCTAGCAACATTATCTTGAAAAAGACTGAAATTGTCAGTTTTGGTCTACCCTTCCTGTCATTAAAACAATATATATTAAATACACAGTGAGATAAACAAATTAAGAGATAGAAAAGAAGTCTAGAGATTGAATGAGATTACCTCTCGAAGAAGAGAGCAAAAGGAGCGATAACAAGGGTGGCAATGAGATTTCGATATGTAGCAAAAGTGTAGTGATTCATGCCATGGTTAAGAGCAGCCTTGGCAATTATGATCAAACCTGCATTCCCAAATTGCAAAAATATGACATAAAAATATGGCTTTAGTTTTTCAAGCATCATGTTGTTTTTTATGTTTTTGAGCTCTTTGTATATGTATGTTTTATGTGTTTAAGTGTGTGTTTGGTGAGTAGAAATGAATGGGCAAATGGGGTTTATATATAGGATTGTAGTAGGCTCATGTGTTTGCATGTCATGAGGAAGAGAAGTATTCCACCACAATCACTTCTCTCTTTTGCACAAAATTTCAGGACTCCACTGTCATTAATGGAATCAGGGATGGAAACCCATTTGATTACTTTATTTCTTCTAAAGTTATACCACTTAGCAAATAGTAAAGCTAATCAATCAAACTGATCTTTTTATAAAGAAGTTGATGATATCATCTTGTTTATTTTTTATCTTGTCCATTTGATGTTATATTGGCAAGCATACTCTCTATTCTAATAATTTAAGTCACATATAAAATAGTATCTTTGCAAATCGCAACATAAAAAATAATTGGATATGTAGCCAAAATTCATATATGTCACTTCTTAACCCCTTACAGCGAAATTAGATTGTATGTTCATATGTCGTGTTGGTATCTATATTAGAAACATAAAGTTATAAGCATTGACAAAAATGTTATAGATTTACGACATGAAAAGATTTCCATAGTCGAGGAGTTTTAGTTTAATAGAATCGGATCACCCTATCTTGTAAGGTGCGTGCATTATAACTCAAATTTTTCCTTGTTCATGTACTTTATTACATAGAAAAAGCACAAGTGCGTGCGTTTAGATTGTCTAAATGGTCACATTTTGTTTACCATAGTCGAAAAGTATTGAGATGGAGTCTAACTTTGGCATATCAACTGGTAAAGTAGAACCTTTGCATACATAGTACGATAAAAGATTCACCTCTCGGGTGCACTTATCGGGTCTTTATTGGAAACATAAGAATACACACTCCAAGTGAGCTATATATAGCAAAAGAGTTGGTTTTAAGTAGTGAAATTTAGCAAAAAAAACGTTAGCTTTAGATAAGAGTAGTGTATGTCATATGAAACTTGCCGTTACAGTTTCTTTTGGATAGTAGGTTTTGTCCATTCATATAGTTTAGTAGTTATATTACTTTTCTACATATAAAATGAATAATATTGTTAATTAAAATGTATAATTTTGAACCCTAAATTAATTAACCAAACACCCACAAAAATTTTCATTTATCGTACCATTACCAAACACGCCATATACCGTATAGTGTTACCAAACGCACCCATAGAACGTACGGTTACCAAACACCCCCATATACCAAATGGCCAAAATGTTCATGTTACCAATTTAAAAATAATGGTTATGTTAGTTTTACCAAATTAAAATAAGAATGATATAGACTTTATAAGTTAGTTTGTTACATGTTAACTTACTAATGATTTTTTTTATTATATTGTTCATAATCAAAAGAAGAAAAATACTTGATACTAAAGTAAAAAACAATACTGCATGACTGATTGTGTTTAGTTCGCGGAATGTTTTTGATGAAATTTGAATTTCAAGGAATGTAATTTTCTTTGAGTCAAAGAATTTAATAACTTCTAATTCAATTCATTCGTGAACCAAAGACCCTTATAGAATAATGTAATTGAGATTTCAATTCCATTGAATTTCTTGAAATTCTACAAACCAAACGCAACGAGTCTCTTGTAACCCTCGCTATTAGATGTTTACAAATAATTAAAAATCATTATCATTAATTCACTATCATTTGATGTCATCTTATTTTATTTTTTGGATAAGCAACAGTGTCCTTGTTATTGAACTGTTCATTCCCACTTTTATTTTTTCCTTTTCCATTGTCATTGTTTTAAAAATGTTTACTACTATTGCTATTTATCTACATGCTTGCGTATATAATTATTGTGGTCGTGTGCAAAGCTATTGAAACGGAAATTTTCAATCATACTCCCTAGTTTATGTTTCTTATTGCGGATTCACCCTCCATATTTCTTAAAACTTGATTAAAATTCTCAAACGACAACAATCAAAATTGAAAACAAGAGCTATAACAAAATATGCTACAATTTTGACATATATACCTCTTTTTCACTTCAATTATTTTTTTTAAAAGCACAATATACATCATGTTGACAACACAAAACAACATTATCGGTGACTGATCAGTATTTAAATAAAATTAAATATTTTATATTTTTTGTCCTTCAAATTTTCTATATACATAAAAATAGTCTCTCCAATAAAACTAACACACCGTTTCAATATGTGTTGTTTAACAGCACGGAATATTTTTTCTTATTTTATTTATATTTCACTTAATTTTTTAGATTTATATTTATGTTCATTTTTATACTATCACATCTTTTTCATAGGGAATTAGGGATTAAAATAGGAACAAGAAAAACTTAATGACCAAATGAGTAGAAATGTGGTAATATAGGGATCAATATGCAACTTCCAAGTAGTCCTTAGTCCTTACACAAATAAAAGTGTTGTGGCCTTTTTAATGAATTGGATATAAAGAAAATATACATTACTTTTTTCCATAGAAAACAAACAAATAGGGAACGACAAAAATCGGTCAAAAGAGTTGTTTAAAGTGTCGATTCAACATTAAGATGACCCAACGATCATTTTCAGGCTAAGCCTTTTGTAACGGGTGATAATTGTACATTAATTAGTTAATTATAAATCGTTTAAGGGGAAATATTAGAGGTAATTAATAGCACGTAACTTTATATGTTGTTAGACTAAAAAAATAGATTATTTATATAATATAAAGGGATCAAAACTATAACTTTCATATTTGTATTTGTTTCTAAAAGTACTCGATACCTGTGTAGTTAACAACACAAATGTTATTACATTCGTTTAACTTTAGAAATTTGTACATAACTTTAACTTATAGGATTAAAACTAAGCAAGTAACTTGAGTAAATGATGAGAAGAACGTAGGTAATTCTAACATTACTTAATTTACGTTAGTTTCAATCTAATAAAAATAGAAATATTTACTGCACAACTTAAGCATTAACATTTTCACATGAATATAAATGATCCCTCGTTTACTTAATACTCAGTAATACGTAAGTTTGCGTAACGTTAACATTACGAATCATTTTCGCAATTGGTATATACATGAAATAAAATGATAAAATGAATTTATATACAACATGAAATAAAATGATAATTATTGATTGTAAACTTGACCCCTTGATGAGACGCGAGTATTCCCACTTGCATGTATTTACTACTTTATTCGTTATAAAAGAAATATCCACTTTATTATTTATATATGTTTTAAAATAACTGTTCACTTACACAAAATAACTATTAAAAATAATTAAATTTATCTATTTTACCCTCATTTATTACTCCTAATCATTTACTTTCTTAAATAAATTCTGTCAAAAAAAGACAAAACTGACATTTAACCGAACTATTTTAAATTAACCAAAAAATATTAAGGGACATATTTTTTCGGACTAAGGGATTATTATTCTTTTTAGAACTCATCCAAATTTAACATAACACACCCTTAGATCTTGTTAGGTTGATCATAAATGCATTGTTTTATAAAATACTAGTATACTATTTACCAAAACTAGATTACAACTCTAATTATTTAGCTTAACACGACATGTTCCGACTTTTATCTATTTTAACCCTTTACAAAATTAATCTAATCTCTTACATATAACATAAAACTAGAGTAATACCCACGCAATGCGGCGGTACATCTAACGGTGGTAGGTGATGGTGGTAGTAGCGGTGGAGTGAAAAACTAATAGTTGTATGTATATATTTTATACGGAGTAGTATTTTTAGTTGTATATATTTTAATATAATTTATAATAATAGGGAGAAATTATATTTAATTAATTATGTTATTAACGTGGAATAGCTTTTATTAATGAAAATTTATTAAATGAGTCATGGGTAATTTAGACATTTTCTTGAGTTGAGACTAATTTTAAGATAATGGATATAAATCTAACTAGTTGGTGAAAAGGAGTTATGTTTTGAAGTAAATGATGTTTTGGTTATAAGTATTGTAATTTTTGAATTTGGATCATTTGTTTGAAAGGTTGCTTATGGTTATGATTAAGTCAAGTTAAGTTTTATGGATGTCAATGGCAAAGTTTTTGTGATTGAAATTTTGAGTTTGGGTTATATAAGATTTTGATCTAATGGAATCGGTTGAAATGGTTGTTAAAGATGTTGTCTTTGGTTGTCAAAAACTTGATATGAATGTGCAAGAAAAATGGTAATTTAATAAGGTGTCAAAAATCTGAAAATGAGTTGTGTCAAATTCTGAGTTTTTGTTGCAGCTGGATAGTACCCGGCGGGTAGCCTGCGTACCCGGTGGGTACTGGGCTTACCCGATGGGTGTACCCGACGGGTATGGTAAGTTGAAACGGGGTAGCTCCTTTGTAAAATGGAACAGAGAATTTAGCCGTGTAATCTACCCGGCGGGTACCCTTCTATCCGGTGGGTATATACACAGTGGGTATGCTAAGCCCAAACAGGTAGCTTCTTCACAATTTTGAACAGGGACTTGGTGTATATGGTGTATCCAGCGAGTACCCTTCCTACCCGGCGGATACCTGCCTATTTTCATAATTTTGTACTTTTAGTTCAAACTGATGTGTGTGTTCGTTTTAAATGGGTTTATAGCGTTATATTATAGTGTCGGGACAATATTAAATGAGTTTTAAAAAAAAAAATTCGTGGCATTTCAGATTCTTAGTAGTCGTTTATTGCCTCTTCCGAATCGTGTGTGACTCTTTTGAGTTTTGTGTGACTCTTACGAGACAGAAAATCAAACAAACTTTTATTGTAATATAATACAAAATGTTAAGGACAAAATGAAAAAGGAAATGTCTATAATCTAATTTAAATTAAGTCGTTATGTTAGTTTTCGGTTAACGACTTAACTATCGACTCTCACCATGTTTTCCTTCTTTTAAAAACAAATGTATTAAACACTAATATACATAATACATATAAATATATATATATATATATATATATATATATATATATATATATATTGTAAAATAGTGACTCTTACGAGTCGAGTTAAGTCACGACTGACGAGTTATAAATTGAGATTCCGAATCACGAGTTAACAAGTATGATGCTGATATATACGTGACATTGACTTATTTAAATGTTTCGAACATCATATCAGAACGTAACAATCAATATCCAGTTCGTGTTATCTTCAGTTTTACACATGAAAAATTATGCAGATCATGAAAAGTATACTGACTTTTGTATTAACGATTTTCCAAAATTTTATATCACAAATTCATTATGTAAACTAATACAATTCATTGTTTTAAACTATTCACTATCATCATTGGTCATGTGTTTTTTTAGAAAGTCAAACACTAACGCACCCATATTACGAGTATATATATTAATCCACAAATATTTATAAATAGTTTCAACTCAGAACTTGAACCTATAATTTCAAAGTTAATAGATCACCTGGATACCGCTAGGTCAATGGTCCTTAGCTTAATGGTCCTTTGATCATCATTGGTCATACGTAAAGATGCGTGTGATTGGATTTTGTGGAAGTGGAGGTGCGTAAACGGTAAATAACAAACGGTGGCCGCACGCCACAAATTTACATTTTAAACCGGTGATACCTCCAATCTTAATCCACGTAATTATCGAGTGTAATTGTCTAAAGTTAATTTAGAGGTTGATTGATCAGATTACACTAATCAACCTTTAATTAATTACTAATTAATTAATAGACATTAAAGTCGTTAGGAAAACCATCCTTTCCTTTTCATGAATATTCCGCTTTATTAGCATTAATCGAATTTATTTATACCTTGTAACACTAGAATTTTACCACTACTAGATTATTACTTTACTATTACCATTAAATTAAATTAAATTACATTAAATTGTCCACTGTAAATGTATTTATTTGTAGCTTGAACATAACTTATGTGCACTAAAGACAAATTTAATTTATATTTCATAATTATAAGTGACCTTTTAATTTTACAAACATTTATAATAGGGCATAACATTCACGAATGTTGAAAGCATAAATGCTTATGCTTTTGTCCAATCAGCAATCATGAAAACTTTTACATTTTTCTTTTTTAACCCTTAACTTTTACATATAAACATTTCACTCTCTCGTTTATAACCAACTACAAGAAAAAGCATTCGTGCAATTTGCTGTACGGAATATTTTTTCTTTATTATATATGTCATTTTAAATAGTCTATTAAATTATTTTCTCTTAAACTACAAGAAAGCATTCATATAGTTACATCTATTTTTCTTTGTAATTTATTGCATGTAATATTTTCTCGTGATCAATATGTCTTTTAAAATGAAATACTTATCATTTTCTTTCGTGTTGCGAACATCTCCATCGATCTCTTCCATTAAACATTATATTTTATACATACATATATATAGGGGAATGATCAATAGGGAAGCTCTAAATTTGAGGGAAGAATGAAAGCAAATCTCAACCACACATTTCCTTGTATCTTTTCCAACTCATATACAATACTCATTTCATCAATTTTTGTTTAAAATTCAAAATTAAAGTATGTAAATCAATCAAAACATTATAAATTTCAAATTCATCAAAGGCATTCATACATATCTTTAATTCGTCATAATTCATATTCATCAAATATTAAGAATTTTGGGTATGACTTTTAAGTTTTTGTTAAAAATTTGATTTACCAATGAATACAATAAAATTAAACGAATTTCAACATACAAAACTTATAAACAAGTAATTAATTTAATTATAGTCGTCATTAACCATCGAATTTGGCAAAAAAAAAATTAGAACATTAACATTCATTTGGAATGAATGTTGATCAAAATTATAATTAATATTCATAAACAATAATTTATGATGAATATTATCTTATATATATTTTTATACATTGTTGAACGAAATAACTTAACATTCATCAGTGTATAATAATGTATATAAGTTAACATTTTTGGTAAAAGAATGTTTAAAAATATTGAGTTGTAATTTTGATTAACATTCTTTCCAAATGAATATTAATATTCTGAAAAATTTTTTGAGTGATTTACGATTTTGCCACCGCGTTAACTTTTGAGTTGATCAGAATGTATAGCTAGGAATAGCTTCCCTCCTTTCCCGATTTTTTTACTTACCTCTTGATCCCCACCCTATATAAATATATATATATACACATGTACATATACATACAAAAGATATTCTATCTAGACTTGGAATAAATAATTCTAGATTATATTATTATGCTTGAGTAAGGTAGCACTTTGATATATACGGTTGTTTTTGTAATGGCAATAACTCAACAACCTTCAGATCAACTTAAAAGTTATGTCCAAAGTTAATTTATAATAACTTGTTACCAAATAGAATCGTCTATCTAATTTATATCAAGCGTGTTCTATAGAAAAAATATATATATTAATTGACTATTCACACTTTTGTTAAGCTTGCAAGCACATTAAAATGTAATATTAACGACCTTCGTGAAAAAAATGTGGCATGACAAATTAAATATGAATCTTCACATGTAAAAAACTAACAAAAACTCCACGGTTAGAAGTTAAAAATGTAGACGAATTGCTTAAACTCTCATCATTTTTTTTACTCAGCAATCATCCAACACAACCAACTGTTTAGAACACAGAAATCCATGCTTTTGAGTTTTTTACATTGGTTAATATTATAATAATTTCTATATACTAACATGTGTGGATTATTTATTAATCACTGTGTCTCAAAAATAATATCTACGTGCATTGCTATTTTTATATATTATAAAATTAAAGATTACCCGTAAACTACATATTTTATCCTTATTTATTACTTTCAATAAATCATTTGTAAAGTATTTTAACTCAAACATGCTTTTAATATAAGTGCAAAAATGATATTTATCTACAAATTAAAATTTTTGTTCGTATACATTTTTTTTGGGACGAGTTCTCGTTTTACACATTTTTCGGTGTGAGTTTTTTAATATAATTAGTTTACACACTTGACTACTTTAAATGACGTATTATAAGACACGATAAAAGCATTTTATAGCTTACGATTATGAAGTATTCATGCATTTGATCACTATATGTGTCATGCTTTTATTGTTGGATAAAGCAATTAATTTAATTTATTTATATACTTTTTTCTTTCCCTATCAATACAATATTATCTAATTTTGGTATCACCTTGAATCTATCCACCTAAAAAAGGTTAACAACTACTCGAGCAAATAACATTGCGTTTGTTTATCATTGTCTACACGATTCTAGTAAATTATAAAGAGCCAATAATAATAATAATAATAATAATAATAATAATAATTATTATTATTATTATTATTATTATTATTATTAATAATAATAATAATAATAATAATAATAATAATAATAATAATAATAATAATAATAATTATTATTATTATTATTATTATTATTAATTATAAAAGAAAAAGGATACTACCTCTTAGCTATCTCCTTGTGACAACTCGAAATTGCATGAAATAATTTGCTTTTCTTACTACTCTCTCCGTCCCAATTTAATTGTTGGCTGTAAGTTTGCACATAATTGAAAAAAAGTACCTGTAAATGTAGTACTGACTATTAAGAATTCATTATTCTTTACTTTAACACTTTCTGATTTAAAAAAAGGGGATATGAACAATAAAATTAAGAAAGATGTGGTATAATAATATTTGAAACTCTTTCTTTCTCTCTAAAGCAAACATTGCACTTTTTAAATTGGGATTCCGTATAACTAAAGGATGATTCCGTATAACTAAAGGACAAGAACGTTTACATTTTTTTTAAAACGCAATTTGATTACAATGTTTTTCATACTTCAATCCTAAATACACTAGCATAGTACCCGCATAACATGATGGTAAAAGTGATAATGATAAATGACAGTTTGGTAGGCTGGTGAAATTTGTTGTACTGTGTTTTGAATCGAGTATTTTTAGTTTTATGATAATATTAATATAATAAAGAGATATTGATTTATTTATAGTAAATTCACAATAGATGTAGATTATTAATACGGAATAGATTTTTATTCTTGAAAATCATTTAATTGAGTCAATTGATAATTTAGACATTTTCTATTGTTGAGTCTGTATTTAAGATAATGAAGAGATACTTTATTTATAAATAAAAGCGGTGTAAACTTCTTACAAAATAACAACATTGGGTTACTTACGTCTTAGTTTTATTATCATTTATTATACCGTTTTGCATTGCACTATTTATGAAAACAAAGAGCATATATAAGTATTTATTACAAAAGAAAGATTTAGTGTAAGGATTTACATCCTGAAAATCTCATTTAAAAAATTACGATTGACCGGTTAATTAACTAAGTTGTAAAACTTCAAAGGATCGTCTAGCGTTTAATTCGTTAATGATACATTTTATGTTACTTGCCCTTATTAAATCTATAATCAAATAAAGTTAATGTGGTTTTGGTCTCTAATCTAGTACTTTATAGTATCTAATTAATCGAGTTTTTAATATAATATAATATAATATATTGTGAGTTTAGATATGAACGGTGAGTTTGATTAATTCCTTTGGTTATGAGTTTATCCTGATGATTGCTTGAAGAAATTAATAATTAAGTTATGGAAATATAAAAAATAGTGATAGTGATGGTGATTCTAAACTAGTGGTGGCAATGTGGTATCATTGTGAGATCCCATGAAGTATTAACTTGTGGACACGAAAATGTTACATTCCTTTTTAACATCAAATGTATGTATTTAGGATATATACTTACTTTCCCAATTTTAATACTACTTTTATAATAGATTTTTTTTTTTTTTTAAACAACTTTAGGTAGTCAATAATAACGTTTTATATATTAATAATATATAGTGACAACCCCAAAGGGATAACTTAGTGGTAGAAGCTTGAGAATCTCCAGTAGAATTCAGGTTTATTCTTGTAGACTGCAAATTTGGAGTCACCTCTAAAGCGTATAGCTTAGTTTGTTCGGGAGGGGAAGACTTTGCAAAGAAATGGTCATGTTCCTCATTATATATATGGTCGGACTCTTTCCTGGGCCGACAGCTAAGTCAGTTTGAACATTATCTTATATATAATGTATTTAAAGCGGGACCTGTTGACCAGTCAACCGATTATCAATATTAGAAGTTCATGTCAATTTAATAAAAATATCACGTACCCCAACTAATTAAATAGTGAGGTCACATATATATGTCGGATGCTTTCATTGTTTACTGATACAATATATTATTATGATGTTTTTATATTTCTGTCTTTAGTTTTTCTAACACTTGTGTGTTACAAATTAGACAGACTTAACTTTGAACGTCACGTATTGAAATACTTTTATATAACATCTGCATATGATCGATCACATATATTTTATATTGATAAAGTAAAATGAATCCTACTTTATATAACATTATTTTCCATCTAGTTTATTGAAATAGTTTAATGTTATACATGACTAATTACATAGACTTAAAAGTCGACCTACTTCGTTCATTTGTTAAATTTTTTCTCTCTCTTAATCTCATCCAATTAATTTTTCACATCTATCAATCAAATTATTAGACCTATATTTAGATATTCAATTTTAGATCTACCAATCATTTTTCTTAATATTGTAAAGTTTCCTTTTTAATAAAACCGGTATTCTAACCGATTAACTAGTAAGTTATGAGTTCAAGTTTTATTTTAAATAATGTGGGGATAGTATATGTGATTATACATACAAGTGGAAAAAGATACGTGTTTAATTTGTCGTTTTAAGAAAAAATCAAACTATTACAATATAAGTTTTTTTCTTTTCACATAAGGTTTGATTCACTAATTTCTTGTTTGTCGACGTCTAGGAAGATTGAGCTGTGTCATTTCATATTCTTTATGCTCACCGCGGGATGCTTGAAAGTTTGAATCGACTTGAAACTCCGATTAGAATAACTTTGTGATTTTAGATCAGAATGTCTTTATGTAAACAATACGTGAGTAATAATAGATTATAGGTGATGGTAGCAGATGCGGAGTTAGAATGTAATCATTGAGAGGAAAAAAAAGCTTTTTTATGTTCTTTTTTTTCTTCATTTTTTTAGGTGATTAAACTTATAACTATTTCTAATCTCTAATACATTAATCACGTAATTTAAAATTTCTTGAACCGAAATCTACCACGGCCCTTTCTACATCCGCTGAGGGAGGTGTTTTTACCTGTATTTAAAATTTTTTAATTACCTGTAATTTATTATTTTTTTACGTGGGCTGTGATTCATTTTTCATTTGTGGTTGACATATGTGAAGCAATGTGTTGTTTCACATTCGTTAATGGTGGACACTTGGTTTTGCACTGCAAAAATGCAATTCTTATTGGGGTACCCAGGAATCTACTAGAAACTCTAATTGCAACATTTTTAATTTGTAGTTTTAAATTTTACTTTTTATAATGTTTTCGAACATTTATCAAGTTATAATTTGAAAGTATAAAAAATATATTGGTAACAGGTTAAGATATTTAAAAGGCCCAAGCCCCAACATTCAAGACAGACCAAATTGAGCCGATGACAAAATCATTTCATTATGGTAAAAAGGTAAAAAGCCCAATTTAAAATCCTTAAAGGTAAAAATGGATCACAATCGATTTACTGCAAGCCGTAATGTTAATATTACGCGAGGTTGTGTAATGTTAGTATACAAGAGGGGTCATATACGCGCATTTAGGAATGTTTATGTTCAAATGTAATGTTAATAGTGATTGTATCATCTAACTACGTGCTCGATCGACTTGAGAGAAAATTCGAGAACTGTAATAAAAATAAAAGCTAAATCATACGCAATGTGATTTCATATGTTTTTGAACTAAGCATATATGCAATGAATTCACATGAAAAATGAAGTTGATGTGATGAATACTGCTTTTTGGTTTGGCAAACATATTTGTTTGAATTGTCGCTTACGCGCCGAAAGATTTGTCACGTTTAAATAACAAGTCTTTGAATAACATTATCACGTACCAAACTAACTTTTTTTAAATACATCCTAAATCGCGGAATATTTAAAACATGTTTCACTATTAAAAAAGCTATTAGCTTAAAATGTGACAAAAATCATGATTAGATATTTATTACGATAATAGCAATTTCACGAACATTATAAACTTAATTTTTATAATGTCATCATCTCCTTAATTTTAGTCAATTTAACAAAATTAAACAACTTTATTAGTCAATTGTATTTTTATGACATCATCAATTGCTTCCTATATTATATTTAAGATAAGATACTTATCGTTCTGTTCCTATAAAATTTTATATGTAAAGCATTTTTCGTTCGAATATAGAAAGAAGAGAAATTAAAGAGGATATATATGTTACCGGGCCATTGCAGATTTGGAACGTACGTAATAAGAGCATACACTATTCGAGTTCGTAATGTTCATTATAAGCATTCAAATACGCTTTGTTATACTTGTACCCACTTGTATTTTAGTGTCCCTAATTCGAATTGAATTGGGCTCACTTCCAAACAAGTCCAAGTCCACACCACCTCAAACGTAGGCCGAAGCCGAAAGTATTGTGAACTCCCCAAAAGGTATCAACGACTACAAACCAATTTGATATTAACCAAAATCACCCCTAAGACTGTGTCATGATCGGTCACCCCCACGACTAATGCATAACGAAGGCATTATTGGTGTCCCAAAACGGTCATTAGATGAAGAGTTACTATCTTCTGTTGTATATTAATCGTGAAGACGTTGCTATAAAACTAATGAAAAATCCAATTCGATATTTTATGTTATACTGAGAACTATTTATAGAGTACAAAGGGACACAATACTGGACCACTTAGTGAACTGTAAGTTATCTATACAATCGAGTTGGATCATATGTACTAAACTCTAATATAATCTAATCTATATCTATAATACTCCATCGTCGGTGAAGCAAACAGGAATTGCTCGCTCAAATCGTAGCGGCAATATATAAAAATACAAAAGATGAAAGAAACAATAATATGAAACTGAGATATGATTTTTATATATAAGCTAGAAGTGCACAAATCTCAGGCCGGACCTAAAATGCTCGGGCCTCAACAAATTGTTTATGCCCTTTTAAGGCCTGAACGGGCGGATTGGGCCAAACCAGACTAAGCCTACAACGAACTGGGCTTTCTTGAGCTTATTTATATATTATGATTTCTCCGCATTATATTGAAGGAAAATTGATCGATTTGTCACAATTTTCGAACATATATAATGATTTGCCCACCTAAATTCTTTTTTACGATTTGCCCCACCTGGAAGCAAGTCGTAAGCTGCTACTTGTGACCCGGTTCTTGTGACTTGAGACCCGGCTACAACCATGATCGTGACCGAGAATTTGCAATAGGTGAACGGGTCGCAAGATCTTCGGATGGACTTGCGATTCGTGTCCGCCAAAAAAATAATAAAAGACGATTTTCATAACCCTAAATCCCCCTTTTTCCCTTTGCCATCTCCATCTCAACCAACCACCACCACCCAACCGTGAACCACCATGACCACCACCGCCCCCTGACCACCATTATATTGAATTATGCCATTTTAGTCTATAAATATTAAATTTTAATCTATAACAAGATCATTTAATGGAAAAAAAAAAGTTTAACACCATTGAAAAAAATAACTTAGTGTCCTTAGGTAGTAAACAAAATTGACAGCATATTGAATTGATAAAGGAATGCAACCGAATTCCTTAAACAGATTCAAGATCACTAGATGCTTTCACACAAGAATTATCAGCATCATTGTGTTGTTGATCTTGTGGTGTCATGTGATCTTGTTGGTTTTGGTCCTTGCTCTTACCCCATATGACCAGATATAGCCCAACAACGATAACTATCGCTCCAAGAACACTAAAAACAAAGTTGAAAATACTTTAGGAAAATAAAGTTCATTGATGCGGATAATGTCATCCGGCCATAATCTGCTTTAGATGGTGTTTTTGATCTTATGCATACACAATTATACTTCCATAATATGAACTGCAATATATATTCATTAATTGAGGGTGCGAATAAAGTTAGACAAGAGATGAAGTGAGCTTGAGAAATGTATAGTACCTTCCCAAGTTCAATTTCTCGGCTAGAACGCAAGACCCCAAAATGGCAATAATAACCATCCCAAGAGGGTTGAAAGCTGTCACAAAAACTGGTCCTCTTTCTTGCATTACTAGTCCTGAAACGTAGTATGCGAATCCAGAACACACTATTCCCTGCATGAATACATACATACATTACCTAAAATATAATCGTCAAAGATAATTACAACTTTGACAAGCAATTATTTGAAACCTCCTAAAAAGGTTGTGGGTTTAAGTCTTAGCAAAGATATACATACATTTATCAAAAATGTAATAATAATAACGGACATAAATTTAAGGATTCGGATCATTTGGATTATTTTCAGATTATGGATGAATGGATTGAATGTCAATGTAACTAGTATGGAACGGAACGGATATAAGATTTCGTATATATGCTTACACTGTAAAGTGCGGCAAATAGTTTGATGTCCCAATTAAGCAACCAGATTGATGTGTTCCCCTTCTCAGCAACAAGCGCTAGTACAGACCCTTCCAATGATCCCATCATACATACGAGCGTTGTCAGGGAGAGTTCAGCTGGGTATGAATTCAATGTCACTGCCTTTTTCGATCAAATTAAACAGTCATACAAAGTTAGTACTTAGTACATACATATGGTCACTAAAAAGTTCTATAGTTAATTTAGAAGAAATCCCTAAATTTCTGATAAATACTATTTAGTGACGACATATGCATTGCAAGTGACCAGTTTTTTTTATCCACATTTCAAATAACTTTCTGCAACAAAAACATGGGTTAGAAAATTTATCACAATTAGTCATGATCAGGCTTTGAAATAACCAACTGTTTGTAATGTTGTATTCGATACCAAATTTAAAAAATAAATAAAAATCTGATCACTCTTTCTAGTGTTCGAGGTTCTGAAATTTATAGATGATAACCATATTTGGATGGAAATAATCTTACCTGGACTATGACAAAAGTTGCCCAAGAAAAGCAACCGGCTGTGATCATGAGAGATCCCTTAATCTGATCTTGAGTACTCACAGTGTTAACGGAAGATTGCTGATGAAACGTATGGCGATTTGTCCATGGAAATTGAATCACAGGGCCTGTTATTAGTGTCATTATCATGGCTCCTCCAACCGTCACTAACGTCCCTATGATCTTACCTTGGCTATGTAAACTCTTCATCTTTACCGTCTCAAGTCTGCCAAGATAAACAACCCGGCCCATTTGTTAATTTGGAGAATTAATATTAATTTTCAATTTTAAAGACTCCAAGAAGTACTTATTGAAAAAAAATATGGCAGGTACGCAAAATTTCTAAGAATCAGTACATGAGATTTTCATGAATTTAATAGAGATAGTAAATGAGAAGTGATCTGTATCGAACTTGTGAGCTAGAAAGTTTTTTGTTAAGCGATCATATAGAGATTGCCTTTACAGTATACTGTTGTATGTCCTATAATCCATTGAAATTTTTGATAATTTGAATATTGAAGGGGTTTCCCAATTGTTCATTACATTTATCACAATGGAAATTAAAAATACACTGCTAGTTAGAAAGTGTTTGGGAATTTTAACTGGAATTGTTTATCTGTGCAACGGGTTATTAAGAAAAAATAAACAGTAAACAGTTTATTTCATTTGCAAAGATTCTAATAAGTAATCCTAAACGCCCACAAAATTGGTTACCTGTAGTATCAAAACGCAATGCACGATAAGCAGTTTCAACATACAATCCTCAAAACCCCCTTTAGTGATATTAGCACTATGCTACTCTGATCTTAACTTATGACAGAAGTAGTTTACTCAATTGAATTAGTTTCTGTGGAACAAATTTCTTGACTAATATATTAATGAACATGAATTGCATACCTGAAGATCCAAGCCATAACGAAAGTAATGGCAGGAACGATGTTGCACATAGCAGTTGCAAAGGTTGCCGTCGTGAACTTCATTCCAGAGTAGTACAAGTTCTGGTCTATCACAGGCCTATTGACAATTCATATTTGAAAATTGTAACAAGGATATGCCATAATTTTCAAGAATGAAGATTTTGCACCAATTATAGAAAAACAAAAAAGACAATTTAACATGACTTTTAAAAAAAAAATGATCATTTTGCAAAGTTTAATACTCCATATTAATGTGTTTTACATCGTTGCAACAAGAATATAATTAATTTATAGAATACATACTCTAGTAGTCCCAGAACCATGATCTTCATAAAGATGGAAACTGTCATTTTTGGCCTAACTTTCCTGTTTGCGTTGAAAAAACAATGATCAATAAAATGATAAGTTACAAGCAGTAACATGAAGGATCATACCTTTCGAAGAAGAAAGCAAAAGGAGCAAAGAAAAGAGCTGCAAATGCATTCCGATAAACAGCAAACGTGTAATGATTTAAGCCTTTGTTTAGTGCAGACTTGACCACTAAACCATTAACAGCATACGAAGTTTGCAAGAAAATCATGAACATAAAAGGCTTGATACGGACGTACACCCCCTTGAACCACTCTAATTTAGACATGCTTGTGAATCTTTCTGAGTTATGTTTCTTTGTGAGCTGGCTTCTGGTGTTATATATACACATTAACACATACAATGGTGTTCCCTTATGCTTCAAAAAGTAGACTTAATGGATGCATTTTTATTTTCTATTTACATGCTTTTTGGAGCCATTTTAGCTTTGGCCTAAATTTCAATGTCATTCTATTGATCTACGGGTGTATTTGGCAGGATTCTAGAGGCTCGTGCTTCCATCTTTTTATCTTATAAGCTCATGTTTTTATAAAAAAAAATTAAGTGAGCTTATACCTAAGTATTCAATTGATAAGTGCAGACAGTTTCAGTTAAACGATTACTCCACTGTAAATTTTTTTACAGTCAAATGTCGATTAGACCATTTGCTTCAATATAACTTTGTGAAAAAGTTTAAGTAACAGTAAAAAATAATGTAAGGATGCAGATTTATTTAAGATAAACTAAAATAAAAATATGGGCAATTATTTTGGAATGCATGGAATGTTAAGCTTGACTTTAAAAATAAAAATGTAAAATGGTTTGCATTAGCCTCATGATTATTCTTTTTGAAGTAATTAGGCACATCACTTTTGTGATCAGGATTGGTGAGTATTTCCATTTAGACTTCTACTGTTAGAAGTGACTCTTAGTTGAATTGAATTATCTATTTAATAAGCTGTATTAATAGATTTTAATACTCCATCTGTCTTAAAATGAATGTCCACGTTATTATTTATATCTGTTTCAAAATAATTGTTCACTTGCAAAAATTAATTATAAAAAATTATTAAACTCTCAATTTTATTCTCCTTTATTACTCTCGGTCATTTAATTCTTAAATAAATTCAGTTAAACTTACCTAGTCCACATATCTTAATTCTCACAAAAATTATTGGGAGACAATTTTTGTGAGATGAAGGAGTAATAAAAATTGATTTTTTAAGGAACCTGCATATATAAATCAACTAGCCCTAAAACCTGTGTATATACACGGCTTGATAAATTTTTAATTATTTTTCAAAAATATTGAAAGAATCCTTATATGTTATGTGATATATTAGAAAGTTTTTATGAGTTAAAAGATATTCAATATTGTTTAGAATTAAAATATTTTTGGGTAGTCTATATTGAAATTGAGATAGTAGATCGTAAATTTTCAACGGCGGTAAGCATTTACTACTAAATATTATATAAAAAATCTTAAATATAATATAGTAAATACCTTTCTTTGTAAAACCTCTTTAAATACCACATTTCTCGTCTTATTTGTTTGGTGACAATCTTTGTCACAAAGAAATTATTTAATGTGTTTGAAATATGTGTTTCAATTTTCACTCTAATAAATGAACCTCCTTTGAAAAGAAATAAAAAAGAGTCTTTGTGTATGTTATGAACCTGAACCGATATGGTGTTATTTAATTGAGTTGCCAAATAATTAACATTTTCAAGAAAGGAATTTAAGATTATATCGAGTTAAGTTCTATAATAGAGTTAAGGAAAAAACACAATTTATCAAGTAAATTTAGTGAATCAGTCGGTTGTTTTTATATTCAAGTGCAAGTCTTATTAAGGTGTTTAATAAAGTAAATAATCTCAACTATATAATAAAAGCTTTTGGCCAAACCATATAGGTGTCCTTAGTTTTATATTAAAATTACTTATTTTCCATTTTACCAAGTTAAGATGTCGACAGGAAAACATATTAAATCATCAGTTTTACTTTATATTTAAAATCAAATGTATAAAGTGTCGACATATCTTATTATACTCTATATATGTTTAAACTTTAAATTCTTATATTAAAAATTGATAATTTTTAAGAGTTTTACTTTAAAAATTAGGTGAAATTGAGGGACTCAATTAAATAATTGAAAATTTATAAATTAATGACATCACAATGATGTTTACTATATTATATTTAAGATAAGATATGATAACTTATTTCCATTTATTTCCATTTATTTCCATTCAATGAGTGATACGTAAACTATAATTGTAATTTTACCTACAACTATCTTAGGATACCACAAACTAAAGATAAGTTGTATACTTATGGCTCAAGATCGATCTATAATGTATGTTAGACTCACTTTTTATTTATTTTTCTTTTTTCTTAAAAACACAATTACTTTTAATTAAATAATAAATTATATTAATAAACTGTAATTACTAAATATTAAGTAGTAAGCTTAATAGATTGTATAAAACACAAATTTTATAAAATATTACATATTGTTTGTTGTTTTGGTTTGGTTTGATAAAAAAAGAGCCCCATTTTACACATTTAACTCATTTATTTTGGCTCACTTATTTAGGGTTGAGTTTACTGTTTCATTATACGCTAAACGTTGGATTTGTTACTATTTTATGCGTCCAACTGTTAAACCATCTATCTTATTATGTAAAACCTTCTAAAACATCTTATTAGATGTATTTAACTTCTATTGTATATATAAAACTTACAAAAAGTGAGTCAATTTATGTAGCTAAAAACGCGCAAAAAGACATGCAATAGAATTTTTATATGGTTAACCATAAAAGGGTCCAAAATAACAGGTTCAAAGTTTAACGCATAACGAAACAATAAACTCTTTAAGGGTTTTCTATAAACTTCTTCTTCCTCTCTGCATCTTCTTCTTCTTTTTGACAACAACAAATATCAACATCAGCTTTCTTCATCATCAAACTATTTAAAAAAAAAAAACAAAAGAAAAAATGAAAAGAAATTAAAAAGTGGTGTGGGTCCACTTTTTTCGTGCTCAATTCGTGGAGCTGGTGACAACGAACTGGGAGCACGGGGTTCACTCCGCCCATGCAATGACCACGGAACCTATGAAGAAATTCACTGCAGGTGGTATAATATAGTTAAATATACATGCATTTATCATCTGTCAATATTTTTGCCGTTCCAAAATTTACCTCATGTATGAGTCCATACGAGCACACTTGAAAATGGACAGTTAAGTGTTTAGAATTTTCATAACACAATTTGTATATATTTCCTTTGACATGCTAAGACCACTACCAACACTGTGTCACTTTGTCAAGTGACGCACGTCACTAAAGTGACAACGTTGGCATCAATGCGTTACTTAATTAAGTGCGTCAGTTGAAATGTGTTGGGGAGCGACACAATGGAAGACGGAGAAGTGTGTCATCTTTTTCTGTTTTTTGTTAGGGTAGATAATTAAGGTATATTGGTAATATGCTCAGAAAAGAAAATATATTGTCGCTATTGAGTTTTTCTTGCATCTTTTTGGTAAAGTGTTGATGTGACAAAACTAACATGACACTGAGAACGTCACCTTTAGAGTGTTCTAAAGAGTGTATATTTTAATAAATTGAGAAAATGTGTTAGGCCTATATTTTAAGACATATTAAGCAATATTCATATTCTAATAGTTGAAAACTTGAAATAAGATAATCATGTAGCAATGTCGTTTCTTTCCTGAAATTTTGTTGCAAACTCAACAAACTGCTTACGTAACCATTAATATATTTGTTACTAGCATTAGCATGTTGTTCGTACAACGCGGTTATGACAATTTCATTTATGTATTTTTGTTACGTAAGATAATATGTTGTTAAATAACATATCATTATT
This sequence comes from Gnaphalium uliginosum, assembly GCA_963930675.1. Lineage (NCBI taxonomy): Eukaryota > Viridiplantae > Streptophyta > Magnoliopsida > Asterales > Asteraceae > Gnaphalium > Gnaphalium uliginosum. The sequence continues at coordinate 23,452,266 of OZ005684.1, read as the reverse complement.
TGAACAATAATATAACATTTTCTTTTGTATTTCTTAGATAATATTTCAATTAGTTAAAAACTTAAAATAACATGTTAATACTTTACAATTAAGTAAATGTGTATCACCGTCGATTAGTAAATTCAATAAAATATAAATGAATATGTATACTATTTGAATGTAAGTATTTTACACGAATAAAGTAGAAGAATAAATTATTTGATACGATTGAAGCAAAAGCTAAAATTAATTGATTTGACTTGAGTAAATGTAAAAATTATTTGAAGCGACTAAAATAGAAGTAGAAATTATTTGACGGGACTAACCTGAGATTTTAAAAAGATTTTTTTCATCATATGTGTGAATTTCGTTAGTTAAAGATCCTGCTATGACGTCATATACGCATAGCTATACCCATTCAACCCAAGTTCATTCATCTATCCATGTATTGTTTTTATACGTTTTGAATTTAACAATCCTTTTAATAAATATATATCATATCATCAACCATTATAACAAATATGTTCTTAAAACTTTAGATGTTATCACATACCTCCAAGGAGTATGATTACACAAAAACGCCCAAATTATCGTATTGGTGGCAACTGATAAAATTGCGCAGTCGCAAGATACTATAATAAAAAGGTTTAGCAAATACTTCTTTTGCAAATCCAACAAAGTACACAATACTTGGAGTCTATTTTAGTCAAGACCTCGTAATCATGAACACTAAGGTAAGACCCTAACGCTTTCATTAAGTTAAGCTTATGTTAAATTCGATATTTTAAATAAAGAGAAAATTATACAAATCACGTAAGTTTAATGCAAATTTCATTGATAGTCTTTTACAAAATTTTAATTATACCAACCAACTTTTCTTGTGAAACTTGTTACGCTAATAGTCCTTTAGACTAACGATCGTTAAGTCTTCGTTAAAAAGAACCACGTATGATAACTTTTTTTATTCACTTAAATTTTTGAGTAAAATATAAATTATAAATCTAAAATATATATGTATAGATTCATTATAGGTGCACAAAACATCATTTCATCTTCCCCATAACACTTAACAAATTCATCATCAAATTTGGTCCTCTTATGCACTGAAACATAAAATTTTATAATCCACCATCATATTTCACCATCCAGAAACCCTACGTCACCATTTCATCTTATCTCGTCACAATTGTAGTAGCCACCACCTCTTCTCTTTTGCATCAATTCCTTACTTTCAAAGCATCTCAAACGAAAACCCTAGCTTCAAAGTAAAACGGCATTGAAAACTGAGAATTAAATATGTGACTTGTAATCTTTAAGCCACATATTTATGATTATTGCTGAAGGATGGTGATGATTTTGGGTGGTGGACAATAAAATTTGATGTTTCAATAGGAAAAATGAAAATGATATGTAGTTAATTTGGTATCTATACATATTTGAAATTTTATAATTTATATTTTACTCCAAAAATTAGAAGAATAAAAAATATATATTACACGTGATCCTTTTTAACGGAGTGTTAACAATTGTTGGTTTAAAAGACTATTACCGTAACAATTTGCAAAAGAAATGATGATTGGTGTAGTTAAAATTTGTAAAGGGCAACCAGTAAAATTTGAAATAAACTTAAAAGGACGATTTGTGTAATTTTCTCTTAAATAAAATGACAAAGATTTTGGAAATTTATGTTAATTTGGTGGCTGATTTTAGTTGTCTAAAGACCATTGATTGATGATTAAATATGTTAAAAGTTGTGGATTAGCAACATATTTTTCGTTTTATCATGAGGTATACAATTTATTTTTGTGTCGATATTTTCAATTTGAGCACAACTTTTTGAAATTTTTTACTAAGCTTTACCATTTTGTTCTATAGTTACACACATCCATATAAAAGTTAAAAGTTCGTTACTTACACATGTTCTGCAGTACCCCCTGTGAATACCCCGCCGGTCTACGGAGAATACCATTTCTGGGGATTTCAATTGAGATACCTGAAGAAGGTATGTTATTAATAAAATAAGTAAATTGCATAGCTCGGAATAAAATGAAGTGTAAAAAAAGAGTAATTTGGAGGGCTTCCCTGACCCTCGTACTATATTTTAATGACAGTGTCTTCTTTGTCCGCAAAGAGAATCAACGTTGGACAAAATCACATGTCCACAAATCACCCACAAATTAACCGTCGGTTCCTTCATCTTTTATCTCAAAACACCACTACACCATCACGGACGCCTCACCAATCTGCAATTCTAAATTTTTTGTTCGGCCAGAAGTCAATTTCACAACGTAACCAACGGATGAATCGACGATACAACCAACGGATATGAACAGAAACATTCAGGTATTTGGTTTCTTTTTGTTAAGTGTAAAGATTTTATTGTTCTTATTTTAAGTCTAAGTTTTTCTCATGTCTAATTTTTTTTAGTTCTCTCCCTTTGTCTTTTGGTTCTCCGTACAAGAACCCCAATTTCAAAATCGAAGATTAGTGTAGCGATGAAGACTTAATTAAGCTGTGTCGATGGATAAAGAGATGAAACCAGTGGTTGTGGATGAAGTGAAAGTGAAGATGCAGAGATTAAATGAGTACACAAAGGGTCTTTTAAAAGAAATATTTTGCTTTTTGCAAAAATATAAAATAATAATATAGAAATTATAATTATTAAATTTTTATTAATATGCTATTTTTGGCGGTTTTTTAAGGCTCTTTTCACTGGTGCCGGGAACCAAAATACACCGCCTTAACAAATGATGTAATAGAGCGGTCGTTTGACCTCCTTAAAAGATGATCTCATTTTATACATCGCTGATTAAAGGGCAAGTGTTTCACAGTTTTAAATGAACTTTTTCACCACCTTAAGTAATAAGCATGAATGTGCTAATTATGGATATGATGCTTCCTTAAGTAATAAGCATGAATGTGCTAATTATGGATATGATGCTTGAAGATAGACCGACTTTATATCACCTTTCAATTCGAATTTGCAAAAGCAATGTCTCCTTTCATAATATGGATTTCAAACATTCATTATCTGGATATGAATGAGTCAAATCACTTCTCTCTAGGTCTATTAGTGAACCTTCTCTCTAGAGATTATGAAACTAGAAATATTCTTGTTATTGCTTCGACTCATATTTCCCAAAAAGTAGATCCCGTTGTAATAGCTCCGAATAAGTTAACTACGTACATTAAGATATGAAGGCTTCTTATTCCACAACAATGAAAGCACTCTTTCACTCTTTCATATACTAGGGAATTTCATTTTTGTAGTAATAGTGAAAACTGAAAAATAATCATATGTTATGTGTTGGTGAAATGATTGAAGGGTGAAAGGACCAATCAGGTAAAAAAAAACCCAATATTTGAAAATAAGGAGTCAATATTTTGTGTTGGCGTGGAAAACACATAGAAAATTAGTTTAAGGGCTTAATATCTGAGAATGCAATTAACTAAAGTTGAATATTTATTCTGTGTACCCAACTTAGATTTGCTATTTTTAATTAATCAAATTTTCAAAAAGTGTGTTTTAGTGTATTTTGGTGATGTTTTGATGATGTGTCAAACTCTCTGGATGCCACGTGGCACCTTAAACGAACGACACATCAGCAAAATACATTAAAACACCCTTTTTAAAAGTTTGATGCATTAAAAATAACAAACCTAAATTGGATAGACACAATAGATATCGGGCACAAGTTAGTTGCATTCTCAGGCACTAAGCCCTTAGTTTAAATATTGAAGTTGGCTATTGCAATTTGTCAAATCGAGTTGAAGTGTTTTATTGAAATGGGTTTAAATGGGTCAAAAAATGTAAACTGGGTCAAGAACACATTCACGTTGAAATACGTTCTTGTTTGGATACTTAAAAAAAAAAATGTGAAATCGAATATTGAAATGCTTAAGCTTGGTAACTAAAAGAATTTGGTGGTTTTGGTATTAAGATGGAAGGAACAAAAAATACTAAAAATGAAAGAATGAGAGAAGTGACAGAATTACTCAATTTTCCTTTGAAACTCAATTTTCACTCGAATTTTAAAATTAAATATCTCACAAACGTTAGGACTGATAATTATAAAAATTACATATTCGGAATCATCATCTTTTTCTATTCGATTAAAGATCCCACAAGCTATACTTGCGACAATTTTTTTTTTCATTTTTGTCAGTTCTTAAAAAATGCGACTTATATAATCACATGTGATTTATTATAAAAATATAACATTAGTACACAATTATTCATTAATTGTGGACGTTAACTCAGACATGATTACAACTTAATATTCATTTACATTAATAACTATAAATAAGATTTTAAGAATTACATTCGTTTACAGCCAAAATACACGTGATTATGGATTTTAGGTTTAATCACATGTGTTTTTCATTTTAATCACATACGATTACAACTAATTTTTTGTAGGTTTATTATATTATCAAATAAAATTATTTTCATGTGATTTTAAACTTATCATTTGTAAATTTGATTATTTACAAGTGATTATAGCTAGTGATGTAAATTTATAATTTGATTGTAATTAAATATAATCACATGTGAGTGTTAAATCACATGCGATTTAACATTATGAATTTTAAATACCCATCAGGAAACGGAAGAAAAAAAGTTTGTAGGAAGTATCTTATGTGAGATCTCTAATTAAAGATTTTTATAAATATGTTGATTCCAGCAGTGTAATTTGTGTAATTTATAAATTTACAGTTTGTGAGATATTTAAATTTTTAAAAAAATGTGAAAATGAATAATTTAAATGGAGCAATTCTATTAGTTCATCTATTTTTCACCTTTTAACATTTTCTATTGAACTTTTCTCTGAAGGAAGTGAAGTGGAATAAGTAAATACTCAACAAAACGGTCCGCTATGACTTGGCTACTGCTGTAACAAATTAGTAAAATTCAAAAAATAATGGTAACTCCACTTAAAATATATATGCATAGTTGAATAATAAAGTGTACTTTTGATTGAAAAAGATAGAGAGAGGAGTTGAATAACTTATATGCAGACATTACTTTTTTTCAATTTTGAGATTATTGTTTGGTTATTCGCTCAACTTTATACTTATTACTATTGTATGCTCTCAACTTTCGTACTCTCTATTGTATGAGGTGAACCTTCAAAAAACTCTATTGTATGCTCCCAACTTTCATACTATCTATTGTATGAGGTGAACACTTGTCGCAATTCCGTGGTTATGTTTTTCCAAAAAGATCAGTCGCAATTTATTGCATCGGAAATCGGTCGCAATTACCGTTGCAACACAGTCTCTACACTTTAACTTTATGAAGCGATGAAAATCGATTTTATGACTGTGCTTTGACGACTGTTTTCTGTGCAAAATTACATATATGCGGCAACTGTTGTCGCAATATGCAATTGTCACACATTTTTTAGCGACGCAAATTTATGTCGCAATAGGACCAATTGCGACGGATTTGTAACCTATTTGTCAGTCGCAATAGCCACTTCCTGTTATAGTAAAAATTGAGCGTATAACCAAACAATAAACTCTTCGATTTTTTAAGTTAGCAATTGTTTTGCACCCAACAAAAAATACGCGTCTGTGAATACTAACGTTCGCTTTGTACTAAAAACACCGAATGTTATTGATTATCTTATATAGGTGGACAAAGGCATGTGATAGATAATAAATAGTGAATGTTACTACTCTTGTTTAGATTTACAAAGAGGCATGTGCTATATATATCATTTGTGTGTACCTATTAAAAAATGACATGTTAGTGACAAACACTAGCATGTAATTTTCACTAGCGGCACCAAGCGAGCTAGCCAACCTAGTATAGATTATGAACCCACGATGATTTTATTCCAAAGATGTGATCTTAGAGCGAACCCAAAGTTGTTGCTAAAAAAATGTTGGTATTGATAACTTTTCTAGCATTTGGTACCCAAAATAGCCGTGGAATCATCAAAATCCTTAACAATTGTAGGACCCAAAATATATATAATTCTCAAATAAGGTGTTAATTTGAAATACTTTATGGTAAGATTAGCACCTAAGTGGAACATATTCCAAGATAATGTTATAAATAATAAGTCTAATGACATCCATATCGGACTTGCATAAATATGATGAGGGGACGTGCATGCAATTTGGAACCAAGTAATATATGATCATCTCATTTCATATTATTATTTTATAATTTATAATTTATTATATTATTTATTATTAAAACTTAAAAGTATATCCACTAATCGAAATCATATCTTTAGAAATATAATGGTCCATAAAAAAAAACCATTTATATATGGTATAATAATAATAATAATAATAATAATAATAATAATAATAATAATAATAATAATAATAATAATAATAATAATAATAATAATAATAATAATAATATGTATATGTATATGTATATGTATATAGGTATGCAAATGCAACTAGTCATCAAATAGTCATGGTTCATGGATATATTTGAGCCTTGTGGAAGTAGAGTGGTCAAGATTTGTAGAATATAATACACTATGTTATGACATATTCATAATATAGATGCTAAATAAATATTTAACATAAATTTAATATTTAATAGTAATTATCATTGTGGCTTTAGCCTAGTGGTGTCATTCTTCTAGCGCAAAAATCCTCGTGTGTCGTGAAAATAAGTGCTTTTGTGAAATAAATTTTGGGTTCAATCTCAACTTCATACGGTTAATGAGAAACAACTAGAGAAGGGTTATATCAGATCCAAAAGATCCACATTTATGGTTGTGCATCTAAAAACATCCATTTGTGAATATTTAATAGTGATCAGTTTCTTCGTATAAAAAAAAGTGTTGTTGCCTTTAGCGACAAAGCTCTAACAAAAATATCATGGTGTTTGTATAGTTAAGTCGCAATTTAAATCCTTCAAGCATAATGAATGGATTTTTCCGTGTACTTGTTCGCTAAATTATATATCCGTAATCCACTTGCCTCGGGTATATAGGTAACGCGGAACTGAAGAGAGTCTTCTAACGTATGTCAAATAACTCAAAATATTCAAAATTGTTAGAAACTTATTTGTACACATTTTCGGTTTTGTTTGGCGAGTCAAGTGAAATGCGGATGATTTAGACTAGAAATGCCCAAACAATATGATATATGTTTTGATAAGTTTGAACACCCCTAGTGTACTATGCCTACGATATATGGCGAGTCATGTGAAATGCGGATCAATTTCGAATACGGATATTTTGAACACCCTAGTGTACTATGCTTTTGTTTTAATTATATAAATACTGTAGATCAGACAATATATGAATAATTTGTTTATGTTTGGGTGGTGTTTTTTTATCGGATAAAGAAAATTTTGGACCATTAAGGGCCATGTTTGGGGTGCTGTTGGGCTAAGATGAGTTGGGGTTTAGGTTATAGCTGTATCGGTGGCCCATAAGAGAGCCCGAAATTGTAATCCTAAATATTTTCTGGCATTACGGAAGAGCCTTATTATCTCTTGCGACATTCTTCTAATTTTTTTTTTCCTTTCTTTTTTTGACTTTTATAAGTTCTGTAATTATGACATCAAAACTAGTGAGTTTATAACCGTATTAAAAATGTATATCAAAAATACATTGGACGATTATCAAAAACTATGAAATTCCTATGCTTTTGTAGTCTGGAGAGTTGCAAAAAAACTTACTGATTTATATATGTGACAAAATAAAATATGTTACAACTGGAAATGAAGTTGATGAAAGTAACAAAGTATTTAAACATGAGAAAAACAATCAAAGTTAAATTAGTTTATCATTTAATTTACGAAGTTATCCGTGACACGCCGTCACGTATAAAAGGAAATGATCTTGAAAGCTCGTTGTTTTATTTGCTAAATTTATGGTAAAAAAGGTTACTTTCAAGTGAAAATTTTGTTTAATTATCTACTTATAGATAGATATTTCATACGAAAAATTAGTTTCTTACCCAAATGCACAATTGTAGGTAGGTATCATTTGTAATTCAAAAGATATTCATGAGTTTTAGTTTTAGTCACTTAATAAGAAGAAGAATAAAAAACAAATGTTTTGATTAGCTTAGAACCCCATATATAGTAACACAATCAAAACAAAGCAACAAAAGAGTTGGTGCTCTAAAAACCTAATCTACCAGTGCAATGAAGTTGGCTAGATATAACTAATGTGTATTCCCGGCCATTCATCTGTGCACGAGTAGCCAAAACCATGTCGTCATGCGCATTGGAAGTGGGCCATCACTCTCCACCGCCTTTTGAGTTAGGCAAAGTAACTCAAAAATTCCAAAGATCTATCACTTATTGTGTCGATGAAAGAATTAAGCGTTAGTTTCGCCTCTTTGATCATCCTTTGAGGTCTTTGTATTATCTTGATCTTTATCATTAGGCGTATCTTGATCAGAAATTTCTACTTCAATGGTTTTTGAACTCGATAAACTTGAATCCTTACTTTTACCCCATATGATTAGGTACAAACCAACAACAATGATGAATGCTCCCACAACCCTGAAAGATTTTTGAAAAATTAATCAATAAAATTGATCTGTCTTTATAAGAATGTTAGAAAGGATAAGACGTTTTCATACCTTCCTAAAACTAATCGCTCGGCTAGTGCAAATGAGCTTACAATTGCAACAATGACCATCCCCAAAGGGTTGAAGGCTGTTACAAAAAAGGGTCCTTTTTCCTTCATAACTAACCCTGAAACATAATAGCTAGCCCCTGATCGCACTATCCCCTGTGCATCATAAAACAGAATTAAGATTTTAATGTATCATCTATAATAAACTTAAGAAGATAAAAAAAAATAAAAAAAAATAAAAAACAAGGCGAAAACTTACACTATAAAGTGTCGCTACAAGTTCTGTTTCCTTATGCATTGACCATATGCCAGATTTAGCATTCTCGATAACCAAGGTAACAACAGTTCCTTGTAATGCACCCATCATACATATAAGTGTTGTAAGTGATAATTGAGCCGGATATTCCTTAAGTGTCATAGCCTGTAAGTTACAAACTTAATTTAATTATTAATCATTGTCATGTTATGGAATTAATATAACTTGTATCAGACGAACCTATTTTCATTATGTGACAAAATAGATATAAAAATGCGTAAAGGCGTAAAGCATAGGGTAAAAGTGATGGAAAACGAAATAAACCAATAAATCAAAAGTAAATGATTTACCTGAAGAATGTAAAAGCTAGCCCAACAAAAGCAACCAGCAGTGATCATGATAGCACCTTTGATGTGCTGGTCCTGAGAGACCAAAGCAGTGGATGCTAGGGCAGGGTGCACCACAGTTCCCTCCTTGGTCCATGGCAATGGAACTGGTGGTCCATTAACCAGGGTCATAACCATGGCTCCACCTACTGTCACCACAGTTCCTAAGATCTTCCCTTGACTATGCAATTTTTTCACGTTGACTTTCTCAAGCCTACAAAAAACGCGCACACATGACTTATAAGCGCGCTACTAACGCATCTTGAATTATAAAGTAAGTCAAATAGTACGTACCTAAAGATCCACGCCATGACAAAAGTCAATGCAGGTAAAATGTTGCACATTGCAATAGCAAAAGTTGCTGTCGTGTACTTCATACCAGTATAATATAGTATTTGGTCTAAAACCGGCCTGATGTTAAAATAATTCTATTAGAAACACATTTCGGCTTTTTTATTCAAATGTGTTACCAAGTCTTAGTACGTACTCTATTAGCGCGAGCAATGATATCTTCCAGAATACAGAAAATGTCATTTGAGTACGAATTTTCCTGTCATATCCAAACTAACATTAGTCTCTGTTAGATTCATTAAGCATGAACATTAATGCTCACATTTGTTCATTTTTCATCAAACTTTAAATTGGTCATAACTGATAATATCAACTTCATAATAGTATTAAGAAGGAATTACAACAATACCTTTCGAAATATAGAGCAAAAGGGCCAAAAGCAACGGCTGCAGCAACATTTCGATAAACAGAGAATGTGTAAGGATTTAGACCCTCATTCAAAGCAGACTTTACTAAAATCCCGTTAATAGCGTATCCTAGTTGTAGAAAAAGAACCCCGATGTACGGCCTTCCTCGCTTGCAAAAAATCCAAAACCAACCCTGCGACATCTCCATATATCGTCTTTCTTTGAAGTTCTATTATATCGTTTCCCTCAAAATCTCTTAACTAAAACTGCCCAGAAGATGATGTATAAAGAGCTTGATTATTGTTGGTAATATTTGAAGGGGTGTTATGAGGTTTATATATAGAATAATGAATTTTAAGGGTATGAAACAAGGACAAAATTGACATTTTAGTATGTGTTGATGCATAAATGATGTTAGAAACCAAAATGTGTGTTTAATAAAGTTTAGGTACGTGAATGTTTTGCATGTGTAATCCACTACTTTTATCTTTTCTTTTACTTTAGTGTGACGAAATAAAACACATTTTATCCTCATAATTTTCATGCCAAAATTCTGTAACTGCATATTTATACAATTATGTTGTCATATTTATCGATAAATAAATTGATTCTGAAACTACGTACGTATGTATATTTTTCATTGTTATCTATAAATAACTGTTTACTTTTTCTGGAAAAGTTTCTAAAAAAGGTGTGTACATATTTTCATCATATTGTTCTATATATATATCGGCTTGCTAATTGTTTCTAAGATAAGTGTTCGTAGATATATTTAATTTTAGTTAAAACTTATTTGTACGTATTTAACTTATAACACTTATATACTAAACTTTTTGTTGGTTTGACAACTTATATATAGACGTTGCGTGTCACATTATTCATTTATAGATAATTAACACGACAACATGAAAGTAAAAATAGCGTCAATTACATACAATACTAATATGTAAAAGTTTGACCCATATAATACAATATAGAAGGTACAATAAATATTGAACTAACCATAGATACATTTTCAGCTTTTAATTTTTTATACAGACATACCTTTCTAAGAAAAACATTGAGTTTTTAGCAACAATTTTGATCAAATAATTAGTTACTACAAAAACAATAGATTAAATAGGCATCATTGCTATCGATATTCAATATTTTCTTAATTTATATATTGTATGATCCCGGATATTAATTTCAAGGTTGTTGTTGCTATAGGAAATCAAAATTAAAATGAGATACTATCTCCGTCCCACTTTAAGTGTCCACATTACTATTTTAAATTGTCCCATTATAAGTGTTCGCTTTGATGTTTCACGGATTAAAAAAGACTTTAGTGAGTAAATATGTTATTTGATTGGTGAAAAGTATAATTAATACATTTAGAATTCTAAAACTTTGTGCTCAGTTAAAGTGGACGCTTTGACCGGGACCGAGGGAGTATATAAAACGTATTTGTTCAATATTTTATTAAATTAATTTTAGTTTATTTGAAGGTAGGGAAAATTACAAATCCTTGAATAGGGGTGAAGATATAAATGGGGAGTGAAAAACGGGAATGAGGATGGGAGATACGATCCTCGCTGTTTCCCAAACATGACATAACTTACCAAAAATTAGATGGGTGTGAGGTTTGATGACATATATCCAAAAACTCAAGTGTCCGTACAATCTATCATCGAGATAATATAAATTAATTATATATATAAAATATAAATATGAGTAACAGAAGAAATAAAACACAACTGCTATTATTTGGACATTTATCTTGGAATATCTTACTAACGCTGTCAAAGATTTCACCCCTTAGGTAGTCCGCTATATTTTCACTAGTAGTAGTATTTGTAAAACAAGTACTAACCGATAACTTATTTTAAGTACAAATTGATATTAAAATAGCTAAAAGTAGAGTTTTTGATATAATAAAATACGTTTAGCCTTCTTTATTACTCGTAATTAGTAGACAGTTTTAACATTGTTGTAATAAATGGAATATGCTATTGGCATAATCCATTAGTAGTGGAAAATGAGGATTAAGCACACAAGTGTAATTAGTTTTATCGTATGGTGAATGCTATAAAATTAGTGGCCATAAATTAAAGAATGACTAATGGAGTGGTGATGTGGAAGATTTTGTTACTTGTTTGGTAGGGAATTCAACAGACATGCAAATCCTATGTTCTCTCCCTCCGTCGCCTCTCGTTGCCAAATCGAATAACCGAAACCGACGAAACAACTAACGAAACCGTGCCAACAGCGTCGGTTCGCCGGCGTTCGTCAGTTGCCAACCGAAGAGATCTGTTGGCAGCGGTCTATTCACAAAGGAAAAACAAAACATGTCGTTTAAAATAACATAATTATTACATTCTACTTTTGTATATTATAATAATTTTACCTTTATTTTTAATCCACATTGTTGTGACATACATATAAAATAAGGATAATATAGGAAGTTAATTAAGTTAATTACACTCGTTTACTTTTAAAAGTTGATAATTAATTTGTGACGTCCAAACAATGAAATATAAACTATAAATATGAGACGGAGAAAGTATATAATCTGGATATCATCGCAAGCACAAATGAGCTACACAGACATACATTAATGGATGAATGGATACATACGTGCGTGGGAATTAAATTTTTGATTGCTATCAAAATTATTAATAAATTTATAATCTTAGTTTTTACATTAATAAGTTGTTGGAAAATTTAACTTGCAGGCATTATAACAATAAAATTAATATCTATTTTTCACACATTTTTCGTCACACTTTTAAAATGTTTAAACTTTTTTATTAATTAAATTATTCACACTTTTAAGTATGTACAAAATATTTACATTTTTAAGTGCGAAGATATTTAAGTTATCACAATATTTTTCACATTTATATTAATAGAAAAAAAAAATATGTTCGCAATTACAAGTGTGAACAAATGTAAAAATATTTTAAATTTAAAAATGTAGAAATTATTTTATAACACTCAATTTCTTTACGGTTCTCTCGCGTAAGAAAGTTAGGTGCAACAAATTACTTTTCACATTTTGAAGTGTCAACGAGTTCTAATTTATACACGCTTCTAAGTGTGGACATTTTTTACACAATTATAAACGTAGAAATTGGTGCGAATTTATATATTTTTCACGCTTATAAGTTTGAACATATTATACACATTAATAACTGTGAACAACTTGATTATATATAAGGGGTATTTATGTATTATTTACTTTCATAATCTACAAACTTATTTCAAAAGCTACTTTAAGCGGTTGTTCTAGAGTTATTTAACTTTTTAAAAACTATTAAAATTTTGTTTAACAAACAATATTAGAAACTTGAGATTATAGAAAAAATAAGTTTAAGCTCCGATAAAAATACGAACATAATAGACTACATTGATTAGTTAAAAGGTGTTTACATTATTGTTAGTTTTCTAATGTGTCATGTAGTAGTAGTGTACAAAGAAACAAGCACATTGATTAGTTAATTAGAAATGGCATCCATATCATACATCCACAAGTTCAGGTCATCTTGTAATTGGTTATAACTGAATACAGAATTTATTAGTGGTTTTAAAAGCAAAACATTGTTCCAAGACATATGACAACAACCTCATATAATTTATTAAATAATACAAGTTTAATTTAATTATCTTGATTAATTTTGATTTATGCTTATAAAATTCATTTTTTTTTTACATTTCTCATAAAATGTTGTGTTTCACTTGATAATTATGAAAAAGTACATCAAGATAACCAAATATCACCGTTGATGAGGAAAACGTGTAAAATGTTTAACCATAAAAGTTGTTTAGTTGAATCCTAAAAAAACTTATAATTGGTAATCGTTTAAATTGCATTTAGAAACATCTAGCTTTAGACGTTTTGAACGCTTCTTCGAAATTAGAATGGGATTCCAACTCGGCACATTTTGAGTGAGATTTTGTTGTTATGGCTAAACATCTTCCTTGCTCACGAGTTTGTCAACTTTTGGTTTTGATGCTTTTACTTTACCTCTTTTTAGTTCAAAATTACGAACATATAAAGACTGGGCTAATGAGAGACCCTGGCCCATAATTGGCCACTTCTGAAGCCCATAGAAAGTGCTACGTTGTCCACATCACTTCAAAGACAAACTTCTTTTTTCCTTTTCTTTTCTCCTTTTTATGATATGATCTTTAAAGAAGAACATAATCTATATACCCTTTTTCAACGAAAGTTAAAAACCGTTCTAAGGAAAAATAATTGTTAAAAAACGTCCCCATATTTACAACTGAAGGGTTGCAGACATGGGGACTGGGTTACGTGACTGGGTCTTCGAGTTGTGAGGTTACATAGCCGTGTTGCATGGTCCGGGGGTTTTCGGCTAACGGGTCATATGGTCTGATGTTTCGAGGAAAACGGCCCAGTCGTTAGTCGGGTTACGTAGTGGCCGGATTTAGCGGGCCAGTGTGCAATAAATCGGCCAAACTTCAAAAGGCCATAATTTTTTAACGTTAGAAATGACGTGACAATTATGGACGGAATGGTCGGAAGAAATGAATGTGTTTGCAAAATGTTGTAAGTGATTTGTCCAACTTTTGTAGTCAAATTCGGTCTTTAAAGCCAGCAATTTTAAATTTTCCTCAAAAATATACACATTTTGTAGTTTTTTAAAAATAAAAATCAAACTCTTAAATGTGTAGTTTTATGAAATAAAGTTTTACGCCTTTATACCACTTTTTGCTGTTGTCAATTTTATATTTGAGAATTTTAATTATTCGATCAAATTTTAGAATTACAATTTAACGTATAATTACCACATATTATGTTTTGAACATTTAATACTTTTTCATTTATCATAATGCATAATATCAGAGAAAAAAAAAAAGTTGAATGTGTAAAATAAAAAAACGTGTTTAGATCATGAATCCTTAATATTTTTTCAAGAATTTCAGCGAAAGTCAACTCCACAACTACGACCTTGCAGTTTGGATATCGAGACCACGCAACCTGCCCTTCAAATTAAGATATATGGACTGCAGTATTGTTATGATGCAGTATACTCGTTTATAGATCACTTACTCTCCTTCCCTTACTAAGCCATCATCCTCTCTGATCCCAAACCCAACTTTATATATACCAAGACCTTGAAAACACATTATAAACTAGTCTTCATTTCAACATCGTATTTTTCGAACTCGATTATATTTAAAGTTATACCAAGTAAGCATTATTAAAAAATAAAAATACACCTTATTAGGATGGTCCATTTATCGACTCATCTAGACGTTTTTGATAAAAAGTACACCTAGTAAATATAATGATTGATATAAATGGTGATCAAAGAAAAGTTTAGCTACATAACTTTAAGCGAATTCGACTAGCTACCTATAGCATGGTCCAATATTACTTTTTTCAAGTCACGAATTTAGATTTTTTCTTCAGGAGATATTTTTAATAAAAAGTATCGATAAAATGATGGTCAAAGATACGTAACCAAATCATTATTGAAATCTTGAAAATGTCCTTTTGAATAAAGATTCATGAGATGCAATTCAATCAATTAAATTGTTTTGTTCTTTTATGCCAATAAAAAAAAGAAGCATTATTATTTGGTGGAAACAAAAGTGAGGGGTCATAGACACGAATTAAAGAAAAAGATTTATAAAGATCAATTATATATAAACTTTTCATCCCAATTTGCTTAAAGTTCAAGTGCATGGTATAGATTACAAAGAATGGCTAATCAAGTTGCCAAAAATAATACAATGTGCATACGTCTCCAGTGGGATTCTTTTGTTGCAAAGGCATTTTGGTACTACGACCTATTTTTCTTCTTCTACACGTAGAAGGTTGTCGTACGCCAGATTGTAGGGTTGCCGTAAAAAATGTTATCATATGCCGCATACAATGAGATAGAATTCGTATCTTGTTGTAGCAAACGACGTATTGAAGTATACATGGTTCAACAATTTTCATAAAATTAAGGTTATTTTTTTAGTTGTGTAAAGTGTAAATTGTAGACTAGGTTTTGTATTAAAAACCAGAACATATAGTACGAAACAAGATTTTGTTGGAAAGATGATTTAGCACCAACTAATAACCCCGGCAATAACATCCTATATATCATGTCAACAAGCTAGTCAACTTCAAATCATAACTTCACTTTTTTGTAAATGAAAAAGTAAAACATAAACCTAGTGTACGTTAAATGTAAAAATGTGACATATATATTACTATGTACAACTTGTATCTTGTAGCCACTAATCCAAAACATAATTAAAAAATCTTCATCTATGCACAATGTATCTATACTATACTATATAATAAAGAGTTTGAACAAAAGTCTTAATCATATGAAAAAGAGAAATAGTAAAATATTGTTTTACCCTTTTAGCTATTTCAATCAACTTTTAAAAACTTAATTCAATGCACTTTATTATAAAGTTAATTTCATAATTAATTTTTCGGTTACAAAATATGTCCATAATTAATTTTCTTATTTATTATTGATATAGATTATGTAACACATTAATGGATGGTGAAATGTTGATTGTGATTGTTTTGACATAAATATCTGTGAAAAAATTGATTTGCTATATAAATTATAACCTCTTCCGTACTAATTATATAGAATTCGACACAAAATTATAAACTATTAAAATGAAATTTATTTACTATCTATTAAACACGTTATTTAAATTTTAACACTTAAATACTTAAAGTCATTTTAAGTACTTATAATTGTTAATCTATTATTACTATATAAAAACTTACCATTTAATCATCTTTGAAACCATTTAATCATCTTTGAAAAAGTAGAAAACTATTTTAGTTAATACAACATCTAATGCAAATAGTACGTGTAAGCATTTTTATAGCTACATTAAATATTTGTAGCTTTATTTTTCTTAACTTTCAATTCTTATAACTAGAGGTTGCAATTCGGGCCGAGTCAGGTTTGCATGTTTAAATTTGTAGGTCAAAAGTTGACAACATGAACCCAAACTAATTTGATAAATGGATTAACAAGTATAAACTAACCAATCCGGACACGACACACTAATTTGATAAATGGCCCATCTTGGCAACCCTGCGACAAAGGCCTATTACATGAAAAATGGGTCTGGTTTGTTACAGAGTATATAACAAGGGGGACAGGAGAGTGTTGCCTTAGGATCACAGCTGTTCCTGCTGAATGGACAGATAATGGGCACCCCCATGGTCTAAAATCTAAATCTGGCACAACACACTTTTTATCTCAGACACCTTTACTATAGTGCAATGACAATAATCACAATTCTTTTTCATGCAAATGCTCCTCCCTATCATATACTTTCCGTAGAATAAAATGGCACTATTAAGGACTGAAAATATTGTACAACAAATATCGTGTATACCATATTTCTGAACTTTTTAACTTATGGGTATAATTTTCGTTTAGGACTCAGAATGACATTTTTTTCCCTCAGTTACGTAGCACCATATAAATGAGACCCAACAAAATAAAACTGTTAAATGGGCAGAACACATAGGATCTACTGATCTAGAATATAATATCGAAGAAAATCAAACCTCGGTCCAAAGCGATATCAATTTATCAAAGCTGCAAGAAGGTGTATCATCACAAGATAAACTGACTGCCAGCGCAATAAAAACAATATATCAAAACAGTATCGATATACAAATTGTAGGAATAGTTCTGAAATGCGCACAATATGTGAAATATATCATCCTATATTATTGGCGTCACGGAAGTGTTGAAAGCCTATGGTACGAGGATACTCTTTACATCTCAATCACTCAATTTTGAGCTCCCAGCAATATGGACAGTTTGAGCATTATGATGGGGATACACCATCAAGGCAGCCAAGGCCATTTGGAAGGTTGCTTACTAGCTTCCTGCATTACTTGTTTTTACATAACTTACGATGCAGTATGTATGTGGTGTATGGAAAATATCTCATACCCGAACCCTATGTTTATTTATTATTTTTTTACTAGATGTAATTCAATAGAATTAGATATTGAATTATATGTGTGACAATTCCAATGATTTACTACAACTAAACATAAATAAGTATAAACAAATAATAGAAAACGAATAAGAAACAATAAACATATAAGAAATAAGTAAACAAACTTTTCTTGTGGAAAAGACTGAGACCCGCAAACGTATTTGAAGAAGACCGAGGCTCATGTTTGACACGGTTCCCTTAAAACAAATTCGCCATCTGTTTCTCAGGGTACAACGGCCAAATCAGCTTGTACTGCCAGACTTGACTAACACTGCCCGAGATTTAATCGGAAAATACTTGTATCTCCTTCGATGAAAAGGTTGTGTTTTTTTGTGTCCTTGAATGGAGGCTAAATGCCTCTATTTATAACTTGCTTAGTCTCTTCAAGTTTTCTTCACCCACCGATGTGGAACAAACTCAAAAAACACACAACTTACAAATCAAATGCCTTAATTTGTTAATCGATGTCTCATTCATATTAGCTCCGAATTGAACACATAGTATCTCGTTTCGAAGCTCTCATCAAGGAGGACACATAAACCTAAACAAATATTTATATATAATACACATACATATAATGTTGGATCTAAAGATGGCTAGAGAACTTGATCGAAGATTAACACTGCTGGTTAGACTACAACTGCTAGTTACTACTGGTGAAGAGGAGTTTTTACTGTTGGTTCAAAAGTTACTACTGCTACCGGGTTTTACACTACCAGTAGAAACAGTTACTACTGGTAGAAAAGATTGAGTTAGTACTGTTAGAACAAAGTTAGTGCTGCCGGGTGAAGTTTCTACTGTCAGTACAAAGTTTCTACTGGTGGAGTAAGTTAATACTGTTTATAACTTACTACTGGTTAAGTTTATACCGTTCTCGGAAGTTTCTACTGTTCTTCAGAAATTTATACTGCCCGTGTAGTTTCTACTGTTTATGATTAGGGCATCTTTTTAACCAAGTGGGCCAATCAAAAGTCTTCTCTGCAAAAGCAAAAGCGCTCAGTAAAACAGAGCATGGCTCAAGACGATAGGAGGATTAGATAGAAAGGTTCTTTGCATTAATTACTGTAGTGTGTAATTGGAGCTCTATAATTCTATAAATAGAGCTCCTTACCTTCAATAGAAAATATCTCAGAATCTTAGCATCTCAATATCTAGCCTGTATAATTGTCATTTGTAAGCTTCAAGGTTAATTGTAACCCTGATACTTAAGTGTATTCGTATTATTCAAGGAAATAATATTGAAGCTTTTTGATAATTCCTTCGCTTTTACTTATTATTAATTTGTGTTTGAATCAGAGTTAATTTTACTTCTTAATTATAGATTACTATTCCGCGGTATTTCTATAAATATTCAATTGCTATAATTATTGACCCGAAAGGTTCAATCGATCCTGTCATATAACATTATGTCCGAAGTTAGTGAAAACTCATGTAGTTTCACTAAATTTTTCAATACCTGGTTACTTAATAAAACTTTTCGTTTGTGTCTTTTGATGCATTTTAACTTTTTACAGCTGTAAATAAAAACAATAGCCAAAACAGGGATGGAAACCAATAATAATAATAATAATAATAATAATAATAATAATAATAATAATAAGAAACATTATGTTATTGAGAACTCAACCCGTAACTCAAATTCTCCCATGTCAGCTACTAATTTATTTATTTATTAATTTATTTTACGGCAGATTTTAAATGAAAACATTTATTTATAGTTACAATAAAACTAATAAAACTAACATGTCGAAAGACCAAAGAGCCTCCTAAATAAAACTCACATTTTTCGGTTCGAGTTTGGCACGTCTTAACTCGTTTCACTAAACTTTGTGTTTAAGTTGAAATTTGAACCTATCTGCTATTTTTTTTTAAAATGTTCATTTATCTCCTAATGTTGTAACATTAAAAGAAAACTAAATGGACCGTCTTGTAGTACTCGTAAAGAAGTAAGCTCACAGTCTTTCACCAATTTTACAGAACATCTTAATGAAACAGATCACGTTCATCGTAACGTTGGGTTGTTTTACAGGTGCTGCAAACCTTTTATATTCAATCATCTAACATTCTACTTCATATAACTTTTAAATGGCCCGTGTAATTCTTGTCTTCTTTCTTGCATTCTGGAAATTCTTCCAGACATTAGGATTAGGTACAAAATTCAGCATATCTAATTTTTCGACCGCCTTTAAAAGTTGGGCGTTGGCTAAATGGTTAATTGGTGAGGAGGAGTGGGATAAGTCTTTCGCATTTTTACAGTCTAAGGTTCGAATCGCACTTAGGTGCAAATAATTTCTTGGGTCACGTCAATCTCCTTAAGGAGGACTTTACCTCGACCAAGCATGTATGGTGGTGGGCTTGATACCCATGAAATAGTGACATACCAAAGGTGGCGTTTAAACAACGATTAAAAATAATAATAATAATAATAATATGTTCAAAAGGCCTTCAAGATAAATGTCGAGTTCTCCATTTCATTAGACATAAAAAGCTTGTCTATAACGAAAATTTAAGTTGGTAAACACATTTGAATTCAAAGTTAGATGTTTGCAACTAGCGTGTGTAGCTCCTTGTTGCCAAAAAATTGTAAAATTAGGGCAGAATGATGAAAGTGTGCAACTAAGAAGAATGCTCTTTAAAGGGCAAGGATATTATGGATGACGTTCTGGGGTTGATTTTATATTGTATGCAAAAGCATGAAAAAGTTGTTTATTTACCAAAGGGATGAACTGAAATTGAAATGATTTATCATATTGATACAAGGTCTGAAATGTAATTATGTAAAGTTTAAGGGCTAATCAAAACCTCAAACACACGAACCATTTATGCATACCTACTAGGCTACAACGATGGCTGGGTTTTGTATTTTGTTGTGGTTTTCTTCATCATGATTAAAATGAGAGCTCTGTTAACTCCATGAAAACGTGCAATGACAGCCTCAAAAACGGATCAAAATCAATGAAAAAGACAATGAAATAAGCGCTTTACCAGATTGACTGTTAGTTGAAAACTTGAAATCATGTCTCGTTTACGTTTGACTGAAGATTCCGTTAGAGCACGTACTCTCTCCAAACGACGGAAACATGTTTCCAAGGTAAAAAGGATTTCACAGTTCACACGTTTTGTCTGACACAATGGAAAGCGATTTTAAAGGGTGATGACTGATGACTGATGAGTATACCATCAAAAAATGTTTGTACAATCGCTATGCTTTACAGTGTACAACACCACAAGAACACCACAAAGTACAGTTACGGAAAATTTTGTTTGCGAACGAATCACTCCTCAATTTTAAAGCCCATAGTAGAGTAAAGACCCAACTTCATTGTGGGCTTAATTTAGTAGAATATGGCGGGCTTGTAAATTATGGGAATTTTTCACATGACTATGCAAGACATAAAGAAATCGAAATAAGAGGAAAAGGAAACTCAGTGATTTGTAAGACTACGTCACCCAATCACTATTCCACTACTTTCATTAAAAAAAAAACAATACTTCCTTGTCTCGTAAAGTTCAGAGGAGATGACAATTTTCAGTCTCATTGGCTTCAATATACAAGCTATCAAGTGAATTAACCTACGAGTACTATTTTAAATTATGTTGAATTATTAATGATCGATCCCTTTCTTTGATTCACTTCAGGTTCTGCTTGATTATACTTTTGCATCATATTTCCATAAGCAAGGCTGACCTATGTGCAAAAGTTAAGGGGCTAAGAACTTCTGGTCGAATCTTTCATGTGTTATGCTTTTCGTTATTATCCACGGCGCCAAGAACTTTAAAGTAAAAATTTTCTTATGCATGTGCCGGCAAAGTGTATAATAGTGAGAGATCTAACAATAGCAATTGATCTGCAATGATACTTGGAACTAATGTCACTTGATCCAAACATCTATCTGCCTTGCAATATAAACTTATTCGAAATGTACTAACTGGGACAATAAAGCCACAACAAAAACAATATAACTGTAAGAAAACTTAATATGACTATGCAGATCCGCTTATTGGTTTCTAATTCTTATTCTCATATTGGGATGCTGAATCCATTCATCAGTTCTTGGCCCATCTACGAAGCGAAGAAAAATTAAAAAATGAACGGTTTAACTACCGATTGGATATGCCACCCTAAATTGGTTTGTATTTAGAAAAACAGTTTACAATAAAATTGTAGGTTGACGATCAACAATTTGACTACTCGGTGTTGATAGAGACGAGTCATATTCTAAGGTCTAACACTGATGTCTTAGCATTAGCAAATGCACACATCACCATTGATCGAGAAGAGGATTGATACACCATCACATTTTAACTGAAATTTTTGGTAAGTACTACTTTTCTCAACAATTGAAATCATCACAAGTTATTTTTATGGCAAGACATTTTATGAAAGTGGTATTCTTAGTTTATCCTTTGCCTATTAATAGAGCAAACTAACTAAAAAAACACTTTTTCGCTACTAGTTATATCTTTGACAAATCAAAACTGAATTAGAAAGATCTGTATATTCATCCTTTCCACTTTCATGTTCTTCGAAGTTTGATAAATCGATTCATTTGTCTAGACTTTAGACTTGAATAAGCAAGAAGGCCAGTTGCATTACAAAACGATATATTGATACAAACAAAAACCACGCTCTTATCTCATAAACTTATATTTAAATATACTTGTAAAGTGCTTCACCCGGATACTTGTAAAACTCTCACTGTAGTAAAGCTTTGTCTTTTTACAGCTTTTATCTACATAGATACGAAAAAATGTATGTTGCTAAAATAATAAGTTTGTAAAAGCACCATCTTTGTACGTGCAACTGGCGACGACTTCAACATGAAAACATAGCAGTTTCAGCCTTTTCAAGTTCTACGAAAACATATCAACACATGAAGAAGGAATACAAAGTAAGTGCAAGTGGTCACTCCGTGCAAAATCCATAAACGAAAATCAAATTGAAATACAGTACAAATTCATATTGCTTCTGTTAAATCACACAAACATCACACAATTTTTACCTTAAACCACCACACTAGTTCTTGGAAAGTAAAATCCATCCGGTACGCCAGTCATTCATCATTAGTCTACATACCAGGGACACTATAGACATTTAACATAAATGAAGAATAGAGGCATCTCCATTGACATTTTATGTAGAGCTTTAACTAGCTCGGCTTTGAATAACATCAAGCCCAACTTCACTAGCATCTGTTGCTTGCAACTCCACCTGAATACCATCAAGCTCTCTCTTGAACCTGTCCTTGGAACTTGCGTAAATCATCTTGCTCCTCACCCTTGCAGTATCCGGAGACCTGTTACATGATGATTAAAACACTTCAGTCAAACTTCAAACAATTTTAGAAGTACTTATACAACAATGTGAGATGGGTTATTGTTGATTAGTACCATGCGATGAAGAAAATTCTGCTCTTTTGAACACCTTCTGGGGTCAAAAAGTCATAATCAAAGACAGCATATCGGCACTCATCAGCAGGTAGGCATGCTGCGAAAGCATCATAAGTCTCAGCTGGTTCTCCAAGCTTTTCCACAATCACCTGCTTCTGCTTCTCTTCAATCTTATAAATGATGAAGCGAAAGGTCCTTTTTGCCTTCAATTCCATAAACTTTAGCTTGCACTCATCGTGCACAGCCATCCCTGATGCTGCATTGGCCTACAAGTTTAACGGATTATCAGTCAGGCATACGGGACATACTATCAAATGTGGACTAACAGCCTGATAAGTGATAAGAGTGTGCATATTTCTGTATGAATAGTGTCTTCAGTACATGATGAAAATAAAGACGATAGAACTAAATCAATGCATAAGAGAATAGATATATAGCAGGCAGTATAAGAGATCCAGTTGGACTCCATTGCAAAGTGTAAGGGTACCAATTATTCCACAGGCATATCACTATTTCATTAAGCCCATAGATAGCGTAGTCTACATTTAACAGGATACCGCAATTCCAAAAAGATAAAAACTAAGAAACAACACCTAATGTAATATAGCTTTTCATTGCATCACAGACGACTCCAGGTACTACAGGTTATTTGGTGCCACAAATCATTCACATGAGGTGATACCAATGATGCATCCTACTCAAGGCCACGTAAACCATTCCCAGCTATATCTTTGGTTAAACCGAAACCTTGTATTAAATGAATCATATATCACTATTGACAGGTTTTCTAGAATAACAGCGACCTTGTAGACATAAACATCCCACTGGATATTCTAACACGAATAGGTTACAAGAACAACAAAAGACTGCTATTTCCATGTATCAACTACATAAGTAACCGTAGTACTTAGATTTAAAATCTGATTCAATTCATCTCAAGATAACATGTAGCTATTGAATTTGTCAAGAAACAACCTAAATTCAATCACACAGGATGAACCTGCCAATTCATCACCCCGACATACCTAACATACTCACAATCTGTTGGACAACAAACTAAACTCACTTACGCGAGATAACAAATAGTCTAATAGTGCCTCCACAAACCACAGTAGCTAATATCAACATGCACCAAGCAATCAACTAACTCAAGTTTAGTAGTCAGTTAACTCCTAAACCCAGGGGCCAGGGCTAGTACGCTATACATAAAAGATGAGTTAATTGCATAGACAAAAGAATTCATAGTAAAGCTAGTTAGATATGTTCATCGAGCATGTGAGCATCCTTCAAAAAATATATAGAGCTCAACAAATAATACTTTACAACAAAATGACCTCAAGCTAATACATATCAAACAGCATTAAATCAAATATTCAGATCAAGCAATCCAAATTGCATTCAAATACTCAAATGACCAATCATATAGCTCAAAAATCTCCACAAACATGTGAATCGCACACATAATCTAAAATTTCACACAGTCCTCTGATCTAGCTCAACAGCAAGTTATCAGGTTAGAGTTTGCAATTTTATAATCAACACCGACACGTAAACCACACACATAATCGATAATCAATCAACGAAAAAACAGATCAGCAATATCAACATCAATAGATTTACACTAATCAGCAGATTACGTACAGATCTCGGAAAATATCTGAAATTAATTAAAAAATAAACAGAAATGTAAATATATTTATTATATATACATGAAAATATATGTATTTTTAAGCAAATGAGTCAACAGTGTGTGTTTATGTGTAAGAGAGCTAGAGGTAACCATGATTTCAGGCGGAGAAGAACGATGGGAGAAAATTTAGGGCTCCGATTGAGAAATTTGTGGTTTTTGCGGTGAATGAGAAGACGTGTTTTGTCTGCCTTTAAATTTGGGCATATATTTTACTGTAATTATTAATCACTACCTATTGTAACTTACACCCCTCATGTTTTCTTAATTTACACTATATACCCTAAAAGGACATTGGATTCGTTTTACTGGTCCATTTCATTTAACATTTATTTTTTGAGTTTAATCACCGTTAGGGTTAATAAATTGATCGGATTTAACCGGGTAAAGTAGCGTCAATAATCTATACTATATTATAAATTACTAGATATTAAATCCATGTATACATACGGGCCATTGAATTTGTATTTAAATTCTATTAAACCGGGTATATAATAAAGTTTCAACGTTTCATACGTGCTAGAAATTATGCAATGAAGTTTAAAATTAAATTAAGGTAGTTTGTATATTTAACATTAGTTGGTGTTATATCATTGTTACTTTTTGTATACAATTTTGGGCATGTATACGGTAACTGAACGTATTTATCGAATTATTTATTTGTCATGTGGATACGTTCGATTGGCAGGAAATTGTTGAGAGTTAAATTGTTCTTTGTGTAGTTTAATAAATACATTTTATGATTTTGGAGCTCCAAATATAATAAGTTTAAAATAATTATTTGGTCTTAATGATTATTGTGTATGTTACATGTAACAAATTATAAAGTATTAGAATTAGAATAGGATTAGGATTCCAAAATTAATTTTTATTATGATTATTTTAAAAATAATTCATAATTTATGATGTCATCAAATCCTATATTTTAATTAATTGGACAAAATTGAATGATCCTATTGGTTGATTAAATTTTTGATGACATCACTAAGCATTTACTATATTATATTTATTAAGATTTACACACTTCCTTTAAAATCTTACAAATTTAAAGATCAAAAAAGACTAAATTACCATTAATAAATTATATAAGACAAATTTGCTCCTCAATAAAATAAGAACTATTATATAATTGGAAAAATATATGAATCAAGTCATATTTTGTTTAAAATAATGTATTATCTATCTTTTATTTATTACAATTTAACCATGTAAATCTTTTCTATATATGGAAATGAATATGTAACTTAAGCTTATATATGAAAATGAATTACTTCAAGAGTTAACAACTAAAAACCAAATAATAGCCTATACTATCTTATTAATCAAAATTGAACAATTAGATTGAACCTAAAGTAAAAAAAAAAAAAAAGGAAACAAAAGTCACACGTACAAAAAAATCAAATTCACACTTAACAGTATTTTTCAAAGAAAAATATTTGACATTTGACAAGAAAAATATTTGACATTTGACACGCGAGGTTCTTCAAAGAATAAGATATTTTCAATAGGTATCTTAATGGAATATTAAAGAATTCGAAAGTAAATATTATAAAACTACTACTACATATAAATAATGAAAGAAAAAAAATAACTAGCAGTTATCAAAATAGAGTTCAACTTATGAGGATCAAACAATAAATATGAATGATATTTTCGACTCTTTATTTTGTTCAAATAGTTCGATAGCGACATAAATCTTATTTTTGACTTTTATAAGACATAGTTATCAATATGACAAAATTAACAGTAAGACATAATATTCACATCAACTATTCACCGGTTAATCATAATATTTCTTGACCGATTTTAAAAAATTTATCCGCTTCATAGCGTTGGTTTTTGCTAGTTATATTCAGATTGTTTTATACACACATTCATGTTCATATCCATTTAACTTCAATTCAATACTATAAAACAGTTGATCTTTCTATTTTTAGCAATCTGAAAATTTTCAATATTTCTATTTTTAACTTTTATATTTTTCATTTTCCATAAAACTCCTCGTCAACTCATAAATGGAACGAATAAATGAATATAAATAAATATCGATAAAAGAAAAATACCAAACTCCAAGTGAAATGACAACATGATTTTGTATTTTTGTTATGAGTACATATATTTTTATAGATATGGAGCATGAAAATTGTTGTTCCTAAATTAGTTGCACGATTGTTGATTGTTGGTGGGTGATTGTTGTTTAAAGAAAAATTGGTGTCAGCATATTACAACATATCAAATATTAGTAATTCTTTTATCAAAGTTTATGTACGTGTGTATTATCACTACTTATTCATATCTAATAATTGGTAAAAAAGTATGTATCAAAGTTCATGTACGTGTGTATTAGATTCACTACTCATCCATATCTAACAATATATTTAAGTTTAGGTTATTTATATTCATCGGATTTGATGACGATGTGTGCGCAGTGTGTTTGGTTATTTTTTGATAATCAGTTATTCTTTAGGATTTTTCTTCTAACTTATTGATGATATACATTTGCAGGTATTGTCGTTTTGCTTTGATATTCTCTTTTGATGATCTCAGTAGTTGTCTTTAATTTTTCAATTAAATTATTTACCGTTAAAAAAAGAGATACATATGTTATAACGGATCAAAGTAGGCCAATATGAACTCATGGATTAACAAAATTCTTTGATGATCATAATAGTGATTTAATTGATTTTCTAACCTATATATGGCATTGGTTCAATAAGCACAAATGTTTTATTATAAGCTTACACATATTACTTATTCTTAGAAAAAAAGAATTCAATTTACTTAACAATATACATTAATAGAAATAGTTAAAAATATGAAAAATAATTGGTGTACATATATGTTATTGAAGTAAAATCCAGAGCTGTATATATATATTTAAGAAAGTTCAGGAGTAAAAAGTGTAAAAAATTATTGATTAATAGTCGATAATAAATGTACAGTTTACATATCAATTTCCCTTAAAAAGTAACAAGATGAAACAATAATACTCATATAAGGTTCACTTTTGATCATTGTTATTGTTATAGGTGATTTTTGCAATCTGGTTAACATGAAGGGCTTGTTTCGTAACTTTTCCCTTGAGCATTTCTATTCCATTTGCCACCTACACTACTCATTCTGCGTTAGATGTCCGCAAGCTATTCAAAAGTACGTCATAGCCAATAAGTTATTGCCACATGTCTTATATGTCCTTTGAATTCTTGCCACGAGATTGGAATAAGCTGTGATAAAATGTACAATTCTTGTAGAAAATTGTTAACCATGGTGTATTTGGAAATTACAAAATTATGAAACTCCTTTTCTTAGACATGTGCCAACCAACCTTCAGTTCCCACTTTGATTTTGACTACCATTGTCACCTTCACTTTTGTATCAATTTTGTGGAGCTTCGGTTTACCCAAGTAGAAGTGAAGAAAGAAGTGGTTCAAACATTATTTTGTTTTGTTGAAAAAGCTAAGTGATGTATTATGGTTAGCAGTGTTCAGTCAGTTTTAAGAAGTACCGACGAGAAACTGATTTTGCACCAACTGATGCATCAATTTGCATTACTATTGGGAGTAGTCATAGAATCTTTCTAGTTGAAACTAATTATATTGAACCGTTTAAAATATGACGATTTCAAATAAAAGATAAAGCCGTCGTAGAGATTATCTAACTATAGCTTTTTAATTATTAAGTTGAAATCTGGACTGAGATATCAAACTTATATGTCAATAAGACATAAATTAACTTGTAATTGATACGTGTCTAACCAAACAAGCGAGATGGAATGGAATTGAATTTTATTCCTTAATGCTTTACCAATCAAATAGAATAATGGAATATTAGATTTTTTGAACCAAACGCGCCATAGAATTAAATTCCATATATACATCATATACAAGAGTTATTTCTAAAAGATGAAACTAGATGCAGTTCATCTTGTTAGTTTATCAATTTTCAATCCTACAAATTCAAAACAAAAAATGGGATATCATTCATATTCATATAAATCATGATAAGATAGAGAAATTTGTGCAGTGATTATGATTGGTTAATGGATTGAGACATTTGCGATATTTAGTTTATTGAAGTCATTATTAGAATTCCACAACTTTTCTTTTTCTCTATGGGAAAACACATCACGTTTAATCAAATTATGAAAATTTATCAATTTTCCCTTTTACCTAAACTTCAGAACTGTGTTTCAACGAGTTATGAGTTCAATCGTGGTTGGTAAGATGACGCCAAAATAACTATATTACCAACCAAAAAAAACAATTGTTAGTCAATATAGTAGAGAACGGATTACGTAAGCATCAGGGTTCATAGCTCAGTGGTAGAGCATTTGACTGCAGATCAAGAGGTCACCGGTTCGAACCCGGTTGGGCCCTCTTTTTTATTTTCTTAGTGCTATTTTATCAAAAGAAATGCTACAGCCTATATAACGACTTTACAGTTACATTTTGTCGCCTATTTGTCTCCTATACCTCCTGAATGACTGGTCCAATTACAATCTGGTCCCCAAACAATTCTTTTTTCTTTTTATATGATGTTTATGTTTTTATTGATAGATCATGTGATCTGTGATTATCTAGAGGCTAATCCTGTGGTGTTTAAATTTTTAATTATAAAGGTCAAAAGATTATTGTCATCTATAATTAAGGAATGTAACGACGTTGAACATAATCGATCACAGTTATGATATATGTAAATGAAAAAAAATCAAGCAAAATCAAGTCTTATACAGCTAAAATCATCAATTGTAACGATATAAGTAAAATCATCTAGGCATGAGATTTGACAAAACTCAAACAAACTAAAGCCAAAACTAAGTCTGTTTCACCCTCTTTCTTACTTGCTTTATCCTCACGAAAATTTCAAACTAACGTTGAGATACGGGTTCACCTGCCAGAGAAAATGGAATAGCCACACAGGGTTAACAAATATAGAATTTCAGTTCAGTATCATATCATATGTGCAGTTGTATCCTACATGCCTACAGTTTTCTCCATTTAAAATGGTTGAATAAAACAAAAACTTCAAAAAAGAATTGAAACTTGAAAGGATGTCTAACCTAGGAGTGACAATTTCATCCACTTATGAGTTGGCCTATTTGGGTTAATCTCTGTCAAATGGGTACAAAATGTTTGTTAAAGAACTAAAATCAAAATGAGTTAAAAGTCACCCAAACTGTATTTTATGCATAAAAACCTCCTAAATCATTTTTTGCAATAAATTTAACTATCATTCAAAATAGAAGAATCTTTGTTAATACAGTTGATACACTACATTTTTATTAAGAAAATTCATGAAGTGTTTCGGGTCAACCCAGCCCGTCTTGAATATCTTGACAGTTATCTAACCCACCCAATTTGCCAAGTCTACCAGAATAACACCAAAAGTCTCTTTATTTGTCGCATTTATTTTAGTGATAGCATCCCATATATTGCAATATTTGAAGTAACGGGATACTGTAAGGAAATGTTTACTTGTTTATCAAATAAGTAATCCCATCATTCAATAAAAGCAAAACAAAGTGCACTTGAAATATGCATTTCTTTAATTTATTACCTCCTAAGGAGCAACAAAAACCTTGGACTGCCAAGAGAACTCCTCAGACTGCAACAATTCTCTCCTAAGTTTCTTGATGTAGACCTCCAAAACAAACTTATGCTCATCAACGGTATCACATGACACTGCATCTTCGGCTACTTTCACTGCAGCTATTTGAGATAACTGAAAGATTTCTACAGCTCTTTGCAATTTTCTTGCAATATCTTCTTTCCCAATCATCACAAGACAACCCAACAAAGACTTGACCTCACGTGCTGCTCCAGCCGCGAGGGACATCCCCTTCAGATGCTCTACTAATGCCATTTCCTCATCGGGGCTGGATAACGTTTAATTAAATTTTACTAGTAGAAGAAAATAAAATACTAGATGGCTTTTTCGACCGATTGACTTATAAATCTATCGACTCCAGTTATGTTTTATCTTTAACGGATCAAATGGTCAAAAAGGTCATAACAGCAGCCAAACTGTTTTTTTATGCTAAATCAATTGATTAAAGATATTAGATTACAACTGAAAGGGGTAAATCCATAAAAAGGCTACTATCATTGGTCTGATTTCTATTGTGGTGACACATTATTTTTCACTACAAGAAGGCTCGGACTCTCAAAAATCTTTATAAAAGACTCCTTTTATGCAGGTTGTCTTTTGAGAATAGAACTTTTTATATCAAATTTATAAACTACTAGTTACTCCGTCTAACATACTCAAATATTTGGACAGATAGTGTTATGGGTAGACCTGACCTGTTTCAGTTCATACAAATACATGTTTTCACATGTTACCCAACCCATACACTCCGCCACCTGTAGCGAATATAGAACTTTAAGGTTAAACTGAGTACCTGCCAGCACGGATTTTCCCTCTTTTCTTTTGGCGTCTTATCCCTCTTTTGCTAGTGCCACTTGAACTCACGGAAGCAGCAGAACCTTTTCTTGTACTGGTCATAGAAATCACATACAAACAATGATTATTAATATAGCATGACCTCCCCCAAAATTTGAAATTAATTACTTACAATAATTCAGTGAAGAATAAGTAAAAACATACAAAACGCGTAGTTCATACCCAGTTGTGTAAGCACTCATTCCACTCAAATTACTGCTAGCTTCTGAAACCGTGTCATCATCCAGTTCATTTATTGATCTCTCATCTACCTGAAGCTTCGCGGCAAGCAATAACCGGCGCTGCCGGACCGCCAAGTACCGTGCCAGATACTTACCAATCTTTTCCAAACCTTCTTCATATTCCATTATCAAAACGCTAGCACATTCGCCTGCTCCAATTTTCACATCCGAAATCAAATCCTCCTGCCTGTGCATCAAAGCAATTCTCAGAGCCTCCTCCCATTCTCGTGCACTGATTAAGAGATTTATCCCGTTTTTAACATCATTACAATAATCAAGAGCAATTTTGGCAGCTTCACTTGGTTTCCCAATCGTTTGAAGTTCTTCACAAAGCTCTTGTGCCATTTGCATAATGTCTTGTTTTTGTAATTTCATGAGACCGGCAACGGTAAGCACTCCACTCCAATTATTAGCAGCCCGATAAGCCTTCAAAGCTTTTTCTAAATTAGAGCAGCATAAATATGTTGTAGCAGCATCCTCTAAGCATTTTGTATTGCTTAAATAATCTCCCCATGCCTCAAGGACTTGGGTTCTCTTTGTTGAATCTGTTATTAACTGAAGTGCTAGAGAGAAAAGTGCAGGATTATTTTTTATGAGATTCATACAATCTTCAAAATAAGTGTCTCCTGCAGCAATGATGTGTTGGAGTGCTTTCTCAAATCTCCTAAGTTTGAGGTCGATTCTATACCTGTTAGGCCAACGCATGTCAACAACAGTCGCATAATTAGATAAGTCGGAATATATGGCAGGACAAGTTGCACAAAAAGTAACAAATTATTGTAAGATTTACATTTCAGATAACCAACTTTTTTACCCTAGATATAAACAGTTTCTAGATAACCTACCTAGTTAAATGGTTTCTAGGCGCCACAACAGTGGCACATCATGAATGAATACACATGGTCAAAGTTACCAACACGTCAAAATTTTGACCTGATGCCTGAATACCTTAAAGCAACCAACAGGTGTTTGGGGTAGCGGTATCAAAGAGTATTTAAGGTGCTCCTCAACCATGTGGTTGATGGATGTCTGACCTAAAAAAGTTGGTTACCTATAACAGAACTTTGCTTAGAGATGGCTATATTTTCATACAATTAACCCTATAGCGAAATCATATTTATATTACGATAACATGCTAACTATATCATATGCATAATTGGATATCTGAGGATTAGGAGGTATGGTTTAGTATCAGTGCTTTGGTTATGAATTGTGGGTTAAGTTGGCGTCTTTGCCTCATTGGGAAGACAACCACCTCTCAAAAGCAGACAGGTTTCGTATTTGGTTTGTATATCCATTAAAATCAATGAAATATCATTTGAGTCCCATCAATACCTCATTATAAGACTTGGCAGGACTTCCAGTTCTTGAAGAAACGGTAGAAACTCCTTGGGGTCCTGTTGTGAATTCAATGCAACAATAGCTGCAAGATTTAAGTCATAAAGACCCAACGCAGCTTCAAAAACCGCCTCAGTCTCTGAGAGCCACAATAAATGTTTCAAAGATTCCTCAGCAGATGGGAAAAGTTTTCTCTTCGGGTCGTTGCTATCTGATAATTCCATCTCCCGGATAACTTTCACTCGTTCCAAAGCTTCTTCGAGTGATGGCGGGTCACTTCGTGCCAAAGTAGTTAAAATGCAAAGCTCTCTAGCTGGGCTTTCAGCTATTTGCTCCTCAAGAGCTTTTCTCACAGCAAATAGAACAGAGTTAACCTTGCTATCTATAGATTCTGTACCATTTTCGGGATTTGTGTAAGATATATAGTTTTTATACAAAGTCTCCATGACATTTTCATTCTTTAAAGAACAAACAAACTCAGTAATGTAACTCAAATTATCTGCCTGCCTGACAAACTCTGTAGCCAACTGTAGAAAGTCTTGCCAGCCACCATAATCGACAATAACATTAAAATCTATCCTGTGTCGCCTTACCATGAGTAGGGCATCCCTAAAACGCCCTTGGACCAATGCATTAACGATCGATTCAAGTACCAACTTTCTTGGATAAATGCTTTCTAAGTTTCCACGGGTCGTTTGTATTATAACAGCGGACTCATCTCCATGTGCAACCCCCAAGATTTTGGAACCCTTTTCCCATATTTGAATAAACTTCTTTCCTTCTTCTGAATTTTTCCTGGTTATTACAACTGGTACAAAATTGCCATACTTGGCATTGATTTCACCAAGCAGTATATCGCGAATCTCGACAACAAAGAGAAAATCTTGTTTGGTCACAAGAATTAAATGTGTCATTACTTGATTGGTGGAATTCGAGTACAACGAGAAGCTGCTACAGTTGTTACATATAACATTCTGATTCACATGCAGCCTACTGTTGTTATCGAGCCCGAATATCAAAAAAGGATCTGATACCCCGAAATCTCCAACAGACACCACTCTCATCCATGGGCAAGATGATGAAAACCGCAAATCGCGGTGCTCCTGAAAAAACGCACCTGCTGGACTATCCAAATTTGATGTATAATCGTAAATATTTCCACCATTTAACTGAACAAATGCTGAACGTTTTTTGACAGGGTTAGAAGAGATCCCAATCACCGTCCTCTCGAGAGAAACTTTGTTCAGGAGTTTAGCATTAAATCCCGAGCATGCGACTGAACCGGGAATATGATCCTCGGAGCACGTGAGTTCAATTTCCTGCAGGTGACCATCATGACTGACACCAAGAAGCACATGGGAGTCCAACCATGTGAGATGAAGAAAGGTTGTAACATCTTCAAAAATGGTCAACTCAACACGAAATAGTTCGCCTTCTAGTTCTAGCCAGGTGTCAACATTAGGAAGCTCCACAACAGCCAAACTGCCATTTGTCAAAGATGCTGCCAAACTGTTCTTATCGTTCTTGGACCAGAAAGCCGTTTCTTTAACAGAACAAGGAAACTGTAGCTCGAAAAGATACATAGGAGGGGGGATTAGGGACAGTACAAGGGGTGTTACTAAAATCTTTGAGCCATCAACAACTAACGCTACTGAGTTCTCAGTAACTGCTGTAATCCAGATAAAGTTATAAACTATGATCATGCCTTTGAGAGTCCAACTTATTAAGTTTAGAGGGTTTACAGCATCCCACATGAATTTCACCCCCTCCTGCTTCAAAAATCTGATTTCTTGTTTTAAATACCAATGATGGTTACTGAAAAACCATATTTTGATTGAATCATACATTTCCCTTCTAACGATGGCTGCAAGCAGATCTGAGCCACAGTTCCATTTTAGATTATCGATAGTTGCATTTACCTCCTCATCTACACTAAATGAGCTCCTTTCTAACCCATTTTTCTCAAAGAACACTATTCTATGATCACAAAGAGTAGCAATTTTTGCTCCAGATGGCATCCATTCCACAATTTCTCCCATAAAAGACTTGGGTTCAGAAATGGAATGCAAGTTACCTGTATCTCGTTCCCATATTTTTAGCTTCCTATGCAGAGAATTCTGCACCGAGGTTATTGTAGCAAAGAATTTACCGTCACCTCTCCAGGTGGCAGGGCTTCCAGGTGAACATTCCGAGATAAGGCATTGATCACCTGAGACTAACTTTAGTTGTTTCAAAATCTAATCAATTAATAGCAACAGAAACACACTCGCACAGTTGGTTATCATCAAATTTATTCATGAATTATAAATCATCCACAAACATTCTTTTCTTTAGACAACTTCATTATCAAAGACATTATTTTTAGCTGATTATATGAGTTCCATTCATATGCTGTCTTCCATCAAACTTCATACGTAATAGCTAGACTTTTCTTATGAAATATTTCTGAAGTTATCTGTTTACATGTACTACCTAAATGAATGTAAGTTGTGACAAATATAGACATATAGTGTTAGTAATGACTAGTGGTGATCCATGTATCAAATTAGAGGTGACAATCTCGGCCCACTGACTAATGAATGGGTCGCTTTGGGTTGTGTTTTATCTTAGACAGTTCAATAACTTCAAATCCAAAACAACACCTAAACGAGAAACACGTTAAACGAATTGAGAGGCTCCCAGAGTACATTTCAAAGGGTGATGATTTGTACACCACCTAAATTTATCCGTACACCACCAAACCTGCTTTACAGTGTTGTACAATACAACACCCTAAAACATATTTAGTGGTGCATGGATAAAAGGATGTGGTGTACGAATCACTCCCCCGATTTCAAATGCATACAACCTCCTACATTGCTCTATTAACAAAATTCATTGAATCTTGAGAATGAGAATGTAGGGATTGTTGTTTAAAATCATATTTGGGGTATTATTTTTATAACAAATTGAACAAAATGGACAAAGAAGTGTTTAAGGGCCAACATGAACCTGCATAGACCCGTTAACCAACCTACCCATCCTTCCACCTCCAATCAAAACAGCAAAGTATACTCTTAAACTTTACGTTCAAGCATTTTGTGTTGCAAATAAATAAGACGGAAATGTGGGTAGGGAGCCTTACGTACGTCAGCATCTTCAACAGGGTCATCAAGTGCGGTCTCATACAACAAATCCCAGTCAGGAGTCATCACCAACATTTGACCTATACCAGTGACAATACAAAGCAAATCTCCATCTGGACTAGGTGAAAGGGACTTAACACCACCTTCCACTCTACCAACAACCTCCATTAAATTATCATCCACATTATATAGCAATAAAACACCACCCGAAGTTCCAATGATAAGTGATTCTTTCTCCATAAGATACTCCATAGAAGTAATAGAGTCACCTGCATCTAGATCAACCGCCTCAACCAAAGGAATCGCTGACTTGTTTCTCCATGATTCTTCATTCTGCAAATTTAATCAACTTTCAGATTCTGAACAGTGAATTACAGAGAAAAAAGACTATTAATATTTTATAAATATTTTATCATCAACACTCAGAATTTTACATTCAAATGAAAAAGACAACAACCCAAACATGCAAGTGCTTTATTTCACAGGTTATAATGTTATAAAATAGCAACATACTCTCAATCTTATTCCGATTTAGTAATTGTACTTTGATCCAGTCCATTTATATGTTGTTCCAATTTGGTCATTATACGAAAACCAACAGACTACCATTAAAATGAATAAATCAACATACAATGACCTAGGTGAAGCATATTAGGGGAATTATGCTCAGATTTTTATTTTAACAACTAATATTGAATACTTTCCAGAACTTCAATCACTAAAATGGACAGCATCAAAGTACAACAACAAAACTGAAAGCAAGATATTATTTTTAGACATTATAATACTCATCGGGCTTTAGGTCAGCACAGTGATATTCACAACTTGTTGCCTCTGTATTAGCATTATTATTCAAATTATGAAACTGTAATCTATGCTCGAAACCATTTTCGACATTTAATATCTTAATGTTCCCTATAAACAAATGATATATATTCTGCAGAATACCAGGAATGAATTCATAGTCATATATATCTTCTCAACAATTTTTATAGTCTATTCATATAAACATAAAATACAAATTTTAAGTCTACCCATTAATACATTGAAATTACTTGAAATAAAATAGTAAAAGACTTGAAGGTTACTTGAGATGATGGAATATTAGTGGTGTAAATAAAGTTAGCAGATGAAGCAAAGAAGAATCGATTTTGTTCGATATCGAAAGCAGTACAACGAATGACTTCATTTTGTGATTGTAATTGGAGGTTTGATTGCAGTTCCCATGACACCTTCAGATTCCTCATCTTTTTTTTTTCCGGAACTAGAATAATTTGATAGCAGTTATCATAAACAGGTGTTGTTTTTGGTGAGGAGAGAGATGAAGAAGTATAATTATGTTATGTGGGGAATGGATTAAACGGTGCCCTAGATTTAAGTGGAGGCTTTTTAAAGGGTTTAAGGAGCTACGCAGAATGAGGGTTTACAGTTTTCTACGGAGTATTAGAAAATTAAAGAACCAAAAACATTTCTCCTTTTTTGTCAAAAAGCGATAAAACGCGATAAAACAAAATTTTCCACGGGAAACAAACTTAGTAAGTAGTGTTGGACTGTTGGTTAAATTTATCGGGTTTCGGGTTATTTGGTTCGAGACCGTCTAAGTTTATATTAATAAGATTTGGAATATTCGAGTTCGCACTATTTGGATTTAGTTTTGGATTGGTTCGGTTCTAGGTAATGTGTTTAACTCGAATAATATGAAATCTTATACTTTTGCGTCATAATGTATACTTCATAACATAATACTTATATAAATCATTATAAGTGATGTAGATGTTCCTTGTTTATAAATAGACTCATATAAATTATATATTTGTACATTTAGTACTTTTTCGGGTTATTCCAGATTGTTCGGGTTACTCGAATTCTTTGAATTCAATTAACTAAAATAAGTCAATCTGTTTAACCGAATCCAATTAAATTCGGATCGGTTAATTGAATTCGGTTATATTTGAATTTTGACACCCCTAGTTTATGGCTTCACAAATATGCTGTTAGGTATAGATGACTTATATGCAGCAAACATATTTTTATATTTTATACTTTTAGTTCTTTAATTATAAAATATGAATATATACACTAATTAGGTGTAGTTAGTTGCACATGAGATTTCCCCGATCACTAAAGGTCATATGCAAGTCATAGACAAAATTACAATGTGTTCTAACTAAATAGTATAAAAGATTTCAATTAGGGTCGAGCAATTAACGAGTCGCTTGACATCTAGCGCGGTAATATTTGACGTCGAGCTTGAACAAAATGATTGTTCGATTAATTTCACAATCTGATTTTGAAAAGAAAAATCAACTCGGTTCATTCGAAAGCTAATTTTATTTAAAGCAACCGAGCTATGAACATATTATACAAGAATTTTTACGTACTAAACATTTATATAATTTAAAATAATAGATTATAAATGAGCTTATGTGAGTTCGAGTTATGCAACATACTGAGTTGGAGTTGTCGCTGCGATTGCAACTTAGTATTGAGAGGCATGTAACATAAAAATGAAGGCTATAAGTTCAATTTTCATCGTCGTGTCACTTTAACAATTACTTACACAATTTATCTATTCTATCTTGGTCCTGAACCGGTCATCGTGGATTCGTGGGACACCAGATCGTTGATTTTTGAGTTGAAGTTCATGAACCATCAACTTGATCTTCGAAAAATGGTTCGTTAATAACTATCCAATAAATTAACCAAAGCAGTATTCAAACACGAACAATAACAATTATTCAAAATCGAACTTGAAAATCATTTACATTAACTTACTCGCGTTTGAGTTGAACTCGGGTTGAATAATTAGTAAACGAGTTGAACTTTAGTTTTCATAGTCCTTATCTCTGCTCGTGTCGTAACAATCTTAGCTCAATTTGTCATTCATTAGAATAGTGATCATAAATTTCAACATATAAAAAGCAACTTGATAGGTTTAAAACTTCCATTAGTCATGACAGGTCCGTTTTAGTTAAAAACAAAAGCAAACCAACTATTTGATTTGGTTCATATCAATTTCACCGTCAAACGTTATAAAAATTGTGCGAAATTCTCAATAACTATCGAATCTTGAAACATAAAGAAAAGAAAAGAAAAGAAAAGAAAAAGGAAACAGGACTAAAATGAAAGACACCCAAAAGTTCGTGGTCAATAATGACAATACCTGAAACTTAGGATGTTAGTGATGGTTGAAGTTAAACAGGCTCCATATTTATAGTTTCTCGTCAAGGGTTTCGTTGCCGTACCTCTCATTCATCGATCAAACTCGAAATTGCCTCCTTTTGCTCGAATTGGTATGTCTAATCTATTATATCTTAATTTTCATCTGCATATATAATATCCCTCGTGTTCAATTTTGTAATTAATTCCAATCTTTCGTTGATTTAATCGTCTGTGTAAATTCGGTACACTGCTTACTTACTTATGATCATTGATTTAGAAATTTACAATTGTTAAAAGCTATAACATATTTCGCATGGATGTTAAATTATGAGATTTTTTATATGGATCTAATCTAAAACCCTGTTTATAGTTAGTATTTTGTAATTCAGCTGTTTATATCAGGTTCTGTATAGTCTACAGTGTTTGGTTAAAACCAATAATTGGGGGTTATCGAAATTTAAAAATTTCAATGACTGCTTATTTAAATGCGTAAATTCATAAGCTCACAAGCCCTTTATAACGAGCTTATCGTTATTTCAAACGCCCCTTCAGCTTTTGGAGCTTGGACTATACCTT
Organism: Gnaphalium uliginosum; assembly: GCA_963930675.1. Classification (NCBI taxonomy): domain Eukaryota; kingdom Viridiplantae; phylum Streptophyta; class Magnoliopsida; order Asterales; family Asteraceae; genus Gnaphalium; species Gnaphalium uliginosum. Next base: position 23,412,423 of record OZ005684.1, on the reverse strand, counting down.
TACGTTTTCCACAATGATTTCAATATGAATATATTAATCAGTTTGTATTATATGTATGCATCTTCATGTGAGATTAAGTTTAGACGATTTTTTTATAAATTATTGACGGTACTGTGTTTTAGCCTATGTTTAATATACACATACGTTATGATGTTGAATATAGATATAGATGGAAAAAGGGAAAGGAGTGATGGCAAGTCGAAAATGGGCCGTTGACTTTACAGACAATTCATCCACGCCTTCGACCCGTGACATCCCCGACCCATTAGGTTTCACCCATGTCTCCAATGATCAAGATGATTCCACTTTAAGTCGTCAAAAGAAAGACGCTGAAGCAAATTGGAAGTCACAAAAAGCATGGGAAGTGGCACAGGCACCGTTCAAGAATCTACTCATGATGGGATTTATGATGTGGATGGCAGGAAGTACAGTTCATTTGTTTAGTATCGGTATAACGTTTTCAGCTCTTTGGCAACCGTTAAGCGCTCTTCAAACAGTTGGGAAGGTTTTTCAGCCGTATAAGGATAATAAAGTGGATCTTCTTGCACCTAAGTTGCTGTTTATTGCTTTGAATTTGGGAGGTATGTTGCTTGGTTTATGGAAGTTAAACACTTTAGGGCTTCTTCCAACCCATGCATCTGATTGGGTTTCATCTTTACCACCTGCACATGAGGTTGAATATTCAGGTGGAGGTATTCCGTTACATTAAGATTCCTTTAGTAGCTTCTGATTCGTGTTTAAGTTTTTAACATAGCAAAAGAGAACCAGTATGAGGTTCCTTTTAGTACAACATTGTTTGCAACACTTCATGTTTCAATATAAATGTCTTGATTTACATCATTGTTCTGATTTTGTTCTGTTTAATGATGATGTGTTAATTGTCGATTTCTGTTGGTCAAGATTGTGGTACAAATTTTGTAAATAATGAAAGTGTTAAATATGGTTACTACTATTTTTATAGTAGCAACTTCTTAAAATGGTTTATGATATTACATGGCATATGAAATACAAAACTATTTGACATGTTCTTGTTCTAGGTATATTTATCTTTGAAGTTCATCTGTTCAAATTTCAGAATAAAACATACTTCTGGTTACCTTCCGTTCTGATAAATTCACACTTTCCAGTCGATCTAAAGTTACTTCTGGACTCGACTCTTTAGGCTTTACATTTGTCTTCCCATTTACCACGTAAACTATGAATCTTCTGATACAATTTGAATAAAATGAGGAATTATTACCCTCGCGATGGAGGGGATTCAATACCATAAAACACAAAATCATGTACAGCTATCGTAATAGAGGAACGCTAGACTTATAAAAGATCTATTTCTTTTATCTCTATTAGTAGATAGTAGATGATACATTGTTCTTTATAAAGCTTTTTATCAACTAATATATCTCATTAAAATACACACATCATTTTTATAAACCATTCATGTTCTTGGGAAAACATGTTGTAAGCAATGACCCTCGTTTCAGTGCTTAAAGTTCTGGTTAATTAAAAAGAAAATTCTCAAGTTGAGTATTTGACTTTGAATACATACATACATACTCGAAATTCAACTGCAGATTGGACCTCCAAAAGATACAGAACGGAAAACCGGAAGGGACTTCAACAAGCACATTAAGCAACTCTTAAGTTCAACTAAAATTCATTCCCAATAATTCCACCAAATCTCTAAATCAAAAGGTGTTACACTATGGCTATAACAAACAAATATCCAGCCGAATACAAGCAACCACTCTACTGAATAACTTTGAACCATCACATCCAATCTTCACAGTGAATTAAACTCACTTATGAAGCCACATAACTCATTCAGTACCTACGAAATCGAGGGTCAACAAATGCACGCTCATACATCCGGGCAGACGGGCACTCCATTTCCAGGTGGCCCCTCCCACCACAATTATTGCAGATGACCATCGGCATAGGTACACAGTCACGGCTGATATGACCAGGGCGACCACAATTACGACATATCATGTCCCGAAATGGGTCATCCCTTAGTGACGAGCCTACTGGACCCAGAAAGCTTGACAGGCCAGATTTAACCGAGCCAGCTAGGCTGGACGAGCCAGACTTTGGACATTGTTTGGCTACATGCCCGGATATGCTGCAAATGTTGCATACTGGATCATTAGGGCAGTCACGAGCAAGGTGACCAGTTTTGCGGCAGTTATTGCAAGCTTTCTCATTGGTGCAGTCAGCTGCAAGGTGCCCAGGTTTGTAGCAGTTGTTGCAAAGACGAGCATCATAGGAGGAAGAATTTGGGTTGTGGCAATCACGAGCCAAATGCCCTATTTTACCACACATATGGCACACAGGATCATTTGGGCACTCACTTGATAGGTGTCCTGATTCCTTGCAGTTCCAACACATGGTGGTAGACGTGCACTCAGCAGCAACATGACTAACAATAAGATGTAACATGTTAAACGTAGCGATTGAAATCTCTGATTACTGATAGAGGTTAACGGGTCACTTTATGAGTACTGGTTGAATCAATTGACCAGTAAACACTTTTTTGTCCTTTTATTAGTTTATTACAAAAAAAATTAAATCCTTAAATAAAAACGATTTAAAGCTTGCATTGTAAGTAGATGTTTGCATAAGTTTTAATCAATTTGACCAGTTTCACCCGTATGACCAGTCCCACTTTTGGTATCTAACTTTTTTTTTTCTTTTTTAAAGTTGACCTGTTTGAAAGAGAACACAGCCCAAATCAACCCATTCGTATGTAAATGGGTTGAAACTTCCACCTGCCCACCTCTATCAACTTATCTACAAACTGAAGCATGAAGCTGAATGTAGTGAACTGGATATCTATCTTACCCAGGAAGTCCACAATTGTTGCAGACAGTCACATTTGGACAATCTCTGGCAAAGTGTCCAGGCCGCTTGCATTTGTTGCATAGATAATCTTGCCTGTAAAGTAATAGTCATTAAAGGAAGGTTGTAATTCAACTATAAGATACAAATACAATTCACAAATGAAAACATTAAATTGAAATCAAGTTACTAATACAAGCTATTATCATCAGTAAATAAATGACGTTAACTTTTATTGGCATATGATTCTGGTTACATAAATATTACTTGATGAGTAGTGGTTGGCTTGTTGCAACGTTCACTAAGAGATAGAAATTATTTGACTGTCTCCTAACTCACACAAATGCCTTCACCCTGATCTTAGCACCCCGCCTGGTTGACATTTGCCAAACAACGTTCAAAATAACAACTGATATTTGGCATCTGCTTGTGTTTTATCTTGTTCATTAAATTATCATCACACTTCCAGTAAATTTTGGTCTATTGGCCATAACAGAGAATTTCTCCATCAATGGTTCAGGGACACCCAAGAATCATGCGTTTATTAAAACTTGATTTCTATTAGTTCTGCCCTAACATTTCATCATACCTCGTTATATCATCAATTAGAAAAAAACCAAATATTGATTGTAAGAGGTGATCATAAATATGCACACCAAAGTAACACCATCTGTACATGCTATTTAGACCACCAAATCATTTATCACTACTACAATGTGCATATACAATAACAGTTGAAGTTCCCTTCCTGGTGTTCAATCCACAGTCATGGGCAATCCTACAGTTAACACACTCCATTTGATATTTTGGTGGGTGGGTGGGTGGGTGGGTGGGTGTGGGGTGGGGTGGGGTGGGGGGTTCCTTCATCTCAGTATCTACTAAATCCCGAGACACGTATTAAAAACGTACCGATACGCAGGCTTATCCCTTTTGTAAGGTGCATCCCGGTAGGAAGCTCGGTCTCTGCTGCGGAACCGCTTGGCTAGACCAGGACTTCTGCTCCTGTCCCGACTCATAGTGAGAACTGGACACCAAAGGTTCTCAAATGTAAAGTATTCAGAAAACAATCATACACTACCAGTGTCAGAAAACAAGAAACCAAAATCATATAAAGAATCATCTCCAAAAACAAATTTAGCACAACACGGACAGTAAAAAGCACACTAGATGCATTTCAAATAACTCCGCGAAACTACCAAATAAGTTGAAGATAACGTTAATCCGACACAAAAACTATCCAGAATACAACCAAATACCAAATTATCATCAGCACTGGAAAGGTAACCAGAAACCACTTAACAAATCAGTGCCTAGCTAAATTAGTGTAGCACCAAAAAATAAACAGTACTATATATTTCAAAAACATGCAACTACCAAACCACACAACTCCAAACATGCTCCCGGAATACCCGAAATCACCCAAGGAGATCCCCAAGTTGAATCTACCAAAGCCAACAAACTAAACAGTTTGCTATAATTTGAAATTTTCAAGAGCTACTGAAAAGAATAAGCTGATATATAAATACTTCCAAAGCCAAACATTTCTCACTTAAACTCCCTTTTTCAATTAAGAATGAATATAAATCACTAATCACTTACACTATAAAGACTACCAGCATTTAAACACAGGAAGTGCATTTTGTTCAAAACACATGCGCGCGCACAAGAGGAATGTTTCTTATTTGAGGTATGGCTGACTACTTTCAAGTTCATAATTGACCTGCATTGATAACTACATTATCTAAATCTTATAAATAAATCAATGAGCGCCATAATCCAAATTCATTGTAATATAACGCATAAAAAACACACACAAATTCAATTAAATTTATTGAAAAGGCTAAACAAAATTAAAAGGAACAACACTATAGTTTCAGGTCATGATGTAACCGAAGAAAACGAACGAATAGCGAACAGAAAAAGTACAGTGAAGAAACTTTTGATAAAATGAAAAGCGTATGATCATAATATCGTAATCACGATGTTCACCTTAATTGAACGTTTTTGACGTAAATTTCAACTGAAATTGAGACGCCAGGTGGAAAGCTGAAACCCTAGATTCGTATGCATCAGGCGAATATTTTATAAAAATAAATGGAACGGAGACGAACACTGGGTACTGGGTAGCATGAGTTAGAAAGGATTTTGTGTATTTTAAGTCCTTTTACTTTTGTAATTTTACATTTAAACCCCTGTGTTTTCATATTAGTTCATGTTCGATCAAGTAAATAAGTGCAAGCTTCATCAATTTGGTGATTTGGTGCATGAGAATTGAATTAGCACTGTGTTATTTAGTCAAGACTAGGTTGCAAACGAGTCGAGCTTTTATCGAGCAACTCGAGCTTGAGCTTGTTCGAGTCGAGCTTTTATCGAGTTCGAGCCCGATCTCGAGCTTAAAAGTAGAGCTCGAAATATATATCGAGCCAAGCTCGAGCCTTTAAGAGCTCGGCTCGAGCTGTTATCGAGCTTTAACTAATATGTATATTTTTATATAAATATATATGTAATTTTGAATATGTAAATGATATTATTATTATACTTTAAATACTATTACACTATTTTACATATTTTTAACTAATGTTCACACTTTATCTTTATTTTCTATATATTTGAAATGATTTTTAGTATTTATTTTTATTTTTAATCTAATAAAAAATAAGTTTGAGTATTAAAAATAATTTTTAATTAGAATAATCGAGCTTTTCGAGCGGAGCTCGAGCCATCCTGAAACATTTTCGAGTCGAGCTCGAGCATTCATCTTGAAAGCTCGTCGAGCTATCGGCTCGACTCGATTACAGCCCTAGTCAAGACAACCCATACACTCCCAATATATAGCACAATTAGTACATTTGCTATCTAAGATATAGCAAAAGAGTAATTTTGCCACTAATCTTGTGAGTTTGATTAGTAAATTTGCTCTTCTAAACATTGTTTAGTGGCAAATAAGGGTTCTTTAGAAGTTTAGTGGCAAAATTACTATGTTGCTATGTTTTGGATAGTTAATTTGCAATTTTAACCTACTTAAAAAAAATGCAATGACTAAAACATGAGAAAAGCAAAAACATTGAAATTGGTACCCTAAGATGAAACTAGCACCATGTTATTAGTTCAAGAAGATACACAAATCCTTCTAAGCAACAATGAACAAATCTTGCTCTATCCTCGCAGACTAAGACCAATATCAAATAAACCAAACACGAAACGCTCTCAAAACAAGCAATGGATATGCATATCGTTTTACCAACCCATGAGCATACTTCTAACTTTCTTGATGATTTCTTGTTTCGCTTGTTTGCTTGTTAGTGGAAATCTTCGGTTTTCAACTAACAAGAACCTGTACACTTCCCACTCGCGATCTAATGTTGAATGTCTTACAATCTCAGCCTATGAAAAAGAAAACACATTTAGTATCACAAAAAGAGTCATTTACCTTATGAGTTTTTGTAAATAAAACATGCTAACATAAGCAAGTGATTAGCTTTTCTAATCATCGTAGATAGTTTTTTGTTACAAAGAAACCATTTTAAGCTTGCAAATATGAAGAAAATAATGGTTAACCTTGACATCTCAGTCCAAAATGCGGAGTTTATTTTACACTTCCAAAAATATATGCAGTTAATAACTCCGAATGTTTTAAAAAGTTAATTGGTCTACAGAAAAATGTGCATAGGCCAGGTTGAAACTAGAACTTACAGAGAAGATGCATATCCCAAGTGTCTTCAACGCAAGAGTGACATCATATACAACACGAGGTCTTCCTTTCCCAGATAGCTCGACAGGATTGGCAACTAAAAGTTCTGTATCAGGGCCACGATTGGTAATCATGACTCTTAAAGGATGCAACATCTCCTCCTTTAGACGGGAACATAAAGCAATTTGGTTTTCATTATTCAGAATCTTTTTCCCGTCCTCATTTTGGATAAATAGGTCCAAACTTCGAATCCCATTCACACTAGGAGACACTCTTCCATATGCAATCTATATATGAACAACATACATTATTCACCCCAAATACATGTGTATTTATTTCACGAACTTTATCAAGAATCCAAATAACTAGAGATGGCAATTTGGAACCATCTACTTATGAATGTGTTGATTCTTGTTATGTTTTATCTCAAAAAATAATATAAAAATAAATAAAAATTCGGGTCAACCCGTCGTGTAACAAGATTACCCTTTCACCCAAACCACCCCCATTTTACAAAAAGTAAACATAAAAAAAGAAGATTGGGTCAACCCGTCGTGTAGCAGGATTACCTGTTCACCCAAACCACCCCATTTTGCACAAAAAAAAAAGAAAAAAAGATATGACGGGTCAACCCGTCGTGTAACAGGATTACCCATTCACCCAAAACAGCTCCATTTTGCAAAAAATAAATACAAAAAAAAAAAAAAAAGATATTTCGGGTCAACTCATCCTGTAACAGGATAACCCTGTCACCTTAAACCACCCCGATAAAATAAAAAATTAAAACTAAATAAATAAATAGAAAGAAAAAAAAACGCTAACGAAATCAAGGTGATTATTATACCTGTATGTCACAATCTTTGGAAATTCTTAAAATGTCATAGATGAGGCCTTTCTGATCACGGCATTGTATTTGAAGCAATGAATGAGCGGGGCTCAGTAGATTATCAATTACTACACTAGCCTCCTTATTTTTTAATGATGCATCAGCTCGTGAACTATCATCTTCCATGGCAGAAATCTCACAGCTAAACAGTTTTTCTGCAATCGGTTGGGGAATGGAAGAATACCCTTGTTGACTTTCATATTCAGGCCCTGCTAGCTCTAGTTCACAGCTGATGCAACACTCTCCTAACACCACACTAAGGTGCTCACATGTTTCTTCTCGTCCAATCTTTGTATGCAGTATGTTCCTATCGGAAAACATTACAAACTTGCCATTACTAAACAACTTATGTGAATTATGTATTTGCTTTTAGAACAATCGAAATACTAGCATTTAATAATCTCTTACATATTAGCGGTATAACAATAATCATTTTCGTATTAGTTGCAAATACTATCTCCTACAATGTGTTGTCTTACAACTGCTTATCTTGACTATATTTACTGAGAATTACATGATCAGTTTCAAAACACAAATCCAAACACCCCCTCAAGATTATGAAGAAATTAAAATTAAAAAGACTTACAAGCTATCTGTAACAAAGAAGAGGTCCAAGACCTTTCCATCAGGGGTTGTCATCACTTTTAAATGTTGAATTGTTAGCTCAAGCTCACATAGGACCTTCGTCACATCTACAAAAATAAAGAAGCAATTATATCAAAAAATGGTCAAGATTCGAGTAAGTAGAAGATTGGTCAATATAAATATAAGAATAACCGAACGTACAAAGTACTAACCATGTATCAACCCTTTTCGATCCAAAGAGAAAACCTTCAAAAGGTACAATGGAGGTAACTTAGAAGTAGTAGATAATTGATCTAGATAAAACTTAGGCATACACGATGGACAAACTGCTACAAGACGTTTCTTTAACCTCTCCCACTCTACTTTTAGTGACATCGGTCGCGCTACAACCCACAAAACCACATAACACCATCTTCCATCCGTAGAAAAATCTGCTATCGACACAAAACATTCATTCTCATCAAAACAAACTAAAGTAACATTATTTAAGCTTTCAACTACATAAAGCTCAAAAGCACATAAATTTAGTATTTTGGAATAATATAGTATACGCAAATTGTGAATTTAATTCAAAAAGCATACTAAAATTTACAAAATATAGAATCTTTAATTGTAGCCAATCCATCTCAATCCCATATATCACATCAATCAACATCAAGAATATTCATATAATAATTCATATAATAACTGAAAACTTCAAATAAATAAATAAAAAATAACCAATAACTTTATCAGATTCATGTATATGAATATATGAATCTTCTTAATAAAAAAAAAACAATATATAAATAATAAATAAACTTAAACTTTATTATTATAATAAAAAAGAAAACGAATGTTGGTTTAGTTTATCACCTCCACGGGTAACATAGAGTCCGAATTCAACAACGATTCTTAACAAATCACAACCGAGTCCGGCTTTATCGGGGCAGTTAACCGTTACGACGGTTGGGTCGCCGGAGTTCTTACCTTTCTCAATCAACACGACGTCATCCCACGACATACCCATTTTACCCTTTTTATTTTTCCTGCGTGTATACTGATTATGAAAAAAGATATATGGGTTTCGCCAGAAAGGGGGTGTTTTGTGTTTAACGTCGCCGGAGACTAAAAGGGGTCTGCCGTCGGAGGTGATTTTGTATTTCCAGCATGTTCTGCTACAATGAGAATTACGTCCATAAAAAACCCTTCTTTTCGCTCCTCTCCGAGCTCTGAACAATTGATTTTGTGTATCTGCATATGATATAAAATTGAACGAAAGTTAGTTGAACACAAACAAATTATGGGGGTTTTATTTATCAAACAAAAAAAACCAAATATCTATCAGGGTTGAATAGCCGCAAGCTGTTTTCCCACGTCGATGATCATTAAATTGTGGATGACATCCTTTGCAACAATATAAATATAATAAATAAATAGTCCGTAATAAATAAATAAAAGATTAAAATTACAATTAATAAATAATAACTGTGATAAATTACAATTGATTTTGTGGAGGTTTATCGTAGAATCATTTTTTATTGTAAGAACCGTAGGAACGATCTTTTTCATTTTTAATTTCAACATATCTAGACTTTTTGCTAAATAAATAATGCCAAAATTATTAAAATTTTATCCTCTTTAATATTAGATCGATTTAAAAAAATAAAAAATATATGATACAAAAATTAAAGTTGTATATCACATAGCTTTTATGTGTGATACTATGATACACACTAAATTTTTTATTATGTGTATCACATGTTTTAAAAAAAAAATTATCTCATATTAAAGAGCATAAAATTCTAATGATTTTCATATAACTTTTTAATAAAAACGTTAGTTAATCTTAAATTAAAAATAAAAATGTTCGTTCCTATCGTTCTCACAATAAGAAGTGTTCCTATTTGAACATTCCCCTAAATTTATATTAGAGTTTTAGGTTATTAAAATTATTATTAGGATTGACACTTGTATATAAATATAATAACTTGCAAGCAATGTGTCGTACAAAAATCTAATCTAAATCTAATCTAGATTTATATCTAATCTAATCTAAATCTAATCTAAATATATCTTATCTGATCTAATTAATAAAAGAAAACCTCTTCTAAAATTTTTTTATACAAAATCGAACCTTATTAACCAATCAAATTCCTTAATTTCATCAAACATACAATTGAACAATCAGATCATTTAATTTTTTTAAAAAATCTAATCAATTAATTTTTCTAAAACATCTAATTTAGGAAGAAAAAATTCATGTCAAAATAAATCCCCAAAAACCTTATCTTTATAATTTATTATATATATTAACAATAACAAGCTTATATCTTATCAAGCATATAAATATTAATTAAACGTTATTTGCTACACATCAGCGAACCATGCAAGTGAGTATGTATTAATGAGCTAATTTAATATATTAAATATTAATTAATTATTATTATCATGAGAACTCTAGGAAACAAACAAAAATATTTATTTAATTACAATGAACGAATTACGTATTATTTTTACATTAACCCGTGTTTATACACGGGTCTTAAAACTAGTAGTGGTAATAAACAATTATCGTTGAGTCACAAATATTGTTTGCATTGTATTTAATCAATTTTCTAGTTAATAAATAAAATTATTTTATTGTTTAATTATCAATTAGTAATGTCGAAGATAATTTATTACAAAAATTAACAATTGCTCAAAGTTTGGTTTAAAAATTAAATTACAGCATCTATAGATGTTTATTTACTTACATCTGTTAAAATAAAAATTTTATTTGATTTTGATTGAAATGATATGTTAAAAATTCAATATAAGGATGTGTAAAGTTTTAAATAAATGGTATAAATTAGTAATTTATTTGAGAATATTTGAAAAATTAATGAAAGTTTTTGAAAAGGTTAGGATAATTAAGGAAAGTTCAAAGGCAATTTAGACTTTAGACATTGTTAAGGTTAATTTTTAAGACAAATATAGAGATACTTTATGTAAATTATTATGTATATAAGATTAAGATAATAATAACTAACATATGGAATTATTTTTTAATTTAAAATGGGTGAAAAGGGAACTAAAATCCAATCCAATATTAATAAAACTAATCGGTTAACATTAGTACGTAATTAATTAATAACTAAATTAAAACGGGTAATCAATTTTTCAAACAAATATTTTGGATAAAGTTAGAGTTGCCTAAATTAAGGGAACAATTAGAATTGTGGTGGGATTACTTTGGAATATTTTAACTAGGTTGCAATCCAAATAAAACAATCATGATTTTGATTACTTTTAAAATATAGTTTTTAATGTTTTATGAATATTAATGTGATTTTGATGAGTTAAAGTATAATCATAAACAGTGTAAATAAAACTTTAGAAGAAAATACACATCATTGGACATCATAAATATCGTTCCCATGTAATATTATTATGAGGTCTTAGAAAATTTATAAAATGAGCTGCTATGACAAAACCGTCTTTTTCTAAGAAAATGATGGGTGATAATTGCACATAGAATATAAAATAAAATAATATATGTGGAGATAAGGTTTTAGCAATTATTTTCGTCATCTTTTGTACAAAAAAATATGGAGCAAGTATACAAATAGTTGTGGTCGTGAGATTTTATTCCAAAAAGTTACAATATTTTGTTTGGTTTTAGGTGGAATGGAGACAAAATGGAAGACAAGGGCTCGAGTCATCGTAGTTCTTATGGTGGTTTTGATCGTACGGTGTTAAGTTTCTCAATTTAACATATGAAAAATGAGGCTTTAAAATGAGATCATAACGTATTGGAAAATGATTGGTGAGAATTTAATTACGAATAGAAACTTTTAGATCGTTAAATGAATTATAAAGGCATAATTTTAGGTGTAGTTTTTAAAATTTATTTAACAATACTCTTTCGCATTTTAGGTGCAATGCACTAAACTATAATACCAATAGCATTTTATATTAATAAGTAAATTATTACCGACAAATGTTATCATATATATATATATATATATATATATATATATATATATATATCTTATAAATATAATATACGATTCACCTTTATGATGTCATCATTCAAAATTGAGATCCAATTAAGCAATTAGGTCTCTCAATTTACTTATCTTTTTCGTTATTGAAGGTTTATAAAAATTGTATTGTATTTGTAACTAATACTAAAATATATAAAGAATACAATAAAAAAATATTCCGGACATTCTATAACTTCTGTGTATTTGTAATATAGTATGTATTATTAAAAAAAATATATTTAGAATACATGGATATGTATTATTAATTAATTAGAAATTGTATCAACATGCTAATTGTTATAACGAAATACAGTATAACATCGAACAATTATCTAAAATAAAAATATGTTGGTAGAATAATTATACTCATCTAGAAAGTTTTCAAAAATATCAAACATTTATTACAAAATTATTAATCTAACAACTATTTAAAATCAGCGCATTAATACTTCTAAATAAAATTTTAAGGTAATAAATTTATTAACAATTATTAATCTACAATAATAAATATAAAGTATGAAAAATAACTTAAGACGGTACAATCATTCTTAGGGATAAACATGTAAACTTGAAGTACTGTAAATTTATTAATGTAGATGTATAAATATCAATAACAATAACAATAATAATAATAATAATAATAATAATAATAATAATAATAATAATAATAATAATTACATATGATTTTAGTGTTCAAAATGTATTAAAATATACATTTATACTATTGCATGCGACGAGTTTTGAAAATGTCTATCGTATGTATTTAAATTCCAAAAACATCTATTTGTATATACTTAACTTCCTATTATATGTATAAAACTTACTAAAAACATGTCTATTTATGTAGTAAAATATGCCTTAAATGCATTAAATATACATTTTTTAGAACTTAAATAAACAAAATATAAAATTTTAAAGTTTGTCACAATTAACTCTAAAAAGTGTAACATTTAATACATTTTGAAACCAAAAATGTTTTCAAATTTAGTGAAAGTAATGAACCGATATTCAAGTCTTTAATATTTCATTATATAATATCTTTAATATATATATTTTTCATAATTAAAATGATAATTACTAATTAAATTTTTAATTTTTATTATATATAGTTAATTTATCCATCAAAAGTAGGCATACAGATATTCCAACGACCATGGGTGTTTAATCGATCGTGTTTCGAGTTAATAAAGTTATTTGGTTTGGTTTATTCAGCTTTTGATCAACTCTTAATCCATTTGAGACCCAACTAAAACTATATGTCACCCAATCCAAACCAACCAAATAAGAGTTTGGCTTAATCGGCTGGGTTTTGATTTAACAAAATAAAACTCTTAAATTATGATTTAGATAATTAAGATAATTGAATTCCTCAAATACTAAGTAAAAGCATTTTAATTGTTTATATCAGGTCAGTTGGATAAATGGATTTGTTTTTGAGGTAATTGAGTTATATGAGTAGTTAAAGTTGTATATCGGCTATCGGAATTGAATTATCAAAGTTAAGTATTAACAACTTATGCTTATTCAGTTTTTCGAGTGGTCCCTAATTGAAAATATTCAAACCAAAACCGAACCATTAAATCGATTCATTATCTGGTATCACCCAAAAATCAAACCAAATCCCAATAACCTAATCCAAAATATCCAAATAATATATAGATCGGTGAGTTATTCAGTTAAACCAAATAATAAGCACCCCTATCTACGATAATCAATGACATGAAAAATCACATTAAATATTATTCGTAAATCATGATAACAAATAAAAAATTGTTTTTAAAACACTTTAAAACTTTTTTACAAATATAATACTAATACTAATATAGTTATGCTTGCTAAAGTAATATAAAAGTTACATTATGAATAAGATATTACGTGGTAAAAGATTCACCGAGTATTGTTTTGATATTCAAATTACAAATCAATGGTGCATGCGTCCTAAAAGATCTATAAGTTAGTAAATAGTATTATATTATAATTTATTATTATTAGTTTAATCGATAATGTATTATCTCTTTACGTTGATATTTCACTTTCAAAGTTCATTGTGTGTTTAAATTCATATGTGTTTACCTTAATAACTTACTTTTATATTCAGGAGCACCTGGACCGGTCTAGTTTATCAGTGAGTATGAACTCTAACACTAAGTTCAATACTTTAAGCCATTTATATATATAGTGATTTAGTGTTGAACAAATTGTGAAAAGTAACTCACGAATAAATATTTAACCAATAACAAAAATTAAAAATAAAAGATCATACACACATTCTCTTCATTCACTATTGTTTCGTCAACATTGATCGCTTCTCTTTGTAAACTACGTCGAAGGCATAAACGTTTGCCATCTATTTTAGTTCTTAATATTTTAAAAAATTAAATACAAATTCAATGGTCCGTATGTATACACAGGTTTGAGGTGTACTATATATATATATAAAAGATAGTTCAATAAAGAATGACAAAAAAAATTAAGAATGAAGGAACCAATAGGAATGCTTCATTTCAATTACTCATTTTCATTTTTTTTAATTTAAATATCTCACAAACCGTATATCTATAAATTATAAAAATTACACCGTTGAAAATCAACATTTTTTTATTTTTAATTAGAGATCTCACATGACATACTTCCGACAAACTTTATTTTTCCAGTTTGTAATGAATATTTGGAATTCCTATGTTAAATCAAATGTGATTTAACACTCACATGTGATTATATTTACAATCAAATTATAAAATTTAAATCACTGGCTATAATCACATTTGAATAAACAAATTTATAAATTATAAGTTTAAAATCACATAATAATAATTTATTTGATAATTTAAAAACCTACGGAGAAAAAATTAGTTGTAATCACGTGTGATTAATCATTAAATTAGTAATCACATGTGATTAATGTGTAAATACATAAGGATTTCAATAATTTTCTATAATTCTATATGTAAATAAATATAAAGGTGAAATCACATGTGAATTATCAGTTATTATCACATATTTCAGTTATAAAACAAATGTTATTAAATCTCAAATCAATAATCACGTGTGATTTTGGCCGTAAACGAAGGCAATTTTTAAAATCTTATTTATATTTGTTTATGTGAATGAATAATAAGTTGTAATCATGTGTGAGTTAACATCCACCATTGATGAATAGTCGTGTACCAATGTTATATTTACTCATAAATCACATGTGATTATATAAGTCACATTTTCTACGACCCAACGAAAATGAAGAAAAAGATTTGTCGAAAGTATAGCTTGTTGGATCTCTAATCGAAGAGAAAAAGAGGCTGATTTCGAATAAGTAATTTTTATAATTTTTAGTCATGACTTTTGTAAGATATTTGATTTTAAAAATACGAGTGGAAATTGGATTTTATAGGAAATTGAGCAATCCTATTGGTTCTCCCATTCTTCACCTTTTTAGCATTTTTCAATGAGTAACTCTGGATCAGACATTATAACTATAGAACTTAAAATTCAATTGGTACATTTTAAAAACGATTTGTGTTATTTTCTCTTATAGCTAAGTATATACCGTGGTGGAGCTAATAAAAGGGTTAGGGTGTCTGACCTCTCCTATTCGGCCCAATTGCATTATACAGTGCATTTTTAACCAATTTCTCATCGTTCATATATTTTTTATTACATAAAGCACATCCCAATCTACCTATGAATACATTTTTCTTTGACTTTTTCTCTTTTTTTTCTAAATCTGTATTGTTATTTATTTCTTATTCTTTTTGTCTTTTGTGGTATTTTGTATTTAATGGTGGATACTGGAATCGATGTGATCATGTATGTTGATAAAATATATCATAAGAAGAAACTAATATGTAATAAATAACAAATGTGGTGTGTAATTTAATTTTTTTTTATTATTATTCTATGTTATTTAAAGGAATTTATATGAAAAGTCTTGTAATGAATTCAAAAGTGACATGGATTCATAACTTAGAAAATCAACTATGAAGATGCCAAGTAATTTTATATTAATTATTTTCGTATAAATCATCCACATAAGTGATGGGATAGGCAACTAGTATATAGGTAAGATAAGTTCGATTAAAAGACCTTTTAAAACTTAACACATTAAGGTACTCGCACAATGCGACTTAGTAGGAGTTTGGTTGGTGATAAGTTGATAACGTTGGAGGTGTAAGAGCATGATCTTTCTGGGTTTTTTTAAAGATGTGTATGTATTTATTTATACAACTTTATAGAAAAATTAAGTGTTAATGATTATAGGGAGAATGACGTGTTTAAATTTTTAAAATGAACAAATGTATAAAATGAGGAATTTTAGTCCACGCGTTGTGGTGGAATACTCTAGTTATATATTCTTAAATTGGTAAATAAAAAAAGAAATGTTAAAGTATAAAAGTCATGTAATATATTACTTGTAATATATTTAATTAAATTTGAAATTATAGTAAAATTATTTTACTTTTATGAAAATATAATATGGATCCTAATAACACATATAACGTATGTCGTGTAACATATAATAATGACAAAATATATAACTTAACACGTTAAGGTAAATAGAGATTTATGCAAGTTTAATATCACACTAAAAACTACATAGTTAAATTAGGCACTCAAAATAAATTAAGATCATAAAAAAATTTAATTGAAAAAAGGTATGTTTCAAGGTTTGAGATTTTTAAGTTATCTTTAAGTCTAATCTACTAAAAATGATGGATCATCTTGCAAAATGTGTAAAATAAAATTTACAATGAGATAATTTTACAACAATCTTATCTATATCAACCACGATACTGATATAATATAACTATAACACCAGTAGGTTTATTATTGACGCTTTCTTTAGTAATATATACACCTTATATATAAAAAAATAATATAAAAATATAATAGTAAAAGTTATTTGTATCTTTGATTACTATCTTTCATTCTTACGTAATACATTATACAATAACAAATGAGTAATATATACAAATAAAACGTGTTTATTTATTTAATCTAACACTTTATCTATAAAATGAAAATGAAATATATTTCACTTTAAGACTTATATTAATTCTTCTAACATTATTAGTGTGCATAAAATTTAAACTTTATAAATAGTTTTCAATTTCATCAATTTAAAAAGTTATAATATTTAAATAGTTTTCAATTTCATCAATTTAAAAAGTTATAATATTTGATCAGATGAAAAAGATGTAAACTAATATATAAAACAAGTATAATAATTAATGGGATGAAAAAGATGTAAACTTATATATAAAATTTAAGAATTATTATGTAGTTTTAATACGAAGCTTGGAATTAAATTTGAAGTAAGGAAAGAGTTAAAATTTAAAAGAAATAAGTGTATGAGTTAATTATTTATTTGTTATTAATGAGTTGCTATAGTGTATTTGTGAGTTTCGATAGGTTAAGAATAGTGTTATTTACCTTTGGTAATTGTATTAGTTTCAACGAGTTTTTTCATTCGCGCGTTGCGACGGGACGTAAAAAATGTATAATTTTAGATTCACAAATTGAATTCTTCTTTAGGTTGTTTATTATTTTCCATAACTTCAAACGTATAGCAACTTCAATTTTTAGGTACCGTAACAGGGAGAATTTGTCGAAGTAGTTTTTGATTTTCTCAAATCATTAATTGAATTGTTCTTTTTGTTAAAGGTTTTGTTCCAATTATTTAGCCAATTTAAATTTGTATCATACATATTGTAATTATAAAGCTTTAAGAACTCAATTTTAAAAATATAAGAACTCTATATTTTGAATTAAAATAATAAGCATTATCCATATCTATTATTATTATTATTATTATTATTATTATCATTTTATTACTTTTAAAATACCTTATAATCACAGTTTTTATATTGAACTTTTATTTTATAGTATTTTAACACTTATAGTTGACTTGTTTAAAAAAATGCAACTCATTTGAATGGGACTATATTTTTTGGATGAATAAACTAATAATTAAGTGTCAAGATGTAAAAATCAAACGTACTAATATACAAAGTTGAAAATTAATTTATTTCAATATCGATCAGAGATCGAAAGTTATACTTGTAAAAAAATCAGAACTGCTTTCTATATTCTATATACTTGTAACTCTAAATGAAATACATTTACTTTGTTCCTTTATCACCACATAATTTATGATAATGTCTCGTTAATTCAAGTTGTGACACCCTACTACTTCGATATAGTTGATGTCATATATATCCTCCAAATATAAACTAAGTACTTGTTATTATGGTCATATGATACATAATTACGTATCATTCATTTAAGTGTAACTCTTTAGCATTTTAAATTAAAAAATATAACATTTTTTTATTTTTTCTTTGTGTAACAACATCATGAGCTTAATATATATAAATATAACCATCATTTATATATATATATATATATATATATACACACGATTATGATTTATACCCTACAAAAAAACATTACATAATAATAAAATATATGTGTTTCTTAGATAATTCTTTGATATAAAAGTTAAGTTGAATACATAAGTGATATAAAAACAATTTAGTATGAACAGATATTAAAAATAATTATATATGAGATATCTATTTTATTACAGAAATAATATAAGTACTACCGATGAGTTTACAATAGTATATTGAGGTTAAATAGTTTAAGAATAGTTAAAATCAGTTTGATAATTGTAAGTGTTTAAATGTTAATAACCTTACACCTAGTATTAATATTGTGATCTTAAATTTATACATACAGCAAACACATGCCGAGCTTGTGAAAGGTCAAGTTGCATAGTTCCATTAAAAAGGGAATATTGCTTATTCATACATATCTTCTTGGTTCCAAACATGGATATTGGCGTGAAACTACATTTATAATGTAAGTTACCATCCGAGATAATAACATTTCCTCGTATATTTACACGTCTCTTAAATGTCTCATGGTTAATTAAGTGCACGACTATACCCGTAATACAAGCTTGATAATTTTCGTATCATCAAATGTTAAAAGGAAATGAATAGATGAGATTCAATTTGGATTTTAATAATAAATAAAATGCTAGTGTCAGAATTTTAGTATAAATAATGCTTAATGTGTGTTGACATTTTCTTTTTCTTTAGGCAAGTAAATCAGATATCATGTAATTTAAGAGTGTTAGGGTAATATAGTAATTTTAATTGTTGACAAAAATTAACACTTTAAGGTACATAAGATGCATTATACGTAGTTATTAGTGTTAAAACCCGTTCGATGGACGGGTTAAGACAAACTTCGGACAATTATTTTATGTGACTTAAATTTATTTATAGGACATTTAATGTATGATTAGTTACTTTAACGTCTTGATCGTGAACAAAACTTTTGAAATTGATGTAACCTGACAAATTAAGAAAAATTTGACAATACTCTCCATTAATTTCATTTAGATATAACACTAAAAATTTGTATGATTTTCTGACTAGTAAAAGTCACACAAAACTCGAAAGAGTCAATAAACGACTCGTAAGAGTCAAAGTCATTTAAGATTCGGAGTCTGAGTCGTCTTATTTTTAAAATTTTTTGACTCGACTTGGAAGATTCGACCCGTCATTCGCAAAAGTCTAACAACTATGGTTGGCTACTATATGGTTAAATAGATGGAGTAACATTTAAACATGGTTAAATTGATACTTACTTTTTATATCATATGCATGTTTAAATTGATACTTACTTTTTATATCATATGTTGTTTGCAAATGCCTTAAATTCAGATTCAATAGAGGGTGATAACATCAAATAAGTATATATTTAATTAATAATATTTCTCTATTTTTAATACATTTATATTGCATTTATGTGGTTTTAGATACTTATTTCGTTCATATTTGCAAATAGGTATTAATTATGGCTTGAATCTAAAAAAGAATGAAAAAAGGACTTAGAACAAAGAAAAACCGAAAAAAGGATAAAAGTGTAAAAAGGACGAAAGTTGAAGCTGAATCGCGAGGAGGAACATTCTGAAACCCAAGCCCAACCACCGGTTGGAAGGCCCAACCGCCGGTTGGAGGCTAATGGGCCCTGAGGTGGTGGAACGCACCTGTTTCTTGGGCAATAAGCAGGCCCAACCGCCGGTTGGGTGTCGATTTGAAAAACTATAAATAGAGGCTCAGCCTCAGCCTTAAACCATATGAAATAATTTAACCTAATTCGATTTTAGGGTTTAAAGGGCAGTTTTTAGGCACGAATTTGGGGCAAAGAAGGCTGGGGTTTGAAGGTTTTCAACCCTCACGAAGATTGTTCGGTTTTCGATTTGGATTTCGATCTTCTTATTCTTTTAACAAATGTTCTTTTGTTTGAATTTAAATTTGATTTCTTGTATCGTAGCTATGAACTAATTTTCTATTGTGTTTACTTAGACAATAAAACCTAGATGAATGTTTGAATGTTTGTTTACATTGGAATATTGATTTTCTGAAGTTTATTGTGTTTATCCGAAAGATTCATCTTATTTAAATGATCTTTAATTGTTACTTAACGTGGTTAATCAACCTTTTCTATAACGTAGGCTTGTCTAGGTTTATTAATTATTTGCAATTGTTTAACTTGTTAAATAGTTGTGGCTTGAAGTTTTAATCGGCGATAGGTTAGAGTATTAATGATTATTGAACTTTATTTAATGTGAAAGTTGTCAAACGACGACTATTATACTCTTGTTGAGTCAAGGTCGCTAGGGTAAATCACAATAAACGGTTGAAGTGCTTAACTAAATAAGGAATAAGTAGGCAACACATAGAAAGTATTTCTTGTGTATTCATAACGAGTCTTGTGTCTTATCTAGACTTTATAGGAATTGTTAACTGGATAAAGTGACTTTCCACAAAAGATTTATTCACAATAAAATTATCCAATGGTTTAAATATACATGATAACTGGAATTTAGGGAATAAAAGTCCAAGTAAATACATTCCTTTATCAATATTTGTCTTAATCTACTTTATTTAAATTAAGTTTATTAGTTTCTTAAAAACGTTCGTTCGGAACTAAAATGTCCACCTTTTACTTATTATTTACTTTTTAATTAATTATTTCCAATTAATAACATCGTTCTATGTGTTCATACTCGAATTTACCAAAACTGTATTATTATTCGATCATGTATTCTTGCATGTATTGTGTGATAGTATTGATATTTCCAAATCATAACTTATAACTTTTTAAACGCTATTTAGCACACATCAGAGGGCCTAGAAACTGTATGTTGTTTGCGTGTTTGCAATTGCCTTATATTCAGATCCAGTAGAGGACCTAAAAATTGTATGTTGTTTGTGAATTCCCTTAAGATGAGATTTGCTCCCAAATAAACTGCAGAAGTTGATGGACGGTCATCTGGACAACCAACCTAGTCTGCATCTGAAAAAGCCTTTGTATACGAGTTAATGTTGTTCCCCTTTGCCGAGAAGCATCCGTAAATGCATGAACATGGGTTCTATAGGCTCAAAGGATAACTAGACCATGAGAAGTAGTGCTATGCAGATATCACAAAATACGTTCTACGCCTGATCGGTGATTACCGGTAAGAGAATGCATGAATTGACAAACTTTGTCGACTTCAGCTGTGATGTCTAGGTGAGACAAATTGACATATTGAAGAACCCCCCACCCCCCACCCCGCTATTTGGCGATATTTGGTTGGATTAGTAAATGTTGCATTGTCATTATTAGCAAGAGATGAAGTGGTGATAATAGGCGATGGTGCGGGGGTTACATAAAATAAATATGCTTTATGTAAAATTTGCATAATGTACTTTTGTTAAGAAAGTGGAACACCTGATGTAGTCAATACAATTTCAATAGTCAAAACTTAAGTCAGAGGCCTAAGATATTTGAGAGCCAAAGTAGCTGTCAAACGAGAGACAACATTATCAACTGCAACCTGATTATTTCCGGTGACAATTTCCGGTGTCATCAACATATGCATGTAGAGTTGGATTTAGGGTTTTTCAGTTTAACCAAGCTCTTATACAATATCAAACCATCAAAGATAATTATATTTTCATTAACCGAATAATAATTACTAACGGGGTTTAAATAGATAAAGTAATTTCTATTAAGTACTTTATACTTTCTCAATTGACTAATAAAAATTACTTTTATTGAATACTATATGTTTAAGTGTCATTTTAACATCTTTTTAAAGACATGGAAGAACTTTTGTCAGGTTTCAACTTCGATGGTTAAATGATGATGCTATGATTATTGTTAAGTCTGGGAGCTAATTTTTGTTATTGAAGTTTTATGTTGCATATGAAATTGAGAAAGATGTAATGTTGATTGCAAATACTTCTCAATTACTAACAAAAATTACTTTATACCTTGATCAAAGGGTTATTGTAATATTTAGAATACATATATTTATTGTATTTTCTCGTATAAAAATAGTGCAAACTCTACCGATATAAAAATCTTTTTCAATATTGTCATTCCATTACAAGAATAGTACTTGTAATAAGTTGTAATACTCGCTATATTCCAAAGAGAATGTGCTCAAATATTTTTTTTGAATGACAATAGATTGATGAAATGTCAATTTTGCTCTTGTATTTAATGCAAATTTGACTGAAAATTCTTAAAAATTAAATGATTAAACGTAATAAATAAGGGTAAAATAAAACATTAATAGTTATTTTTTAAAAGTGGACAAACTTTTTGAAACATATATAAAATATATAAATAGTAACGTGAATATATATTTTGAGACGGAAGAAGTAATAATTTAGTGTAACGCTACTTGTTTATCATAAATAAAATTATATATATATTTTTCAAATTAATTTAATTTAATTCCACGTTATCAATCCATGACTTGCCTCAAATACACTTTTGTCCATTGATTACAACTCAATCCGACGTCGCACATCGCTTTAAATCAAATCACGCGGATCGTCAACATTCAACATCCCGCGGTTTTAAAACCCCTTGACCGCTCAAAAATTCAAAATCCCCAAATTCCATCCCTTTATAAAACTCTAAGTCATTCTCAAATCCAAAATCACCACAAACATCATCAGCATCAATACTAACTAATTCAACAATGTCTGGACGTGGAAAGGGCGGGAAGGGGCTCGGAAAGGGCGGAGCAAAGCGTCACCGGAAAGTGCTCCGCGATAACATTCAGGGAATCACGAAACCGGCCATCAGGAGATTGGCCAGAAGAGGCGGTGTGAAGAGAATTAGCGGTTTGATATATGAAGAGACACGTGGCGTGTTGAAGATATTTTTGGAGAATGTGATTAGAGATGCGGTGACGTATACTGAGCATGCGAGAAGGAAGACTGTAACTGCTATGGATGTTGTTTATGCTTTGAAGAGACAGGGAAGAACTTTGTACGGATTTGGAGGTTAAACGATGGATCTATGTATGTTTAAGTGATGATTATAATGAATGAAGTTTTATGATCTGTAACTGATGAAATGAAATTGAAATTGTTCGAATGAATTTGAAATGCTTGTTACATCTAATTTTTGTATGTTTCTTTTGTTTTGTGCTTGAGTTGTATTTATAATCTGAAGATCCGAGAGATATTAGTATATGAATGAAGATTGTGTACTTATATTTTATATTTATTATTCAATATTGTGTTTTGGTATGAGTTTCTGGTTTTTGTTTGCTTATTGTTGCTTGTACTGGAAATTATAGAGATTTATTCGTAGATCTCTTCATGGGAGTTGAACTGATAAGGGGTGTTAAAAATAAAAACCCTGCATGAATATCTGACTGACCCAAATTGGATTTGGGTTAAACGGGTTGCTTTATTTGGTTATTTGAACCTGAGAAACCTGTCTTTTTTGGATAGGGTTATGGGTTAATTATTTTATTCTGTAGTAATTTGGTCAACTTGAATAATCGGAATAGGGTTACAGCTAGTATTTTGTCAAGACGTGAAAGTTTGAGATTCAATCTTATTTGGGTTGCAACACATTCCTTAAAATTCGAAACCCGGATAACCCAAACCTTATTCGGTTCAATTTACCGGGTGTAATTATAAACATGATAAATTTGAATAACCTGACCTGAAACCCATATAAACTGACCGAATAACACCTGTCTAAAAACAAGTAGGTTTATCACTCATGTAGATGAGATATGTATTGTCCTCGTATCAAAAAGCTACTGTCTGGCTAATTTATAAAGCAAAAACGGATTGATCAAAGATTTTAGTTAATATCAAAATGTTATACGTAGTAAAAGCAAGGTTAAAATCTAGCCGAAACAGAGAGATAGATTGGTTAAAAAGCCGCTCAAAGTATATTTAAAAACTTTGGGTGGTTGTGCATTAGTCTATGCCACATCAAAATAAAAAATTATGACTCAATATGCAAAATCAACCACCACCCATCACAAAGACTATTTGAACACATAACCTGATAGCAGATCATTCATTTCTCATAAAAGAAACGAGTATACAATGTAAAAACTAGGACACAGACATGATGAACTCGCAGAAACAGAGCACTCAAATTACTATATGACTCGTAAATTGGGTATTCGTATAGCTCTTATGCACTTTTAGGGATTCCAAGCCTCTTACGGAAGTCTTCCTCCATACGGGGGAGGCCGTCACGCAACTTGATTGTTGGTTCCCAGCCAAGCTCCTCCTTTGCCTTGGTGATAACTGGCTTTCTTTGGCGAGGATCATCAGGTGTGTTTTCCACATGTATGATTTTCACTTCTGGGTTTATCAGCTGCAATTCACATTCATATTAAATCATTAATAACATTGCAAACACATGACTTATAGTATATCGTCATCATTAAAAACTATCTTATCATAGATTTCTAACTCTACAATGTAAATGATCAGATGACACTAGTAATGTCGATTTATAAGGCCAATATATTGGAGGATGCTAACAATTTTGGATATAATCCTATAGAAATTGCAAATATTTTATTTAGAACTTTCAGATTAGCTATTTCCCAATTTCAATCTCACAGTAGATTGGAGGGTATTTTGGAGATTTGATAAACAATGAACCCAGACTTCGCCCAATAGGACATTGCTAGTTCCACAGGAGGAGAAAGTCATACTTCCAGTAAGAAAAAAACAAGTTCTAATGTAACCTAAAGAACACATATTACGAGAAAGCAACTACAGAACAGACCTCTTTCACATTCTCTGCAAGTTCAAGCATGGTGAATTCACCTGAGTGCAATAATGAAGAGTTAGCATTGGCTGTGTCAACAGATATTACTACGAAAACAGCCTTAAAAAGGAAGCAAGTCAAACTGGTCCGAAGTCATCCAAAGTGTTTTTTTAGTGTATAAAACCTCCTAAAGCTATTCTATTAAAAAAACTCGATTATTAGTGAAGTAATATTGTTTCTGTAATCATTATTATCACACTAATTGTTTATAATTTTTGGAGAGGAGTGTTTCAGGTCAACCCAACCTGTCTCAGTTCAAGTTTTTCCAGTTTCGACCCGTTATCTTAACCAACCCACCCATTTGGCACCTATAGTTTACTTGAATATATCTAGGGATACTAACCTGGATTTCCAATGTTGATTGGTCCTGTGTTGTTTCCTTCCATAAGCCGAATAAGACCATCAACCTGATAAAAAGGGAAACAAGGGACAAATACTAAATAAACTGGAGGTGGAGAAATAGAGAATACACATGATATCTAACAGAAGTAGCTTACCATGTCAGAGACATAACAAAAGCTTCGAGTCTGAGTTCCAGGTGATTGAACAGTTAAGGGTTCATTGCTGCATTAGAGCACAATAACTCAATACATATTTAGTGACCAGCAATGAAGTAATACGGAGTATTATTCTCTAGCAGCTTAAAATCTCAAACATCTACACAGTGGCGGATTCAGAAAATTTATTTGGGGGGGGGGGGGGGGGGGGGGGGGGGCACTTGACACTAAAGGTAGCAATAATAAAAGGTTGAATAACCGGTCAAAACGGGTCGGATCAAAACCAATCAAGTACAAAAAACATATATAAATATCAATCGTCACTTTTAAAGAACAAATATTAAAGATACTAACAAGAAAAATCAACTTAGAGTTTTTCGAGTTCAAGTTTTCCAGTTTGATGCTATGCTTCATATTTTGGTTATTCAAGTATAACGGAGTCAGATTTTTAAATTTGTCGGTTTGATTCAAATATTATGATTAATACATAACATTTCATAAAACACTATAAAAATAAAAGAAATATACAATTAATTAAACGTTGATGCATTTATAACAATATATACTTGATCAATTTCAAAAGCTTAGAAAAGTGGAGTTTATATAACATTAAACAATTTCGTTAATATAATTCTTACAAGTTAAGTCTATAATTAACATTAAAAATACTATTTAATGATATAATCAAATACACTGAAAAAAGTTCTAAGAATTAAAAAAGAAGAAATAACGTTTGACTTGCTGAATTTTTAGTTAATATACGAGTAATTTCTACAGGAAGAGGCAACGTTTGACTTTCTGAAAACAAAAACAACATTTGGGCCCAACGTTTTGGCTTGTAGAGTTGTAGGTAGAGTTGTAGGGGGTTCATTATATGTTTTTGTAGGGGGCTTATTATTTGGGCCTAACAAAATTATGCTTATTGGGCCAAAATGACTGGGGGCCCGTGACCCTCCTAATTATTCATTGGATCCGCCCCTGCATCTACATAAACAAATATGTCAGGAGGGAAGAGGTGGCTAAATGTGTTTCTCAGGCTCAGGCAGGTTGGATAACGGGTCATTTAGTACGTGTCAAAATGGACTGGGTTGGGTTGACTCACTAACATTTTGATTCCATTTTTTAATTTAGTATTATTAATTACTAATAACTATTGCGTAAATTGTGATTAAACAAAGAGTTTGCTACAAAATTAGTCCAAACATTCTGAATAAACGAATTTGAAGGTTGAATGCATTATAACGCTAGACTTTGTTGGACTTCCAATCCGTTTGACCTGTTCCAATTTCAATTGATGTTTTTGATTTGACCCATTTGAGATAAAGCACAACCCAAATTGACAAAGTAACTGGGTCAAAATTGCCACCTCTACAAGGGAGTATGAAGCTACTATTAATCAATACAAAACAAGCACTGTTGTATTAGCGAGTTACCGAATTGCTTGGGCTATGAAATTGCTAACCACACGACCGTCATCAATGTTCATTCTAGGTCCATATGTGTTGAAGATCCTAGCAATCCGTATTTCTGTTACAGACAACAAAATGAAATATAAAAGTCAATCAGCTAACCTTTGATTTACACATATGATGTGTTACGTCTCTTTGAGTATAACAAGGGAGGCATTACTCACCTATTCCGTGTTGCCTATGATAGTCAAACATCAAAGTCTCAGCTACTCGCTTTCCCTCATCATAACAGCTCCTAACTCCTTCAATAGTGCAATACATACAAGAATATCCAAGTCATCATTTCATATTAACTTACATGTAACTATGACAAGACCTCATAGTTTGTCATTTTGAATATACTTGACTCATATACAAGACACAAGTGGTCATATAAATATTATGAGAAGTCTGAGTGCCATGAAGTTACCAATAGGGTTGACATTTCCCCAATAGCTCTCATCCTGAGGATGCACAAGAGGATCTCCATAAACCTCAGAAGTTGAAGTCAGCAAAATTCTGTAGGTAAAGGAGAAAGAGTTAATTAAGCCTGAAATATTCGAACAGGATAGAACAAGAACTCGTGAAGGTTTCAAACCTAGCTCCAACTCGCTTGGCAAGTCCTAACATGTTCAAAGTTCCAATTACATTTGTCTTGATTGTCTGTTTGCGATCCATAGGATAAAATATAAGCGGTAATAATTGCACATGATATTAACTCCACAGTGCTATACAAGAATAAGATTACGCAATGATGAAAAACAAGAAAGATAATAAGAAGAAATATATTTATACCACCAACATAATAGTAACTGAACTTGGTTAGTGATTTAAAGTAAAATACCTTGACAGGATTATGTTTGTAGAAAATTGGGGAAGCTGGACAAGCAAGATGGTATATTTGATCGACCTCCACCAACAATGGCTCTGTGACATCTGCATCCAAAGAAGATAAATGAAGTCAAGGCAAAGAGATTATGCGTAGTACTTAAATCACTTTAAGCATATGACCCAAAAAGTTATTTCTTTTATCTTGAGTTAAGATTTCAATTACAAACTAGTACAATACTTATTGCATCTAGGTTTTTGAAAGAGGTTGACATGTATGCAATATGTGTTCCATTCGCATAAGAGCAATAAATTCCCAATAAACCAACTTGAATGTAAGATCATAACTCCAAAAAATCTTGGCTAGTTTGTTTAAGGCCACGACCAGCAAGGTTGTGTTATTATGTGGTCTTAAGTGTATTCGGGGTATAGAAATTCTTAAAGCCTAATGTACATTACAACAGAGTTATGATCTGTTTTCATCCATTCCAACCTTAGGAAGTCGTGCAGGTACAGGTTTTAGCTTGATGCATGTGTAATTGAGCGATGTCTAATAGATCTCATCAAGAATTAGAATTGTGCTTTGCTTTATGATCAAAAGGATCCGAGAGTATGCCAATTCTAGAATGAGGTTAAAAGAGCTGGCCATGATTTCCTAGCCATTTCTAATGTTACGATCCTCTCATAGCTCAATCTAGATGGTCTTTTAGTATACAAATAAACTAAACTAAGCAACGCTGTAATCCTGAATTACAATGACATATAGGCAACTAGACAAAGCTGTAATCCAACAAATGATATACTACTACTCAACATGATTTAATGCTAGCAGTAATATAATCAACAGGCATGCAAGGATCACATACCGTGGCGTATAAGCTCAAATCTTGGGTGACCAATCCATTGTTTTAGATTGTCCTTTGATCCTGTGAAGTAATTATCTACAACTACCACCTAAGATAAATAGCAAGACGCTTTAATACAAACAAACAATATTATAATGCTAATCCACTAGACCTCAAATGCATCCTTCAAGAATTCAAGTAACCAAATAGCATTAAAGTCAAAGAAAATACATTAAAAAAACTGTGTACCTCATTCTTTTCATTTTGCATCAATCTGTCCACTAGATGAGAGCCAATGAATCCAGCCCCTCCAGTAACAAGTATCCTCATATTCGCCTATCCACGTCATACAAGATTTATCTTATTACTGAAAAACAAACATATATCAAGATCATACACAATTTTCGATCAACGCCAGCACTGTACCTGAAAAAACTTCGCAGAACGTAGAGGAGACGGATTCGGAGGAGGTTTACTAGTAACATTATTTGTTCCCTGTGTAGCCATTTTCTTCAGATCACTTCTTCACTGTATATAACAAAAACATAAACCATCAACACTTAAAGATCAAATCACCAATTCAAATTACCTAATTGAGTATTAAATCACCACTTAAACCCTAAATGTTTCTTCAACAGCATACTGAATATCAAAATGCTACAACTTCTAATTAAATAGCCGATCACATAAACTAAATAAACATTATTTAAATTCAGCTACCTAACTAAATAATTAATCTTCAAAACTACGAAAACTCAGATCAATGAAAGCTAGGTTGTAACGAACTCATGAAGCATCATTCACACCAAACACTTTACAGATCTGAATCTAATCATTCCAAATCACTCATCAATATGCATAATTCAAAGATTCAACTATTAAATTAAGCAAAATTATAAACTAACCAGTTAATTTTAGGCAGAACTGTTTTTATTGAAATATTGTGAAATGTTCATCTACATATATACACATGCATTTGATGTATTTGTATGTATATGCAGATCCGAGTGTGATTGTGTTAGGCTACGTGATGGTTCATGATAAGGGTGTAAGGAGAGACGTCGATTAAAATTGACTGTATGGCCGTAGAATTTAAAGTGACGAGATGAGCAGGGTTGTATGTTAAGTTATGAGAGGATGTGTCGCATGTGATTAATTCTAAAAGTAAAAATAAGGATTTAATTTCCACGTCATGGAATCATCATGTATTTATGAAGCACGCAAGCGTAAAGATCGTGAAAGAGTAATAAAATCCACGTTTATTACACGTCGGCTTAATTTGATCTTTCAAGCTTTTACACTTTTACTCAACGAAAATGGTAATGAAAACTCTAAACGCTGATAAGAATTTAAATAGATATTAATTCTTGTATTCATATTATAATAAACTCTCTGACTTCTAAACTCTATGACTTTCTGAATTTTAGTTGACCTTCAAATATATCAACTAAATTACAGTCAATTTATACACGTTATTAACAGCTATTATAATTATTATAATTGTTATTAGCAACACCTTTTACCTAAATATGGAAGTAACCAAGAAGTTGAAGTCATGGAACTAACATATTACAAAGGTTTCAGAACAATGTTGGATAGTGACCCAGCACCAAGAGTCATAATTTCGTTGGCTTCGCCGGAGGGCAATATTTTGATAACCGGTTTTTTAATTAAACCATTTGGGTGTGCGGTTCCGGTTCAACCGATGGAACCAACGGTTCAACCGGTTTGATAGATTTAAAGCAAGTATTGGACTTTTGATTATTTCATATTTTCAAAGTACTTTTGGGCTAGTTGGAATTTTGATTATTATTTGATGAGCTTTTGGTTCCCTTAGTCAACAAAAGTGAATTGAAAAGCAGACTTAGAAACCAACAAAGACAATTGCAGTACATGTTACTGACACCTTCAATTTGAAGTTGTGCGACTCCTGCACATGTTCTTCTTCTTTCTTACTCCATATTTGTATATTACCAAACAAAATAATTCCCTTACTGTTTCACTCCATCTTCTTTTTCTTTTTCTTCTTTTTTTTTTTCTCCATCTTTAACTCCATCTTTTATGTCAACTGCCACCGTTCATACAACCGTCGCTAGTTCTTCCGGCGATGTTGTCGAAAAAGTTTAAAGTAGATGTAGATGACGAACCGAACCGAACCAAACCGATTTAGCCGGAGATGAAAGGTGCGTGGAACTTTTTTGGGAGAACAGGCTTTGTAAACTTTGGGTAACGAATTAGAGTTTGGTGTTTAGAAATCCTTTTTGTTTTGTATTTAGTTAGACACATTTTTTTTAAGAAAAGAGAGACAAAACCGATTCTTAACGGTTTCGGTCCGGTTTAACTACCGGTCCGACCGTAAAAATCGGTTGTTCGATCCGATCCTTAAATTCGACAAAAAGTAAGTCTGAAAACACGGACCATATAATGAAAAACACTCCGATAACCGTCCATATAGGTAAAACTTTTATTTGTTTATCCATATAGGTAATTTTATTTAAATTTTGAAAAATAAGTCTAACCGTCCTTACGGTGATGGCTCTGTTATACTAAATGCACGTTCTTTCAATAGAACCTCTCATAAGTAAGTTAAGTAACTAAACATATAATTGATTAATTTACTCTCTTTTGCTTTTAGCGATCAACATTTTGTTTGGTCGATTGCAGGCATTCAATCTTGCTTCAGGAAAAAAAGCCTGCACCACGTGAATGAGGGTGTAGAATTGATCAATTTGTACGAGTAAAAAATGGAATACTCTAAATCAAAATTGAGTTAAAAAAGATGCTGATTAGAGGTGGCAATTTCAACCCATTTCTAATGAATAAGTTATTACAGGTTATCTTTTGTCTCATACGGGTCAAACATGTAACTTCAGATAAATTAGCTAATAAGGAAAAAGGTCAGTGTAGTTTTAATTCATAGAACCTTTCAAATCATTTTATTCTTGGAACTATTTATCGAAATAATATAATTAGTTATATTTGACACACTAATTGTCTATAAAAAAAAATCAAAATTCTGAACAAAAATCGCTTAGGGAATCGAGTCAACCCAATTTGGCTCGACCCATGTTGACCCGTATTTGTAAAATATTCAACAATACTAGCCTTCCCAATTTCAAAATATGCTTACATATTCTTTTGTTTAGCAACTATGGTTAAAACATACGGTGTATGATGTAGGTTCCAGGCAAACTCATCGTATCACGACGCTCAGATACCCTCTCATTTGATGCTACCCAAAAAATCATTATCCTCAAGTTGTAGATAGAGCATTATCCTCAAGTTGTAAAGACTAAGCTAATGAGTTCACCTCATCATTTGATCGAGGATTATGTAAACACCATTATGATTTTGTAATAGTTTCAGTTGTATCATAGCACAATTGTTTACGACATCATCCTTATGTTGTACAGAATTATGATTTTGATGGACTTGACATTCGTTATGCCTTTTGAGGGAGGCATGAAGCTAGAATTTCGACGTCCATCTGTCCCATATTTCTGGCTCTGTAAAATGGTAGAAGAGATCCTATCTTATTTCACATTCTCATTGTTATTATTTAGATGTCGCAATTGTGACTCATTTACTTATATGAGCCGGTTTTGAATGTCTCCTTTTAATCTCAAACGGGCCAACTTAAAAAGTTTAGGTACACGGTGAAAATTTGAACATTATTTGGTCACAAGTTCTTTGATCTACTAACGCAATCCTTAGTGACATTCGGTACAAGTCTACTCATATCATTCGAATTATATCTTACATGTCGCTTCATATGCTAAAAAGAGATAACTAATTAAAAACGAAACTTAGTCCGGACGTACATGTGATGCAATCTAAAAAAAATCATGGACGATTCCGCGAATTTTGCGGTCCTAAACTAGTTAATCAATATAAGAAGAAGGTTTAAAAGTAAATGAATTTTGCTCGTAACTTCATTAACTTGGCTTTGGGATTAGAAATACGGTGAGTTTATTATGATAGATTCAAAAGGCAACAACTTTTGAGTTTATAATTTTCATGAAATCCATATGCCAATTTTTCAGTTAAACCCATCTATCTATTTATAATATAATACACATGATAACTAATCTAAAATAATAATGTGGCTGTAGTTTAGTGGTAAGAATTCCACGTTGTGGCCGTGGAGACCTGGGCTCGAATCCCAGCAGCCACACTTTATTTTTCTAAACTTTAGACAGTTTCACAAATTGACCCAGCCTTTTCCGATTTGGCGATTTCTTGTTTTGGAATTTTTTTCAGAAATAACCTGGACTACATTGGAATTACACTCATGGTCCTTGTCTTTCAAATTCTTCGTACTAACCGAAGGAAAAGTTAGTTATTTGACTTGCCTAATTGAAAATACATCACAATTCACAAGATCAATGAAGATGTGATAAATCTTGAATGGCTTAGCTAAATTTTCATTCAACAAAAATACAAGCTACTGACATATAACATTGTTGAATGTAAAAGTATTATGAATCGAGTTAATTACAAACAACGAACTAAATGAAAAACGTTTGAAATTGAGCCGATGTAAGTCGATTAGAGATCAAGTTCTGTTTAAGTAGACTCTCGAGTATATATTACTGAACTGGGGGACTTAATGACATGTGTAATGCCAGATTCGAACTTAGCAATGAACACGGATCTCGGCTGGAACCCCAATTCATTGTAAACCTAAATTAGCCACATTCCGTCTCCACCAGGGTTGTTGGACAGCATCTCCCACCGCGGATTTCCGCCATCCCATGATTAGACAGGATCATGGCTAGTATGAGGAGTGTTACCTTCATCATTACCTATTGCAAGGTCTGACATATGCATTTATTAAGCATTACCTTAAGCCATGCTTGCGTGGTGTCCAAACTAAAAGCATGAACCTGTCAGGTTAATGCACGCATGTCCAGGCTCACAGTAAGGTATGTTTCCTCACATGAAACCTTCTAGAAACTAGATTTCTATACAAATACTAGAGCCACTCCATCTTTACAGATACACACATACACAATCAGATTTTACTACTAACAATCTCTCTCAAGATCTAGCTCTTTACCACCCTCGATTGAGTCTATCTCGGACCGGGTTTGTACATTTATTGGAGTGTAAAAGCTTGATCTCCGATAACCACACAACTAATTGCACTCAAGTAATACTATCCTTGATCACGTATTAAGTAAATTTACACATCTACAATGTATTATTTTACTTGCACTCAAGTAAATTATCCCACCGGGATCCAAGAGTGCTCTAACAGTGTGAAAAGATTTCAATTGATGATTGATCTCCTTAGGTAAGCTCATTTTAATTGAAGAATGAGCTTTGTTTTCAATCTCAAAGTCTTTCTTCTGGTTATCATTCATCCGATTGTAGGGTACAATTACTGTTGCATTTTCAACAACAGTGGTAGGTGCAGTGTATCCATTCTTGATACACATCCAGATTGACAAATCATGGAATCTACAGTATAATTCAAACCTGTCTTTCCATCCATAGTAATCCTCAAGTTGAAGCAATTTAGGTGGAACATTAGATTTTCCAATCTCGTGGTCCATCTCAATCATTTTACTTAAGTTAGACATCTTTGTCAATCTCAGAAGTTAAACAGTCACAAAAAAAATCGCAGGAAACTCAGTTCGCAGAATCTAGGTTCACAGAAACTCAGTTCGCAGGAACTCACTTCGCAAGAACTCAGTTCGCAAGACTCAACTCAGTTCGCAAGAACTCAGTTCGGTTCGCAATCTCGGTTCGGTTCGCAATCTCGGTTCGGTTCGCAATCTCGGTTCGGTTCGCAAGTGATTTCAGTTCGCAGAAACTCAACTCAGTTCGCAAATCTCAGTTCGCAACTCTCAGTTCGGTTCGCAAACTCGGTTCGGTTCGCAGAAACTCAGTTCGGTTCGCAGAAACCCTAATCTCAGTTCGCGAAACGGCTGAAAAACACCAAAAACGAAAATGTTAGTTATTTTTACGATTAAAACAGAAGTTTTCGATCGTAAACAAAACTAAAAACGTCCAGAGAATGATTTTGGTTGTAAATAAGTAAGTAATGCACTAAAAACAACCCTAAATCACACGTTATTAACCCGAATAACCTCGAACCTACGCGTATCTAGCCGTAGGCTCTGATACCAATTGTAAGTCCCTTCGTGTAAGGATCGATAACGAGGTTATCTACGGTATTAAGGTGCGGAATCCTTCAATACTAATTTTAGGATCTATAACGATTTCTTTCGCAATATATTAGCGAATCAATTGTCTAATTGCTTTGTATCGATTATAACGAATGTTAACGATCAATACCTAGCCTTTAGAAATGGTGGAAAACTCTCTGGAATCGCAGGTCGTCTGGATGTAAGAATTGGCCAAAGTCCTTTAGGTTTAAAACCTAATTTGCATATATAACCGTCTTGGTTCGCAGGTCACTGGGCTCTGCGAACTGACTCAGTTCGCAGCCCATATTGGCCCAGCAAACTGACTCGGTTCGCAGTCAACCTTGGTCAACATTTTTCAGCATTTTGATATTTAACTCTAAAATGTTTACCAAGCAATATATTTCATTTACAATTCAAAACCAATGTACAAGCTTGATTACAATTACTAAAAGTACTATTACAAGCTAGATCTGTTGTCACAAAACATGTCTCAACAATTGGACATAACCACATTAAATCCTTGTGTCGTTTATATTCTCGTATCACGTTTATTTATCTTGTTTGCTTGTTTAATTGCTTTGTTAGCAATTGGTTATTCGTTTATTGTTTGTGGTTGCAATTGTGTTCAATTCTGTGGGTTGTTTGGGTCCTAAATTCCTAACAGAGAGTGTGTAAGTAATGGTCGCAGAGCGAAGTGGATATCGCGTTAGATTCCGAATATAAAGGTCGTGGGTTTGAATCCCACTGTGATCACATAATTCTTCTTATTTTCTTTTATTCATCAAGTGTTGTTTGCTTCTGGTTTACATTATTTTTATCAGGTAGCAAAAAATAAAATAAAAAAATCAGTCATTTTTGGAGAAGGGAGATGAGATTTTGGAATCAAATTTCCCCCTAAGAAGTTTCTTTCTTGCAGTTTTGTTCTCAGGAGTCGGGACCTTAACTTAAGGTTGCTTTTTCAAAGCAGGTCTTTAAGGAGAATTTGCTCTATTATGTAGCCTATTACCAGCAAATGTTAAATCCATTTTTGGAACATGGATTAAAAATTTTGGTGTTTGGTTTGATCTCAGTTGGTTCAATCTACAAACCGGTTATACTTGGATTTTTCTACTAAAACCATGGAATTGCAGCTTATGAGCATTCATCCAATGGAAATGTTTCCTTTTTTGCTTCGAGTTTCAAAACAATTCCTGTTATTTTAGACGTTTCGACTAGCATACTGTTTGAAGTTCTGGAACTGATTTTAGTTCAATGGCTTACAATTTCAAACTGGTTTTTTGAGTTTCACTGCTAAAACTATGTGATTGCAGTTCCAGAGCAGAGCGTACGTCTAAGAGATCTTTTTGTTATTTTCACGTTACTCCAGTTTGGTTGTTCTAGCAAGTGCCAGTCCTTTACTAGTTGTGCCGTTATCTTGACTGGAATATAAGATATATATCTTGGAGCATCACACTTAGAAAGATGAAGTTTGTGGTATTTTTGAATCACCATGTCATTTCTTTTCATCGTAGGATTAAAGAATACAACATTTATACCGAAATGAACACCCCAAATCTAATCAGCAGAAACATATATGATAAATTACCTTTATTAATCAATAGAAGTAGCTAATTAGTCTTAAGAGCCTATTAATTAATAATGTTACTGTAATAAATTAATTAAAAGAAGAAGAAGAAAGAAAGATCCTAATTGCCCCAACTGATAATCAATCGAACATTACCTTGGTGCAGAGCATTCTAATGGTGTTTTGTGTGGTCACAATATTACAATCCCCATGAACTTTAACATCTTAGAAAAGATTCGATAGATAGCAGCTACCTAACTTTTAAGCCCCATGATTGAATGACTGAGCTATGGGCTATGGCATGGGGAAGTTTGGGTCAAAAATATCACGGGTTCCAATCCTGTCAAATGCATTGTCTTTCTTGATTCAAATTTTTGTTGTGCCTTGTGCCTATCCAGGGATCACCATATTTGACATGTTTTAGATGAAGCACAACCCAATTTGACCAACTCATATGTCACTGGAGTATGATTATTCTGTTATGGAATGCATTTTTGTCATCTCACGTAAAATTGATTAAATCACTTGATAAAACATATACGAACTCATCTCCAATTAGCTAGGACAATTACATATTTACTTGAGAAACATAACAAGTAGTGTAGAGATTGTATATCAAGCTATGTTTTCCTCTTCGGATATGCATTAAATTAATGATTAAAGATAGAAATATACGAGATAATGACATGTAATAGCAATTTAGTTTTGCAAACATACATGCTTCTTTTACAAACTCTCTTTTCTACATCCCAACTCATAAAACTTGTAATATGTTTTTGTTGAGATCGCCCCGATCTCATACTCCTCGTTGGGTTCGATCTCCACCACAATAAATCACATAACTATGTATAAGTCAATAATAAATCACACAAAACAGAAAAAAATACGACACACAAACGTTTTGCGTGAAAAATCTCTCAAGGGAGAGTAAAAAACCACGGGGTCCGTAGGCCACTTAACATCCACTGTATGAAAGATATTACAAAATTGGAGACGCTCAACTCTCGATATTTTGAATATCCTCACATCACTCTCAACTGTTGATTACAATAACGGAATTCACGCCATCGTTATTGAATCGCCGAGATCACCACAAGGACGAATGGAGACTCTCATACACTCTCTCTTTGCTCAACCTCCTCACCAAAACCCTGACAATCAACTCCTATATTTATAGCAAAATCTCGACTTGTTCTCCAAGTTAACTTGCTCCACAAGACTCACAATTAATTTGGAAACTTACCAAATTCATTCAACTCAATTTTAGATAATAGAATTAAACCCTAATAGTTTTTGATACATGTTTAGAGTTTAATCACGTATTATCTGAAATCTTAACGTCCGTAATGCATACAACACTATAAAATTTAAGTTGACAGTCACGTTAACATCTCATATTGTCAATATAACTTTATCATTCAATCTTTCTGATACATACGTGATTACAAAATATAAAATACTATCGACATCTTTAGACAATACTACAAAAAGCAAACGATAGATCTTAAAAAAGTACACGGACTAAAAAGAACGTAAAAAAGAAAAAGAAAAAAAGAAAGAAAGAAATTAAAAAAAGAATAAAAGAAAAAGAAAGTAAACATCCCTCACTTCCCTCTTCCCTCACAAAGTTCACACTTCTCTGAAATCACGCCATCTTTATGACTCAACACCACCCCCGCCGTTACCGTTACCGTTAACCAATACCAGCACAATGGTCCGTAACGGCGTCGGCGTCGAGAGCCCGTCTCCGCGACCACGAATCCACCAAACACATCCTCACGACACCCCTGTTTTCCAATCCACCGTTTCCCAACGCAACCTCCGTCGTTTCAATTACTTCATCCTCGTTTTCCGTTTACTCGCCTTTTGTTGTACACTTTCTGCATCCGTTTTCATGCTTACTACAAACGCAGCTTCAGCTCCCGATTCACCTCGCTGGTACCACTTCGGCGCCTTCCGGTATATTAATGGCTATTTTTCTACTCCGTATTTACTTCTTTTCAGTTTTTACTAAAATTAAAAAAATAAACATAAATGTAACAGAATGTTTACAGGTTTGTTGTTGCTGCAAATGCGATTGTTGCGTTGTATTCCTTATTTGAAATTGGAGCTTCTGTTTGGGAGATTTATAGCGGTTTTACTATTTTTTCCGAGTTTTCTCAAGTCTGGTTCGATTTTGGTCACGATCAGGTTCGCATTTCTTTTTATTTATTTATTTACTCCGTAATTTGTTTTTAGGTAATATGCATTTTTAAGTATTTAAATGTAAAAATAAACATTGACTCTTTTAAAAATAGATAGGCATTAAGCACCTACCTCAGACAGGCATTAAGGCACTTATAACCCATCTTAAACAGCTTTAAGGGCATCTATGCTATATAAATATGAAATTGTCCGGCAGAAGAAAAAAGATATAACGTTGTTCGTTGATAAAATTGTGTCAATTACAGGTATTTGCGTATTTATTGCTATCGGCGGGATCAGCTGGGATGGAACTAGCTAGACAATTGAGAGCAGTTGGTACGTGTACGGATAACAACGCGTTTTGCGTTCAATCAGACATCGCGTTAGCCTTGGGATTTGTCGGGTTCTTGTCACTCTTGATCTCCTCTTTACTTTCGGGATTTAGAGTCGTTTGTTTCATAATCAACGGCTCTCGTTTTCTTCTTTAGCATGATTGCTTCATGATTTGATATGGTGTGGTCGGATAGGACCGATGTTTTTTCAACTCGAGCACGCTGTCTCGCATAAAAAACAACATTGTGTTCTTTGTTTAGCTGAAATAGGTTCCTTTGTTTTTTTTGTGAGACAACATTAGGATCGTGTTGAAACTTGCATATGAGGATCTCAGTCCGTTGTTTAATAGATTTCTGATACATGTATTGGTGTCGGGTATTGCGATTAGGACTAATCATATTTTGTTTATCTATCTATATTGTAGTTATTCTAATAGAAATGAAAGTTGTTCTTTTGGTTTGGGATGCGATTTAACAAATGCATTTTTGGATCTTTTATACTTTATATGATTGACTCATCATGGAGAAACCAAATAAACTTACTTAAACTAGTTGCGTGAAATTTAGGCTAAGTTGTAGTAGTTTATGGAAGTTTGAACTTATTCTTTTCATAAGCTCAAATTTCTATCATTGTCTGACGTACAAATATTTAAAAGTTTATTGAAAAAATAAGCTTTAGGAAAAAAAACTCCCAGATGTAACTTTTAAAAATAAGCTCGTATATTAAGAAATGAGAAATAGCCTTCATAAATTATTTATAATGTATTTTTTTTGTCCTTTTATGTCAATTCACATCTTTAAGCTTCAGTCAGTTTGCCAAACACTTATAAATCAATAAACTTCAACTCCAGTTACAAGCTTCCAACTAGTTTTGCTAAACATATCCTTAAACCAATTTTTTCAAAATAAAATATGCTATGTTAGAATAATATTTGTTTTTTTTTCTTCTCGAGTCTTCCATTGAATGTTTGAATATGACACTTGCACTTTTGACTTAGATTCGGATTCTATGTACGTCCGAGTTAGATTGTTTGGTTGGCCCTCGATAATAATCATTATATTTGAATAGGATCAAGTGACTTAATTAATGTGACTAAAATTGGATAATAAGTAAATTTCAAACAAAAGCAGCAGTGTTCTATTTGATGTTCTAACTTAATCATTATACATTGACATGTAAGGTCGGATGTTGAGGGGCAGCTTCCTTCCAATTTAAAACGTGTAAAAAAGAAATTTTTTTAAAGGTATTTATGATATTTTATAAGTTTTGCTCTCTCTGAACAAATAATAAAAGAAAATTTCTTTTTGCTCCAGACTAGTAAATCTTAGCTCCTCACATTTTAGACATTATATAATTTTGTTTGAGAAATATGTAACTATACATTTAGTGATAATTTGCTTTTTGTGAAAGCTACATAATGAATAAAGCATATTGTGTCTCAAAACTCGCACATAAAGTTGATAATTTGCTAATGTATAAGTATGATTTTCATGCTTCAGTTGTCGAAAGATCACAGAACCTGTACGATAATTTGCTAATGTACAAGTAGGATTTGCTAATGTACATAGAATGCCAGGTCAAATAATACAATCTCGATCACAGAACACAGGTACATAGAATGCCAGGTCAAATAATACAATCTCAAGCCATTGTACGATTCTGAACGGATGAATTTCAATGTGTCAAAAGTACAACTTTCACTACCAAAAGACATCGAAGATGAACAAAATTATCTTACACAAGTTCAAGAAACTGATACAAGTCCTTTGGACAAGCACAAACAAGCTCCATTTTACACCATCATAACAAGCTTGTCGGTTTCTTAATAGCGTATCAAGTCAAAAAATTTCACAAGCAGACCAAACAGGAACATAAAAAATGTCCAAAAAAATGACATTTTTGAAACTCTGTTTCATAAGTCAACATAACATTACATAAACAAAAGCAAAACAAGAGTGTGAAACGAATATATGAAATAAGAAACATAACATGGCAATTCCACACGGACCAAATCAGCCATAAGGACTCACCACTTCGGTTTCACATAAGTTCTTGCGATTTTCTCACACATCGACCAACTTTCTTCCTGAATTCGTCTCTTCTGTCTCTCCATTCTTTCTGAAACCGTAACATTATATTTGAAGAATTTCAGAAGAAATTAGGTTATTTGATGCATCATGTCGTTGACACGACAATGCGCAAAAAAGTAAATTACAGAAAAAGCATATATAGTTTGGTCATATTTCAGTCAAGGGGAATACAATATTTCTCACTCCAACAAAAATTTTTTTAAAAGCTTTCGCTTAAGATCTTGTAATTTAAACGGTTTTCATGTGCCAAGACATCAGCACCACATCAAGAAAAAGGTCGGCATGGTCAAAATGAGTTACACATCAGCTGCCACATCATCTTGACTGGGCAACTGCGGTTAGATTCCTCTAAATAGAAAACTAGAAAGGTTGCACCTTTTATCAAAATACTGAAAGTTGGATCCTTCGTGGGATAGAGAAAACTCTATATTCCTCTAAACAGAAAAATGACCCTACATTTACGCAATTTGCCAATGTAATATATATTTCATACCGCGGCCTCCACATTAGCAGGTGATTCATCATTAGGGCTGGAAAGCATTGATATAATGCTCAAGACTATGCTCTCTACCTGCAAATATCGTTATACTTAATCAACTAACGTAAAGTAAAAAAAAATACCTAGAAGGAAAGACAGATCAAACAAATTGCAGATAGCTGAACAGAGGTACACTAGAACACTAGCAAGTTACATGAGCAAGACTTTGGTAAGAAAATGAACAAAATTTAAGCATAGGAGGCAATTAGGCAAAATGATTGGTTATAGGATGTTTGATAACGGGTCAAATAGGTTGCATTGACCTGCCAATCTTTTTTATATAAAACTCATTTGAAGGTTATAACTTAAAACCACTTGAGTCTACTATGATCCCCCCAAAGTGACTTTTGTTCTCATAAGGGACTAATGATATTTCTTTTAAACGCATGTCTATTTACTATGCTTGAGAGAGCGAACGAGCAACATGAAGAATAGGTGAGTAAAGTCAGTAAACAAATTTATTCAAAGGCTGATCAGATTGTTTGACCCACACTTCGCTTTATGTTACAAACTCACCATTTGTTTTTGGTAAAAATGTAAAAATAAACACTACAGTTAGCAAAAATTGGTG
Source organism: Gnaphalium uliginosum (assembly GCA_963930675.1). Lineage (NCBI taxonomy): Eukaryota > Viridiplantae > Streptophyta > Magnoliopsida > Asterales > Asteraceae > Gnaphalium > Gnaphalium uliginosum. Next base: position 23,370,202 of record OZ005684.1, on the reverse strand, counting down.
ACTTTGGACAAATTGTTGAGATGGAAATGCAAAAGAGGTATTTGTACTTGGTAAATAGAAATATTTTTAGTCCAAATATCAGTTTCATTATTGCAAATAATAGTTTTTGTCGCATTTGCATGGCAACAAGAAGCAAAGTATGATGGATAAAGAGTCGATCACTCATTCTTTCTTCTCCGTACTCTAATACAATGGGCATACTGAGTAGACAGTGATCATTATAAATCTCATTAAGTATTTGCTAGTATAAATCTAATATATAAATCATAATATAATTTCTCTCTGTTATTGGTTTGGTTTCAAATTTATATAATGTACAAGGGATTGTAACATTGAAAAAACTTGATTTAAGTTTGTGGAATATGGTAGAAGCTGAGTTTTTACAAGGAAAGACAAGTGAGGAATCATATCCTAGTTGATATGTTGTTGTATAAGATTTTTTCCATTTTTAACATCATGCATGAATGGACAGTGAAACACTCGTAAATGCACCAAACAACAAATATTCGGATAGAACAATCAATGACATACCGTATGAACTGGTGTCCAGCGCTCACTTGCAAGCTCATAGCCGTTAGGATCATCACCAGGTGGATGAAGAATCGATATACAGACCTTGCCATCAGGGTAAACTGTACAGCCCAAAAAGAAACCATCTTTTCAAATAGACTCGATGAGATCTTGGGTATTTAAGAACAAGAAGATTATCAAAAGAAGTTGATAATACAAAAATGTTTCACATATGCACCCTACTAACCATTTGGATGCCAAACCTCTGAGGTAAATCTTACGGTTGGAGGGCTGTTTGGATAATTTTGTGGGAAGGTCATTATAGCATTGAAAAATCCACCATCACTAAAACAATAAGATCCAGAAATCAAGAGTCAGAAACATATCCTCCATAAGATAATCTTGAACGTTTCAAACATTATCCTCCAATCACATGTTCAGACGAGAACCAGTTAAACATACAAAACCATTACACATAATATTACGACATCACGTCAATGCAAAAGCCTCAAATTTGATAATTGATAAACAAACTCCCAAAGTCTATCTCAGAATTTGTTTGATTATAAGTTTTGTAAATACTTGAGCAAAAATGAACATGAACAACTAAATTAACCTATATTACACAGTCATATAAAATCAAGCTTCAATCTTTGTACATACTTAAGCAAAAATGTTCTGAAATTTTTTTATACAAACCAATGAATTTGACATTAAAAGAAAGAAATCCAATTAATAGGCAAAAGTAACTAAAAACCCTAACTTTACAACAACCAATTAAACAAAACCCTAATTAACCTAAACCCATAAAATCAATTTCCTAATTAAAGACATAACAACACAAAGATTCAATATTTAAAAAATAAAAATTAATATAAAAACTCACTATAATGTATCAGGCGGTCCGATTATAGTGACACTCCATTCAAATAAATTACTTTCATCAACAAGACCAGCGGAGAATCCATCAACAGGGTTTTTACAAAGATCTATTCAAACAAACAAAGGATCATCAAAATCAAAAATTATATAAATATAAAATATAATCAAGAGAAAGGAATTGAGATGATAAAAATAGAACCTTTGAGTTGTTTCTGAAGAAGGAGACTTGCTTGAGATGGAGATGCCATGGATGATGAAGATGAAAGAATGGAGGCCGATGTGAGAAAAATAAAAGGGCAATTCAACGAAAAGGGATTTTAGCGTAAGCCCTTTGTTTGATTGATTTATAATGGTTGCAATTAAAAGTGTTTATTATTAACACGTTTTTGTGTATTTTTTATGTACGTATTTTGGTTATTATTAATATTACAGAAAAAGTTAGGTATGGGGGTTAGAATGGATTGAGGATATAAACTGTTTATGATGATTGGTTAATTAGAAATGTTGGTAGTTTTGAACTTGAATTTGAGTCTAAGAAGTGTCTACATCTTACGAAATTGATTATTGTTGTTATTAAAACCTAATGGAAATTATTTTGGATTTATGATGTTTGATCATATTTACATTTATCACATTATCTTAAGGATGCTTACTTGCTTACTGTTATACGTACAACGATGATACAATACACCAAGAGACTCAATGAATTCATTAATCGCGATTATTCATTCTACTAATTGCAATTAGGTGTTGCACGATTATGTAGCATCTTAGGTTATATTTGATTGTATTATATGAGTGTGAGATCATATTTCAAAATGAATCATTTCATTCAAGCTTTTTAATATCTATTTGAAGATGATATATAAGTGGTTAACAATTAGACGAGAAAAATCATGAGACAAATTTTGGTGTCCGTCATAAATTTAAGATATATTAGGAAAAAGTTAGTAAATAACTATATGTTCTTTTGTATATTTAAGCAATTTTTGGTTATAAATTGAAGTTCAATAGATGGTAAAAGCTCCATATTGAAGCGTGCTACACACTTGTGTTATATAAATTACTTGATTTCTTAATTTTCTATCTTAGTGTTTTATGAGGATAACATATGTGCAGTTAACTGCACATTTATATGTGTCGTTGAAGAATTTTTATTTTAAATAAAAGTTACAGTTTCATTCATTCAAATTCGGTCCCTCCTTTTGTCTTTTTTACATGCAAACTTGATGGATGAATGTCCCTTGTTTCATCTTTTTTTCGATAAAGGCTTTTTATAAAGCTTTTTTTGTGTAAAAATTTTTTTAAACAACTTTACTTCGTTAGAGGAAAAAAATTAATTAAAAGTTTGAGATTTTTCAAGTTTCGGTGTAAGACTTTTTAGTCAAAATATTTGAATTTTCTATTTGCTTGAGCTTTAAGAAAAATAAAATCCTAAACTCCCATAACCATTCAATAAACAGCATACCAAATATACCCCTAGTATATGAACGTGTATATATGTAATTATGTAAGTATTTAGTTGTTATGATCTTGAAATTTCAAGTGTGTAGATATAATATAAAAGTGGTGAATCTTTACCTAGAAATCGAATGGGGACTGTGAATGATTTTTTGAGTGTGTGGAAGTATAAAGTAGATAGCCAATATTAGAAATTTGATGACCCTAATCCTAATCATGCCCAAAATCCGATTATAGGATCTTTTCTAGTGATTAGTAGGAACTAATAAGACCTTTAAGGATAGGCGACATATATGTTAGTCTGTTTGTGTATTTCATGTTGAGTTACGAATATGTTGGTACCGAAATTGACGTTAATTGTTAGAGATTTAACATGGGGTTGCAACGTGATTTGTAAGTTTACGCATGTCTGTCGCACCCCCAAATTTACTGTGCAGCGGAAGTCAGGTCGGGGCGCGACTAATCAGAAATCATTACATAAGATTACATTGAACGGCCACTATATGCATCGTTTGAAAACAGTACAAAGTATATTACATTGGTAATCAAAGTGTTTACAAAACCCGTGAGTTCGAGAATAACCCTAGAGATTCTAATACATAACTAATGTTACAAAATAGTAATGCAAGGAAATCTCTGATGTTTGTAAATCATGCAACTCGAGTATGCGGTCTCCCTGAAGGAATCCTACTGTTGCTGTGAACCTGAGAATACATACTAAAATGGTCAACAATAATGTTGGTGAGTTCATAGGTTTAGTTAACAAAGTATAAGTGTGAACCACGAGATTCATAAGCGTTGCACGAATACAAAAATAATGTATACTACTGCCATGAGCTCATAGTCCGAAGCTTAACCGAAAGGAGTTTGCCTCCTGCAGGTGCCTAATCCAGAACACCCGTATGAACAAATAATAATGCGTTCGTTTATACATAACGGTTCGTGGTAGCGCTACTACCCCGGACGGGGAGGGTCAATCCCAAATAGATCTATTCATTAATACTCGCGCTAAGATCCATACTAACGAAACTATGATGTGGAGGACTTCAGTGGATTAGTAAGTAAAACAACTCATGCAATCCGTATATGTGTATTTCTGTACTCGTGTTCATGAAAAACGGTGTATGTACTCGCACCCCAATAGTAAAAAGCAGTAAAAGTGGGGCTATGAGACTCACCTGAGTCTTGTAAGCAAGTGTTTATATCAATAAACGTGTATCCAAAATGTAACCTTCTAGCGTCCTAAATGCATAAGGTTATGTGTAAGTGAATGTCTCAAAAGATCATTCATGCTAGTTGTCCACTCAACTAGTTATGTCCAAATGTTTGTTTATCGTTTGTGTTTAGAAAATATGTACGGCCCGTTGGTGACGTGTTGTAATAATAATTCTCGAAGACATTATTATTATGTTTGTTTCGTTGTATACTTATAAAAGTATATGTATTGCGTGTAACGTCGTATATAAATACTCGTTGTTATTTGTGGTTACGCATGTTTAATACTTTGTGAAAACATAGATTTAATCAAACTGTTTTAAGCAACACAGAGAGTTAGTGTCGCAGGTTACTGCGACACTTGAAATGGTTGCGACACTGGCTTAGTGTCGCAAGTGATACTAATTAAATTATTGTTGCGACACTGAAGCTTGTGTCGCAGTCGAGTTAATCAATAAGTGTGCGACACTAAGGTTTGTGTCGCAGGTCGTGTTTTCAAATAGGTGTGCGACACAGAGGTAGTGTCGCAGTCTGCGACATTGAATATCTATTGCGACACAAGGGTAGTGTCGCACCCGATTTGGGCCTGGTGCGACACTAAGGGTCTGATGTGTTTTCGAGTTCGGGAACTTGGTCAAACGTGCTCGGTTTGACCCGAAACTTTTGCACGACTCTTAAATATGTTTTTATGACTTATAAAAATTAGAGTTACGTTTCATGGTTAACCCGAAAGTGTCGTTTTCAAATGTATGCCAAAACAATCCCTGGGTTTGTTTCATCAGTTTTTGTATCGTTTTCGCGACTTGTTTTCGAGATAAAATCCGAGAAAATTTCTAGACATTCCCCCATGTCTTAGCTACTTAACATAATTTTTTCATAATTTTTAGTTAACGTTAAGTTGGTCAAATAATTAGGCAACTCCCCTGACGTCCAAAAATGACGAATCTGGACACAGGTGTAATCTTTTAGATACTAAGAAAAATATATGCAACTTCACGAAATGCAATTACGACTTTTAAAGCTAACTAGATTTGTGACCTCTAGGAAAAAGCCTCATGTCGTTTGGAGCTGTGTAGCTTGAGTTATGGGCTCCAGAAGTTAGTACAAAAATCTGCCATCCGAGACAGATTGACGACATGTTTTTGTAAAATCGTTTTCGGGTATCAAACGGTGTCGAAAAATTACGAAACCACTTGAAAATGAAAGCTAACTTCTTAAACTTAAGTTTTGACTTTTGATTCGTCCATTTTGGTTGAGTTAAGTGTACGAAACATTTCCTTGAAGTCGTGTTATTTTTCTGCCCAGAAAGTGTTGTCACTATTGTGACTTTAAAATCGTTTTTCGACTTTATTTTTGGACAAGATCTTGTTAAGTGGACATTACAACATGTTTATAAGTATGTTCTAAGTAAAATAAAAGAGAGGTGAAGTTTCTTTCAAAGGAGATTCGATGATCTAGAGGAGAAAGATGATGAAAAGTACTTGATGTTGTGTTTTGACTTGATTTCTTCTTGAAAATGTGATGGGTGATGATGGTGGCAGGTGGTGGTTGATGGTGGTGGCTGTGCTGGCCGTGGGAAAGAGGAGAGAAAAAAGGGAGAGAGGTGTGGGAGAGATTGAGAGAGATGATGAAGTGTGGTTGAGTGAATGAAAGAGTGAGGGACTATGGAGAGTATGGGGAAAGTCTTGGGCATGGGGGAGGGTAAGGGCATGGCTGATGATTTCGTGGGCCCCCCATGGTGTGGGTTGTTCAATTTTTGTTCCCCAAGTTTACGTTATGTGCGGTACTCGTTTACCCGTTCGTTTCGTCGTTCATTTAAACGCTAAATGTTTATTAATTATGTTTTTCGTTAACGATTTATTCGAGTAAATTTTGTTTGAAGTTTTATTTAAAATACTTCGTTTTAAGTTATTAAATTATAATTCGAGTTTCTCTCGGTTGTCGGGCGCGATTCGCGCGTTTTCGTCGCATACTGTACGTTTTATTCAAAACGTATAACGTTTAATATATTATCGTAATAATATAAGTTAAATAACGATTATTTAATATAGTTACGTTATTTAAGAAAATGTTTTTCACCAATGTCCGTATTTATCGTGTCGGATTCCATCCGATTGAAATTGCGTAATTAAAATTAATTACGTACGTGTGTATATAAAAATATACATAATGTTACTGTACTTAGCCTAAAGTAGAACTAAATACACGTAATAATGAACTAGCTTAGGTACAAATGACGGCCTAATTTGCCGGGTGTCACAATGTCCAACATAACTATTAGTGTCGTTGCTAAGGTTCGAGTTGTGACAAGTATTATCTTACACGAGTATTACACAGCTACAATTTATTCTTGTTCAGTAATATACCACAACAACGACAACTGACTAACTTTTGAAATACATTGCTAACAACTCTTTAATTAGTATGAACTGATGAAGCTATCATAATATCCAAATGATGTGAGTTTGCGTTTTATCTTCTTCGAAATCCCGATATTGGTAAGAGACGCAATACCCATCTCAAAATATTCTTAAGTTTCATCTGTATTGAGTCGCTTAACTTTAAAAATAATAACACATGATATAAAATCGGTTGTTTTTAATATTAGAAGTCATATAATAGGCAAACTTTTGGTCAGGTTGAGAACACAAGTACAAAATTTTCTTTTTATGGCATATTTAGGATTTTATGATTGTTGAGTGTTGAATTATAATGGATTACTCATAATTACCAAAAATTAACAAAATGAATCACCGATGTCGTTCAACATCGCTAACGACCACCGACTACAGTTATCATCATCTCTTCTATCACGCTACTGCCAACTTCACCTGCCTTCTCATTTGTGGTTGGCACATCATGCGAGAAGCCGAGAACATTGCTAGTGATGTTTGAATACATGGAAATTTGATTAAATTTTTTTCCATATTATATATTCGAGGTCAGTAAACGTGGATACTTATCAGTTATCAAGGATATGTAATAGATTTTCCTCATCTATCTATCTATGAGGTTCATTCTTACTAAAAAATGTTAGTTCCATATCCATTCCAACTCACGAATTTTCTAGTACAGTTCGCCTAGGTTAATTTCAAACACATTCGTACGTTTTCTGTATTATTTTTACAAATAACTAATACTTTTTTATAATATAAAACGGTAAACCTACATCCCATGACACGTCAATGCGTTATATATTGTCGTAAGAACTTTATTGTCAAGAATTCACAGTTGTAACTTGTAAGTTAACAATCTATATGTATATTGTTGAGATAGTGGAGTATCTTACATGGTTTTAGTTTTAAGTAGTGTAACAACTAGCCTTCAAAGCTCCACATAACTCTCATTGTTAGTGCCACGTTTTCACTTAACCATCAAACATATTTCATGGTTAAAATTGGATAAAATTATCATACGTTTGGTGCTGCGACCAGCATCTCTCATTTTCGGGCCCCTAACTATTTACGTAGAAATTGAACAAGTGAAATCAATAATTTTGAACCTTCGTTTGAATCTTTGAGGAGACTTATCGCTGATATTAACCCAGCAGTGCCTAAACAAAATCACACAAAACGCTTTGGTGATTATGAGATGGGACTTCGTTGGGCATCCTTTGGGTGTAAGACGAGCTTGAACGAGGGACACCATTTCTATCGGGCAAATGAACAGTGACACTAATTAGTTTTAGCAGAGCAGAAAGTGAAGGATAGAATCAACGATTGGAGTAAGCAACAAAGAAGATATCTTAAGCCTATCGTCTTGCAAGTGTGGATGTGAGGATTATGATACTGTGCTGTGAAACTTTATTGACTGAAGAATTGAGTGTACCTCATCGGCCATTGCAACCAAAAGGAACATATGTTGGACTTTTGAGTCAAACAGGCCAACTTTCTCAACTAAAATAATGATACGATTAGTAGGTGCATCAAATCTTTATAACAGATGCTACAAGGGAAAAGTTTTACCAAATTCATCGATGGTAAAGTTAATTTACCGGTTTGACTTTGACTTGCAAGGACTCAGGGAGTACTAGTATAGACAGTAGTAAACACTTCTTGTAAGGATTTGATTAACGAATGATTGTAAACATGATGCCAAACACATCTAGACCACCAATACCACACTTGCAGTTACAGATGAAACCATAAATGAGGTTAACAAACAGATTAAGAACCTATCTTTATATAAATGTTGAGAACAAGTTGCAGGTTTCTTCTTAACTCGTTGTCCGTCTGTGTTGCTAAAATATATATAAATATTATCCTTAAATAATACACATCCAAAAACCATTTCTAACAACTCCAGTATGGTAGCCCTACTTTAGTTTATCGATTAAATGGAATGAAAAAGCATAACCTACAGAAGCATACTAAAGATTCTGAGAGTTAAATAGCAAACATCAACAAAGCCATTACCACAATAATACACTTGAAATTGTTCATTAAACAGGAGTAAACATACAAAAGACACCTATAAATTTCAACCCACTACTTCAGAAATTCCACTTGTAAAATAAGGCAAGCAAAATCAATGAAGCATTGTCACTTAACCTCACCTACAATTACAAACCCTAAACTAGAGTTTAGTTTCTACTAAGTTAACATAGACGCGGTTTGAGAAGGACGAAGACAAACACGAACCTCGTGTTCTTCAGGTCCTACACGGTGTTTGGGGACGATTATCTCAAGCATGGTTCCTGTGTCGTCTCTATAAGCTTCTAACTTTGCGTCTTCAGGAATAAGTGTCGGAAGCATGATTTCCCTCACAAAATCCCCAGGGGCACAATGCTCGGGGGCTAAATCTGTCATTTTGAATATTCTGTCTTGTCTTTTCAAAACGGGCCTGCAACCCGTGCTCACACCAGAAATCTTGACAACACCTTGCGAAAGAGTGTTCCTCCATGTAACTTTCACCCTTTGAAGATCAACACAAGGCAAGCTTACCACAATCAAGAAACCCTCTTCGTCTTCATAAATCGTCTTGGCAGCTGTCACGGGCCCGTGTGCACTTTTCAACACCCCGGAAATGTCGCTAACCCAATGTCGTTCAACGTGATGAACATCAAGAACTGAATCAGAGCTTTCATCATCGTTGCAACGAGGAGAGTCGTTCTTCCTTCGCTTAGCATTACAACCTGCCAATAAATCCATCCCATACCCGTTTCCATTTCCATTCACATCACCATTTCCATGATCTGATAACTGCACCGTATGATTAAACCCTGAACCACCTAACAATCTCTTCGTTTGTTGTTGATGATGATGATTACCGTTTGCTAAATTGTCCTTCAAAACCAAGGGCCGTTCGATCTCAAAATCCGTACTTGGAAGGTTCCTCCACGAACCAAAATCACTCGCTTCAAGAGTAATCGAGAAATTCAAATCTCTACCGGTAAGCTCCATCCACCTTCTCCTTTCTTCCTCATCTAATCCCATCAAGTTAGGCGAACGAACAACTTCAATCCCATGAACACACTGCGGATTAGACAAACCCCTATAATGCTTCCTCTGCATCCTATGAGACCTTACGAACCCTTTATCTGCACAAAATGGAAACGGCTTCTCCCCTTGTCGAGAATGGCCGTTCATATAACTCCTCAACTGCATCTTTCCCAACGCATTCTCCGGCCTTTCCTTAAACGCCCACATGTACATATTCTCCATATCATGTTGAACCAAGAAAACATCCAATTTCAACTGTGATTTATCGTACGCAGTCTCCCTACTAACCTTATTCTTCTTCGCGTTATCATTCAAAGCTGGTTTAAAGTAAAAATTAAAGAAAAACCAAGCCCCCCACATACTATCAAGCCGTTTTGCCGACTTTTTCCCAATTTTTGTAACATTAATATGTGTTTCACTATGATAATGATGCCCACCTAATCCAGTATCTAACATATCACACGAATCATTCGGTGGGGGCGGACTAGGTTCCGCCGATAACGGGAGGTTAATATCGGGCGGCAACGTAAGATCGACCGCCCGATTAACCTCTCGTTCAAACAAACTTGAATCCATGGACAAAAAATGATTATTGTCCATGGATAAAGTGGTCAACAGATCTCCATTCATTTTCTCTTTTGCCGCCGGCATCATCCGTACAATTAGTAGTAATAACAATCGAATTATATAAAAAAGTTTGGCTAAATTACTTTACTGAATCAGATCAGTCTACATCATAACCAATATGAATAATTGCACATCGGAAACAATTAAAACGTCTCAGATGCATTTCATATATAATCAATTGACGATTTAGTAAGTAATTGATATTATTTAATGAAATGAAATTGTTATTAGTAAAGGGGTAAGATTAATGAAACCCTAACCCTAGAAAAGTCAATATATTGATATGAAATTAGGGATAAGATCGAACGGTACCTGTGAAGACAACGCATCGGATCGAGAGAAATGAAAAGAAGGAAAGAGATGAATGGAAGAAGTGTTAAATGGAAGATAGAGTTATTATAAAGAAGGTTGAGTGTGTGTTTTGTAGGTGTGTTGAGTATGTGTGGGAGCTGGTGGGGAAGAAAGACCTACACCAGTAGAAGCCATCCGGGTTTTGTTGCGAGTTGTGACAGCAGAATTTAACGCCGTTTATTCCTCCGTTTAGGCGTTTACTTGTTGCAAAGATACTCGCTCTATAAAACATGTCTAATTGTCTCTTTATTTTAATTTAAAACTCATTATTTTACTATATTAATTAATATATTTACGGTGGAAAAAGTAATATAATATTTTATTTTGTCACATCATTTTGCGAAAAAGTATTTATTAATATATAATTTGTGAGTTTAGAATTACTCAATAATAATATATCAAAAAACTAATAACACACACTAAATCTTGACAATTGGAACTTATTGAGTTGCTACTTGAAGCTAAACGATATGATTGAGATTAAAATTTAGACCACTATATATTCTCAATTGTATAGTTAATTAATATATATATTGTAAGTTACTACTAGGATTCCTATATATTTTTAAATTAATGACAATAATAATTCAACCATATTGAAATATTGAATGCGTTGGACTAACTTTCGAATTTCAATACATAGAACCTTGCCTAGAAACCCAAATAATGACATTTATTTTTCCTTGTATTTAACTTTATTTATTATATTTATTATTGTTGTTGACATGGACCACACATTCTTTCCTTTTCAATTATTTACCATTACTTTAACTATTAATTTTGCTTAGCTTTTTGTTAAGCAGACGGATTACACATGTCCCACTTCGGATGTAAAAAACCGTTCACTAAAAAGAATCGATACGTGTTTCTCCGGATGTTGTCAACATGACTAACTCTATTTATTTATAAGCATATAAATGAAAGAAAATAAGGGCTTTTATGATTTTTATAAGAGAAAAAAATAATAAAGTGAAATGAGAATAGCAGTATAATAGAGTTGGGTAAACAATTTCATCCTTGTAGCCTTTGATGGATGACTGGCGTAAGCACAACCCACGTACATAGCAACGGTATAATATCTAACCACGTAATGATACACAAACGGCTATTAAACGGATAATGGTACGAGAAACATATAATGTATTAGAGCATACGGTGTGGGAGGCGTTCTGACGTCGTTTTTCATCGAGAACGCCGTCAGACTGCATTTTCCCATACTGAAACGGCGTTCCGGACGGCATTTTCGGTCGTCGTCCGGAGAAAAACGGTGCGTTCCTTTTCTTTTTCTTTCTTCCTTTTTTGTTTCTTTGTTTTTAAATTAAAAATAGGAGCGGGAGGAAATGGAGGAAGAAATAGGAGCTCTACAATAGTCGTTGGATTAAAATAGAGGAAGAAAAAGAAGAAGAAGATGGAGAATGTGGTGTCGGCCATGAAGGGAAAGAAAGAGGGAGTAAAAATAGGGTTTTTCTCATTATTATTTTTATTTTTATTTTTCATTATAAATATAAATGAGTTTAAGTTTATAGTTTTATTTTGTTAATGTATCATTGGGCTTATATACATGTTAATTAGGGGAAAATAGATTAAAAAGTTTGTTATAATATGTGTTTTAATTTTAATGTGTGTTTTAAATTATGTAAATGTTTTATAATTTGTAACGTTTTAATTATTTATTTTAATGAATGTTATCTTTTATTTAATTTATTTTGTAATTTGTTTCAATTATTTGTATTTTTTTTAAATAAAAAAAGCAGAAACTACAAAACACTGTTTCTCACCCCACCAGATTTTTAATAACAGTGTTCTCATTAGGACATTGTAAAAATAGTGTCATCACACTCTGTGCTCTTATATTTAATTTTTTGCTATTATATATGTATTATTTAATCAATTAATAAGAATTTCTATTGTATGCAATGTTGTAAAATTGGGGAGTACTCGAGGAGTACTCAGATTGATATTTTTTAACATTTAAATAATAAATTTCAAAATTATATGTTTAAATATATATTAGAGAGTGAAAAACGACACTAAAGAGTGAGTTCAAAGGAAAACAAAGCGGACCAAAAATGTTAACCAAGTTTGACTTTTACCGAGTAATCTCGAGTTTGATCGAGTTTTTCTCGTTGATCGAAGTTGACTGAGTTTTTAGTCCGAGTTAGACTGAATCGCCTCAAACCACCCCCGGGTCACAAGTACTCCAAGTACTCCTCGAGTACTCGACCGAGTTACCCGAGTTTTACGACCATTATTGTATGTATTAAACTTTATAAAATGTTTTATATATGTATAAATGTCGATTTCTGATATACATAAGATTTTTTAAAAGTTTCGTACATACATTAGATATTTACCGAAGTTTTCATACATATAATTAACAGAACTTCTAAAACATTAATTTAATACATACAACAATGTAAAGTATAAACTTTAATACAATACCATTAACTCGATTTTCGAAGGTTGGAAGGAGATAAATCGTCATTTGATGAAAAAAAAGTAAGTTGGTGTTGAATTTGGCACAAAGTTGTGTTACATACTTACATGTTTAAGATAGTGAGCCGAACAAAAAGACGTAGGAAATAGTTGCATAAGAAATGAAACAGAGTAAATATAGATTGCAAATATTCACTTAAACAAAAATAATGAAGTATATTGTCAATCCGTTAAAGACCGAAGCTTGTGCTGAGTACAATTCTCAAAAACAACTTTCAAGTCTGTTTCTCATGGTATGCCGGCTTAAGTTGTGCACTGCTGGAGTTGACAACACTTGCCTGCAAATCGTTGCAGAAATTGAATTGGTATACGAGGCAAGTGTTAGAGCATGAGCAAGAATGATATTATTGTGTGTCTCAGATGAGGATGATGATGTTGAGTGTGAAGAATTAATCAACGTAAATTGAGCTATGTTGAAAAACATTAGATCCCTGTGGAATGGGAAGCGTCCGCGGGGGATTGAACAAGCAAATATGGACAGAGGACATGATTCCGGGAGATCCGAACGATCCTGGTGGATCTCTCTTTTACTGATCACCATTCCGGAGGATTTGAAGGATTCGGGGGATCGCTATGTCCGCCAGATTTGAGAATTTTTGCATAGTATTCTTATTGTGTTTACTCTATATTGTAACCCATATATATACAAACCTTAAGTCACGAATTTAATAAGATCTCTTTAGTTTGGCCTTGAATTAAACCAAACGAGTAGACTAGATGTAACCACGCTTATTCCCCGTGTTCGTTTGATTCTCGTATTCTCGATTACTTTGTTTATTTGCGTGTTTGCTAGATTTCTTTGACCCCTTCTTTGTGGGTATAATTGTGATTATATATTTTTTGTTTGTGCCTCTAAATTCCTAACAGATGATTTCTGTTATATAATGCTCAACAAACCGTTAATGAATGATTTTTTTGCCTCAAGTCACGTCACAATTCACATATCAACGTCAACCTGAATCTGAGAGGGAATTCGTAACACAAAGTGTTAAAGATAACGACTCGATCGGTTGAACAATATATATACGCCAAACGAAGAGCAAATTCCAACTTCCCCAAGCGTTTATATATGATCTGAATTTTTTATATCGAGGAAACGGTGACATGTTAGACAAAAGAGTCTTGATCGTCGACTTTTTATGTTTAATTTGTTAAAGATCGTATACAATAGTACAAACAGCCATCGGGAATGTTTGTGATACAGAGATTATATATGTTTTTACCACTAGAATCCATCCATGTATTTATATTGTAAAAAAACCAATAATGAATCGATGAAAAATGACAATTCGGCATATAAGAATGCATCGGGACGATGATGAAAAAGTCAAATGTTTTGAGAAATACGTTAGTGTTAACAAAATAAGGGTAGAGTTTGTAGGAGAACATCCTACACGAGGAGAACGAGGAGTAGTGATATGACCAATGTGATGTGATCAGTTACAATGGAACATGTGTCAGCTTATCATTTTTACTTTTCACCCTCTATATTCCTCATATTTTACTTTTAACCCTCCAATTTTTTTTTCACACTCTTAAACCACACCAACACCTGCTGCCACCTCCCAACGGGTGACGTAGTCACCAGTCGCCGCCGGATTTTTAGTGGTCAGAATTTTTTTTGTTTTGTTTTGTATTTTGTATTATATACATGAGCAAATTACTACAATGGTCAAATTTGACCTTCAATGTCTACAAATAGACAAAATTTTGAAAATATCCAAAATGGTCAAGATACAATTCGCTCAAATTTCTAAAAATACACATGAATTCGCTCAAATACTCAACAATTCACTTCAATTAAATGCCCTACAATTCGCTCCAATTATTAAACACATGAATTCGCTCAAATGCCTAACAATTTGCTCAAATGCCCCAACAATTCGCTCCAATTAAAAAAAACACCACATTTCGCTCAAATTCACAACATTTCGCTCCAATTAAAAAAAAAACACTACATTTCACTCAAATTCACAACATTTCGCTCCAATTAAAAAAAACACTACATTTCACTCAAAATGCAAAAACATTTCGTCTCCAACTACAAAAAAACACACTACATTTCGCTCCAAATAAAACAAAATGCCTAGGATTTCGCTCCAGACACTTTTGTTGACTTTGTTTGGAGCGAATTTATGGAGCGAATTATTTGGTATTTGAGCGAATTCATGTATATTTTTGATAATTGAAGCGAACTACTTGATGTGATGGAGCGAGATCTTTGACCAAATTGGATAATTTCGTAGATTTTGTTCATTTTTAGATATTGTAGGTTAATTCCGACCATCTAGGTAATTTGCTCTATATATATTATCATTTTGATACTACATTATGTATAAATTTGTACTGCATTTTGTTATTTTTGTTGCATTATATATATATATAGTGGGAGGTTCAAATGAGAACCATATAAATTTGAGAACTTGCGAGAACTACTAAATAACGTATTTGTTCATATGTGATTCAGTCCATTCGTATGTAAACATTGATATATGATAGATTTATAAAGAAAAAAATGATAAAAACTCTAAAAATCACTTCGTAAAACACATTTGAACCGATTTGTTCACATGATCGTTCACATGTGAACACATATTTATATTTTTGTATTTTTCGATATAATTTTAAGATTTTTTTTTGTATTTTTTATTTATCAATTAAACGTATATCAATGTTCACATATGAATGAAGTTAATCACATATGAACAAATATGTAAACTAGTAGTTCTCACAAGTTTTCAACTTTTTAGTTGATTCTCATTTGAACCTTCCCATATATATATATATATATATATATATATATATATATATATATATATATATATTTGTGGTACATATTATTTATTTTGTACTGCATTTTGTATTATACATATTTCTTTTTTGTACGACATTTTATTTTTACTGCATTTTGTATATATATTTTTAGTACATATTACTCTCTCCGTCCCATAATAATTGTCCACCGCCAAAAAATACACAGTTTAATAAAATCATAATCATTACTGTTTTCTTTCTCTTACTTTTTATAAAATGACAGTTTTACCCTTAATTAATTAATTGCACTTTTCTTTAAAGTTTATACTAATATTTTCAAATAGGGTAATATGGTAATCTCGATCACATTTCTTTTTCTATTTTTAGTAGTTGACAATCAATTTGGGACAATCTGAAAAGCAAACATGGACTATTATATTAAGACGAATGGAGTATTTGTTTTGTACTGCAATTTGTATTATACATATTAGACTTTTTGTACTGCATTTTAAATAAACTTATACTTCATTATGTTATTTTTACTGCATTTTGTATATATATATATAAGGCATATAAGAAAAATAGAAAAAAAATGTTTAAAAAGGTAAAAATATAGGTTAAAAGAAATTATACGAAAAGTAAAAAAAAAGGAAAGTAAAAATAAACTTTTGTAAAAGAAAATAATAATTCTGGTGGCCGAAATCCGGCGGCTGTCAGAATCCGGTGGCTGCCGAAATCCGACGGTCAGTGCCAACAGGTGGTGGTAAGTTGGGGTGAGGAGGAAGAAGAAGGAAGAGGAAAAAAAGAAAGTAGATGAGGTGGAAAAAAAAAGGAAGTAGTGGAGTGGGTGTGAAGTGAAATTTAATGTTATATTTTTTTTTCTTAACTATCACCCTCACATTTTCAAACTAATTACAAAATGTTACCTCTCATAACCGCTGATCTATAATAAAAGACGATCCAATGACCTCAATTTTTTTCCTCCTTATTTCCCTCGTATAACTCACTCTCCTATGATCCTCAATCAGAAAATAATTCTCCCCTGTCTCAATTTTACTGTCCACATTACTGAAAATAGACACTTTAAGAAAAGTGTACTATTTATACTGTACAAGTATAACCAATATGATTTAATCTCTTACCACATTAAAGTATTTTGATTGGTTGAAAGTAAAACGTGATCAATAAATTTGAGACATCTCAAAATGAAAAGATTAACTATAAATTTGGAACAAAGAGAATAATAATAAATAAATTAAAAACAGGGTCGCCTCTCCCATAGCATTTGCTATATGAACAAATCATAACTCAATCTGCTTACAAAGTTTTGTATAAATGAATCCTTTCATCTTTAGAAGCTTTTCATGTGACACTCTTTTTGGAGTATCATACGTTTTGTTTAAACATAAAACAAGAAAATGCATTATTGAGACTTTTGATTAATATATTTTATCTGTTATGGTATTTGTAACTCGGTTTACAACATTATGGAGATTCTATAACAGTATTTTTATAAAATTAGGGAGTATTAACTTGTATAATTTATTTATTTATCTGTTAATAAATTTCATGTTACACATAAGACAACTTTGGTTAATTCTTTGCACTAATCGCCCTTCTCAATATATTCTTAGCATTGTTTTTCCCAAGTAGAATTAAGCATATTTGTTATTTCCCACTTTTTTTCCTAGCTCTTATCACACACACTTGATGGCGAACGATAGTAACGGAACTTTAACCAAAATATATGTGATTCTCCTTCTCATCGCATCTGGGGCTCTCATAATTGCATTATACCATTGTACGTCGATGCTATGGTGGGATTTGCAACGATATAGGAGACGCCGTGGGCTTAGAGAGATACAATCCCAAGGAAACGACGTAAACATTGATAATTCAGTGGCTGGACTCATCCCAGCTCATAGACATAAAAAGGTCATGGACTTAGAGGATGATGAGCCCATGTGTGCGGTGTGTTTAAGTGAGTTTGAGGAAGGAGAAGAGCTACGCACTTTGCCTGATTGTATGCACTCTTTTCATGTCGCGTGCATTGACATGTGGTTGTACTCACATCGTAATTGTCCCATTTGTCGAATGGATACAACCCCAATAGGTACACCTTTGGTTGAGTTTGTATATATCATTGACCCACAAACACAACATGAGGAGGACATAACAGGACCACAAAATCCGTACTTGCCACAAGATTTAGTCATACCAAGTATGGCGTAACGAAACTATTTTGTGATACTTGATGTAATTAGTTTTCGTTTTTCACTTAATTTATCGGGATTTGTTGGATTTTGAGTTTGTTTTGTGCATTATCGATCGTTTTCAAATCTTTCTAACTAACGAATGTGTATTTTGGGTTTGATTGCAAGTTGCATATTGTATTGGGTTTGATCACATTTGAGTTTGATGAGTTGGTGATTATTGATTAAAGTCCGAGATGAAAATCTATCTATGATGACCATTTCTCATACAACTTAAACTTGCATAGTTTTGGTTAATAAACGAGTTGACCTTTTCCTCTTATCATATAACTTAAAAATAGTTTTAGGAAGTACTATCATATATCTTGTTTGAGAGCATTTATAATATGATAGGTGCACGTATGCAACACTCTAAGTAGTAATGTAGACTTAAAGTTAAAATAAAACTTTATACGTCCAATTCTCGAAATTTTCTAAATATATAAAATTGATCCATATTTTTATACTTTGTTTATTGTGTACGTAACAATTCTTCAAGGATGGATTTCACTCTAATTTTACTACATGTTTGACCTTTTTCCTTAAAAGCTTTCATAACTAAAGAATTTTATAAAGCTTTTTTACAAAAGTTTTTTCAGAAAAAGTTTATAAAAAGTTTTCACTCCAATGAACAAAATTTTTAGGTACACTAATTCCATTAAAAAGCTAATAAAATAATGCCAAGAAGGGATGTCTATATGTCTATAACTTGATAACTCCCAACTTTAGAAAAGATTTTACACTAAAATTTTAAAAGCTTTTATCTAAAGCTTATTTTTAAAACTCTTTTAAATAGTAACAAACTTTAGAAAAACTGTTATTAGCGATACCTTTACTAGATTATAAATCCATATTTTACACATGAGGTTAAAGTTACAACTTGACGTATTAAATCATTTGCGGTGATAACATCATGTTATAAGCGTTATGAGTGTCACGTCATTATAACATGGTGTTATTTTACTACACTTTCAATGGTAGCACTATGTGGTGGGATGTATGACCCACAAAAGGTCTCACCAACTAGTTTCTTTTTCTTTAAAACAAAAATAAAACAAATGCACAATAAAAAGTACAAGTAACAAATAATTAAACTAGTCTCGTCTTCATTTTCGACTTCGTCTTCGGCTCCAATGAAATCGCGAAACTTTTTCCGAACAACTTTCTTCATTTTGTTATATGCCGCAAGGTCGTTCGGATCCTTAATGTGTGCGGTATTAAGTGTAAGAAATTGAACACCTTGCATAGCGGTTCATATATTTTCATTTCGGGTGAAAGTGTCGATGGCCTCTTTCCTCACTCGTACCATTTCATTTTTGTAGTTGGTCATACTCTCCATAAACTCATCCATTTTTGTTTTCGGTTGTGATGTACGTGATGAAGTCGATGCATCGGAAGAAACATAACTTCTAGCCGCTTTCCTTGATTGGTTTCGTCTCATGGACCATTGAAACGGGTAGTCCCCAAAAAGCTCATTCACATGAGTAGGCGGGTTGTCGTCGGAGAAATTAATCAACTCGTTCTCATAAAAAATATCGTCGTCATCATATTGTGAACCGTATCCACCAACTGGCGGCGGGGCACGCCACTTTGGTTGATCCTTTACAACCAACCAAGAATCCTTCATGTTAAAAATCTTTTTGTACCCGTTGAAATAGTCGGTAAGAGCTCTTTCGTAGACTTGGTTGTCGTCTCGACCGCTATCCCAAGTGTGTGGCAAGCATCGTAACATGCGTTGAAATTTTTTCAAAAATTATTTATAGTACGCCATTTGGAGGATAGTTGGACGGCGCCAAGCACCCAACCATGATTGTTGTTGTTGAATTTTTCTTCCACCGTACCCCACAAAGTTCCTTTCTTTTGGGAGTTGCATTTTCGAGAGTCTTCGAACGTATCGAGCCGACATTGCGGCAACCACGCTTCTTCTTTTGACGATCAAAGTCTCTTGTTGCATGTTTTCTTTTTACTATCAACTCACTGTTCATGGCTTCTCTTATCGGAGATTGTTGGGATTGTTGTTGGGGTGATCGTTGAAAGAGTGTTTGTTGATGGAGCAAATGTGGTGGATACATTCCGTATTGTTGTTGTTTGTTGGTTGTAATCGATTGGTTTTTGATGATAAAAATGTGGTAGATACATTATGTATATTTGGATTGCGAATTGGGGATGATGAACTCGAACCGGATGTAGTTGGTGTACCGAATAACATAAGATTCGTGTACGACATATCGTTTGGGTTTGCAATTTGATTTGAGTTTGGATTTGGTTTAGACATTTTTAATGGAAAAGTGTCTAGATTGTGAATGTGTATGTATTAAATGAGAATGTGAGTGTTGTGGTAGTATGTATAGTGTATGTGTCTATATATAGGAGTAAAAAGTGTTTAAAAATTATTATTTTTTTGTTTCCTACCGTTGCTCAAACGGTCTTTTTTCTTTTTCAAATGGTTATATACAAACGGTCATATGGATTATTTTTATAATGTTTTTTTTATGTTTAAATGGAACGAAGAAAAAAAAAACGTTTATATATTCGGTGGCCCCACAAAAGGGCTGTTTGTGCCCGTGTTCCCACATACAACGCTACCTAACCACAATGCCCATTACGACTATGGTGGCGTTCTCAGTCCAAAACGGAGCCTAATATGCCCGCGTTGCGAATGGTCTTATAGAAAAGAAAACATATATAGGTAAAAAAACAAAAAAAGTTGAATTTGTGTCTTACATGCTCTCATTTAACAACCAATATTGAATTCGGTTAAAATGTATTAATATATAGCTTTTAATGATGGTAGATTTGAATAATAGTACTTGGTACTTCATCTACTTAACTAGATTAGATAGACTATAGAGTTAAATAGGAGTATTTTTTTAATCAATTTTAATAAATATATCTACATATCTTCATACATCATACATATATACATGTATACTAAAGGACTATTTCCTAAATTTAAATGATGGTCTCTACTAATTGTCATATATATATATATATATATATATATATATATATATATATATATATATAAATTCTACATGTCAAACTCTTAGAATTTTCTAAGCTTCCATTTGATCTATGTCATCAAAGGTGACTTTTCATCGTCTATCTATTAATTTCATACGTTTTGATATTTAATTTCCTTGAAAGTCATTAATCTTAACATTTACTTTCAATTTTAGAGGAAGTAAATGAAGATTTTGGTTACTATTACTATGTTTTATTTTTATTCAATTGAAAAGATTATAGTTCCATTATTTATTTATTTGGATATATTATGTGTATTGTTGTACTTCTTGCGAATTTGAATGAACTAAAATGAAACACAATTGAGAAAAGATAGAATTGATTCTCTATATATATTTTGTAAATTGATTATTAAATATTTTCAAGTTTTTTAGCGTATTTTTTCTATTTGAGTTCTTCGTGATCATTCATACAATGTGTATTGTTGGTAAATAATGTTTTAGTGATTTATTTCTTATAGTTTCACTTTGTATTTTAGTTACTAATAGTTTGATTTTCACCCTATCATCCTTCTCATCATTCTTTAACATTTATTTCTTCTAAATATGTAGGTGGATATATGCTTATTTTCATTACAAAGCATATCTGAATCATCAATTGATAAAGATAAAATTTACAATAATATGTTCTTAATTTGAACAATTCTTTATGTCATACTTGGTATTTTTATTTTCTTATATTGTTAGTAATATAGTTTCACGTAAACTTTATATTTGATATAGTTTAATTTTCTTACCTAATTTTATATACATACATTATCAAATATATTATAATTCATGAAGTCATCCATCAGACGGTGTTTAACACTAGTATGACATATAAAGGACATAATATTGAAACGTCTTTGTAATATTAGGAGTGTTCACAGTCTGGCCCAACCGATTTTTGACAAAATCCCAACTGGACCGGTTTTGACGATTTGGTAAATTTCAAACTGAACCGGACCGATAGATGTATTAACCAGACCGGACCAAGTCGCTAAAACCGGTCCGGTTCAGCCGGTTTTACGTTTTTTGTTTTTCTTGCCAAAAAAAGAAAAAAAAGTAAAAAATTGAATAAACGTGAATAACAACACAACATGATAACATTACTAATTAATATTCGATAACAATAATCATAATCAATCGTCCCCAACGACTTCAAGAACATAAAATTCGAACGAAAACAAAGACAATAATTTAGTTTTTTATTATATTTATTACATTTATTATTATTATTATTATTATTATTATTATTATTATTATTATTATTATTATTATTATTATTATTATTATTAAATTATTTTATTAAACGGTCCGGTCCGGTTTACGGCAGGTAACTATTAGAAACCGCGTACCGGAGCGGGAACATCTGGTTTTGTAACTTTCAAACCACGAACCAGACCGTTATAAATCAAACCGGACCAGACGGGTTAAAGAGACGGTTCGGCCGATTTTTGCGGTTTTGCCGATTTATGAATACCCCTAGTTGCTATAGCTACTAGGTTATTACTTTAAATGTGTAGGATCAGAGAGCCATCTGCATTTCAAGGAGAATGAGGGGTAAATGATATCAGCTGTTGATTTATTAGATCAACTGTCCAAATTCACACTACTGCATTTTACGTACACTTTAAATTTTACGTAATATGCAGTGTTATTATGATGCAACAAATATGAATCGTTGACCAAAAATCAACTGCTTAAATCATCTTTCACTCAATTCCTTAAAATGTTGTTGACCCTCAAAACCCTTGCTTAAAACTCATACAAGTCTTCAAAATCTATTTTAAATACATACTCGTAATGTATTACATAAAAATCAATAATAAAATTCAATAAAAGTTTATTGTTTGAAAGTGTATTATACTATACATATTTTACTAATTTATGTTATATATATTTTAAAATATCTATGTATTAAAACTTGCAAATTCGTCTAATGCACGTACAATAAACCTATTCAATAATTACGGTCTATATTTGATATGTGTAACTACGAACGTATACATTTTAAATTTTAATTTTTTAATTTTGAGTGGGGGCAGAACCTGACACTATTAATTGATACATCACTTTCTTTGTAATGAGCTGCCATGTGATTTTGGGTGGCATCTCTCGATCGAAACAAATGAGTCTCATACCATAAATTTACCCTTTTCGATTTGCCGACTTCTTCCCACTCATTATGTTCATTTCCCTCTCTTTTTTATTTACAATCTAAAATTCTGTAAACACACATTCAAATTCATAATAATGCAGCTTTAATTTTATTGGTATCAAGTGTAAAGATGAATGTGCACGAGTTCAATCATACATAATCATTCAATAGCAAGAAAAAAAGGTATAATTTCTTTTCCTTTAAGTATGATGATCATGTAATTAAACAGTGATTCTATGGAGATTGTAGTGTTTATCCGGTTATTATTGAGTTTGTTTATGGTGAAATTTTGTGTGACTGTAATGCACACCAACTGTTTGATAAAAGTCCTGTGAGGTTTATGATTGTATATTTTGTGTAAGTAGCTGTTAGATATCAGTTTATTTTGTTATTGTGATGTGAGAGGGAAGGAATATGAGAGCGTCAAGTAGTGTAGGACTTGGTTTAAGTCTTGTTTTTGGGTGTTTATTATTAGCTCTTGTTGCCGAGCTTTACTATTTGTTATGGTGGAAAAAAAGGGTGACTAATAGAGAAATGATTCAAGAAAGTTACTCTAGTCCAGCAAGAGAATTCTTCTACATGTTTTGTTGGAAAAAGCCCTCATCTTTGACCACCTCAGGTTTGACCACAGACACACTAGTTCATGAACCACAAGTTTCATCAGCATATCAAAACAAAGACATATGGCTCAGTCCACTTGGTCAAGCACAAGAATACGAATATGAATATGAAAATGAACATGAACATAACGATGCAACTAGTACTGATTCGGAGGTTTTGAGGATGCAAACCCTATCTGCCCCACCAAGATTTTTGTTCACGATTAGAGAAGAAACAAAAGAAGATTTAGAATCAGAAGAGATGAGTAAAAGGGGGTCAAGAAGGAGTTTGAGTGATGTAATATCTGTGGATACACCATTTTTTACACCACTTGCTTCACCGCCATACTTCACTCCACCTATAACTCCCGGTGATTACACATATAGAACTTTTAGTCCTCTGTTCGAGTCAGCAAGTGATTCAGAATTCAACAGGATTTGGGCTTCACCGCCTCCTAAGTTTAAGTTCTTGAGAGATGCTGAAGATAAACTTCAAAAAAAGCTTATGGAAAGATTTGAGGATGCTGATGATGCATCTGTTCATGATGATGATGAAGATGGAGTTAAGGATGCAGAAAATGGTTCTTATATCACATTAGTTGTTTCTACTGGTACATCCTAAACTTCAGAACATAATCCTAGAATGCATTAGCAAGAGAAATTGAGATTCTTATTTGTGCAAATTTTATATTTTTTGTACGAGTTTTAGTAGAACTTTTAGTCTAACAAAAAGCTCGTTACTTGTTTGTATAATTTTCTGTTGTTTTCTACTAGAAGTTCCATCTTAAAGGAACCCATTTGAATTGTCGAGTTCATTTAAGATGAGACTTAATGATTTACTTTTGATTAGGTAGCCCTGTTTCTTGAAGACAATTTATGTTCCTGTAGGTGTAAGAACCTAAGTCAGAGCAATCATGCTACGTTAAATTGTACATCGTACCGTAGAACTTGTATACTGCTATGTATTGCCTTTCTTGAAAATTTCTCACATAACATATTCTGATTAGGGGGTGTTTGGTATCGCTTTTGTTATAACGCATATTTGGTTATAAAATAAGGAAATAGTACAGTGGGTTATTTTTTAGTGTGTAATTTTTTTCTAAAATAAGCCTATAAACAATTTTAATAGAGGGTTTGAATTTACTTATCCGCCACTTTAATAATCAATCCCAGACACTCTTTTAATCATTGATTCAAAAAGAGATTCAAGTGATTCACTTGCTTTTAGCATTAAAAACCTGTAAAAGAGCATCCTGAGTTTATTGGCATGGTGGGGGACAACATTCTCATTTAGACTGCAAAGGATGGTGGGGGTCGGGTCATGGAGAAGTGGACTGGTTGTTTGTTTTATTACGATAAGATCTTAAATGTTTTCATGAGTTGTCCTGATGTACTAGTTATGTAATCTAATTGCTTACACTCTGTTTCATGTACTAAGATTATGGGTCAAAATAGATGCAATGTGGTTAAATATGTATAACATACTACTACGTATCATAATCATTAAGAGAAGAGAACCTTATAGATCACTCTCACCTACGACACTCATCACCATTCCTTTCAGATAGCACGTCCCAACACTCTATTCTTCTGTGACATTCCTGTTAGAAATGGTGGGTTGAAAATGGTAATAATCGGTATACGATTTGTCTATTTGGACATTTTTTAATTCATGTGTGAAATGAAACACTTGAAGTATTTCGACTCGCTATGCCATGGATGGGTTACACAAATTAACAATCGGGTAATGAAAAATAACTGTCTAGTGTACAATACTTGACCCAGAGAACACCCAGATTGTAAGGTTATGTTATCTTGAGAAATCAAACTTCCTGTTCAATAGAACAACGACAAGGTTACCTATGGCATGAAGGGTGTGCCATGAGGGGCTTGTTGAGTATAGTGAAGAACGAGCAAACCGGATCGAATGAGCTTGATTTTGGTGATGTTGGGGTGTACCCGACTGGTACCTCTTTGTTACCCGGTTGGTAGAAACAATTGTTACCCGGTTGAAGTGAAACGAGTAGCTAGTGAAAAAAATGTCAAATAAAGTTGGTGGAAGCAGTTTACCCGACGGATACTTAGTTTACCCGGCGGGTACCTTGGCCTACCCGACGGGTACCCGGCCGGATCTGGAAACTTGCGCTCGTTTTTTTTGTTTACTATATATTGTAACCCTCTTCTATTGTAAACCCTAAGCACGGAAATAATACAAAATACTCTCTAGTTGTCCGTGGACTAAATCAATCACCCCGATTGCATATAACCACGTTAATTCCTCGTGTCGATTTACTTTTACGCATTTACTTTATCTGTTTGTTGATTGTGTGGTTACAATTGTTCAATTGTTTGTGTTGTTTTGCGTCGTAAATTCCTAACAGGGCTTTGCTACTTTGACCCCACTCTATTTTGGATCCGGATTCATATCAACTTGATACGAGTACGCATTCCGCACCTTCTTACTCGTAATACAACTTGTATACGAAATCTATCATTCGGTCTCGTATAAATCTCAAATACCTAGAATCAATTCCCCTGGCTGGCCATCTAAGTCTAGACTTTTGATGTTCAATTAGTTCAATGTAATATTTAAATTAGATTTCGGCAGACTTGAGCGGTCACATAAGTATCCTTAAAACAAATGACTCCTAAAATTACTGGCATAGTCTTGAAGGTAGGATCTTGCAGTGAGTGAGTGACAAGAGATGGGGACCATATTCAGGAAGTACTTGATAGTTGAGGGACCAGTTGTACAATTATATCATTTTGCGAAGACACAATCACAGACTCACAGTGACCGGGGTACATCCGTACATGACCAGCTTCTTGTTATTTTTTGGTGGACGGTTCATGACCATTGGATCATTGACCGCATCAAATCATTATTGACCATATTGCAATCCAAGTATTTCTTCCCTTTTCAAAATAATTTTGACTGAAATTTGTAGCAATTTGGGCAAGCAGGAGAACCACCCACCAAGGAAAGAAAAAAGAATTGCAAAAAGGAAAAACTACACCAAGAATCAATACAGGTTTCTATCTAATTGCTGAGATTTAGTACATATATATAATAATACATATCAATTTCAGAAATAGAAAGTTACGAATCTTAGTTAACTTGATCAGTGGATTGTAATAAGGGGAAAACACGGCTGTACATTGCATGTAAATTCGAAAATACATTTCAAGAAAATATGTACATGTAACTTTAAGAGTTTATATACGTTCTTTAACATGGTGTAGAAAATGATAACGTACGGCTTCATGTATAACATCTATTCATGTATAACATCTATTTGTAAATGCAGTACACCGACAGGTTTAAGACGGCTCCCTATGGCAGGTCGTAGGTCCTCGTCTTGCTACTTCTCAAGTAAGAAGTCATACGAGGCACCAAAACTTCTTAGGCCGCGTCTTTCTTTAAACATCTATTGGTAAATGTGAGGCCCAAAAAAGTTCAGTCTTACATGTCATCATTGGTCGTGTTCACTATTCAGTCTCTCTGAAAACTTGCTGATGTGGCGTTTAATAAACAGTTCATTCTTTAGTCTTTCATGTCATCACATTGAGTGGTATAAGAATACTACTACACAAGACAATTCAACATGTCATTTTAAAACATTCAATCTATTCCATTAATCCTTCTTTTTATCCTCGTGAGGACTGTATACATTTATCACCAATATCTCGCCATCAAACCATTATTTCTACTTTTCTTTAGAAGCCATAACTGATTGCTTGATTACGTATTCATCAATGTGTTGGTAGTCAAATTACCATCGGAACTCCCGTTGACCTTGAGCAAACCCGAAATACGTACTCAAACTCTTAAATGTTTCCCACCCACTTCTCTACGTACTTTGTTTCTTGTGACACTACAATACACGGCTTTTCTGTTATACACAATTTTATCACCCTACCCAGTTAACTATTTTCTTGATACATCTAACTATTGTTGATGCTTTTTCGTGATTAGGACTTCTGTTTATGATGAAATGTACGTGTTAATTAAATGTGAAAATCCCATGAAGATAGAAGTGCAGCACGAGTTGCTTGATTTTGATAGTTACTAAAAGGCCCAGTCCAGCCCATATTTGTTTTAACTAAACTAAGTAAGCTGTTTGGGTTAGCCCATTAATAACATGCTCGTGATTGCAATATAACACTAGAGAATGGTGATTATAAGTTTTTACTTTCTAGGAGACTATACGTGATCCAAACTTTCTCAATGAATAATTTTATTACTTCTTCAAAATTTCAATCGAATATGAATTTGAAAAATGGTGTTAGCAAGTCGAGCAATTAATGAGGTTTTTGAGCTTATTTAATTTGACTTCAAGCTTGATATTATTCAAACTCAAGCTAGCTCGAACAAAAAATATTACTCAATTAATTTTACGAGCCGAGTTAATAAAATTAATATACAATTCGACTAGTTCGAATGCTCATTAGATTTCAAGTCAAACGAGTTAATCGATTTTAAAGAGCCGGAAAATAAAAATTAATTACCACATGTGAATACATATATTTAACCACTAAACATAAACACACGTCTAAACTAGAGGCGAAGCTAGAAAATTAGAAATTAAGGGGACAAATATTTTTTATTTTCCTCTTCTATTGATTTGAGTGGGACAATCTTTTTTAACATGTGGATAATACTCTTATCAAATTTATATTTATTTTTACGTAAATTGAAATTTCTTATAACGGAAGAGTTACTTTCTCCGTCTTCTTTATAGATCCCATTATGATATTGTATTTACATTTACATTTCTCCAAGAAGAATATTTGATAGATTTTGAGAATCACAAAAAAATTAAAGTATGGGAATCCAAGCAGAATCATTTGCATGCTATTCACGTGACCACGATTGATATCGATTTTCTTATTTTTAATTTATATAAAGTTGGATTGGATTACAGTCATCTTACCATATCAATTACTCCTATTATTTATATATAATTATTTAGTAATTAATTAGAAAAATATAGATTAAATATATACACAAATGAATAAACTCAAACATCTAGTGGTTCACTTACATGTCGTTTGATTATAAACATGAAGTATTATTATTGAAAGCAAATTTATCATTCTCGTTTGATTTATATTTGTTTTTTGTTGCATATATAAGACAATTTACTTTTATGAGTGTCAAGAAGAGACCAAAAAAGGAACTATTTAACATTCCAAAAGCCCGTACATCATTATATATATAGTTCCCCAAAGGTTAATTTTGTTACTAGAAAGTCTAATGTTGTAAAGAAGTCTCTAATTGGATATCCTTAAAGAAATTACGATGAAATTATTACACAAAATCGTAAATTTAAAACGTTTTTACATTGGATTTAATAAAACGCCCGAGTCAATGGGTATGATTAACTCTTTATATCCATGATTTACGGGGTTTTTTGACGTTTGGTCGTGGAATAAGCTTGATATCCAATAAGATAATGAAACGACATCCCCTGATAAAATCAAATTAAGCCAAATCAACATTGCCCTAAAAAAGGACGACACAAACTTTAATTAAAGATCGTAATGATATAATGGACCGTTGTTAGATTCTATAATGAGTACGACAAACTGTAAAACTCAACGAATTTGAACACGAACGAAGCAAATGATCATTGTATCTTTTTTGACCAATTGATATATGCTTTATAAAGGTTGTGAAATAGGCTTTTGCAACTTAACACTTAAGAGTCATGATGAACTAGTGAGACCCTTAAGAAATGATACAAGACAATACAACAAGCCACTAAAAGCATATGTCTTTATACAAATTACATTATAGTTTCTCTTTACAGCCAAAACATAAATATAAAGTCAGTTGTGTGAGTTAATATTTTTTGAAATGGATTAGATCGACAATCATTACTACTTATTTGACCCTGATAATAGATAAATTAGTATAGTAATGATGACATCATAGTTGATGGTGTTGTGGGGCATGAAAAACGTGTACTAGTTTAGTTGGTCATGTTTGAGTTTGTGTGAACGACTAAACGGTGAAATTGGCAAAATGGTGAACAAATATTATTGATTTTAACGGGCACTTCAAGAAAAACGTCTATTGCAAGATAAAAGTCTTACTTTTTGCAACGACACGTCGTTGCAACAGGGTCGTCGCAGTGTCCTCGTCCTTGGAGACCTTTTGGGATGACAGTTTGCGATGACAATCCGGGCTCACTCTTTAATTTCCATACATCTTAAGTAATTCAATAATAAATACCTTTAGGAACGACAAGTGTCGTCACAAAAAGTATTATTAACAAAATAAAAAAAAAAAAATTTAAATACCTATTTCAAACGGCACTTGTCATTGTAGAAAGTGTGAAATATTAAAATATATATTGGCTTTTTGCAACGACATATGTCATCCCAAATTGTGTTTGTCGTTGCAGAAAGTCACTGTAATTTGGAGAGGTTTTGCATTTTTTCGATTTTACCCAGGCTTGCGCCTGTTTCATTTCTGCAGATTTCCTGCAATGTTACACCATATATTTTGCAGTTTTCGCATCCAAAACACACCAAACAAACAATTTAAACATCATGATAAATCATCAATTGTTCAAACAATCACACAAAAGGTTCTAACGTTCAACAAGTTTAATACCAAATAGTTTTAACGCTTCAAAGAGTTTTAACAAACATTGTTTCGACATCCTATTAAACGACTACCACTTGAAGAACGAATTTACTCGTCATCCAAATCCTCATTTGAATCCTTACCCAAATTCTCATCCGAATCCTCACCCGAATCCTCACCCCAATTCTCATCTGAATTCTCATCCGAATCCTCGCCGTCGCAAAAGATAGCCCGAGAAATATTTTCATGTTGGAGCCAAAACAAAAAAATCAAAAATAAAATTCGTTAGAAATGTATTATGCGTGATGGTGTCTAGTCGGTATGAATTATTGTCTTTTTAAATAGTATTCTCCCTCTGTCTCAATTTAATAGTTCATGTTTTCATTTTGAGATGTTGCAATATAACTGTTCACTATTGATTTCAACCAATAAAAAAGAGTTTTAGTGTGTATTTATGAAATCTTTATTGGTTGACACATTAATTAATTCATTTTCTTCAAATTGTAGGCATTTTTTAAGTAGACAGTTAAATTGACACGAAGAAAACATATAATATAATCTCAACCTAACATTGTTGAATTATTGAATTGAATAGTGATATAATCAGATCATATTATAAAAATAAGTCAAAGGAACATTAAATTTTATTTAAAAGGGCAAAAAAAAAGTAAATAAACTTATAATTTTTGAATGATGTAAATTGATGCACAACTTCAAATTATATTATTTTTCAATTCACATAATATTTCAGTGAAACACGATAATTCACACTCTCTTTCTATTTTTATTCAATTTGAATCCGTCTCTATCTATAAACCATTATACTAATCTAGTTTAACAAATTAAAAATCTTAAATATCAATTATTTACTACTAATATTAAATTTGCAATATAGTTTTTAATAAAGGTAGTAAAAGGAGGGGTTTAAGTGGTAGTTGTGGGATAGAGAGGTGACAGTAGAGTAAAAGCTGCATGGGAAGAGGGACTCGCACTTTCCAACTATGCATTTCAATTATTTATTTATTTATGTAACTATTTTAATTTAAAAACATAACATTAAAATTGGTAAAGATAATAAAATTAATTTTTGAGCAAAAAAGACTGTGAAAGGCTGAGAATTAGATTCGAACACCACCCACATCTCCCTTTTAGCTACGTACCCTTTGGCCCCACTTCCCTACATGTGCCACCTTACTTTTTCTCCTTTTTTACACCACTCCATCTCCATGCATTATATTAATTATTAGAGGGTTACTTCCTTCGGTACGTTAGAAATGTACTCTTATATAGCGTTTGTGATTGGCTTTTTGAACTGTGTATCGATCGAAAGTTTAGCGTTTGTCATGGATCACTCTACTGCTCCGTGACTCTGTGTACAATAATTAAACTAGTGTTCAATAAAAGTTTAGATTACACGATTATTTGAGACGGAAGAAGTACATAAGTACTAGCCTTCGGGAATTTTGACCGTTTTCCCCCTCTCTTCTACTAAATTTGCTTTCTATTTGATTACAACAATTTTTATTTTCTTTCAGTGGCTTATTAATACAAATTGGTCGAAGAAAAAAGGAAAGGAATTTGGTAAAGAAAACAGAATGAGACATGATTATTATGAACGGACATTTATAACAAGGAAATAATGCCTACTAGATGAAAAATTAATGTGTTTTTTGGGACCCAAATTTAATACATATATATCTACGATTTTGCGATTCTGTACCTAATTGTTTGATATAATTTTTTTGATAAATTTATTGTTTGTATCTAAGTAATTTTGATTTATAAGATTGAGGGTAATTTTAGATTAAAATGATGATTAGAAGAAAGTAGGCAAATTTGAAAGAGGAACTGGATAGTTCTCATCAACCACTCGTTATCATAGGATCCTCACTTAATATATATATATATATATATATATATATATATATATATATATATATATATATATATATATATATATAGGGGTGAGTTCGGGTAAAAACAATAAGTTAAAAGAAAAACGGTGAAAACGATCTCAATTTGTATTCACAATCTTTTTAGTTGTGGACTTTTA
This sequence comes from Gnaphalium uliginosum, assembly GCA_963930675.1. NCBI lineage: Eukaryota > Viridiplantae > Streptophyta > Magnoliopsida > Asterales > Asteraceae > Gnaphalium > Gnaphalium uliginosum. Next base: position 23,337,803 of record OZ005684.1, on the reverse strand, counting down.
TTTTTTTCGCTTCACATACGTTTTTTATTGTGAACCCTTAAAAAATTTTGTTTTCCAAAAAATTGAGAATTTTTTTACCTACGAAGCTTATTTTTTTTCGCTTCACATAAATTTATGAATGTGTGAAGCTTAATTTCAACCTTCAAAATTTATAAATTTTATGTGATGTCAAAAAAACTAAACTTCACATTTAAAAATTAAGTGTGAAGCAAAAATAAAAATAAAAATTCAACTCCACAATTCATAAAATTGAGAAGGTCAACTGTTTTCACCGTTTTTATTTTATCTCCACCCCTTTTTATATATCTATTTTCATCCAAGGGCTGTGATTTATTTTCACCGTTTTTATTTTATCCTCTTATTTTTACAGGATCTCAATCTTATATATATATATATATATATATATATATATATATATATATATATATATATATATATATATATATATATATAGGGTTAGGTTCAAACGAGAACCACAAAAAGGTACAGAACTGCGAGAACTTTTAAATTACATTGTTTTTATACATGTAAACACGACAAATTACATATAAATGTTATTTAATATTCATATTATTGACAAAATAAAGTTAAAAAATCACTAAAAATATGTTAAATTATTAAATATATGAAATGTTCAAATGTGCACTGGGTTAAATGTGTACATGTGAACGAAAAATATAAATTTGATTTTAAAGGTTATTTTGAGGTTTTGTCAAACTATTTTCTTTTTAATATTAATCTACATCAATAATCACATATGATTGAATCATTAAATATGTGAAAATTCCTATAATTTAAAACTTCTCGCAGTTCTGTACCTTTTCTGGTTCTCATTTGAACCTTTGACTATACATACATATATATATATATATATATATATATATATATATACATATATATATATATATATGGTAGAGATCAAGAGGGAAGTAATTTTTTGAGGGAAGGAGGGAAGCTAACCATTCATTCGCGATGAATGATAATCATACGTAAAAAAATATATTTTTACCAAGAAATATTAATCAAAATCGATGTTATAACTACTAATATTCATATATAAACTACTTTTTATAATTTATAATATCATATGATGAATATAAAGAGAATTTTCTAATATTCATCGTTAATGAATGTTAACGGATGGATATTATTATTTTCTTTGAAAAATTATTCGTTAACATTCGTCAACGATGAATGATAATCAAAACGTATAAAACTATATTTTGACCAATAAATATTAATCAAAATTGATGTTATAACTACTAATATTCATCAATAAAATATTTTTTATAACTTATAATATCATATGCTGAATATTAAGGGAATTCGTTAACATTAGTATATATATAGGGGAGATCTTGGGGAAATAGAAAAATGGAGAATTGAGGAAAGCTATTTTTAGTCACACATTCTGATCAACATAAAAATTAAAGCGGTGTCAAACTTGTAAATAACTTGAAATAAATTACAAATAAAGAAAAAAAAATACCCAACAACTATAAAACGTGATTTTCAAGTGAGATTCATCAAATTAAAGCTAGAAATCTTAATAAAAAATCAATTGAAAAACACTAATACATAACTTGTTGAGCAAGATTGATGAACAACTATTAGATTCAATAAAAAAATTTGTTAAAAATAGATTTAATGAAGAAAAATATAGAAACCCACCAAAAAAAAGTTACAAAATCATTTAATTGAGTACAAAATTGAGATATATATAAAGCAATATACAAATAAATCGATCATATACATAATTAATCAAACAAATTTGAGATAATTTTACGTTTTAAACAAATAAAACTCTCGAAATTAAAATTTTCAGAATTTTAACATTCATTTGAGATGAATGTTAATCAAAATTAAAAATATACATTCCTAAACATTCATTTACGATGAATATTAACTTATATATGTTCTTATACATTGATAAACGTTATAACATAACATTCATTAGTGTATAATAACTCATATTCATCATAAATGAATGTTAATATCTCATTTTACCGAGTCTTTAAGATTCATTTATGATGGATATTAACTTATTACATTGATGAGCAATATAACATTCATTAAAATGCATATTAACTAATATATGTTATTGTACGCTAATGAATGTTATAACATTCATCTATGATTATCATGTTATTTTTTATGATTATCTTGAATAATCACAATAGTAGTGACTCTAAAAAAAGTTAATAGTTTTCATTTATATTTTTATCATAGCTTACAAAATTATTTTAATAATAATCATTAATAAACTTTTGGAGACCAATGTTTTTCGACTAGTTAGAAAGTATTTTTTAAAGTCATTCTCACGTTCCTATGATATTTTCACGTTCCTACGATATTTAGCGTTCTTATTTGAGACCTCCTATATATAAGGTATATTGGAGGGTACCCCTGACCCCCGTACCATATTTCAGTTATACGCGTGCGCTCCACCGGTAAGGAGCATCAAACGCTGGACAAATTATCTGCCCACAAATCATCCACATATGCTGATGAACGGATTCGAACCCCTGACCTTAAAAATATATATTAGGGTTAGGTTCAAACGAGAACCACAAAAAGTACAGAATTGCGAGAACTTTTAAAATACATTGTTTTTATACATGTAAATGCAAAAAATTACATAGAAATGTTATTTAATGTTCGTATTATTGACAAACAAAAGTTAAAAACAACAAAATACATGTTAAACTATAAAATACATGAAGTGTTCACATGTGTACAAATCCAATGTGCACATGTGAATGAAAAATATAAATTTGATTTTAAAGGTTATTTTGATGTTTTCTTAAACTATTTTACTTTTAATCTTAATCTACATCAATGTTCACATGTGATTCAATTATTAAACATGTTAAAATCCCTATAATTTAAAAATTCTTGCAGTGTATATATATATATATATATATATATATATATATACTAGTCCTAAAACCCGTGTATACACACGGCCCTATGAATTTATAATTGTTATTGATAAATATCGATAGAACCATTATATGATAATTTAGAACGTTTTTATGAGTTAAGAAATATGTAATATTGTCTGGAACTAAAATACGAAATCAAGGATATAAAAAAGTAAATGTTCAACGGTAAGCATTTAATGTAACTCAAAATACATTGAATTGTAAGGTATCTAATTAGAAGAAATAAGCAAATTAATATATTGAAGAAATAATAGAAGGTTGCAACTATAAGCGATTAAGTTGAATACAGAGCATAAATTATATTATATATAATATATATTTGTACACCACATTTGTAGTCTTATTTGTATAGGATATTGTTAGTTATATTGATTTTTTAATATCATGTGTTTACAATGCATGACATTGTTTGATATTTTTCGGGATCAATTATCAGCTACGTAGGCCGTTCCAGTATTAATGAATGACATACTGTTATAGTAATTCGATTTGTTTAAGTTTTATATGTGAGGGTTATTGATAGCTTACTTACATATATTTATTTCATAAGATGATTTTATATGCAAAAAAATTTGTTGACTTGCATATTTTTGTTGTTTTAGGTACTCCATGTTTTATTAATTGTTTGTTGGCTACTAAGATGTTCATAAATCATTAATCATTATCGTTGTTTTATTAAATATAAATAATTTAAAGACAAATAATGAAATTAAATACTAAATTGTGATATCCTTTTGATAGACTAAATACTTAACAATTTGACGTTCTATTAATCATCTTAACTGCCTTTTGATATCCTTTTGATAGATTAACCATAAAACAAATTGAACTGCCTCTTAACTGAAATCAAATTGAATCAAAAATTTCGTAAACATGAAGATCGATTTTAATTGGAGTAAAAAATATTGGTTTATTATTTTCAAATAGATTGATGTTAATGATAAATTCGTGATCACGGTAAATTAATAAATTGTACATTCTTGTTACAATGCATGATCTATGCTTCTATGTGTTTTGCCCTATGTATCATCATAATTATACATGCTTTTATAGATTACATAATTTGAATATGTTTAAAGATAATCCTGAATTTCTTCTAGTTGTTATTCTATAAAAGATTAATTATTATCTATGCATATGGTTTGTGGATCCAATCACACACATGTTTTTGATTTGTAATAATTATAGTTTGTTTATAAGAACTTTTAATAAAGTTAGTAATTCATAGCTTGATTATACCTACATTAAATTAGTAGTGAAAACTCTGGATTTATAGCTTGATTATGGTGTTAATTATCATATAAATTCACCAGCCACTAATAAGACTTTCAGAAACTTTTCTTTGTAATACAAGTTCAAACCGTGTCTTTGTAGTGGGTTGGTAGAGTTTGGTATATTTAATTGTTAAGGGCACGTACTTGAAACATATATGAGATATGTTTTAACTTATTTTTAAGAAATTATTTTTTTAACTTAATTTGTCTTTCAATTAATCTATTTGACTTATGCTTTTTTCTGGTAAATACATATTTGATTCATTGATGGTCGGTGATATGAAATTATAATGATCGAGTACATATACCATGAACCTTAAGCATTAAGCTTAATAGAACCTACTAAGGTTTAAGATGACGAATAAAATCCCGACTATATGCTTAAGCTTGATATCAGTGCATGCGATGCATGGTTGGCTTAACTTCTATTACTCTATTTATTTATAAGTTTGATTATTATTTGAATACTTTTAAGCATCTATCAATTGTGTTCGTCGACCTCATGGTATTAAAGGATATCGTTTTATTTCATTAATATTGATTGAAATAATGTAATGATAAATTTGAAATTTTTATGATTTAAAATATATGCAATACTCTTTGAAATTATAATATTTTGGAGCGTAACTGGCCTTCTAGCAGCTCCCGTGTATTTAAGATGATAATATGATGAAGCCTTCCACATAATGTAATTCGAAATTTATAAAAAATTAGTTTTATAAATACCAATTACCAAGTAAATCATACATGTAATGTATTACTACGTATTTAATGATTTATCATAAATTTAATTGTACTTTATATATGTAGGATTATTTTGTATGTGAAAAATTAAAGATGGTTTAAAAAATAAGATAAATTAAAAGATTATATTTCATGGCATAAATTGTAGAAGAGGATTGTAGAGAATCCGTATCCCACTACACTTACGTCTCAAGTTTAATATAGATATAATTATTACTATGTTCGTGCATAAATGTGTGTCAGTCAGTTGGTCAACGTTTGTGCCTGTCAAAGTTAATTAGTCTGAGTTTGTGAAGTGTTAAGTTTGTATTTTCGAGTCTGTAAACGAAAAGTGAATATAGAAAATATACAAGTGTGGACCTGCGACACTTGAGCTAGTGTCGCAGATTGCGACACTAAGCTAGTGTCGCAAGAGTCGGCAACTGCGACACTTGGCTAGTGTCGCATTTAACTCAAGTTAGCCTATAAATAGGAGCATTATGTTTCATTTTAGAAAGCCTTTTGCATATAGAGAGAGGGGGACGAGTTAGAGAGAAAGGAAGAGAGGGTGAAAGTGATTGTAAACGGTTATACTTCAATTGTTAATACAAAGAAAACGTTATAGAGAGTTTGTGTGATTGTTATTTCGTTCAATACTTAATCGTTTGGATTCCGCACTTACGATTGAGATACGATCTGATAGATCCTGAGATAGAGGACCTACATACTCCGTATGTAACTTTTTAATATGAGAAAATAATTTATCTTGAGTTTTAGGATGAGTTAGAATAATACTAAACCTTTTATGAGTTATCTTCAATGACATCGAGAAATCAAGAATACATATGCTAATACGATTGAGATAGTATATTGTTATTATTAATATTAATAATTAAAAAATAGCCAAATACCACTTATATAAATAAACATATTTAGAAATTTATATTTAAATTAAGTGAAAATAAATGGACCTAATTGCTCAGTTGAAACTTTTTCAAATTGATGATGTCATATAGATGTTTCTTATATTATATTTAAGTTATATATATATATATATATATATATATATATATATATATATATATTAGGGGATAATAAAAAAAAAGAGAATTTATTGAGAGAAGGGGAAGAAGATATCTAGGCCATTAATATTAATATCACTTACAAGGGCATGATGGGTATTTTCTAATATCTACTAATTAAATGTTTGACCGTTTATTAATAAGACGGTTACCATTTGAGACTTTTTCCTTCCTTCCTTTGTACGTGTGAATGATGGTGATAATCATCCCAGGTATTAATTAATTGGCAATGACAAATACTCCTCCATTTTTTTTATTTGTGTTGATATTTCTTTTTATTATTTTTTGTTTTTTCTTTCTCAACGATTTTGGAGTTGGGTTATGACAATCAAGCTTCTAACATTTTTATGTTTTGGTTTTTCAAATTAAATTAAATTTTTATTTTTCATCTAAAATTCGAACAACATCACATATAATCATTGAAATTTGGACAACCCTCTATTTCTCTAATTTTTTTAACTCAGAGTTTAAAACTTAAAGCGTTGAAACTCTTCTACAAACTTCATTAGCAAAATCCTATGACTATGATTCAGAAAGAAATTTAAGTGATTCAGAAAAAAGCAAAGTGATTCATAAAACATAATCAAAGTGATTCGGAATAAAAAAAATGAATCATCATTCTCAAGCTATTGATTCAGATATGAATAATGTTGATTCAATAAAGTGTGCTTACAAATAATTTGAATATGAAATTTTATAACATTGATTCAGAAGTAATATATATTTACAATTATTATCACACTGATTCATAAATTTTATAGATTGATTCAAATTTTATAATGGTATAACATCTCAAAATTAAAAGCCTTAAACATTTGAAATGTTTAAGCTAATTAGATGCATTTATCAATGTATAAATACACTTGTTACAAGCACAATCGATTCATAAACTTTTCAAGTGATTGAATGGTGCTAAAAAATTATATAAACGATAATAACCTGATTTAGAATTTGAAATTCACAATTCCATTTAAAAAAAATAATAGTCAACTTTTAATGTTAGAAAACTCACAATCTCGTTCATCTCTCTTTTGATTTTAGTGAATATACCCAGTTTAAATTGAGATGGATCCACATTTTTAGGAAATGAATTTAAAGATGACGGTTTTGAAAAAAATAACTGAATCTTACTAGACCATATTACCCCTCTAACCTTCATTTGATATTGCAAATATTTACAATTATACCATCTCAGTTTTAAACCATTGATTAATTTATTGAAAGATCTCTTCTCTCATTTCTCTCAAATAATTTTCTTCTCACTTCTATATAGTAGGAGATAAAAAAAAGAAATTTAGGGAGATCAGAGGTAAAAGCATTCTGATTCATTATTTTATAGTTATGATTCAAATTTTTATTACTATAATTCAACATTTTATTGTTTTGGTTCAATATTTTATTTATAAGATTTAGTCTTTTATTTCTACAATTCAAAAGTTATAAGTAATAAAAATTTAAATCATAGTAATAAAATAATGAAAATATATTATTTCTTCCTCTTTTCCTCCTAAATTCTTTCTCTTTAGAACAGACTCATGTATATATTTATTAGTGAAAATTAACATGTATTTTAAGACATAGGTTTGCTAAACATATCCATATTATTTTATTTATATATCCATGATTATTTGGTGGCATATGCAGATTTTCTCTAAGAGCATTCCCATTGTATACATTTACAAAACTTGTTCTAAAGCTTTTATGGTAAAAGTTTTTATAAAAAAGCTTTTGCTCTATCAATAAAAAGCTTTACAAAGCTTTTCATCAATTTTATATAATATAATTACAAGGAAAGAGATTGCAATGACATGATAAATCTCAAGTTATTAGACTTTCTTTCATTCAAATTATATTGTATTTATTGTGGAAAAGTTTTGTAAAGCTTTTTATTGATGGAGCAAAAACTTTTTTATAAAAACCTTTATAAGAAAAAGCTTTAGAATTTTTTTTGTAAAATGATCATTGGAGACGCTCTAAGTCCAGCACCGTTAAATGTATACTATAATTAATTTGTTAGTACGTGGTTTTGGTGGTCAAAGCTCTGTTTGCTGCAGTATAAAAAAAGAGTACAAATCAGGATTAACTTTTAATTAAAAGATCACGTGTTAAATAGCATTTGTATGTTAGAAAATATGTGGCTTGATTGGAAAGAATGTTAAAAACACGAATTACATCTAGCTGAGAGAGCAGAGTACTGACGTGGTGAACACTTTATTTAGTGGATGAATTAGGGCCACGAAGGATGACCAAATGATATATATTTATCATGTTCAATCCCGTAATCAGTGGACCAAATTAGGGCAACATTATTAATTAATAAATAAATAAATAATCTAAAACTAAAATGATCGAGCGAAAAAAAAAATCATCTACCAAAGTAATACGTAGATATTGCTACCGATGTTTGTCTTTCGATTTAAATGTTAGTAGTAGTGTAATATATACTATATACTATATAGCATTAGTTTTAGTTTGTTAAATAAAGTGATATTATTATCTATCTATACTATATATTTATTAGGGTGAAAATTCAGTTGAGTCGGGTTGATTACTGATTATATAAAGTAGTTGATTATAGGATCAATGTAATATATTTATGTCAACATGTTTCGGGTCGATTTGGTTAAACAAATCGATGTTTGGCCAAGTAGGTCAATCTCTAAATTTATAGCTGATCATATATGGATTTTATAAAGTCTCAAAAATTAGCATATTACCTAGTACGTTCATTCAAATTCAATATCAAAACATCATCAGTAATATATATTGATTTTTAAATAAAAAAGCCATTAAAACTTTTACTTTGACAACCTTTAAAATGTATTCGGGCTAGCAGGTCAACTCAAAAAATCTTTAGGTGTGACCCAAACTCGACATGAAAAAGTAGCAAGTTCGGGGTTAGAGGACCAAAAATCTCAAACCAAACATTGTTTTTCGGGTCGAATTCACATCGGGTTTCGAATCATATCAAGAACTGACAGTCTTATCTATAGTACTATATAATATATCTGAGCAAAAGTCTTAAAATGAGAAGTAGTAAATGACTATTTTATACTTCTTTAATTTAATATAATTAATTATAAAAGTTAATATATCATTAATTTCTATGACATTAAATATTATCATTATTAAACTTTAAAAGTAATAAATACATGACATTAAAATTTTAATTTATTAAAGTCTTTCTATACCTATCTATACTAGTATATAATACATTTGTGATGTTTTCAAGATGGAATTTACTAATTTACCCTTAATATTGTTATTAGTATTTGAAAAATCTACTTGAAATTATTAACATAACACTACATACATATTAAATTCTCATTTATACTAATATCATTAATTGAAACTTAAATTAATAAACATATGATATAATTTTTTAATTGTAAGGAGTTACGGGACATATCAATTATGGACGGAAAGGTCGGAACGAGCGAAGATGTTAGCAACTGTATTTTTTATGGGTTTCGAGCTATTCGACCCATTTTCACTTTACTTCATCCGTCACATTTATACTGATACCCAAAAAAATATACTACGTTTAATTGATTCGGCTTTTAGTTAACTCAACATCTTTATATATACATACATATATATATATATATATATATATATATATATATATATATATATATATATATAATTGCAATTAAAAAATTATTAACTTGCAATATCATTCACTTAAATAAATAATAAAAATCAACATCTACAGTTTAATTATACAATTAAAGAAATCAAATGTGAAATCAAGTTATCTATACTACTATATAATATATTTGAGTAAAAACCTTAAAAGGAAGAAGTAGTAAATGATTATTTTACCTTTCTCCAATTTAATATAATTAATTACAAAAGTTAATATATTACTAATACTATTATTATTAAACTTTAAAAGTAATAAACATATTACATTAAATCTCTAATTTATTAAATTTATATCTATCTTTATTAATATATAATACATTTGTGATGTTTTTAAAGATGGAATTTATTAATTTACCCTTAACATTATTATTAATATTTGAAAAATCTATTTGAAATTATTAACATAGGCCTACATATATATTAAATTCTTATTTATACTCCTATTATTGGAACTTAAACTAATAAATATATGACATAACTTTTTAACCATAAGGAGTTACGAGACGTATCAATTATGGACGGAAAAGTCGGAACGAGATAAACATAACGTAGTGTATTGTCATATAAATTTTATTTATGATTTACATACTACATATAGAATGAACATAAAACTTAATTTTTTTACCCGTTACATCGTGCAGGTATTTTGCTAGTTATCTATAAAACATCTTAATGTTTTAAATTTATGAAGTTTTAAGTCTCAATCAAGTTTCAAGGCTTTTATATTAACTTGCATACATTGCGTAATAAGCACATTACTTTACTAAAATCGGATCCCAACACAAACACACATTCCCTGACACTATTCGATTAGTTTCACGAGCCAAGTTTAAAAATTAAAATTTGACTCAGATCGTTCGAAACCTCCAATAGTTTCGAGTCAAACAAGCTAATTGAGTTTAATATATAAGTCGAATGAGCATATATAGTTTTTATATATAAGTTTTCTGTATTCAAAACTTTAAATAAATGTGACAAATAAATTTGAACCGAATACCTTAATAATTAGTGAGCTTATGCACGCTCAATCTCGAACTATGAAACGAGTCTATAGAGCTCGAGTTCGTGAAAAAAATTCCAATAACTAAACGTGCATCAAATTCAAGCTCGAACAATTAAAATATTATTTGAACTTGAGTATGAACAGATTTTTTTTTAATTTTATTCGAGTTCAAGTCATATTCAATCTGAGTAAGTAATAAACGAGTCAATTTCAATTTTTTTGATATTTCACTCAGCTTAGATCGTTAACAGTCGTAGGTACAACATCGTAGTCAAACGTCAATCTACAAACAATTACTCCCTCTATATTAAAATAAATGTCCAAATATCTTTTTATTTTTTAACCAATTAAAGAGAATTTACCGTGTAAAGATAATATTTTATTGGTTAAAAGTGTATTTAGTTAATATTTTTAAAATTTTGCGCATTCTTCAAAATGACATTTATTTTGAAACGAAGGGAGTATAATTGAATTCAAAGGCTAGTTTGTTAAGGTAAAGAAATGATATGCCATGGAATGAAACATTCATCAATATCAAGTGGTCATGTATCCCAAAGGTAAAATATTAATTAGGTTGTGACGTAAATATGATATTTGAACTCAAAACCTTAAGTTAATTCCCAACCAAATGCCCATTATTATATTTATATAGAAGGAAAATAGTACAAAGTTTGTGGGCATTATTGTTCATAGTATAACAATAAGCTTAGGAATTAAGAAAGAGGAAACCCTAGCTAGATATATAAAAGGAAGACAAAAAGAGAGAGTGGTTAGGAGTATGGAACAAAAATAAATAAACACATCCTTCTCTCTTCAATTCTTGATCCCTTCTTCCTTTATCTTTCCAGGCTCCTATCTCTCTGTGTGAAAGTTTTATTATTATTGATGTGATTCTCCACCATACTTTTACAAAAGAGAAATACAGAAAGAAACAAAGAGAGCTTTCGATTAGAGACCACCCCACTTGATCATATGGTTTTCTCATCACTTCCTTCCTATCTAGATCATCCCAATTGGCCACAACAGGTAATTAATGGCTAGCTTGAATCACTTTAATTACATATGCCTTCTTTAACTTAAAACAACCATAAGTTTATTAGTTGATGATGTAAATTTTAATAAAGACGATTAATCATTTCATATATTCCGTGTGTTTTTCACCTTTATATTTTCTTGCAGCTTGCTAGAATATTCTCAAATCTTGATTAATATTATTTTCTGGCTTTTACAGCAGCCAACTGGAGGTCATGGTGTTGGTGGTGGTGGTGATCATGAGATTACTCGGCTTCCTCCACCACTTCTTATGCCGCCACCTCCGCCGCTAGTAGGGGGAGGAGATGGAAGATCGGTACAAATATCTGGAAGGATGACAAAGCTACCACATCAGCCAGATACAGCTATGAAATGCCCTAGATGTGAATCTACTAATACTAAGTTTTGCTACTTCAACAATTACAGTTTATCACAGCCACGTCACTTTTGCAAGACTTGCCGGAGATATTGGACAAGAGGTGGCGCGTTGAGGAGCGTCCCAGTGGGTGGTGGTTGTCGTAGAAACAAGAAAAGTAAGGGATCAAGGGGTTCTAGGTCAAAGTCTCCTGTAACTACCACAAGCTCAACTAGCAATACTCCAATATCTCCTAATAGTTGCACCACAGATACTAGTATATTAGGGCATTTGCCTCACAACAGTAGACCACCTCAATTTCCAATTTTGCCCCCTTTGCATCACTTTGGAGGTGGGGATCTTGGATTAACATTTGGTGATGGAAATGGAACTCATATGGTCAATCTTGGTCATGATAGTAATTATCCTAGTAGCAAATTTGCTCACTTTCCATTTATGGAAGGTGCCAATAATGGTGGTATGTATGGTGAAGGCCCGTCGAACTACGGTGGACAAGTTGGAGGGATGAAGATGGAGGAAAATCATCATAATCAACAACATCAGGGAATGAACTTGTCAAGAAACTTTCTTGGTATTTCAGGAAATGATCAATTCCTGGGTACTAGCAATCTTGCATGGGGTACAACTGATCTAAGTGGTTTCACTTCTTCTGCTACTACTACCACCCATCTCTTGTGATTTACATTGTTTTCACATCTTTCCATTTTAAGCTTGCATCGTTTTCACTTCCGCATACAAAAAGCCTTGTACATTGTGCATTGCTAGCAATTCAAAAACTAGCATTCGATGCACAATCTAGAGGTAAACTTAGTGGCAACAGAAAATGGAATGTTCGTGCTGGACGGTTGAAGGATTTCTTGGAAGCCCTAGGGCATAGTGGCTTAATTCTAGTAAAATATATACATATAATTTGCTTTTTTTTATTAATTGTTGAGATTGAGATTATATTTGTAAGGTTTTTAAGTACTGCTATCATGTGCTTTAATTAATTTCTTTTATATGTATCTTTGTTTATGTTAATGACTTTAGTTCTTTAATTTCGCATGAGTTTATTATCGATTAATTAAATCCGCTAACGTAACAATATTAGCAACGGACAAAGCTTAAGAAGACTTCTGATACGTTTCCGCTCAAGATTCTACAGTGTCTGGCGTTGTTGGCAGGGTTTCGTTTTGAAATGTAGCTCACCTTCTACACTAACCATCTGGCTAAATTCAAACATATTGGTAAGATTTCTATATATTTGAAGTTAAAAGGTCTAGTCTGTTATAAAACAAGGAAAGGGAAAAGGGTGGATTTTGTTTAGTGTGTACTAGTTTGTGTTAAATTCAAAGTTTATAATGATGAGTTCATGATGTGTGCGTAATTACAGATAACATATGTATTGGGGAATTATACCCTTTTCAATGATGAAAATTTAGAGCAAAAAATGTAAGGGAGATGTTCATGGTGTCATTCTATATGATACTAAAATCATCTTTACATATTCTTGGTGAAAGTTTCTTCATAAATGTAACCGGCCACTTACTACCATTGACTATGACCAAGGTCTTAACTCAAGGTAAAAAAAATTCTCTCAACATTCCCTCCAACTACTATCTTCTTGAAAATCGAGTATGTTTATTGTCTTATATCATAGTACTACAATTTAATTTTTTTATTAAAAAAACATATGTAGAGTGATCGAGTGATAGTCCGATCGATCATGAGTTATACAGGATGCAAGAGAGATCTGATGTACTTGTACCAGTGTAGCGCGGGGTTGCCGGCTTAGTTAATTAGATGACCAAAGGATCAATTAGTGAGAATTAAGCTAAGGTTGTAGATTCACTATCTTCCGACCAAAGCATAGGTTGTAGATTCGAATTAAATCTCCGACAAGTCATGTGTACGTGCAAGTATGTCGTCATTAAAGAAAGAATAAGCAGTTACAGTCACACTCATTATAACCTATTAAACAGATTTATTCCCACAATGTACGTACAGATTTAAGCGTAAATGTTGTTAATGAATCTGTATGTCTGAAAAAGTAAACTAAACCTTCAATTCAACAGATGACCTTTATGATGGATAATTAATATCTAATCTCCTACCATTGACTCATAAAACACGAGAAAACCAAATTAATCGAGCATTCAAGCTAGATGTCAAGATGACATAGTTCTTTTAGTCGTTCAAATTAATCGAGTACACTAGTTCGTTTATAATGGTATTGGTCTGCGTTTTCTAAAATAAGATATTCAACTGTTCAAAAATAAAATAAGATGATAGAGAATTTCGTGTACAAAGAAGTGCAACCGACGATGGAACAGTAGTGTAAGCTAGATTCAAGAGACTTGCTATATACATACACAAATTAACACATGTATGAGATGGTAAAAACAGATCATTTGAAAATGGATTGATTTGTTAGGTTAATTATATGAACAAGAAATGAAAAAAGTAGCAATCTTTAAGGACATAATTATGTAGAATTTTAACAAGAAATAAGACATGATCGAGTATGATAGTGACAAAACAGTTTAGATTTTTGCAGTAAGGTACCATTAAAATAGCAAGTAGCATTGAATTCTGTTATTGCTTTTTAAAGGCTAGCATTTGAGAAAACTCCCCATACTTATGTATGTGTACAAGGTTAACTGTATGTAACTCTGACTGCAATTGCTTTTTCACTTTTCTTGAATCTTTCATCTTCAATTCTTGATGAATGACTACGTGGCATTCCATACAATAAATTCAAAAATTCCCATATACCTTTTACAGTCCCCAATTTTACTGCTCATAATTCAAGGAGTCAATTTTCACATGTTCAAGGTAGATACTCCATTTCTTTACTAAAATCTTTGGGGTTTGTTTTTTCTTCTTTTTAAATAAAAAATTCGTGCATTATCATACATTTCATTAGAGTAAGACTTAAACTTAGAGCTAAGATTTGTTTTGCTTCTTTTTGAACATATATTACTTGTTCATTGTGAAAGATTAAATTTTTTTCATTCATCACAAATATAGGGTTTTAATTTCTCACTTATTCAAGAAACTCAACCCATAAGGGGATACTATTTCTTTTATTCCAAGATTGAAAGATTAAAATCTTAAAATGCTTTGAAAAATTCCCATACAAAGTAGAAAAAATATATAATAATAAAAAGGGTTAATTGTACAAATCACCAACGTACTTTACTTTTTATTCTAGTGTTACCAATAAACCGATTTATTCCCAATGTCGACAACGAACTTGTTAAAAATACTTCGAGGTCACCAAAATACATTTTTTTTAACGAGCAACATTTTGAATTTGCTGTTGTGGCATTGCCATGTCATTCCATTTAAGTGATCAGACTTTCACGTAAGTTAAACACGAACACGTCTGTGTTTAGGTTGGCCAGAAAAATTATGGTTACCGGAAAAGTAACCGAAAGTTACGAATCCTACGTGTACATGTTTAGCTTGCGTGAAATCCTAGTTTTATAAATGAAATGACATAGCAACGCCACATCAGCAAATTTAAAAAATTGCTCGTTAAAAAAATGTATTTTGATTACCTCGAAATATTTTTAACAAGTTCGTTGTCAACATTCGAAATAAATCGGTTCGTTGGTGAAATTGGGATATAAGGTAAAGTATGTTGGTAATACGTACCATAAGTCCTAATAAAAATAAAATAAGTAACTACATTGAGTTAAAGTAACATCCAACAGTTATATACTAATGTAACAACACACGAATCAACTCATGTTTTCTTGTGTCGAAAGTGAAGGAAATAGAGTTGAGGATATATGTAAGAAACTTCTAAATTCTCACGCAAAACCATGCAATACATCGGTGTGATAGATACAATTATACAGCTTCTATGTACTATCGTATATGTTGCCCAGGCCGCTACCTAGTAAGAACCAAACGTACTTTTTGTTTCTTTTGTTATGACGTTTAAATCATAATATAATTCTACCATATTACTCGATCTGTATTTGATTTGTTATACAAGCTTTTCATCATCGAGCTAGACTGTCATGAAATTGGAAAAAAAAACGATTCTCTCAAAATGACGATACATGAAAGATGTTTATGAATCACAATCGATAGGTAGCTTCATGTCTATTCAATAACAAGGTAAAAGACTTATGTAAATATACCATTTAATTTATGAAATAATAAATGGCTCATGTATACGAAATAAAAGTGTTACATAATAAAACCTCAAGAGCAGTAACATGAACTTGTGTGTTCTTTCATATGAAATAATCTTTTACCTCTTTAGTGTAGGTGTATGTGGTGAAACGAATCGGGGTATGAAGAATCTTGTTAAAAAAATAGAAAATTTGCTGGGGTCCTTAGAAATTTTGCTTTTGCAGAAACCAAGAGTGCCATATCTATATCTATATCTATACAAAGAATAAAGGTTAATTGCAATTGAAAAACCCCATGAAAGCATCAACAATGGCATCTCTTTCTTTAGTTATTCTATTGTGGGAGGGTCGGTGGGTTGGAGATGAATTAGTACATTCTTGTGACACCCAAACTATATATATTCATGACTTCAAATTCATTACCAAACTTGTGTGTTTAATTTGCGTAGCCTACGTACATTTTTTTCTTGAATGGTATATATATTGTATGAACAATAATTAGCGTCTCGTTCAAGAAAATGCAAGATTGCGTAGTAGGTGGTGGATATAGAAGAACTTGGTTTGGAAGTTTAACTCATCCATTTCAAAGAGATTTCCGTAGTGATCCCGAAAAGGCGTAAAGCTTGGTATCATCGCCAAAAGTATCGTTTCTCGGTTTCTTTGCACTAAAGACCATTTCATTTTTGTCTCCAAAGGATGCTTATAGATTCATTAAAAATATATGCAAAAGGATTGAATTGTTACACATTAAAGGTAAAGGTAAATATGGGACTTGTAAAGTATTGTTGAGAATTTACGCTATTTATAACCTCAAGGGATAGCCTATCAAGTAGAAGATGGTTGAAAGTTCTCACTGAATACATAAATTTAATACCCACGGGCTAGGGACGAAATCAGAAATTTAGTTTAGTAAGGACGAACTTAGGACGAACTTAAGACAAACTTTTTATACGAAGATGAAATATCAAAAATACATTGACAAATATATAATTTTTTATTTTTAGAAGGGCGAATATGAAAATTACCCTTAATAATAATAATAATAATAATAATTTACCTTATCATTTTGTTTCAGGTAGACGATTGTCTACGCTGCCCCGCCCTGCTCTGTCTTCGCCCCTACCACGGGCTGTAATTTTAAAACCTGCGAGATCAATTGCCTATGCCCCTTGAACATTCGTAGTTATTGAAACATGATCAAGTAGCATGAAAGTAAGTGAAGTAGTGAAAATGAAAGATAGACGGCTCTCTTACTTGGAAAGCAGCTTTAGCTTTTGACAAGTCTTGATTGTTTCCTCTTTCTTCTTCACTCTCATAAAAATTAAAATGGAATCAATCACGTTCTTCCACATGTACATGCACTCATCAATCATATGATATGTCCTCCCGTAATTATAGACCTCACAAACAACTATGACTCCTCCATCCGTCCATAAATAAATAGTATCCACGATCAGATCAGACAAAATTTATTAAAACATAATCTCTATAATTAGTTTTGTGAAAAAGTAAATTATAAGTAAATTGTTAAAGTTAATTTATTACTTTTGAAAGTGAATACTTATTTTGAGACAATTAAAATGAAAATGTATATACTTATTTTGAAACGGATGAAATATTTATATACTTATGCATATATATATTTATGGATATAGTCCCGCCAGTTCAAAATAAATGTACATGTTTCATTTTTAGTTTATAATGTTCATTATTTCTAAAAACGTAGATAATTAATTTTACAATTTACCTTTTATTTATACTTTTTTACAAAAGTTGATGTATAAAAAACACATTTAACCGTAAAAAAGTGAAAAATTGTACTTTATTTCAAACTGTAACACTTTTCAGAGAATGGAATGGAGTTGTAATAAGGGGTGTTTGGTTGGTTGCATGGGAATGAATTCACCATCTTTCAAACTAGTTCTAATAATATGAACTGGGCTCATTCATTAAGTGGGCTGGACTGCTATTTATACATATCTACTATATTATTGGACATGTAAAAAAGGACCGTTCATTAAAGTTGGGCTGGGCCTGAGAAGCAGGGTAACCAATTGTATTATCAAACAATTATCTATTAATTCACAAAAACTGAGTACTTTTCAATGATTTATTTATTTATAGTTCAACTAACAAGTCACATGATAGTTAATCACGATCCAACTGTCCTGAAAATTACAAGTTACAAAGATGTATCTGAGATTTACTAAAAACTAATCTAAGTAATAGCTCATATATAATTGTACTCGAACAAACTGATCACACAAGGCGTCAGATATTTTAAATACATATCGAGTAACTCGTTCGATATGAGAGTATGAGTAATGGAGTTGTATAGACAGTTGTACAAAATGAACTAACGGTACCAATCAATATCATGTGATCAATGTGTTTAAACAGTTTTTGGTAGAAAGACGCGAGAAAAACCAAATCGTAATAAAGTAAAGCAATATTTTGCTTAAATAATTTACAATACAATACAATATATATGTAAATTCGAACACAAAATGTTTACAACAAGTACATGAGAAAATTCCAACAAGAAATTGAAATACTATAGCTAGCTAGCTAGGGATCGTTGATATCTTTTTTTTTATATATTTTCTTTTTCGATCGTTTTTGTAGTCTATATATATATATATATATATATATATATATATATATATATATATAACATAATTTCTATTTTTAATATATACACACTCAATTTCTATTCTACAATGGTGCATACCCTTCAAAAAAACTTATGATATACCACCGTAACAACTTACATTATTATGCTAGGATAATCCTTAGGGTGATCATCACTATGACGCACGACCCATGGTAGTAGTAGGATATCGGGGCATATATGTGTTGGTAGTGCGGTAACATGGTCGCCATAGCCATAGGTACTGCCCTCTGGTTGTGTGGCCTAATATCCATTTGCGGTGGCAGTGGAGGCGGCGGCAATAATGGTTATGGCGTAGGATAATTGTCCATCGACACATTTCTACGACCACCATTTCTTGCATTACCATACAATATATTTTGATTCATGTGATTAGTAGATCCGTCTCTTTCCTTTAAATTAAATCGGATACAAATATCCACACTCTTCACGTTACCATTTATTGAGACTTTGTCTAGAAACCTTGGGAACTCATCAACATTGAGGATGTTACTAGTGGCGGTTGGTTTGAGCGAAGGAGAATAACCTTCGTGCTTTACAACTACGACCTCTTTTTGAAGAAGATTTTGAAGAACGTGAATTATATGTGTAGGGTTTTTAATGGTGGAGAGAGTGTATGAGTTTCTAATTTCCAAGTTGACTGAAATCAACTCGACGTCTCCGATCATTTTAAGACCCTTTCGTACGGCCTTTTCATGGCCGGAGCAATTGCAGTACCTCTTTATTTTTAAAGTGAACTTCTTTGGAGCACATGAATAACCATCCATTGTTAGTTTGTTACTAGCTAGATCCTACCGATATACGGAGTACAGGATAAGATTTTAATGAAATGTACCACAGAGCTGAGCACAGATCGAGTATTGGAATACAAAGTTGATAGTTTTTTTTAAGAAAAAGAAGGGGGGAGAAAAGGAAGAAATTATAACTGTTATATATATATATATATATATATATATATATATATATATATATATATATATATATATATCTATTTTTTTCTATTTGAATTAAAATTTCAATGGCCGACGGGGTGTTGGTGAATGCATGCATGCCAACGTACGTCCCTGAGAAAAAAAAATGTTTTAAAGTTTACTTACGTACCAACAACGTAGAGTTGTTTTGAAAAGTTCGTTATTTTTTCCTGGAATTTTACACTTAAATATAATAATAAAAAGTTAGTTATTTAACTTTATCATATTACGTACGCATACCAAATCCAACGAACAAATTAAGACTTGTTCTATTCCTAATTCAACTTATAACTCTTGGGAAAAAGGTTTAAAAATACGAGTTTTGGTTTCTTACATCCGACAGATCGAGACCATGTATGTCTTCATCATCAATATTATAAATAATGGTTACCTTGTGGTAAACATATGTAATATTCCAGTTCTTATAATGTTTTATTAGTTCGTAAATAATCATAGTACAAATCCATCATCCCAAATGTTATTTTACCTTTTGTGCCCCTCTTAAACGGACACGACGCTTAAGTGCTCAAGTAGATAACACAAATTTATGGGTTTTTATACAACGATCATTGAAAACTCAAACAAACTTTTTGTTGATAAAAGACGGTCCGAATATTCAAAAATATTCTTGGTAGCTATCTCATCGTAAAGAGCGCGAGAAGTGAGAACGATGTTAATCTCAGTGTTGGGGGAGTAGTTTAGTGTTGAACTTGGTGTGAAGAAACACCGAAAAAATATTTTTTACCAATGAAAAAAATAAGAAAATTAAAAATTACCCGTTATTCTGCCTTTAATTTAACGCGGGACTTTGACGTGGGCTACAAGTGGCCAACCAACTTTAAAAGTGAAAAACGGTGAAAAGTAAAAAACGTCAAAAACATATACAGTGCATTCGGTATGCTCTTATTCCACTTTATTGTTAGTTGTTCCTCCTATTAAATTCCAAAATCAAACAAATAAGTAAACGACTGATCTCTTGATTACGAGTTGACGATTGCGTGAGAAAAATATCAAATAAGTTATCAAAATTGATACACACAAGTACATAACATGTTACACTAAATTGTATTTGGACTTTTTATTATGCCATGGACTTTTTAAAGTACTTTATAGTTTATACACTTTTTCTTAACATTTGGGGCAAAATTGAAAGTTTAATAAAGTACAGTGTGCAAAATAAGCATAGGCCAGGTAGGTTCAGTTGGTGTTTGCGATCGTAAAACTAATGAAGGGGAAATTTGGCGGTAAGAAGCCGACGGGTACTCCGTCAATGGGATGGTCTACGGTGGTCGTCGTCGTTTCACTACTTTCTGGCGCATCTGTCATTCATAATATCTTCAAGCCTGATTTGGTTTATCTCCTCATCTCTATAATATGTTTATCTATTTTTTTTCTTTATATATGTTTGTTTGTGTTACATAGCTTTCTTATAATCCATCTATGACGTAAGTACTATTTAATGAATACCCCAAAACTTGATGCTTTTGAAGTTAGTCCCATATATGCCTTTTTTGACTTTGCATAGCAAGTGTTTGATAAAATGTCCCAAAGAATGAACACTAGATTTTGATAAAATTATATTGGTGTCAAGTGTGTCCCTTTTGCAAGGTATAAAGTTGAAAATAACTTGATTTCTAGAATGTGCCTGATTTTTTTTGCTATTTAGGGGTAGGAAATGAAACACTAAAACAACAATGCCATGGGGATCCGGTTTGTACAAGTAATAACTGTACGCTGTAGCACATCGTCTTATTTTTTTTCTTTTAATGATAGAGAGCTAGTATGTAAACTGTTCTTTATGTTTCTGCTAATCTGTTCTTTGTTTATTATTGCGTAAATGAGTCTAAAGAACCAAGTGTAAACGATTTCCTTAGTGTCTAAGCTTTAAAAATGAATGAATTTTTAAAGACGAGATCCCCATACACGTTGAATTAGGATGCTTTCTAAATATTCATTGCATAAACGAAAAGCACAACTTCTAATGTTCATGTTTGTTTTATTTGCAGACTTTACCTCCTATTGATGGTGTTAATGAAGCTAAGGTGCAACAACCTGGTAAAGAATGAACATTTTCCTCAAACAAATATGTGCCTTTTGAAAGTGTGTATCTTTTAGATTTTGTATTCCAAAGAGGTAATTATTTTTTTTCCGGTTGTTTCATCTGCTGTAGGCGAAATGTGATTTCTTCAATGCTTTCTGTTTGAATCTGGAATCAGAATTTTCAAAATAAGTTTATCGCCAATGTCTGTTGATGTGTGTGATGTTTATTTAGGCTCGATAAATGACGGGGCTTGAGTAACCAGGTGTGAGTTTTAGTATCTCCAAGGTTCTTACGAAGTAGACAGTGTAATAGGTCGAAAATTCGAAAATAGAGCTTGAGGTAGAGAACTTTATAAGACGTGTTTTGAACAATATATTGTAGAATTTAGCTGAAGTTTCGTAAATGAATCGTCACAAACTTCAAAATAATAGTTTTATTGCTATAATTTTCTTTGTTGTAGAATAATTGAGGTAGTAAACACCTGTGAGTCCAACACATTTGATAGTACATGCTGTTTGTGTTTCTTAGGTCTCAAGTATCTCTCAAGACAGGCTGTTGAGAAGCTAAATTCTAATCGATCTCATTACTTTCAACCTCCAACAAATTAGAGTTCACCAGGTTCTTAAGATTCAATTCAACTTGTTTGATTTACCCTTGTTGATCAATTAATCCTTAAGAAAGTTGTTAGATGAGATATGTTTTATACTCTGGCTATATGTTTACATAGTAAGTCGATTAAATGCATCCTTAAAATAGCCGCATGGTTGAATTTCAATGGATCCTAGTAACAAGATTCAAATCATCACTTGTACCATAACCAAAGAATTGAAGGACTTGGGTCAACAAGTATCATACAGTACGCTCCTCTTTTTCGAGTACTTGGGCACACTCCTCCTCTACACCGTCTTCTACTACTTCCCCACGTATCAATGTTTCGGATATGAAACGAAACGGTTATCCATCCAGTTCAAAGAAATGGCTTACACTACTGGTGCCTGCACTACTTCAAACAGATCATGGAGATGTTTTTTGTGCACCGTTTTAGCCAATGGCCTTTCGACCCATTTAAGTACAAAAGGTTAAATTCAGGTTGTTTTGAAACTCTAACTGTTAAGTACATTAAGAACTAAAAAGGAACGGGTCAAATGGGTGGACTGGGTCAAAAGTGATCCAAAAGGTATGAAGTATCTTAAACATAAATCTTATAGTTTGTTTTATTAACTAAAGCTTAGATTATTATAGTAATATCATGGTTTTCGTAATCACATCTAACACATTATATATTACTAAAAATCGAACACATAAATAAAAATGTGTTTCGGCATAGCCTGCCTAAAAGTTACCCTTTTTGACTCCCTGTATTAAGAGATCGACTATTTTGATCTGAGTGCTATTACGCTGTTTTCCAACCCGCCCATATTTACCCCATGATGTGTTTTCTTGTCTATGTTATCTTGATGTGTCTCTAACATGATTTGTTTTTGTTTTATCGCTCACTTGGAAGCTATTTAGTATCCTCACAGATGGGCAATACTATCCCCATTTGTCTAGATGACTGCATACACACGTTTTGTCGTTTTACTATTGGTTTCTGATATGTAACAAGATTTGGATAATGTTATGACTTATGAGTTCATGCTTACTAACACGTCCTTAAATAGGATGCAATTGCTATGCTTTCCTTCATCTGAGTAAAATTGTGATCTATGCTGCCCAATAAAACCAGCACCGTCTGTATAAATGTCATTGTCTATTTCATTCATCAAAATAGTTTTCTAAATAAGTATTGGCTGCTTGTTCTGTTCTTAGAAAAGCTATTATACACAAATTATAATTCTATTTATACAAATTCGTTTGTGTTTTAAAATTCATATATTGCCAAAACAAAAACAAAAACAAATAAACAAGATTAAGGTTAAGAAATTGATAATTATTGCCCCAGAATTACTGTGCCAACGTTTACTTGACTACATGATTTCATCAAACTTGACATAGGTACTCACAATATGATTCTAACTAGACTTGAGCCTCGGCAACAATCTCTGGTAAATAATTTGCATCAAAAGGTACACTCTTGAACAATTAGGTTACTTGTTGGACGTGCTATAATCTACAAAATGACTTGTAACATTCAGATAGCTATAAGGCTGTCAAAAGAGTGCAAACGATTTCCAACTGAATTTTTGGTCGGTCCTAATCGGAGGAAAAAAATTAGAATTGATAAATTTGGGGTTTAGACTGGGTTATATCTTATATTGCTTCATCTACTCAAAGGAATATAATATAATCAAAGATTAAAGTACTATATATATATATATTCAAAAGTTCAAATGAGAACCAGAAAAGGTACAGAACTGCGAGAACTTTTAAATTATAGAAATTT
This sequence comes from Gnaphalium uliginosum, assembly GCA_963930675.1. Lineage (NCBI taxonomy): Eukaryota > Viridiplantae > Streptophyta > Magnoliopsida > Asterales > Asteraceae > Gnaphalium > Gnaphalium uliginosum. The sequence continues at coordinate 23,313,527 of OZ005684.1, read as the reverse complement.
TCAAATGTTTGATGATTCAATTGCATGTGATTATTGATGTAGATTTTGTTAAAAGCAAAATAGTTTGACAAAACTTCAAAATAACCTTTAAAATCAAATTTATATTTTTCGTTCATATGTGCACATTTGACTTGCGCACATGTGAACATTTCATATATTCAATAATTTAACATATTTTTAGTGATTTTTAACTTTATTTTGTCAATACTATGAACATTAAATAATATTTATATGTAATTTGTTGCGTTTACATGTATAAAAAAACAATGTAATTTAAAAGTTCTCACAGTCCTGTACCTTTTTGTGGTTCTCGTTTGAACTTCTCACTATATATATATATATATATATATATATATATATATATATATATATATAGAGTTTGGTTATCGTAAAAAAACTTTTAAAGTAAACAGGGTATATAAAAAGTGATACACATAAATCTTTATATGGTCGATAGTTCAAAGATCAATCTTAGCACAAAAATTACTTCACGCTTTTGTTTCCAAATTCAATCTATCAGTTCCCACCTTAAAAAAAGTTTAAAATTCCAAAAATCGATGGTTGAAGTTCCAATTGATATCTTAGATTATTATTTTTCATTTGTAGGCTCATATACTCTTAAACTTATTATGACTAGGGGGTGTAATTGTACTATGCTACATTGTTTCTATCTTTTGTTTTAGTATGTTTATCATCCTACTAAAATGTATTGACAAATTGCATCATTTTTGTAACATAAAAGTCTGAATGTTACGTTAATTTCTCTAATTGTTAGTTTTCTACATGAATTTGAATATCTTTAGATAAATAATGATACTTTGGTAGGATCTTACGATCCCGATCCTATCTTTCGATCCCGATCTTGCAAAGACGAAAATGATCCTACGTAGGATCCCAATCCTGACAATCTTGGTGCGAAAACAACTTAGACTAGCTTCCTTACAAACATGATGCGTCGACGATATGAATGTTTAATTAAGACTTTGTTTAATCTAAACCAAATCTTACATTGTCGATAATCATGTGGACTAAACAAGTAAAACTTACTTCGATAAAAAAAATTCTGTCTACTAAGATATATATCATGATGCATGACTTTATAAATCAATATGCTTATTGTTTTCAAAAAGTCATAAAATCAAATAACAACTCATTAGATTATTGTGCATGTGGGAGGAATTGAAAGTGGATCCATGACGAACAAAACATCTCTCTTTTTCACTGTAAAAAGCTACAATTGACAACTTAAAAGCTTTTCCTTTTCATCATCATTATTACTTTCTTTTTAAAAAAATGGATTTGTACGCTGCTATTTTTTATCGATACATATAAAACATGCTTTATAATAATGTACTGTAACACATGAAATGTGGTGTACGGAGTGTTGGTATATGAATCACCACTATAATTCTATTAATCAAATTAATAGAAAAGTTAAAATTATTGCAAACAAAATGCACCCAACTTGTTTTAGAAAACAGAGACAACACATGAACGGAACCTTTTAGTGACTTTACAATAATATAGAAAATGGCATTTTTTTCTTTTTCATTTTTCCCCCCTACCAATGGACATGAACATGATGTTTTCATTGGAATTGAAAGATTTGTGTCCATTTATATGTATTTCGTGATTGGCCTACTTGTTAGGAGGTTAAAAACCAATATAGAGAAACAAAAATGACATTAAGAGCACGAGGAGTGCTGAAATCGGAATTCATGTGTTATGAACAAGGACACTAGGTACGTTTTATAACAAGGTTGTTAGGATCGGAATCCTACGTAAGATCGTTTTCGTCTTTGCAAGATCGAGATCGAAAGATAGGATCGGGATCGTAAGATCCTACTAAAATATCATTATTTACCTGAAGATATTCAAATTCATGTAGAAAATTAACAATTAGAGAAATTAACGTAACATTCAGATTTTATGTTACAAAAATGATGCAATTTGTCAACACATTTTAATAGAATGATAAACATACTAAAACAAAAGATAGAAACAATGTAGCATAGTACAATTACACCCCTAGTCATAATAAGTTTAAGAGTATACGAGCCTACAAATGAAAATTAATAATCTAAGATATCAATTAGAACTTCAACCATCGATTTTTGAAATTTTAGATTGTTTTTAAAGTGAGAACTGATAGATTGAATTTGAAAAGGCGTGTGGAATTTTTTGAGCTAAGATTAGATTTGAACTATCGCTATGAGCCATATAAAGATTTAGTCAATTGTAAAAATAAAAAACTTAAAAAAAAAAAAAAAAAGTTAGCCTATTTGTAGGATCGGTCGTTCACCGATCCTACGATCTTACGTGCGATCCTACGATCTTACCTCATGAGCGATCCTACTCCGATTCTGCACGTTTTCGCTTGGTAGGATCGTGTGATCCTACGATCAAGATCGCGATCTTGATAACTTTATTTTTTAGGGTCGTGATTCAATGTTCTTTTTCAGTATTTTCGGAGTTAAAATAGGCTCACAAATATATTTTGAACCAATCAAATAAAAGAAAACAAAAAAATTGGTAGAAATCGTCATCTCGCCAGAGACGATATCCAGAAGATCGTCCAAAACACCGATGGGGAGTGATAAAACACCGATGGGGAGTGATATGACGTAGAGGGAGAGTGTTCTCGTGAACGCTGAAAGATGCTCTAAGAATATCCATTCTTAACATAATTTTTTTTTATCCAAAATAGAGAATCAAAATCCATGTGAATCCAAAAGCCACAGTTTATAAATTGATATGTTACAAAAAGACATCAAAAGATAGTACACTTTTGGTACCTAAATTCACATGTATTTTTCTATTAACTATCATTAAGATTTAAGTATATCTTTTGATTTTTTTTAATATTTTGAGAGGGAAATGATCATTATTATATTACATATCTTAACAAAATGGAGTATATATGATATATACAAATTATAAAACGTTAAATACTTGTCTCAAATCTCTACAAATGGGACAGGATTCATCTTTTCAGCCAAAATTCGATGTTGTGGGTAAATTGTATTCAACAAAACAGCTTATATATAACTCTTGAGATGATACGTTAATTCGGAACTTATATTGTTAGATACACTGTTGGTGCTAACGTTAACACTCTTAACGTCGTTATATTATCGGATCAAATCATGTCAAATTATACGACGATGATTATTATTAACGATTAACTATAGGTATAAGCATAGTTTGAAATACTGTGCAAACTTGAAGGTATGAACAAATTAATGACATAACAAGAAGACAAATAGCTAATTAAGCTTCTAGTTGACATTCTTATAATTTGTGTGTTCCCTTAGTTATTTATTGTTCATGTGTAAAAGCAATCTTTGAAATATATGGGACATTTTATAAATAAAAGGTTTGTCAAGTAACTACCATTTTATTTAATTTGTACCAAAATAAGTCTTCATTTTCAAAAGTAATATACTAATTTTTCCATTTTACCCTTAATATATTTTTTCTCAAAACGGATACTTGATAGTGTGCAAAAAGTAAGGGTAATAGTGTCATCTTCACATTCACAACCCGACAATGTAATTTTTTAAACTTACTAAAAATTGTAACACTTCTCGTGGGATGAAAGGAGTAACTTTTAAGGTAGTTACAATTTTTAAAAAATAAATAAAAAACAAATTATGTTTAGTAATTTATTTTATCTCTTATTTATGTGTAGAGATGCTCTTAACTCGTTGATACATACAGAAAATTATCATATTCATAGATCCACAGCCAATCTCCATGACATTATATATAATCCCTCCACTTTCATTTAAACTGCGAGAAGGCAAATTTCAACTCAAATGTTCAACACAATTTGAGAGAAAATTCAACTCTTATTCAAAAACTACAACTAAAAATGTTCTAGTATATAATGATAGCCTTCATATAGAGCTCAAAAATATTAAAAGTACATTAACCTCCAAAATATCAAAAGGCAAAAGTTGAAGAATAATAAATGACTAATTAAAACAAATTCACTAAACACACGTTAACAACTCAAGAAACTTCAACTTAAAAAAAAATGTCCAAATTCGAATGAATCTGTCTTCTGAACAGTCTGTAGTAAAAACGTCATAACTTCTTCTAGAGAACTCCAAATGAGACACCGTTTTTTGCATACAAAAGTAGACATATAGAACTTTCCAGTCATATATCACACATTAAATATGGACGTCTATACTATTCCAGTTTATTCCTTTAAGTTGATCAAAATTATGAAAAACTAGTCATCTTGGTGATGTGTCCCGTATCAATACCTGATTTAGAATTTGAATACAGAGAGAATAAGAAAATTAGGGTTTTGTGTGTGAAATAAAAGAATAATACGAAGAAAATAAAATAAAGAATGCCTTATATTTTCGGCATTTGCCATATTTACAAAATGAACCCTACATGATACAAATGAACAAACTGTACCGTTATCAACAAATCTTCTTTAGAGTTTTGACACAAAACTCTTCATTTTTCACTTTATATCCTGCAATCATAAAACTTATACAAATGTACACATAATATTCCAAATAAGATTACATTATTCAGGTCCTTAGTTATTTACTCCGTATTTTTCATGTATTAAAGCAATCTTCTTTGAAATATATATACGAAACACTTTCACAAATAAAACATGATAATCAACGATCCACAGCCAATCTCCATGATATTATATATAATCCCTCCACTTTCATTTAATTTCGGAATAACACTCACCATTCACAACTTATTTTTCCGCAATTAAATCTCGTCCGTTATACAAACACAATTTTTTAGGTTTTCATCACGTATTATTCCAATTCCACCTTCCATTTCTTCATTAATTCAAAATTCAATTCTGCTTCTACATTTCATTCTACATTCTCTTAATTTGATTCTAGGTACATTTCATAATCCCCTTTTAATTTCCTACTAATCAATCGAATACGTATATATGCATGTATGTATGTATAATCAAACTGTTCAAGGTAGAATTTAACCGCATTTTCAAAGAAACCCGTTGATGATCTATAACTAGCTAAACATAATTGTAGGAATTTATAGTTTTTTGCTGGTATGATAGTAATGTATGCAACTTTTGGAAAAATTCTAATATATAAATTATTTTACGGGAAATGAAAAATCACGATCGGTTTGATACAAAAGTTAACCGGCAAAAAGTAGAGACTGCATTTTGTGCATTTTGAATACATGTTGGGGCTTACAGTATGATGGATGTGTGATCAATGATTAATTGTGAGATCCTTAGCAATTGTATACTGGTTGTTTCCATTTTGACTGTGGTATGAAAAAAACTTTGATTTCATGATTTGGTTACAGAGATTTTGGATTTGTTTGCAGTCTTGAGTGTGATTTGGTTATACAGTTCAATGGATTTGTTTTCATTTAATCATGAGAGTGCTATCTATAAACAAGTAAAAATGAATTCATGTCCAAAATGGTTTATTTCCAATTATGTAAATATATGTATCATGTATGTATATACTTGTGTTTGTGTCTCTCTGTGTGTGTATGCATATCCCTTTTGGGGCTAAGCAACACGTAATTTGATACTGTGTTTAGGTTATCACTTTAGCTTATATCATGGGGTGATTCTTTTTTGGGTAAAGGGTTATACCCGGCGAAATTTTATTATAAATGAAAAATTTGGGGTGATTCATATTCTCTAATCACATATTCTGTGGTATGTTTAAGATCAGGTGTCTTAATATCTATAATATTTCTCCTGAGTATATTTTGTTATTTAGGTGGCATAAGATGGCAGACGGTGAGGATATTCAGCCCCTTGTCTGCGATAATGGAACTGGAATGGTTAAGGTACTGATCACAATATCGATTCTATTCAAATGCTTGCATTGAACTACAAACTATCATCCAAACTTTTTCCTGTTCATATAAATGAAGCTAATTTACAGGCTGGATTTGCGGGAGATGATGCACCACGAGCTGTGTTCCCAAGTATTGTGGGTCGTCCACGTCATACTGGTGTGATGGTTGGAATGGGCCAAAAAGATGCGTATGTTGGGGACGAGGCTCAATCCAAGAGAGGTATTTTGACGCTGAAATACCCAATTGAGCATGGTATTGTTAGCAATTGGGATGACATGGAGAAGATTTGGCATCACACATTCTACAATGAGCTCCGTGTTGCTCCAGAAGAGCACCCTGTTCTTCTCACTGAAGCACCCTTGAATCCTAAGGCCAATCGTGAGAAGATGACACAGATTATGTTTGAGACATTCAATACTCCTGCTATGTATGTTGCCATTCAAGCTGTCCTTTCCCTGTATGCTAGTGGTCGTACAACTGGTAAGCGTTTCATACTTCTCGATATAAGTGTAACTTGTAACTGGAATTATTAATCTTTCCATCCCTTGTTTTTGTAAAAGTGGAACCCTCGATTTGGTAAGAATGAGCAGTTCTTGATAGTTGTGTGATTGCAAATGCAAAAGTACCTATCAATCTCATATAAGCACCTTTTTCCCCAAAAAAATGGTTGTTCTTGTCAACTTTGGATTTTCTTTGACCAATGACAGTCTATTTGAAACAAATGTCTAAGAATGGTTTTTAAAAGTGGCATTGCCAACATATTGCTAAAAGCTTGCAAAACTTTGCAAGCTACGGTAAAACTATTTTTGGTGTGCTACTAGAGGTGACAAGATCGGAGAGTTCAGTAATGGGTTTAGGCTGAAAACGAAATAGGTCATTTTTTGTATGGCTCAGAAGACGGGGCATGTTGGGTTGAGTCCTTTACTCTCTTCTGTCCATTATTGTAGAAAGATGGTATTTAGTTAACATGTCAAATTTATATTTAAAAGAACAATGTATAATTTGAGCTAGATATTCGACTTGAACGATTTTCGAAGTTGTTTCCTTCATAAATAGCCTTTGGGTGACTCTTTACCAGTTTGATTTGATACGTTCCCAGCTTAGCTAAAAACTTTATTTTTGACATATTTGACTCGTGTGAGATAAAGTAAAACCCAAATCAACTCATTTATGAGTAAATGGATTGAAATTGACTGTTTCCAATTTTTGTGGATTGTCACAGGTATTGTCCTGGATTCAGGGGATGGTGTGAGTCACACGGTTCCTATTTACGAGGGTTACGCTCTTCCACACGCCATCCTTCGTCTCGACTTAGCTGGGCGTGACCTCACAGATGCTCTAATGAAGATCCTCACGGAACGTGGGTACTCTTTCACCACATCAGCAGAGCGAGAAATTGTGAGAGACATGAAAGAAAAACTGGCCTACATCACCCTTGACTATGAGCAAGAGCTCGAGACTTCAAAAACTAGCTCTGCAGTTGAGAAGAGTTACGAGTTGCCGGATGGTCAGGTCATCACCATTGGTGCTGAGCGGTTCAGGTGCCCGGAGGTTCTGTTCCAGCCATCAATGATCGGAATGGAAGCTGCCGGTATTCATGAGACTACATATAATTCTATCATGAAGTGTGACGTGGATATTAGGAAGGATCTGTACGGAAATATTGTGCTCAGTGGTGGTACAACAATGTTCCCGGGTATTGCTGATAGGATGAGCAAAGAGATTACAGCATTGGCCCCGAGCAGCATGAAGATCAAAGTGGTTGCACCACCAGAGAGGAAGTACAGTGTCTGGATTGGTGGGTCTATTCTCGCATCGCTGAGCACCTTCCAGCAGGTTTGTTTTCGTCATTCTTTAATCCGTTTTCTAACCAAGCAAATGCAATTAACAACAGTATAACATTATGAGCATGTACTTACCGGTTAAAATAGATGGTAAAGTCGGTGGGTTAGATAAGGGATCAAAACTGGTTCGGGTTGAAAAAGGTTTTTTATTTTTGTACGGGTCAAAGCTGGTTACGTTGGATTGACACACGCATATCTTCTCCATGTTTTATATATAGTTAATGTGTTGAACATTATAATAAAACTATGCTTTTACAATTAAATAATTAAATGATAAGATTTTATTATAAAATAATAACAATAATCCATTCATAAACAAATGGGTCAAAATGGCACCTCTAGGTAAAATGAGTCAAGCTCTCCTTTTTGGTGAGCTCAAACTAAGTTGGGTTGAAATAGCACCGAGTTAGCTTGTTTGACAATATGAGCAGCAATTGAGCCTAATGTGGCCAAGGTTCACAGCTCGGAGAGTTATGAACAAGTCCGGCTTTAAATTTTATCCATAAAAATATAAGTCCGGCTTTAAATGAGCCGATCAAATCTTTTTTGTACAATCGTTTATTAGTTAAAATTTAGTTTATCGTTTACTTGCAAAACAATGATAACCAACAATGTTGACCAAAGCACATATACTGTTTTAATGTGGTGAACTTCGGCCAATAATGAGTTTGTGCTTGGCTTGCTCTAGCCCAAATAGGCAAATTCACCCTTATCCATTTCATTGACAGTTTATGACAAAACTATATATCTCTTGTGGTTGTGTTTGATTGCAGATGTGGATTGCAAAGGCAGAGTATGACGAATCGGGTCCATCAATCGTGCATAGAAAGTGCTTCTGATTTATGCAACTGGGATGTCATATGCTGTTTGCAACGCTTATATTTTTAGCCTTTTCTTTTTCAATCTACGATTACATATATGATTTGTGATACTTGGTTGAAAGACACAAGACTATTGATGTATTGTACGTTCCACAATTCTTTTATTATTAATTTATCGTGTTTTGAGTTTTGGAGCATATAATTAGTGATTTATAGAAAGGATAATTAAAATGTTTTGCATTAGTGATCTATAAATTGATAATGTTAGTGATTTATAAGCATGACAACAATGGTAAAGTGATGAAGTGCTTATGGTCTATACTAAATTTAAAATATAGGCATGTAAAAATTAGAGGTAACAAAGTATTTACAAGATCTGTCAAAACAGTAATTACAAAGTTACAAAAAAGTTAAAAACAATTTTAATAATAATGAAGTCCCGCCTTTCTTATTTAATTAAAAATCAACCTAAACATAAAGAATTCACTTAGTTAATAGTACTAATTGTATTTTTTAAATAATTATAAAAACTTAAAGTTTATTAAACACGTGTTAACTTGTGCCCTTAGGACACTAGTTAGCAAAACTCTTTTAGTAATTAGTAATAACAAAACTCAAAAAAAAAAAAAAAATCACAAAATATACAAGGGTAAAACAGTAATTATGACATGCCTAATGAACATAAGCAGTAGGGGGAACAAAGCCAATACTTCTTTGTTTAGGCATAGCAAGCATTGCAGTATGATCCAAGAAATCATTCAAAGAAACAACACTTTCCAAAATTACCCTCAAATCCATACCACATGCAAACCCCATACTCCCTATTCTCCTTACAGCATACACATAAAATGTTATACACCCTTTTCTAAACTTGAACCGGGCCATTTCACAACCGGTCAAACCTTTTATCAGTTTCCGGTGCACTTCTCCTAATGGTATCTCTCCGGGCCAAACCCGGTCCATTTCCGTTTTCATGGTTTCTGATTCGAAAACAAATAAAACAACCTTTGACTTTTGGGTACCAAGACCGAGTGTTAGTGTGTGCCACGCATGGTGGGCTAAGATTGTGAAATTTGTGGGGATGAAAGCGGTGGTGGAGAGAAACTCCGGCGATGGGTGGTGGTGGTGGGTGGTGAGGAGACGGTGGAGTTCGAGAGGTGTAGCACGGCGGATGGTGAAGGATTTGGTTATGAGTTGACCGCCGAAACGGAGGCCTTTGACTTTTGAGGATGGTTTGAATGAGTAATTTGAGTTGGAGTGGTTGTGTTTTTGCTTCTTTTTGTTGTGTTTGTTATCGTCCATGGTGGCGGTGTATGGTGGTTTGATGGTGGACGGTGGACGGTGGTTGTGGGTGGTGGTTGATGATTGTTGTGTGATTATGATCATAAGAAACCGATGTAGAGTTTTTGTGATGTTGGTCAATGGGTCCAGTTGGAAATGGTGTATGGACAGTTGCATATACCAAGAAATCATTAGATTACTAGGCTGATTGATAACTATTAGAATGTTTTATAAAAAAATTAAAAAAATGTAGTTCTTGTTGACTTTTTATGGTTAGGTGGCATGAGACATACAACAAGAAAGAATTTTTTTTATAAGAAAATAATATATGTGTCTAATTAAACATGTCTAGAAACTGAATAAAAATGAAAGTGTAACACATGACATATTTAAAGTCAATAATAAATAGAGAGAACGTGTTCTATCTATTCGACTAGCATGATTTACATGTATCATCGTGAGTTAAGAAATTGGTTGATGCGGTTAGGTTACCGTTTTATAAATCTATCTATGTTTGTTATATGTTTAAGATGACTTCTCATCAGCTCGTTGTGATGGGACATAACTTTTTTTTTTCTAACGCATAAAATTTATGCACATACGAATAAAGAGTTGAGATCATTAAAGTATGCATAATATCTAAAGAATGAGATAACTAATTAGATTATACCATTCTCATTAAAGGTGGAAGGACATTTCAGTCATTTGCAAATTACCCTAGCAAAAAAATATAATATAATTATAGACAGAAAAAATATGAGCGTACACTTATAGATGCAATTGAAGAATATGTAGGGTTCCTAGGAAAACTCACACACACCTACATACGCGATTAAAGACACTAGGGTTTTTGAATTCAAAATCGATATAAACTGCAATCAAACGAGTGATTAAAGACATAGCGAGTAAGATTAGCAAACAAAATCAACGATTCAACCTACAAAGATTGCATTACCAGTGATTTAATGTTTTTGACATTTGATGTAACTAAAGACGTAATTTAATCAAATAAGCAAACAAAATCAACGATTCAACCTACAAAGATTGCATTACTAGTGATTTGATGTTTTTTGTTAAAAATTGCATATGACATTTGATGTAACTAAAGACGTAATTTAATCAAATAAAAGCTGCAATATCACGTAAATGAAGCTGTAGGTTCATCTAATTGATGATGCAAATTCATGAGATATTATGTGATTTCATATGAATTAAGATCCAATTTTCGATAAAGGTCAGGGTGAAGTTGAGGGAATTATCGTGGGAACAGAGATCAGTGGCTAATTATAGACTGGCATGAAACTCAATAATCGAGTTGGGATAATGTGGGTGGCATGTTGTCTGAGACATATATATTTTGTAGGTTGGTTGGAAGTTGGACAATGTATATACAACAGGGACTGAAAATGCTCGTGCAGGTGGTTTGACGCATATGTCTATATGGTGTGCGTGCAAATATAAATAGTTATAAGAATTGTGCATATAGTTGTGGCAATGTGGATATGTTGTACTTGCTGTATACATGAACAATGAGTATAATTCTGTGGATGATAATAAAATTATAATTTTTTCTAAGCAGATCCAATTTTCGATTTCATATTGATTATTAATCATATGTTATTTGTAGATTCTGTGAATTCATAGCTTATATATGCAGTTTGGAAAAAAAATGACATAATTATAATGAACATGTATTGTGTTTCAACACATGTGTTTCTAATTCATGTATGTACAACACATGTATTGTCTTCTTAACACATGTGTTGTAAAACATAATTAGTACACATTTCAACACAAATACATGTGTTGTGTTCTTGGTTTAAAAAAGCGATAGGCGATGCGAGGCGCTAAGAGCCCGAAGGCCGAGGCGCCAGGCGCTAAGGCAAGAGCCTCACGTAAATGGGGTTTCAACATTTACAGCCCTCCATTGAAGGTTTGTGACCAAGGCCGCAAATGAGGTTTCAAAATTAACATCCATTACACAAATTTTGTTATGTTAGAAAGTTAGATAGTGTCAGTACTATGCATTAATGGACCTGAAACGAAATCTTGAGCCTAATAAACTTAACCCAACAAACTCTAGTTACAGATTTTTGAAACAAAACCCAAGGCACCAAGGCACCAAGGCGCCTCGCCTGGAGCCTAGCCACCGCCTAAAGGGCGCCTCCTGTTGTACTATCGCCTTGAGTAGGTTTGAAGCGCCATGGCTAGAGCCTCAAGGCGCGTAACGTCTAGGCGGCGTCTAGTCGCGCTTTTTTAAACCAAGGTTGTGCTGTGTTATGTTTTTAACACATGTTTTCTTAATATATATATACATATTATATATATGTTGTGCTGATAACACATGTGTTGTTAATATATGTGATTTTAAACATAATATTACTATATTCAACGTATATACATGTGTTTTTAACACATGTGTCGTGCTGTGTTTTTAACACATATTTTCCTGTTATGTTTTCAACACATGTGTTTCTAATTCTTGTTTTCTTAACACGTGTGTTTTAAAACATAATTAGAACAATACTCAACACAAATACATGTGTCTTTAACACATGTGCTGTGTTGTATTTTTAACACATATTTTTTTAACATATGTGTTACACATGTGTTGTGCTAAGAACATATGTGTTGTGCTGTAACACATGTGTTGTATTTTTAACACATGAGTTTTTAACATATGTGTTATATGTGTGTTGTGATGTTAACACATGTATTGTTAATACATGCTTTTTTAATACATATTTTTTAATACATGTGTTATATAGTTAACACGTGTGTTGTAAAACATAATCAGTACAATATTTAACAGAAACAAATGGGTTCTTACACATGCGTCGTATTGTGTTTATAACACATACTTCCTTAACATATGGGTTACACATGTGTTGTGATTTTAACACATGTGTTTTTAATACATTCTTTACACGTGTGTTTTTTAACACATGTATTATGTTCTTAACAGCTTAATATTCAACATAAATACGTAGGTTTTTAACAAATGTGTCATGTAGTGTTTTTAACAACCCTCATGATCTGAAAGTATGTGTTATACGTATGTTGTGCTGTTAACACGTGTGTTCTATTGTTAACCCATGATACATGTGATTTTAAAACAAAAGAAATAAAATATTCAATACAAATATATTTTTTTACACATGTGTCGTGTTTTACTATTAACACATATTTTCTTAACACATGTGTTTTGCTGTTAGCACATATGTTTGTACGATACAAATACTTAAACAAACAAAACATGTACAAAAATACGCGTGTTAAAAAACATTTGCAATCTAAATATATGAAAAGAATATTCAAACACTAGTCAACAAACTACTAGCCACGTGTGTTAGTTACAAAAACAAATTGATCACCATAAACCTTCCAAAACTATTCAGATACTAATTACCTAAAACTTGTAAAACTTCATCATTTTCACTATCATCCACATGGATCTTGAGACCACACAAAATCACCTTCCTAACTCAATACAACTTGTCAAACTCATCAGCAAGATCATGAATATTTGTACTATGCATATTGGCTTAATTCAACATCTTTGTAGCATACTTAATAGTTAGACGAAGGAGCTGCTTTTCTTGAGGATGACCTTCAACAGCTAATCCACAATCCCATTTTGTACTTGTCCGTCCGATGCAGCTTTCCATAGTGCAACATAGTGAAAACTCCACGATCATTATGTCTTTTCGCGGTCTTACAATTGATATTAAAAATTGTTACCTTTTTAATCTTCTTAAAATCAGTGTACGGGGATGAGAATATGTCTTCAAGTATTCACGAAACAACTCATTAGAAAAGAACAATATCGAATACAAAAAACAATTTAGATTTCTGAACAAACACATGTGATACATAATGCAAATAACATATGTGTTTCAAAAGGCAAGTGTATACAATGCACCTACTATACTACTTTCCAATACAATAACTCCATTTTGGCAAATACTTATATAAATTTATGCTTTTCAAGATGTTGACACCAAATGTAAACTCTTATTTGTTCGTTATCAACTGACTGTTTTTGGTGGAATTTTTTGTCCAACAGTTGGTTTCATAATAGATGTGTCACAACTCTACATGGGCATCATCAATTCAGTTCTACATATATTTCATTTGGTTAACAGGAGAGTGTTACATAACATCATACACAAGGGCATAGAGCTTTTAAAATTTTTTGGATCTTCTATGACATTAATGAGATGAGCTTTCAAGGATCATGTGTCAAGATAACTCCAGCAAAAGTCAAGTATATCAATAATTCAGACCTTGATCCAATAATGTGGACATTCATAATTTTTTAATTTTCATATTCTCAATTCGTTTTTATCCAATTTTGATGCGGCCCAAGTGTTGATGATTGGGCCTTGATGTTTATGGAGGCCCAAGATCGAGTAAAGAAAAGGGCTTCACGAAAACAGATATAACTTGAGCTACGGGGCTCCGTTTCAGGCCCGCGGACTGCCAAATCGAAGTTTGGATCGAGGCCCATCTCCTAGTAAATGCCGTAGGCAGTTTACCCAACTTCCTGGCCCAAAAACGACTCCGAGAAGAAGTTATGGACCATTCTATGTTTTTATTTTATTTTGGGCTTATGTTTTGGGCTTTTATGTTCGGCCCGTTATGTTTTACGCCCATTTCGAATTTTTTGTTTGGCTTTTTAGGGTTCATCTTGTGTCAGAAACAATTAGTTTTGATTTTAATGAAAGTTGAATTTTTCTCTCGTTGGTCAATTCAGTTGAATTTATCCTAACCGCTATATTCTTGTGAATCAGCGTATTTAGAAGAGATTTTTCTCTAGTTATCTTATTTGCAATCTACACAGGTCTCCACCTGTTCACAATAACTCATGGTTCCTAATTCAATCACCATCGGTTCAGAAAAATACAGTAGAATTTTTACTAGCGAAAAATTAGGGCAATATGTATATCATCTACTTCAATCATATACAAAATGAACAAAAAATACAGTAGAAAAAATTAATAAAACGCATAACATCGTATAAATTACCAAAAAATCGTATGAAAAACACATAAATCATAATCTTACCAGTAAGAATAGAATTCAATGGAATCGATCGAATAGGAGCACCATCAACATTTTCGCGCCTAATATCCATATTTAACAAGTTTGAATCGGGCGAAATCGAAGAAACTAGGGTAAATTCGTATTTAGGGAAAAGCTAGATGAAAAATGCGATTCCACGGATCAAATCAATCGTATGGTTGAGAAGATAACATAAATCTAACTTTTAAGTGATGAATTGAAAGAATAGATAAGGATTTTGATGAAAATCAGTTAGGCTTTCTGTGCGATAAAATGAGAGCGTGAGTTTTTTTTTAAAAAATTTTGAAATTAGCTTGCGTAAGAATCAACCAGGAGTAGGAGGGTGTTTCGGAGAGTTTATTTTGTTGGCTTATTTGTTTATTTGCTTATTTTAATACAATAAGTTTGAGATTAAGTGTCTATTTGACAAGAAGTTTTTAAAAGCTTTTAGGAGCTTTTAGCTTTTGATTTTAAAAATAAAAGCTTCTTTGTATGAAAAGTCTTGTTTGAAGATAAGAGCTTTTAGCTTTTAAATTATTTGAAAAGCTCCAAATTGAAAAGTTAACAGAAGAAGTTTTCAAAAATTTGTAGAGCTTTTTGTAAACAAAATTACAATGATACCCTCGATAAATAAAATTACATTTGTTACGTTCCTTGAATTCTTCTTTATATGCTCCATTACTAGCTTACTATTATTGTGTTTTAATTATACATATCTTCGTGAATGTTTTTATTTAGTTATTTATTTAATTTACTTTTTTCTTATCATTTTATTTTCAAATAATTGGTGCTCTAAATAACTAACAAGAGAAGTATTTCATTGTGTCGAACTAACACATCCATCTTCGCGATATTAATTGCGATCATCTATCATAACTTTTTATAAAAATAAAACTTAACATCACTGTAGAAAAGATTAACATTTTCAACATTCAAATACTTTATATAGTAAATATTATTTGTTAAACTTGTTTTTAACTTTGTTTATCACTTATATTATTTTATATTGATGTCCTTTTATGTCATTTTACAATTCAAGTTACAGTTACAGCTAGTTTGCCAAACAGTTTTATAGAAATAAACCTACAGCTTACAGTTCCAACTTACAGTTACAGCCTACAGCTACAAGTTACAGCTACAATTACAGTCTACAGCTAGTTTTGCCAAACAGACCCTAAGTGTTTGTATAAGCTTATTTGGTTAACTTATTTGCATGTGTGTGAGGGAGAATTTTTAAACTCAAAATAAGCCACACATTTTGGGCTTATTTATCTTGATATTTTTTTCGTGAAATGTCTTATTTGCCCCTCCGCCCAAAATAACATATATTTAGAATTTTTTCTTGAAAAATGTTGAAAATAATATGGACTATTGATCTCTTTGATGATCCAATGGCTGACGTGCATTCTCTTATACTTTTAAAAATTAGTGTATTCTAATAAACTTTTCTCTATAAATAAAAAGACAACATATCAATATATACTTTCAAGAGAAATAAAATCTTAATTCTTTTTAAGGAAATATTTTCAAGAGCTCCACTTTTAAAGGAAATATATACGTGAATATGATAGCAATAATATGTAGAGTTTGTTGACTAACTACTTTAGATTCGATGAACAATTACTTTTCCCGCGTAACATTGATATTTTATTTAGCATTGTATGAAACTATACATTTTCATTTCACTTCATATTTAAATCTATCTATGTTTGTTAAAAGTAAGTTGACAAACATGGTATATACATGGACTAAATATAGAACATCTGTATGTAGAAATAGTATAACAATTAACATTTCTTATTTAACGTTAAATCGATTCAACTAACATATATTTTAGTTTATATCTATTCTATCTAAATATATATAAAAAAAATAAAAATTGACAAGCTTGTGAGCCAACATATTAACCTTCATTAACTTCAAAAAGTAATGTGACATTATATAACAATTCTTATCATTTTTTAAAAATCTTATATATGTCAACTCATTACTTGCCTTAATTAATCTCATGAACCTCATAAAATTTATGTTTTACATTTAATTTTTAAAATTAAATTTATAGAAGTATTTATTGCATTTTCATTTTAATGTCTCTTTATTTTAGCTAATATATTATGTCCTTTAATTACTACTATTAAAATGATTAAATATAAATACGAATTAAATGTTCTTAATATGTCCATTTGATAAATGAATACCGTTTAATTTTCAAAGAAGATGGTACCAATTGGCATTGCCGGTATGTTTCACAATGACCATTAACAAATAATAAAAGCAAAGAAATACATTATCTCATGTCGATTTATTTACACAATGTTCATTTTTCACTCATGGCCAATTGTATATAACACTTCAAGAGTTAAAAAAATATTGACTAAAAGTATTCATTTCTAGCAATACAAAAAAGAAAAAAGAAAAGAAAATCAACCATTAAAGTTATTTGAAAGTTTTCATTATTTGCTATATACTTTTTATTATTATTTTGTTTACCACTTCGAAATTCGTTGTTTTCTTTATAGTTTAATTTATGTTACTGATAAATTTTATTTTTAGTGATTAATGTGTCTTTAAATTTAGTAACATTACATTATTGGCATACTTATAAATTAAATATATATGTATTTTAAAATGATCGTACATCATACGAGCTCAAGATTAGTCTCCGACTTTAAACCATACTCACCACATCCATCACCAATTATGTATGGAAAATTTTTATTTGAAATTATTTTTGTAAAAAGACAATTGAGTATGTTTATTGTAAATAATATTTAAGTTGGTTATGTAAAGAAAAAAGAAAATATCAAATGAAATTGTGGATGGTAAGAAAAGAGGGTGTGGTGGTAAGATCTAGTAGAAGGTTTCAAAGTTAAGATCAAGTGAGTTGCCATAGCAATACCTGAGTTGTAATACGTTAGAAATAGTGTCGGTAATGGTAATAGTAGTCCAATAGAGAAAGTTAGACTTTTACTTTTGAGCTGGTGGTTCTAGGCTTCTAACCGTAATTCAGTTAAGGTTAACGTTAACAATTGTCGCTGTCATTATACTTAAGATTTTATTTGCAATATAATAATAATTTTATATTTATATTTAAACCACACTTTATCAATATATATGTATTAGTAATTCCCTATATTAACATTTAACAAAGCTAAATGCGACTATCAAAAAGGAGGAACGGAACCGTTTTGAATAACATTTTTCTTAGTCTATATTAAATACTTATGGTGCATGTGTATATAATAATTTGTTATCTAGTTTGGTGGTTGGACCTATGCTTTTAATCCTTGATTCTTGGTTTGATTCCACCTTATTTGAAAGAAAAAAAAAAGAGTACCATCCTTTAACTTGTGACATTGGTTAAAGATCAATTCTATACCCATTACTCCTTGACTTTAGGAGTACCTCATGCTTTTCTCCATTTCTACACCTTACATGTTCTTAAGAAACTTAATTCCCCCATACCTTCATATCCACGTAGTACCCTCCCATTTTGCAACACCTTACATTTTCTTAAAAAACTTAATTCCCCCATACCTTCATATCCATGTAGTACCCTCCCATTTTACAATGAAATGCTTGTAGATATTTTAACTATTACTTTTAGAGATCAAAGGTAAATCTCGAATCCAACTCAGATTTGTTCCTTATATTACATAACCTATTTTATGTCTCATGTTTGTTTAGTACTTGTAACTTAATATTGTAATGAGTGTAACGCTTATAAAAGACTTATTATTTAAGCTAAGTCAATCAACTTATTGCTTAGATACATCAAAATGTCACTCACAATGATAGCAAATCTTAACCTAGAAGATGAAAATGAACATGATCTGCTTTATTTTCACTGGTAAAAATGTGAGTTGTTTGACCATAACATTTATGATCATTGTTATAATATTGTTGCATACCTATGTTTCGTTCTAAAAATAATCTAACCAACATGAAGTTTCAACAGATAGCCGATAATGGCTTTCCTGCCTATTACTTCACTTTCCTTGACTATGATAGGCTATCTTCAAGAATTGATAACCACTAGATAGTCACAGGTATGCACATTTATTAAAATATCACTTTATTTATGTTTTTACATGTACATAACTCTATTATAAATTTGTTTTTCGATTACATTGGGAGGTTCAAACATGTCACTGATGTGTTAAAAGTTAAAAGGTCTACCCTCATAAGACTCAAGTTTGAAAGGTTAAGGTTCATACTAAACCGCATATCGTACAACTATCTTTATAATTTTTAAGTCTTATCATATCTGACATCATCATGGTTGGAGAAACTGTTGGCGCATCAGTTGTCGCTGAAGGACCATTGCTATCATTTTGCTACTGAAAATGTTATTTATTATGCCAAGTACGAAAATGTTAATTTGTGGTGTAAGACAAATTTGGTTTGAAAATTTGAGTAGCCATAGTATGTTAATATTGTCGAAGTACATAGTATGTTAATATTGTCGAAGTACGTATATAAATATGTATGCTTCTGTATTTCAGTCTTCCTCATTAGTTCATTCGCTCAAGTTGTTATTTAGTAATGTAAATTACATGTTGTATGTTGTGAACTTGATGAATGATAATGTTTGTTACAAGTTGCATTGTGTCAATGTTTGTTTTGGGTGGTTTTTTGGAAAACTATTTTTTTAGAATGTATTAATTCAAAAATGTAACTCGAAAAATCCACCACAACGCTTAGACCAAATATTCTCATTATTTTACAAGAAAAAGACCTTTCAACGGTTTTAAGTATATTAATGGGCCCAAGAATTTGGGCTGGCCCCAGATAATTTGTTGCAAATATCACGTTCAATTTTCTTTTTGTAGCAAGAAAATAAACTAGTAAAGATTAAAGGAATTATAGAAAGTAACGCACTAAATATAACCAACTTAGGAATAGTGGAATGTATACTGATGATTAGACTAATAATATTGGCAAATCTTACATATCAAACGTAGTACGATAGTTAAAGTTACAACAAAAGAATAACGAATCACAACCTCAACCCCAACCACCACGAATCCAACCTGTTTTTTACCTTCTTTATCTAGCCACGCGATTTGCATCCCTAGCTCAAGACAGATACTTACACGAGCCGTTACCTGAAACAAATTAATTCGAACGGTTCACAATTTGGGTCAACACAGTTTGTCAAAATAAGATGAATACGGACTATTTTTATGTGCCATTCAAAAATATAAATGCAACTGTAACTGTAACAAATTACATCAATATGGAGGTAGATGCAACTTACTTGGATCAGTAAAGGTGATGAGTCCAGTGTGAGCAAAATCACAATTGAAGTCGTTACGACCATTAGTCTGATAAAAAGCATTCATGATAAAGGCTGCATGGGATCGCACGTTGTTAGGTTCGAAGCACGCCCCACCAGCCTGAATGGGCCTGCAATCAGCCCCATTACTACAAACATAGTCTATGTTAGACTGGAGTGCAGCAACAGTGGCATCTGGTTTAGGCACACACCACTTCTTGCCATGAGCCGATGGTACTGGTAATGCTGGCTTTGGTGATGGACCTGTTGGCACTTGCTGTAGTACCCACCACATAAACGATATTATGAGTAACATTTAACAATAGGTATACAACATTAGGTACTACATCAGTAAAGCCAACCAAATATTGTACGTTCTAAGAATTAGTGTTTTGTACATATAGCTAGTATGTTCTCAATTTATATTCTATGACATAATAAGTGGAAATCACTAGTCTACGTGCTAAACTCGTGCGTTATAGATACGTCTAATTTATCCAAGATTCATGACCACTTATTCTAGATTTAACCCCTTATTTGATCTATGAGAACAAAGTCACAAAGACGGCAAGAACTAAAGCTGACTCAATGGCCAAAGCAGAGTTTGAGTTGGCGGAACTTGGAGATGGAGAACGAGCGCCACTTGAGCTAACACCACTGGGAGGACGAATGGAAGGCCCGGGTGCGTTTGAAGGAGCAAGCGTTGGTGACGACGACAAAGGAGCCTGGGTCGCCCACAAAAGTGTAGATTAAAAACAATTGAGAGTGGCTATTATTCAAGCTCACTGTATCATAGTCAATTTATACCTAATAAATTGACTTAAACTGTTGACCTAATGTCACATGTTAATCATCAAAGATGTTTAAAAAATGACCCACATTTAAACACTGTGTTTCATAAATGGCATAATTAGGCCAACAATTAGACAAGTTAAGTACTTGGGGCATAGATTTGATTTCTAGCATAATTTATGCCAACATTGGCAGAAAGATTGTGTCACAAAGGTTTAGTGAAACAACATGTTGAAGATCTAACGGTAAAGGAATCGTTGGGGACTTGGGGGTGATCTGGCGTCACATGTAGGGTCGTTTGTTAACGTTGGTGCCATGCCGTTGCCCAAAAGTGACCATAAGACAAGTATTCAAATAATCACATTTTTAATGGATGACAACCACACACATAATATGCCCATGTCTGTCCCACTTTCTATTTATTTATACTAGTTTTTGACCTCATTCATATTGTACTTTTAAGGACCTCTTAACAAATTGTTTTACACTAATAATACAATTTACTAAAGTGAAAATTTAAGTTCGAGATCATATAATACAAAAAGGAAAACAATACAAAAAATACACTTATAGATATAGTATTTTCATCAAAACCTCAACCTCCGTTTGGTTCACAGAATTTAATGATTCACGGAATTTCATTAAATTCGAATTTCATTATATAAACTTTTGAATAAATAATCTCAAAAAATCAATCGATTTGAAGTTTGGAACATATAAAAGTCAAAATAAACGTCACATTAGTCAAAATCCATTCACTCCCACCTAATCAACTTTCCGATATACCCGTGCCGCGTAAAAATCAACATATATGCAATCAAATCAAATACTACCAAAACATAAACATCAACATAAACAATTAGCAAATAATTACCTGTGATCCACTCAAGATCCCAATGTTGTAAACTTGGCTAAAATCGGGTCGGAAAAGCCCAAAATTCTTCTCATCCAATGAAGGACCTTTTAGATTCTCATTAAACAACGAAAATATGTACGTCTCAAACTTTCTTCCGGGCATTAACGGTGTACCAATACCGGAACTGACCTTTTTAATCAAACCACCGTTATACGCCGCCGCATTCGCCGGATTTGCGTGCGTGTTTTGTGGGTCCCCACCAGACGGCCACCCTGTTTCCGCTACGATTATTTCAACATCTGGGTATCCCAGCTTCTTCATTGACACGTATACCGCGTCCAATAATTGATCAAATTGGTTTGTATACCTTCAATTATTCCATCAACAACACAAATCAATTAATTAATTAAATTAGCTCATCGTAAAAAAATTAATTACATCTTATCTTAAACTTTAACATAAGTACAATGTTACATCTTATTTTAAAACAGTCGCATTATCATACATTTGATTTACATACACTACATTTTATACATTATTTTATACATCAAATTATAATAGAATAAGGTGTAAAAAAGGTTACATTTTCCATTTTAATGATGTTATCTCCAATTACATTAAAAATACAAATACAAAAATGCTACTACTCCGTACATGTTATGATTTAATTTTATGCAAAGAAAAAATTTAGGTTACATTTTTATTACAACTATACACGGAAAAATATATAAATAAACAAAAAAATATTCCTGCCGTCTAGTCTAGCTAGCCTTTTTGTACATAAAACAATCACTGCTGTTAAAAATTGAAGATAAAACCTTTAATAAATAGGTAATTTGTACCCAAAAAAATAATAATACAATAAATTCTTGTTTTTACTTTTTAATGTGAGTTAAAATGGTAGTTGCAGCTACAAATAATTTAATTATCACTTAAAAAACAATTATTAGGTAAAAAAAGCTAGTACCTTTTTCCGGTAGCTTTATCAAACAATCCAGCATTGGGTTTAAACAAACAAAAATTGGCATTCGCCGGAGAATACCCAAAATACGTATAGGGATTCACCATAAACCCAGCTTTCGTTTTCCTCAAAAACTCCAACATCGGAGCTAAATTACCCACATCCCATCCGGGTCTAAACGAAGCATTACTCGGTGGATTCGATTCCAATAATATCCCCAACGAATGCGGACTCGATATTTTCACATCATTAATCCCAGATTTAATTAAAGCAGCATGAAGCACTTTCATTGCAGGTACTAAATTATCCACCAAGTTTTGTGGGCCCCAGTGAAGGACTTCTGTACCTACACATATGTAATGGAATTTCGTAGCTGGGTAATATGGTTTGATGTTGGTGTTGACCCATCGGAGGGCGTTACGTGGGTTTGTTAATGATGGGATGTCTCCGTTTGGGACTGTGACGGTTACGAGAATGTTTGTGTTGGCGAATGATTTGATGATGGTGGGATTGACGTCGAAGATTTTGATGCGGTCGATGTTTGTGTTGGATTTGAGAAAGTGGGCGACTTGGGAGGGTGATGGGAGGTTGTTGCCGAGTGTGCCGTAGTTGACTCCGATGGAGTGGACGGTGGTCGGGAGGATGACGGTGGTGATAAGGAGGAAGGTGAATATGTTTGTTGGAAAATTCATTTTTTGGAGGTCCGAAAATATGAAATTGGAAGAAATGGTAGGTGGTTTTGTAGGGGTGTTTGGCGAGTATTGACCGTGGTCAAAGGGATGTGATCGGGCATAGTGCGCATATTAGTGACAGGTGAGGTGACACTTGGTGGCGAGAAAACATGTTTGGATAAAGAAAAGCATTGTGTTTGAAATCGGACACCGCGTAAAAGGACAAGATAAAACGTGTGATTTTATACTTTACCATTTTTGGATAAATAATTAATTAATCTAAACCTTGAATCGTATCAGCTAAATTTTATCTTATAAATATACTCAATCCTCTACTTACGGATCACATATTCATATGACGATGACTTGTAATAAAACAACTTCAGGTCCATTCTCAATAATTTCAATTTTAATAATTTAAATAGTTGATTATTTAACTAGATTTTCTTTCTTTATAGTATTTTTGAATTTGAAGCATCCATATTGATCTAGAAACGTTGCCATTAAGTATTTGCTATTATACTTAAGAGAGTGTTTCATATTGTATTTTCAGAATAAATTTTGAGTTTTAAAAACTACTTATTGAAAAAGCATGTCCAACAAGTTTAAAAATAATACAGATAATTATTTTTATATCAAACGCCTTTTATTAATTAGATTATCTTTTATGATAGCAATAATTAGATCATCTTTTTGGAACGCAATCCTAAACACCCCTTAAAACTTCTCTTATTTTCAGGCTTCTCTTATTTTCAGGGGGAATGGGAGGAAGTTAATTTGGAGATTGATCTATTGATGATATATGTCTTTGAACCCGTGTTTATACGCAATCAACATAACTTACATACTTCTATCTATTAGAAACAAAACAACATACATGAAATTCAAATAAACAGTCAAATGCATTACTCGTGTGTATACACGGGTTTAAAATCTAATTAAAAATAAAAGACAAAATATTTGTGTGGTTCGTTTATAAATTTTTGTAACACTCCAAAATTTTCACTTAAAATAGCAACCATAAAATTTCATCACAAAAGTCCTAATTAGATAAAATCATTGCAGCGGAAGTTTAATCATACAAATCTAGTCTATCGTAACACTAGATTCTCATGGGTGTTACTAAAATACCAAAAAACAAACATATATTCATCCCGCGAATAAAGTTTCATAGGTTGCTATTATCTAAAAGTAAATAGTCACTTGTACTCCAAAATGATCTTACAAGCCATCGTGCCTTCTAACCGCACATATGCTTATCTACGAGGTTTCTTGCTCGCACCACCTTCGAAATACGCTAATATATACATCACACACGCGTAAGCTTTATACTTAGTGAGTTCAAGGGTATAATATAGTAAAACACACGAAAACGGTTAGAAAACATGATGTAACGTAAAAAGTCATATTTTTATGTGGATTATTCCTCGCTATTTGAACTATTAATTAGTGAAAACAACTTAAATCAATGTTTATTTACTAAAATCACTAAAGTAGTTCAAAGATAGACGTTGCAACAAAAATCGCTATAAACGTCCAAATAACATACAAAACAAAGCAAATAAACTTCACCTGATTCTTCTACTTTTATTTACCCTATGATTTACACTTCCTAAACACTATTTTATGATTCATAGGTAATTACGAGATCGGAGAATCAAGAATCAAGCAAAACGGATAAGAAACGAAGAAGATACAACACCTAAAGATCTCACTTGCAACCAGCAGAGAAGATTGTGTTTCTAGTTATGAAATTGGAAAGAAAATAATTCAGAAGCTGCTAAAATATGTCAACCGTGTGAGCATCACAACTGATTTATGGACATCTTGTCAGACTATTCATTACATGGTGATAACATGCCATTTTGTAGACTCTGATTTCAAGCTTCTTAAATATATATTGAGTTTTGTGAAAGTGTCTCCACCATATACAGGAGTTGTTATCTATGATTCCCTCTTCAAGTGTTTAAAAGAGTGAAATATTGAGTCAAAGTTTGCTACATTGACAGTTGACAATGCTAGAACTAATGATGTGTTAGCTAGGATGTTGATGGCAAGAATAAAACTTCAAAATAAGCTACCTTTTGATGGGAAGTTCTTTCACGTGCGATGTTGTGCGATGTTGTGCACACATTCTCAACTTGTTAGTTCAAGATGGCTTGTATGTAATTGAAAAGGTAATTCACAATGTTCGTGCTAGTGTGAAGTATGTGGGTGCCTCTTCGGCCCGACTGGATTTGTTTAGTCAACTTTCCAAGGAGTTAAATATGTCAAAGAAACATTTGATCTTAGATGTTTGTACAAGGTGGAATGCCACGTATGCTATGTTGTCTACGGCCTTGGAGTTTCAAGATGTGTTTGTGTCTTACGCTGACCAAGACCCTACATACACCACTTTACCAAGCACAGAAGACTAGAAAAAAGTTGAAGATGTTTGCTCATTCATAGCACTTTTTCAATGAGGCCACAAAAGTAATTTCAAGTATTACTCAAGCAAATGATTATTGAAACTATTTGTTTTCGTTGTTAAGATATTATGTGTTCATTTTGTATACCTTTTCTCATTACTTTAGGTCTCTCATTTACTATTTTTATTGCCATTACTATAGTGGGATTTCAAAGAAATGGGCTTCATTTTTTAAGCTTCTTACCTTTGCTTCTTTTGTTGGGTTGGTTGGAGTGCTTTAATCAGACGGTTTTAAGGAGTCTTATTGTTTCGATTTAAAGTCAGCAACCGATAGATGGCATCGGTCAGTTCAATTAGCAGGGGATTCGTACTAATAGCGGTTATTCAGCTATAAGAGCCTTTCGGTCTGGTTCATATATATTTGGTATTTATTTTTCTATTTTTGATTAAACAGGTTCGGAATATCTTACATCTAACTTATTTCTTAGTGATATGGGATAAAAGAAGCATTGGATGATTTCATTTTGGATGGGAGTGATTACATGATAGCATTGAGTGTTAAGATGAAAGAAAAATTTGACAAGTATTGGGGTGAAATAATCTATTGATTTTAGTTGGTGCTGCTTTGGAACCTAGATATAGGTTGAACTTGATTGAGTTCTCTTTTAGTACCATTTATTATGTGAAGGATGTTGCTGTCCATTTAAAGATTGTTAAGGCGACTTTACATGAATTGTATTCAGAGTACGTTGAGGCTTATAAGCTGGCTAATGCTGGTTCATCTAATAGTGAATCTGGTGGCACAGAAAGTGAATTGCATAATAGGGGCTCTAGCATTTCAGCTTCTAGATTGGGTAAGCGTATCAAAATTGACACCACTAAGTATGATCAACAGGTCTGAAGTGTTAATTCTTCTCCAAGTGAGAAGTTAGAATTATCCACTTATTTGGATGGAGATGTGTACCTTACAAAACCCGGGTGAATCTTGATGCGTGTTAAGTGGTGATTAAAAATAACAAGTTTTAATTGAATGGAAATACTAAAGTTAACTTAAACACAACCAGGCAAGAATACATGTTCGTATTATAGTATAGCTTCGGTAAGACCGAGTCGAACCACATGGAATCAGTGTAAATTAAAATAATTAATTAAACCTTTAAATTACAAATTACAAATAAATAAGGGGTGCGTTTTAGTTCCGTACGAACGATTTTAATTAAAAACAATTAAAAAGATGAAAAGTAACTAAAGATAATCAGATAGAGAAGCATATATTTACTTACAATTGTGATTCTTCGATTCAGGTTTCAGATATGTTTATTGAATTGTTGATTATTTATTTTGGTGATTTTAACAAATATAGATAGTCTCATGTTAAGGTTAACTAATCTTAATAAACCTTAGCTTAATACTAGATTCTCTTGAATACACTAGAATTTCTTCTATGTCTTATTAATCTAAACTTTATTCAATTAATATTTTCAATAGATCATTGAGATTCATTCAGCAACTTCGTGTTAATGCAAGTTTATAATTATTGATTAAATAATCATCACATTAATAAGGTAATATTAATTGTTGTTCTCTAAACCTATCGCCGATTACAGTCTCAAACCACAATTAACTAATAAATTACTTAATTGCAGATAACCAATCAACTCATACAAACCCTAGTTATAGCATAAGTTTATTGATCACGTTAAGTAACAATTAATCAATACACAATTAATATGGATCTTTCAAATAAACTCAATAATCATTCATAATTCAAATCAACATAAACATATCATAAAACCTTTATCTCATAATCATTCATCTAAGCAAATACAATTAAAGAATTAACTCATGTTCAAGGTAATCAAAATCAGATCTAAAAATATGTAATTACACATCGTAAATAGAAAAGAATAAGAATCAAACCCAAGAACCGAACCAAATCTTTGTTAGGGTTGAAAACCTTCAAATCCTAGCTTCCTAGCCTCCAAATAGCCTCTTCAGTCAAAATCTAAACCCTAGAACCGAATTAAAGTTTACTTAATTCGTATATGAAAGTGTGTGGTTTATGGGTTGATTATGGCCTCCATTTATAGATTTCAAATCGCGCATCCAACCGCCGGTTGGATATTTCAGCCGCCGGTTGGGTTAGCTTTTTACCCACGAAACCCGGATCTTGACCCGCGCGCTCGACCGCCTTCCAAATCTAAGTTCTACCGCCGGTTGAATAATTCAACCGCCGATTAAAACGCAGTTCCAGAATATTCCATAATCGGGCCAGGCTTCCTTTTTGGGCTCTAGCTTTTAGAAATCCGAACTAACTTCTTTTTCTTGGCCCAATAATCAAACCTTTTGGGTTTAAATCTTCTCTCCAAGCCCAATCTTCTTGATCTATAATCTTTACTTTACTTTCTTCAGTTTTTAGCCCGTTTTCGTTCATTTTCTTTATTTCTTTAATTTAAACACCTTTTTGCAAATATAAACGAAATCAGTAATATATATAAATAAATTGCAATAAAAAATGCTTAAAAATAAGGAAATATTATTATATAAATATGACATTATTTGATGTTATCAAATCTTTTGACGCTTTGGTGTGGTGGAAGTAGAAAAGTCTCAAGTATAAAATCTTGTCTAAGATGGCGGGTGATATATTGGCGATTCCCGTGACCACTGTTGCTTCTGAATCTTCTTTTAGTGCTGGTGGAAGGGTTATTGAGCCACATCGTTCTTATTTAGGAACTGAGATGGTAGATATGCTTATTTGTGGAGCTGATTGATACCGTCATTACTATGAGCTACATGAAAAGAAAATCAAGGTATTTTTCTTTCTTTTTTTATTGTTGTATGTTGATGCATAATCAACATGCTTGTTGACAACAGCTTATATAGAAAAACATAGTTTAGTTTATCTGTTTGTGCGACACTTTATTTTGTAATATAGCGACACTAAGCTAGTGTCACAATAGCGACACTAGGCTAGTGTCGCATGAGTCGGTCTATAGAAGTGTCGCAATTGACAGTGCCTATGTATTCTGATTAGGGTTTCATTTTGTGGGTGCGTGAAACAAAGGGTTTGAGAGGGTTTGGTGTGAAGCTTAATTGTTTATTTTCTGTAATCATTGAACGGAAACATTGTTTACATTCTCGCATTATATAATTCACGTTCAAACAATCTATTGATTATTTCTGTGAATCAATCGATTCGATTCATCTACGAGGTCGTTACGAGGACCTAAAGAGTGGTATCAGAGCCTCTATACAGAATTTGATCGTGTTATTTGGTTTAAAATCGAAGGTACGTATTGTTTTAACAATCATCCACTAGTTTCTACGTGTTTGGGTTTCTTTAGAACGATTTTGGGTTGATTATTTAGGTATATTCGTCGTCGGTTCGTCAAAATTCGTTAGGGTTTATTTTAATTCGATTTTTGGGTTTTTTTGCTGCCATTGCCCGTCGCTGCGACACTACCCTGCGACACTAACCCTGCGAAACTAACCCTGCGACACTTCGCTAGTGTCTCACATACTAGTGTCACATACTTCATAGCGACACTACCCTGCGAAACTACTTTGCGACACTACCATGCGATACTTACCCGCGACACTTACCAGTGACACTTCCCTAGTGTCTCAAAAAAAAAATTATTATTTCGCAAGAAAAATTGTCGCATTACCAAATTTTGTTTTTGAGCTTAAAAGTACTTAGTTTTAGTTTTGAAAAAGTTTCGTTGTACTCGCGTATTTTTCGAAGTTATTGTACGAAATTTTGGTGGAAATTCGAATATGGATTTTTTGACCGGCAGCATGAGAGAAAGGTTGAAGACCTTATTCTCTAAGGACTTTGCTCGATGGAAGACTATTTTTGAAAATTTGATTACGTTGAATGATTCAGATTTGTGGATTTTTATTATCAAGCCATATGAGAGACCGAGAATTGCAGTGAATTTTGGAAAGGAAGTGTCTTTTAAAACGGTAAACCAAATGTCAGCTGCAGAACGCAAGAACTTTAATGTGGAAAAGAAAACGTATGAGACAATTATGGCGTGCTTACCAAAAGATGTGGCTTCTTGTTACAAAAATCAGGAAACATCGTTTGATTTGTGGGACGCTCTTGCAGAAGATTTCAGAAGAAATCCTAAATTTAGATTATAAAGGTCGGACGAAGGGATCAAAGAGGAATTGATGAAGAAGGAAAATAAATCAAGGTCCTTCAATCTCAGATACTTACCATGGAGAATGAACGCGAAGAGACGCGATTAAAAATTGTAGGACTTGAGAAGAAGGAAGAAAAGATTAAAATTCTTCAGTCTCAAGTGCTCAACATAGAGAATGAACGTGATGAATTACGTTTAAAGGTTGTCGGAATAGAAGAACGAATTCCGAAACTTGAGAGCCAACAAACAGTGTTAACCAGGCTACAATAAGATCATGAGCTTGCATTGAAGACTATTCAAGATCTTCGTAAACAACTCACTCATGACTCTCACTCAACAAAACAACCTGAAAAGGTTGTGAAAAAAAAATTATGCAAGTAAATCTTCGTGCGCGAAAAAGATTTCTCAGTTTACAAATTATTCTTTACACAAGAATAAGAAGTATTATGAGAATATTACAATCAACCAGCCAACGTAAACATCAAAATGTTGATTGTTGTGATTATTCTAGTATCTTTAAATATGCCAAACGTTCGGTTTCATTTCATAAGCCAACAAGAGCTTTCAAACCGACACAACAACCGGAATCGAGACAAACGAAATCTTATGTTTATACACGCGCGCAAATGTTTGCGCTTGCACCACCACGGTTTCAACATATGGTGCAAAGGCAACGGAAAGATTTTGTTCCTTTCTCCCTGAAGACAAATCATTTAGCATCGGTTACGCATAACGAATTTAGAAATGAAGCAACGCGTTTCAATTTCAGGTGGAACTCATTGTTTTTGGATTATATTGATGAAACATATCGGAGGGTCTCGAAGATTTCAAGACAAATTGGGACCGTGCTCAAGTGGGTTCTGAAAGTTGTAGTTTAGTTTTTGTTTTATTTTGTTACATGTAAAAAAAATTAAAAAAAATTAATTTTGTTTCTATTAAGCACGGTTCAATATTTATTAGAAAGACCAAGAGGAGAAAGAAAGAAGAAAATGGAAATCCAGCACCATTTCTTAGTATCATATGTATTTCAATATATGTACATATGAAGATTCAAGTTCATCAACAACAAAACGCTTGCATCCGACGATCCTTCAACAGTTAAAGGGAGAATCTGTTGTTCAGGGGGAGTAACTTTAAAATTCTGATTATGGTTTTGGAAGAATATTCGGATCAGAATTGTGAACAGACAGATTCTTGAAGGTTTCGGTGAAGTTGTTGATAAGCGGGAGATGATATTGTTCTATGCCAAAAGTTAGCTTTGGGCATATGGTTATGGTATTAACCTAGTATGGGATAGGTTCGTGTCATTTGGTAAAGAAATGGATTCGCGCTGGAAGATAACTCTATCATCAAGCTAAAGTTGAAGATTTGAAGAATTGAAGATTTATACAAACTATTTCCAGGGGGAGTTTGTTGATGCATAATCAACATGCTTGTTGACAACAGCTTGTATAGAAAAACATAGTTTAGCTTGTCTGTTTGTGTGACACTTCATTTTGTAAAATAGCGACACTAGGCTAGTGTCGCATGAGTCGTTCTATAGAAGTGTCGCAATTGACAGTGCCTATATATTCTGATTAGGGTTTCATTTTGTGTGTGCGTGAAACAAAGGGTTTGAGAGAGTTTGGTGTGGAGCTTAATTGTTTGTTTTCTGTAATCATTGTGAATCAATAAACATAAACAATATTTACATTCTCGCATTATATAATTCACGTTCATACAATCGATTGATTATTTCTGCGAATCAATCGATTCGATTAATCTACGAGGACCTACATTGTATGATGCCATCATCAGGTACTTAATTAATGGAGTAGGAGGTGGACTTACAGTAAGGTTTGACTCGTGAGTTTGCCTTTGGATGTTATAAGATTAATAAAACTATAGGCGTTTTTATTTTAAAATAATCTTGTATTTTTGTTATTGTCAATAACTAATACTTTCCTTTTCTGTGTTCCATGTAAGAGAATGATATTATATATATTGAACTTCCATGAGGTATGTTGTTCTTTATAGTAAATTGAATAATTTTGTTGATAGTTCCATTTCTCTTAGTTAATACTGTTTTACTACGATTTTAGGCTGGATGGTGATGGAAGGTGGTTACAAAGTTAATGAACAAATATTTCCAAGTATGCATTTTGGAGAAGATTTTTTGGATGATGACATTTGGTCAATATTTTTTAATTGGATGTCTTATAAAACTTGTTAATACCTTAATGAACGAACCACAAACATGTTTCGTTCGTATTCATTCGGTTCGTTTACAGGCCTATATATGTGTGTGTATGTGTGTATGTAAAAAGATATCTACACATTCATGATGTGTAGTGTGTATGGTGTGTGAAAATCTTGATGGGAGAAGATGGAGAATCATTTGTGAAGGTGTAGGGATGAAAGATTAAAAGAGAAGGTATAGATATATGAGAGATAAAGGAAAGTAATAATAATAACATAATAATATATGAGAACATTTGGAGAGAAGTGTTAGACCACTGCCAACAGTGAACACAACTGACGTTGTCAGTTTTTGTCAAATTAGCGTCACGTCAACAGTTTATAAAACTGACACTACACTGCCAACAGTAACATCACTTCAGTTTTTTCTGAACCCCACACATTATTTACTTTAAATTTATTAAACAACAAAATTAAATAAAATACTTTCATTAAAATTAAAAACGTTAAATTAATTAAAAAGAAAACATTAAATTATTTAAAAAAATATATCAAAATAACTAAAAAATTAAAACAAAAACCCATTAATTTAAAACTCATTTATTATGAAAAAAAATATAATTAAAATAACTAAAATAATGGTGGCCCATTTATCATTAAAAAAATCCATTTGAAGCCCATTTATTTAATCTAAAACTCCATTCATCATCATCATCATCATCATCATCATCATCATCATCATCCTTCCAGGGAAAACTGCAATTGAAGAAAAAAAAAACAAGAGCCACCACTGACACTTCTCTCTCTCCCGTCGAAAAAGTGACGAGAAAAACTGACGGTCCCTACCGACGCCGTCAACGGCGTCGGTTCCGTCACAAAAAACCGAAGACCTGTTGGCAGTGGTCTTATAGGTGGAGTGGTTAAACTTCCAAATAGTACTACTAGAAAGCCTAGACTTGCTTTTGAGACACTTACTTTTTCCAAATAGTAGTAAACAAGTACATAGTAAATATGTATCAGACACTTTGTTTTTTCTATGAACCGGGACGGATCGGCGATTCAACCGGTTGAATCAGAACCGGCTGGAGCTCCGGTCAACCCAAAAACCGGTTTTCCACGCATGCATCTTGATCTGTTATCATCATTTGATTTATTGGCTCATCGTTCTCATTGTGTAATAAAGTGGTTCCGATTCTAAATTTTTGAAACCATTTTTTATTGGTCCATGACGTGGGCAAATCCATAAATTTTGCTAGAAGCCAAGCCCAAATTTAAGGGAGTTGTGCATATGGGCCCATTTTTATAAAGGTAAAGTTGTACTTGGCATTTGGTGTATAGCTTGTTTTTATTCCTCTTAAGAGGAACTTTATGCACGAGTAGTTTTTTTTTTTTTTTTTTTGTGTGTGTGTGGGAAAAAATAAAATAAAAAGACCAAATAATTAATGAGGGAAGACAGAAATTGATCATGCATCATTCATTATATTTTGTGAGTTCCAATTTTGTCTATTTATATAAATAAATCAATATCAAGAATTTTGTTCTCACTTTTTGACATATTGCACGCCAATGTAATCAATGCATAAATTGGTGTAGCAGGTTCAGTGCATGGTGCCAACCTTTAAAAGTGGTTGGGTATTGTTAATGAGTTTGGTTGTAATTTAGTTGATATTTATGGTGTCAAGTAAATTCAAGGGATATTTATGGTGTCAAGTAAATTCAAGGGTTAGAGAGTTTATTATGATATGAATACAAATATTAATGCGTGCTTTAAATTCTTATTGACAGCTCATAAGGCAGCTGTCATTATCATTTTATGATGATAAAATAACTATTAATGTACGTACAATGTTGTTCCCCGGGGTACAACTATTATATGATCCTTTTTATTTAATTTTTAATGACCTCTTTTTAAAGGTGTTCAAATGGCCGAATTTCGGTTTAATTGGGTTATTCGGTTTGGTTTGTTCAGTTTTTGAAGAAAATAAAAATCACCCAATACCTAAACCAAAACTACACAAACCCAATTCAAACCAACCGAATAACAATCGGGTTAATTGGTTTTTAGCCCATGAATCCGAACTTACAATAACAGTTAAAAAAGCTCGGTCGACAGTAGCATTGTTCTTTCTAAAAAAGATAGCTGCTTTCATATTTGCATACAAAAATAACTCAAATGTCTTTATGAAATGAAAGTATAATATTCTCATAATGTAATTAAACAATCATCTATCACAAAACAAAGAATTAATGAGTTGTTTGTTCAATTATCTAATATTTATTTTGTTAAATTGAGGGCTATTGACTTTGATTGAAATTACAAGTACGTACTTACTCTAAATTTTAAATGATCCTTACAATGAATGTACAAATAAACAGCTGAAAACATTGTACTAATGAATTGAACAAGAGGAAGAGAAATTTCAAGAAATATTAAATCTCGAAAACATTTGTAAATCTATCACTTATTTAATTCATAAAAAGAAAGAAATAAGGTAAATGGCTGTTAATTTTCAAATCCAATTAACGCTATCAGTTTGTAATTAATCCATAAAAATAGTCTTTAATACTATATCGGTTTTCGGGTGGGTACCGACACAAAGTTCTCAAATCCAAATCCGAACCAAAAACCACTTATAGTATTGGTTAAAACCAAATACTCGAACCAAACCCAATTAAACCAAACCTATTTAAATCGGGTGGTTTTTCGATTCAAACCGATTAATGAATACCCCTACGTTTTTCCAAAACTATCAAAAAAAATTATGTTAAGGGATGAGAAAAATAGATGTTCAACTAAGAAAGTTCATTTAGTTCGACTCAAATTGCTCTTAAGGCGCGACATTAGCAGATGCCGATCGAACATTATGCTAATTCTCTTCCCGAGTTTAATTAAATGGATTTTTTCCACCTTCGCCGATAAATACAAGATAACGAATGTTCTTGAAGTTGACGTCTCTATTAACAATTAACATCAACAACTTGTCACAATAATTGTATATTATGATGTCTAGTGACTAAGGGCCGTTTAATCAACAACTTGCAACAATAATTGTATATTCATGTACAGGTGAGTTCAATGTATAATGTTAAAAAAGTGAAGAATCAGAGAACTAATAGAATTGCTCCATTTCCTTTAAAACTCAATTTTCACTCGTATCTTTAAAATCAAATATCTTACAAATGGCATGACCAAAAATTATAAAAATTACATATTCAAAATCAGCGTCTTTTTCTCTTCGATTAGAGATCTCACAAGCTATACTTTCGACAAAAATTTTTTTTCCATTTTTGTTGAGTCGTAGAAAATGTGACTTATATAATCACATGTGATTTTATATATAATCACATGTGATTTTATATATAATCACATGTGATTTATGAGTAAATATAACTGGTACACGACTATTCATCAATTGTGGATGTTAACTCACACATGATTACAACTTATTATTCATTCATATAAACAAATATAAATAAGATTTTAGGAATTGCATTCGTTTACGGTCAAAATCACATGAGATTATTGATTTGAGGTTTAATCACATGTGTTTTTCAAATGAATTATGTTATAATAACTGATAATTCACATGTGATTTCACATTTATATTTATTTACATGTATAACTATAAACAATTATTTTAAATTCGTATTTACTTACACTTTATTCACATGTAATTACTAATTTAATGTTTAATCACATGTGATTATAACTAAATTTTTTTCTGAAGGTTTATTAAATCATCAAATAAATTATTTTTATATGATTTTAAACTTATAATTTGTAAATTTGATTATTTACATGTGATTATAGATAGTGATTTAAAACTTATAATTTGATTGTAAATATATTCACATGTGAGTGTTAAATCACATGTGATTTATTATTACGAATTTCACATACGCATTAGAAAACGAAAAAAAAAGTTCATCAAAAGTATGTAATGTGAGATCTCTTAGTTAAGATAAAAAGACGTTGATTTTAACGGTGTAATTTTTATAATTTATGAATATACGGTTTGTGAGATACTTAGATTTATAAAAAAGGTGGAAATGGGTAATTGAAATGGAGCAATCCTATTGGTTCATTCATTCTACATTTTTTTAACATTCTACATTGAACTTTTCTCATTCATATACTAGGTTATAAACTCGTAATTAAACGGGCTTTCTAAGAGGTACTTCAAATATAATTAAGTTAATATGTAGTCATTAGTTACTTAAACATTAATAATGTTAAGTATTAAATTGTGTGATTCTATAGCTATTTGGATAGATACATAAACATACAGTTATAAGAAGTTAAAATGTAAGATGTTATTAATAATGAAATATTCAACAGTACATAAGGAACTCATAATATTCAGAGTTGAAAAATGTTATGTGAGAAAATTCTAAATATAAATATTTTTTGTCGAACCACCTTGTATAGTACATTGCCGTAGTGTTAGTTGGCCTACTTTTTCCGTCACAAATAAGCACCTTTAAATTTTTTTTCGTTGTCACACATGAAATTGTTATATTACTATCCGTGTGTAAATACCCGTCTTTGCAAAAGAAAAAAAAAAAAAAAACCAAAGTCGCCCAACTATTGTTGTTGGCTTTTTTTTTTCTTTCTTTTTTTTGTCATTAAGAAGAATACAGGGAAGTGTCTTCTATTAAGCTTGATCATGATCTTTTAAGTTTATCATATGGATATAAATGCATTCTTGGAGTATACATTTTGTTTCCAACGTGACTAAAATGATTTTTTCATCAATTACATGTTCACCATGTTAGTTAGTTTGTAATCTTGTTCCATTGCATAATCCATTAGACTGGTCAATGTTTCAAAGCAGCATAACGGGCACTCCTTTTTTCATAGTTATTTTGTGATTTGGGACATCGATATTTTTAATCCATTTAATACTTTTGACAAGTATAAAGACTATTTTACGAAAATGATATGTCGAACTTTCTGTTGCTGTTGTTGTTGTTGTTGTCAATCCGTGTATACATAGGTTTTAAGGTAACAATATACATTCAATCAAAACATAAATCAATCAAATGTAACACCTTTTATTAAAGTACGTAAAACTTTCTAAATCAGTAATCTGATAAATATACGATTAAACACTATCTCTCATTAAAGGGTACGGTTCACGAGGGCAGGGAAAAAAAGAAGGAATGGACTATTTTGCAATTTTGACAAATTTGTGGATCTACCCAAAAAATTGCCCGGAAAAATATCCAAAATTTGTCCAAAAATTTGTTCAATCAGAAAACCTTTTTATATGCAAGATTTAGTAAAAAATGATAAAGAACGTATGATGCAGTAACAAATATACAAGATGTACTAACAAATATGCAGCATGTAGTAACAAATATACAAAATTCAGTAAGTAAAGTAATATTAATTTTTTAAATTCAAGAATAAAACCAAGAATTACAAACACATCAAAATGTTAAAAAAAACATAAGATACAGTAATAATATACAAAGATGTAGTAAAATAAGTACTAGTAGTTTTTTCATATCAAAAAAGTACGATGCAGTTGAAAAAATGTACGATGCCATGATGAAAGATGCAGTAGAAAAATGTACGATGCAGTTGATTTTTTCAGATTAAAAAGTAGATCTAGATCTACGAGTTTTCAGATCTAGATCTAAATAGTGATGGTGGTGGTAAAGATGATGACGTAAGTGGTGATGACGGTGGTGGCGGTGGAGCGGCGGGAGAAGATGGAGAAACGATCATGGTTGGTTACGTCCGGTGGAGGCCGGTTCACCAATAGTGGTGGTTCGCATCTCAACTCTCCGGCTACAAACCCACCGTCGTTTTCTCCGACTATTTTATCCGATCACGACAGAAGGTGACGATGGTGATGGCGGTGGAGCGCCGGTGGTAGCAGTGAAGCGCTGGTAGTGACGGCGGCGGTGGAGTGGCGGTGGTGGAGCGGCGGTGGTGGTGGCGGCGGTGGAGCGGCGGTGACAGATATGGTGGACGGTGGTGGTGGTGGTGGTGGTAGTTGTGGTGGTGTGTTAGTGTTTGAGTGTATTATTAGAGAGAATGTGTGTGTGTTTTTGTGAGAAGAGAGAGAGAGAGGGGAAATACAAAGTGATCAAAATCTGCCCACTTTTTCCTTCTATCTTATTTACACTTAAATTGCAATTAAATCCCCGTGTGACATGACATGATCTGGACCATTGATAGATGGAATGAATGGTGGATCTTGTATACCCCTCTTAGCTCTCCAAAAGGTGTATACTCCTCTCATCTGGAACCCTCATTAAATTAGATATTCAACTTTTAAAACAAATCTATATAGGACATTTAATTCATGTTGAATACACTTTTTTAAGTCATATTTCTACATGATTAGCTGAAGAATTTATTAGTATTTCTTCTATGATCAACACGTTTGATTCATCAGTCCTCGTGTTTTTAATTGTTAGGTCACAAGGTTCCCAAAACTTAGATACAGATTAAATAACAGTTATCTTAACGTGTTAGTTTATATCCAAGTTTATATCAAACAAGTTTAAATTAATCTAGGCGGAAAACAAGATTAATTTTGACACAGAGTTTATTATGAATCAAAGTATTATTCACAATAAAGTGTTTGTCTCACAAAGATGACAAAGTATTCAAACCCACACAGATGGTTTGAATACGATCCAAGTAGTATACAAAGATACAATTATCACTACAAACTTAACAGTAAGTGTGGTAATGCTTTAGCCTAAGCTTAAAGGTCTAGTATACTAAATATCAAGAATCTCTTAGATTACTTGAATTGTTTGGATACTTTGAAGAGTGCTTTTGAGCTGCTATTTATAGAGTTGAGTATCAACTTCTATTAACCAGTTCAGACAGTTGTCCAAGGGATAACACATTCATCTTGGGCAACTTTGCACTCTTCCCTTTTTGCTTTTCTTGGAAATAGAAAAAGCAAAAGGTAAAAGGTTTCTTTGCTGAGAAGAAAACTTTTGATCGATGCTTGACTTTTCTCAAACATCTTATCAGTTGTATCTAGCCTAAGGAAAGAAGAATATCTTCTGTACATTTGTACTTTCATTCTTCAATCTGTGCTCTTCAGTCTGTGTTCTTCAGTCTGTGTTCATCAGTCTGTGATCTTCAGTCTGTGAACTTCAGTCTGTGAAGCCTTCTGTATTCAATCTTCATTCTTCAGATGATGAATTCATAAGTCTTCAGAAAGAGCATGGCTTTCAGTCTGTGAGGATCTTCAGTCTGTGTAGCACAGACTCAGAAACAATTCTTCAGTCTGTGTAGCACAGACTCAGAAACACAGACTCAGGAATTTCACTAAGTTTCCTGAATACAACTGAGTTAGATTTTGACTCTTCAGATTTATAACTTAGGTTTGATCATTGTTTTTCCCAACAATCTCCCCCTATCTGATGATGTCAAAATCTTTTTACAAAAGATAATAGAAAAATAATAAATACTAAGGTGAATCATAACATATGGATCAAGACTTATATATATAAAGTCAGAATCACAGTTAGTTCACAAAAATATTACAATTATTACATAAGATTGTAAATCAAAAATTTAACAATCTTCAATCCTTTCTCTGAGCCCTGATCTCTTTCATCTTTTCCACTTTCCTCTTCAACAGTTCTTCCATTTTCTTATCAGATTTGTCTTCAAATTCTTGATACTCTAGGATGATCTTCTTGCAGATATCTTCAAGTCCAGTCATCATCCTGAGTTGGGAAAGGTTGTTGAATAACCAGCTGATCAGTCTTCTTCTAAATGGTCTGGCTTGAGAATGTTTGCATTCCTTCAGCAGGGCAATGCAGTGCAGCAGAGACTCTCCATATAACCTATTCTGATCCTGGAAGCACTCTATCCCGTTGATATCTCTATAGCACAGACCTTCAATGCTGTCAGTCTGTACATATGATCTATCAATGAAAATGATACCTTTGGGTAGAGGATGCTCCCTTCTCTGCTCATTCTCTGTGGATAACCCAGCTGACTTCTTTTTGATTACAAAGTTGTTTGCTATGCAAAACAACTTGTATTCTGCTTCTGAGATGAGCCCCAGACTGAGAACTAGCTCAATCAGGTAAGATAGCTCATCCAGAACTTCTTTCTTCAGATCCTTGTCAACTGCACTCTTCAAAAGATTGGCAATGGATTGCCATTCCTTAAGCCCTAGAGTGTACAGTTCATCCACCCATACCATCTTCTTACTCTTGGTTAAAATCAGCTCCAGCTTTAATTTCTGTCCAATCTTGTTCAGATGACATTCTCTGATCTTCTGCTTGAGCTTTGACTTTTGGAAAGTGGCTTGTAGCTTTGGTTTCAGGCTCTCTATCTTCTGTAATCTTAATGACAGCTCTTCATCTTCTTTGATCTGTTGCTCAACTTGACTCATTCAGATCTGAGTCTGTGAACATCTTTCATCTTCTAACTCTTTGGAGAGCATGTCAACAAATCTTGCTTCCTTCAGCTTCTACTCTTCAATTGATAATACATTTAAGTATTCGGTTAAGGTCATACCTTGAGCAGTAGCTTCTTGTTGCAAGAGCTCATCCTGTAGATTTGACAGTTCAGGATTTCTTGTTCCAGCAGCATGATCATCCACTATCTTCTTGATCTTGCTTAATCTTTCCTGCTTGGATAAGGCAATCTCCTTGCCCTTACCCTTATCCATTACTTCTTCCATGGTAGAGCTTGACCCAGGATAAGTGCTTATCAGATGAGCACTTCTCCATTGCATTCTGTCTTCAATCTCACTTCTACCTGGAGGCAGTGTTCTGGTTGATGTAGTTGGTCTAGCAGGATAGGCTTCAGCTTGAATGGCTTCAGCACTGATAATTAGAACATCAGTGCTTGCTGCTGGTTGCTCTGAGCTCTGAGTCTGTGATTGATGTTGTGTCTCAGCTTGTGCAGGTTCAGAAGGCACAGACTGAGACTCTCCAGTCTTGACTTTTGAGGCTCCTTCACCTACACCTCCAAAAGTAGCATCATCTGCATCATCATCTGATCTTCTGAAAACTTCAGACTCAGAACTGCAGTCAGGATTGATGGCATCATCATCATCACCATCATTGTCCTATTCTTCTGCCAGCTTTAAAAACTGGTCCCAGGTTTTGCTCCCCTTCATTTTTGGTTGGGAATCAAAGATATCCCTTTCAGGAATCCTCCTGGCCATTCTTTTCATTTTCCTGGCTTTCTTGATTAACAGAGGTTGAACATCTTCTTCTTCTTCTTCCCTTGGTCTTTTCAACTCCAGCTGACCTTGGGTTGAGATAGTTGCAATTGGGTCTATGTGTAAGACAATGGATGACTCCCCCTGAGTCTGTGCAACCATCTCAGCATGTTCACCTAACTGCAATCTCTCTTGCTCCCCCTCAGTCAGTGCACTTATATCTTCAGTCTGTGGCACAGACTGAGCTTCAGTCTGAGACTTCACCCTAGCACCTTCGGGTCCATCATCTCCATCATCTCCCTCACTGCTATCTCCCCCTAAATCTAAGGATTTATTATTTAAATCTTTATCTTTTGAGGTTTTAGCTTCTGCAGACCCATGCTTCATCTTCTCCCCCTTTTTGACATCATCTACCAAGTTTGAGAGGGTGGTCTGCATTTCATCTAACCTATTGGATACCTTTGCCTCCAACATATCCACTCTATCCACCATAGTAGAGACTAGATGCTTCATTTTCTCTAGCTCTTTCTTATTATTATTGAACTCAGTCTGTACCCATTCAGACAACTTGTTGATGGCAGAAAGCACATCATTAAGTGTACTAGAAGGCACAGACTGGGTCTGGTTGGAGGGGTTAGAATTGGGTGATGGTATGTGTTCCTCACTTGACTCATGTTGAAACTGAGCAAGATCACTGGAATCTTTTGGTGTTGCACTCTTTGCCTCACTATGTGTCCTGTGCATGGAAAAGCGATCATAGGCATTGAGTGGTGTAGGTGTTCCCTCAGATCTAATCCGGTGATAGGATAAGACATCACTGGGAAATGATTGTGTTGCACCTGTTGCCTCAAACAGTTCCTGGTGTAATGGAGCAGTATCACTGGCAACTGATGTTGAAGTTTGTATGCCCTCACTAACCATCTGGTGATAAGATGGTAGATCATGGAGCAAAGAAGAGGAGATCTGTACCTCAGTCTGTGACATGACTGGGGCATTGGCAATCTGTGCAGAGGGGTGTAAGAAAAGACTCACTGGAGTGTGAACTAGTGCAGGACTAGTGGTCAATATGGGTCCAGCCATTGTGAGTGGGGTAAAGAGGGGGTTGGTAGTGCTCAGGATTGGAGCATCTTCTTCAATGCTTACTACAGGGGTCAGTGTAGCAGCAGCAATGTGGGTATCTAAGCTGACTAAACTAGGTGTAGGTTGGGTCAGTTGGGTAGCCATTGGCACCACAGACTCTAGCAGAGCTGTAATGGAATGGTCTACAGCACTGGAAGGTGTTCTGTTGACATCCAGTTCCATGGATGATGATTCCATTTGTGCTATACTTTTGGGGGTTGAGTCTGGTGATTCCTCCAGAGTGAATGGTGACTCATCTGGGTTGGTTTGTTTGTGACTCTCTTTTGTGGGTGAGGATGGGCTAGGAGAAGAAGGTTGATCTATATCCATGTCCTCAGATGAAGAAGAAGTACTACCTGCATCTTCTGTTGAAGATGGAACAGACTTAGGAATGTTTGAGTCTGACTCCAAGTGCACAGACTGAGTTGAGTTTGTATCCCTGGAGTCTGTGTGCTCTGCTTCAGCCACACGTTCGCCAACAGTCTAGGTCTTATTACCCATACTATCACTTGAATCATCACCCTCCATGGATGCAGAAGCAACATATGGGTGATCAATCCAGTGCTGCATAGCAGCAGTGATAGGTGCTCCAGAAAGTGGAACCGGATGGTTAAACACTTTATATGTGAGCATGGGAACAGGTATATCTGCCACTTTATTATTAAAGGACATATATACAGACCCAGTTAACCTGGATTGGATGCACAGGGAGAGTAGCCTTATAAAAGGTACATTAAAAATTCTGTTTGACTCATTCACCAGTTTTAAAATTTCTTAAAAATACAACTCTGCAAAGTTGATGTTTAAACCAGTGATGAATGAGCTCAACATCTGAGTTTCAAACTCATTTAGCTCCCCTGTGCTACCAGATTTACCTCCTAGACTTCTAATGATGCCAGAAATTAAAAATTTCCATTTGGGGGTGAATCCTGACATCAAAATTGTGCCTTTTTCTTTGGTATATCCAACCAAAGTAAGAGAAGCCCTTGCTGCTTCTTTGGTTGGAATAGGTTCAAAATTATTTCCCAAAGGCAGGTCTAAGACATTCCTAATTAACTCCTGATCAATGGTAACTGCCCGTTTACCATGATCAATAGTACCAGTAATTGCAGTATTGGTACTATTTGAGGAGCAAGTATACCACCATTCCATTAAAAAATGTGGGTATATTTGAGGAACTGTGTTAAAGAATGCTCCCCTTAATGGATGAGCAGACATAAAAGCAGTTAGTTCCTCAAACCCTTTATTCTTTTTCGAATCAGGGATGGAAATGGTAGCTACTTGATTGTTGATACAGAATTTTACCTGTTTCCCTTGTTTGAAGGGTTTAGCCGCAGCGATGTTGGCAGGTGCCGTGTAAACCCATTGATCAGCCATTGAAGAAATTTTAGAAATTTGATTTTGAAAATGGTTGAGCGATTTAAGGTTTAGAAACTCTGTTTGTTTTTGGTGTGCAAGTACGAATGAAGAAGAAAAGGGGAAAATATAAATAGGTATTTGTAGAAATTAAATTTCCGTTAAATGGGACCCACTTGGACGGTTTATCCCTGTTTCTGCAACAGTATAGCTGAGGCACGTGCACTTTTTGTATTGAGCAGATAAATAGACAACAAGCGCCAAAACTTTTAATGATTATTACCATAAAGATGGTTAAAGCATTAAATGCAAGGATATTGTTGTTTATTTATGTTAAAAAAATAGAATAAATAAATAAATATATTAAAATTAAAAAGCATTTAGTCTGAGTGTATATAATCAGTCTGTGCAATGAGTCTGGGTGACGTCACACAGACTGAGCCATATATCAGACAGACTAAGAGAAAATAACAGAATTAAAAAAAAAAAAACTTTTGTGCCAGCAGTGGTAACAGATTGATATTGCTAACAGTACTAACTTGTGAAAGTAGTACTAAAATTAACTAACAGTAGTAACTTGTGTGAGCAGTACTAAAGTTAACTAACAGTGGTAACTGGTGTGAGCAGTACTAAAGTTAACTAACAGTAGTAACTTGCTACATTAACAGTGTTAATTGTACCAATCTTTACCAGCAATGCTAAAATACGAATTCATG
The DNA here is from genome assembly GCA_963930675.1 of Gnaphalium uliginosum. Lineage (NCBI taxonomy): Eukaryota > Viridiplantae > Streptophyta > Magnoliopsida > Asterales > Asteraceae > Gnaphalium > Gnaphalium uliginosum. The sequence goes on along the minus strand of OZ005684.1, from coordinate 23,269,033 downwards.
GGGGCAGTGTTAAAAAGTCTTATCAGTATCATCCAGCAGTACTAAAAGTAACCAGCAGTATTAATACTAATAGTACTAAAATACTAGCCTTATGAATTAATAAAGCACAAAAATAGAGGGTCTAGTTTGAATGAATATGGTCAGTCTGTATAGCTAATTTGGAAAAAGTCACACAGACTGAAACATATAATCGGTCAGACTGAGAGAAAATAACATAAGGTATAAAATCTTTTTGGTATTTTCTTAGAAAGTATGTACAAAAACATCTCTTTGTCTGTGCTTTTGATTGTATGTAGCTGAGAATACAGTTATACAGATTGAAAAGCGGACACAGACTGAGAATTGAATCATACATATTCAAGGTTTTACTAGGGGTTGAGCATTCCTAGTTGACCAAGCAGATACAAAAATCTATCTTCATTTAAAGGCTTAGTAAAGATATCTGCTAATTGGTCATTTGTGGGCACATATTTGAGAATCACTTTACCTTTCTCAGCACAATCTCTGATAAAGTGATGTCTGATCTCAATATGCTTTGTCCTGGAGTGAAATACAGGATTCTCAGTGATGGCAATGGCACTTTGGTTATCACACATGATTGGAGTTTTTGTAAACACCAAATCATAGTCTGCTAGTTGATGTTGCATCCATAGCAATTGAGCACAGCAACTACCAGCAGCCACATATTCTGCTTCTGCAGTGGAGGTAGCAACAGAATTCTGTTTCTTGCTTGACCAACTGACTAGTTTGCCACCTAGCAGTTGACATCCACCAGAAGTGCTTTTCCTGTCTAATTTACAACCTGCATAATCTGCATCTGTATATCCAATTAGATCAAAACCAGAGTCTTTGGGATACCAAAGACCCAGGTTGGGAGTACCTTTTAGGTACCTAAAAATCCTTTTTAAAGCTTTTAGATGCGATTCTTTAGGTTCAGATTGATATCTAGCACACAAACATGTTGAGAACATGATATCTGGTCTACTTGCAGTGAGGTATAGTAGAGATCCTATCATACCTCTATAAGAGGTTTGACAGACTGACTTACCAGACTGATCCTTATCCAACTTATCTGCAGTGCTCATTGGTGTTTTCATAATTGAACAGTCCTTTAAAGAATATTTAGTAAGTAGGTCATTGACATATTTACCTTGGTTGATGAAGATACCATCAGGTTTCTGATGTACTTGTAGACCAAGAAAGTATGTTAATTCACCCATCATACTCATTTGATACTGTTTTGACATTAAATTCGAAAACCATTTACACAATTTTTCATCAGTAGACCCAAATATAATATCATCAACATAGATTTGGACTAGTATGACATCTGCCTTGTTCCTTTTGAAGAACAAAGTTTTATCAATTGATCCTCTAGTAAAGTCATTACTAAGAAGATAGGATGATAAGGTGTCATACCAAGCTCTTGGAGCTTGTTTTAGCCCATATAGTGCTCTCTGCAATTTATAGACATGATTTGGAAAAGTGGAACTTACAAAACCTGGAGGTTGTTTCACATAGACTTCCTCCTGTAAGTTGCCATTCAGAAATGCACTCTTGACATCCATTTGATAGACTTTGAAGTCCTTGAATGCAGCATATGCCAAGAATAACCTTATTGCTTCAATTCTGGCTACAGGGGCAAATGTTTCATCATAATCAATGCCTTCTTCCTGCTTGTAGCCTTGAGCAACTAGCCTTGCCTTGTTTCTGATTATCACTCCATCCTTGTCCATTTTGTTTCTGTAAACCCATTTTGTTCCAATAATGGTTTTCCCTTTTGGAGCAGGAACTAGGGTCCAAACATTGTTTCTGTCAAATTCTGTTAACTCTTCCTGCATTGCTTCAACCCAATCATCATCTTTCAAGGCTTCTTCAGCTTTCTTTGGTTCAATGATTGACAGGAAGTTTGTGTAGTAACAAAAATTTGCAGTAGATGAGCTTGATACTTGAGCTCTTGTTTGTACACCAGAAACATAATCTCCAATTATTTCTGTAATTGGATGATACTTGTGTTCTTTGACTCCTAGAAATGATTCATCATTGAATGGTAAATCATTCTCATTTGGTGGAAGGATAGCAGGACTGAGTTCTGCATCGTCTTCTACACAGGGCAAGTCAGAGTCTGTAGAGTTCACAGACTGAAAACTATCAGACTGAACACATGTATCAGAAGAGTTTGAATCTCTGGACACAGATTCATCTTCTGTTGATGAAGGTACTGTCATAGAATGAGCAGGTTGAGCATCTTCATTGTCACTTTCAGAGTCCTGTTGTTGGTTAACAACAACTGGGATTTGAGATTCAGATCCCACAACAGATAAATCTTCTAACAAATGAACATCAGACTGAGAAACATGTTCATCATTAGCAGAGGAAGCATCAAAGGTGACATTGATGGTTTCTTCAATTTTATTCCTTCTGTTGTTGTAGACTCTGTAGGCCTTTGAGATAGATGAATAGCCAACAAAAATTCCTTCATCAGATTTAGGTTCCATATTTGCTAATTGATCTCTTTGATTGAGAATGTAGCATTTACTTCCAAAGGTCTGAAAGTAATGGATGGTTGGAACCTTCTTGTGATACAGCTCATATGCAGTTTTGCCATGCCTTTTGACCAAAATAGATCTATTTTGGGTATAACAGACAGTGTTAACTGCTTCTGCCCAAAAATAAACCTTCATTTGACCATGACATAACATGGTTCTTGCAGCTTCTATGAGTGTACGATTTCTTCTCTCAGCAACACCATTTTGTTGAGGAGTTCTGACAGAGGCAAAGTTTTGAATAATGCCTTTGTCAGTACAGAATTCAATGAGAGTAGAATTCTTAAATTCTGTACCATGGTCACTCCTGAGTTGCTTGACAGGTGCATCTTTCTGCAATTCTTCTCTCTTGATTAGATTAATAATCTCTTCAGGAGCATCACTTTTAGCTTTAAGAAAGATGACCCAAGTATACCTTGTGTATTCATCCACAACCACAAGTGTATACTTCTTTCCACCCAAACTGCTAATGCTCATGGGTCCAAACAGATCCATATGGAGCATATGCAGTGGTTGTTTAATTGTAGCTAACAATTTGGATGGAAAATGGTTCTTGGTCTATTTCCCTAGTGTACATGCAGGACAAAGTTTGTCTTTTGCAAATGTAACATCAGGCAGACCTCTAACCAGTTTCTTCTTTGACAGGAGGTTAATATTTTTGAAGTTCAGGTAGGATAACCTCCTATGCCATAGCCAGCTTAGTTCTGGCACAGACTGAGTATAGAGACAGGTCTCTACATTGTTGTCTGCAGAAGAAAGATCCAAGAGATAGATATCTCTTTCTCTTTTGGCAACTAATATAGGTTTGCCTTTGAAATTATAGATAACAGCAGCCTTCTTTCTGATTCTGATTTTCACCATCATCATCACAAATCTGGCTAGCACTAAGCAGGTTATGCTTTAATCCCTCAACATAGGCCACCTTTGTTATTCTAATGTTGCCAGCCTTCACCACACCATAACCTTTTATCTTGGCAACAGAGTTGTCACCATATTTGACAGAAGGTCCTTCTTCTTCTACAAACTCTGACAGATTCTTCAAGGAACCTGTCATGTGTCTTGAGCATCCACTGTCTAGGTACCATTTGCTGTTACCCTGCACAGGACAAACAAAATCAATTAGTTACTTTTGGGAACCCATCTTTTGATGGGTTCTTTAGAGTTGGTTGAAGTCAATTCTTTAGCAGTTTTGGTGCTAAGTCTGTGAAGTTGACTTTTAACCTCTCTATTTTTGATTTTGTTGTTTGTAGATGACATTTGTTTAGTCAAAGTAACCTTTGGTTGTTTAAAAATAGACTTTGTGCATTTAATACCCTCATGTTCCAGATTTCCACAGTTGTAACATTTTCTGTTCAACATGATGGTCCTTTTGGATTTTGGGTTATTATTTGCACTAGATCCTCTGTTAAACTCTTGTTTTGACTCAACAAATGTTTTAAAATCTGTGGTTAACTTCATTAAGTTTTCACTAAGCAGCTTAATGGTCTCAGTCTGGTTGTTAAGATTTGACTTTTGAGAGTCAGACTGAGTGTTAACACAAACAGATTTGGAGTTAAGTTTGCCAGACTGAGAATTTATTTTTCCAGACTGACAGTTAGATCTCACAGACTGAGATCTTTTTAACTCCTTTGTTACTGGTTTTATTCCTTTAGATTTATCATTTGGCATATAATTGTCTGGACCAGTTACAGACTGAGATGTGGAAGGTTCAAACACATTGTAACCTTTCTGTTTATTCTTGATTCCTTTTACCTCTTTTTGTCTTTTTAAAGATGGTACTGTGGGAATATTAACTTTGCCTTTTATAAATCTTTTCTTTTTAAGTTCTATAGTTTCCAAAGATTCATTAGTTATTATAAGTTCAGGCACTTCAGATTGAGAAGTTTCACAGACTGAGATTTCTGAGTCTGTGTCTTCAGAGTCTGGCTCTGTCTCATATACTAGTTCTTTAGCAACTATTTTTGGTCTAACAAAAGCATTTGTCAATATTACTTTGTCTCCCACAGTATGACTAAAAGTATGAGGTAAAATCTCAGGTACAAATATAGTAGGTTTTGAGTTTATTTCTGAATTTATGTGACTTTTAAGATCAAACTCATCACCTATGACCGCTTGTATCTGAGCTGGAATCTGTTTGGATAAACAGTCCACATTTTTAAGTGATGAAATACACCAAGATTTACAGATCCTTTCATAATGATCAGCTTTGTTTTTATAAGCTTCTTTTTCCAGCTTGATCTTTTTGAGAAGGTCATATTGAGCATCAAGCTCAAGTTTGTACTGTTTATTTTGGTTTATTTCATTCACTTTTGATTGTAGATCTTTTTGAACTTGACTGAGTTTGATTTTTAAATCTTGTATTTCCTCCAGTCTTTTCAAAAAATCTACATAGATGTGTTCAAACATTTTCTGTTTTTCTGTATCACTATAGTAAAGTTTAAAATGATTTACATTGTAAGCAGATCCTCTGTCCCAGTCTGGATGAACACATGCCTTTTCTGCAAATTTGACATCTTTGTCAAACTGGCTCTCTGTGATAGCCATTAAGCACATATCTTCATCATCCTCAGATGATGAAGATTCTTCATCTATCCATTGTTCAACAACCAAAGCTTTCTCTAGTTTCTTTGGTTGTTGTTTCTCTCCAATTTTCTTGGAGTTGAAGTACTTTCTCTTGTACTTCTTGGCCTTTTCTTCCCACTTATCAGAACTTGAAGATTCTGCAATCTTCACTCTGCAGTCAGAAGAAATATGACCAACTTGCCCACATTTATAGCAAGTAGCTTTCTTAGGATCAAAAGTTGGCCTTCCTTTTGAACCTTTGAATCTTGCTTTTTCTAACCTTTGGGCTAGCAATGCCATTTCAGCTTCTAGAGACTCAGTTTCATCATCTGATTCTGAGTCCGTAAGAGTAAGATGGTAATCTGCTCTAGAGAAAAGTTCTCTATTTTTCCTTGTTATTGCAACAAGGGCTGCAGATGGATCTTTTGCAATCCTTTTGGCATTTAGATCTTTTCTGGCTTTGGTTTCTTCAAAATTTAACAAAAGTCCAAACAAGCCAGATAGATCATATGTCTCCAATTTTTCACTTACAACTAATGAAGTGATAACTTCAGAAAAAGTGTTTGGAATGACATCAACAAATTTTGTACAGATTTCAAACTGTCCTTTGATGATATTATACCTTTCAAGATCATTGATTAAGATCTGAAATCTGGTATGAATATCAGTTAATGACTTACCTTGACCAGCAGAGAAGTTCTCATAATTTCTTATGAGATTCTTCTTCTTTTGGGATTGTACTAAACTTACACCATCATATTGGTCAGTTAGCATATCCATATGGCTTTAGCAGTTTTGCAGCCAGATATCTTAGCAAAGATAGGCTCAGTAACTGCATTGCCCAGAATGGATTTGGCCTTAAAATCTAATGCATATAGTTGCCTGTCTAGATCAGTCCAGGTACTTTTGGCAGCCTCAACAAATTTTCAGGTGTCAAAATAGTACCATTTGCATCTAAAGTTGCAGGAACTATTCTGCCAGGAATAATGGGTCCTTTCTGAATGACTCTAAGCATTTCATCATGAATGCTAGCAAGAAACCATTCAACTTTCAATTTCCAGTGGGTAAAATTTACACCATTGAAGATTGGAATTCCCTTCCCAGCCATAGCAATAGAGGAAGTCATTTTTCAAAGTAGAAAATGTAGAGAAAAATGGATTTAGATGATTGTTTGAAAAATTGGGTTCCTTTGATCGTTAAAGATTAAATCTTTATTTGCTCTGATACCAGTTGTTAGGTCACAAGGTTCCCAAAACTTAGATACAGATTAAATAATAGTTATCTTAACGTGTTAGTTTATATCCAAGTTTATATCAAACAAGTTTAAATTAATCTAGGCGGAAAACAAGATTAATTTTGACACAGAGTTTATTATGAATCAAAGTATTATTCACATAAAGTGTTTGTCTCACAAAGATGACAAAGTATTCAAACCCACACAGATGGTTTGAATACGATCCAAGTAGTATACAAAGATACAATTATCACTACAAACTTAACAGTAAGTGTGGTAATGCTTTAGCCTAAGCTTAAAGGTCTAGTATACTAAATATCAAGAATCTCTTAGATTACTTGAATTGTTTGGATACTTTGAAGAGTGCTTTTGAGCTGCTATTTATAGAGTTGAGTATCAACTTCTATTAACCAGTTCAGACAGTTGTCCAAGGGATAACACATTCATCTTGGGCAACTTTGCACTCTTCCCTTTTTGCTTTTCTTGGAAATAGAAAAAGCAAAAGGTAAAAGGTTTCTTTGCTGAGAAGAAAACCTTTGATCGATGCTTGACTTTTCTCAAACATCTTATCAGTTGTATCTAGCCTAAGGAAAGAAGAATATCTTCTGTACATTTGTACTTTCATTCTTCAATCTGTGCTCTTCAGTCTGTGTTCTTCAGTCTGTGTTCATCAGTCTGTGATCTTCAGTCTGTGAACTTCAGTCTGTGAAGCCTTCTGTATTCAATCTTCATTCTTCAGATGATGAATTCATAAGTCTTCAGAAAAAGCATGGCTTTCAGTCTGTGAGGATCTTCAGTCTGTGCAGCACAGACTCAGAAACAATTCTTCAGTCTGTGTAGCACAGACTCAGAAACACAGACTCAGGAATTTCACTAAGTTTCCTGAATACAACTGAGTTAGATTTTCACTCTTCAGATTTATAACTTAGGTTTGATCATTGTTTTTCCCAACATTAATATTAATTTAGCTTTTAAACTTGTACATACACACGATTTTTAATGTACACGTGACAATAAAATTCATAACTTTCATATGAAGTATTAACGATGATAACTTCTGTATAAGGATGATCATGATTTTTTTTTTTTGTAGTAGATTGTGTATTAATTGTATTTATTTTATATTTGACATCATCTTGTAATGAATAATTAAAGCTATGTTTTTTGTTTTATATTATTTTAATATAACTACTTTAAAATTAGTAACATTTACAATGCAAACGTTGATATGGTATTTAAAACGTGTGAACCTACATTCACATACGGAGTATATATGTCATTTACATTTAAATGGTAGAGATATGCAACGGAGGGGGTGATTAACTAATTAATTAAATACGACTAGCTCCGTCCCAATTTAATTGTAATGTTTTGACTTTTGGAGTCTTTCTTTTTCAAATTTAACCTTAAATAATTTTGTTTGTGTTATATGGTATTTGATTAAAATTATATCAATAAAAATACATTTAAAACTCAATCCAATCATATATTTTACATCAAATATTATATAGCACAGACAAATATATTCAAGGTCAAAGTTGAAAAGGAAAGATTCAAAAAGTCAAAACATGACAATTAATTTAGGACGGGGGAGTAAATAAATAAACTTGTGTTGGATAATTAAGGAGTTTTTCTTTTGAAAATAATATATTAGCGAGGTTTTAGGAAAATCGATAAATGTTATTAGTTAATTGAAAATTTAGTAAAATCATAACATTTGATTGCTTAATATGTATCCAACTTTCAATAACAAAATTATAACATTGTGGTTGACTATATAATAATATTAAACTAATGTAAGAGTATTAGTAACAAGTTAATAAATTAGATCCTATACAAAATTGTAAATCTAAAAGTTCCTTAATGAAACACATTAGAGATGAAAGGGAAAAGTATGAGAGATTTTTAATCAGTTTGTATCCCTCCTCTCTCTCTCTTAAAAAAAAACACATATTCTCTCTAATAACACACACAAACACTCACACACTAACACAACACCACCACCACCGTCCACCACATTCGTCACCGTCACTCTACCGCCAACACCGTCATCGTGACCGGAGAAAAGAAGCGGAGAAAACCACGGCGGATTTTGTGGCCGGATAATTGATATGCGAACCACCACCGTTGGTGAACCGGCCTCCACCGGACGTAACCAACCGTGGTCGTTCTCTAATCTTCTCCCACAGCTCCACCGCCACCATCGCCGCTTCACCGCCAACATCGCCGCTTCACCGTCAACATCGCCGCTTCACCGTCACCACTGTTTACCGCCACCACTGCCGCTCCACCAACACCACTATACAAATCTGAATCTGAAAACTCGTAGATCTAGATCTAAAAAGTAGATCTGAAAAGTAGATTTACTTTTGAGATCTGAAAAAAAATTAGCTGCATCGTACATTTCTTCTACTGCATCTTACAATATTGCATCGTACTTTTTAGATCTGAAAAAAACTACTAGTACTTATTTACTGCATCTTTTGTATATTGTTACTGCATCTTATGTATTTTTTTAGCATTTTAATGTGTTTGTAAATCTTGATTTTATTCTTGAATTTAAAAAATTAGTATTACTTTGTTTACAACATCTTCTATATTTGTTACTACATCTTTGTATATTTATTACTGCATCCTGTATATTTGTTACTAAATCTTACTTTATCATTTTTGACTGAATCTTGCATATTAAAAAGTTTTATGATTGAACAAATTTTTGAACAATTTTTTAGTACTTTTTCGTGCTATTTTTCGAGCAGGTCTACAACTTTATCAAAATTGCAAAATAGTCCACCCTTCCTTTTTTTCCAGCCCCGTGAACCGTACTCCTTTTATTTTAGTTAGATAATATTGAATATTGATCGAATAAAGATGCATCACAATATAAAGTTTACAATGTACGTATTGAGTATCTATATAGATCTTATAAATATATAATTTTTAATGTTCAAAAGTAATATAATATAAATAAAGTTTATTTAAACTGATTAAGGTGTTAATCATATGTTGGGTAGAGTACTAATTCAATCCCACTTCAAATATTAAAAGAAGTAGATGTATGTGTATAACTTAATTTTAGAGTAGAACTCGATCCACACTTATACGTTGGACAACCTCATAATACATCAAATGTAACGGATTTTGATTTAGATCCGACCCAACCCAACCTGTTAACACCCCTAGCACCAAAGACTCAAAAGACTTGCTAATTTTTACATTTTGGGAATATTTTACTATATATACAGTTTCGTAAATCATCAAATTAAACAATTAGTAAAATATTTATACTATATCGTTTTTATGTAAGCTTCTTTCTATATATTTAATCTGAACTTATTTCTATCATATGAGAATATATGTGGAATATTGTAGTGTGAATTGGAGTATCTTTTGGACTTTTAGAGATAAGAAATGGACATGGATAAGATCCAAAAGTAGAAGTGGACGTTGAGCCATACAATACATGGAAAAAAGTGGGCATGTTTAAGAATTTTAGATGATACAAATTGAACAATTGATAGCTACAAGACCCAAAATATCAATTAGGAACAATCTTTTGAAATCCGATTTTTCAGTTGAATCGGATCAGTGTTGATTTCTGATCGGATCGATTGGGCTGAAGAGTCGGACTGGAGCTGTTATAAACCTGGAAACATAATATATATATATATAGTCAAAGGTTCAAATGAGAACTAGAAAATGTACAGAACTGGGAGAACTTTTAAATTTTATAAATTTTTACATGTTTAATTATTCAATCAGATGTAATTATTGATGTAGATTAATGTTAAAAGCATAATAGTTTGATAAAACCTCAAAATAACATTTAGAATCAAATTTATGTTTTTTGTTCACATGTGCACATTTGACCTGTGCACATGTGAACATTTCATATATTAAATAACTTAACATATTGTTAGTGATTTTTAACTTTATTTTGTCAATAATATGAACATTAAATAACATGTATATGTAATTTGTTGCGTTTACATGTATAAAAATAACGTAATTTAAAAGTTCTTGCAGTTCTGTACTTTTTTGTGGTTCTCGTTTGAACCTAACCCTGTATATATATATATATATATAAATGAAGTAAAAAACATAAAATCATATCGACCAAACAATTTAACAATCAAAAAATCTAACAACCATCCAACAACAAGTAAAAGACATAAAGTCATATCCACCAAATAATTTAACAATCAAAAAATCTAACAACCATCTAACAACAAGTAAACAACATTCTTAACAATCCAACAATTCTACGAATGTTCCCTGCTTAAACAATCCAACAACAAAGCGATACAATCTAACATGAACACATGTTCCAAGATAAACAGGTAAACAACATTCTTAATCAAAATATTAAATAGTTCAACATCAAAGTTCAAACAAATCAACATCAACCCAAATTATCACAAACATCAAAACATAGGAGTGTTATATGAATCAAGTTCTTTGTCACTAAGTAAACGAAATTCATTACCATCTTCATCCTCGTCAACAAGACAATATCCGCTTTCATTTTCTACAATATCAAATATGTAGTTTTAATGTACTGTAATAGACTAATAATAAACTACAAATGACACCACTAAAATAATTATGTAAAAATGTAACCTTGTGTGTGAGAAGCCGATTCTTTCTCTTGATCATTAAGCATATCTTCTAATTCATCAATATCAAGTTCTGTCTCCGACAATTCTTCAACAACCCATTTTTCCAAATCTTCGTAAATACATTGATAATCAATCGGGTCATAAGATCTCACATCAACTTTAAGCCTATACAAACATTACCCAAAAAAAGATAACATGTAAAAGTAATTAAACATTACAATTAGATAAAATTTACCAAAAAAGATAACATCTACGGAAAAAGATAATATTTACCAAACGTACATATTTTGTAAACGCAAATTGTAGTGAACATACACAAGGTCATTTAGCCTTTGATGTTTCAACTTATTCCTCCTTTTGGTGTAAACCCTTTCAAAAACACTCCAATTAAGTTCATAATCCGAAGATGATACGGTTTGACTTAAGATTCTAATTGCAAACTTTTTAAGTTTTGGATAATCTCAACCACTCATCTATAAAATAAATGGTTAGCAATACAATATATTTTCATAGTAGATTGCAAAATATATTAATAGCATATAAACTTAAATCTTATTTGGACAAGTAACATGACAAGAAGCAATGGCACTACTCTGACCAAAGGTACCTTCACTATCACAAAATTTGCCTAAAACCAAGTAAGATCTAAAACCTCCTGACCACTATATACTTCTCAACCATATCACACACACCATTAAACACGTCATTCTTACTGCAAAGGTTGGCATGATCACATTGAAAGTTGGATTTAACCAGTAAGGCGCACAATTAATACTTTTACATAACATTTTATCCCACCGACTGTTGATTATGTCTGTGTAAGGCTTGTATAATTGTTTCTTTTTGTTAAACAATTCCTTAATCCCTTTCTTAGCCCGATGCATATCTTCATAAACATAACTCAATGCCGGTTTTTGATCCGAATCACATAAACGCAAAAGATTCACCAGACAGCCCGCTGATTAGTCAAACTATGGAAAAACCAGATTTATTTTGAGCTGAAATTCCTAAAAATCCAGTCCGACCAGTTAAACCGGTTCTTTATAACATTGGTTAGGAACGATTGTTTGACCACTCCAAATATAGTGTGTGCATGCCAAAGTGGCTACTAATGACCCCCTCTAAATATATATTTAACTGCTCCAGTTATGTGTATCTAAAGCGGTTGTTTGACCGCTTCAAAAACCCTTTCTTTTTTAGTAGCGCTTGCATACAAAAACCCTTTCTTTTTTAGTAGCGCTCTGCTTCAGATGCCATTTTCCACCGCCATAACATACCATTTGTGGCTAGTGAAAAAGGTTAATATTATTAACAGATAATAATATTATAATGTATTAAAGTTTATACTTTTTACCAAGGTTATTAAAAGGCTAATGATATATCCACCAATGAAATTGATAAATCCATCAAAAATATGCATTGACAGGTTGTACTGTATAACCTGTCAATGCATATTTTTGGTTGGTTTATCAATTTCATTGGTGGATATATCACCACCCTTATTAAAATCAGGATATTGATTGTAGGATTGTACGATCATACGATCTTACTACACAAAAACGTGTTGGATCGTTATAGAATCGTAATTTTCATAGGATCGTAAGATCATAAATATTGATCGTAAAATCGTCAACAAGATAGTAAAATCGTTCATAAGATAGTCAGATCATTTTACGATCTCGATCCTATTTTATGATCTCGATTCAATTTTACGATCCCAATCTTGAAAAGATGAAAACAATCTTAAGTAAGATATCGATCTTAACAACCTTGCTTTTTTACTATCGTATATATTAGAATCTTAAAAGTTCTATTTGTGTGATGAAAATTTTACAAATATCTAATATAATGTTTGCATTTATTAAAAAATTTCATACATATATTAAAGAGTTTACTATTTCAAAGTGTATTATATTTTACTATTGTATGAGACATACTTTTATTTGGTCTATTGTATTTATTGAACGTGTCAATTTCGTCATTGTATGTACACTTTCCTTTTTTGACCTTGACAATAAAGGATCTTTCATTTTTTGGCCTTACAAAAAAAATGTACTACTTAATTGACAAATTTAATGCATACAATAGAAGTACTAAAAATACGGTTCACATAATAGTAATTAAAAACAAAATTAAAGTAATTGAAAACGAGTTTGAAGTTTTCTCCCCTTTACAAATTCCTAAACGACAAAGAATCCATGTGCAAAGAAATTTATATTTCTCCATAATTTGATGATCTTTTATTTTTTTTCAAGGTTCTTAATTATCATATGCCTTTTTGGACAACATATGACAAATTATCTTATCCTACTTCATATAAACCAACATGTGTTTTAGTTTTAGTAAATAATAAATAATAAATAAATAAAGGGATAATGATTCGTAATGTTACGATTATAGAAGCTTGTTAATTGTGTGACGTTAATGCAAAAGAGTAGTCATACTTTTTATATTTTAGGGATTTGTTCCTTAATTAATTGTGTTGCTCGCCACCTGGAGAATATTTTCCTAACTCTGCCCCTAATTATTCTCGTAAATAAAATTTAAATTTAAAATGGGTTTTTCTAACGTGTGTCCCTGAGGCACACGATAATGTGTGTTTAATGAAGTCGAAACTTTTTTAAATATTATAATTTAAATTTAATACTCATTAATTCAATCTAATAATTACCTTTTTATGCATATATTAGTTACAAATTTTAATATTCAAGGGAAAATACTTATAAACCATTTCCCCTTTTAGCCTTAAACTTTAACCAAAATACCCCCTTTCATTAAAAAGTCAACAAGTCAAATATTTTTTAATCCTCTTTGTAACATCCAATATTATATTATGGAAATATTTTTATTTTGAAACATTACGTACTATTATTACTGTATGCTATATAAAAATGCGGTCTCACTTGTCTAGCTTGGCGTCCAAGGGTTTCTGTTTGACAATTAATTTTCATTTCATATATCAAAAGTAGTAGCGTTCAATTGTTCATTCTTATGTGGATTATCATTTTGTTCGGTCAGTTTGTGGCCACATATTTGTATATTAAAAAGGGTGCAATGGTGCGTACGTGGTATTAAATGAACTAAACATGAATTTGCATGGGGTATGGAGTAACAATTCTTTTGTTGCTTATCTCAATATCATTGCCTAATTATGATCGGCTTTTCTTATTATGTAATGATATTTCTCCTTTTAGTTGATAATTTTTCAATCTTTTGATTTTGATGTCACGTTATTTAATTCAACTAATATATATATATATATATATATATATATATATATATAACGGGTTGCTATTTTTAAAGTGTAGGTAAAATTCAAAAATAAGGTGATGATCGATGAAGACGATTGTTGGTTCATAGGCAAAGCCATTTAGTTGAGGTATCTTTAGGATCGAACATCGATAATTTACCAACGTTTTGAGTTTATAGTTCATTTTATGAGAAAATGCATTTATCTGCTTGGTAAATAAGGTAATACAAATTTGGATATTTGAAAGTACAAACTATTCGACTTTTTTAAATTGGAGCATAACAATGAGATCTTGTGATTGGTTGAAAAATACAATCTCAACTTAAACAAAGTGCAAAAATAGAATCACATAAAGAAGCTATGCAATTCACTAAAATTTTATGCACATTGTTTATCTCATAATGTCATTGTGGTTTGTGAATTTACAAAATGGTTATTTTGGTTGTATTTGTGTTCAAACGGGTGAAATATAATATATTGTACGTATAAATTTTCGTTTGCAAATCGAATGAGACGTAGTGTTGTCGAAGATAAATCTTTGTCAAAATTTTTATTTCGGATTTGAGTAGTGTTGGTAATCTTGATCTTAAACTATTTGTTATCGTCGCTGCATTACAGGTGATCAATGAAAATTCTTTGGGTAAATTACATTTTTCGTCCCTGTGGTTTTTCAATTTTGCATGAATCGTCCTTATGGTTTTTTAATTACAGTGAACATCCTTATGGTCTGTCATTTATCCCAAATTGGTCCTTTTGCATCTGAAGTGATCAGAATACCATCATATTTATTATTTTCTGATTTTTAGCTTCTATTAATTCATTTTTTATTACTTTTTCAATTTTCTTAATACATTTCTTTTTCTTTTTCTTTTATCTTAGTAAAAACACCGTACATGAAGATGATGAAGCCCACCGATTCCTTTTTTTCTAGCCTAGCACCACGCCATTTTCGGCAGTGGTAGTGATATATGTACACCATTCATCTTCAACAACGTTTTGGATTCTTTTTACTCGTAGATC
This sequence comes from Gnaphalium uliginosum, assembly GCA_963930675.1. Lineage (NCBI taxonomy): Eukaryota > Viridiplantae > Streptophyta > Magnoliopsida > Asterales > Asteraceae > Gnaphalium > Gnaphalium uliginosum. The sequence goes on along the minus strand of OZ005684.1, from coordinate 23,253,802 downwards.
TCACAACCGAAGCCTTCCAGTCGGAAGCTGTTAATATACTCATAGATCTCGCAACCGAAGCCGCCATAATTACCGAAAACTTCGAGAATCCGAGAAATATATATCGTTAGAAATTTTTGGAGATTTTGCAGGTTTCCGGTAAGGATGTCGGTAATTATGCAGGTTATTGGTGGGTATTTGTGGTGCTTATTTCCAATGGTCATAATGGAATGGAGAATGACCTGTCGAAATTCGCACCTTTTTGACGTTGTGTGGCGGCCGATCGAAGGTTTCACGTAGCAGAGAGACAACATGTGTCTCATTTTATCTTTGTGGAACAACAATTTTATTTTATTTGTTTTCGATGTTGATCTTGTTTATGTTGAGTGAGATTGTGTTGATCTTAATGATAATGGAATTATTGCTTTTATATAAATTTTTTGTTTTTGTTGATGAAGATGATGAAGTTGTTTGCGTCTTTTTTTAAATAATTTAGAAAGAAAATGGAGATGAAGATGTTGGTGGCGTTTTTAAAGGATGAAGATAAAGATATAACAAAAAAGAAAAGGGAATAAAAAAGAAACTAGAGCAGAAACATCATTAAATTAAAAAATAATGAAGTTAAGAGTATTATAGTCATTGTGCACGTCAAAAGGATCAACTTGAGAAAAATGACAGACCACAAGGATGCTCAGCTGCTCACTGTATTTAAAGAACCATAAGAACTATTAGTGCAAAACTGAAAAACCACAAGGATGAAAAATGTAATTTACCCAAATTCTTTTTACTATAACCTGCCATACAAGTAATACAATTTTCCACAAAAAAAAAATTAATATATATATATATATATATATATATATATATATACAACTATCGGTTTAAAGTGGGTACAAAACCATACAAGTAATACAATTTTCCAAAAAAATAAAAAAGTAAAAAAAAAATAAAAATTACAACTATCGGTTTAATGGTACAAAACCATACAAGTAATACAATTTTCCAAAAAATAAAATAAAATAAATAAATACAACTATCGGTTTAAAATGGTACAAAACGAATACCTGGTTTTCAGTACAACTGCTTTTTTTTTTTTTTTTTTTTTTTTTCTTTTTTTACGATAACAATAGGTCATTTCTTAGTTTGTTATTACATTGTTTGGATCAATAATTTAGTTTTTTTACTGTCATGACTCATGAAACTACGGATTTACCAATCAATAACGACAAATTAGTTAATATTTGATTAATTAATATGTTAATCTAGTCTAGTATATATGTACAGAAAATAATGTATAGAAGGTGAGCAAGTTGTAGTCAACAATTAAATGGCAATAAGTCAAAGCTTTTGTCTTTGGAGGGTGTGGTGGTTCTTTCTGGAAAGCTTCTCGTGAAAATCAACTTGTTACACGTAGATATTTCAACTATTCAATACATACACACATATAACTTTATATTATATATATATATATATATATATATATATATATATATATATATATATATATATGTATGTATGTATACGTTGATTGTTGAATGTATCTAGTGTAAGTTTATGTTCACACCCTCCATCTGTTTGATAAAATGCTCCAGTGAGTACTTTTCACAGTTTCAATTATTGTTTTTCTAAATAAGAAAAAAGGAAAACCTTTTTATGTTCTCTTTCTTTTCTTTTGGAAAAAGAGTGAGATTCCAATTGGGATTTTGAATCTGAAGAAGATCAAAGATGGGTTCTTGTTGTAGTGTTGGATTAAAAATTGAAAGCTCACGCCTTGATGGTAAGTAGTGTATAGTAATAAGAATATCATCTGCTCATGATTTTAATTCTTGTTGTAACTATTTGATTAAATTCGGAAATGGGGATTGTAATTTGTGTGCTTGTTTTAAAAAGCCTTACAAAAAACAGTATTTCTTTTTGCACTTCTTATTGATGATCTATGCTTAGTTATTGTATGTTTGCTATAATATAAAGAACTATGCTTTAGCAGTAGTTATCAGTAAATTCATTCTGTTAATATGTGCTAATTGATGTGGTTAACAGGTAAGGTTACATCTGCATCTGTACCACCAAGTCCTAAAAGCCCTAGAAGTCAAACTGAGATTTTACAATCAGGAAATTTGAAACCTTTTAGCTTTAATGTTCTTAAAATGGCCACCAGAAATTTCAGACCTGATAGTGTTTTAGGAGAAGGTGGTTTTGGATCAGTTTTCAAAGGGTGGATTGATGAGCAGACACTTACAGCTGCAAAGCCTGGTACTGGGACTGTTATTGCTGTTAAAAGATTAAACCAAGAAGGTCTTCAAGGTCACCAAGAATGGTTGGTAAGTAGTACTTAGCTAATTATTGGATCTTTGTTACTTGATATATTAATATAAGGTCATTTTCAATCTTAGCTAATTGTTTTGTTTGTTTACATTGTTGCAGGCTGAAATAAATTATTTAGGGCTTCTAAATCATCCAAATCTTGTGAAGTTAATTGGTTATTGTTTGGAAGATGATCACAGGATGTTAGTATACGAGTTTATGCCTCGAGGCAGCTTGGAAAACCATCTATTTAGAAGTGAGTTGTTGGCATATTTAATTACTTCGAATTCGATTTTCTTTAAATATTTGGTCATGAATCTTAGGTGTGGTAATTTCACCCGTTCATTGATGAATGGGTTGATAGGGGTCATGTTTTATCTCTAACAGTCAAGTTAATAAAATATCAAAATTAGCTTAAAAGGGAACATGTCAAACTGGTTGAAATTCGTCTGAAGTGTAAGTCTAATGCATGAAACCTCCTAAATCATTTTTTTTTTCAAAACATTAGATTACGATTGGCATACAATGAATTGTTTGATCATGTTTGACATACCAATTGTCTATAAAACAGTCAGATTTTGTACAATAGGTGTTTGGTCAACTCAACCAGTTTCAACCCATACAAAAAATGTATCATATTGAAATCCCAACAGCACTGCCATTTTGCCACTAATAAATGTTATCACTTTATTTACTACTCACCTTATGAGTTGATCTTTATGACTGCAGGGAGTTCTTACTTTCAACCTCTTTCTTGGAACCTACGAATTAAAGTTGCTCTTGGTGCTGCAAAGGGGCTTGCTTACCTTCACAGCCCGGAAGCAAAAGTGATATATCGTGATTTCAAGTCTTCCAATATCTTGATCGATTCTGTAAGCTTCTTTAGTTCATGTCTTTTCATATTATCTTGCACTGCATTTAGTATTCTTATTTTTTAAGTTAACAATTTTTTCTATTATTTACTTACAGAATTACAATGCAAAACTTTCTGATTTTGGGTTAGCAAAGGACGGACCGGTTGATGGGAAAAGTCACGTTTCTACGAGAGTTATGGGTACTTATGGATATGCAGCTCCTGAATATATGGCCACTGGTAAGCTAAGAGAATAATAGCTAAATATTGGAATAACTGAAATCTACTATACTTTCAAGAAGGCCATTGTGGTTGGCAATAATGGGAAAAGAATATAGACAAAAACCAAAAGTATGATGGTTATCTTATCTTCATGACTCAATACATTGTTTCCAATTACTGTGGTCATAACAACAACAACAACAACAACAACACTACCCAATCCCACCGAGGACGGGTATTGGGAGGTAAGATGTAGACAGTCATACTCCTACCCCTACTCGAAGGTAATGAGACAGTTTCCATAAAGACCTCCGGTAGACCCGTATGCATAAAGAAACACAAAATAAAATAATAATAATAATAATAATAATAATAATAATAATAATAATAATAATAATAATAATAATAGAAATAATAGAAATAATAACAGTAATACTAATACTAATACTAATACTAATACTAATAATTATAATAATAATAATAATAATTATTATACTACTACTACTACTACTACTAATAATAATAATAATAATAAGAAGAATAATAATAATAAATACAAACGATAGTAATAGTATAATAAATAAAGATATAGATATAGGTGTTAATATAATAATATAAAAATAAAATATATATAATATGTAAAGTATATAACCAAGCTAAGTAAAAAATGTTACTTTATTAATCATAAGGTTCTCTCTGGGTTATTAAAAGCTTAATGATTGGCAATTGCTAATGTAAAAAATGTCGATTAGAAATGTAATTCAGTCTTTTGCGTTGTGAATTTATTGGCAATGTTTGAACTTGAACTTAGTTGCCTAAATTTTCCATTTCCCCTACTTTTTAATCCTACATATTTTGAAATTTTGTATGCAAATCTTCATATTGATTACATTCTTTCGAGAAAAAAGATATGTTTTATATATTTATATACATAAGCCTTCTTTGCGATATGTAAGTTGCATTGGTTAAAGCAGAAATTACGTTATTATCCTTCAAATATATATCAGTTGTTTACGTTTTATATCTAAACTCTACTAGCATGTGCATAAAATGTTAAGAAGGAGCATTATAATATGTGTTATTATCTACGATACTTTTTCAACTATTATACTAGTTGTTTTGAAACGAATTGATCAAGGACTTGGTTGACAAAATATGATAGTATTTTCTAGTGTTATCGGAATCAAACACCTGGTTCAATTCAAACGTAGAGACTTGTTTTTGAAAGGAAGAAAAAAAACGATAGTTTTATAAGTGTTTGGAATGCTATAAGATTTCCATTTTCATGCACCCTTTTTTTGCATTCTGATGTGAATCATCATCTAACCCTGTGTAAATGGTGCATCTTTTGAAGGTCACTTGACTGCAAGAAGTGACATATACAGTTTTGGGGTGGTCCTCTTGGAGATCTTAACCGGGAGGCGCTGCATCGAAAAGAACCGCCCAACCGGTGAGCAAATACTTGTTGAGTATGCTAAGCCATACTTAACAAGCAAACGAAGAATTCTTCACATCATGGACCCACGTCTAAATGGGCAGTACTCCTCAACTGTAGCCGTGAGAGCTGCAATGCTTGCCATGAAATGCCTCTTGAAAGAGCCCAAACACAGGCCAACTGCTGACGAGGTGGTAAAGGCATTGGAACAACTTCAAGATTTGCAGAAAACCGCAGATAGTTTAAGAAGAGAACCTGTTCGGAAACACGGGGATAACAAACCCATTTCTTACCCGAGACCTGCGGATTCAGGTTCAGGTAGCAGGTCGACCAATGATAAGAGATGAGAAAGAAGAAGTAAAGATTTTTGGATGTACAGTTTTGATCGTATGTTTTTTCATTGTGCTGTGAAAGGAGAAAGGGTGCATTGGTAGGCACAATTTATAGAAGAAATGTGAAATATTTGGAACCCACCCCAATTGTGGTGTAGGGTTTTGTATGAGAATTTGAAGCAATTTATTCTGTGATAGAGGAAGATGGTTGGTGAAAAACCCATTCATATGAAAGGTTAACTAAAAAAAAGAAACATGTAAAGATCTGACAAGTGTAAACCAAAATGTACACAACTTTTTGACCCTCTGTTTAGCTTATTGAATTCTTAATTGGTATATTAACTGGGAAATTAGCTGATGAATCCAACTGGACTATTCCAAAGTTTATATTTCGTCAGAAAAAGGCCTGATTTACTTGAGTCACTTTTGTTGAAACACACTAATATTTACCATTTAGATTGAAGAGTTGGCAGAAATAAAAAATTAGTGAATATAAAGATTGATAGAACACTAATCAACAAAGCCGTTCTAGCTCAGTTGGTAGAGCGCGTGGCTTTTAACCACGTGGTCGTGGGTTCGAGTCCCACGGATGGCGTTTTATAATGACTACTTTTTACCAAACAAGTAAATTTATCTGTCAGTCTTGACCATGGTTATTTTGTTCAAATTGACCTTTATCCTTCATTTAATTTTATTTATTAATCTATAACGAACGTTTAACCTTATAAGAACAAATCGAAACTATGATCTACAAATATCAGACAGATAGTTGGTAGACATGGCAACTCGTACTGTTGCCTATGAACTGATTCTCCGATATCAAAGTCACGATCGGTCACTTGTAAAGTTGTGAGCGCCAACATACATACGCACAAACATAAGTACATGTCTACATGGACATATATAGTTGCCTATTTACACCTTTTGTAATGATAAACAAAATCGCCCTATTAACTTGCGTTTTTTTTCTTCCAAAAATAACGCACACATGCACTATACTCCATAATACACAACTAATGGCTTGTAATGATATAGAATAGTTCCTACAAATAAGCATTTCATTTTGGGTTCTAGTTCACAAAATACATACAATGAGAAACATTTAAAACAACTAGAAGAAACACCAACGCTGGTTTTTCATTAGCCGATAGCAAAAAGTAATCTCTTTAACAATCAAACAAGTAAATCACTCAAGAACACAACCCACTCATACTTTGCACGAGCTGATCAGCCACCAACAAACCCATATTCCCGTTTTATAGTTACAAATATAACATATCCCTTTCTCAATATGCTTCTATTTTGAAGATGAAGCTCCAAAATTCCTTTATATCAATCGAACAAGACACTTTCTCTGATTCAATCAGCAATCTACAATCGAGCATTTGCTGAATCTTGCTGGTTTTCTTTGAATCCAATCAAACATTTTCCAAGCTTTGGTTTCCACAACCAAAAAGGAGCCTTTTAAGAAGCCACAATGATGAACTGTTCACAACCTCAAAATCAACATGGCGTTTACCTAACTAGTTACAGGAGGCTCGGCTAAAAAGTTTACTATTCTGTTCAACAAATTCAGACCAAACACAGTTTCTTCACAATTGATCTTCACTGATGTATTCAGTGGTTCAAAGCATTTACCATCGAGTGTAACAGATACAAGGCAGGGGAGTGAGTTACTAAGGATCTCACCACTGAAACGTAAGCATAGACCCGATGCATCATTGAGGTTCGCATCCACAGGCATGTTTACAGATACGAGATGGAAATTTCCATGGCTTAGCATCTTTGATACTAAGCTTTGACATATGATGAGGAAGGAATCCTTTACAGACGACCCATCGTTATCCTTGTCATTGGTCACTTCTAAAAGGTGATCAGTAAAAGAACACCTGTTGCAGTGGGAAACAAATATGAAGTCAAAACAATGCAGACATCAACGTGTCATAAAATAAGAGTTGGTGCCGAGAATTAATCCTTTTTTATCCACCTCCTTCATAAGGTTACCCACCCATATCAACTGTGTTACAATCATACCCAATATACCAACCTGTTTTGCCCTCTTTCTGAAATTTGTAATAAAAAATATTAAACATAATCTTTAGAAAACAATATTATTATAATAGTATTAAAGTTTCTTTTACATTAAAATATTTAGAACATTGTAAGTATTTGAATACATATGGGATCAGTTATGACCCATTTAACCTATTTCATTTTTAGCTACCTTTATTTTTTACTCATTTGACCTGGTATAAAATAAATAGAGCTGAAGTTAAACCACCACCTCTACCCATCACTATTTAATTTTAATAACACCAATATAACAGAAATAAGTAACTTACGTTCTCGTGTATTCAAACATTCCAGGAAGTTGGGATTCTTTGTGAGAGAAAACATCAAGATCCATTGGGAGAGGCTTAATGAAGTATCCTATGTCAGGATGCAACTTAACCAGATGTTTGTTGCCATTGCACCATAAGATGAGCTTCAGAGGTAAGAGATGATGATGAAACCGAACATGGATGACTCTTTTTCTAGTCTCACCAGGTTCAAGCATAGCAATTTCTTCCACAGGAACCAGAACTGGTACATCCTTTTGAGATGGCAAAGGGCTGCATAATACCAATTCGAACAAAAATCACATTAATAAACCATCAGGAAAACAACATAAATGGCTACGTATAACAAAGACAATGACCAAGTACCTTCCATCAGTAGGAGATATTTGATCCGACGATTCAGAACTTGTCTCAGAATCTTCCACGCTCAGATTTAATTTAGACATTGGCTCGTTAGAACAGTTGTCGAAAGAAGTGTCAACACTTACAAGTGAGGGTGATATGGTAGATGATTCGGACGAATACGTGTATACTACTCTCAAACCATTTCCATATGCTGGATCTAAAAGCGTATATGTTTTAGGTTTTACTCTCCCACTAATATCTCCAATTGAAATCCTTGCGGATGATATCCTTTCATTCTCTATTCCATGTAGATTCTGACTTGAACTGGGAGTCTCATCCAACCATGATTCCAGAGCTCCTTTCGACATCAATTCACCAAAATCATTATGATGATGGTTCTCCTTTGAAGCTTCGAAATCTTTTTGTGATTTGCCAACATCAGAAAAGTTAATCAAAGAATCAGTGTTATTATTAACCTCACTTGCATCACTCTCATTGGTGCTATCAGCTCCCGTTGAATTGGTGACAGAATCTTCAGAATCATAACTGCCTTCTTCTTCATCCAAAGACCCTGAGTCTAAGTCAGAATCGTCAACTGCATCCAAATTTACCTGTGACGGTCCCTCCCCTGATATATCCGGTCCATTGACCACATCCGATTCGGTCAAACTACAAGGTTCAGGAAGAGGTTCATAGCCTGGAGCTGCATGGAGAACTATCTGTGAGAGAGATCCTGGGAGGTAGAACCGGTTATTACCCATTTCGGTTGATGATGTCACTATCTCCCCAAATATATGTTCTGCAAGTAAAATTGCTAGCTCCTTATTTTCAGGTTTCTGGCTCGTTTCTTCCTCTAGTCCAGTAGAATTAACGTAGCATGACAGAAATTTCCTCAAGACACGGGCCCGGTCGCGCACATCATAGTTTAAATCAAATTTGGCGAGCTCCAGCACGTAGCTTAGAATGCTTTTTGCAGTTTGGAAATCTTCCCCCTTTGAACCTAAAAAGACCTGCAACAGATATCACATGACGAATAAGCAAAAGTATATACTTCATATCATCATTTCAGTTAGTCAATATCACTATTCACTATTAGAACAACGAAAATTGCAAAAACGGTAGCAAACTTTGGTCTGATTTCTACTTTGATTGACACTTTATTCTCAGTGAGAAAATCACTAAAACTCCGAACGTTTTCATTTCGATTAATCTCCTAAGGTAACCTATTTTCAGGGGCGTCATTAGCTCCATTTTATAATAAAGTGAACGTGGGCAACATTACCGACACAGTAGCTGTCACATCATTCTGGGTAACCAAATCAGCTCATCAAATTTTGAATTTAGCAAAATATGATTATGAAAAAAGATTATGTGAAGTTTTCAGTTCACCATACCTTCACAGCAGCATTTAGAATCTGATGTTTTGTTTCTATGGACTCAGAAGGAAAGCCTCGAGCTAGATATCTTAGAATTACAGGTACCATCTTTGGAATGATATTGCCAATAGAGTTGTATTCACCTACTATCCAGACAATCATTGCACGTGCCACTGGAACCTTGATTGAATCCAAACTCCGGGCCAAAAAAATAATGGCCTGTAGTAGAAGTGACTTGTCAGATTAGCATGAAGACCTTAAGATAATCATGAAAGATAGAGGCGACAATTTTGATGACGATCAAGTAAATTTGGATATGTTCCATCACCGAAACAGAGCAAACTGGTCGATGGTCTACCAAGGTGTATTTTAAGACATTAAACGTCATTATTATACAAATGGTTAAGATGTTTTTGAATCAATACAAATATTTGTAATCATATTTGACACACATATTGCTTGCAAAGAATTTGAACATTAGGAAAAAAACGGTTTCAGGTCTAAGCAACCTCAGCCAACCAGTTGCAAGTCATACAAAATATCACCTGTTTTGACCCAAATCCATTTTACCCGTTACCCAGCCCATTACCCATCCATCCAGCCCATTTTGTCACCTCTAAGCATATAAGCTAGGAGATAACCAAGTATCTAGATGGTAAAGATGTATATACATTATGCTACGATCTAACTAAATATCTAGATAATAAGAACATTTGGCATCATAATGAGCTGTATAGGCTGTCAATGAACATCTGATGACTAAGGAACTTTAGGTTATACAAGATGTAATTGTAAGTGAAAATAGTATGAGGTCCTATCAGAAAGAAGCTTATGCAAGTACCTTATCGTGACTGAATGGATCTTGTTTTATGATATCTTTGATCGAAGTAATTGCCTGAATTAAAACAACTGCTTCATCGTCCATAGATCCGGAGGTACTATTAATGGATTCTGCAAGTGTTAGATAACTATGAGCTGAAGATTAAATAAATTTCCATATACAATACAGAAAAGATTGGTGACTAACTGGGTAAGGTAAGAACCAACAGTCCTTCCAAACAAGTATTTGCTACTTGTGGATTCCGCTTAGCGCACAGACCAATAGCAGCAACAGTATCTGCAGCAAATCTCCTGTCGGGATCTCTGACATAATCCTATGAATGGTTGTAGAGATAAGCATGCATAGATTATATTCAATGATATTAAAGTAAACTGCAAAGTGTTCTAACATCATCTGACATGTGTCAGAGTTGTTAAAGGTGAGCCTAAGGCTCAAAGGCGCAGAGGCTCAAGCGTTGGGGCTTATTGAGCTTTTTTTTATGTTAACCCGGAGTTGGCCTTTTATTTTTATCGTTTTAGTGTATTTTGATCAAATGTGGGCCATTAAAGAAGCACAAAATCAGCCTATAAGGTTCAAAGTATTAAACAAAACAACTATAAACAGTATTATTCTACTATCTGTAGCTTATGCATGATATTGCTTAGCATTACTCTCAAAGTTTTAAATTCTATAAAAGGCTATTTGAGCTTTATATACATTATATTTATTTTTACAATATTTTTAATATAATGCGCCTCGCATTCATGAAGCCCCATGACTCCTTTACGCTTTTGTGCACCTTTAGCCTTTGACAACTTTGACATGTGTTCAAAAGTAATCACAGGGATCCATACCTTCTGAAGGAAGTAAAATTGTAAAAGCAGATGAAAAACAATAACGCTTGGAGCAGAGAAAAGTACCTGAAACTCTTGAAAAATGACTGTGATTGATGCATCTGTAGCAATAGAAGAAAGGATCTCAAGTTTCAGAGCTTTTTCTGGATATGCATCTGAAGAGCTTACAAAGAAGTCTTCAAAATTTGGAGCGAAAAGAGTCGGCATCACTTTAGCAAACACTTGAATGTTGCACAAGACCTACATCAGTGGAAATAACCTATTTAAAATAGTTAAATAACCCAATATGTATCCTAGTCGACATCCTAAGCTGTGAACTACCTCATTTTAGCAAAAACTACACATTAGACGTGGCAAAACGGGTGAGGCAGGTTGAGAAAAGGGTCAAAACTGGTTTAGGGTAGGTTGACTCAAAATACTTAGTTCTTCCATTTTTTTACCTTTTTATTGTGCAACAGATATGATTAAATTACTTCAATACAAATATAACCATCTCTCTTTCAATTTAGGAGGTTTTATGCATTGATAATAATATTTGGACAACTTTTGACCTGTTTGCATTTCTTTTTAGCAGATTTTGTTTTTAATTTACCAGTTTGATCCATTAGGGAATATGACCCAAATTGGCTCATTAATAAGTACGGAGTATTTGATTTGAAATGATTATGTCATGGGAATCAGGGAGCATAGGTCTACATAGAAATCTACCACCAAGGCATGTAAAAAGAGAGGTTGACGGTCGACAAAACTACAAAAGACAAGTGCTGGAATGCAAGAGAGGTACCACATATTTTGAGGCATTGGATGATCTCAAGAGAAACAAGAGAGGCTTGACAATTTTTGCAATGTCCTCCCTCGGAGCCATAATCCAGTGTACCCCAGCAGCAGCCAGCACTACAGAACTGTTCCGACTCCATAGCAAAGGTGAAGTACACTGTAAAAGGATTTTCACATCATCATGACTTTTGGAGGAAGTGAATCTCGATGCATCAACTTCCAATGATATCACATTTTCAGTGGTTGAATGTGATAAGTACTTATCTGGCCCAGCAAGGTAACTCCTAGACACCATAGCTAATAACTCAGGGGCCTGGATAATGTTGTTCATTTCATACGTTTTCTTAATTTCTAAGAAGCCCGAGTCTGAACCACTTTTTTCAACATTGAAATCCTCAGGGCATAAAGATGCCATAATAGATTCTTTTGCAAGGCCATGTCTTGCGATCACATAACGGAGAAGAATCCCTATTAAAATTATCTGACCCCATTCTTCCACATCAGGAAGAATCTCACATAACCTTCTAAAGTTTCTACCAATCAAAGGCAAATTATTTGGACATATAGAGGCAAATGCTGCAGCTGCAGTTCCAACCACTCCAGGGGAATTGTCATTTAACAGTATTCCAACAATCTGCAATGAAAAGATAAAGCACATTTACTGCCTTAAAAAGAAGACATAAAAATATTAAGTTATGATCATCTAGGTATTTTCCCTCCTAAAGCTCTGCCTTTCACTAAGAACTGAAACTCGTCTGATGCTAATAATTAAAAGAAAAAGGATATACTCTCTGATCATAAATGTAATAATAATGGTGGTTGTATCGTACAAATACTTTGATGCAAGGCAACCAACTTTCAAAAAACTTGAAATTCAGGTAATCTGATCTAGTGACTGATCAAAAAGAAGAAGTGGCATCTGATATGTCAATAACTTATGACCATATAGACTTTTTTTGATAACGTGGCGATGACATTGCACTGACACCTGAAATAAAAAATTTCGAAACTTGGAAGGTTTTTCTGGACTAAAAAAACTTGGTTACCTTTTTTATGCAAATTGCTGTAGAAGCTTAACAGCAAACTACTTAGACTAACCTCAATAATTGCTGTAACATTTTCCTCAAGACGCAAATCGTGAAGCTTTGGGAGAGCATTGGCAGCACATTTTCTCACATATACAGATGGATCTCTAGCACATTTTCTCACTGCCACCAAAACAAGAGGCGAGATCACATGCAGGCGAATTCCAGCCATTGTACGCAGTGCCCAGGCCCTCACCAATGGGTTTTGGTCCCCCAGATCTCTCTGGAAAATATTAATTGACAACAATGCTTCATTCGGACGCCTAATATAGCGGAAACAAGATATGATCAAATGTGCATAACAATATGCCTAACACAACCAAAACATATAAGCCTATTCAGGTGAATATCGTATAGTTAGAATTAAAAGACTCGATCCTAGTAAAGAGCTAAGGCCTGTATACATAATCTTTTAATCTAAAACTGTTTTACTTTATAAAACATCGTGTATGTATTGAATATTGAAGGGTTTATGTAAGTTTTATAAGAACATAAAACACTTGCCTTTCAGCATAATGCAACAAATATAAGTAAACAAGCTTCTTAACCTCCAACGACTGAGATGCAACATTCTTTACAACCTGCAATTCAATCAAATAACACAAACTAATCACATTTGGGAAAATCACCAACTTTTTATTTCAGTAAGATTATATACTGAATTTACTTTAACAACCACATATAGATCTCTTACTAATCTCAAATAATGTTATCGATAAATTAAATTCTAAGATAAATTATTTACTCTATGATCATATAAATCTATGCATTATTTTCTGTCAATTATAATATATTCATATCAGTTCCTAAGCTTAGGAGCAAATTAACTTTAACAACTACAGTTACAGAATGTGAACAATCCTATCAATATATCACTTCTATTGCAGTTGACACACATATGTGTGTATGCATATATATAATATATAACATACCATAACATAAAACTAATATAACTGCCATGCTTCCTGTTCGAAACCTAACTGATTCAAACTCTAAAAGCAACGGATATTACATGAATTAGCTCTAAATTAAAGTATGCAAGTGCTTTGATCATATCAATTTATGCATTTTTATTTTATCGATTATGATAAATTCATATCAGCGCAAATTAACTTTAACAATTAGAGTTACATATTTTGCACAATCCTATCAAGACATCACTTCCATCGCAGTTGACGCATAATCACATATGTGTGTATGTAAGTATATATACAACATAAACTAATATAAGTGTCATGCTTCCTGTTCAAAACCTACCTGATTTACTCTCTAATTGCAGTGAATATAACAAAATATAGTTCCAACACTTGTAAGTTATTCAAATTATTAAAATCAATTATTAGACGTTAAGTAACAGATGTTATATAATTGAGTTAGTACCTGAGGGAAATAATTGGATACATCTAAACCTTGTGCAATCAAAGCGAGTAATCGTTTAAGCGCTTCGCATTTTTCAGAATCGAATTTGCTATCGAGAAGAGGTGTAATGCTGACGTCATCTAGATCGTCATAAAGATGTGCGTCTGTACCGATCCGAAACACCATAGTTGACGCCTTACTCAAATTCTCAGTGCTGAACTGTGTGAACATTTTATGTGTTGCTATGTGCGTGTAATTGAATATAGATCGGAGATATCGGATGTTAATAATATGGAGCCTTGCCGGATTCGGGTCGGAGTTGGTTTGTACTTGAATTATCGACGCCGGCGGATAACTACGGGGTGTTTGTTTGGGAACGGCACAGGGGAAATATTTGAGGATTATGGATAGACCCTGTAGTATACATAAACGTCAAGTTTTGTCCATGAACCATCATTTACACCAATTTTGGCACTCTACATGTGTTCATTCATAGGAAAAAGAATGCAACATAAATCAAAATAAAATAATGGCCAAAATATTGGCTAACAAGGTCTCCTATTACCCTGAACTATTGAAGGTACACCATACTATCTGAACTTGAAAAATTAGTAAATTTACTATCCTGACTTAGCTAACTCGGTCATGTGCGGAACACGTGACTAAACTATGTTAAAACTTAACGGGCATAAAAACATTCCGTTAGTTAAGAGGTTGAATTAGATCCAAACACCTACGACTTCTCCTTCTATTGGTCAAAAGCGAAAAACCCTAAATCAAGATCCCGAATAAAGTTACTAGTGATGTACGAAATAATTTAGGTGAATAAATTGGTTGAATCTCGATGACTTAGGAAACAATTAAATGTATTTAATGGTTGTAGTGGTGGTGGGGGTTTGGGATAAGGAATGTCTAAATATCTGAAATAGTGATATATGTTTCTTTTCACTTTTTTAAGAGTTGATTTGTAATAATTGATTCTGTTATGATGGGATGATGTAGTAACCACTAGTCACTCATTCTCATCCTTCAATCGTTTCTTATAAACACACAGCAACAAGGCTTGATTGAATATTGAATTTTATTTTTCAAATTAAAACTTTATCTTTTCCTATTCGGGGGTTCCAATTTTCAACTTGGATATGATGATACGAATGATATGAAGAAGTTGCTGGTATCTGGATATGATTCAACCTTTTAATTAACGAAACTTATTTGTGCCCATTAATTTTTAACAAAATTTAGTCACGTATTTTGCACATGACCGAGTTAGCTGGGTTAGGGTAGTAAATTTACCAATTTTTCAAGTTCAGGATACTATGGTGTACCTTTAATAATTCAGGGTAGTAGGAGACCTAGTTAGCCAAGTTCGGGGTACTAAAATGTATTTTGATTTAAGTTAATTAACTCTTTTTAGTAACAAAATCGAAAGAAGGTAATATAGCTGCCCAGAAAGCTAGAAGTTAAAAATAATAAACATGTTAATCAGGTCAAAGCAATATAATACGACTTAATTGGGTCGGCTTAACTTAAATCTGCACCCAGTTACACTTCTTTATTTTTTCCTGAGAACCTACCATAATAAGAATTTGTATTAATGGCTTAACCCATATAATCCGATTAGACTTTTTCTAACCCTATTAAACTCGACCCTAATAGGATATGATTTAGGTCGAGAGTGAATTACCATAATAGGTTTATATAAGTTTCTGGTCGAGAGTGAAGTGAGTTGAACTTTTGATACCCTACATGTGATCTTTTACTCCTAGGGTGTGTTTGGCGAAGAGCTTTTAAGAGCTTTTAAGAGCTTTTTGAGGCTTTAGCCTTTTGTTTTCAAATTGAAAAGCTCCCCATTTCTAAAAGCTTCGTTTGGATAAAAGAGCTTTGAGCTTTTATTTTTTTTAAAGCTCCAAAAAGCTTGTAAATGAAAAGCTAATTCTACAAGTTTTGAAAATTGAAAAGAGCTTTTAGTGAATATATTTACATAATTGCTTTCGTCATTTATATTTACAATTTGAGACTAGTTAGTTTATCGGCACTAGTATTCAAATGCTTTTTTGAAATTATTGTCCTTTTTGTTTTCAATAAATTAATAAGAAATTAAACCTAGTTAATTATTAACAATACTGACGACCTGACATCCCTTAAAATATTAGAAACACTTTTTAAAATAACGGTGGACATATTCTAATTAGTACTACACGAAATATAGTATGTAATACATTAACTCATAATCATTTTTGTATCAAATCAAATATTTAATACATATACATAAATTTTGACATTAAGAGGTGATATTTGAATCATTATCATTTTTCTTACACTAAAATATTATTTGTCAAATTTATATTTAGTTATATTTATTATTATTTTTATATTCATATACACATATACTATACATATTATTTCATATTATTATTATAAAGTAGTTTCATATTATAACTATTAACTATATATATTTTTTATAATGTTACCTTAATTATAAGAAAATGAATATGTTAACAAAAATATAAATAATTTAGTTATTTATATTAAAAATATAAATAATTTAGTTATTTATATTATATTATTATGAGTTATCTACGTTAAATATATATATATATATATATATATATATATATATACCATTTTATTTTATTTTATTTTATCATTGTCCTTTATTGTCATTTTACTCATTTCAATTACAGTTACAGCTACTTTACCAAGCACATTTAAAAAAAAATATCTACAGTATACAACTTCAATTAAAAGCTACAACTTACAGCTACAGCTTATAACTACAGCTACAACTCGTTTTGCCAAACATACCCTTAGCATAACAACCCTTTTTATTTAAAAAATAAAATAATTTAACCATCCAAACGATAAAAAGAAATGACGATATCTCAAAATAACTTTTCTTTTTCTTTTGATACTTTTGGCTTTTGCATTGAAATTTTATACAATTAATTTTGAGATTTTTATATGAATTTAGAGCATTTGTAAACTCGTTTAAAAAGTTCTTTTTTTTTATTTTCTTTAACAATACAGATTATATATTATCAAAACCACAAATAAAAGAAAGGTACAAAATACAATAGCATTATCTCAAATTACAAGCAGTAATTTGGAAGCAAAAACTAATACTCAAAAAAGCAAACAAAATGACCTACTACAACAACAATGATCAACCGAAACCAACATAAAAAAATAAAATGCAAAGACAATCATTACATGTATCATTTGACGTTAAGGGACAACTAGAAACAAGTAGACCACTCCATCGGCAGACAACTTGGGACCACCTATGCAGCAACAAGTAGTAGCAGAAAGCATAAAAAAAACCTTGAACAAATTATTATTCCAACCGAATAGAATAGAAGCATAACAACCAAAACAATTAAATAGGACTATTAATAGGATTTTTCCATATATTCCATGAAATCTTAGCATTTTATCTCTAGCCGAGAACCAACCGTAAGACCGCACTTGCACCTCTTTGAAAAGATCCAGAGCTACCATAGAATTATTTTTTAACACCTTATTATTTCTATTAACCCAAATCAAATACAATGATGACCACACACTTGCACGCCATGCACTTTTCTTTTGTTTAGAAAAAGACCTCAACCCTCCATAACTCTCTCAAAATCTTGAAATTCACACAATACTCTCCCTCTCAACTTCCTCATCCAATCCCGTCGCCATTGCCAACTAGACCCTTCCACAACTCCTCTCTCCCCCACTTTCACATCTTTATTTCTCTCCAAGGGAAACAAATGATTATACATCTCATTGTATTTGAAAAAAAATGTAACCCTCCCATTATTAACTTCTTTACCAAAAATGACTTTAAAAAATTAATCCCAACCCCATCAATGACCTCCCCAATCTTTATGATATTACCCCAAACCCTTCCTTTCCCTTCCAAACATCTCATATTCCCTTCAAAACCCCCATCCCTCCCATAAATAGAAACAATCATCCGAACCCATAAAGCATCCTTTTCTATTTTGAACCGCCACCATCATTCATCAAGCAAACCCCAATTGGAAGCTTTGAAACTTCCAGTATTTAGACCCCTCTCTCCGAAATTAGATAGAGTACACTTCCAACTTATCTAAGGCATTTGGTGACCCAACCCTTTCCCACCCCCCAAAAGAAATTTCTACGGATACTTTCAAGAGAGTTAAAAACACATACCGGTGCCCGATAAAGGGAAAAGAAGTACAATTGAAGATTCCCAAGCACCGATTTGACGAAGGTTAACCAACCACCAAAGGAGATCATTATTGATTTCCAATTTGATAATCTACTTTGGAATTTGTCTAAAAATGGTTTCCAAGCCACTAATCTATTCATAGAACAACCAACCGGAAGACCAAGATAGTTAAACGAAAATGAATCCACCTCACACCCAATTGCATTGGCCCAAGACTTCACCTCCTCCTCATCCACCCCAATCCCCATTATCTTACTCTTTCTCATATTAACCTTTAAACTAACGCCCATTGAAAACATTTTAATAACGACATTAGATTAACTACATTATCCTCACTCCACTCCCAAAAAAATATCGTATCGTCCACAAATTGGAGCTGGGAAACACACTCATTCCCATCTCCAACTTTCATCCCCTCAAAAGCTCCAATGCTACTAACTCCCTTCATTGCCACATTAAGACCCTCTGCCACCATCAAAAATAAAAAAGGAGAAAGAGGATCACCTTGTCGAATATCCCGTTAAGGACGAATCTCGCTCGTCTGGGACCCGTTAACCAAAATGGACATAGTTGCCGAAGAAATACACACCCTTATCCACCCAATCCACTTCCTCCCAAAAGCCATTGACTCCATAACCGAAATTAAATACCTGAAATTAATACAATCATATGCTTTCTCAAAATCAACTTTAAAATCTAACCCTTTCTTGTTCCATCTCTTGACAAAATTGATGAGTTTGTTTGCCACCAAAACTCCATCCAAAGTCGATCTACCTTCAATAAACGCGCTCTGCTCTTCACCTATCACGGAACTAATCACCCTCTTTACTCTTTCTGTCAACACTTTTGCCACAATCTTATAGAAACAACCTATTTGTAACACCCTCTCTTCATATTCTATAAAATATTCTTTTATATCGGAAGCGTAGGTCAAAACATGTATTTCATTATTAACATTTATATAATGTACATATACTGTTTAAAACATCGTACATAACCAGGTGTTACATAATTTCAACATTCATTTAAGTTATCAAAAACATATCAGAGTTGCCAGCTGGTCAAACATTCTTTTGAACATAATCTTCTTGCCCGCCCATTTCAATGATGACTTGCAGGGATTAAGGTGGTGGGATTAGCACAAAGTTAAGTGAATGAATGTGAAACTAACAATTCAACTTAGCATAACAATCTGTTTACATCAATTATTCGTAAACACGTAACGTCAAAGAGGATCGGTGGTTTTTGAGGAACCCTAATGCCGCGGTGGCCCTCAAAGAACGCTTATCACAATTTGTATTGGCCTATACAGAATATACCGATAACTTGATACTACCATTACGCAACACAGGTTCTAATACAACACATGTACAAGACCCTGTATCTGTAATTCTGTAATAAGCAAGTCCAACAATCTGTTGACCTCTTTAATAACAACCAATGCCTGAAGGCCACATTGCACGTAGATTCATAATCAGCAAATCAGACTAAACAGTCTATCAATTATATCTACGTTTACTTGTTGCAACCAAACCGTTACAACCAAATCAAACTTGTGAGTTCCAGATCCACTTACCTGTCAGTCTCAGTCCAACAACTCAGAAGTCTAATGTTACTGAGTCTTCTGCTGATCTGAGAATACAACAAATAATGAGTTAGTAACTCATTCCATAATCATATAACATATTTTATTACATAGTATCGAAATGACAAACAATTACCAAGTTATAAATATCAGTTATAACCACTTTACAATTATCAATTTTAATCAAATTATAACAATGTACTTATATAATTATTTACTCAATTATCTTGTTCTAAATCATCATCATAGCATATTTATCCAAGCAGGTAATCTCTGAAGTCTAAGAAAACAAAAGTTCAATCCGAAGTGAAATCAGAAAGTCCCGAAACGATGTTTAAAACTGAAAAATGCCATTTTTGACCCCAAGATGACCCGAAAGGCCTAAAACTGCCTAGGCTCGTTTAAAAGAGCTTTGATTATTGGACCGTTTTCGAGTGACCATGCGAATTTCAGCCCAATCCGTGTTAATAGGTTGATGATGAGATGAAATTCATTTTCAAATCTTGAATTTCAACCAGGTTGTTTTCTAAATCTTATTGAGAAAATTTAAGCTTCTTGACTATGTGTGTTTGTTGAAATGAAAATGAAATTAGGAAGTTTACAGAAGTTTTGAGAATATATATTAATCTAACCCAATACCATTATAATTTTAGTTTCCTTCTTAATCTATTGTCTGGAACCTAAAACCATTTTGCGAAACCAACTATTTTATTTTACCGTCAACTAGATTAATTTAAAACAATGAATTATGTATTAGTCATAATAACTCATTTATCCTTTTGACTAATATTATCAAATAACATAATAATATTAAATATTCCTAACACATTAAATAATAAATTTAAAGTTAGAAAATTACCCGTATATTACTAGACCCTTAGAGTGGATGTTACACTATTAAACTAATGGGTCAAAAATCTCCAAGATCGATAGGGTTGCTAATCTTAGGAATTAAAGACACAAAAGAAGCATTACACCCACTACTAATACTCTCATGTTCCCAAAATAATCCCAACGCCGGCATAATCTCAACCTCATTAAATCTCAATACATCTTAATAAATTTGAAGTTAAATCCATCCGGCCTCGGGGCTTTAGAACTCCCACATCGACTTACCGCTCCTCCACACCTCTCTTTCGTGAAAGGAATTTCAATCATTTGTTGCTCTTCTGCTGAAAGTCTTTTAAACCTATTATTATGAAAAATCGGCCTATTTTGATCATTCTCGGTAAACACCTTTGCAAAATACTCTGTTACCTTTTCTTTTATGACTCTTGGCTCCTCACACCAACTCCCATCCACATTTAAACCTAGCATTGTACCCTTCATATTCCTTTTTCGAACTATTAAATGAAACAATCTCGAATTTTTCATCACCCTCTGACGCCCATTTCCCTCTAGCCCCTTGTCTCATTATTGAATTTTTCATCTTCTCTTTTTCTAACCACCTCTTGCGAGCTTCCATCCACCTATACGTTTTTAGATGCATAAATGTAATTCTACTTTAGAAATTATTTGCTTATATTACGTAACGTAAAATGCAGAAGAACTTCATTGTTCACGCACTATAGTATGGAGTGTATATTGAAACACATATTGATTTTCTCAAGTCGTAAGAATTGAATTGTTTTCTTTGTTGAATATTTGTATACACTTAGATAGCCAATATAAATCTTTATCGTACTTTAGTCGATTTCCCCATAATTCGATCTTAAATCAATTTTAGCTAATAGTCCTTTTAACATACCTTATAATCATATAATTTTATATTAAACTTCTTTTTCCGTACTTTAACTCCTTATCTAATTAAAAGTAACATTTTATACAGGGCTACTATTTATATTTTGACTATGTTGATAATATGTGTAGCAATATAATTATAATAACTACAGTTTCATTTTTAACTTTTGATTAGCTTCTATATTTGATAACCAAGATTACGTTTCTAAAAGTGAACATAATACAATTTATACTTAACTCCATTCATAATATTTATAATATAATTATTATAATAAATATATGTTCTAGTTAATACCATTTTCATTATCTTTCAAATTCATAATATTATCTTGTAAAATGAAAATTACATATAGACCGGCTTTCACGTTCACTCGGGGACTTAGATTAATCGATTCAATGGGCGAACTGCTTTCCTTTAAAGGTAGCAAGTGATTGAAATGAAATGTCAATGTTCTCTTTTAAATGTTATTAGACATAGACATTTATGGTTGTGTTCATATTTTGGTTTTATTATTGCTACTCGTATTTTGTGTTCATATATATATTGGGATGATCCAGTGGGAAGCATTATTTTTGGTGACATGGGAAGTGTAATATTTATCACGGAACATCTTAACTTCGCCAATACAAATGTGAAAAAATAAATAGTGAAATTTAATAAATATTGATCAAAATCGATGCTATGAATGTTAAGCTTCATTCATAAATTCTTTTTGTAGTCTATAACATCAATTGGTGAATATTATATCCAAAATCGTTAATATTCATCGTAGTAAATGTTAGTTAACATTTATTATGATGAATTTTAAAATAAAAAATATTTGTCAAACTGTTATGTTTTAGCATTCATCGTGAAGAATGCTAGTTAACATTAATTATGATGAATGTTAACAATTTATTAAATAAATATTCATCAACTAATGTTATGACTTAAAAATGAAATTCATGAGTGAATATATTCTTTATAGCATCGATTTTTATCACTATTTATTGGTAAAAATTTTGTTGACATTTTGATTGGTAAAGATAAGATGCTCTTTGATGAATAATAACACTTATCCTAAAAAAGTGCTTCCCTTTTGAACGCTCTCCAGTAAAATATATGAATCATTGTGAATCATACTTATATAATCATGAATCGTAGCTACAAATATATGAATCAAATTAACAGATTACATTCTACATATACATTATTTTTGATATAAATTGTGAATCATACTTGTTTATGCGTCATTAATATAGATAAATGAATCATAGTTGTAAAACTAGGAATCATAGTTATAAATTTATGAATAACAGTACTAGTAAATGAATCATATTAATAAAATTGTATGTTACATGTGGAAACCTTTGAATTAAACATATAGAAAACAAATTACTTACAAAGCTTTGAAGATAATCGTTTGAAAATTTTATGATATACTTACTTATTAATAAAATGATCACTGTGAATCGAATGAAACAAATTATAAGTGATATTGAAGGATTTCTATATTTGCCTTGAGAATTGCACGTGAGATGAATTCTGAGAATTCTTAGAGAATATTTACGATATTACAAAGTCTTCCATGTCGTATCTGATAGAATTATAGGGATAAAGATGAATTCACTCAAAAAACTGTTTCCATAAATAAAAAATGCAATAAATTATATTCCGTCCGTCCCATTTTTATTGTCCACCTTATTATATTTGTCTGTCTTAAAAAATTGTTCCATTGCAAAAATTAACTAACAATATACATAAAAAGTTTCCATTTTACCGTTAGTCTTCATTTGTATCAAAAGTTCCTAACTGCTATAAATTAATTAAAATGAGATGGTTGTCTCGCTTCGCTGAGGATATTTAAAATGTCTTGTTTTATTAATATTTATGAATTATGAATATATATATATATATATATATATATATATATATATATATATATATATAGATTCGATGTTATTAAACGAATAATTAAATGTTTGAACGATTTAAGGTTTAAAAAATCTATCAAAAGTAAATTATAAATAGTAAATATAGAGTATTAAATGAAAAAATTAAAATTTGTAAATGTCGAAGTGACAAATGAAACTTAAACTAACATTAATATTTCTATATGAATATATATAAAAAAATCAAATTTATTAATTAATATAAAATACGTGTATGTCGTAAAAAAATCAAAAAATCAACTAATATATAAATGGAGACAAACTCTTCTATATATTTTTAAGTTACACCCTTTTTGATTTATTTTTTTAAGAAACATTTACACCAAGTAGTATTGAGTTATAAATAAAATTGATAGTTATAATAATTGTTATATTGTATTTGTAGGAAAATACATTTTATAATTTATCCTAAGTTCTTAGGATGAATATAGCTCCTAAAATTGGTTTAATTTATTTCCAAAGAGGTAAAAGTAAATTTAAGAAAATGATAGATTCTAAATCAATTATTATTTGTATGATATTTATTTAAAATTTCAATAGGAAAAAGGGAAATCACCTTAAGAAATTAAATGGTGTCACTGCTTAAAGAAAAAAACGAATTACTACTGAGCTCGAAATCCTAACCCTTTGAGTTATAGAAAAAATCAAATACCATTAGGTTATGGCATAAATAGGTTTATATTTTCCCTGAGGTAGAATATATCTATAATTATTTTCACTAAAAAAAATGTTACTATTCATCAAGTCACATCAAATCGGCTATCAATTAACTTATATATAAGGTGTGTTTTAAAAGAGAAATTTAAAGAAAAGTCAAACATGCTTTCATTATTTAACAATTAACACCAATAAAAACCTTCATGCTCATTCACATAAAATAACAATCCATTTTATTTATTTCGTTCTTTGCTCGATCACGTATCAACTCAGATCACAACCAAATTATGAACTCGATATTTTATTTATGACATAAACTTAACAGATAATAAAAAACTCACATGGACGAATTTATTCATGACATAAAAAAAACCTCACATAAATGAATATATGAACAGATTATAAATTTTAAAGAGAAAAAGCATACGGTGTAAAACTTTAATTTTATCTAGTGACTCAAATACGAAACCACTTCATTTATTAGGGTCTCATCACACTCGATTTGTAGCGGTAGATTTCCTTGTCACCCCAACTTACACTTACCGATGTGTGGTGTTTGATAATTGTTGCCACCACGAAGTTTCATGATTTATTTCTTGCATGTTTGTAGAGTTAAAATACATTATTAAACTCCCGTGAAGCCATTTGGTCAAAAGAAACTTGAACTGCGGTAACTAGTTCGTCAATTGTTCCAAAAGATTCTTGTTCCTAAAGTGACTGAATAGCTCGAAAAAAATCCAAGATCTAATACATTTAAATCCGAGCTATTTGGTGGCTGAAAGCAAAGACGAATCTCATATCCATCTCGAGATGCTGCTTCAAGAAACTCGTTATCATTGACATCAATATGGGGTTTTGCATTATCTTGTTGAATATATATTGGACCTGTATGACCTTGTGGCCATTTAGCTCTGATAGATGGTAGAACCTTTTCGATTAGCCACGATCTTGTTACTTGCTTAGTCACAGACAAAATTGGCTTTGTCTCTAATGTTCCTGCAACACGATTCTTGCTTGAACGTTTAGCTGGTTCTAATGTTGTGAGCGGAAAATTTTCAATCTTTCCAGAAAGTACTTCATTTCTCGACGTATCAAATCTCGGACGTGCAACTGTAGCTAGAAACATTACTTTTGCGATAAACTTTTTGCTTTTACACGTTCTTAATGGTTCTTCTTCACCGGTCACGAGGTAAAAACGTCTTGAAGCTCTTGAAATGTAGAACCATTTTTCGTCAATGTGAACAACATTAAACATATCCTGAAAAGTTGGAACGCTAGTTGATAATGATCGAGTAACTTTTGATAAACAAAATTCCAACCTTGCCTTTTTATTCGCTTCGGTAAGCTCCGACTTGATGGCACGCGAATGTGGTCGAAGTGCACCTTATTTTATAAGTCTATGCAAAGTCGACTTCGACACATTTATTGATTTTGCATTAGACCGAATATTTGTTCGGCGACGTAACATAAGGTGAAATTTTGTTGAAATTGATTTGTACCTTTTTTCGTCCAATTTTATTGAGCGTCTTTGAAGATACATCAACCTTTGACCCGTTACGAACTTGAATGTTAGCTTGATGCCATATGCGACTTATGGTCTTCCTAGATACATAATATGTAGTCGCGAGATCACCCATTAACCCCTTTTTTAGTTTGTCATTGACACTTTGTTGCAATAAATTTTCATAGATGACTTGTCGTTAATCATTATTTAAGTTCTTTTTAGATGTTGAACTTATTAAGTACTTTTTTTTTAGATGTAAAGTTGAGAAATTGTGTTCTTTGTGTGAAAGAAATTGAAATAACACGTTAATTTCATTTCCTAATGTTATCTAGTATTGGTTAAATAGGAAAATTCCACTAATGTTGTCCATGAAATTTTGGTGGGAAAATTACCTCCGTTGTTTAAGCTTAAAATTGAAATTAAATAAAATTAGTCCTCAAATTGTTCGTGTACATTACTCCATATATAAAATTGGTCCTCAAGTTTTGGTGGGAATTTTGCCACCATAATCTTAGTTAATAGTTTCCATTTTTAAATAAGACAAGTTATGTAGTCAACTTAATATAAATGAAGGGCAATATGGACAATTTGCTAACATATCTTAAATTGTAGAAAAAACGTTGAGGGAGAATATAACCGGCACAGGGAGTAATATATAATTAATTAATTAATTAGGTTTTTAGTAAACACCTATCAACCCTTCCACCATTATATAAAATAATTGGTCCAGATAGTTTTTTATTTTTATTTCCCTAAAGTTATTGATCCCCTGTATAATAGGAATGAGATCCTTTGAAAATAAAGGGATAGAATAAAAACGATAAAAACAAATCACATCCCTTGGATCTTTTTAAGGGTGGAGATAAAATGAAAACGGTAAAAATAGTTGATCTTCATAATTTTATGAAGTGTGAAGAATTTTTTTTTTTTTTTTGCTTCACACTTAATTTTTACATGTGAAGCTTATTTTTTTTGGCTTCATATAAATTTTATGAATTGTGAAGGTTGAAAATTAAGCTTCACACATTCATAAATTTATGTGAAGTCAAAAAAATTAAGTTTCACATTTAAAAAATTTCTAAATTTTTGTGAGGTAAAAAAAAACAAAAAAAATACTAAAGGTTTACAATGAAAACTTTATGAAAAATAAAAAAATATAAGGGTTCACATTACAAAACGTATATGAAGCGGGAAAAAAATGTTCACAACTAAAAAGAATTGTGAATACAAATTGAGATCGTTTTCTAACCCACGTGTGTGTATATATATATATATATTGTGTATATATATATATACATATATACATATATATATATACGGGAAGGATCAAGAGGGAAGTTCTAAATTTTAGGAAAGGAGGGAAGCAAACCTCAACCACACATTTGATAGTGGTCATTAACCATCGAATTTTTGTTCAAAACGAGAAGTTTCAAATTCTATTTAATCAATACCTATTTAATCAACTCATATAGAATATCTATTTAATCAATTTTTGTTTTAAATTCAAAATTAAAGCATGTAAATCAATCAAAACATTATAAATTTCAAATTCATCAAAGGCATTCATACATATCTTCAATTCGTCATAATTCATATTCATCAAATATTAAGAATTTTGGATATAACTTTTGGGTTTTTGTGAAAATTTTGATTCACCAATGAATACAATAAAATTAAACGAATTTCAACATACAAAACTTATAAACAAGTAGTTAATTTAATTATAGTCGTCATTAACCATCGAATTTCACAAAAAAAAAAAAATTAGAACATTAACATTCATTTGAAATGAATATTGATCAAAATTACAATTAATATTCATAAACAATAATTTATGATGAATATTAACTTATATATGTTTTTATACATTGTTGAATGAGATAATTTAATATTCATCATTGTATAATATTGTATATGAGTTAACATTCATCGTAAATGAATGTTAAAAAGTATTAAGTTTTAATTTTGATTAACATGCTTTCCAAATGAATATTAACATTCTGGAAATTTTTGAGTTATTTACGATTTTGCCACCGCGTTGACTTTTGAGTTGACCAGAATGTGTGGCTAGGAATAGCTTCCCTCATTCCCCTATTTTTTTACTTCCCTCTTGATCCCCACCCTACATATATATATTCTTCCCCTAATTTTTTACTTCTCTCTTGATCCCACCCTGTATGTATATAAAAGACTAGAGATAAGGTTAGAAAACAAATCGAAGGACGAGGTCTATTTCTGGCAGACGACCGGCTAGAGGTCCGCGGTGACTGCGGCGGATTTCATCGGAAGTTGTCGTGCCTGATTCAAAAAGGTTTAATGGCCCGAAAAGTCTCGAAATCAGAAACCGATATCGGCGTGTGGGTCCACGTGTGGTGGCGCGTGGAGCGTTCTTTTGCCGCCAATTTTTGACGGTTTCCTAGGAATTGCGCGTTTGGAAATTTGATAGTGGTGGTGGTGGGTTTTAATTCGTCCTATATACTAGCGAAAATAGAGGTAGATGGTAGAATTTTAGAAGTAGAAAAGAAAAAGAGAAAGGGAGAAAAGAAAGTTACATGGGATCTTTAAAGAGGGAATGGGTGTGAAAACGTTCAACTTGACCAGGCTACCCCAAAAACCAATAATTAACTCGTTGACCCTCTGAATTTTGATTTACTCTCATAAATACTAATTGGAGTAAAATTATTTTCTGAATTTTATTTTTAGCACTGTTGTTAACAAAACCTGTAAAACGATAACCAAAAAATCGAGCCCAGATAAACACAAACACATAACTTCCTATAAAGTTTCAAATCATCATTTCACATTTAAAATTTAACTAAAAATGAACAAAAATAGAAACACAGTTAAACACCATCCACTTCGATTTCAAACAGATTCAAGAAGCAAACAAGCTGAACTAAACAACACAATCATTACAATAAATAAAAAAGAGAGACAAACGCAAAACGAACTTTGAAGAAGAAAATTGGAAAGAATATTCAAGGATCTGGTTAGAAATATACCTCAATAGGAGATGTAAATCGAAGAAATCGGAGCTGCAAATTGAGAAATCTAAATCCTGGAAGAGAGGGGGAAAATTGGGCTTGAACCCGATAAATTGAATTGGACTTTTGAATTGGGGTTTGAAAGAGATAATAATAAAAAGTAAAATGGGAAAAAACCTAAAACTAAAGGTTTCTAGTATTTGTTCGTACTAAATACAGTAAGAATTCCTGTATATACTATACCTCCTTTGGTTCTCTATTATAGCTTCTGTTATTGTCTTACGGTTTACACCTATATTGATCAGAGATGAAGGAAATGCAGTTTAGAATTCGAGGAAGGTTTCCAGCGGATCTTTAATGACTTTGAAATATCAAACGTGAAACTTGGAAAGCAACAAAAAGAACTTGAACTTCGGACCATTGAGTTGCAGAAGCGTGAGGTTGTAATTGAAGCCGACAGGAATAACCTTGCTAAAGAGATTGAAGAGGTGTGACATACTTGATTGCAATGAAAAATTTTAGTGGTTCTCAATTAGCGATATTTGAGTTCTTAGTTGATCCTATCCCTAGTTCTCAATTATGCGCTGTTTAGATTAACCTCATTTTTGGAATCATCGGATTAACTTTGTATATCATCAATTAAACATATACGACTATCACTTTTCACGATTTCATCTCCAAGATATTGCGAATAACAATTCACTCCATCAACAAATGAAATCTAATAAAAGAACAATAAAACTTGTTGGTGTATCACAAGGTACTATTTTACTTCTAATACGTGATCATCATAGTATTGAACATGTATTGCCATAGTTTCTTTTTGGATAGTGGGTATGTTATTATTTATCGCTTTCAGATGGAAATGGAGATACTCCAGGAGAAGATATTTTCTCTTGAGAAACAACTAAATGCAAAATAACCTTTAGACGTAGAAATAAAGCACAGGAAGGGGTCGTTAATTGTTTTGGAGCGCACAAGAGATATAGAGGCTCACCAAACGATAGAGGACTTACATTGCAAACTAAAGGAAACGGAAGATGAGCTTAAGGCACTACTAGAATCGGAGGGAACAGCAACGATAAAAATCGTTGCTAAAGGCCCCAAAATCGTCGCTGTAAGTCTTTAGGGATGATTAATCGTTGCTAAGAAATCGTCGCTGAAAGGTCGTATCTAATCCCTTTTAGGGACGATTTTTTTTTTCAGCAACGATCTTGTGGGACCAGGTTGGGACTGGTCAAAGGCCCATTTAGCGACGATAAAATCGTTGCTAAAGCTATTTTTTTCATTTTTTATTTTTTTGATAAAAAGCTTTGGAAAGCTTAAGTATTATCTGAGTAAGTAGGAACAATTAAGCAATCATGAGTTGTAGAAGGCTCGTATAGTATTAATTGAGGTTTGTGTTTTCGGTTTCTAGTTATACCATTTAAGACTAATTTGTTTTGTGTTAATAGTTCTTTGTTTGTATTCTGAAGGACATCGATCTGCAAGCTAAGCGTGAAGTAGTTTTTGTTATTAATTGATAGCGACACAACCTTTGTGTCGCCCTTTGTTTTTGATAGCGACACAACTCTTGTGTCGCCAATTGCTTCTGATAGCGACATTACTCTTGTGTCGCATAATCTTTTAACTTGTTTTTGCAAGTAAGCGACACTAAGCTTAGTGTCGCCATTAGTCTGCGACACAACCTCAGTGTCGCCATCTTATACTTGAAAACAATTTTTGTGTGTCTTTGTCTAATTTGCAAGTATCAAAATGTCTCTTCAAAGCTTTACTCAACTATTAAAGCATAGTAATGAAGTTGGAAGCACCAATAAACCTCCACTATTTACTGCTAATACTGATTATGTGGAATAGAGGCAACGATTTGAAGCCTTCATTTCATATAATGATCCTGACATGCTGATTCTTTTGCTTGAACGTTATGTACATCCACCAGCTGATGGCATTCATACTACTGTACCTCCGCCTAAACCTATCAGATCATTAACTCTAGATGAGAAAAAGGCTTGGGATTTGGAAAGAAAAGTTCACTCGGGAATCACAATGAGCATGTCAGCTGATGTACTGAAGATGTTTAAACATAATGATATCGCTTATGATTTGTGGAAGGCCATTGAACAACGTTGTGGTGGTAATGAGAGATACAAAAAGAGTAAACTTGCGCTCATTAAAAAACAGTATGAATTGTTTGACATACTGCCAAATGAATCTCTTAATGCTTTGTTCACTCGTTACTCACATCTGGTAAGTGAGTTGACTGATGGCGGTGTGGTGTTAGCTACTGAGGATGTAAACAAGAAACTCTTATGCTCTTTGCCTAAGAAATGGAATCATCGTGTTATGATGATGGAAGAAGATAAGAGAGTTATGACTCTTTCGTTAGATGATCTTATTGGGAGGTTACAAGCTTATGCACTAGATATGCAGCGAAAAGAAACAAAATCTAGTGCACAGGTTCAAGATCCAAGCTTGTATGGTAGTTCTTCTCCTACTACTGGTGTGGCATTGTTATCTAGTGGATCTTCTGCATTCTCTACCAAATCAGCTATTCCTTCAGTTGGAAGAGCATCCTACTCTTCCAATACTCCAGCTTCACCTGATACTGAAGAGAATGCTGCGATTTTTCAAGCTTTTCTGAGTGCTTATGACAGCTTTCTTTCAAAGAAGACTAGCACTATTGATCTTACAGAAAAGGACTTTGAACAAAGAAATATTTGAAGAAAAGAAATATTTGAAGAAAACAGGGAGAAAGAATCTGGATGATGATAGTGATTCATGTCTTGTGTTCGATAAGAGTAAGGTAAAGTGCTACAATTGCCAAAACCTTGGGCAATTTGCTAGGGAATGTGAGAAGGCGAAGCATCCTGCTTCTGGATTCTCAAAACCATCTGCTTATACAAGACCATCTGCAAGGACTCCGGAAAAATCTCCTGTCTCAAATGCTCTTCTTCTTCAAAATGAAGAAGCCTATGATTGGAGCGAAGACGCCGATGAGGACCAGAATAAAGCTCTTATGGCTGAAATCACCAGTGTGCACGAGGTACCCATTGAAGAACCATTTTCTTGTATATCTTGCATTAAATTAACTGGTAAACTTAACAGATGTGCTGAGGATAATCTACGCCTGAATACCGATTTAGAAAAACTTGTTCAGGCTAATAAGATTTTGAAAGATAATGAAAAAGTGTTTGATAAGAAAATGGATGTTGTGTTTTCGGACCGAAAAGAATTAAAAGCTAAGATTTTCAGTCAACAAGACGCAATTGATAGTTATCTAAAATTAATTGCTGATATAAGAAAGGAACTTGCTGACTCACAGTCAGAAATAATTAATCTTAAAAGAAAACTTTCAAATTTCTCTACGTCCTCAGTTGTCTTTGATGAAATTTTTCAAGGGCAAAGGTATGATACGAAGAACAAGGATGGTCTTGGATATCACCAAGTACCACCTCCTATAAACTATCTACCTATGCCTTCAAAGGATGAAGCCAAAGAACTTGTGCCTTCTTCTTTAAAGGAAGACACGAAATCTGTTAAAAAGCCAGTTGATGATTCTAACCCAACTGTCGAGCCTGAATCTATAAAATCTTATGCTAATAAGTCTGTGAATGTTAAGAAACCTGAGATTGTTAAGGTCAAGATTGTACCTCCAGTTAGTGTAGAGGAGGTAGTTGAAATTGAGGATTTAACCGATGAGGTTAATGTGAGGATTAAAAAGGATAATGTTAAGCCTGAAAATCATATCATAACCACTGAATTAAATGATGTGACTTTTCAAAGAAAAGACAAAGTTAATGCTGAGCCTCAAAAAGGGATTTTAAAGAATGATAAAAATGACAAATCAAATGAAAAATCTTCTAAATCTGTTAAACTTGTTAACTCATCATGCACACACAAATGTGCATGTTCCGTTAATGCTTCTTTTAATCAACCTCCGGTGTTTTATCCTCAACTTCAACCGTTTGTTGAAAGGCGATCTTGTTTCTATTGTAAGAAACTAGGTCATCTAATTAATGATTGTCCGTTGCTTTCTAGACAACGGTTTGGAAGATCTATGCCGTGAAGTTTTTCTACAGAAACTCTTTTAATAAATATCAATCGAGGCATAGCTCATCATCTCCTGTACCGGTCAAGAAAGTCAATAAGATTGTGCCTAGTAAACCTACAGTCAAACAGCACAATCCTATTGATAAGCAACAACCCAAACCTAAACATGTTTGGCAGATTAAAAGGTCAACAGATGACCTGTCATCCTACAATAATACATCAGGAAACACAACTGATTTGTTAAAAGATAAAATTTTGACTGATGTTGTTATTGTAGATGACTTTGGAAGACCCAAGTCTGTCAGGGCTTGAGTCTCCACTTCTAATTAATCCCTTCTTGTATATTGTGCCTGCAGCAGTCCGAGGAAGTTCAAAATAGTAAATGGTAAGTTGATAGCGGTTGCTTACGGCACATGACTGGCAACTTAGCCCTACTTTCTGATGTGAAACCATTTAATGGGGGTTATGTTGCGTTTGCGGGTGATAAAGGAGGTTAAATAACAGGTCAAGGAATACTCACCAATGGGAAAGTGAGTTTTGAAAAAGTAAATTTTGTTGAGCAATTGAATCATAACTTGCTTAGTGTCTCTCAAGTTTGTGACAAGAAGTATACAACTGCATTTACTGATGTGGAGTGCTTGATTCTTAAGCCGGGATTCGTCATTCCCGAGGAATGGGTGCTGATGAGAGCACCAAGGTCAAAGGACACGTACATTCTTGATATGCGTACTGTTTCATCAATATAGCACACATGTTTATTGTCCAAAGCTGCTGAGAAAGATTCACTGTTGTGGCACAGACGAATGTGACATCTTCATTTCCACAAGATGAATTATCTTGTTAAAAATGATCTTGTGTTAGGCGTACCAAAACAATCCTTTGGTTTAAACGATAATTGTGTTTCCTGCCTCAAAGGAAAACAACACAAGAAATTCCATAAGTCTAAGCTAGTGAATTCAAATGAAACACCTCTTGAGTTATTGCATATGGATCTTTTCGGACCAGTGAGCAAACGGAGTATAGGAGGAAGTTATTACTGCTTGGTAGTGACTGACGACTATTCGCGATTTTCTTGGGTTTAGTTCATTTCTTCTAAAGATGAGGTGCCAGATATTTTAACTTATCTGTTTGACAAACTGGAAAATATGTGCAATCTGAAGATAAAGAAACTGCGGAGTGACAACGGAACTGAGTTCAAGAACAAAACGTTAGAAATGTATTGTTTGAAGAAAGGAATACATCATCAATTCAGTGCCGCAAGAACTCCACAACAAAATGGAGTCGCTGAAAGGAAGAATAGGACTCTCATAGAGGCTGCACGAACCATGCTGTCGGACTCCAAATTGCCTATTACTTTTTGGGCAGAGGCGGTTAATAAAGCCTGTTATGTTTTAAACAGGGTTTTGACGGTGAAGATAAGAAATAAGACATGTTATGAGTTATTTAACAACTGTAAACCCAACTTGCAGTTTCTTGAACCTTTTGGGTGTCCCTGTATCATCATAAACACACGGGAAAGAGTAGCCAAGTTCGGTGAAAAATCTAGTGATGGTTTCTTTTTGAGTTATTCTGTTAACTCTCCTAATAAGAGAGTTTATAATAAATCTACGAAGAGGATTGAGGAGCACTATGAAGTTAAATGCCTAAGATATACTGAATCTCCTCAAAGCACGGGACCCGACTCATTGTTTCAGTATGATGCTTTGTTTGAATCATTTAATCTTTTTGAAGATGAGACTGATGACTAGGTGGTGACCCTACTGCATGGAATTGATATGTTTTAAGATATATCAAGTCCTTCTACTAAAGTCATACCACCTTCAAACAAAGATACTCCTAACACTTCTGGAACAGCTCCTATTGCGTCTATTCCACAAGCTTATACTGAGATGCCTGGTTTATCTGATGAAGAAGAAAAAGCTCACACACCGCAGCACCTATCTTTAACTGATGATAAATCTGATGAAGCTGAACAATCGAAGGAAATTAATGAAGATGGAGGAGATTTAAACAATTTGGATTCTGTGATTGTGCCACCGCAGATTCCACAGCAAAGAGTACACACATCTCACCCGACTAAAAATATCATTGGTGATTTGTCTAAAGGTGTACAAACAAGGAATCAGGCTAAAGCGTCTACATCCGACTCTACTTCTTGCCTTGTAGCTGAGATTGAATCATGCTTTCTATCTCAAATTGAACCGAAAAATGTGAAGGAAGCATTAGTTGACTCTCATTGGGTCGAGGCTATGCAGGATGAACTTCATCAATTTCAAAAGCTACAAGTGTGGAATTTGGTTCTGCTACCGAAGGAACAACATCCTATAGGTACGCGCTGGGTGTTTCGAGTAAAGAAAGACGATCGTGGTATTGTGATAAGAAACAAGGCTAGACTAGTGGTACAAGGTCTTTCTCAAATAGAAGGTCTTGATTATGATGAGGTGTTTGCTCCGGTTGCGAGGCTAGAATCGATCAGAATATTTCTTGCCTACGCCTCATACAAGAAATTCTGAATTTACCAACTAGAAGTAAAAAGTGCGTTTCTTTATGGGAAGGTCAGTGAAGAAGTGTATGTCAAGCAACCTCCTGGATTTGAAGACTCAGTACATTCTGATTATGTCTATAAATTAGACAAAGCACTTTATGGACTTCATCAAGCTCCAAGGGCATGGTACGAGACGCTGTCCAAACATCTGCTGGCAAACGAATTCACACGAGGGCAGATTGACAGCACACTTTTCATTAAAAAGGTTGGAAATAATTTGTTACTTGTGCAGGTATATGTAGACGACATTATCTTTGGATCTACAAATGACAAGCTGTGTAAGGACTTCGAAAAAATCATGAAGGACAAGTTTGAGATGAGTGCCATGGGAGAACTTACATTCTTCTTAGATGTACAAGTTGAGCAATCTGATAAAGGTATTTATATTCATCAATCCAAGTATGTCAATGACATCTTGACAAAATATCAGTTGCTCGACTGTAAGACCTTTGGGACTCCCATTGACATAAATCACAAACTCGGTTTGGCTGAAGAAGAAGACGATGTAAATCAGCGAGACTATCGGTCAATGATAGGATCACTGATGTATCTCACAGCATCTAGACCCGACATAATGTTTGCCGTGTCCATCTGCTCAAGATTTCAAGCAAAACCGAAAGTTTCTCATATGAAGGCTGTTAAGCGAATATTCAGTTATCTCAAATTTAGACCATTTCTGGGTCTCTGGTATTTCAATGAGGATAACTTCGCTTTAACTGCCTACTCCGATTCAGATTACGGTGGTTGCAATGTGGACAAAAAGTCTATGACTGGAGGATGCCAGTTCTTTGGTAGCCGTTTGGTCTCGTGGCAGTGTAAAAAGCAAACTACGGTCTCCACTTCATCTGCTGAGGCTGAATACATTGCTGCTGCAAATTGCTGTTCTCAGGTTCTCTGGATTCAGCATCAAATGCGCGATTACGGGTTACTCTTAACTTTAACTCCTATCCACATTGATAATACTGCTGCTATCTCCATCATACGCAATCCCGTACAACACTCAAAAACTAAACATATTGAAATTCGGTTTCATTTCATACGGGATTGCTATGAGAAACATCTAATAGACCTTGTCCAAATTGATACGTCTAAACAAAACGCTGATCTCTTTACAAAAGCTTTTTCACGATCTCGATTTGATGAACTTGTCTCTATGATAGGGATGAGGTTTTTTGTCAAAAATTAATTTAAAGACTTGAAGTGCTTTTATTTAAAAAAAAAATAATGCAACTGCCACTCTTTATACTTATTAGTATTAACAAATACAATAGTTGCAACATTTCTAAAAATAGACGTTGGATTGTGTCTGTAAATAATCTGGGAAATGATAGTAAATCAGGAGGCATGCACAAAAATGAAAATTTTAAGTTTTATGTTTGATGTGTCAGTAGGTTTATCTAGCATACTTAAACCATCTTTTCTAAAAATTGTCTTCATCATATGATGTATTGGTAGACATCTATGCTTAAGTTTCTAATACCTCTAAAAAGCCTACTATCAAAATTGCATATTGCTTTATATAAAACATATTATTATGTATGACAGTATGTTAAAATTTGGACATTTAAGTCTTATAGTTGACATGTCTTAATATTTGAATGATAAACATGTTTTAATCTTAAGCTTTAGAGTTTTAATATAGTTTTTTCTGGGGAAATAAATTAATTCATTCTTCTGTTGTACGAAAGTACAGACCTGGTTTAAATTAATATATTTTTGAAAAAGACATAGGTGAGCAGTCTGTATCAAGTTATGGACAAATATGGCACACCCGTGGTAATCTAATCTAAAAACATTGTATTATATACATTGAAAATATTTCTTGAATGGGCGTTATGTTGCGTTTGCGGGTGATAAAGGAGGTTAAATAACAGGTCAAGGAATACTCACCAATGGGAAAGTGAGTTTTGAAAAAGTAAATTTTGTTGAGCAATTGAATCATAACTTGCTTAGTGTCTCTCAAGTTTGTGACAAGAAGTATACAACTGCATTTACTGATGTGGAGTGCTTGATTCTTAAGCCGGGATTCGTCATTCCCGAGGAATGGGTGCTGATGAGAGCACCAAGGTCAAAGGACACGTACATTCTTGATATGCGTACTGTTTCATCAATATAGCACACATGTTTATTGTCCAAAGCTGCTGAGAAAGATTCACTGTTGTGGCACAGACGAATGTGACATCTTCATTTCCACAAGATGAATTATCTTGTTAAAAATGATCTTGTGTTAGGCGTACCAAAACAATCCTTTGGTTTAAACGATAATTGTGTTTCCTGCCTCAAAGGAAAACAACACAAGAAATTCCATAAGTCTAAGCTAGTGAATTCAAATGAAACACCTCTTGAGTTATTGCATATGGATCTTTTCGGACCAGTGAGCAAACGGAGTATAGGAGGAAGTTATTACTGCTTGGTAGTGACTGACGACTATTCGCGATTTTCTTGGGTTTAGTTCATTTCTTCTAAAGATGAGGTGCCAGATATTTTAACTTATCTGTTTGACAAACTGGAAAATATGTGCAATCTGAAGATAAAGAAACTGCGGAGTGACAACGGAACTGAGTTCAAGAACAAAACGTTAGAAATGTATTGTTTGAAGAAAGGAATACATCATCAATTCAGTGCCGCAAGAACTCCACAACAAAATGGAGTCGCTGAAAGGAAGAATAGGACTCTCATAGAGGCTGCACGAACCATGCTGTCGGACTCCAAATTGCCTATTACTTTTTGGGCAGAGGCGGTTAATAAAGCCTGTTATGTTTTAAACAGGGTTTTGACGGTGAAGATAAGAAATAAGACATGTTATGAGTTATTTAACAACTGTAAACCCAACTTGCAGTTTCTTGAACCTTTTGGGTGTCCCTGTATCATCATAAACACACGGGAAAGAGTAGCCAAGTTCGGTGAAAAATCTAGTGATGGTTTCTTTTTGAGTTATTCTGTTAACTCTCCTAATAAGAGAGTTTATAATAAATCTACGAAGAGGATTGAGGAGCACTATGAAGTTAAATGCCTAAGATATACTGAATCTCCTCAAAGCACGGGACCCGACTCATTGTTTCAGTATGATGCTTTGTTTGAATCATTTAATCTTTTTGAAGATGAGACTGATGACTAGGTGGTGACCCTACTGCATGGAATTGATATGTTTTAAGATATATCAAGTCCTTCTACTAAAGTCATACCACCTTCAAACAAAGATACTCCTAACACTTCTGGAACAGCTCCTATTGCGTCTATTCCACAAGCTTATACTGAGATGCCTGGTTTATCTGATGAAGAAGAAAAAGCTCACACACCGCAGCACCTATCTTTAACTGATGATAAATCTGATGAAGCTGAACAATCGAAGGAAATTAATGAAGATGGAGGAGATTTAAACAATTTGGATTCTGTGATTGTGCCACCGCAGATTCCACAGCAAAGAGTACACACATCTCACCCGACTAAAAATATCATTGGTGATTTGTCTAAAGGTGTACAAACAAGGAATCAGGCTAAAGCGTCTACATCCGACTCTACTTCTTGCCTTGTAGCTGAGATTGAATCATGCTTTCTATCTCAAATTGAACCGAAAAATGTGAAGGAAGCATTAGTTGACTCTCATTGGGTCGAGGCTATGCAGGATGAACTTCATCAATTTCAAAAGCTACAAGTGTGGAATTTGGTTCTGCTACCGAAGGAACAACATCCTATAGGTACGCGCTGGGTGTTTCGAGTAAAGAAAGACGATCGTGGTATTGTGATAAGAAACAAGGCTAGACTAGTGGTACAAGGTCTTTCTCAAATAGAAGGTCTTGATTATGATGAGGTGTTTGCTCCGGTTGCGAGGCTAGAATCGATCAGAATATTTCTTGCCTACGCCTCATACAAGAAATTCTGAATTTACCAACTAGAAGTAAAAAGTGCGTTTCTTTATGGGAAGGTCAGTGAAGAAGTGTATGTCAAGCAACCTCCTGGATTTGAAGACTCAGTACATTCTGATTATGTCTATAAATTAGACAAAGCACTTTATGGACTTCATCAAGCTCCAAGGGCATGGTACGAGACGCTGTCCAAACATCTGCTGGCAAACGAATTCACACGAGGGCAGATTGACAGCACACTTTTCATTAAAAAGGTTGGAAATAATTTGTTACTTGTGCAGGTATATGTAGACGACATTATCTTTGGATCTACAAATGACAAGCTGTGTAAGGACTTCGAAAAAATCATGAAGGACAAGTTTGAGATGAGTGCCATGGGAGAACTTACATTCTTCTTAGATGTACAAGTTGAGCAATCTGATAAAGGTATTTATATTCATCAATCCAAGTATGTCAATGACATCTTGACAAAATATCAGTTGCTCGACTGTAAGACCTTTGGGACTCCCATTGACATAAATCACAAACTCGGTTTGGCTGAAGAAGAAGACGATGTAAATCAGCGAGACTATCGGTCAATGATAGGATCACTGATGTATCTCACAGCATCTAGACCCGACATAATGTTTGCCGTGTCCATCTGCTCAAGATTTCAAGCAAAACCGAAAGTTTCTCATATGAAGGCTGTTAAGCGAATATTCAGTTATCTCAAATTTAGACCATTTCTGGGTCTCTGGTATTTCAATGAGGATAACTTCGCTTTAACTGCCTACTCCGATTCAGATTACGGTGGTTGCAATGTGGACAAAAAGTCTATGACTGGAGGATGCCAGTTCTTTGGTAGCCGTTTGGTCTCGTGGCAGTGTAAAAAGCAAACTACGGTCTCCACTTCATCTGCTGAGGCTGAATACATTGCTGCTGCAAATTGCTGTTCTCAGGTTCTCTGGATTCAGCATCAAATGCGCGATTACGGGTTACTCTTAACTTTAACTCCTATCCACATTGATAATACTGCTGCTATCTCCATCATACGCAATCCCGTACAACACTCAAAAACTAAACATATTGAAATTCGGTTTCATTTCATACGGGATTGCTATGAGAAACATCTAATAGACCTTGTCCAAATTGATACGTCTAAACAAAACGCTGATCTCTTTACAAAAGCTTTTTCACGATCTCGATTTGATGAACTTGTCTCTATGATAGGGATGAGGTTTTTTGTCAAAAATTAATTTAAAGACTTGAAGTGCTTTTATTTAAAAAAAAAATAATGCAACTGCCACTCTTTATACTTATTAGTATTAACAAATACAATAGTTGCAACATTTCTAAAAATAGACGTTGGATTGTGTCTGTAAATAATCTGGGAAATGATAGTAAATCAGGAGGCATGCACAAAAATGAAAATTTTAAGTTTTATGTTTGATGTGTCAGTAGGTTTATCTAGCATACTTAAACCATCTTTTCTAAAAATTGTCTTCATCATATGATGTATTGGTAGACATCTATGCTTAAGTTTCTAATACCTCTAAAAAGCCTACTATCAAAATTGCATATTGCTTTATATAAAACATATTATTATGTATGACAGTATGTTAAAATTTGGACATTTAAGTCTTATAGTTGACATGTCTTAATATTTGAATGATAAACATGTTTTAATCTTAAGCTTTAGAGTTTTAATATAGTTTTTTCTGGGGAAATAAATTAATTCATTCTTTTGTTGTACGAAAGTACAGACCTGGTTTAAATTAATATATTTTTGAAAAAGACATAGGTGAGCAGTCTGTATCAAGTTATGGACAAATATGGCACACCCGTGGTAATCTAATCTAAAAACATTGTATTATATACATTGAAAATATTTCTTGAAAAAGATTACCTAGTATTGGTTTGTGTTAAACTATGGTACTCTGTTGTACGAAAGTACATACCTGTAACCTCTAGTTTAATTGTTCAGACTAGTGTTTATTCAACCCGAATCATCGTTCATGTGACTCTGTTGTACGTTGTACAGACCTGTCACCTCTGACCTGATTCTAAAGATAATTTCATATTCTTGCTCTTGCATGTTTAGATTTCAAATGTATATCTTAATATGCATTATATATCATAATATGCATACTAATAATAATGAATAATGGTTTAGGTACTTAAGTATAAATGTTTAAGTGGTCACCCAATACCAATAATCATCTTGAAATAATTTTTCTAAACGATGCTTTAAATATGTTAAGTAAACTTAAAGTGGACAAATATACTGGCAATCGAAATAAATCTTACTATTTCCAAATAAGTGCATGTTCTTAACCTTGTGCGACACTACACTTAATTACTACGACACAAGCACTCGTATTTGCGACACAAGCAAAGCGAGCAAAATTTTCGATTTGATCTTACTTTTCTGGGGTTTCTGTTCCAATTCTTCCACATAATCTTATTCAAGTTACTTTCCTTGACTACTTGGTAAAATTTTTAACCTTTTTCACCGCATATTTTGTGTTTAATTGCAAATTAAAGTTTCGGGTTTTAAGGGTTTCGGTTATGCGTTTAATTGGTGTGTTTGGGTGTGATTAAAGTGATAAAAACCTTACTTTCTTGTTCCTGATTTTGCTACGCACCTCGGGGTTGCATTGATTACGAAAACCCCAATTTTTTGACCAATCGGGATCTGGGCAGGTTTGGTGTTCATCATTGCGACACCACTTGCGACACAAGTCTTTGTGTCGCAGGTATGTCCAAATCAATTTTATTGTCAGACTTTGGTGCGACACAAATGTTGGTGTCGCTATTCCTCTGCGACACAAGTTTTTCTGTCGCTTAAGTTAATTAATTTCGATATTATTGACAAATGTGACACAACCGTTTTTCTGTCGCACCTTTGAGTTGCGACACAAGAGCTTGTGTCGTTTAACTGTTTTCAATTAATTAACTTCATCCTTTAAAACACAAATGTCTATGTCGCACCTGGTGGGCGACACAAGGCCTTGTGTCGCCCCTACAGATTGTTTAAATTAAAAAATTATTTTTAACGTTTCTGTAGTGCTTTTTCTTGTGTATTTTTTTAGAAATGGCAGGATAAGACGCTTTCTTGAGATTGCTCGAACCGCGACATAGTATTGTTGCCTTTTTAGAAGATGATAGGGATTCGGTCGTCCTTTTTTGCCAAATGATCCAGTTCCTCAGGCGTTCCCGGATCTTTGATGCCATCACCACAGCCCCAACCATTTACAGAGATCATGTGGGCCCCTTCTGGAGGAATGCGCTGGTAAATACCGAATTAGAACATACACGGATCATATCCAGCGTCTTTGATCGCGAAGTTATTATAACAGAACAACTGATTCGAGATGTTTTCCATTTTAACGATCATCCGAACATGCCCACCCAATTTTCAAGCGTATTTATCGCGGGAGGCATGGCTCGCATGGGCGACCCTGGTGTACCCTCTGACTAGTATCGCAAGGGGCACCTGACTCGGGTCTGGAGATTCTTGATGCACGTGATCATTGTGTGCTTATCAGCCCGGAAGGCGGGGTTTGACGGGGCTAGTCACCGAACGATATCTGCAATGTTGGCCCTTGTCTACAACAAGCCCTATAATTTTTCCGGATATGTGTTCCGAGAAATGGTCGACAATGCAAATGCTGAAAATTACAAATGGGTCATGTACCCGCGGTTTATCCAGCTACTTTTGAATGATCAACTGCCTGATCTTCCAACGAATCCAGACATTACTTTTTGTCAAAAGCCAATGAACCTGAGGATTTTTGCTGTCTGTAGCTCCTATGGCAAAGGAGTTGCCGCTCCTCCAGATGTTCCGTTTTTTGGCCACATTATTAATGAGGGTTATATACCTCCGGCAAATGATGAATTTGATGATCCGGCTGTTCCTCTGCAGCCGCAGGTTAATCCTGCAAATCTTGTGAACGTCCTGTTCAACGGGACGCTGCTCTAGCTGAGGCTTTCATGGACATTGTGATGGGTTTTCTAT
Organism: Gnaphalium uliginosum; assembly: GCA_963930675.1. Lineage (NCBI taxonomy): Eukaryota > Viridiplantae > Streptophyta > Magnoliopsida > Asterales > Asteraceae > Gnaphalium > Gnaphalium uliginosum. The sequence goes on along the minus strand of OZ005684.1, from coordinate 23,210,661 downwards.
TCTCTTACTAGATTAACATACAATGCGATAATAACAATTAATCTAGGGCAAGAAGGAAACTAAACCCTAAAGGATCTTAACTTAATAATAATACGCAACAAAACAAAATAAATAAGAAAATACTAACCTTTGAGAAAATCGGATTTCTCACACGCAGACCACCTTAGTAAAGCTTCCTAGCTTGGAGGCGAGTACTCAAACCAGAGCACCTCTAATGGTTCACACCCACGAACCCAAGAGAAAATTCCAACTCCTAAGGTCCCGATTAAATCGTGTAAACTCTTACAAGGAGAGGAATGAGAAAGAGAGAATTGAACACCTTTGAAACCATGGCATGCTCCCTATTTATAAGGGAAGAGGGAAGCTTAGGGTTTGTTCATGGGCCGATGTGGGACAGCCTGATTCAGGCTTCCAACCGCCGGTTGGATTATTCAGCCGGCGGTTGGGCTTGCTTTCTGCCCGAGAACCCGAGCCACGACCCGCGTGCTCCACCACCTCACTCCAGCCGCCGGTTGAACATTCCAGCCGCCGGTTGAATGTGGTTTCCAGAATTTCTTTTAGTTTCTAATTAATTCATCAACTTTGATAATTAATAAACTAAATAATTAACTATAATATTAATTCCAATTTCTCTTTAACTGTTCGAATGAGGGCGACCCAAAAAGGACTCTACTTTTAATGATACACTTACCAATTAGTTATGCACTTGGACACTATATCCAACAGTCTCCCACTTGGACAAGTCATCAACTATTGTTGGTCTAAGTCTATCCCATTAACTAAGCAGAGAGTGCCATCCAACGCAACTGCCGAACTCTGAATCATATCTAGAGACAGCCCTTAGATAAGTGATCAAATATTCCTTTGTTTTAATGATACCGTATGAAACCGAGACATGGATTTTAATCAATCTCAAGATTCAAGATTATGTTTTCTGATCTCCGATTATTTTGACTATATAAGACTACTGATTTGTGCACATCAACTTAGTCTCGGCTAGGCCTAACACTTTAGGGTCAACTTTTAATCATCGGAGGGCCCATGATATCGCTTTTCCATTTTGGCAAAAGGAACAAATAAATTTCGACTACATAGTACTAGTCAACTAATCATGTTATACCTAGCATACCCTTTATAACTGGCATTTACGCGCAGCGTTTGAATAAACTAAAGTATAACAGATTCGAAAAACTAGAAACTCAATGTATCTCCATTTTAAGAATAGTGGATATTATCATCTTAAAATCACTTGTGATTTAATTCATGAAGTGATCTCTTTAAGTACGGGTCTCTCCTATACTTAAATCCCCATTAAGTACTCATGAGTGTTGCAGCATTCTCCATGCTATGTCTAATCTCCATAGACAATCTACTAACACTCCATGACAGTCTTAAATCAACACTAACTTCCTGTAGTACGAACGACTGAGGAGGTTTGAGTAAAACTAATCGGGAAGTGGATTCTAAACAGGCAAAAATGAAACACAATGACAAACAATAGTAAATGGTAGAACTCCTTCAAATAAATAAATCTCTATTATTTAATCATCAAGTCTATTACATTTCTATCATTGCTTTAATGTTTCAGATTCAAACTTAACAACTAAAACTTTATATTATCTCTTAAACCTATGCTCCTAGCATGTTCATCATGTTTGGACCTTGCCAGTGCCTTTGTGAACGGATCAGTTGGATTATCCTCTGATCGTACATGCTTCACAACCACGTGTCCTTCTTCTACTTTTCTACGAACAAAATGGTATTTTCTTTCTATGTGCTTTGACTTCCCATGATCCTTGGGTTCTTTAGTCAAAGCGACTGCACTTTCATTGTCGTAGAATATATCAATGGGGTCTTGAACTGTTGGAACAACTCCAAGATCTCCAATGAAATTCCTCATCCATATGACTTACTTCGAAGCTTCGCAAGCTGCAATATACTCAGACTCGCATGTGGAGTCTGCTACTGTATCTTGCTTTGAACTTTTCATGTTACCGCTCCCCCAGACTGTGACCGACTATCATCTCTATCTGTTTGGAAATTTGCGTCACTATAACCTGTTACTCTGAGTTCTTCTTCTCCACCATAAACCAAGAACCTGTCTTTAGTATTTCTTAAATACTTGAGAATATTCTTTACAGCTGTCCAATGACCTTCACCAGGATTCTGCTGATGTCGACTCACCATGCTCAAAGCAAATGAGACATCAGGACTTGTACACGTCATGGCATACATGATCGATTCTATAGCCGAAGCATATGGGACTCGACTCATTCTGTCTGATTCTTCCTCAGATTTCGGACATAGATCTTTACTAATCTTTATGCCATGATGTAAGGGTAGATTCCCTTTCTTAGAATTTTTCATTTTGAATCTTTTCAAAATTTTATCTAAGTACGTGTCCTGGCTGAGTCCAATGAGACGTTTTGACCTATCTCTGTAAATCCTTATACCAAGAATATATGCTGCATCTCCCAAGTCTTTCATAGCGAAACATTTTCCCAACCAGTCTTTTGCACTTTGTAATGTTGGGATATCATTTCCTATGAGTAGTATATCATCTACATATAATACTAGGAAGACTACAATACTCCCACTGACTTTGACATATATACAGAACTTATCTTCGCTTCTAGAAAATCCAAACTGTATGACTTTCTCATGGAAGTAGAGATTTCAGCTACGAGAAGCCTGTTTAAGTGCATAAATGGCCTTTTCAAGTTTGCACACTCTTTTATGATACTTTGCACTTTCAAAACCCTCTGGTTGTACCATAAACACATCCTCTGTAAGTTTTCCATTAAGGAAAATGGTTTTGACATCCATCTGCCATATTTCATAATCATTAAATGCAACTATCGTAAGCATTATCCTAATTGACTTTATCTTAGCTACTGGTGAGAAGGTTTCCTGATAATCAATCCCAAGGGTTTGAGTATAGCCCTTCGCTACCAACCTAGCTTTATAAGTGTGTACCTTCCCATCCATGCCTGTCTTCTTTTTGAAGATCCACTTACAACCCACTGTCTTAAGACCGGGTGTAGTGTCAACCAAATTCCAGACTTGGTTGTCATACATAGACTGAATCTCGTTTTTCATAGCTTCCTTCCACTTGCCAGCCTCAGGGCCTGCCATCGCTTCCTTGTAGTTAGCAGGTTCGTTCAAATCAACTAGTGTACTATTACTAACCTTGTCCTCTTTTTCAATATGGAAACCATAATAGAACTGAGGAGGATTGCTAACTCTACTTGTTCTGCGAACGGGTAAGGATATGTCTTCAGGCTCAACAGGTGTCACCACCTCTTGTTGAGTGTCAGTGTTTACTATAGGTTCTTCATCGGTCGATTCTTGAATTTCTTCAAGATCTATTTTACTCCCACTGTCCTCTTTAGATATCATTTCTCTCTCAAGGAGCACTCCTCTTCGAGCTACGAACACCACATTTTCCGTGGGTCTGTAAAATAGATATCCAAACGACTCTTGTGGATAACCGATGAAAAGACACTTTTCAGATCTGGACTCTAGCTTGTCTTGAGTTTCTCGTCTAACGAAAACCTCGCAACCCCAGATCTTGATGTGACCAAGAGAAGGACGTTTTCCTTTCCACATCTCATATGTGTCTTTGAAACCTTCTTAGTGGGTATTTGATTTAAGATATGTGCGGATGTCTCTAATGCGTAACCCCAGAAGCTTATTGGAAGTGTTGCCTGACTCATCATAGACCGAACCATGTCTAACAGGGTTCTATTTCTCCTCTCCGCAACACCATTAAGTTGTGGTGTTTTAGGAGGAGTCAATTGTGAAACTATACCACAGTTTCTAAGATGATCAAGAAACTTGATACTAAGGTATTCTCCTCCCCTATCGGATCGGAGTACCTTTATCTTTTTTCCCAGTTGATTCTCTACTTCGTTTTGATATCTTTTGAATATTTCAAAAGTATCGGACTTATGTTTAATCAGATAAATATATCCATATCTACCGAAGTCATCAGTAAACGTAACGTAGTAGCGATTTCCATCTTTTGTGGCGCATCGGAATGGTCCACATACATCTGTGTGTACCAAGTCCAATAGTCCTTCACCTCTTTCACATGATCCAGTGAATAGTGATTTAGTCATCTCGTCCAGTAAACAAGATTCGCATACATCATCCGACTTGATGTCGAATGATTCCAACACTCCATCCTTTTGGAGTTGGGCGATGTGTTTCCTGTTTATGTGCCCAAGACGATAATGCCACAATTTGGATTTATCAAGCTCATTATACGAATCAACATTTAAAATCATATTGCTAACACATTCAACATTTTCATATATGCCTTTGCAAGGAGAAGCTTTAAAAATAAAACTATTATTTAAATAAACCAAAATATCTCCATTTTCATTATCAAATGAAAATTGATAGCCATCCTTAAACAATGCATAAAATGAAATCATATTTCTTGTCATTTCTGACGAATAACAGCAATTATTTAAATCTATCCTAACTCCAGACTTCAGCATGAGCTCAAATCTTCTAATCATGGTCACGGGCGTGATTTTCCTGTTTCCCATGATTAAGTTGAGCTCTCCATGCTTCAAACTTCTACTTTCCTTTAGCCCCTGAGATACAGTGCAAATGTGAGTACCACACCCTGTATCCAGGACCCACGAATAAGAAGTTGTAGTATTGTGGAGTTCGATCATAAACATACCTGAGTGACTACTCTTTTCGACCTTTCCGTCTTTGAGATCATTCAGATATTTTGGGCAGCTACGCTTCCAGTGCCCCTTTGTGTTGCAGTAAAAGCACACTGCTTCATTTGGATCATTTGTAGATGCAATCTCAGATTCAAGTTTTCTCTTGGAACCACGTCTGGACTTTCCAGTCTTTCCTTTCCAAGTTTTTCTTTTCTTTGCATCGTGACCAATAGCCAACACAGGAGCTGCTGAGGTAGAGGGCACATCAACCTTTTTGATCCCTTGCTCAGCGGTTTGCAGCAAGTTATGGAGTTCCATTATTGAGGTTTCTTTCTCATTTAAACTCATTTGATATGAGATTATAAACTGGTTGTAGACAGCTGGTAGGTGAGAAAGAATTATGTTTATCGAAAGCTCAGTATCAAACATCATGTTCAAATATTCCAACCTATCAAAGTACCCTTTCATCTCCAAGACAAAAGCACAGATAGATGCTCCAGGTTTGGGTTTACAAGCCATGAGGGATTTAACCACATCAAGGCGTTCTTTGCTTGTCTTTGCCTGAAACATTTCCTTTAGCTGTTGGTTCATTTCATAAGCCCAAGTATTCTCAAAAGTCTTTTGCAATTCAGGGCTCATGGAGGATGCCATGATACAAAACACTTTGTTTGAATCCTCATAATGTTTTCGGTGAGCTTCAATCTCCTCTTGGGTTGAATCAAGATCAATAGTGGGAATCTGCTCATCGAGAACATACTCCTTGTTCTCGTACCTTAGGGTAAACCTAAGGTTACGCATCCAGTCCATATAGTTTGGACCGATTAGTCTTTCCCTCCCAAGAACTGAGAGTAGTGAGAAGTTCGAGTTGTTTGCGGAACTGGGAACGGGTGGATTTGTACCATTTTCGGTAGTAGACATCTATAATATAAACAGTTTTAGTTAGTATGAATATTCCTTAATTGTTTAATTACCCAATTCAAAATTAAGGCTAGGATTCATATTTTCGATTCGTTTTATGAAGAGGTTTGCCGTAATCATATCACGAATTAATTTAGGTAGACAATGCTTTTGTCAATTTCATTATCTATGAAATTCCTAGTTCTTTTGAGATTTATTGATTCAATCAATGGCATGTTAATCTCGGATATGCTTATCTACCATTCATGACTGGGATGCCGGAGGATCATGAACAAGATAGTGAACTTAAGCATGCAAAACCCGCGTGGTCCCCGGCCCGAGTACGCTCGAGAATCGCGAGTCTCACATAACCTCTCATTAATGTGCCGGTGAACCACACACGCTCCATTAACAGTCCATATGAGAGATCTGCAGTTTTCATGGGATAGCATACAATTCACATTTGTTATACTTAAACGGGATTTTTTTTAGTACTTTAATTCAATACTTTTTGATCTTGACATCATCCTATCAAAAGTCCTCGGTAGCTCCGTTGAACGCACAAAGAAGCGGAGAAGTAGGTCAGCACGAAGCATATTAAAAACCCACTTCTTTAGGGAAGTAAAGTGTCCCGCCTTATACCTCTCTTATAGTTTGTTCACCATGGGTGAGCCGATTTATCAATTGACTTACAACGTATTTAAACTTTAAATGATACATATATATTTATCATAATATATATAGGTCTCTTTAAGCTTTTAAAGTTCAGGGTTCTATTTTAAACATTTTAAAATTTAGAGGTATCATTTAACAATTTAAATATTAGTATTTATTCTAGATCCATATTAACATTTAATGATCATACAAATTTATCTATGGATTACTATTTACAATTAACTATTAACTAAGTAGTAACTCCATCGTTAAGTGCCTATATTATTAAGCTAAGGCTCTGATACCACTGATGGGTTTTCTATTCCCTTACTAGATTAACATACACTGCGGAAATAACAATTAATCTAGGGCATGAAGGAAACTAAACCCTAAAGGATCTTAACTTAATAAAAATACGCAACAAAACAAAATAAATAAGAAAATACTAACCTTTGAGAAAATCGGATTTCTCACACGCAGACCACCTTAGTAAAGCTTCCTAGCTTGGAGGCAAGTACTCAAACCAGAGCACCTCTAATGGTTCACACCCACGAACCAAAGATAAAATTCCAACTCCTAAGATCCCGATTAAATCGTGTAAACTCTTACAAGGAGAGGAATGAGAAAGAGAGAATTGAACACCTTTGAAAGCATGGCATGCCCCCTATTTATACGGGAAGAGGGAAGCTTAGGGTTTGTTCATGGGCCGATGTGGGACAGCCTGATTCGGGCTTCCAACTGCTGGTTGGATTATTCAGCCGGCGGTTAGGCTTGCTATCTGCCCGAGAACCCGAGCCACGACCCGCGTGCTCTACCGCCTCACTCCAGCCGCCGGTTGAATGTGGTTTCCAGAATTTCTTTTAGTTTCTTATTAATTCATCAACTTTGATAATTAATAAATTAAATAATTAACTATAATATTAATTCCAATTAATATTATCTCTCATTTATTTCTCTTTAACTGTTCGAATGAGGGCGACCCAAAAAGGACTCTACTTTTAATGATACACTTACCAATTAGTTATGCACTTGGACACTATATCCAACACATTGACACTCTTGTTGATGTCCAGTACAGGAAGAACCTGTCCCTGTACAAAAATCTTCGGCTACGGATTCTGATTCTTCTGTGGATCCGAATGACACGCCAACAGACTCGGATGGCGATGTCCCTTCTCTGGCAACTATCGAGAGCCTCCAAGTTCATAATACTCACCGGTATGAGCGCGTTCAGTGCCGGATTAGACAAGGACAGGTGCAGTTGCCGTCTAACCGGGGAAATAGGCCCCGGGACGTGCAACATTCTGATGATGCTACTTATGAGCCCCGTTCTCATCCTCGCTCTCGTGGTGCATGGGTTTCTGCTCCTGTTGATCCTTCACCTCAACCGGCCGTTCTGCAAGAAATTTTAGAGGATATGACAAGGATGCGTGCTATGCTTGCTGATCAGGCTGCTGTCATTCAAGTCCAGGCCTCTCGGATTCCCAATTAGAGCAGACGGCGGCTAGGGTTCCTCAGTTGGAGAGCCGGTTGCTAGAATTAGAGGCCCTGGCTGTTGTTCCGGGGGAGTTAGGCCAAGTAGAAACAACATCAAGGGCAAAATGCCAGTACCATGCAGCTGCTTCAAAGCCAACGTGATGCTCCTTCTTTTTTGTCGATCGAGCCGCTCTCCCTCATTCCACTCGTCCAGCCATCTGAATCACACCCTTGCTGATCCAATTTCTCATTCCTTATGTACTTTTTCTTACTTCATCCATACTTTTTTACTTTTTCTTCAGTGTGGGGCAAACGGCGCCCTCCCCGGTTCAACTGAGGATGAAAATGTAAATGTAAATGATAATGTTATTAATGAAAATATTTGCTTAGATTATTTTGCGTCTTCTGCTGAAATTCCAGGACAGCCAATTGCACTAAACGTAGATTACTCCGAAGCCAATCTTGAGTATCTACAAAGTCTGTTGAATGAAGATGAGCAAAATACTGAAAGTGTTGAGGAGGAGTTTGTGTCTGATGATCAAGATATTGATGTTGAAGAAGAGAATGTAAATGAAGAGTATCTGAATGCAGATGAGGTGAATTTGGGAGATGAGATGGAAGTTTCCGACACTGAAGAGGTTGTTGAGCCTGAATCTTCTTAAGCTTCCACTCCTGCTCCAGATACTGCTGAGCCGTCTACTTCCACAGCTGCTGAATCAAATATTTCTAAGACCTGCAAGTTTTATAAAGTCAGCAGCAAACGCTACAAAGGTCAAATAATCAGCTGGAAGTATGACGAGGAGAATAAAGTGATTGTGATCAAAAGAAAAGATGGGATGCAGTATTTCATTACGAATTTCAAGGTGTTGAGCACCCTACCATACTGTGAGATACTGCACTTGGCTCAATTGAATATCATTAATCCCACAAACAACGAGTTGGCAAATCAATTGCAGAGAATACTAAGGAAAGAGGTCAACAGCAAAATGTATTTTCTTTTAAGACCAAATCTGGGGATGAGGTACATTTATAGGAACAAGATAAATCCGCTTACCAACAAGCCCTGGATCAAAGTTGTGTACAAATCTCCAAAGACATTAAAGTTCATTCCTCTGGAAAAACTTCCGGTCGACTTTTTGAGAATGTTACAACTTTGGACTTATGATGGATACACAGGCGAAGCTGAAATAGTGTATATTCCTGATAGTGAGCCTGAAGATCTATGGAAAGCTAAATCTGCCAAGATTAGAGTGTATGATCATTTGAGTTTGATTAACCTGACAAAGAAAGATCTTGAAGCTCTTCATGCCAAGAAGATTGATTATCATCAAGAGTTCAAGATTGAGGCTATGAGATTTCAGAAGGTTGTCAATATTTGTTTGGCTCAAGGAGTACACGCTGGAGGAAACTTCCCTGCTAATTGGAAGTGTTAGAAGACTAGAGCTGAACGAAGAAATTTGTGAAGACCAAGCTGAAGACACGGGGGAGTTTGTTGATGCATGTTTTATGTGTCTGTCAGTTGGTCTAGGTCTGAGTCGTTTGTAATGTTTTAGCTAGTGAAATAAATAGAATTTGTTTTGAAATTGATTTTGATGTCACTGTTTAGGCGACACAGAGCTTGTGTCGCAATAGCGACACAAGGCTAGTGTCGCATATGATGGGCCTTGCGACACAGGGCTTGTGTCGCAGGACAGTTAGGTTTTGGTTATAAATAGAAGCTCTCGGGATCAGTTTGAAGAGTGACGAACCTAGATTGACTAAGAGCATATTGTGAGATATTATGTGTAACTGTTCACTTCATTGATCGTATTGATATATAAAGCTAAGTGTTTGATTTGTGTGATATTTAACGTGCAAAGTTTAATTGATTGTATTCCGTGCTTTCAATTGAACTTCTTGATCCGATTTAGGTCCGGTAACAGGAACCAACACAAACCAATGCCGCTAAAGCAAGGTAAATGTTGCCAAAACAATCCAAGGTTGACAACGCAAACCAATACTGCCGAAGCAAGCCAATACATTTGTTGCAAAATATCAAACAAGAACTCCTAGTTAATGCAATAAGAATTCATCTAAAATCTGTATTCCTGCGAGAAAGGTAGTTTAGTTCGGACAAATAACTTTATGAATTACCTTTACAATATGGGTCGCCAATAGTTTAGAAAGAACTTTGTCAAGGCAACAAATAAGACTGATTGGACAAAACTCAGTTATCGCCTTATGGTCATTGTGAGTCAAATTTTAAATCACTGGACACCAATCCCGCTAGCATTCACCAGTGGGGACATTAAACACCAAAAGATACGCGACACCTGAAAATCATGTCCCTCTGGTCAAAAGGTAATCCCTCTTATCAACGAAATCCTCACTGGCCACTAAAAAGACACACGTGTACACAGATCCCTCTTGTCATTATTAATATGTTTAATACATATATGTGTGTGTATATGTATATACTTCTTTATTGCTGTAACAATTTCTTGAAGTAATGAAAATAGGGAACGAGCTTATGATGAGTATGGGTCATTTGGAAGTAACTTGAGTTCAGGTTCAGAAAATGTATATGTTAGTGAAAATATGAAACAAAGTCTACCATCAAAAGTTAATCTTGAAAACATTTGTAGACTAGTTATGTTTTCAAGATTAACGTTTGATGGCAGAATTTGTTTCCTATTTTTACTACCATATACATTTTCTGAACAGGAACTCAAGTCATTTTACCCATACTCATCACAACCCCTTTCCTATTTTCACAAGAAGAAATTATTATAGCAACAAAGAAGTACAAGATTGTGAAAAAGAGGACTTTGAAATTTTAGTCTTGTGTGATTATATTCTTTGATGCAGCCAGCAAAATGAGTAAATACCACTTTATATCACATGTCCACAGGCCATTCTAAGATAGGCCGCGAATGCTATATTTTGTCAATTTCTTTTCGACAAAGCATGAAATAACGAGAAGTTTCATCTCCGTCAACCTCCCACTTCACTCGACATCTCTGCTTGAGTATTTGATTTGGAGCGACTCAAATAGCACCGCATCTTGAGCATCACTATCAGGAGGGTGGATCACACCACTCTTTGTCATCCCAGCTAGCAATGTTTGCAATTAGTTTTTCCTTCTTTGATTTCATCTCAAATGTTTTCAGACCATGCCATTTTGTCTGTACATGTTACACCTATTGTTCCAAATAACTGGATCGAGTTCCAATTGTAATCAACGACTTCATTAAAATCTGAAAACTCAATCCAACAGTTTAAGACCTAAAAGGGCCTCGGCCCAAAGTCAGGTCTCCCCACCTTAAGCAGTAAGAGACAATGATCAGAAATTACTCTGGGAAGATCTACTATTGATGCATCCGACCAGTAATCAAAGAACTTGAGGGTGACGAGAAACCGATCAATTATTTAACTACTAGTCGATAAAACCATCAAAATTTAAAAGCATATTGTCAATGTTGGTGTTATGTCCTTGTAAGGTTTCCAATAAGTATATATATTTCCTGAGCTTTACTAATAACTTTGATATTCTCCATGTTCCTTTTTTCTGCTTTTTTCATGAATTTTACGATCAATATGCAACAAATTCAAAGTTTTTAAGCTACCTTCATAGTATCATTACATCATTTGGAGCCATTATGTTTCTCTTTTGTGTGTACTCAGAATTCAAAATCACGTTGATTCCATAGTCAAGATGCTAATGACGTGATTCTCAAATCCGAGTTCACAAAGTGAAAGAACATAGAATTACTCTACACGACAAAAAGCTACCTTGAATATACCTTAAAACCATGAATATAGTAGCTTTCATGGATAAAATTCATGAATAAGCATAGTAAATTCTATCATAAAAACGAGAAAAGATTGCCAAAGTAAGTTCTTAGTGAGGATTTTAGTGATAAAAGTGCATGGTCCCCGCCAAAGTAAGTTCTTAGTGAGGATTTTAGTGATAAAAGTGCATGGTCCCCAACTAAAAGGGTGATGATTTGTACCCACCAATCTTTATCCATACACCACTAAACATGATTTATAACGTTGTAATGCATTACAAATCATATTTAGTGGTGCATGGATAAAGATTGATGATATAAATCACTCCCTAATTTAAAACCTAACAACGACACAACTAAACCATTAACAAGTTTATAATCAATCCAATGACACAAAGTCTTTTAATTCTAAATTAAAATTAATACATATTGCCAAGTTGATGGTATACAAATCACTCTCTAACTAAAAACCTAACAAAGACACAACAAAAACATTAACAAGTTTATAATCTAATTCAATGACACAAAGTCTTTTAATTTTAAATTAAAATTAATGCATATTGCTAAAATAAATGTAAACGGATGAGGTTTTCCCCGTTTAAATTACATGGGGAGGGCGAATATTGTTAATCAGATGTATGCGTCTTAACATGGGTATCCCATGATCGTTTCCTACCCTTTCCCTAGCCAACCCGTGGCTAATGAGGTTTGAATTTAATGAGACCTCTTGTGAAGTTATCAGAATGTCAACTACTAGGTCATCTTGTTATGGTTACTCCAATCCATAAATAAAATCTGTTAAGTATTTCAAAAACGTCTAACATTATATGAAAAGATTTTAGTAGTTGAAATCATCGCAAAGCCATCTCTCTAGTTTAATTTGTTATCGAAAATTTAATTCTATGCATCATATTAGTAGACATGTTTTTCTACACAAGTATCAAATCAGTTTGGTTCGTTAATATCCAAATTCAACATGAAAACAGAAATCGAGACTGCAAATCATCATAACACTATAATGAATCAGTTAACTTACGTTTCTTTTGTTTGTGCTTTTGAAAAGAAAACAACGCATGATCGAAACCAACGATTCTTGAAATCGAACGTTGTCAGCAAAGGTTTTTCTGCGTTTGCGATGCGAGTTTTTGACGAAAATTTATATATAGGAGAAGCGCTATTTATTTCCAAAATTAAATTCTATAATATAATTTTATAAATATCTCATCTGTATCTATTTATCTATATATATCTATTATATCTATCTATCTATCTATATCTATATAATATATATTTCTTATCCACGTGTAATTAAATCACTTGCTCAATTATGTTAAAATTATCTTTCAATGGATAAACCTCGTATAATACATCTTAGATCTCATATCTCATATCTTATAAATTATAAATTTAATTTTTCAAGAATTCTTTGAATAATAAAGAAAACTGAATATTTTGAATTTAAATATCAATCTTTCTTGGACAATTAAAACACATACCTAAAAATACTTATCATCACACATACTGATTAATAAATAAAATAATTGTAGCCACTATTTTAAACGTACATTCAAACTTATAATTAGAAAACAACGAGTTTTTTTTACCCGCAGGTTGGTGCGGAGCATAGAAAATTATATTTCTAGGTGTTTTTTGTTTGTTTGCTCATTTTGCGAACTTAAAACAGACAAATATAGTTTTAAATACAACAATCCATGTACATTCTAAACTCTTGATGTACTTAGTGTTCCATTAACTTAAATCAAAAATTAAATAATGAACGTTCATAATCTGTAATAAAAAAGTAAATATATTATGGAGTAGTAAAAGACAAACTTAAAATAAACGGTCCTCAATTTCTTGATGCTCCGAGCGAATTGATGGGAAAATGCCCCGACTAGTTTGTAATGGTTTGAAATCTAGTCAAGTCAAAAAAACTAATTCTCACGCCGATTTCTATTATATAAATAAAATATTACACCATAAGAAAATAAAAGAAAATGATAACTTTTGATACGTCTATGACATTTGAGTTAATAGATTGATTAAATAACATCATCTATATCTCCTTTTCAACTTTAAAAGTATTCTATATGAAAGAAAATATATTTTTTATAACTTTTGAGTAGAACTACAAGTCTTTATAAACTTATGACAACTTATTATTAACTTTACAGAAAAATAATCAAAGTGTTACTTCTTTTATGAAATTTAAGAAAGTTCATATGAAGATAATATTTGGCAATAATATATATATATATATATATATATATATATATATATATATATATATATGTACATATATATATTTTCTACTTTACCATTGTAGTTTTAACGTTTTCATAATTATATAGATTAAATTCGCAATATTCTAAAATTTGAGATTGAACTGATATGTTAAATAACATTGAGGGCTAAAATGCTTAAGTTTTTGTGATAATAGAGAGGACATAAAAGAAAATATAGAGGGCCAAACCATTTGCTTCTTGAGAGTAAGGGGGGCATCAAAAGAAATACTTAATGAAAACGTACAGACTCATAGAATAGTCATCTTCCCCATAGGTAGCCTGCAACTCAAACAGAGTTTTTAACATAATCAAATTTTAAGCTTTTATATTATTTATTATAGGTAACCTTCATAATTCGATTTAAACTATCCAAAACATGTATCTTACATCGTAAAATAGCATATAATTGATAAAATCCTCCAAAATTAAATTTCTACGCATCATCAAAAAATTTAAAAATTGAATCCCTTTGATACCCCTTCGTTGTTGATGCCCTGGTCCGTTGTCCGGCCTGCCCATAGCCGGGACGAATCCTGATATCATGTAAATAAGAATGTAAAGTAACCAATCAATATTAAAGTACAGATTATTCATTAGCCGGGAAATATATGTTAAAATCAATATAATTAGCTATTATTTTCATAATTTATAAACATGTATCTTAAAAATCCAAGAATAAATATAAAGAAAGGGTAGGTTGTCAAAGTCAAAATAAAAGTAATAAAATGGTTGGTACATTTTTTGAAAGTATGAGAGGTGTAAGATGAGTTTGTAATTTTAATATATTTGATTTTCTTTATACTATTTACAATGGTGCATGTGAAAAGAAATAAAAAAGATGATCCAAGATCTTGAACATGTCACCTCTTGTATAAACTTTAAGCTATCAACCACTCAACTAATTTTTTCAAAGTGAATAAGTTATAAATAATAAAATTACCTTTGGTAATTATATGTGCTTAAATGAGTCACTGGAACTGGAAAAAAAAAACACAAACCAAAACCTCAAAATTCAAAGGAGTAGATGAGAGTAACTCAATAGTAGTGCAACCGTAAAAATGTTTTACGCTATAAAACTGTCGAATATAGACAATGCTACATTTCCTCAATCATCACACCTTAGCCTTTAATCGACTTCATCTATCGTCACACCAAAGCTATCAGTATCGACTTACTTACATTGCTTAACATAAATTTTTGGAGGACATTGCATAACACGATATCCTACTAGTTCTGGAGGACATTGCATAACACGATATCCTACTAGTTCAATATTATCTTTCATTCGTTACCCATTTGATTTTCAGCAGACACAGGAACTCCCCTTAAGGTGCATTCATGGTGAGTAAGCCGAGTCCCTTTTTTTGCATTATTTCGCTCGATTTACATATATAAATTTTATGTTAACATATTAAGGTCATAAAGCAATTTCGTTACGTGCGAAGTGAATTGAAGAAGTTAAAGGATTATGTGCACAATAATTATACTAATGAACTTAATTCGGTAATTAAGATACTAATGGGTTATAGTGATGCATCACCAACGAATTGTGTATTTATTATCGTGATATTAAATATGAGGTTAATTAATTACGAATTAGTTTAATTGAGATAATTATATTTAATGGCTAAATAATTAGATTAAAGTTTAGTGGTTAATTTATAAGTTAGTTATAAAGTAATATTGATTAATTATAAGTTGAGGGTTCTTATTGTAATTATAATTAAACTTGTTTGACAAGTCAAATTACATTATAAATATAATACACAAAGTATTATTTTTAGGTTAATCAACACATAACCACAAAAACCCCCGAAGCTCTCTCTTCCCTCTTTCCTTATGACTTTCGACCGAACACCACAACACCCAAAAGTCAATTTCTACTTTGGGTTTTAACGCCAAATCTATTTGTGGTTTGTTGCTTAATTGTTAAGCTTTTGTTTCGCATGCGATTAGCTGTTTATGTGAAACAAAGATTAATCAAAAACAAAGATTTAACAACTAGCGGTTATTTCAACCGTATGAACGTGTTAGCATCCTCCAAAAGGAAAGAGAAATAATTTTACCACTTGTACTAGGGTTACAAGTTTGAAGATTAAAGATACGACACCGAGCAAGTCAATGTAAGTCTTTTAATCTTCTCGATTATTTAGATTGATTTAAATACATGTAATTGGATACATGGTAAGGGCTTATTGTTTTAATTAACTTTTCGCAATAATCGTTTATTATTTTTAATTAAAAGTAACTGTTAAAACTCGTCAGTGGTATTAGAGCCACTTGTACTTTGTTTAAATCATCTTGTCTTATGTGATTGGTTGATCTATGATAATTAATTAAAAATGAATCTTTATGTTATTGCTAAAATCAGTTTGTATATATCTATATATGTGTTTCTTTTTTTGCTAGTTGTTAGGTTATTATGATTGCTTGTATGACAAGTATCTTAATATGATCAGGATTAGGTATCTCAAACCCCAATCACCATAATTATTAGTTGTTTGGTTATTGTGATTGCTTGTATGACAGGCAAACTAATTGTTAGGGTTTATGAAACCCTATTTAAATTGATTAGTTTTTAATTTATTGAATGATTCTCCCTTAACCGAATCTGACCCAACCCCTATTAAAATATCGGTTTGTAATTTGATTGTCGGATTCATGTGTTAGGTTTTTAGAGATTGTCTCAAAAACCTCAATTGCAATAGCTAGTAAGTTTAATAAAATAAGAAAACTTTAATTGTTTTTGTGATTAAAAGTTGATAAAGTATCAAACTTGGCAATGCTTGTATGACAAGCATACCAAATCGACAAGTATGGGTTTATGAAACCCTAACTTGGTCGATTTTGTTGTTAGGGTTTTTGGGATTGAAATTTGTTGAACTTAAACCCTAGTTGCATATTTAATGTTTAAATGGATCAATAAGAAATTATGTTAACTTAGAATTTTTGCTTTTGATTATTAAAGATCAAACCTTTTGACCATAATTGTTAATTTAGTTTTATTAAACATAGGAATGAGTTTGCGTGTATCTGGATATTGCACGCGAATCGATTCCAATAAAAGCCAAAAGTTAGGATCTTGCATATTGTGACATGATTATGGTACATAGCCAAGCCAACGACCTATTTGTGTTTAATGTAATATTGTGGTTGGATTTATCTATTGTAATTCTATATTATGGTATAAGGAGGCCTGCGTGTCAACTATAACCTCTTCTTGATTATGTAGTTGTAGTTTAATTTTAAAATAGATAGGTTAGACTAGTTTATATTAAATGTGATCAAAAGGTGATTGCACGGGACAACTATTTTGAAGCATGTGAAACAAGGATCTTAATGGATGGTGACATAAAGTGGTAGCTCATAAAACTTCATCAAATTCTGAATTGTGTCATGATTATCCCATAAGACTATGATCGTTTGATTTGTGTTGGCTCACAAATCAAACAACTAAATTTAGTTGGCTATGTTACCGGTCTTATGTTTTGTTTATTATAATTATTATAATTGCATGCTTGTTATTTGTTTAAATCAAACAAGGAGACAAACATAAAACTATTGTTGAAAGATTGTTAAAATATAAATTTTAAATGATTATTTGAAACTAGATTAAAATATTGAGACACGTTTTAAATATAAAAGTAAAATAATCCTAAAAAATTAAGACCTAAAGTGTCATCCATAAAGAGACAATCATACAGACCCTGACCCCATAATCATTCATGCCCTCACACGGGGATAAGGAAGCATCAGCTAGGGTGAGGTGAAAGGGTCGGGATATCCACTTGAGAAGATGGCCGGTTCCCCACCGTATCAATATGGTATGGTCTATTGGTGTTTCCACTTGAGAAGAAGATCCAAGACGCGTGATGAGGTTAAACATGCTCGACTTAGTCGGAACCTCATAAAGGCTAAGAGTTGTAAGAGTACAATTGATGAATGGTGATCTACATAAAAGCTATTGCTATGTCATTCATGTCCTCGCAAAGGGACATACAATGGTGTACTGTCGGTCCTAATCTAATAAGTCATATTGTTGGATTGTTTGATTTATTAGAACTAATAAATATATATGAATATATTTTATTTTATATTGTTTAACAGCACAATAATAAACTTCCCACTCCTTAGTAATCGTGATGGACAATTCAAATTGTTTGATGAGTTCATAAGTATTAAGATGGAGAATGGGCAGCCCATAGACGAGTACATCAACTAGTTGAAAGTTACTATTCACGTCTTGATGAGCTTCAATGTCCCATTACTAAAAAAGTTCTAATTGGATCTTTGCTTGCTTCATTGAACTAAGAACTTTTTATCTTAAATCACTACTTAGATGAAGAAGCAATAGTCTCAAAATTTACACGGATCTTATAATTTTTTAGAAGAAATTGAAGCTTGAAATGGAACTTAAAATATTAAGTTAGATGAGGACTTGTCTTTCATACCTTAAAATTCGGGGCTGTAACTTTTAACCTCTATTTCAATGAATATCTATACATCGGAAGTCTTACTATTTTGAATATAAACTCTTAAATAATAACAATTCAACTACAAGGTCTTCAAAACTTTCAAGACCTTCTCTACTCTTTTCAATTCAACATCTCTCTAGTTAAGTTCTGCTAACCTTTAACAACAACTTAAGATACATGATAGGTCAGTTAACGCCGATGAGGTCATGGTTTACTCTACAAACATACTATTCTCAAAAATACTCTTCTCAAACATACGTAATATCATGCAGTTTTAAATACCCTAACAACATTAAATAAAATTATAATTATTTCTTAACTCTGTCAATTGTTTTACAATTACGACCTTTGACATTGGTCGTTTGCTGATGACCTCTTCTCTTTTATCATGATACCATATAAACTCTTACAGTTCACATTATAACAAATGAAACTATTTTTAAACTCTAGCATGCATAAACAATAAACAATTTATTTTAAAACAAAGACATGAAAAAACAAACGTATATAATGCATTTACAAATCTTTCTACTAGCATTTACCCCATTTGAAAAAATCTTATAAAAACTCACATTTCAATCTCTAGCTCTTTCGCCTCTTGCTAACAAAATCTCTTACAATTTCAATACACATAACACATCGTTCTAAATTATCTCTAAATATAAACTCTAGTTGATGTTGAGTTTCTCACAAATGTTATCTCTCTACCTTTTATTCAACAATCTAAACACATATAACATATTTGGACTACTAAAAGTATGACTCGAGAATAATAATTTGTGGCTACTGTTTCTTTTCTTTTTCTTTCTTCGTTCACATAACTCAACACAAACATAATACATTAATAATCCTTTATTTTCTTTCTCTGCTTTAGTTATAATTAACAACAACATTCAAATGTATATATTTGACTTCATCACGCGACTTCATATATGCTAGCATGTGTAAACTTCACAAAGCTTTTACTTTAAACCATGACTGAGTTAATACTAGATCAAAATTCGTATTTTAAAACACGTTAACGAACACTCGAACTCAACCAATTTACTTCTCCAACATAATTAATCAATATCATTTACAAGACTAGGAATGAATTATACCTTCAAACGTAAACCCGGCTCGATACCAAAACTATCTTGTGACTACACGTACCAACCATTTGTTGACGTACGCTCCTCTCTTGAATCTGCCCTCGTTATTTTATTATGATTTTAAGTAGATACGGTTACGTCTATTAGATAAGATGTAAAACCGAGAGCTTTTACTTACATTATTCCTCACTATTAGAACTAATATTTAGTGAAAACATCTTAAATCAATATTTATTTACTAAAATTCACTAAAGTGGTTCATATACAGACGTTGCAATGAAAATCACTAAAACGTCCAATTAACTTACAAAACGAAACAGATAAATCTAAAACGATTCTTTCACTCTTATTTATCTTAGGAGATACACATCATAACTATTATTATACGACTCTGTAGGTAATTACAAGATCGGAAAAACAAGAATCGTACGAAAAGGGTAAAAAGCGGAGAAGATACGGCATCGAAGAACCAACCAATCGTATACCAAATCACGTATGAGCTATAGATCTCCAAAATACCTGATTTTGATATCATTAGAAGTGTAACGGAATTATGAGATCGTAGGCGAAAGAATCAAGCCAAACGGACAAGAAACGAAGAAAATACGATCGAAACAAACAACGAATGAAGTACCGGACAACGGGCAAAAACAAAACGAAACCCCTAGGGCCGTATACGGCACCATAGGGTACCGTATACGGTATGTATAGGCCGTATACGACCCCTATGCATGCCGTATACGGCATCTGCTGCTCTCTAGGGTGCCGTTTTTCAGTTTTCGGGTGGTTTGGTGCTGATTCGTGCTTGTATTTTCTGCGTCGAGATTTGTACATGGAGCCTAAGTCTTGCCTATAAATATGGGGCTCCCTCATTCATTTCCAAGCATCCCTCATTCACACATCTCTCTCATGTTCTCTCATTCTTACTCTTTCATTTTAGTTTCTCTCTTTAGTTTATCTCTCTAGAGAACTAGAGAGATTTAGGTAGACGGTTAGAGTTCTAGAGGAAGGTTTAGCTTACTAATCACTTTGTAACGATTTTTCAAGTGCATACTATTTGTAATCCTTAGTATTACGTTGCGTAATTACCGGTGATATCTATTTCCTTACTTACTGTTATAATGTTTGCTTTGCATGTTATTTCAGTACGTGTTTTGATTATTGCCATGGTGATTACTTTTAATAATGTAATTGTTGAAATGTAGATATTAGGAGTAGGGATGATGTTAAATTAATATTTCATATATATATACAATTGGAAATTGTTATGCTATGCATCTGATTAAGCTTATCCTGAATATAGACTTAATTACCCATGCACCATTTCTAATTTTTCACGTGTTTATTGCCTTAGTGTAGGATCTGATCAACCCTAGCTACGAATATATAATTATCTCTGTTACAATATGAAACTATGAGATATCCGTAAAACGGCCATGTACTTAGTATAACGTTGAAAATACCTCTGGTAAAGTATAAATACGTGGAAGCTAAGGAAATGTCGTAGGTCCATCTCATCGTGGATTACCTAGAAGTTACCCTTCTAGAACATGGCTTAGGAACCATAAAGCTGTGAAAATGCGTAATGCATTGTACACCGTGAGTAGACTTAGTGATGAACGACTGATGGCAAATGAGGGTCTAATTCAAGATGGAAGTAATTGTGCTTACAGTAATTGGACATGGAGTTCTGAAATGAAGGCAAAGACTCGGCTGTAGTCTTAGATGCTTAAACAACTTAACTCTACCTAACCGATAGCTTAACATACATAGGATACAATTAGTATTCACCTTGATAAAATCAATTAGACATAGGTATTAAGAAAGGTAGAAGATAAATTGCGGTCTATTGCCTTATTCCTGCACCCCAGAAACAATTATCCAAAGATGGTCACTTGGTCTCTTAAAGACAGTGAGAGGGGTTTTAAAGCAGCCTGATCTGATCAGGATCATGATAACCTAGGATTCAGTGACATATGCTTTTAGGAACTAAACTAAAGTGTAGGGTCCTAGTGTTTACACCGACCGACTGTTTGATGCTTATCAAGGAAAATCTTCAATTAACTTTATAATGAATATCATCCCGAAACTCTAATTATCAAAATTTCAGCTATCACTCTCTACCTATCTGCTTAACATCTATCTTTACTTTTAGTCATTTATTTTATTCACTTAGATAATTTAGAAAACCAACAGACCAAACCTACCTACTTTTAAAATTCGTCATATCAAACGAACTTATCTTAGGTAGTCCAATTCGATTCAATTCGTTCCGATTTAAAGAACGACACTCGAGTTATACTTACTGCTTACTCACAAAGTAGGTAGTACTTATAGGTTGAGCCTCAGCTTATATAAATATAAAACACACTGATCGTCTTGCAGTCCAGAAATAAACAACCTGTGCTGTGTTTTATTTGCGTCGATCATTAATGCTAGTAGATTGATTTAAGATGTATTGTGTTATGAAAATACGGTTTGTTACTATATCTGACAATATTACCTTTTAATAGTTAACTTAACAGGCTTCCTTGTTTAATACGAATGGAGGATTACATGGTGCAAAGTGTTGGAGAAGAGGGGGAAGTAAGTGGTTCGGATGAGATAATCAGGACCGTTCATGATATAATGATGGAAAAGGGTCCTAAAGCAACAAAGCTTATGACGAATTTAACTAATGTACTTCAAGTCAAGAAGAGGAACTTGGAAGCTATGAAGAGAAAGTACACGGAGACAAGAAAAACCATTGGCAACTTAATTGCTGAAAAGGATAAGCTTCATCAATCTTATTACAAAGGTTTGTGCTGCTTGTTAGTACTAATTATGATAAGAGTTCCTGTAATCTTTTTTGTTTATCCTCAAAGGTACTATAACTACTTTGGTTTCCATCTATAAAAAGTTGGTACAAACTACAAACTACAAACTACAAACTAACAAACTAACAAAAGAGACTCAATGCAAATGCTAATGTGTTTCTTCCTAAACCTAGTTTCATATATATGTATCTTTCTACTATAGCTTTTGCTATGGTCTTAGGGGTTACACTTTTATTGATCAGAGATGAGGGAAATGCAGTTTGGCATTCGCGAACATTTCCAGTGGATCTGTAATGACCATGAAATATCAAAGGTGAAACTTGAAAAGCAACAGAGAGAACTTAAAATTCGGAGCATTGAGCTGCAGAAGCGTGAGGTTGCAATTGAAGAAGAAAAGAAAAAACTTGCCAAGGAGATTGAAGAGGTGTGACGTACTTGAAATCAATGATAGATATAATAAATTTTTTATACCATACTGTATGTGAGACTGGTTATGCAACCTTTACCACTCGTTTTTTGTTAATTTTCTGAGATTGCTTCTTATTATTATTATCTGACAGAATGCTGCGAAAAACAGTTCACTCCATCACCAAAAGGAAGCTAATAAAACCATGATGAAACTTGCAGATGATCATAAGGTAGTATTTACTTTTAAACACTTGTATAATGTTGAACGCAGATTGCAAAAATATTTTTCAGTATCATGGTTTGTGGGTGTGTGGTTAACGTACTTATGACTTTCAGAGGGAAATGGAGATACTCAACGAGAAAATACCCTTTCTTGAGAAACAACTAAACTCAAAACATGGTTTAGAGGTACAAAAAGAACACCTGAAGAAGTCGTTAATTGTTTTAGAGCGCACAAGAGAACTCGAGGTTCACCGAAAGAGAGTGGACTTGCTCTGGCATTTAAAGCAAACGGAAGAGGAGTTTGAGGCTTTGGAAAGCCTAAATTGTCATCTGAGTATGAAGGAATGATTAAACAATTATGAATTGCAGGAGACCCCTAAATTATTAATCGAGGTTTGTGTTTTCGATTTTTACTTAAATCCTTCTAGCTAATTTGCTTTGTGTCAAGAAATCTTTGAGTTCTCTGACATCTGCGAGTGTGAGGTAGTTTTTTGCTCACTTTCCACTTAGATGTGATGAAAAAGTCATAATTTGTTGGTTAATTGTCAAAAGTCAAATGTACCATAGGTCATTTGGTAACTTAGTGAGTATAACATAACTTTAGTCAATTTAACGATTGTACTTACCTTGTCTACTAATAAGAATCCCCGCATGTCAGAGCATATCATAAAAAAGGTAAGCAATATGTCTCCCTAATATTTTTTCATCAACTTCGATTTTAAATATTTATCATGTTGTTGGATAACTTAACCGTCATTGGTCGTTTTTGATTTGAGTGAATGGTTGACAGTAATGTTACCAAATTGATTATGAAGCTTTAGATGTTATATGTTGCTATCTCATCACTTGGTCCTGTTGGTTATGACATTGCTTGGCTGCTTGCTATGCATTTGTCTACTTTTGCTCAAATATAATATGTCTTGCAATATAACTTGATCATATTAGCTATGAAACTATGAAGGGGTTGAAGGAACTTCCAGGAGCTGCAGATATCAGATTGAAGAGAATGGGAGAGCTCAGGAATAAACCATTTTATGATGCTATCATTGCTATGAACCCGATTTATAATGAGACAGAAGCAAAAGATCTAGCTTCAGAAGAACGTAAATTGTGGCAAGAGTACCTCCAAGATCCCAGTTTCCATCCCTTTGAAGTCATCACCTTTAATGGAAAACCACAGGTCCATTTTCATAAGTTGATGATTTTTCTTTATACAAATTCGATATGTTTGTATGCTGAACTTTCATTTCCTACATCTAGAGAGAATTATGCATTATGATCTCCGTGCTATGTAGGAAAATTATTCATAGAGAACACAGGTCAATGGTGTAAACTTATAAGCATTTTTGTAGATTAATCTAAACGATTATTTTGTTATTGTATTGAACTGAAAAAGATTCAACTTTATTGGTACAGGGAGTTCTAATTAGATATAATGCAGAACTTGGAAACCTAAGGAGAAATTTGGGTGAAGAAGTGTACATTGCTGTGACGACTGCTTGCATAGAGATTTACGACCACAGACTATTTGGCACGACGGAGCTATGGAACTTCACTGAGTCCAGAAAAGCTACATTAAAAGAGGGAGTTTCTTGCCTTCTCAAAACGTGGGATGCTGAAAAACGCAGCAATTCTGTTTGTTTTTGAATTACTCTATCTATCTATGTAAATATGTGCTTGTTTTGCATAGAGATTTATAAAACATTTTAGATTGTCATTTACTTGCAAAGTCCAATGATTTAGCTTGGTAATATCGTCAAAATTACCTAGATCTCTACTGAATCTGGAGAGCAATTTTCTTCAAGGTTCTAAACTAAATTACAACAAACCAGTTTACAAAATTACTCAAATTTACAAGGTAACAAAACTCTGAGGATTATCATTAAAATGTTCGGACATGCATAAATGATGTCACATTCATCAATATTCATGTGGCATGGAGTTTTATTATGACTTAAATATAACTATACTAAGAATGTTATAACACGTTAAAGATATTCTTTAGTAGTGCCGTTATCATTTTACTAAATATAATATTTGAAAATCTTTCATTTATTTAGTAAATAGCTCGTCAATTTTTTTTTTTTTCTTTTTTGAGAATAACTGGTGACTAAATTGAGAAAATTGAAAATCAAAGGGCCTAATGTGGTGTAATTGACATTTTCTTGACAATAGTCTATGTTTTTTACTCACCTACTTTTCAGTCAAGGGGAAAGGACCCCTTACCTTGAGAGCTCATCGGAAAATGGAGGAACATAAAATGGTATCGGAGCTCCGAAAGGCTCGTGGGTTGGCGGTAAGTCTAGCAAGAGAAGTGGACATGAAGAATCAAAGACTATGGGAAATTGAACGTCATAATCTTGACATTTCTTCCCGGCTTAATTCCATGATTTCTGAAAAAGATCGCATGAATCATTCATTTTCTGAAGGTATTCTGCTTTCATTTTCATGAAGTTAAATATCTCATATTTGATTTGATTTTCTCCTAATTATGTGGTTCAATTTGATGAAATTGAACTTCATGCATATGCCCTAATTGTTTTCCTTCAAAGAATTTTTTATTGATTTTACGGACTAATTTGCAAAGTTTATTATAATTGGGGGCAATGTAGTTTGTTAAAAGGGTTGAAAATCTCTTTTTGTTTTTTGGTGACATCTTAATTAAGTTATTTATCTTTGTATGCATTCAGTATTTATATTCACCTATGTGTTATACATCAGTTATTTGTATTTATCTTCTTTCTAATATAGTTTAATTAGTACTACAGAAATGAGAAAGATGCAAGTGATTGGACTGCAAAATGCAAAATTGAAGAGTGAATTAGAGTGTCAGTTAAATAGCATGAATTTACTTGTTCAAGAAAGTGAAAAACTAAAAGAGGAAGTGGCGTATCAACGAAAAGAACTGGAACAAAGAGCTAATGAATTGGAGAAAAGAGAGTCACAACTCGATAACGAGCGAACGAGTTTTTACCTGGAGAAGGAAAAGGTACAACCTTTTATTTATCTTGAAAATTTTAATGTTTGAAATTATACTGAGCTCATTGTATAATATGATATAGTGACATTTGTGTTTGTTGGTTTGACAATTTGTTGTCGATACATGCAGATAGCTCAAAATCCTTATGATAGTGATTATAGTATGACCGTACATATCAATGGTTTAAAGGATAGACTGACCGAAAAAGAAGAAGAATTGCATGATATGGACGTCCTAAATCAAACACTTATACTTAGAGAACACATGAGTAACAACGAGCTACAAGCTGCTCGAAAGGAACTAATACATGTGAGGTTTCTTTTTCTTCATGCATTCAGTATATGTACATTACAATGGCGACATTTGACACGTATACATATAACATGTGAATGTAGGGGTTCAGGTTACACTTTATCTCTGAACAGGTCAAACGGCTAAAAGAGTTGGCTTAACAATGATATGGTTCAAATGGGTCAAACGGGTCTTTATTTTTAATGCATAAGATCTCCTAAGTCATTGTATTTAGTGAGTTAAATAATATAAGTTTTGTAATTATAAATGATATGCTAGCTATCATAGAATTTAAAAATATTGGACAAAAAGTGTGAGCGGTTAACTCCACCCATTTCAACCTCATACAAAAACTACCCGTTTTGACCCATTACCCAACCCATTCAACCCCTCCCCCTCGAAATTTTCCTCCTCTAATATAAATGAATTTGGTAAACTTCATCTTTAATAAATAATTAAATATGATGAATTCTTAGTTTTTCTCATGAAGGTTTTGCCACAAGTTTTGGATGGAACTACCATAATTGGATTGAAAAGGATGGGAGAGGTTGCTGAGAAACCTTTTCAAGATGTGTGCATGCAGAAATTCTCAGCTCAAGACTGGGAACTGAGATCAGTCGAGTTAAGCTCGATGTGGCAAGATAAGGTCAATAATCCAAATTGGCATCCTTTCAAACAAGCTGTTAAAGATGGGAAATTGCAGGTATCTTTCTTTCAACCCCCCTTCACGCCATTGCTATACACTACGTCTGTCCATGAAGATCTCACCTAGAAGTGAGAATTTAGACCCATTTACTTACAAATGAGTTAGTTTGGGTAGTGTTTTATCTCAAATGGGAGACGTGTTAAACACGTTGAAAGTCTTCCCAAAATTGGGTAACGGGTCAAACACATTGAAAGTCTTCTGGAATGCATTCCTAATGCGTACAATTAGACGACCACCTAAATCATTTTATTCAAAGTTTGGTTTATTATTGTGATAAGGTTATTTTCATAATCCTATGATTGTCCAATTTAGTTCTTTCTAATAGTCTATTAGTTTGGACAAAAAAGTATATGCAGCTCGACCCAAGCTGACCCATTTTGCAATGCACTTTTATAATGATCTGTTTCAAGTTTCAACTGAATCTGTGTTGACTTGTTACCCTACCCTCCCGCCCTACCCGCTTTCTGATAGAAATTGCAACATATCCTTTTTGGGAACTTTTGTGCTTCAATTTAGCTATTTGCTAATTATCAATGATGTTATTTGCGCCCTTTATTGTCTCCATAGAACAAAGCAATACTTTTTCATTTCGAAGTCTGATTACAGCACTTTTTTTATTGAAACTCTTAAACTAAAATAACTATAACCATTGAAATATAAATTGGCAAGATGCCAAGTTAGGTCCGCAAAGTTTCATCTCTTTTTGTCTGTAACTCTTCATTGGCGGGCTGTTAAAAATACGATAGGTGGTCAATTTGTTTTCTTAAACAAGGTACCAAAAATCAAAAAGTTCCAATCTTACTGGGCAAAACGGAGTGTATTTATTCTCCTTGTGGAGTAGCATAAACAAGTCAAGCATCCTGCTATGAAGCATATTTGAGGGTGGCTAAAAGAGACTTCGAAAATTGGACGATTTGTGCTGTGTTGTATCTCAAATGGGTTAAATAGGTGGCTCAAAGTTGCCAAAAGTTTATGTTTAGTGTATGCAACATTTAAAAATGATTTGTTTATTTGAAGATTTAGATTAGTATTGTGATATTCTTTTTATTCTATACCATAATTAACAAATTAGTTAATAAAAGCTTTTTCAAAATGGACAAAGTACTGTTTGCTGACCAACCCAACCCGGCCCATTACCAAACCCACCAATCCTGCCTCCTCTGCAAAATTCCAACAATGTTCATCTTTGGAGAAAGAAACAGATTTGCATTAATCCTAATGTACATTCAAGCAGACCATTGCTAGGATTTCATCTATTACAGAATGTTTTTGGGGATAAAGTTTTAATATCATCTGCTTTCTTAGGGAGAGATTACTAGTAAAAGATTATGTGTATGTCTACTTTCTTGGACTAACGATATCTTTTCAAAATTTAGGAAATAATAGACGAAGATGACAGCCATTTGAGAGAATTGAAAAGTCAATGGGGAGAGGAAGCATGCAATGCTGTAGTCAACGCATTATTGGAATTAAACGAGTATAACCCAAGTGGTAGATACGTAGTATCTGAGCTTTGGAACTTCAAGGAGGGTAGGAAAGCTAATCTAAAGGAAGTTATAGAGTGTTTAATTCAGCAAATGAAGGCTAATAAGTCACTTAAGCGTAGAAGGGATGGTCA
Organism: Gnaphalium uliginosum; assembly: GCA_963930675.1. Taxonomy (NCBI): domain Eukaryota; kingdom Viridiplantae; phylum Streptophyta; class Magnoliopsida; order Asterales; family Asteraceae; genus Gnaphalium; species Gnaphalium uliginosum. Next base: position 23,182,290 of record OZ005684.1, on the reverse strand, counting down.
ACGGCCAAATTAAGTTGCCTTCCATCACTCATCACACATAAGTTAGTACTTCCAAAACTAACAGGCGCTGTCACTTAGATTGTTGTATGCTAACTGGAATAGAGTCAATTAAGTTGTTGCAATCGACTGCTTATTTAAACACTTAATCAGGCAGTTGATTGTACGACTAGATGATTTTAACACAAGTCCGTTTCCTGATCGATGCTGATACTGAATATATGAATCTGGATCTTGTGTATGTAGTAAATAAAGATAGGATTGGGATCAGGTTCCCCCATAAACAAAGATTGTAGGTCCCATAGTAAAGTCAAAAATAAATATATGATATTTTTAAATTATTGTGTGCGAGGGAATGACCTATGATGCTGGGATTCAACGTGAGAGGGTCTCATTCATAATGATATGGACCCATAAGTTGAATGGACCATAAAGAAAAATGTTACTGTATTTCCCATTACCTTTTGTTTGGACACATGGTCTACAACAGCACCCCCTATTGTACCATTTTCCTCTGGTTCAACTGCATAAAAGGAGATAACAATTTTTTGATTGGGTTTTTGATTGCAGTAACCAACTTATTTTGGCCAAAAAGATCAATCAAAGTTAACACGATAAAACGTTACCCTCCACCACCTGACTGCCGCATCATCATTTTAACAAGTTATCAAGTATGATTATATAAATCAGTTTTTCTAAAAGCGGGTCAAGTTAACTTAACTAAAAATAGTTTACATTTTCTTAATAGTTTGTTACATAGAAAGAAAGCCGGTCTTCACATCGTTTGTGTTATTTTATAGCCATTATCTTCGATTCCTTTGTCGACCTAGTAACGCTCTACATTACTAGTAAGCTGAGCCATTTTTGGATTAGTAATAGTTGAATTTGTGGCTGAATTTGAATAAAAATGGTTATGGTGTTTGATTTATAGTGGTATTTGATTTGATGTGGTCAAATTGTGGTGATTGTAAAACAGAGATAAAAGATTTGTTTGAATGATTGAAAAACAGAGGATCACCATGTAAATCCCTGAAGAATGGATCTCTCTTGGCAGTTACCTTGTTTCTGAGTAAATGAGTACCCATTATTGTACACTAGTTGCCCCATAATCATATCTTCCATTCTACATGTGACCATGTTGACACATCTGCATGGTACCCCTTATTCTTTGACTTTCTTTATATTATCTTCTTTTTCCATTTGGTACGTTCTTATAACTTATCTGATTTGGATGAATGTGGCAGATCCATAAATTCAAACCACTCTATGCACTATCATATAGCATATATATACATGGGTGGTCATTTTTTATAGATCCACAAATAATGTGCATTACAGTGTTGTACTGTAAAACTAATTAATGCACATTAACGGTGGATCTATTAAAAATTGTAATAGATTTATCATCACCTATATTATAATATTTTTATTTTTATTATTTATTTATGCACTACAAAAGTGTAAGCACCCTTTCTTTGATTTGTGTAATCAATTGTTTAGATGTTGATTCTTATCATTGCATTGATAAATTAATGTTGGTATAAGTATTTTAAGAAATACAGGGGGAACTTATTGTTTTTGCTTACCTATGACTTTTTGTTTCTATTTCTTAAAAAAAATGTGAAGTGTATTTCAATATTACACATAAAAAGGTCCATGTGAAGCTCCATATATATACCAAGAAAAACTTAAATGCTGTCAATTTTACATTAATTCCGTTGATAGAAAAAACGGGTTTGCTTGTTGTTAAAACTTTTGAGTTTGGATTGGTCTTTACTTGGGAATTGTTTAAGCTTTTAAACTTTGAAAACCATATATAAATGGATAGAATCTCATTCATCGTCAACTAAAGTAGTTCTTGTTGTTAAACAGACGATACATACATATACAAACATTACATTAGTTGTTCAAGATTTCAACCGAATCTCATTTGGAGAAACGTAGCTATCAAGTTCTTCGGTTCTTTCGGTCTTTATAGCGAGTGGTATTAAAGTAAAATTTAGAGAAAACAGAGCTATCAAGTATCAAATGTAACAAGAAGAAAAGCCACATCTACATTTTTCCCATTTATGTTAAAATTTCAATTTGCTCCCACTTCCCATCCTCTTATCAAGAATTTTGTGCGATAAAGTATACATTTTCCAAAAATTTAGTCTCGTGTTTCTTGTTTAAACATAAGAAAAAACGGATCGATGAAGAGTACAAAAAGGTTACAAACTGTAGATACTTCAACTAGCTTATGACTGAAACATGTATTTTTCTTGTTCTAATAGCAGTTTTAATTCGTACTATATACAGTCTTCCGATTTTGTGTGTATTTCTTGGTTTAGTGCTATTACATTTGATGTATACGTATAGAAGTATAAAGAAAATAATGAGATAACCAACGGTCCTATGACCTGAGAGTACGTGAGAAACTTATCAACCTAGTAGTTGAGTATTCAAGCCTCGTGATAGGCAATTTGTAAATTTTGTAGTATTTGTATATATTATTCGTGGAATAAGTAGTGTAGGGTTGCCTTAAAAAAAAAGAATGAGATATAGATGTGAATAAACTTATACATAAATACATAAAATGTATATATATATTTCATATAGAGAAAAAATAAAAGCTGCGGGCCCCTACAATGAGGCATAGCCACTTCAGCTTTCCTTACAAGGATAAAGCACTTCTTAATCGTCAAAAAGTCAACAAAAAAGCACTCTCCTAATTTTCTATTTTCCTTCTAATAAATCAGAAATCTTCTTCTTCTTCCAAATAAAAATAGATAAATTTAACGAGCCAACCAACCAAACCGGATCCTTACCCGATCCAAACTTTAAACCCGAAAATTCTTCCCGGCAAAAGTTTGTCCAAATTGCCAATTGGAAGGTACAATGTTGTTCGAGGTAGAAGTGCGACCGTCACTACCCTTGACCCTAAACGAAAGTGATTGTCCGAGTAACACTGCGTTTGATTGCCAATTTTGACCCCAGTTTCGACTAAGAGGCATCCATTCGGTATTTGAACCTTTGACCCATGCTTGTGTCACATCCCCGGCACCCGCAACATTGCTGATCAAAATCAAGTTGAAGTAACGAAAACCGTTGATGGTGAACCTTACCCCTCCTTGTTTGCGGCATGGCACCCTAAATAATACAATTTTTCAATTTTGATTATTTTTTATTTACATAATATTTTAACACATTAAGATAAATCAAGTAGCCTACAAAAATATAAATCAAACATGTCAAACTTTTGAAAATTGTCACACTAGTTAACGCATATTGTGTCAAATTATTAATTACCAAAGAATATTAATGTCAAAATAATACAATTCTTTAGAGAAAAAAAAGAAGTAAACTTGCTAGTGAATCAAGTTCCGTTAACTATATATGGTGTTTATAAACTTCAACATTTTATTTAAAATAATAATTATTATTTTATTATTAATATTAATATTAAAAATTAAAAAATGAAATGCTTTTAGCAAAAGGTCAAAATGTGTGGACTAATGAGAGTTACAGGAGAACTAACCTTCGGTACGAAACAGGGACAATCCCGGCACGATATTCAGCGATCTTGAGAAACATAGGCATAGCGAGATCGAAATGCGGGCGAGGTGGGTTGCACCATCCGCCATTATCACTAGGCTGAGCGAAATTTGGCGGGCAGAAGTTAGTGGCGGTGATGAAAATAGAGGGGCTGCCCGGGTGACACCATTTAGGGTCATCCCTACATTTCATTTCGAAACATGCCCCACAACTCAGCCCGTTGTTGAATAACGCTGTGCTTAACGCGGCAGTGTTTACACCGTAGCCTTGGCTGTATAAGTTACCATAACCACATGCTCCACCTAAAACATAACATATATTAAAATTATGAAACTCAGAAACAAATAAAATTGATTTTTACACCACATAAAATAATATGTGCTGGAGTAAATATTTTGCTTTCACTATTTTATCCTCGTACAAGACTTTTTTGTACTTGAGGGGGAAAACTATTACTCCGTACTAGACATCAAGAAAAGTAATACGGAGTATCTGTTACGTGCAAATCACATTCACTTAATTAAGTTTTTAACAAATATTTCAAGAAATATACATAAGGAAACAGGGGAGGGGAAGGGGTGTGAATAGAGACGTACCCATGGTGCCAGAGGCATCACTGCCACCATAAAAGGTGGCGTGTGCGGATTGCCATGGGCCGCCGGTGTAGACACCGGGTATACGAGCATTGACCGCCGTCATAGTTGCGGCTAACAATAGAACTAGAATGTGGGTTGCTAGAGTGAGCTCCATTTTCGAAGTGAAAACAGAGACAGAGAGAAAAGTTGGAGAATGGAAAGTGTGAAGAGAATGAAGTATGTGATGGGGGTACTTATTGGGGAAAATGGAGGGCCAGTTGGGAATCTTTTGAGATTGAGTATAAACTTCAATTTTTGTTTCATTTTTATCAAATAATACTAGAAGTAGTAAAGTAATGGATATTGCTTATTGTTCTAATATATGAAGAATTTACAACAATTGAACAGAAAACTAAAAAAATAAAAAAAATAGAATATAATAATAATAATAATAATAATAATAATAAATAAGTCGTAATTAATACTTATTAGCATAACATGATAGTGTCTTGAGGTTTCAATGTAGACAATGGTGCAAAACTAGGATGGACCCAATAAATGGGTCAATTTTATTTTAACTTAGAACAATAAATAAATCAAATAAAGGGCATGCATTTACTTCATTTGGTCTACTTAATGTGGAAATATCAAACAATAACTAAAAAAAATGAAAACAATTAATTTCATTTTAGTTTTAACATATGGTTTTGGAGTCGGAGAAAAAACAGAGAACGAAATTCATTTGTTATCTATGTCAAGTGGCTACAATTACCCTTATCTTTTTCATGCTTGTCCATTTGCCTTTTGAAATACTCATCATATTTATTATTTGCATTTATCATAACATTAATCCTACTTCACATATTACCGGTGAAAATATTTTAGCACTCATAATAGTCATGTGTTGCATTTTAATTTAATTTCATGGTTAAATTTTTCAACAGAGAATAGTTAATATCGCTCTATTTTATAAGTAAGTAGTATATATATATCTATCGGGAAATTGATCGATTTGTCCTGAATTTCGAACGTATATAATGATTTGCTCCTTAAAAAAAATTGACGATTTGCCCTACCCGTAAATAAATCGCAAGTTGCGATTTGCGACAAGCCGTTGTGTCCTTTTACAATGATAACTAATAACTAATAATAATAAATTAATAGATAAGTCGTGTATTATTGCGTCTACCTTATTAGTCGCCAATATCGTGGTTCATTTCACCCCAATCGTCCCAAAATCTCCTGATTTCTCAAAGGTTTAAGTTTTACTACATTTCTAAAAGCAGTTTACCATAATCTCAGTATAAATTTGTATATATAAATTAGTTTTTCTGCATCATCCATTGGAAGCAGAATGGAATATTTGTGAATTCTCATTGTTAATCGAATTTTATTTACTCGCATGATGTGGATATATAGTTTCATATGCTTTGTATTATTGTATATCTTCTAATAATATTGTCATGTACAACCTTTTGTTCTCTTCTAATATATAGATGTTTTTTCTTTCATGATTGATTCATATTGATTATCGATTGTTACTGTAGGGAAAGATAACGTCGATTTGTATCAAAACTTCATGGTTAGACGCTTTGGACATGCTATTCGGTAACATCAACGGGTATGATATCATTGATATGATGGTCGACATTGTTGATCATATGATATCCGGAATGGTATACTCTTTACTTATTAGATTAATATGAAGCGTTACATATTCTTATTGGAGCGTCATCCTACTTAAATCACAACAATAATAATATAGGTATCTTTCATAGTGATATTTTACTGTTCCGTATTTTAACGACAAAATGATCTTCATTCTTAAACCTTGTGGTTATCTAGAAGGAGTAATGCATGTCATGCGCCCATGCCCTACTACAATGCAACAAAACACCCAAAAAGCCCAAATTTGCATGGCAAATCTTGAAATCAAAGTGTAATATGTGAAACATGTGGAGTTCACGAATGATCGCATTGAGTTTTAAAGTTATATCTTCCTTTTTGACTGCCACTCTAACAATATTTGAAGTTCTTTTCTTGACTTGCAATTGAGTTTAATTATTTGTTGTAGAAAGCATACCTCGATTCTTTTGGGACATTTCAAATATATATAGTGGGATGATCTAGGGGGAAACACTTTTTCTGGGTGAAGGGGAAGTGTAATATTCATCACGAAGCATCTTAACTTCATCAATACAAATGCCAAAAAATAAAAAGTGAAATTTAATAAATGTTAATCGGAATAGATGCTATGAATGTTAAGCTTCTTTGATAAATTCTTTTTGTAGGCTATAACATCAATTGATAAATATTATATCTAAAATCGTTAACATTCATCGCGGTGAATGTTAGATAACATTCATTAAATTAAAAATATTTGTTAAAATGTTATGTTTTAACATTCATCAATGAATGTTAATAATTTTTTAAATTAATATTTATCAAATAATGTTATAAGTTAAAGAGAAAATTAATTGGTGAAGATACTCTTTATAGCATTGATTATGATTAATATTTACGAGTAAAAATAAATTTTTTGTTGACATTTTGAGTGGTAAGTGTAATATTGTTCGTCATGAATGTTAACGCTTCATCCTTCCTCCAAAAAAAGTGTTTCCCTCTTGAACGTTCTCACATATTGTTGGATCTCACAGGATCCTCAACACACACACACACACACATGTGTGTGTGTGTGTGGTGAGAATCCTGTGAGAACCAACAATATGTGAGAACTGTGAGAACTACCCATTTTCGCGTCTAGACTTGCCCCAGACTATCAATTAAGGCGAAGTAATTTACCCCAAATCTTTAAATCAAAATAACTTTAACACGAATGATAATTTAATCGAACTAATTATATCATTCGGTTCAGTTTTATAACATTTTAATTTGGTATAGGCCAAACATTATTTATTTTAAAATAATTGATAATTTGAATTTGGTGCAGAACAATCACAAACTTATATAATTAGATGCAATTGACACCTAAATGCACCCGATTATATATAAAATTTATATATATGAAATTAAGTAATCGACGTAAACCACATACATTTCGCAATCTGCGTTTTTTATGTTGTTGGCTTGAAATCTAATAAGCTATGAAGTCTAGATGATGTCGTAAAATTGACGTTCAAGTGATAACCACGAAAAAGTATAGAATTGCGAAAACTATTAAATTATAGGGATTTTCACATGTGAGTAGATTCAATCACTTGTGAATATTGATTTAGATTAAAGTTAATAGTAAAAACGTTTGAAAAACCTCATAATCACTATTAAAATCAAATTTATAAATTTTCGTTCACATGGACATATTTGATCTGTACACATGTGAATATTTCATATAAAGCATAATTTAGCATGCATTTTATAATTATATTATAACTTAATAATATGATATTCATAATCATAACTTGGTGTCATATTCAAGTAGTTAATATTAATAATACATATGTAGGTTGATCAGGAAATGAAAATGGACATAAAGGAGATGGACGAGATTTGTAGAGCTTTAAATGTGTTTCTTTATTGTGAAGGAAAACATCTTGTCTAGATTCTTATCTCGAAAAGTACTGGGCAACCAAGCCTTTCATTTTTTCGCCCCATGTCGTCACACAGGAGGCGGAAGAGGAACCTATAGGGAATGAATGGGAAGATCGAACGATGGATTGCAAATTTATGTTTTATTACGGAGCACCTTTTATTATTTGGTTGCTATAACTTTCTTTAAAAAAATGTACGTGGTACATTTTTTTATGGATATGTACACATATAAGAGTACAGAGACTTGTACTCAAACATTAAAAATAACACTGAAGTTGAAATCAGAGCTGAAATCAGGAGCATTGAAGAACACTGAGTTTCAGTGTTCAGTTGATTTATTTATTTATTTTTTAAATGCAAATAATATAATTGTCTAAACAAATAAATAACACAACAAATAAAATGAAATAGATTACATTAACAAACTTCTAAAATTTAGGAGGTACATTAAACAAAAGTTCATAAATAATATTAAAAGATACATAATCAAAAGACAAATAAATAAATTAGTATTAAACAACGAACAATTCCTCCAAATATGTTAAACAAAAACTCATTTTTGTATTAGTTTTTTGTTTGAGAAAGAAAGAAAAATTGAGGTGTGAAAAAATTGTGTGAATTGTATGTTTATTTATAGAGTTAAAAAAAGATTTTTCTAAAAAAGAAGAAAATAGCCGTTGAACAACGACTCTAAATTTATTTTATTTAAATCAAACTAGCCATTGGAATTTAGAAAAATAAAGTTCAATCCAAAATTTTAGATTCAACGCTGGACTTGAACACCGGTTCGATGTGGTGAACACCGCGATCCAACATTTAAGTTGTTGAACGCCGATGCCGTTCAAGTCCCACTCCATGTGCTCTATTGGGTTGGGGTGGGGGATTGGGGGTGGGGGCATTCGACATAAATGCGGATGTCATTAATTCAATTTACATCTTCATATTCCTTTAATCAAGAATTATGCTATTTACCTCTCATATATTGGTCGTGCGATTGACCGATCGGTGGGGGTCGCAGATGATCAGTTTTACCCCTTGATATAACAACTTTTTGCTTATTTGAATCACATTTCAAAATCACAAGAACTTGCATGTGAAGCATACTTGATCGGAACAACGTAAGGTAGCTTTTATGTAACTCTTTATATTTTGCTTCCATTTTCATTCACCTACTCGTTGATTTGGTTTTGCAATACCTCTAAATCGAGTACGTACATCAACATCATGGCATCATAGTCATACTTCGAAACCCTAAAATCAAAGTAATGTATGGTCAAATGTATAATAACCATATCGATACACATGCATATATCAAATATTATAGTTACATAATTCCACTCTTGGAGGCAAATTGGTTGGATCTTGAAAGGCGGGCATTCCATCTAAAGCAATATCAATACATCATCAATGTGTCGTGACAAGTTAATTGTAGGAACTTGTATAGTAAAAACGAAACTGGAGCTATAACAGAGAACAGAAAGTAAACATAAAATAACGAATCGTAAAAATTAACGAAACTTAGGCCTGTGTTGAACACAATTCTCTTAAAACATATTCGCATATGTTTTTAGAGTACAACGATTAAAAGCTATCGTACAGCCGGAGTCTGACAATCTTGCCTGAAAATTCATGAGGAAACGTATGTTGGAAACGATTGAGAGAGGCTACTAATGAATGACAGAAAGCTATATGGTTTTCGTGTCTGTTCGAATGAAGCTAGATGTTGGTATTTATACAGAGAAACTGACTTGGTCACCAAGTTAGAATCTTTGTAAAACCGAAACGATTTTGCAAATCGTTATAGCTTTTCAAACAAATATGCAATTTAAAGGAAACGATATGTTCCAAAAATAAATTCTCTGGAAGGTTCGAAAATATTACGAGCTAAAGCAAAACGGGACATGCACAAGCTCAAGAATTTCGAAGATGCATTCGTTCACAAGCTTGAACCCAATTTTCTCACGATTTACACCCCCTTGCGCGTGCATAGACAAGGGGGTATAACACACCACAAGAGATCACACCTTGACCTCCACATTTGAACTTATAAATTGCTCAAATTTTGATCTAATTTTCGATGTGGGACAAACTCCCACCAATTTCTTAGCTTCCATTTTGGACATATCTTTACTCGTTGCGAAACCCTCATCAAGGAGAAAGCAAACTCACAAAGTATTAACTATATATATAACATATACATATGGTATATATAACTATATGCATATGTTATACATATAGTATATATAACTATATGTATATGTTATATATATTATTGATAACATATATATGATAGTTGTAGTTCAGCCTAAGGGGTTCACTATTCGGATATAATCAAGTTGTGCAATTGAAAATTTTGGATCGGACTATTTAGTTTGGATATTTGATTTTTTGGATCGGTTTGGTTCAAAATTGAATAATCATTTTTAAAGATGACGCACGTATATCAATGATAGACTAAGGGCCTCTTTACTCTGAGCCTGAATGGTATTATTGGGCTGCAAGGATTATTGGGTCAATCTAGGTGAGTTATACGATTAGGTTTGTCAATCAATGAATGAAAAGCAAATAATTATTTAGGATAGGGTAAAATAGTCATATTTATCATTCCGATCGTTTAATCAGCACAAAAAGTAAACAACATTATTAATGCACTGATTACTACGTATAGTCATTTCATACTCATATTGTTATCTATATCCATATCAGATTTAGTTAGAAAAGTAAAGTAAAGAAAGTAATGTAAACATCGTCAAATGGTTTGTATTGGTAAGTAAAATGTATATATCAAGCACTCGTATTTGGAGACGACATTACCACACTCCTTTATGACATGGATCCGCCAATACTTTTAAAAAAGAAATAAAAATAGAACGACGGAAACGGTACAATGAATTTGTATCCCTATATATTTTTGAGAACTTAATTATATCAATTGGCCCGAATTTGTGTAGCCAAGGGGAAAATCGTATTTTATGCGTGCTTTCTCAATTTAGGGATCTTTAATTATTGACGCTTAATTTGTTTGGTATGGTGTATCTTTTTAAGTTTTTTTGGGTAACATATTACATTTTCTTTTGGGGTGATAATATTTACAAATCATTTTTGATAAAATACACTAACAATGTGTATTATAGAGTTATACTATACAAATAAATAATGCATATTGATGATGGATCTATCAAAAATGAAGGTGAATTTATCGTCACCTTTTCTTTTGACTTAGCTCTGACACGTAACATATTATACTAAATCTTATGTTGGGATGTTTTTGGACAGTTTTGAGGCAGTTTTAAAGTGCTGATTACAGCAGGTTGTGGCTTTATGACCTAGCACATGGTTTTTTATTTAGGGCAAATAGCCCAAAATGATAATGTAAAGTCAAAAATTTTCTAATCGAGAGAATATCACTTTTTCAATTGCTCAAAAAGGACTTATAGTTTATATTTTTTGCCCGAAAATGATTATTTTGTCAATAAACTTAAATTAAGGGGAATATCACCTGATAAATTTTTTTTTATACAAAATTGACTTTTGAAATGACTTGCTAGGGTTCCTATGTGTCCAAGTGATTCACATTCTTGCATTATCAACACACAAGCAACCTTCAATTTTACGATTCATCATATTTTAAATACGAATTTGTCACTTCAATTTTGGAACCTTAAGTTGTCTATTTTCATGACCCATGTTTTAAACCATAATTTGTGGTATAAAGTATTTATAAATGATACACATCATCTTTAACCGGCCTTAATTTTATATATATAAAAAATTGATTAATCGATATTTCTCTTAATTTAAGATTTTTGACAAAAACAATATTTTTCAGACAAAAATTAAAGATAAATGTCTTTTCTAAGCGATGGAGAAAGTGATATTCCCTTTATTGAAAATTTTTAAACTTTACATTACCTTTTTGAATTATTTGCCTTTTTATTTAAATCATACTCTGTACAAAATAAACCGTAACTTTGGTTGAGGTGTATCTTGTATCCTCGGAAAACTTAATGAGTCTACTTTAGATATGATGGAGTTGAATTGTGCTTGAAAAGATCTTATAATGTATTCTTAGATACGATGTAATCAATTTTTTTTTTTGTGGTGTAGGTTTGTGGAAGTAATTATCAGCTCGATTGATATAGTCAATATCAGCCCGAAGGGATAATCAAGTAGTGCTATTCGACAGTGCGATTTTATTATTGTCAGCCACGCCGTATCAAGTGAAACATATTGAATAACAGTTATCATGTTTGTTCTTATGGGCCTGATTATGTGCTTTGCGGTTTCTGAAGTATTCGTAGTTTTTTTTTTTTTTTTGGCGAGATTGTCGAGGTGTCCCGTGCTCACGGCTCCATTCACTAGTAAAATATATATAAAATATATTCTATATAACCTTTTCAGTTTATCCTCCTTGTATTTACTCCTTTGCAAACAAAAACTCCATTTGTTTTAGGAAGTGTAGTGTATTTTTCATAAAAACCGTTTGTTTATTAATCTGTGTTGAACCTAATATTTAGGAAGTGTACATAGATTAGTTTTATAAAATCTCTATGCTATTTTAATATTTAATTTAATTTAATTTAATCACCGAGATCACAATATATAGGGGATAGTGGTAAAATTACTACTAGTTCTTTTTGTTTTAAATAAAATTGCACGGTTATCCGAATTTTATTTATTTTACAAATAGAAAAAAATTACAGTAAATATTGAATTTTAATTGGTCAATTGAAGTTTAATTTTAAAAAATAATGTTATAAGTCCACTTTCTATAGTATATTTTATTATTATACAAGTTAGGATTAGATTAGATTTTCTCAATATAATGAGTTAAAAGTCATTTAATGGTCATATTTAGTTAATATTCCATTTTTTATGTCATATATCTGTTGAAATCGTGCGTTTATAAATGTTTATGTTTTATTTAAATTTCATGGGTGTTGGGTAACAAGATTCCCAAAACTTAGATACAGATTAAATAACAGTTATCTTAACGTGTTAGTTTATATCCAAGTTTTATATCAAACAAGTTTAAATTAATCTAGGCGGAAAACAAGATTAATTTTGACACAGAGTTTATTATGAATCAAAGTATTATTCACAATAAAGTGTTTGTCTCACACAGATGACAAAGTATTCAAACCCACACAGATGGTTTGAATACGATCCAAGTATTAGTATATTAAGATACAATTATCACTACAAACTTTAACAGTTAGTGTGGTAATGCTTTGAGCCTAAGCTTAAAGGTCTTGTATACTATTTTGCTTTGAGTGCTTGGTTTTCTTGGATACTTGGATATTTTGAAGAGTGCTATTGAGCTGCTATTTATAGAGTTGAGTATCAACTTCTATTACCCAGCTCAGTCAGTTGTCCAAGGGATAACACATTCATCTTGGGCAACTTTGTATTCTACCCTTTTTGCTTTTCTTGGAAAAAGAAAAAGCAAAAGGTAAAAGGTTTCTTTGCTGAGAAGAAAACCTTTGTTCGATGTTTGACCTTTCTCAAACATCTTATCAGTTGTATCTAGCCTAAGGAGAGAAGAATATCTTCTGTACACTTGTACTTTCATTCTTCAATCTGTGCTCTTCAGTCTGTGCTCTCAGTCTGTGATCTTCAATCTGGGATCATCAGTCTGTGATCTTCGTCTGTGAAGTCTTTTGTCTTCAATCTTCATTCTTCAGATGATGAATTCATAAGTCTTCAGGAAGAGCAAGGCTTTCAGTCTGTGAGATGCTTCAGTCTGTGCAGCACAGACTCAGAAACAATTCTTCAGTCTGTGTAGCACAGACTCAAAAACACAGACTCAGGAATTCACTAAGTTTTTCCTGAATACAACTGAGATAGATTTTGACTCTTCAGATTTATAACTTAGGTTTGATCATTGTTTTTCCCAACAATCTCCCCCTATCTGATGATGTCAAAATCTATTTACAAAAGATAATGGAGAAATAATAAATACTAAAGTACAACATAACTTATGAATCTTAGACTTATATATATAAAGTCAAAGTCATAGTTAGTATACAAAAATATTACAATTATTACATAAGATTGTAAATAACATAAATATAACAATTTTCAGTCCTTTCTCCGAGCCTTGATCTCTTTCATCTTTTCCACTTTCCTCTTCAACAGTGTTTCCATTTCCTTATCAGATTTGTCTTCAAATTCTTGATACTCTAGGATGATTTTCTTGCAGATATCTTCAAGTCCAATCATCATCCTGATTTGGGAAAGGTTGTTGAATAACCAGCTAATTAGTCTTCTTCTGAATGGTCTGGCTTGAGAATGTTTGCATTCCTTCAGCAGGGCAATGCAGTGTAGCAGAGACTCTCTATATAGTCCATTTTGATCCTAGAAGCATTCTATCCCATTGATATCTTTATAGCACAGACCTTCAATGTTGTCAGTCTGTACATAAGATCTATCTATGAAAACAATACCTTTGGGTAGAGGATGCTCCCTTCTCTGCTCATTCTCTGTGGATAACCCAGCTGACTTCTTCTTGATTACAAAATTGTTTGCTATGCAAAACAACTTGTACTCTTCTTCTGAGATGAGCCCCAGACTGAGAACTAGCTCAATCAGGTAAGATAGCTCATCCAGAACTTCTTTCTTCAGATCCTTGTCAGCTTCACTCTTCAAAAGATTGGCAATGGATTGCCATTCCTTAAGCCCTAGAGTGTACAGTTCATCCACCCATACCATCTTCTTCAGCTCCAGCTTCAATTTCTGTCCAATCTTGTTCAGATGACATTCTCTAATCTTCTGCTTGAGCTTTGACTTTTGGAAAGTGGCTTGTAGCTTTGGTTTCAGGCTCTCTATCTTTTGTAACCTTGTTGACAGCTCCTCATCTTCTTTGATTTGTTGCTCAATTTGACTCCTTCTGATTTGGGTCAGTGAACGACTTTCTTCTTGTAGTTCTTGAGTGAGCATGTCAACAAATCTTGCTTCCTTCAGCTTCTGCTCTTCTTCAGTTAGTGCATTTAAGTACTCAGTTAAAGACATACCTTGAGCAGTAGCTTCTTGTTGCAAGAGTTCATCATGTAGATTTGTCAGTTCAGGATTTCTTGTGCCAGCAGCATGATCATCCACCATCTTCTTGATCTTGCTTAACCTTTCCTGCTTGGATAAGGCAATCTCCTTGCCCTTACCCTTATCCATAACTTCTTCTATGGTAGAGCTTGATCCAGGATAAGTGCTAATCAGGTGAGCACTTCTCCATTGCATTCTATCTTCAAGTTCACTTCTAACTGGAGGCAGTATTCTGGTTGTTGTGGTTGATCTAGCAGGATTAGCTTCAGCTTGGATGGCTTCAGCACTGATAATTAGAGCATCAGTGCTTGCTGCTGGTTGCTCTGTGTCACACCCCGCTAAAGCGGAAACACGAGGTGTCACAGCTAATGATTTCACAACACAAAGATATAGCAACCATACCATTTAAATTACGATAAAACAGCCTTGGAGGCATCCAAAAATACATCAAATTGTTCAAAGTACACGGCATTATTACAAACATATTACAAAAAAGTTAGTTCAAAGTCCGTTTAAATGGCTTGGCCGACATAATCCCATGCATTAGCCCACATATGATCCGTGCTTACCGACGTTCTCCTGAAAAGCATGCCAAAATAAAAGGTCAACTATGGCCATAGTTGGTGAGTTCAAAGTTTGAAATAATTAAACTGAAAGTGTGTCCAATCGTGGACATAAGTGTGGGTATAGCCGTCCGATTCGTGGACGCTATCACCCCTGAGTTTGTCCAATCGGGACAGTTATAACAAGCATTTGGTTGATAAAGATATTGCAAGTAAACATGTGGTAATAAAGAGAGAATGTATAAGCCTTGAGACCACAACTAATCCGGTTATCTGACCGCTGCCCCAAAGTATAAGAGCTGCATGTTCTTCAACAAACATGAGTAAAAGGCGATATTATGCACCCACGTTGAAGTGTGAGTGAGGGATGGTCCTACCCTAAATAGCATGCTACCCATAATATCTACGGCTCGTCGCTACGAGTTAATTAGTGGTGGGTTAGTTAAAGGGGACTTTGAGTATAAGAAAAACCCAAGCTTAACATGTTGACATACCACAGTTCGCGTAAAATAGTTCAAAAGCAGTTGATAGTACGTAAAAGTTCAACCAAAAGTTTAAAGTAATTGCATGCTTTCAGCCCCAAAAATAGAAATCAGAAAGAGGGGACAATGAGCTCACCTTGTGAGTTGAGTTAACAGTTTAAGCTGTGAGAATGTTGCAACTGAAGAGATGCTCTAATCGAGACCTAGTCCAGTAGTAAAGTGTCCATTAATGTCTAGTGATATGCTTTAATATGATAGCTTGTACAAATTGGTTACCCACGGTTTTAAATAACAAATCTGCCCAGGTTTTTGTAGTTGGTTTTGTGACTCTTCTTAGCAAAACTAAATAATTTCTGGACATCTTCTTGATACACCTCAAAATATTTGATCTTTGGTGTATGATTTAGGTTTTGTGTGAAAGATTAGAAAGCAAGTTATTCCCAGTTTAGAGTCACCATTTTTATGAATAATAGAGGGGGATACGGTTGTCCAAAGTTGACTTGAAAATCTGGACAGAAAGTTGTCCAATTTTCTTATTTTACCAAAAACACAACTTTATAAAATCCGTATGTAAATGATTCGAACAAACTTTAAGTGTGTGTTTTATTTGCAAAACATTATCATATTTCAGGTACAAAAACCCTAATGTACACATATTTTAAGAAGTGTAACAGTAAATAGAATGAAAATAAGTGGGTTGTGCAGAATAGAATGTAAACATTCTTGCACTTTATGATTACCTTTTCGACCAGGAATATGGGCGTTGAGTGATAAGTTTCTGTCCACCAAGAGTTGAGATTTAGCAAGTATGCTGGAGTGACCGATTACTGGGTGAGATGTGATGAATATGTTGAGTGTTATGTTCAAACCGGATGTATGTGTTGGAAGAGTTGAGAGGAAATGGGTGAAAGTGTTTGAGTAAGTGTGTGTATGTGAATCTGCCGTTTGATACAAAAGGAATAAGGGGTAGAGTGTATATGATTAATGTCAGGGAATTTGATTGGGTGAGGGTGGAGGTGATTTATGGGGAGTGTAAGTTAATTGATTTGGTTTATGGGAAATAGGTTTGCTGGCCGATTTTTGAGGGAAAAGAGGTAATCATAACCCTTTTTGCGTGCACGGTTTAACTCTATTTCAAATATTGATGTTCCTTTTACAGAATATGAATGGTTACTTATCATTTTAGACTATTTAGAAAGTAATTAAATCGGGCAGGAAGGTTTACTGTACGTGTGGGTAATATTTGGTTGATTTTAGAAATTGTTTAAGCATATCTCTAACAGTAGATTGACACTAAGTATTTCATAATTTGTTCGTGATATAAGTGTGCCAACTGTATAAACTTTGGTCTAGCAGTGGAGACTGACTAGCAGTAGTAACTGAGCTAACAGTGGAAACTGAGCTAGCAGTTGTAACTCGACTACAGTGGTAACTGAACTAACAGTGGAAACTGAGCTAGCAGTGGTAACAAACAGTTGTAATAATAAACAGTAGTAACTCGACTACAGTGGTAACTGAACTAACAGTGGAAACTGAACTAACAGTTGAAACAAGGAGAGCAGTAGTAACTCGACTACCAGTAGCAACTCACTAGCAGTAGAAACTGAACTAGCAGTGGTAACACAAGCAGTAGAAACAATGAGAGCAGTAGTAACTCGACTACCAGTAGCAACTCACTAGCAGTAGAAACTGAATGTCACGAGCAGTGTTAACTGAGGAATGATCTTAGCAGTGGAAACGGTGACAACAGTACTAATTTGTACTAATAGTGGAAACGGTGATTTGTGCTAGCAGTGTTAACTACTTAGCAGTGGAAACGGTGACAACAGTAGAAATTAATGCGGGCAGTAGAAACTTGTTACAAGCAGTGATAACTGAAGTATTTCTCAAACAGTGTTAACTTAGGAATTGTACCAGCAGTATTAACTTAACTTCTTAAGAAGATCAGGTCCAGATTTAGGTGGAGATTAAGTTAAGTGTTAACCTGATATTTTTGGTGGTTGTTACAGTATTTCCCCGTTGAAAAGAATTTCGTCCCGAAATTCAATTCGTTCCATTGGTTGCCAAAGTGCTAGGAAATAAATGTGGGTATTTGTGTCGAATATGGTCTTCGCGTTCCCAAGTAAATTCAGGACCTCGACGTGAGTTCCATCGAACTTTAACAACGGGTATCTTACTTCGTTTTAAACTTTTGACCTCTCGGTCCATGATTTCAAGTGGCTCTTCCACGAAGTTTAGATTGTCCTCTATTTGGATATCATCGAGAGGGACAATTAGTGTTTCGTCAGCTAGACATTTCTTTAGATTGGAAACATGGAATGTGTTATGAATGTTGCTAAGTTCCTGGGGTAGTTCTAGTCGGTACGCGACCGGACCAATCCTTCCTATTATCTCAAAAGGTCCAACATACCTTGGGTTAAGTTTGCCTCGCTTTCCAAAGTGGATCATGCCCTTCCAGGGTGACACTTTCAAAAGTACTTTGTCACCGACTTGAAATTCCAAAGGTTTCCTACGGTTATCAGCGTAGCTTTTCTGCCTACTCTTGGCAGTCCTCAATTTTTCCCTGATGATAATGATTTTATCAGTTGTCTCTTGTATAACCTCGGGTGTGATTAGCTGCCTATCACCGGTTTCTAACCAACAAAGTGGTGATCGACACTTACGACCATATAACGCCTCAAAGGGTGCACAGCCTATGCTCGTGTGGTGACTGTTGTTGTAGGAAAACTCCACTAATGGCAAGTGAGTATCCCAGCTGCCTTTAAAATCTATGGCACAGGCTCTTAACATGTCTTCCAATGTTTGGATGGTTCGCTCACTTTGACCATCGGTTTGTGGATGGTAGGCGGTGCTCAAATTTAGTTGAGTGCATAGGGCCTTTTGAAGTTGTTGCCATAAGCGTGACGTGAATCGGCTATCTCTATCGGAAATGATGGAGAGTGGTATTCCATGACGTACAACGATTTCGTCGATATAGATTTGAGCGAGTTTGTCCATCTTGTAATCTTCTCGGATGGGAATAAAGTGTGCTGATTTTGTTAATCTGTCCACTATGACCCATATAGAGTCATGTCCTCTTGCCGTTCGTGGCAATTTCGTGACGAAATCCATTGATATTTGTTCCCATTTCCATTGTGGGATTTCCGGTTGTTGCAACAATCCTGATGGCTTCTGGTACTCTGCCTTGACTTTGGAGCAAGTCAAGCATTTTCCCACGAATACCGCAATATCCTTTTTCATTCCTGGCCACCAATAGTATTCCCTTAAGTCCTTGTACATTTTATCAGCTCCGGGGTGAATTGAATACTTGGATCTATGGGCTTCTTCAAGAATGACTTTTCTCAGTTCATTGATATTCGGAATCCACACTCTTTCCTTGATTTCAAATCTTTGATCCAGGTTATGTAAGGTCTCATCCTTTAAGTTCTCCGGTTTCAAAGCTTCCTTTTGAGCTTCCAAAATTTGAGTTTTCAAACTCGTCTGAACTTGTATTCCCAATGCTCGCACTCGCGAGGGTCTTATCTTTTCCTTCCTACTTAATGCATCCGCTACGACGTTAGCCTTGCCTGGATGATACTTGATGTCGCAGTCGTAATCACCTAGCAGTTCTACCCACCTTCTCTGTCGCATGTTGAGCATCTTCTGATCGAGGATATGCTGAAGACTCTTATGATCAGTGAAGATGGTGCACTTCGTGCCATAGAGATAGTGTCTCCAAATTTTAAGAGCGAACACCACTGCTCCTAACTCTAAATCGTGCGTTGTATAATTCTTCTCATGCTCCTTTAGTTGTCTCGATGCGTAGGCAATCACCTTATTCCTTTGCATCAACACGCAGCCCATTCCTTGGTGGGATGCGTCACAGTATACGACAAAATCTTCCGTTCCTTCCGGTAAAGCTAAGATGGGCGCGTTACATAGCCTACTCTTCAGTGTCTGAAACGCTTCTTCCTGTTTTTCTCTCCAAGAGAACTCCTTAGCCTTCTGGGTCAGCTCAGTTAGCGGTTTAGCAATCCTTGAAAAATTCTCGATAAACCTTCGGTAGTAACCAGCTAATCCCAGAAATTGGCGTATCTCTGAAGGGGTTCTCGGAGCTTCCCATTTCTTGATAGCCTCGACTTTGGCTGGGTCAACATGAATTCCCTCCTTGTTGACCACGTTACCAAGAAAGTGTACTTCTCGCAGCCAAAACTCACACTTTGAGAACTTGGCGTACAGCTTCTGCTCCTTTAGTAATTTCAATATTTTCTCCAAGTGTCGTTCGTGGTCTTCTTTGCTTTTGGAATAGATCAATATGTCGTCGATGAACACAATTACAAACTTGTCTAGATATGGGCGGCACACCCTATTCATTAAATCCATGAATACTGCGGGTGCGTTGGTTAGACCAAACGGCATTACTAAGAACTCATAATGCCCATATCGCGTCCTAAAGGCTGTCTTTGAGATGTCCTCTTCACGGACTCTCAATTGGTGGTATCCTGAACGAAGATCGATTTTTGAAAAGTACGATGCGCCTTGCAATTGGTCAAATAAATCGTCGATTCGGGGTAGGGGGTATCGGTTCTTTATGGTTAACTTGTTCAACTCTCTATAGTCTATGTACATACGGAACGATCCGTCTTTCTTTTTGACAAAGAGAACTGGAGCTCCCCAGGGCGATGAGCTTGGACGAATTAGTCCATGACTCAGAAGCTCTTGCAGTTGACTGGACAATTCCTGCATCTCGGACGGTGCCAGACGATACGGTGTCTTTGCTACGGGCGCCGCTCCGGGAATTAGGTCGATTTGAAATTCAACTGGCCTAGGTGGGGGAAGTCCAGGTAAGTCCTTTGGGAAAACTTCAGGGTGATTTCTGACAACAGGAATGTCTTGAACACACTTCTCCTCCGGCCTTTTGTCAACTACATGTGCCAGAAATGCGAAGTACTGCTTCCCTAGGTACTTACGCATTTGCATAGCTGACACAATGTTCAGTTTCCTGCCGGGTTTATCCCCTTGTATCACAAAGGTTTCGTTGTCGGAGAGAGGTATCCGGACAACCTTATCAAAACATCCTATTTCTGCTCGGACTTTCGTCAACCAGTCCATTCCCACAATCACGTCAAAACTTTTCAGCTCAATTGGTATTAAGTCGATGTTAAACATCCTATCGGCGAGGTTCAAGGTACAGTTGGGTACTATGTCCCTAGCCTCAAACTCATGACCGTTAGCGTATTCAATAGTAAAGATTTCATTTAGTTGTACAGAGTCTATTTCGATTAATGGCCTGAATTCTAACGAGACAAAACTCTTCTCGGCTCCCGAGTCAAATAATACAGACGCGTAGTGATCGTTCAAGAGAAACGTACCTGTTACTGCGTTTGGATCCTGTCTTGCTTCTTCAGCTCCGATGACGAATGCCCGGCCCCTTGCTGGTCCCCTCTGATTCCCAGCATTGTTGGGGGCGTTGTTCAATCGTGGGCAGTCGTTCCTCAGGTGATCTTGGCTTCCGCATTCGTAGCATGCCGCTCTCAGACGGTCATTCACGTTCCCAGCTCTGCAATACTTGCCGGTGTGGCCCACCTGATTGCATTTTTCACACACTGGACAATTTCCAGCATGGTGAAATTTGCATTTATTGCACTTTGGGTGAGGACCACTGTATTGCTTCGGTCCTTGAGCCGCAATGCCAAAGTTTCTGGCCACCATTGGCTTCTTGTTGGGATAACCGCCACCTCTTTGCCTTGGCTGGTCATCCACCTTGCGCTTACCAGAGTCGTTTCTTTTAGACGACCCACCGGACCGAACCACATCATTGGTCAGGCGGTTGGCTATCACAACTGCGGCCTGTATGGTGGTTGGGTTCGCCGCGGTAACCATTCCCCGGATTTCAGGTACCAATCCCCAAACGTACCTGTCGATTCTCTTCTCCTCCGGGTTCACCATGTGAGGCACTAGTCTTGCAAGTTCATGGAATCGGGCGGTGTACTTATCAATGTCCGTTCCGACCATGGAGTGATTCCAGAACTCGGACTCAAGTTTCTGGAGTGCGTCCTTCGGACAATACTCCTCGGTTAACAACTTTTTGAACTCCTCCCAGGTGAGGTTGTATGAGGCTTCACGGCCTCGGCACTGAATCTGGTTGTTCCATCAGGTCAATGCCCTTCCTTGGAGCATGCATGCAGCATACTCGAACTGGTTTTCACTCGCACATTTGCTAATATGGAGTACGGACTCCATGCTCTCGATCCATGATAGCAGTCCGACCGCGCCCTCTGTTCCTCGGAACTCCTTGGGTCAGCAAGACATGAAAGTCTTGTAGCTGCATCCGGGATTGCTGTTGGGGGGAGGTGCTACAGGATTTGCTTGCGTGGCATTCAAGCTTGCGGTGATTTGTGCCACGAGGTTCGGCAAAGCCGCGTTGAGTTGTTGGGCGATTTGGTCAGCCATTTCGTTGGTGTTTCTCCTAGGAGGCATGATTCTACGATATTCACAGAGTTTTGTTTTCAGAATTTTATACCTTTTTAACTTTGGTTGAGTCAAGAACTTTTCGCGTTCGAAATTTGTAATGTACAGTCATAATAGATGTGCGGAGCAAATATGAATGTATAAAAATTTTGAACAAACAGGTATTCATTCCCTTGGGAGCAATAGATAATACTAAAAATACGTAACTGGTTCGGCCAATAGCCTTTTAATTTCGCAACTTAACAAGTCAAAAGACAATAGTTCAGCTTTTTAAATTTAAGAGTCAATCTATGACAAGGTCATCACAACAAGCCAAGTGAGTACAATGAATACCAACAGACCCAAACCTATGCAAGCCCATACTAGGTTCCTGGTGGTTCTCCTAGTCATCTCCGCATGTACCCCAGCCCTAACCGCCTGGTGGGACAATCCTTCTAACAATTCGGACATCTCGTACAAGAGCTGTCCTTGGTGATCAATCCTTCCCCGACAGTGGTGTAGCTCATTAGTCATTAAGTACATCCTCCTTAACTCTTCGGCGGTCATCCCTGCTCTAGGACCTGCCGGCATTCCCATAACCGTACGGGATGACGATGCCTCTCTTGGTCGGGTTATGACAGGATTGAAATAGTCATTCATCCTTTCCTGCCATGTGTATCTATCGGTGACTCGGGTTGGGGCATGGTTAGGCTGGTTGCCAAGATGGTATTCCTGTGGGGGTGCTCTTAGTGTGTCTCCAACGGGGTTAGCAACCCTCATTCTCGCAGTGTGTCTAACACGCGGACTTGATTGGGCTGGTTGTGATGGGACAGGTGCTGGTGATGCTCTAAGGGCAGGTGTGATTCCCTCACTACTTGCTCCTTGGTCGGTGCTAGTGTCCATGGTTGGTTCCTCGGAACTAGTTGGGACATTCCTAGGGCGACTCGTGATGTAACCCGATGCATCAGCCGAGTAGGGAGTACGAGTGGATGATGAATGAGACATGGTAAGACTGAAAATAAAAGTGTGTTAGGTTGCTAATAACAATGAATGGATCATATGATATGTGTAGCACATGCATGGTAAGGATGAACATTTACATTAACCCGTGACTAACTATTCCAAGTTTCTCACTACTTTTTCCCGAATTAGACATAGGTGATCAGGCTATGCTTAATTGAGGCTAAATAATGAAATGCTTGAATTAGTTACACAAGTGTAATGTTCAATGCTTTGTAAGGTGTTGTTTTATATAAAAGATTTTTTTTTTTTTTTTTTTTTTTTTTTTTTTTGAAAAACCGGTATTCCCTATAACCTTTGGCTCTGATACCACTTCTGTCACACCCCGCTAAAGCGGAAACACGAGGTGTCACAGCTAATGATTTCACAACACAAAGATATAGCAACCATACCATTTAAATTACGATAAAACAGCCTTGGAGGCATCCAAAAATACATCAAATTGTTCAAAGTACACGGCATTATTACAAACATATTACAAAAAAGTTAGTTCAAAGTCCGTTTAAATGGCTTGGCCGACATAATCCCATGTATTAGCCCACATATGATCCGTGCTTACCGACGTTCTCCTGAAAAGCATGCCAAAATAAAAGGTCAACTATGGCCATAGTTGGTGAGTTCAAAGTTTGAAATAATTAAACTGAAAGTGTGTCCAATCGTGGACATAAGTGTGGGTATAGCCGTCCGATTCGTGGACGCTATCACCCCTGAGTTTGTCCAATCGGGACAGTTATAACAAGCATTTGGTTGATAAAGATATTGCAAGTAAACATGTGGTAATAAAGAGAGAATGTATAAGCCTTGAGACCACAACTAATCCGGTTATCTGACCGCTGCCCCAAAGTATAAGAGCTGCATGTTCTTCAACAAACATGAGTAAAAGGCGATATTATGCACCCACGTTGAAGTGTGAGTGAGGGATGGTCCTACCCTAAATAGCATGCTACCCATAATATCTACGGCTCGTCGCTACGAGTTAATTAGTGGTGGGTTAGTTAAAGGGGACTTTGAGTATAAGAAAAACCCAAGCTTAACATGTTGACATACCACAGTTCGCGTAAAATAGTTCAAAAGCAGTTGATAGTACGAAAAAGTTCAACCAAAAGTTTAAAGTAATTGTATGCTTTCAGCCCCAAAAATAGAAATCAGAAAGAGGGGACAATGAGCTCACCTTGTGAGTTGAGTTAACAGTTTAAGCTGTGAGAATGTTGCAACTGAAGAGATGCTCTAATCGAGACCTAGTCCAGTAGTAAAGTGTCCATTAATGTCTAGTGATATGCTTTAATATGATAGCTTGTACAAATTGGTTACCCACGGTTTTAAATAACAAATCTGCCCAGGTTTTTGTAGCATACCGCTCTTCATTATCCTTGAGCATAACTCCATGCATTTCCCATTTATACGGTAAACCCTCAATAAACTTGTCGGTTTTCTCCGTATCAGAATAGAAAATCTCATGGTCATCTAGCTCACTCAACAGATGGTAGTATCTTGTGGTGTAAGCATCAAGATCTTCTCCCTTAAAAGCTTTAAACACAGTAAACTGCTTCTTTAGGAGATTCATCTTGCCTGCTTTTACTTGTGGACTTCCCTCACATCTTTTCTCAAGAGCAATCCAGAGTGCTCTAGCAGTGTGAAAAGATTTCAATTGATGATTGATTTCCTTAGGTAAACTCATTTTGATTGAAGAATGTGCTTTGTTTTCAATCTCAAAGTCTCTCTTCTGGTTATCATTCATTCGATTGTAGGGAACAATTACAGTTGCATTTTCAACAACGGTTGTAGGTGCAGTGTATCCATTTTTGATACACATCCAGATTGACAAATCATGGAATCGACAGTATGATTCAAACCTGTCTTTCCATCCATAGTAATCCTCAAGTCTAAGCAATTTAGGTGGAACATTAGATTTTCCAATCTCGTGGTCCATCTCAATCATTTTACTTAAGTCAGACATTTTTGTCAATCACAAAAGTTAAAAAGTCACAAAAATCAGAAGTTTCAGTTCGCAGGAATCTCAGTTCGCAGGAACTCACTTCGCAAAACTTAGTTCGCAGAAACTTAACTCAGTTCGCAACTCTCAGTTCGGTTCGCAAACTCGGTTCGGTTCGCAAGAGATCTCGGTTCGCAAAACTCAACTCAGTTCGCAAATCTCAGTTCGCAATTCTCAGTTCGGTTCGCAAAACGGCTGAAAAACCCAAAAACGAAAAGTCAGTTATTTTTACGATTAAAACTTGTGGTTTTCTATCGTAAACCAAACTAAAAACGTCCAGAGAATGATTTTGGTCGTAAATAAAGACGTAATGCAATAAAAACAACCCGAAATCACACGTTATTATCCTAAATAACCTCGAACCAAAGCGTATCTAGCCTCAGGGTCTGATACCAATTGTAAGTCCGTATGTATAGGATCGATAACGAGTTATATAAGGTATTAAGGTGCGGAATCCCTCAATACTAGTTATAGGATCTATAACGAATTCTTTCGCAATATATTAGCGAATCAATTGTCTAATTGCTTTGTATCGATTATAACAAGTGTTAACGATCAATACCTAGCCTTTAGTATACTTAGAAGTTCTCTGGAATCGCAGGGCAGCCCGTAATCGATAATGGCAAAAGTTCTGAACATGAAAACCAAGTTTTTCATATATACTCGTCTCGGTTCGCAGGCTCGTGGGCTCTGCGAACTGACTCGGTTCGCAGCCCATGACGGCCCAGCGAACTCACTCAGTTCGCAGTACAAACTTGTCCTGCGAACTGACTCGGTTCGCAGTCCACCTTTGTCCTGCGAACTGACTCGGTTCGCGGTCAACCTTGGTCAACATTTTTCAGCCTTTTGATATTTAACTCTAAAATGTTTACCAAGCAATATATTTCATTTACAATTCAAAACCAATGTACATACTTGATTACAATTACTAAAAGTACTAAAACTTTCTATTACAAGCTAGATCTGTTGTCACAAAACATGTCTCAACAGACTCCCCCTTGACAATAGCTCTAGCATCTTTAAGTCTTTGTCTTCAAGTTGTCTTTGGTAATCAGTTGTAAATTTTGCTACCTGCATATATCTTCAGCTTAATGCATGTCTTCACCATTGACTGATAATCTCGTGCAACATCTTCCCAACCTTCAATCGCCGTGATCCTATTCTTGTGTAACATCAATAGGTCAGCCTTTGATAGGTTCATCAGATGTCGACGATCATAAATCTTTAAGATCTCTCTCTCTTCATTTTCAACTTCATCATCGTGTTCGAACATGAGAGCTTTCCCAGTCACTGAATCTACAGACCATCTCTTTAGCTTTCCTAAGATATCTTGAGGCATAGCTTTCAGAGGAATCTGTTGTATGCATTTCACAGCTGGATATATCTTCTTTCTACGACGCCTTCCTGTTCTTTCGCTTCTTTCTTCAAGCTTAATTGTCTTTCCGATTCTTGGCTTAATTCTTTCAAACTTCATTGACCAACCCTCAGTCTTGATAATCTTTTCGACATATCTTCCAAAAGGATCATTACTAGGGTTATTTAATTCCAATCTAGCTAAGTCTCGGATTTCAAATCTCGGCAAAGAACTGAAGACAGCTAGCTTCTTCTCAAAGTATTGAACACCGTCAAATCTCTTTATAGCAAAAAGCTGCACATCTGCGTCGAAGTACCAACCAATAATACCTCTTCTAGGTATACGCTTTCCAGAGATATCCACTTCACTAATCCTAGTCTTCTCCTTTTTCTTCTTCTCCAAAGGCCTAAACATCGGATTATTTTTGAGTCTATCAGGAAGATCATCTTCAGAATCAGTCGAATCGTCTAGATCTTCATCTAAATCAATCACTCTTTCTCCGTCTTCTTCCTGAATAACGACTTTAGTCTTTGAAGGGCTCACGATGTGTTCATCGATATTAGCATCGGGATCTACACCTTCGTCTAACCCAACATAAGAAATAGAAGTCCAATCTTCAGGAGGTACAAATTCTCCCTCCTCTAGATTATAGTCTACTTCTTCTTCGACTTCAGTGTCGGAATCGCTTTCATCATTCATATCTACAAGTGATAAACATGTCATGAATCAAATGAATAATATAAATTCTTTTATCAAGAGTTTCTTTATCATCTCTTTCACGAAATCACTCTCCATTACTAATCTTATATAATGTTAACTTGTCAAGATGAATCTCAAGTCAAAATCTTATATAATTAGTCTTATATAATTAGTCTTATATCATTTTAACCTGTAACATAACATCTCAGGTCTAAATCGTATATAACTAATCTTATATTTTATGAACATGAAACCAATAATAATAATGTAAGTCTTTCATTGATTATAAGAGTTATTACAATCAATCTAAGAATACATATTAACAAGAATTATTCCGTGGTGAATTTCTCACCAACATTACTAGCACCAGCAGCAGTACCAGCACCATCACCACCAACACTACTTGTCCCAGCAGGCTCAGACTCCCCCTGAATTGTAGACGGCTCACCTGTCGTTGAAGGACCAGTCGGCTCTCTATCTTTCTGTGCATTGGGATCATCGTCTGTATCATCTCGTCTCTTCCTTCTCAGTTCATCTTCTCTGCATGCCTCATTAAATAGCAAGATCTCCCCCTGAGGCGACTTGCCCTTCAATAAATTTGTGACAAGGCCTTGCAGTCGATCAAGCTGTTTCTGCTGATCTTCAGACTCTCTGATAGAAAACATATGAGACTTCAGGAGATGAGTGTAGGCTTCGCCTTGAGTTGCAAGCTCCTTTGCAAGAGTAGCATTCTGAGTCTCTAATATCCGAACCCGAAGTTCCAAACTAGAAATCCGCTCAGAAGCTCTCACAGAAGTAGTAGCCTGGGGTGTAGGTGTGGTTCCAGGTTGAACATTATGTTGTTCAATCTGGGTGGCAACATCCGTCAGGAGTAAGCGAGCTACGATTCTACTAGCTTTAGTGGTCTGAATCGTGACGGTAACGTCAGCAGCAGGCTCCTGTTAGACCATAGTTATCAGTAAAAGTAACAGAATAAACTGTCTCAATCTCTGAATAACTATAAATACTCGTATATCAAACCTTCTCTGAGGTTTCAGATACCGGAGCACTCGGACGTTGTACCGCAGGCCTAGCCTGCTGTTGTGTATCTTGAGCGACTGGACTAGCCAAATCGCCAATCGTCAGCTGAGAAGTAGCTGAACGAATACGCTTTCGGCGTTGCGTCTGAAGAGAGTGATCCTCTTCATCATCTGTGTCCTCTTCGATCAAGCAAAAATCAGGATCCAAATCATCGACTTTGCGCTTGCCCTTGAAGGCAGGATTCATGATCAGCTTGGAACCTCTCCGGATCATTCCCGCAGGAATACCCGAAAAAGTAGGAGGATGAGGAAGATCATCATCAGTCTCCTCGCTGTCGGAGTCAGAAGTGGTAGCACCATCTTTGCCAAAAGCACTAGAGGGCCCAACATCCAGACTCGCCTGATCCTGTTCACCCTCAGGTCGAATGACCTCTGGGTCTACAGCTTCAGGAGCCTAGTCAAGATGAATGATAATAGATGATAAGTAACTGATAAATTACATGTACGTTGAACAAGGATGATATGAATAATACCTGATATTGATCTATCTCACGTAGGAGAGGATCAGTAGCATCATCGTTTTCTATCAGAACCTCATGTAAAACCTGAGCCGCAATGTCAGGTTGTCCAGCTTGATGTATAACATCTTCTATAAGCTCTTGCGGCCCAAGGTTTTGAGCCACAACTGCTGGCTGAGGTTGTACTTCTGGTTGGGCTCCATCATCCAACCAACCATTATTTGGTGGAGCTACATATGCGGCATCTAGAAGATGACCGAACAGGTCGCAAGCTTCAGGTTTGACCTGATCCGGACGTCTGGAAGAATGAAGAAAGCACGCATTGTATGTCCTTAATCCAATGGTGTCTACACGCAGATCTGGCTGAAATCCTGGAAGATCAGGGATACAGTGTTTAAGGATAAGCATGCAGAACCGCGGATATACCATGAACTTTGATCGAACAGTGCCTGTTATCTGCCCAATGAAGGAGTTGAAGATGTATGACGAGAAGCTGTATGGTTTGTTATACACCAGGGACAGCAAGCCTGACAGAAGCTCGGGGCTCAACTCATCGTATCCACCCTTCTTGTTACCAAAGATGGTAACAATAATGTGGAAGAGAAATCTCCACTGGCCGAGTACAAACGCCTTCACAAACTTGCGGCCTCTCTTGGGTCCAGAATAACCCATTCTACCTAGTGCACCCTCAATGAAGTCAGAGGTGTACACTGAGGGTCCAGCTTCCTGATCAACTGTTCCCAGATGTAGAATCTGTCTCAGATCATCAGCAGAGAATACCACTGGATGGTTGTTAACCCTCGTGCGAATAACTGGAGGGTTTACTGCACCGTCAAATACTACATTTTCCCAGAATTGTTCCAGAAGATCTCGGGACAATGGCGGAGATTCCGTAATAGCATATCGAATTCTCGAACGCGCTAAATACGTCAAAATCTCTGTGAAACGTGCAGCTCCACGCTCATTTACATCTAAGTTCACCAATATGTTGTGAGCAGGAGTGAAAGATCGAGCAGCCATATCTGTAGTCATAAGATATACACAAATGGCAATTAGCTCAAATAATAGGACATCTTATCGAACATCAATTAATTTTAAACGTTTATGTATTGTGAACAAAAGAGATCACCAAACATCGACGTTTACTATTAATTAATAACTTAATTTACTGAACGTAATTGAACGATTAAGCATACGAGACTTAATTTTCAATTATATTCTCTAAATTATATACATCGTTCGTACGTCCTAGTAATGAATCCGAAATATTATACCGCCGATAGTAAATCGGAACACGCCGCACGACTACATATGAGTCGGAAGTCTTTCGATATAATAGAACAGAATTAGTAAATTATATGCATTTCGCTTATAACAAAAAGATCTTAAGTCGAA
Organism: Gnaphalium uliginosum; assembly: GCA_963930675.1. Taxonomy (NCBI): domain Eukaryota; kingdom Viridiplantae; phylum Streptophyta; class Magnoliopsida; order Asterales; family Asteraceae; genus Gnaphalium; species Gnaphalium uliginosum. Next base: position 23,152,125 of record OZ005684.1, on the reverse strand, counting down.
ACATATAACAAACAGTTAACAAGTCACAAATAAAGTACACGTTAAAAATATTAAGGTTAGTCAAACAAAGTCAACCCTGTTGGGTTCGCTTCGCAGGTCAAAGCGAGTCAACCATTTGGTTCGCTTCGCAGTCAACGCGAGTCAACCATGTGGTTCGCTTCGCAGTCAACGCGAGTCAACCATGTGGTTCGCTTCGCAGTCAACGCGAGTCAAAGATTTGGTTTCGCTTCGGTCAAGCAAAGTCAACCCGATGGGTTCGCTTCGCAGACAACCGAAGTCAAAGGTTTGGTTTCGCTTCGGTCAAGCAAAGTCAACCCGATGGGTTCGCTTCGCAGTCAACCGAAGTCAAAGCTTTGGGTTCGCTGCGAACTGAGATTGAGCTCGGTTCGCAGGAGCGTCTGGTTCACCAAGAAATTCGAAGTCGATGACCGAACACTTTTAAACGCAATTTAATGGTATTAACATGTTTATTATATACCGATTAACAAGTTTTATAAGTTTTAGGTTTTAATCTTCACTCATTTCGAAGAAATCCGTGAGATTCGAAACCAAAACCTCCAAAACTTATATTTTTCGATTAAGGATGATCTAAACGGTGAAATCAAGTGATACTTACTTCAAATGATGCGAAATTGAAAGAAGTAAATGTTGTCCGGAGTGAAAAAACCGATTCTTGAACGAAAGTGTCGAAAATTTTAGGAAACAGGAGGTTCGTTTCGGTTCGCAATATTCGTCTCGCAGGATTAGATTTTCAGTTCGCAGTGAATGTTTGGAAAGTGAGAAGTGAGCTCGCAGGACCTGTTCCTTTTATACCCAAATCTCAATTCGCAACGTTGACTAGTCAACTTCGCAAGTTTGACTTTTCAAGCAAATTTAGTTGGAAATATAAATTGAACTTTCCAATGCGATTTTGTCACATTTATTCAACACAGAATGATAAATTACAGCATTAACATATTTTCCAAAGGAGAAACACAAATAAATATAGTAAAATACGTAATAAATAATCAAACCAATGAGTGGTATCAAGTACCATTTTATTAATGAAACAAAAAGGAGAAACACTACATATTTTTGGCGTCAAGAGTTTATCTGCATCGGGATCATATTAGGAAGAATAAGCTATACCTTATTATTTATTAAACAAGTCTAAGAAGATTGTTAGTACATGAAAATCAAATAAGTTACAGAAAAATTACAACTTAACCATTTATGAACTTATATTTATAAGATTATAACTTAGTTACCTTTATCCACATGGAATAACATGTTCATTGAACATACTATTATATTAATGAGAATGTATTATTCACCAAAGTGAACGTTCATTTGTCATCGACAGTTCAAGATGATTACCGATATTATGATCCATATAAACAAATTATTCAACGATTTCCAAGCAAACCTTTATTGTTAGTATGCATGTTAACTAATGCCTATTAAATGCTCAGAAATCCTAGCATAATTTGCCTACCAGTACATCATATAATGAATCTGTCTAGACATAAATTTATTCTTATCCAATTATAACATGTGGAGAAAGGTGTATAACACAATAAATATAAGTACCGTCCTGGTTGTAAAGATGTAACTTTAATGTGACTTACCAGAATCTACTAACATATCTTAAGACTTATACTTATTATTATTAAGCTTATTCTCCCAATGTACTATCACTTCCCAGCAAATAAAAACTTAAACTTTTTATGATTTATATTCTTTTTGTACTTTATAGAAGGCGATTCCCCTTAGGTAAAAAGCAAATGAATGCCATACGCCAACCCCCTTTTTTTTTAAGAAAAGACCTTACAAACTATTACATTCTTCTTTGAAAGATAAGTTATTCTGGATTTCTCATTCCATTCAGTTGAACTAATGTCTCAAAACGAGCCCTGTCGAAAGCTTTAGTGTATAGATCTGCCAAGTTGTCAGAAGAGGCAACTTTGACTAATCTAATAAGCTTCTTCTCGGCACAATCCCGAATAAAATGATGATGAATATCAATGTGTTTTGTTTTGCTGTGCTTTACCGGATTATTGGCTATAGAAATCGTCGATTCATTATCGATCATCATAGGAGTATCGGTAAAGTTTAGCCCATAATCTCGCAGTTGCTGTTGTATCCACAATACTTGGGAACAACAGCTGCTAGCTGCAACGTACTCAGCTTCACATGTAGAAATGGCTACTTAGCTTTGCTTCTTGCACTGCCAAGACACAAGTCTACCTCCTAGGAATTGACATCCTCCGGTCGTAGACTTTCTATTTTGGTTGCATCCACCATAATCCGAATCAGTATATGCAACAAAATCTAAGTCTCCTTCAATCGGATACCAAAGTCCCAGCTTCGGCTTCCCCTTGAGGTAACGAAAGATTCTCTTTACGGCTTGCATATGTGACTCTTTCGGATTAGCCTGATATCTTGCGCAAATACAAACAGCAAACATAATGTCAGGCCTAGAAGCAGTCAAATACATTAGCGATCCAATCATAGCCCTATATAAAGTAGGATCTACATTCTGATCACTCGATGTATCAGGACCGAGTCCGTGATTTTCTGGAATAGGAGTCTTGTAGATACGAGATTCATCCATCTTAAAACGTTCTAACAACTCATGTGTATATTTAGATTGATGAATAAAGAATCCATCTTTCTTTTGGTCAACTTGTAACCCTAAGAAAAAGTTCAACTCTCCCATAGCAGACATCTCAAACTTTCCCTTCATAACTTGCTCAAATTCTTGACACATCTTTTCGTCAGATGACCCAAAGATAATGTCATCAACATATACTTGAATAAGTATAAAATCCTGCTTCTTCCATTTCACAAAAAGTGTACTATCAATTCTTCCTCTTGAAAAACCATTCTCAAGAAGATAAGTTGATAGTGTTTCATACCACGCCCTTGGTGCTTGATGTAATCCATACAGAGCCTTATCAAGACGATATACTCTATTTGGATACATTGGATCAGTAAATCCTGGTGGTTGAGAAACATACACCGTTTCCTTGACCTTGCCATACAAAAAGGCACTCTTAACATTCAGCTGATACACTTTCATTTTCTTTGAAGCTGCAAATGCTAAGAACAACCTAATTGCCTCAAGCCTAGCCACAGGTGCAAACACTTCATTGTAATCAATTCCTTCTTGTTGGTTGAAGCCTTGAACGACTAAACGAGCTTTATTGCGAATCACGATTCCCCGATCGTCTTTCTTACACTTAAAGACCCATCTAGTACCAATTGGATATTCACCACAAGGTAAATCAACCAACTCCCAAACTTGTAGTTTTGAGAACTGAGAAAGTTCTTCCTGCATTGCTTCTACCCATGAGTTGTCCTTCAACGCCATTTGGACATTCTTAGGCTCAACTTGTGAGATAAAGCATGAATATAGACATAGATTTGTAACCCCTGTCTCTTTCATTTCAGCATATAGGCTAGTGTACTCAGATACACTAGACCTGGTTTGAACCGGTGCATTCGGATCACCAATGATATTTTCAATTAGATGATTTTTGTTAGTTCTTGTTGTCGTCACTGGTTCAAGTTCTATTTCTTCTTCTAGATTTGTGCCAATCTCCCTCAATAGAGGTATATTTTCATCAGAAGATTGTTGTGTGGCACTCGTTGAAGCATGATTAGGATCTACAAAAGTTGTATCTCTAGGAACATTCGATGTTGGTGCAGGGCCAATATCCCCATCACCCGACAATAAATGTTCAGAGATTTCTGAGTCAACTTTGTAGTCACTGATTGGGACATTAAAAGACTTAAAGAGATCTGAATAGTCGAATTGCCAATCTAATCCCTTATGTACGTCATGTGTGTAGCTCGTAACTTCAATGTTATAAACTATCTCCACACGTCCCGTTGCTTTATTGAAGACACGTTTGTTTGGTGAATTAGGCACATAACCTAGGAAATATCCTTCGTCAGCCTTCTTACCAAATTTCGGTTGAGTGCTAGTCTTCAGCAAAGTACAAGAAACTCCAAAGGGTTCAAACCCTTTTAAGTTTGGTTTCTTATTGTTCAAAAGCTCATAACAAGTCTTATTCTGCTTTTTAACCGTAAGAACCCTGTTCAGAACATGACATGCTGTATTCACCGCTTCAGCCCAGAAAATGACCGGAAGCCTTGAATCTGCAAGCATTGTTCTAGCTCCTTCAATCAACGTTCTGTTTTTCCTTTCAGCAACACCGTTCTGTTGAGGTTCATACGATGCAGTGAATTGATGTTGTATTCCTTTGCTTAAGCAATAGACATTGAACGTTGAATTCTTGAACTCTGTTCCATTGTCACTACGAATTCTCTTAACTCGTGTTCTATAGACATTCTCTATTAGATCTAGGAACTCCATAAGAATACCGGGAGTCTCATCCTTAGATCCCAAAAAGAATACCCAAGAGAATCTAGAGAAATCATCTGTGACAACTAAACAGTACCATTTGCCACCTATGCTTCTTTTGCTTATTGGGCCAAAAAGATCCATATGTAGCAATTCAAATGGCGAGGAGATTGAGTTTTCAGTCTTAGATCTGTGAGGTTTTTTATGTTGTTTTCCTTTCATACAAGGAACACACTTATCTTCAGACTCGAAACGTTTTTGTGGTACACCCAGAACTAAACAATTCTTGGTTATATAATTCATTTTTCGAAAGTTCAGATGAGCCATTCTCCTGTGCCATAAAAGTGCGTCTGCATCTGAAGCCTTGGATAAAAGACATGTAGATTCCATTGAAGTATTAGGAACAGCCATGTTGATGGCATAAATGTCCTTCTTCCTTGGAGCCCTCATCAATATCCAATTTTCCGGAATGGTGAAACCCGGCTTCAGGACTAAGGCTTCTGTCTCATTGAAATGTACAGAATGACCTTTATCACAGACTTGGGAAACACTCACTAGGTTGTGAGTTAGTTCTTCAACGTAATTCACATCCTCTAGAGTCAAAGTTCCATTTGAAACTTTTCCTTTCCCAGTTATTACTCCTCCTTTATCACCAGCGAAATGAACTCGCTGTTTCATTCCACCTTTGAAGTCCTTCAGTAGACTTCTTTCACCTGTCATGTGCCGAGAACAACCACTGTCTACATACCACCAGCTGTCCTTGTTCACAGTCTGCTCCTGCACATAACAAGTTGTACACAATTAGTTCTTAAGAGGGACCCAAGCCATTACGGTCTTGGCTTGTCCCTTATCATCCACAATCTGAACTTCCTTAAAGTAACCATAACTATTATTGTCAATAGTCTTGGTAACTGCTAAAGAAGTTAGAGGTTGTTGATGATCTGAAGTCTTATGCCTCTGAGGAGAGTGAGTTGAAAACCTCTTAGGCACATAATCAACTTTATGTGTATGTGAAGTAGAACCACTTTCAAATTGACTATGGTTTCTACTTGGAGTCCTAAATCTCGACGGTGTCTTATCTCTAGGCTTAGTGTCATTTAGAGAATAAGATCGTTTAGGTTTAGGCGGAGAGACACTATGAGTAACATCTCTTTTCAGAATGTTCACAGGTTTACTACCTAATCCTGGTTTGGTACCTAACCTGTCTACATTTGAACTAGAGACTTTTAGTGTCTCATTGTTATTCACGAGCCTAATCGATGTTTCCAACTTCTTGTTAGGACAACAAGAAGCCACATGTCCCTTTTGGTGACATTTGAAACAGGATTTATGCTTTCGTGACTTAACACCTTTTGCCTTTTCGTGTTCAGTCTGAGTTTCAGACACTAAAGGTACATCTTGTTCCTTAATAACCTTATCATTTATGTCAGTATCAACCATCATTCCACTCGAGACAAATTGTACTTTGGGGAATGGTGTGTTCTTACTAACATCAGATGATAGATCTTTATGAACAACCTTCTGTGTCTCTAACTTTTCAGACTTCTTAGTTACTATATTCTCAGGTTTAGCATCTACATCCATCATTTCTAAGTCAATAGAAGTAGTGTAATTTGAATTGAATGGAGGAGGTACATCAGTGTATCCTAATCCAGTCTTATCCTTAACACTACGTTGAGCATCAATTATAGAGTCCATAGTTAAAGAAGAGGTTCTATAACTCTCAAATTTACGATTAAGCTCAACCAATTTCAGTTTTGACTCAGCTAACTCATTATCTTTATTGGCCATACTTTGATTTAAGTCCCTTAGATTTAAGTACAAACCATCAATCTTAACACATTGCTCATTTATAGTGTCTCTTAAAGTAGTCTTATCAGCAGCATCAGACTTAATCTTTTCTTTTAGAGCTAGTTTATCCTCACTAAACCTTTGAGCATCACATTTAGCAATTTCTAATTCAGATTTCATCGTATTATATGAATCAGCAAATACACTAACTTGTGATTGCAAACTAGTAACTAGATTACAGACATCAACAAGAGTAAGCAAATCAAGACATACCCTTTTCTTGTCTGTTTGAAGTTCAGCCATATGTGCTACGAAATCATCTGGACTCATATCCTCAGTTGAATCTATGTATAGCACATCATCATCACTTGCTTTTGGTGTGACTTCTGGCACCCTTACATGATAATCCACATCAGTCGGCATATAGGATGTAGATTCAGCAGCTTTCTCTTGATCATCTATCTCAGCCATAAGAGCTTGCTCTGGCTGAGCAGACCAATCATAAGAACCATCTAGCTGTTGAACCACCAAGGCTTTGGATACTAAAGAACTTCCCGAGCCTTGTCTTCCATTGCTGACATCAACCTTTGGTCGTTGACATTCCCTAGCAAAGTGTCTGTAACCTTGACAGTTATAACACTTAACTTTGGACTTGTCAAACCCTGGTCGATTTCCAACCACCTTTCTACCAGTACGCTTCAAGAAATTTTTAACTCTCCTTGACACCATAGCTAGTTGCCACTGGAGATCCATTTCTTCAAGGTCATCAGGGTCTATCTGATCATAATCTTCATCAAACATAGCTGGATCATTGATTTTCCCTTGAATATAATTCTCATAGGAAGCGACAAAAGAAGCAAGAACAGACAATTGCTGTTCAGCAGATTTCACACTCATCGGCATCTTCTGATGCCCTTGAGGTTACTTCTCAGTAGATTTTTCTTTTGTATCACTTCCAAATGAAGCGATAAAACACAAATCCTCAGTTATCAATTCACCTTTTTCTCCAGTATCACCAACTAGTAAAGCAGTGGTCGAACTGGATGATGCATTTGAGAGAGTTGATTTTCCATGATATAGTCCAGGATTCTGTAATTGATCAGAATCTGACTCTCTCGTCTTGTTGGTGAAATCATAACCTCTGAGCTTATCAATAGCTTGCTCCAGAGTCATTGTAGCATACCGCTCTTCATTATCCTTGAGCATAACTCCATGCATTTCCCATTTATACGGTAAACCCTCAATAAACTTGTCGGTTTTCTCCGTATCAGAATAGAAAATCTCATGGTCATCTAGCTCACTCAACAGATGGTAGTATCTTGTGGTGTAAGCATCAAGATCTTCTCCCTTAAAAGCTTTAAACACAGTAAACTGCTTCTTTAGGAGATTCATCTTGCCTGCTTTTACTTGTGGACTTCCCTCACATCTTTTCTCAAGAGCAATCCAGAGTGCTCTAGCAGTGTGAAAAGATTTCAATTGATGATTGATTTCCTTAGGTAAACTCATTTTGATTGAAGAATGTGCTTTGTTTTCAATCTCAAAGTCTCTCTTCTGGTTATCATTCATTCGATTGTAGGGAACAATTACAGTTGCATTTTCAACAACGGTTGTAGGTGCAGTGTATCCATTTTTGATACACATCCAGATTGACAAATCATGGAATCGACAGTATGATTCAAACCTGTCTTTCCATCCATAGTAATCCTCAAGTCTAAGCAATTTAGGTGGAACATTAGATTTTCCAATCTCGTGGTCCATCTCAATCATTTTACTTAAGTCAGACATTTTTGTCAATCACAAAAGTTAAAAAGTCACAAAAATCAGAAGTTTCAGTTCGCAGGAATCTCAGTTCGCAGGAACTCACTTCGCAAAACTTAGTTCGCAGAAACTTAACTCAGTTCGCAACTCTCAGTTCGGTTCGCAAACTCGGTTCGGTTCGCAAGAGATCTCGGTTCGCAAAACTCAACTCAGTTCGCAAATCTCAGTTCGCAATTCTCAGTTCGGTTCGCAAAACGGCTGAAAAACCCAAAAACGAAAAGTCAGTTATTTTTACGATTAAAACTTGTGGTTTTCGATCGTAAACCAAACTAAAAACGTCCAGAGAATGATTTTGGTCGTAAATAAAGACGTAATGCAATAAAAACAACCCGAAATCACACGTTATTATCCTAAATAACCTCGAACCAAAGCGTATCTAGCCTCAGGGTCTGATACCAATTGTAAGTCCGTATGTATAGGATCGATAACGAGGTTATCTAAGGTATTAAGGTGCGGAATCCCTCAATACTAGTTATAGGATCTATAACGAATTCTTTCGCAATATATTAGCGAATCAACTGTCTAATTGCTTTGTATCGATTATAACAAGTGTTAACGATTAATACCTAGCCTTTAGTATACTTAGAAGTTCTCTGGAATCGCAGGGCAGCCCGTAATCGATAATGGCAAAAGTTCTGAACATGAAAACCAAGTTTTTCATATATACTCGTCTCGGTTCGCAGGCTCATGGGCTCTGCGAACTGACTCGGTTCGCAGCCCATGACGGCCCAGCGAACTCATTCAGTTCGCAGTACAAACTTGTCCTGCGAACTGACTCGGTTCGCAGTCCACCTTTGTCCTGCGAACTGACTCGGTTCGCGGTCAACCTTGGTCAACATTTTTCAGCCTTTTGATATTTAACTCTAAAATGTTTACCAAGCAATATATTTCATTTACAATTCAAAACCAATGTACATACTTGATTACAATTACTAAAAGTACTAAAACTCACTATTACAAGCTAGATCTGTTGTCACAAAACATGTCTCAACAGAAAGTGTTTGAGTAAGTGTGCGTATGTGAATCTGCCGTTTGATACAAAAGGAATAAGGGGTAGAGTGTATATGATTAATGTCAGGGAGTTTGATTGGGTGAGGGTGGAGGTGATTTATGGGGAGTGTAAGTTAATTGATTTGGTTTATGGGAAATAGGTTTGCTGGCCGATTTTTGAGGGAAAAGAGGTAATCATAACCCTTTTTGCGTGCACGGTTTAACTCTATTTCAAATATTGATGTTCCTTTTACAGAATATGAATGGTTACTTATCATTTTAGACTATTTAGAAAGTAATTAAATCGGGCAGGAAGGTTTACTGTACGTGTGGGTAATATTTGGTTGATTTTAGAAATTGTTTAAGCATATCTCTAACAGTAGATTGACACTAAGTATTTCATAATTTGTTCGTGATATAAGTGTGCCAACTGTATAAACTTTGGTCTAGCAGTGGAGACTGACTAGCAGTGGAAACTGAGCTAGCAGTGGTAACAAACAGTTGTAATAATAAACAGTAGTAACTCGACTACAGTGGTAACTGAACTAACAGTGGAAACTGAACTAACAGTTGAAACAAGGAGAGCAGTAGTAACTCGACTACCAGTAGCAACTCACTAGCAGTAGAAACTGAACTAGCAGTGGTAACACAAGCAGTAGAAACAATGAGAGCAGCAGTAACTCGACTACCAGTAGCAACTCACTAGCAGTAGAAACTGAATGTCACGAGCAGTGTTAACTGAGGAATGATCTTAGCAGTGGAAACGGTGACAACAGTACTAATTTGTACTAACAGTGGAAACGGTGATTTGTGCTAGCAGTGTTAACTACTTAGCAGTGGAAACGGTGACAACAGTACTAATTAATGCGGGCAGTAGAAACTTGTTACAAGCAGTGATAACTGAAGTATTTCTCAAACAGTGTTAACTTAGGAATTGTACCAGCAGTATTAACTTAACTTCTTAAGAAGATCAGGTCCAGATTTAGGTGGAGATTAAGTTAAGTGTTAACCTGATATTTTTGGTGGTTGTTACACTCTGAGCTCTGAGTCTGTGATTGATGCTGTGTCTCAGTCTGTGCAGGTTCAGAAGGCACAGACTGAGACTGGTGATTCCTCCAGAGTGAGTGGTGACTCATCTGGGTTGGTTTGTTTGTGACTCTCTTTTGTGGGTGAGGATGGGCTAGGATAAGAAGGTTGATCTATATCCATGTCCTCAGATGAAGAAGAAGTACTACCTGCATCTTCTGTTGAAGATGGAACAGACTCAGGAATGTTTGAGTCTGACTCCAAGTGCACAGACTGAGTTGAGTCTGTATCCCTGGAGTCTGTGTGCTCTGCTGCAGCCACACGATCTTCAACAGCCTGGGTCTCAGTACCCTCACTATCACCTGAATTATCACCCTCCATAGATGCAGAAGCAACATATGGGTGATCAATCCATTGCTGCATAGCTGCAGTGATAGGTGCTCCAGAAAGTGGAACCGGATGGTTGAACACTTTATATGTGAGCACGGGTACGGGTATATCTGCAGTTTTGTTATTAAAGGACATATACACAGACCCAGTTAATCTGGATTGGATGCACAGGGAGAGTAACCTTATAAAAGGTACATTAAAAATTCTCTGTGACTCATTCACTAGTTTTAAAATTTCTTTAAAATACAACTCTGCAAAGTTGATGTTTAAACCTGTGATGAATGAGCTCAACAGTTGAGTTTCAAACTCATTTAACTCCCCTGTGCTACCAGATTTTCCTCCTAGACTTCTAATGATGCCAGAGATTAAAAATTTCCATCTGGGGGTGAATCCTGACATCAAGATGGTGCCTTTTTCTTTGATATATCCAACCAAAGTAAGAGAAGCCCTTGCTGCTTCTTTGGTTGGAATGGGTTCAAAATTATTTCCCAAAGGCAAGTCTAAGACATTCCTAATTAGCTCCTGATCAATGGTAACTGCCCGTTTACTATGATCAATAGTACCAGTAATTGCAGTATTGGTACTGTTTGAGGAGCAAGTATACCACCATTCCATTAAAAAATGTGGGTATATTTGAGGGACTGAGTTAAAGAATGCTCCCCTTAAGGGATGAGCAGACATAAAAACAGTTAGTTCCTCAAACCCTTTATTCTTTTTAGAGTCAGGAATGGAAATGGTAGCTACTTGATTATTTATACAGAGTTTTACCTGTTTACCCTGTTTGAAGGGTTTAGCCGCAGCGATGTTGGCAGGTGCCGTGTAAGCCCATTGATCAACCATTTTAAATGAAGAATTTTTGAGATTGATTTCGAAAATGGTTGAGCGATTTAGTTTAGGGCTTACAAACTCTGTGTAATTTTGGATGTGCAAGACAGGTGAAGAAGAAAGGGGAAAACAGAAGTGGGTATTTGAAGAAATTAAATTTCCATTAAATGGGACCCACTTGACGGTTTATCCCTTTCTCTGCAACAGTAACGCTGAAGCACGTGCACTTTTTGTATTGAGCAGATAAATAGACAACAAGCGCCAAAACTTTTAATGATTATTACCATAAAAGTGGTATTAGCATTAAATGCAAAGATATTGTTGTTTATTTATTTTTATTAAAGAAAATAAAAAATAAAAATAAAAATTTTTTTAAAGAAGGTAGTGCCGGCAGTGGTAACAGATTGATATAGCTAACAGTACTAACTTGTGAAAGCAGTACTAAAATTAACTAACAGTGGTAACTGCGAAAGCAGTACTAAAGTTAACTAACAGTAGTAACTTGCGAAAGCAGTACTAAAGTTAACTAACAGTGGTAACTTGCCAAAGCAGTACTAAAATCAACTAACAGTGGTAACTGCGAAAGCAGTACTAAAGTTAACTAACAGTGGTAACTGCGAAAGCAGTACTAAAGTTAACTAACAGTGGTAACTGCGAAAGCAGTACTAAAGTTAACTAACAGTAGTTGTGGCACCCCCAATTTGTGATGCAGCGGAAGTCGGGTCGGGGCGCGACTAATCATGGATCATTACACAAAGTTAAGGCAAACGACTCTATATGAGACGTTTTGAAAATAATACAAAGTAATTACATTAGTAATTCAACCATTTTCATAAAGATTTGAGTTCGCGAATAGTTCAAGAGATTCTAATACATGACCAATATTACAAAATAGTAATGCAAGAAAATCTCTGATGTTTATAAATCATGCGACTCGAGCTATCGTTTCCTTGTAGGCCATCCTACTGTGTCTGCATACCTGAGATTACATACTAAACGGTCAACATAACGTTGGTGAGTTCATAGGTTTGAAACAGTTATCAAAAGTTGGTAATAATCACAAGATTTTATCAGTGTTGCACAAGTGCAAAATAAGTGTATACTATTGCCATGAGTCTCACAGTTCGACGCTTAACCTAGTTTTTGCCTCGGGCAGACGTGTAATCCAATACACCTGTAACAGTCAAATATTAATGCGTCCGTGGGTCGGCTAGAGCGACTAGCCCGGACGGGGATGTCAATCCCCGATAGATCTATCCAATAATACTCGCGCTTATACAATTAACGAACTATGATAAAGTGAGGACTTTTAGTGGATTAAAGGTCTCATGCAATCCGTATAAGAGTTGTTTCAGTACTTGTGATTATAAAACAGTGTATGTAATCTCACCCCATAGTATAAAACAGTAAAAGTGGGGCTATGAGACTCACCTGAGTCTTGAAAGCAGTTGTATCAAAGGTGGGTGTTCGTGTCCCAAAATGCAATCTCCTAGCGCCCTAAACGCGTAAGATTGTATGTAAGTGGTGGGTTAATGTCCACTTAGGTATGCAAGTGGAGGGTTAATGTCCACTTGTGCTAGCCATCCACTCAACTAGTTATGTCCAAAGTTTGTTTGTCGTTCGCGTTTAGAAAACATGTATGGCCCGTTGGTGAAACGTTTGAAAAGGATATTAATTCTCTAATTAATATTATCATAATTGTTTTGTGTTTTAAATTGATGTCGTTGATAAACTTTAGGTGTCTCCAAGTTGTCTCTGTAAGTATTTAACTTTGCTTGTTACGGATGATAAAATAAAGTAGTGAGTTGGTCACGTAGTTACATGTATTATTACGAATAACACGTTTTGTGCGAATATGTTTTGGATTCATCTGCGTAGCGAACCGAGATGTTACGAATTGAAATGTGGCGAAGTGAATTCAAATGTTGCGAAGCGAACTGAGGTTATCTCTAAAGTTCACAGACTGAAAACTTGCTCACAGACTGAAAGTGTTTCACATAGTTTCTACTGCTCTTCTTGGTTTCTACTGCTCGTTTAGTTTCTACTGGTGACCAAGTTAATACTACTAGTTCATGTACTTAGTTTCCACTGTTGGTTCATTCTTCCTTTGTTTCTACTGCTAATTCAATTCCTTAGTTAATACTGCTAGTGCATTTCCTTAGGTAATACTGCTAGTGTAAATGTTTAGTTAATACTGCTAGAGCATTTCCTTAGTTAATACTGCTAGTGTAAATGTTGCGACACAAAGGTTGGTGTCGCTAGTTAATACTGTTGAGTTAATACTGTTGGTTTCAAAGGTAGCGACGCAAGGGTTGTGTCGCTAAGCTTCAGTCTGGGTGGCACAGACTCAAACTCAAGGGTTTTGCGACATAAAGGTTGTGTCGCTAAGCTTCAGTCTGGGTGGCACAGACTCAAACTCTAGGGTTTTGCGACATAAAGATTGTGTCGCTAAGCTTCAGTCTGGGTGGCACAGACTCAAACTCTAGGGTTTTGCGACATAAAGGTTGTGTCGCTATAATCACAGAACAAAGGCTTCACAGACTGAGATCGATTGCTGCGACACTAAAGCTAGTGTCGCTAAGTCCACAGACTGAGCTCACAGACTCAGCTTTCAGTCTGTATTGGGGGGTTTTTATGACAAGGTCTAACGTTCTTATCTTTATCCGAAATCCTTACACTTTAAATCTCAATGTTTCAATACTTTGTGAAAAGTAAGTTTTATAATTTTTTTGACAAACCCGAAGGTGTTCGATTCTTGGGGCAGAAATACAACGATTTCCCGGGAGGTTACTTTTAAAATGTTTGTTTTTAAGGTAGTTTCAAGTAAGTTTTCATTTCGGACCTGGTGAGTGAACTTGCTAGCACATTAAATCCACAAAATCTTACAAATAACAAGGAAAGTTTGAAGAAAGTGTGTTCTTACCAGAAAAGTATGCGATGAGTAGGCTGTGGGTGAAAAATCGTGAAGCTTGACTCCTAATTCTCCGTTAACTTTCTTGTGGTTTTTGGTGAGATTTGAGAGTAAAATGAAAGAAACTGCTTTCTGTTTGTGTTTGTTGTGAGAAGAGAAATGAGAGAAAGTTTTGGTTAAAGTTCTGAAAGTTTTGACTAATGAAAGATTAGGTTGTGTGTGTAAGTAACCAATATGATAACTTTGCATTGGGGAATGTATGGGGCCGGTCTAGGGTGTCTAGGTTGTGTGAGACTTTTAACCAAGGTGGGCTCCACCTGATCTCTTTTACTTTTCTCTTTTATTTTAATTCAATTGTTTGTTTAAATTAAGATTGTTACATTTTAAATTATGTTTTCATCACGATTTCGAGCGGTTTCGCGTTACGTATCGTATGTTTTGCATGCAAACGTCGAGTGTTCGTATATTATTATACCTAATAATAATATAGGGTAAATAACTACTATTTAATTATAAAATAAGTTTACATTATTTATGAAAAAGGTTTTCACCAACGTCCATATAAATCGAGTCGGACTCCATTCGATTGAAATTGCGTAATTAAAAATTAAATTACGTATGGGTGTATAATATAATATACAAAATGTTCCGTAATTAGTCTTATTTCACACTAATTACAAGGGATAACAAATTACGATTAATTACTAACGACGGCCTAATTCACCGGGTGTCACAGTAGTAACTTATCTGGTCTACTTGTAGTGAGGTATAGTAGAGATCCTATCATACCTCTATAAGTGGTTTGATAGACTGACTTGCCAGACTGATCTTTATCCAACTTATCTGCAGTGCTCATTGGTGTTTTCATAATTGAACAGTCCTTTAAAGAATATTTAGTAAGTAGGTCATTGACATATTTACCTTGGTTGATGAAGATACCATCAGGTTTCTGATGTACTTGTAGACCAAGAAAGTATGTTAATTCACCCATCATACTCATTTGATACTGTTTTGACATTAAGTTTGAAAACCATTTACACAATTTTTCATCAGTAGACCCAAATATAATATCATCAACATAGATTTGGACTAGTATGACATCTGCCTTGTTCCTTTTGAAGAACAAAGTTTTATCAATTGATCCTCTAGTAAAGTCATTACTAAGAAGATAGGATGATAAGGTGTCATACCAAGCTCTTGGAGCTTGTTTTAGTCCATATAGTGCTTTCTGCAATTTATAGACATGATTTGGAAAAGTGGAACTTACAAAACCTTGAGGTTGTTTCACATAGACTTCCTCCTGTAAGTTGCCATTCAGAAATGCACTCTTGACATCCATTTAATAGACTTTGAAGTCCTTGAATGCAGCATATGCCAAGAATAACCGTATTGCTTCAATTCTGGCTACAGGGGCAAAGGTTTCATCATAATCAATGCCTTCTTCCTGCTTGTAGCCTTGAGCAACTAGCCTTGCTTTGTTCCTTATTATCACTCCATCCTTGTCCATCTTGTTTCTGTAAACCCACTTAGTTCCAATAATGGTTTTCCCTTTTGGAGCAGGAACTAGGGTCCAAACATTGTTTCTGTCAAATTCTGTTAACTCTTCCTGCATTGCTTCAACCCAATCATCATCTTTCAAGGCTTCTTCAGCTTTCTTTGGTTCAATGATTGACAGGAAGTTTGTGAAGTAACAGAAATTTGCAGTAGGTGAGCTTGATACTTGAGCTCTTGTTTGTACACCAGAAACATAATCTCCAATTATTTCTGTAATTGGATGATACTTGTGTTCTTTGACTCCTAGAAATGATTCATCATTGAATGGTAAATTATTCTCATTTGGTGGAAGAATAGCAGGACTGAGTTCTGCATCATCTTCTATACAGGGCAAGTCTGAGTCTGTAGAGTTTACAGACTGAAAACTATCAGACTGAACATATGTATCAGAAGAGTTTGAATCTCTGGACACAGATTCATCTTCTGTTGATGAAGGTACTGTCATTGAATGAGCAGGTTGAGCATCTTCATTATCACTTTCAGAGTCCTGTTGTTGGTTAGCAACAACTGGGATTTGAGATTCAGATCCCACAACAGATAAATCTTCCAATAAATGAACATCAGACTGAGAAACATGTTCATCATTAGCAGAGGAAGCATCAAAGGTGACATTGATGGTTTCTTCAATTTTATTCCTTCTGTTGTTGTAGACTCTGTAGGCCTTTGAGATAGATGAATAGCCAACAAAAATTCCTTCATCAGATTTAGGTTCCATCTTTGCTAATTGATCTCTTTAATTGAGAATGTAGCATTTACTTCCAAAGGTCTGGAAGTAATGGATGGTTGGAACCTTCTTGTGATACAGCTCATATGCAGTTTTGCCATGCCTTTTGACCAAAATAGATCTATTTTGAGTATAACAGGCAGTGTTAACTGCTTCTGCCCAAAAATAAATCTTCATTTGACCATGGCATAACATGGTTCTTGCAGCTTCTATGAGTGTACGATTTCTTCTCTCAGCAACACCATTTTGTTGAGGAGTTCTGACAGAGGCAAAGTTTTGAATAATGCCTTTGTCAGTACAGAATTCAATGAGAGTAGAATTCTTAAATTCTGTACCATGGTCACTCCTGAGTTGCTTGACAGGTGCATCTTTCTGCAATTATTCCCTCTTGATTAGATTAATAATCTCTTCAGGAGCATCACTTTTAGCTTTAAGAAAGATGACCCAAGTATACCTTGTGTATTCATCCACAACCACAAGTGTATACTTCTTTCCACCCAAACTGCTAATGCTCATGGGTCCAAACAGATCCATATGGAGCATATGCAGTGGTTGTTCAATTGTAGCTAACAATTTGGATGGAAAATGGTTCTTGGTCTGTTTCCATAGTGTACATGCAGGACAAAGTTTGTCTTTTGCAAATGTAACATCAGGCAGACCTCTAACCAGTTTCTTCTTTGACAGGACGTTAATATTTTTGAAGTTCAGGTGGGATAACCTCCTATGCCATAGCCAGCTTAGTTCTGGCACAGACGGAGTATAGAGACAAGTCTCTACATTATTGTCTGCAGAAGAAAGATCCAAGAGATAGATATCTCTTTCTCTTTTGGCAACTAATATAGGTTTGCCTTTGGAATTATAGATAACAGCAGCCTTCTTTCTGATTCTGATTTCACCATCATCATCACAAATCTGGCTAGCACTAAGCAGGTTATGCTTTAATCCCTCAACATAGGCCACCTTTGTTATTCTGATGTTGCCAGCCTTCACCACACCATAACCTTTTATCTTGGCAACAGAGTTGTCACCATATTTGACAGAAGGTCCTTCTTCTTCTACAAACTCTGACAGATTCTTCAAGAAACCTGTCATGTGTTTTGAGCATCCACTGTCTAGGTACCATTTGCTGTTACCCTGCACAAGACAAACAAAATCGATTAGTTACTTTTGGGAACCCATCTTTTGATGGGTTCTTTAGAGTTGGTTGGAGTCAATTCTTTAGCAGTTTTGGTGCCAAGTCTGTGAAGTTGACTTTTAACCTCTCTATTTTTGATTTTGTTGTTTGTAGATGACATTTGTTTGATCAAAGCAGCCTTTGGCTGTTTAAGAATGGACTTTGTGCATTTAATACCTTCATGTCCCAGATTTCCACAGTTGTAACATTTTCTGTTCAACATAATGGTCCTTTTGGATTTTGGGTTATTATTTGCACTAGATCCTGTGTTAAACTCTTGTTTTGACTCAACAAATGTTTTAAAATCTGTGGTTAACTTCATTAAGTTTTCACTAAGCAGCTTAATGGTCTCAGTCTGGTTGTTAAGATTTGACTTTTGAGAGTCAGACTGAGTGTTAACACAAACAGATTTGGAGTTAAGTTTGCCAGACTGAAAATTGATTTTTTCAGACTGACTGTTAGATCTCACAGACTGAGATCTTTTTAACTCCTTTGTTACTGGTTTTATGCCTTTAGATTTGTCATTTGGCATATTTTTGTCTGAACCAGTTACAGACTGAGATGTGGAAGGTTCAAACACATTGTAACCTTTCTGTTTATTCTTGATTCTTTTTACCTCTTTTTGTCTTTTTAAAGATGGTACTGTGGGAATATTAACTTTGCCTTTTATAAATCTTTTCTTTTCAAGTTCTATAGTTTCTGAAGATTCATTAATGATTATAAGTTCAGGCTGTTCAGATTGAGAAGTTTCACAGACTGAGATTTCTGAGTCTGTGTCTTCAGAGTCTGGCTCTATCTCATATACTAGTTCTTTAACAACTATTTTTGGTCTAACAAAAGCGTTTGTCAATATAACTTTGTTTCCCACAGTATGACTAAAAGTATGAGGTAAAATCTCCGGTACAAATATAGTAGGTTTTGAGTTTATTTCTGAATTTATGAGACTTTTAAGATCAAACTCATCACCTATGGCCGCTTGTATCTGAGCTGGAATCTGTTTGGATAAACAGTCCACATTTTTAAGTGATGAAATACACCAAGATTTACAGATCCTTTCATAATGATCAACATTGTTTTTATAAGCTTCTTTTTCCAGCTTGATCTTTTTGAGAAGGTCATATTGAGCATCAAGCTCAAGTTTGTACTGTTTATTTTGGTTTATTTCATTCACTTTTGATTGTAGATCTTTTTGAACTTGACTGAGTTTGGTTTTTAAATCTTGTATTTCCTCCAGTCTTTTCAAAAAATCTACATAGATGTGTTCAAACATTTTCTATTTTTCTGCATCACTATAGTAAAGTTTAAAATGATTTACATTGTAAGCAGATCCTCTGTCCCAGTCTGGATGAACACATGCCTTTTCTGCAAATTTGACATCTTTGTCAAACTGGCTCTCTGTGATAGCCATTAAGCACATATCTTCATCATCCTCAGATGATGAAGATTCTTCATCTATCCATTGTTCAACAACCAAAGCTTTCTCTAGTTTCTTTGGTTGTTGTTTCTCTCCAATTTTCTTGGAGTTGAAGTACTTTTTCTTGTACTTCTTGGCCTTTTCTTCCCACTTATCAGAACTTGAAGATTCTGCAATCTTCACTCTGCAGTCAGAAGAAATATGACCAACTTGCCCACATTTATAGCAAGTAGCTTTCTTAGGATCAAAAGTTGGCCTTCCTTTTGAACCTTTGAATCTTAATTTTTCTAACCTTTGGGCTAGCAATGCCATTTCAGCTTCTAGAGACTCAGATTCATCATCTGATTCTGAGTCTGTAAGAGTAAGATGATAATCTGCTCTAGAGAAAAGTTCTCTATTTTTCCTTGTTGTTGCAACAAGGGCAGCAGATGGATCTTTTGCAATCCTTTTGGCATTTAGATCCTTTCTGGCTTTGGTTTCTTCAAAATTTAGTAGAAGTCCAAACAAGCCAGAGAGATCATATGTCTCCAATTTTTCACTTACAATTAATGAAGTGATAACTTCAGAAAAAGTGTTTGGAATGACATCAACAAATTTTGCACAGATTTCAAACTGTCCCTTGATGATATTATACCTTTCAAGATCATTGATTAAGATCTGAAATCTGGTATGAATATCAGTTAATGACTCATTTTGGCCAGCAGAGAAGTTCTCATAATTTCTTATGAGATTCTTCTTCTTTTAGGATTGTACTAAACTTACACCATCATATTGGTCAGTTAGCATATCCCATATGCCTTAGCAGTTTTGCAGTCAGATATCTTAGCAAAGATAGGCTCAGTAACTGCATTGCCCAGTATGGATTTGGCCTTAAAGTCTAAAGCATATAGTTGCCTGTCTAGATCAGTCCAGGTATTTTTGGCAGCCTCAACAAATTTTTCAAGTGTCAAAATAATACCATTTGCATCTAAAGTTGCAGGAACTATTCTGCCAGGAATAATGGGTCCTTCCTGAATGACTCTAAGCATTTCATCATGAATGCTAGCAAGAAACCATTCAGCTTTCAATTTCCAGTGGGTAAAATTTACACCATTGAAGATTAGAATTCCCTTCTCAGCCATAGCAATAAAAGAAGTCATTTTTCAAGGAAGAAAATGTAGAGAAAAATGGATTTAGATGTATGTTTGATAAACTGGGTTCCTTTGATCGTTAAAGATTAAATCCTTATCAACTCTGATACCAGTTGTTGGGTCACAATGTTCCCAAAACTTAGATACAGATTAAATAACAGTTATCTTAACGTGTTAGTTTATATCCAAGTTTTATATCAAACAAGTTTAAATTAATCTAGGCGGAAAACAAGATTAATTTTGACACAGAGTTTATTATGAATCAAAGTATTATTCACAATAAAGTGTTTGTCTCACACAGATGACAAAGTATTCAAACCCACACAGATGGTTTGAATACGATCCAAGTATTAGTATATTAAGATACAATTATCACTACAAACTTTAACAGTTAGTGTGGTAATGCTTTGAGCCTAAGCTTAAAGGTCTTGTATACTATTTTGCTTTGAGTGCTTGGTTTTCTTGGATACTTGGATATTTTGAAGAGTGCTATTGAGCTGCTATTTATAGAGTTGAGTATCAACTTCTATTACCCAGCTCGGTCAGTTGTCCAAGGGATAACACATTCATCTTGGGCAACTTTGCACTCTACCCTTTTTGCTTTTCTTGGAAATAGAAAAAGCAAAAGGTAAAAGGTTTCTTTGCTGAGAAGAAAACCTTTGTTCGATGTTTGACCTTTCTCAAACATCTTATCAGTTGTATCTAGCCTAAGGAGAGAAGAATATCTTCTGTACACTTGTACTTTCATTCTTCAATCTGTGCTCTTCAGTCTGTGCTCTCAGTCTGTGATCTTCAATCTGGGATCATTAGTCTGTGATCTTCAGTCTGTGAAGTCTTTTGTCTTCAATCTTCATTCTTCAGATGATGAATTCATAAGTCTTCAGGAAGAGCAAGGCTTTCAGTCTGTGAGATGCTTCAGTCTGTGCAGCACAGACTCAGAAACAATTCTTCAGTCTGTGTAGCACAGACTCAGAAACACAGACTCAGGAATTCACTAAGTTTTTCCTGAATACAACTGAGATAGATTTTGACTCTTCAGATTTATAACTTAGGTTTGATCATTGTTTTTCCCAACAATGGGAAAAATCGTGCTACCCTGAAATTTCATCCTAGTTCCGCACTTGCTTATGATGTAGTGAATTTGAATCGTAGACTAAATAATCAATGGCTGAAATTGCATTTCCATCCTTCTCTCTAAGCCACTATCCACTATGATCCAAATCCAAGTATTTTATTTGTTTTAAAGAATATATTGATAGGTCTAATTACATTAATAACATTCGTAACTAATTTAACTAAACTGGAATGGTCATTGACTTTGACTATGCTAGCTATCAAGTTTGTAAAAATTTAAAGCTTGAAAACACATATTTAAAAAGTGTTGCGAAATTAAATTATATAAAGTATGAAATAGTGGGTTATTATTAAGGGTGTTCAAAAATATCTGTATCCGAATCCGTTACCCAAATATTCAAAAATCCGATCCGAAAATATCCAAAATTTTGGATATCCGAAATTTCGGATACCCAAACTTCGGATATCCGAATTTTCGGATTCGGATTCAGATACCAATTTTCATAATTTCGGATAGTTTGGATATCCGATATCCGAAAAAACAAAAAAAAATCTTATTTTTTCTAATTTTATGAAAAATATATAAGATAAATACATTATAGTTATTGAAGATTGATTAATAATGATATTATGTGGTTTAATATTTCATATTCTCAATATATAAATTTATTAACTTAAGATTTGGTTACATAATGTGAAATTTTGAGCAATTTGAAAATAAAATTTTATAATTTTCGAATATTCGGATATCCGAGTTCGGATATGGGATTGGAATATCGGATAGTAATATCCACTATCCGAAATTTCGTATATCCGAAATTCGGATACCCGAATTTGAACACCCCTAGTTATCTATATTAATATATATAAGAAAACCCCTTACAGAATCCTCTCCATTAATTTTAAGCTAATCCTTCTCTAATCAACCCTAGGATTAAATCATGACATCATTTAATTAGTTAATTGTGTAAGAAAATACTAATATGCCCTTGATTAATTTAAACTTACCATCCTTTTATATCTTTTATTTGTCATAATAAACCCTTCATATTTTAACTTAATATCTCTTTAATTAATGTAACAAACTTCCATATTAACGTCTTCCAATTAATATGGTTAATTGCCAATTAAATCGGTCAACCAAATACAAATTTAAAAAAAAATTGGTACGCCAACAAATTTCCTCTAAATATCTTTTTCAGAAAAAAAAATTCTGTTTTTTAGTTCCTTAGATGTTTCAATCATTTATGCATCTTCAGTATTTCAAGTTCAATTTACGATTAAGATCGGAGGTAATTGATTTCTACTCAGTTTCTCCACTGAATGTGATTGATTGAATTTTGATTTCAATTATATGTTTCAATTGAATTTAGAATGCGATTTGAATTCAATTTCGATCATCTTTAACAATAACAATCACAATCATAATCATGTTACAAGTAAGGTTTTCTTTTGGTATGTGTCTTTATATTTGAATTTCAGAACTTTGGCAAGTATGAATTCGATAGGCCCACTTACAATATATATAAGGCAGATAACTGATTTGCAAATTCTATAAGTTATTCATTGATATAGTTATTTTGTTGGTATTTTTGCGATCGATATTTTATGGTTCTGTTTTTGACTTTTTATGTATGTAGTGATCTATCTTACAATAAAAGTTCGACCGGGTCTTTACCTTTCATTTTCATAGGCTATGTTTGTACTAACATTGCATCAATTTAAAATTGATCGTTTTTACAGAGAATTCTGGTTAATTGCAGTTATAGCGGACTACTTCCAAAGACATTTGGAAACCTTGAAAACCTCATCTGTATGTGAGTACCTGATATTCTCGAAGTCGCAATTTCGACTTATTTAATCATGAATTCATAGAACATCATATGTTTGTTTTGAAAAAGTAAGATTATTATTGAAACAAACACAACATAACTTTTGTCATATGGACACATTAAGTTTAAGGACTTCCTGTCAATAGTCACAGGAATATAATTCTCTTTTTTTTCCGAATTCTACTTAGAATCCCTTTTCTTTAGAGAGAATCCTCGGTAAGATTGAGATGAAAACAAGAGAATTTGGATACCAGGGAGCTTTAGGGTAAAAGGATTTATATGATACCCATGAATTTTAATTTGTCATAATAAGTATGTTGGTTATGTTATTGGGATAATGATTTGTTGTAGCAAAATTGCAATATTTAATAGATGAAATCTGAAAATAAAATTTTGAAGGCCTTTAGTCAAATAATATCCCGCCTACTTACAATTTTGAATCCTCTACTTCTTTCTATATAAACAACTGATTGTCAAAAAAATTTGCTGCGAGGGAAGCATGTGAGGGAAGCTTAAAAATAATCAAGGATGCAACGTACGCAAAATTATTGCAGGTATAATCGGCCCCAAAGACAAAAGAAAATATATGTTTGCTTCTTCTACTAAGTGTTATTAATCAAATGTATGTTGTTTATTGGTTAATTGTATTAAGATCTTTGTTAGCAGTTGGCATAAACATCGCTAAGAAGACGAATAATCGGAAAAAGTTGAAGGACATTCACAGTTTTGAAGAAATTTCTATATTATAATTCTAATTGGTTTAATTTTGTGTGTGATTTTATTTGATTCTCAAGTGAATTGACGATTTAAAAGGTGGTTGCTATGTTTGTAAATTGATCGTTTTTACAGAGAATTCTGGTTAATTGCAGTTATAGCGGACTACTTCCAGAGACATTTGGAAACCTTGAAAACCTCATCTGTATGTGAGTACATGATATTCTCGAAGTCGCAATTTCGACTTATCTAATCATGAATTCATAGAACATCCTATGTTTGTTTTGAAAAAGTAAGATTATTATTGAAACAAACACAACATAACTTTTGTCATATGGATACATTAAGTTTAAGGACTTCCTGTCAATAGTCACAGGAATATAATTCTCTTTTTTTTCCGAATTCTACTTAGAATCGCTTTTCTTTAGAAAGAATCCTCGGTAAGATTGAGATGAAAACAAGAGAAAGCATAAACATCGCTAAGAAGACGAATAATCAGAAAAAGTTGAAGGACATTCACAGTTTTGAAGAAATTTCTATATTATAATTCTAATTGGTTTAATTTTGTGTGTGATTTTATTTGATTCTCAGGTGAATTGATGATTTAAAAGGTGGTTAAGCTACACTATCCTTATGTAAGTTTTTGCAAGAACATTTTTTATACATTTTGGTACAAATGTGTTTTGTTTGATGACTAAGGTAGGTACTCATCATGGATTCTTTTACTATGACTATCAATTTCAGCTGTTAATAATGGAGAATTTATTCTCAACTATTATTGGTTGTCTATCTTTAGATTTTAATGTTGAAGAAATACAAGCGCTAATTCAATGGAATCACACATATGTTTGATTGCACTCCAGGTGTTTGTTAAAATGTTTATGTTTGTGTTTTCTGGTTATTATATGTTATGGTAGTGGAAGGATAACAAAAAGCCTTTGAGCATGATCTTATTTATAGTTATTTTACAACTTTGGATCCCCTACTCGACCTGTTTGATACGTACGAGAAAGTGAGAAAATTTCCTGTTATCACTTGAATCTGTCTTTTGATCTGTGAAATATCTCTCCGGTTTGTTACCTCTACCTTTTATGGATGGGAAAAACTTTTTCTTATTTAAGTATTGGTTTTTGTAGAGCATGTGTTTAAGTATGAGAAGGTTGGTGATTACATTGGTTCCAAAGTTCCAAGCCTGAAAGCACTTGACTCTAAGAAGTCAAATGGTGATGTTAAATTGTCATATTTAAAGTCACTTGCAAACATGATGCAGTTACTAAGAAGGTACTTTATCAACATAACCTCTAAGTTTGTTATCTAATATTGCTCAGCACAGTTGTTGTATTATAGTCCTGTCAGTTCTATAATGTCTATTGATATTGACGCTTTGCTGGACGGGTCATTATTATTAGATTTATAGTTCCTTTTTGTTTGCAAATTTGATATATGTACCAACACAAAAAACCAAAATGATTTTTTATGTTCAATATCTGACAGGCAGGCTCTTAACATAATCATGGTTCGTGATTGAAGCTAGAAAATGTGATCAACGGATGAATGGGAGAACAATGATAAGGGCAGTGGCCCTTGAGGCGATTAACAAAGAAGCTGTTATTTTTTAGTTTTCTTATTTTAGCTCAGATAAAAAAAAATCTCCTAACCTAGATATTATTAAATCTATCATTAAATCTTATTAACCCTGATAGAGGAATTCATCAGCTTTTTAAGTGTTCCATTCATACATTTTGGGTTGTCCTTAGTTACTCATCGAATGAAAATTGCAATACTTTATATCCCTTTACTACTAGCATAAGTGAGATACCAAGTACGAGTATATATCAAGTAAGAGAACTTTCTGTATGAATTTTGGAAGATGGCCAAAAACAGAATGGTTGTTGATTATTACAAAGGGTTGTGGCATGGATCTATGAATAGTGTATGCTTTTTTTTTTTTTTTTAATATTGTAAATAAAAATGTGAGAAAGCTAGAAGAAAAATGGATTTGCTTTATGAGGTTAACAGATCATGGCTTGCAAAGGAATGATGACATTTTGACTTTAAAAGTCAAATTGTGCAGGCTCTAGGAAATGAAGGGTATTTTGGATGCAAATTTGGATAAGCAACTTAAATAGAAAATGGAGTACAAAGTTTTGAATGGGAATGTACAAAGAGATTGTGATATTCATTTTTCATATGAAAAAGATCATGGTGGTACACATAGTCACATAGAATTTTAAATATTAAAAACTTACACATAGTCAGCTTGCAATTTTGGATTACAATCAGATAGATCATGAAGAGTTGGACGGTCATAGTATAGTATAACTCTATTATCAAGTTGTCATTAATTTGTCATAGTTTTTTTATTTAGGACGTCAAATCTTTGTAGTAATATTAGTTTTAGATGTAAGCTTTTTGGATGTTCACTAAAACATCCCCTTTGGGCATACCCATAGTACTTTGTACATTAATTTTTATTTATTAATATAATTTTTCTGAGGATGATGTCTTCTTTGTCTCAAAAATAAAAATTAAAAAAGAAAAAATAAAAATTAAAAAAGAAAAAATAAAAATTAAAAATTAAAAAAGAAAAAAGAAAAATTAAAAAAGAAAAAAATAAAACAAAATTCACTTGTATTATTTGATAATTTAGGATGATATGTCCATAATTATAGCTTTATGTTAGTTAGTAGTTGTCCTTATTACACTAGATTAGAAGCTATGATAAATTTTTTCATTGTGATATTTAGGGTGTGTTTGGCAATAACGGGTTGAAGTTTGTGGTTGGAGCTGGGACTTGGAATTCTATTAAAAGTCACTTCAAAAAGCTTCTTGTTTAATGCCTTCTGGGCTTATTTTTTTCAAGAAGCCCCATTTTTTTTCCTTCCAAACAAGGCTTATGGGTTGAGGCTTCTAAAAGCCCTTAAAAGCTTTGTGCCAAACACACCCTTAGATATGATAGTAACTAATCCACTTCAATTGTGTGTGTTTATTTATTCTTAAGCAATTCAATGATAACCAAATTTAGTAAAACTAAAACATTTATTCTTATGTTAAGGTTCATGTGGCGTCTTGATTTTAACATTTTTAATAACTTTGTGTTATAAATGACGTTGTTTCTATGGCTGGCTGTTAATATTTCTATTAGAGAAAATTACACGAATCGTCTTTAAAGTTTGTTCCGAATTTCACTAGCAGTCTCTTACGAACTTTAATTAAATTAAGGGTAAATTACATAAAAGATCTATGTGGTTGTCCACTTTCTCATAGATTATCCCCAACTTCAATAATAGAGTCTACATCCTCAATGTTGTCAATTTTTTTCAAACTTCATTCATTCGTTACCTAAAATGACTGAAATACCCTTTTATTTAATTATTGATTTTTTAGTCATAATTAATTCTATTTATATATTTTTATTAATTTCCTTTCAATTTTGATGAAATGTGGGCATCAACGATGTATCATGTGAATTGGCATATTATGTTCATCCAAATTACTTAAGGCAAGTTACAACTTAAAATTGAATAGACATCTTTTTCAAACTATTATTATAAATTATAATTATAATTATTTATACATATTATATATTACATAAGTGATTCTCATTCCGAACTCAAACCCTAATCAAAACAGAAAGAAACCAAGTCACAACTCTCGATTTAATCAACAACATCTTAGGTTTTAGCCACTTGATCATAATCTATCTATCTATCTATATCAATATATATAAGAAAAACCCTTAAATAATCTCTCCCCTTAATTTGAAGATAATCATTTTCTAATCAACTCTTAGATTAAAACATGACATACTTTAATTCATTAGTTGTGTAGTAAAATACTAATATGCCCTTGATTAATTTTAACTTACCATCCTCAAATCTCTTTTATTTATCATAATAAACCCTTCAAGATTATACATTAAAAAAATCCTCAAAGAATATGAGCCATTAGATGACAGATCAACTTTAATAATCCAACCATTAAACCAATTAATGACACACTTAATATCATTTTATAGGTGGTTAAAAGGTAAAAAATATCCTCACATATTTAAGAAACATAGTTACAAATGACTTTTGAATTGTATGACCTATAACCGATTTTTCATGTATTCATGAATGGATTGATATCCAATTAATTTAATTAATAAAATCAAAACAATGATTTCCTCCATAATTATCTCCAACAAAAGGAAATGAGAGTGAGGAAGGATATTAATTTCAATGCACTCAAAAATGTCCCGACTTATCTCTTCAAATCGGTTCATGCTATCATATTCTTCCCTTTTTCTCTCTTTTTTACCGATTACGATTACGATACAATACTTTCATCCATCTATGTATGTTACTAAATAATATAATTTCTCTTTCCCTTATTTTGATCTTTCAAATCATCGTAATACATCTTTATCAATAAGTTTTAATTGCATGACTGAATTACTAAGAATATACAATTAGTGTCGTATGATAGTTTAAATATACAACAATATTTATTATGGTACATTAATTTAACATAATTTTTTTTTAATTTGTCTTCATAAATTCATAATAAATGTATTTAATTCATTGATAAGTGAATTCAAGTGAATACTCATGTATACTGTACTAGTTTTTATACTCGTCTGATGGACGGATAAATGTTTTTGTCAATAGATATATCAAAAGTTATCTAAAGTTTTTTCCTATTAAAATGTCAATGTAGTGTTTCAAACAAAATATACACTTTACTTTCAACAAATCCAATATCATCTATATGCAGTAAAGTTTTTTTTTATTGATTAAAAATCAAAGTAGACACTTATAATGGAACAACCTGAAATAACAACCCGTCACCCGTGTGATGCACGATGAGAACTTAAAGGAAAATGTAGTTAGTAGAGTATTACAAAGAAAATAAATGACTATCGATTTATATTGTTTTTGAGTTAAGAATATGGGCATACCTTTTTAAATACATATTTATTTTGTATTTAGGAATGTTTAAGAAATTTAATGATGACATAATCTAGATATTATATGGCTCTAGTATACATGTAAAACGATTATTTTTATATATTTCGGATTGATGTTCAGTGGCATTAAAAATACATAAGAAACCAAAACCTGTTAAAATTGAGAAAAAAACGTATGATTGTACAATAGCATTTTCTCAATAAATGATCTTTACAACTTTCTCATTTTCATCTTTCATAAACCACAAAATAAATAGTTAACTATTGATTAATTATTTTGGACCAAACCCACAAAATAAATATTGATAAATTAACTATTAATAAATTATTTTGGACCAAACAATGAGTAGGAGGATGTGAAATGAAAATAAATTTGAAAATAGAGTTTGTGATGTATGTAGTAACGAATTTACGATTGGTAGTCAATAATCTTGAAATTGAAATTTTAGTAGCTAAAAAATAAGTGAGTTTTTTCAATTTGAATGACACATGAGATTTTTTAGAAAGCTGGAGTAATAACACTTAAGATTTTTGTTTAGTTGTTAAAAGAATAAAGGTGTCACGTAAGAAAATGGCTATCATGAGAAGTGAATATTAATTATAATTATTGGTATTCATATTGGCATTGAAAAGGTTTGTGAAAGGTCCTTTACCTTCATTTATATCCAAAATGACACTTAATTCAAACCAACAAAAACAAACAGTTAAAAAAAATCAAAACTTTATCAGATGATCAAAACAATGCATTGCAGCAAAAGAGTTACAGTAAAAAAAATATAGATATGAATAATACATAGACCTACAAAAATACGTACATATATAAAGATAAAAAAACAATCGTCTATGAAAGATATGGAATTCAATTTACCATGATTTTAGGAATTGTTTAATGATTATTTTATTTTGAATAGAAAAATTCGCTCATGGATAGCTACTACATCTCATGAAAAATTAAAGAGAGTTTCAACGCCACGTAAGATTTTTTAAGACGATATGGTAAAGACACATTGAATTTTCGCTTATTTGTCAAATAGATAAGGTATCTATGTAGGAAAAAAGTTATCCTCGATTAGTTATATAGAATATACATATTGACTAATTTCTATTTTCTTAAATTATATCCAACTTTTGAAGTTATGTAAAGTAACTGTATTAGGTGATAAATGTTTGTATTCAAAATAGAGAGAAAATCTCCTACTTTGTTTTGATCCTGTTTTTGGAAAGATTATGAAAATAATGTGGTTGATTTTTGACGATATCACATAATTACTATTAAATAATTTTAATTTAAAATTTGAAAACTAATCCCTTCCCCCGCGCGCACAATAGGTTTCAATAATTCACAATCTCAATCTATAAAATGATGCAAGCTTATTAATAATAAAATTAATATATTATATTATATTACAATCTTTAATGAAAATGTAATATTTTTATATGCTTATGTTAACGTTAATGATGATATGTTAATTAGTAGTTATGTAGCTGAAATATGTTCATTATTATATACACTAGTGATGATGATGATTCATATTAGTACATGCTCATTTCAGACGGTTAATAATATATCACAATTTTTCCATGATTATTTTATAATATAATAAATTTAGGTTGATATATATCCAGTGAAAAAGGTGTTTAAAGTTTATATAAAATATTTGATAAGCGTACGTTAATATTAGTGTATACTTATGTTAATGATGAATATTTATTTTGATGTCCTTTAATTATTTGCATTAGTATTTATATTTTTGAATACAAGTTGCTGATAATTATTATTATGATTTTGTTTTTTATTAGATTTGAACTAGATTGACAATTACTGATATTATGCCACGATAAAATTATTTTGTTTATTTATTAAATAAAAGTATTACTATATCTCTGCTTAGTAATATTTTCATTAATAATAATATGTAAACCCCGACGAGATGTTAATTTTTACATACTACCCCGGCGAGAGATACTAAACCTACCACGAATTGAATAAATCAATTGGTATATTTACAACCATGATCAGAGAATACGCTTATATTTCACGTACTTGGACCATATATTATTTGGTGATATGCTTTGTATGATGTTTTTTATATTTTTCAATTTTTATGACTTCAACATCTCTCGGAGAGCATAATTCATACAATAAAAATTGACTCATAAAAATCATACAATTATTTTAAAATCAATTAGACAAATGATCTGATTATTCACTATTTATAAAAGAAAAATCAGGGAATAGCCAGCGAATTTGTGAGATTATAAACTAGTATAAAATAATAAGAGTAAATTACATTTCCCGTCTCTAAAATATGTCATTAATTTCACTCCTCATCTCCGGGTCGAATTTTTTGCAGGTTCAGTCCCTTGATCCGGTTTTTTGTTTCACTCTCCGTTCCTCAAACGGTAAAAGTGTCTTAAAATTTTAAAGGTATTTTAGTCAATTCATGATGGATGAGGGACGGGGAATGAAACGGAAAACCGGGTCAAGGGACTGAACTCGCAAAAAATTTGATCCGTATAGAGATGGGGAGTGAAATCATTAACATACTTCAAGGACGAGGAATTTAGTCCGCCAATCATCATTTCAATGAGCAAGCTTAGTAGTCCGCAAAGCATCATTTCATTAATTCTCGTGTTTAAAACATAGATCAATTAGTTATTAAAATTTGTTTTATTTATAAAACATAGATCAATTAGTTATTAAAATTTGTTTTATTTATAAAACATAGATCAACTAGTTATTAAAATTTGTTTTATTTATATAGTTAGATTTAAACGCATGCAATGCAAAACAATCTAAATTATGTAATATCAATTCTTAAACGCATATATATACACGGGTCGTTTAGGAGAAAATTATATACCTTAATAATTTTAAGGTAGAGTTCAGAGTAGAAGACGCTATATGAGGAGAAATGATAAGATCAACCACAATGTGTCATGTTTCACCCTCATTATTTTTACGTTTAACCCTCCACCTTCCTCCTATTTTACTTTCAACCCTTCAACTTTCTCCTTCACACTCTCCACCACCACCTGCTGCCACCTCCCACTGGCTGCTGCCGCCGGATCCTGACGGTCAAAATTTTTTCTAAAAAAATATATAATTTTTTTCAAAAGATAATATGTTTTCCAATTTTTTTTCAAAAAATTTGTGTTATATATATTATCATTTTTATGCTGCATTTGTTGCTTTTAATGCATTTTGTTTATATATTTTTAGTACATCAAATTTGTTTTGTACTACATTTTGTATTATACATATTTCATTGTTGTACTGCATTTTGTATATAATTATACTACATTTTGTCTTTTAATGCAGTTTGTACATATATTTTTAATACATATTATTTGTTTTGTACTGCATTTTGTATTATACATATTATCCTTTTGTACTGCATTTTGAATAATTATATTGTATTTTGTTATTTTTACTGCATCTTTTATATATATATATATATATATATATATATATATATATGTAGGTTTATAAAAAAAATGGAAAAAAATGTTTAAAAGGTAAAAAGATAGGTTAAAAGAAATTATACAAAAAATTAAAAAAAGTAAAAAAAAAACGTTTTGTAAAAAAAAAAAAATTCTGGTTGCCGGAATACAAGCAGCTGACAGCGGCTTTCAGAATTCGACGGCTAGTGCCAGCAAGTGGTGGTAAGTGGGGGTGGGGAGGAAGAAATAATGAGGAAAAGAAGAAAGTAGAGGGTCTAAAAAAAAGGAAGTTGTAGAAAGGGGGTGGAGTGAAATTTAACGTTATGTTTTATTTTTTAACTATCATTATCACTTTTTCAAACTAATTACAAAAATGACACCCCTCATAACCATTGATCTATAATAAAAGATGATTCAATGGCCTCAATTTATTTATTTTTTCTCTCTTTTCACATATAACCGCTTCACCTATGATCGTCAATCATAATTTTAATGTATATCATTAACCGTATCATAAATTGCAAAGACATATGATTAATATTTCGATACTTACAAATAAAATAAATAAATTATATAATTTTCATATTTTTATATATGAATGTTACTGGTTAAAAATAATTAAAACGTTAAAAATACGTTTACATAAATATAAAATTCGTTAGAATAGAGGATTTTGATAATTAGTTGTTACATGTTTCGATTTCCATTATGTTAAAAATACGTTTCCCTTATTAACATAGCGAAAGTTAATGGTTTTTAGTTTTTAAATTAAGTAAAGTAAGGACCTAATTGTCATATTTGTGTTACACCATAAAACAAATTCTTACTTCAAACAGATGTATTATATAAATTAGTTTGACACTCGGAATATGATAATGGTCCATTGACAAATCTAGAAGAATTTAAAGATAACAAATTAGATGACCTTTGAACATACGTTGTAGAATTTTTAAAGCAATTGGAGTACGGGGTACTATTTTGTTGACTTTTGTATAAAAAAGATTAGTACACAACTTGAAGTCAAAATAATTTAATCATAATCTTTTCCTTTAAGGGTCAACAAAGTACCTCATTCATTGTATGTTATTCTTTTGACATTGTATTTTCGGATAATGCATGTAGTATATACATTTCTGAGAGAAGGAGGGAGGCGAATACTTTGACCTATATTTTTTGATTACGGATATTTCAGTAATCTCACTAAACATTCATAAGTAAGATATTTATCAATGAATATTCCGGTTAAATTTATTTTTACGTAGTTTTGACATCACTTTTATGGAAAACTATTTCGTCAAAGCTACCACCACATACTCATATTTGATTCATATAAAACTCTCTTTAAAAGACTAAGATAACCTCTAAGATTTGTTTGCGATAAGTAAAAAATATAAGGGTTAAATGCACCTAAATGTATAAAAGTATAGTTGAATTTAAAGATACTTGGTTCTAAAACTAGATTTGCTTTTAATATAATCTATCATTGTTGAGTACATTAACAACTAGAAACATTCAAAATCTATAAACGTAATTTACAATTATGGGACCCTACAATTATTTTAAGCGTGATATTTCATTACTACCTTCTAAACTCATGTATACACACGGGTCATCTAAGCCTTTCCGGTAAAAATGCCATTAATAAACAAAGTTTTTTAGACAAAGTTGTAAAAATGTATCATGCAGTAAATTAGTTTCACTAATCAATAATTGTGCACGATATTCTTTTGTTATGATATAAAGAGTCACAAATATATCACACTCTTGGATATTAACCTTTCCTTATATACATGCAATTGTCTCATGTCTCAAATTAACTATATAATATTAATAAATAGTCGTCTTAGTAACGTTAGTTGTATCGGGTTAGCCATATCACCCGTAAGAGTTACAAACATACAAATGAGTTTGAGTTAAACGTTGCATGTATCACTGCGGTCTATTGTAATTTTCATTCAGACACTACAAGGAAAAGAAGAAAAGAAGACGTGCGAGTTTTAGCAACAACATATTTTTCATTTTATTTTGTTCGCATGTATCCTTAATTTGTAATTTAAATTTAAAAAAAATGATAGATTACGAATTGTATTTAATGTGATTTGTTTACCATTAGCTGAAATGTGATTTTCCCAAATACATGGCCGAGAACATGAAATACTTGAACTATAAACTTTATGACAAAAGTAATTAAGATAAGTGGAGTATTAAATATATTTAAATTTAAATTAAATACTACATATTATAATATTTCAGACATGATCATGATTACAGGAAATCGATTTATGTTTATGTTATTTGTTACATGTACATGGAGGGGTTATTATAGAATCATTCTTTATGGTAGGAACCGTATAAATAATCTTTTTTTTATTTTTTATTTTTAACATATGTATACTTTTTTCATAAAAAATAATTTTAAAATTATTAGAATTTTATCATCTTTAATACAAGATTAATTTCACATAAAATAAATTTTATATGATATACAACTTAAAGTTATGTATCAAAATTTTTAAGTGTGATACTGTAATACATATTAAATTTTTTATAATGTGTGTATCACATTTTTCTTAAAAAATTATTTCAAATTAAAGAGAATAAAACTTTAATAATTATAAATTAATAGTTTTATAAAAAAAATAATTGATCTTCAAATTAAAATTAAATATCCATTTATGTCGTTCTCACCAAAAGAAGTGTTCTTATTTGAACATTCCCATTAAGCGTATTAAAAATCCTCATTCATACGGATAGTCGTATTATCATTATAATAAATAATAATTAGTACTAACTAATAACCGAGTTAAACAATAATTGAGTTAAATGGAAGGATGTGATTGGTGAATTAAAGTTATCAATTAAATTGTTGATGTCATAATTCTTATATATTATAACTAAGATAAGAAGATAAGAAGATTTATATAAAGCCAATTGAAAAAAGAATTTTCTAACTTGTATCCTAAAAGCATAGGATAAGGCATATTAGTTACTAGTATTTTGCCCGCACAATGCAGCGGCGACAAACGATTTTACTTAGGTATTCTTGTTTAACGACATGTCGTATTTGAGAAAAATTTAAAACATTAATGCTATACCAATTTGTACATTATTTTATATACATGTATTTCCAATGAATTACTTTGCGGTAATAATTCTCGACACAACTTAAAATTCTACTCAAAAAAATAGGGAAGAGTTGCATTATCAAGTCTCAACCCGCCGACTGGTTTAATTTATCTAATTGAATTTGGGTTAAAGTCCAAGTCAACCGGTTGACGGACAACCAACATAATGCATGTCGTATCCGGATTGGTTACTTTTGACCTGTTAACATGTTCATCAAATTATTTCGGGTTTAGATTGTGAACTTTTGACCCGCAAACCTAACTCAGCCCACATCGCAATTTCTAATTTTAACAATTGAAAGTTAAATAAAATTAAGATACAAATATCCAATATAGTTGTAAAATGCTTGCAGTTATGCATATAACGTTGTATAAACTAAAATAGTATTATTATTTTTTTAACTTTTTTTAACTCAAATGGTCAAATTCTTTATATAGGAGTGCTTTATTAACTTTTATAATTACTTGAATTTATTTTAAATGTTTAAGTGTTGAATAATGAATAACATACTTAAAAGTATAGTAAATAAATTTTAAGTATATCTTTTTTAATAGTTTAAAATTTGGTAACAAATTCTTTATATATTAGTATAAATGATATAGAAGATAGAAGTTAGTTATAATTCATGAATAATATATGATTTTCATTAATACTTATATTAAAAAATAAATTAACAAACATTTGGATATTCATAAATGTGTAATATAATCTATGAAAAAAACTAATATTTATGAGGTTACATTTATAATCGAAAAATAATTATGAGATGTTAAATTGTATGATAAATTGAATTCAATTTAAGTGTTTAAAAGTTGAATGAGATTGTTAAAAGAATTTACTATTTCTCCGTTTAAAACTATACATCAAACTCTTTATTATATAGTATAGAAGTATAGATAATTCATGAATAATTTATAATTTTCATTAATACTTATATTAAAAAATAATTTAACATACATTTAAATATTCATAAATGTGTAATATAATCTATAAAAAAGACCAATATAAATAGTTATGAGATGTTAAATTGTATGAAAAATTGCATTCAATTAAGTGTTTAAAAGTTAAATGAGATTGTTAAAAGGGTAGAATAGTATTTTACTATTTCTCCTTTTAAGACTACTAGCATTTTACCCGCACAATGCGGTGACAATAAAATATTTTATTTGCGATAATATTTCCGTTCAACAGCATCCTACCATGAGTAAAAGATAAGACAATAGGTATACCAGTTTCTATTGTACATTTATATTTTACATTATTCTAATTACCAATTACTGACACAACTTAAACACCTATCCAAAACTAACACTAAAAAATAGATGGCTTAGGATTGAGTTTTCAACCCATCAGGCTACTAAAAAAAATATGCTAACAATTTTAATTATTCTAGTCAGAACTTGGTTATGGTCCGGATGACTGACCAAACAACGCAATGGGGGGTTGTGTATCCAATTACTTTCCACACGTTGAACTAATTATCAAAACAATTCAGGATCGAGATAAGGTTGTGAATTATAGACTCAAAAATTAAAAACCACAAACTTGACTCGACTCGAACTGCAATCCCTAAATATAACAACTGAGAGTTTACAAAAATTAAATTATACTATAAAATGTGTGTACCTTTTACATTAGATGTTTTATTAACTAAAAGTAATTTTTTTAAGATAACCAACTTGTCACACTCTTCATATATTAGTAATAGATAGATTAACTTTTATAAACACTTGTTAACTTTAAATATAAATTCATATTGTAGTAAAAATTTCAAGTATCTCTTTTAATAGTTTAACATTTTGAGAACTCTATTACTTGAATGATCTAAATTATAGAACATAGATGATGGTTAAAGTTAGTGATTTTTTTTTCCAGCCGAAATTTATATTAAAACATTTGTAAGAAACATTTCAATATATATTAATGTGTTGTGTAAGTTACATTATTTTAAAAAAGATAATCAATTATATATTATATATATTTCGTAACCGAAATTAATCAAGTTGTATTATATTTCACAATTAATTATATTGAATGAAGTATTTAAAAGTCGAATGAGATAGTATAAAGGGTAAAATAGTCATTTACTATTTTTTCCTTTAAGATTTCAAACTCTTTATTATATAATATAGATAATTCATGAATAATTTATAATTTTTATTAATACTTATATTGAAAAAAATTTA
Source organism: Gnaphalium uliginosum (assembly GCA_963930675.1). Classification (NCBI taxonomy): domain Eukaryota; kingdom Viridiplantae; phylum Streptophyta; class Magnoliopsida; order Asterales; family Asteraceae; genus Gnaphalium; species Gnaphalium uliginosum. The sequence goes on along the minus strand of OZ005684.1, from coordinate 23,114,703 downwards.
ACATACATTTAAATATTCATAAATGTGTAATATAATCTATAAAAAAGACTAGTACTTATGAGGTTACATTTGTAACCGAAAATAATTATGAGATGTTAAATTGTATGATAAATTGAATTCAATTTAAGTGTTAAAAAGTTGAATGAGATTGTTAAAAGGGTAGAATAATAATTTACTATTTCTTCTTTTAAGACTATACCTCAAACTCTTTATTATATATAGTATAGATGTTAAATTGTATGATAAATTGCATTCAATTTAAGTATTTAAAAGTTGAATGAGATTGTTAAAGTGGTAGAATAGTAATTTACTATTTTTCCTTTTAAGGCTATACCTCAAACTCTTATATAATATAGATATCAAAAGTTACAATGAATAACATCAAATACAATTAATATATACATAGATAATTTGAAATTAATTAACTAATTAAATGTATTTATGAATATCTATACAAAGTTATAGTGCATTAAATGAAGTTCTTTATCACATGGTGTTATACTATCGTGATTTGTTTCATAGGTAGATTTGTTTCCCAAGTGGTGCGCCGATGTAAGGGTTGTTGTGTGTCGTCGACTCGTGGTTTGTTGTTTTGTTCGTTGTGGGTTCGATTTTTCAATGTTTCTTTGCCAATGTTAGTGTTTGTTCTTTTTAACATCTTGCTAGCATTGAGAAAACTAGTACTATATCCGGGCGTTACCCAGTTAAATGATTACCATAAAATAAACGTTAATATCGTAAAGTTCATGTACATAGAAGTTTCTATGCCATAATGGTATATCACACTTACGTATTTCATTAATTCATATACAGATTATGTGTAAGTTATATATGAAAACCAAAACATCAAATCCTGTTATAAGTTATAAAGTGTACACTAAATACGATATTGGATAATATATCTTAGGTTTGAAAGAAAATAAGTTATAAAGTGTACACTAAATACGATATTGGATAATATATCTTAGGTTTGAAAGAAAATGCACACATTGATTTAGTTTGTAACATTTTTATGGTTATTATGAAAAGCGAAGCTGTTGACTAAATATAGGGGTTAAATTTGTATTTTGGGAAAGGTTAAAGGTTCTAACATGTGAAATAAAAATGTGTATTTACTTATTTATTGGTCAACTGCACATTTCAATTGTGATGTCAATATTGATATCTACGACAAAAGTGATGGTTACAAACAAATTTATATAAAAACATTTACGATATAAAAACATGTAGTTCTAGATAGGAAAAATGATGTTGTATTTTGTCTTCAATCGAATAGATTATATTTATTTAGTTGGTCAAAAATAAAACCAATTCAAAAACATTCTCAAAGATTCTAACTGTATCTTATAATATTAATAAAATGACATTATCAACAATCAATTATACCAATACAGATAAGAAAGTGCACTAACAAAGGTAAAATTTTATTATTAAATAATAACAAAAACAAATCATCTTAATAGACATACTACATTTATAATCGGAAGCATTACAAATTTTTGTACATGGGCAATTCAAACTTAATTCATTTGACTTGAACTCCAAAACAGCAAATGTGGTTCTCTTGCTGAGAAAATGAATCTTAATTTTGATGCAGAAGTGATCGTTCTAACCTCAAGTCAAGACACCATCGTTGATTACGGAACGGGGATTACCTATAATCTTAATGCAAATGGAAGGTTAATTTGCATAAAGTGTTATGCATAAAGTGTTATGCATAAAGTAATAAAATTTCAACATAATAAAAGAGATCCTCAAAATAAAATTTCAATAAGATTTAAACAAAATAAAATTTCAATAAGATTTAATAATGATAAGTATTTGTTGAAGTGTGGAATTAAATCAACAAAAAAAATCAATCAATAACTTCGTTTGTATTGATATGTAATTCGTATAGGATTTTACAATTTAAGCGTTATGTTTTCCTAAAGCTATGACTCCCTATTTATACAACTATTAGAGATTGGAAACACAATCTTCCTCAATCTCTAATATATCGGTTTCAAACTAACAAACCAATAACTATGGAAACAAGATAAAACTCTAAATAACAATATCTTCTAAGTCTTTGAGTTTATCTTTGAATCCTTCAAATGCCAGCTGTTGATATGATCTTCTAAGTCTTCTGGATCTGAAACTCCAAGTCTATAAACATTATAGTCTGAAATCCCATGAAGTTTGCTAGAGTCTAAAACATGTGTCAGAGTCTGAAGGTTCAGACTCAGTCATCATAGTCTGACGTTTCAGACTCAGTCGCGAAATCTCTCTTTCAAACTGTAATTCTATACTTAACATTTTTACTAGACTTAGACATTTTGACTCATCAGATTCACAGAATAGGATCGATCAATTATTTTTCCCAACAATCTCCCCATATCCGATGATGTCAAAACCTTACAAAAATTTCTAATCTAACAGAATTAAAATAAATTAGAATTACACACACACACACACACACACACATATATATATATATATATATATATATATATATATATATATATATATATATATATATAACAAGTCATTACAATATTCTAGTCTATTACATTAAATATCTGAATGAGAATGACTTTTGAACTTGAGCTAACCATTCTTCTCTATCTCCTCTTCCATCTTCAATAAGCTTGATAACCTTCATCTCTTTCAAAATCATCCATGCAATTGTTCTTTGTGTTCTTTCAAAATCCTATCACATTTATCTTTCATCTCAGACTTCTTTCTGATCTCTCCCAGATGAAAGAATAAACATCTAACCACTCTTTTTATGAATGGTAGACTCTGATCTCCTTTGCATACATCCAGAAGAGCAAACAAGTGATAATATTCTAAACTGTGAAGCTCATCAATAGACTAGAAATACTCAACATCATTATTATGTTTGTACAGAAAGCCCTCATGTTTATCAGTCTTGATGTAGGTGTTCTCTAAGAACTCTATTTCTTCTGGCACATGATGAGTTATGTTCTCTATATCTTCATCAATAAGCCCAACTGATCTCTTACTTTTCTTGATGTTATAGGCCATACAAAAATACTTATAATCTTTATCACTCAAATAACCCATGTCATGTGATACTTCTACCAAAGATATCTGTCATCACTTCCTCTTTCAGACCCCTGTCTTCTTGATATTTGATATATGTGGTAATTACCTCCCACTCTTCGAATCCAAACATATATAACTTCTCCAATTCAATATTTAATTTGATCCCAGTAGACAGTTTCACTTCAAATATCATTTTCCCTCTTTGATCTCTGTAGGCACTACTGCTTGTCAACTTATGAGGCAATCTTTGTTGAATGCACCTATCTTTCAATTTACAAGATAGAACATATTATCTGCTTGTTCTTTCAGCTAATTTCTTGTCTAGTTCAACTTTCTTTTCTTTTTCTTTCAACAACTTCAAGTAGTCCTCTGAAGATATATCAAGTTCAGCAGCTTGTTCATAAATATTCATATGAAGTATAGGATCATCTAATATATCAGTCTGTGCCGGTAGTCTGGTGTCCACTACTTTTCTTTCTGTTTTCCAGACAGAGTATATTTCCTTTGAGTTTGAGTCTGTGCAGGTTCTTGTGTAGACTGTTTATCTGTTTTTCAGACTCTGATCCTTTTGCCTTCTTTGCCCTTTTAAAAATAACTGAAATCAAATCATCATCTGAATCATCATCTGAATCATCATTTTCATTTTCCTTATCAGTTGAACCCCTACAATTCTTACTTTTCTTGCCTCTTATAACCTTTTGTCTTTTATGCTCATAGGTAAGTTCCTTTTCAGCCTTAGTCTGAGCTTTTCTCTCAGCCTCAGACTCCCCATTAACAGTTTCCTCCCCCTGAAACTAATGATCATCCTTTTGTTCAGACTCAAGAATGAAGTACTTAGACTTTGATTTCTTCTTCTCCTTCCCATCATCACTCTCCCTCTTCTCTTCTTCTCCCCCTTTTTAACATCATCACCAGCAGTAGGAGGAGAAAAAACTTCATTTCATCAAAAATTGCCTCTTGCCAGACTTTAACCATGTGAAAATCAGTCCGCGGGCCATTAATACATGATTGTAAATCATCTACCCTACTCATCCCAACCTCTACACCTGCTAATCTATCTTCCAGACTCTTCAGCTGAACATTTGATCTGAAAGTATCATGAGTCTGGAAAATCCTGTTACTTCTTACTTCTCCTATCAGTGTAGTCATCAACCCATTAACCTCCTCCAACTCATTCGTGGTACAAATGTTATTCTTTAAGTTTATTAACTTAGTCTGCACATCATCAAGCTTGTCATCAAGCTTGTTGTTCATCTGTATCATTGCATTATGAATGCTCAACAGAGTGACAGGTGCCTCAGACTAAGGTGGAATGCCTGAAGATGTAGGTTTGGATATTGTTCCCTTATATCTTTTCTGGTGATAAGGAAAGAGCTTTTCAGGAACAGAAGGGTTTGAGGCCTGTATGTCATCCTGTGATCTGGATGACACATCGACAACCTGTGCAAGATTGTGTAAGAAGATTTTTTCGTGGGAAGTGTGAACCAGAATTTGCATTGGTGGTAAAGATAGGTGTAGGCGTTTTAATAGTAGTGTAGATGGGGTAATTGAGCTCAGGATTGAAGAATCTTCTTCAACGCTTACTGTATATGTCTATACAGTAGCAGCAATGTGGTGATCCAAGATACCTACTCTACTGGTTGAAGGCTGGGTTTGTGTGGTAGTGACAATTGTATCAGACTATCGCAGAGTTTATGCAGTGTCATCTACAACATTTGAGGGTGCCTCAACGACATCAGACTTTCCAGAAATATTCATAGTTTGGGGTAGAGATGGGAGTGTTCTCCAAATTGACTGGTAAGTCAATTGGGTTGGTGTTAGAAAGATCAAGTATTTCAATGTCGGTAGGTGAAGGTGGGTTAGAATAGGTTGGGGTTACCACATTTCTACCTTTAGAGTTAGAAATATTCATACCTTGGGCTCTTTGGGGAGATGATCTGGGGAAGTTGTTACAAGTGAGTTTTCATACTCAACATCATCTGTAACACCTTCATGCTCTGCATCTTGATGTACTTCCTATTCTATCACTTGAGCAGCATCCACCGCGTTTGAACCCAACACTTCAATAATAGAGTTTTGAGTTTTTAGACTCTGTGTTGTTTTCAAACTGAGGTTGAGCAACTAGGTTTTCTAGTGCTTCTGCAGCTAATAAATTAGCTTGGCCAATGGCCACCCAATGTAACATTGGAGCAGTTAAACCAACATCAAGGGGATTTATAAAATCATGAAACATTCTAGTTGATAGCTCAGGAACTGGGTTATCAGCAACATAAACAGGTCCCTGATGATCCTCCGGCTGTGGTGGTGGTGCTGCTTGCTCAGCTGCTGGTATACGAACTCTCCTCCTAACTCGTGGCTATAAATGAAATAGAAGTTTTTACGTTGTAGGTACGCGATCGCGTAGCCTTACCTGGATCGCGTACCTTGTACTAAAATCTGAACAGAAACTTTCTATGTATTGAGTACGCGATCGCGTACCTTAGGTAGGATCGCGTATTCTCTGTCTGTGTAAACCATGAAACATTCTAGTTGATAGCTCAGGAACTGGGTTATCAGCAAAATTTTCATTTAAAGCTAAACAATTTTCAGACCTAAAAATTTCTTAAAACATATTTGACAAAAACCTTATAAATGGTACATTAAAATCTTTTATAGGTTTATTCACAAGGTGAAGCATTTCGTTGAAATATAATTTGACAAAATCAATGTTTCGCCTAGTAAGGATAGCATGAAAAACTTTTACCTCTAGATCATTCATCTAATCCAGACTACCAGATTTGCTACCCTAACTTCGTAAAATATTTGAAATAATGAACATCTATCTGGTAGAGAAGAAGTTCATATTTATTGTACCTGAAACTTGTGGTTGATTCATCTATAGAAAGCTATATCGGGCCACATCGCGTGTAGGAGGTTCAACAAAATTGTTATCGAACGGGATCTCAAACACCCTTCTTAAACTCTCTCTAGTGAGAGTAATCACCTCTTGGCCTCCCCTGTACCTCCATATAATGGTACGGTTAGTCATGTCCGCTGTACAAGTATACCAAAATTTTGCAAGCATCTTTTGGTATATTTATCCATGAGACTTAAATAATGCATGAATTAAGGGGATGATTTTCCAAAAATAGAACTAGTTCTTCATAGCCATTGTTTTTTATAGTTTTAGGAATTGTTACATATGCAATTTTATTATTATAAGAAACCTGTAACATTCTTGTTCTTTTTTATTATTTTAGCTCGGACCAAATTGTTCGTTTGAGTAAGAATAAAAGGTGCCATTAAAACAGTTGTTAGATTATATGGTAACGATTTTGAAAAACAAAGTATGAAGAAGAACTAGGATTATGGAAAATTTAGAGTGCGTGAATATGATTAAGATGAAAAAATGATCTGGAATGAGGTTGTTCAGACTGAAATATATTTTGAATTTGAGCCTAAGCCCATTTACCAAAGATTTGCAAGGTTAATTATAGGCCCGAGATTTCAGATCACTAATATGGTTAAGTCTGATTAGTTTAAAACAATTAATTAAACTTCAGACTCTAAGAGAAATCATTTACTAAGATAAAAAGATTACTTATAAAAACTCAGTAATGACTTCTGACCCCAAAAAAATAAGTAAAACAAATTAAAAAAATAATAAAAAATAAAATAAAAATAAATAAATAATTGACGATCAAGTCTGAAATGACGTCACTTTAGACTCAAAGAAAAATAACCTAAAAACTTTACGAAATAAAGAAAAAGGAAAAATCTTTTTGTATTTTTGATTTTATATACTCTAAATAATACTTAACTTACATAAATATACAAAATTATGAATCTGAAAATTTAACCCAATTAAGTCTGAGGTGACGTCACACCAGATTCTTACAGAAAATTTTCAGACTCTAATCAAAATTTGTCAAATTGTTAAGTAAGTTAGGGATTTAACATCTCCAGCTTTCCTAACAGATAAAAGAAGTGATCTTCGTTCAATGGTTTTGTAAAAATATCTGCTAGTTGCTCATCAGTTTTGACAAATTTTAACACCACTTTACCCTTTTCAACACAATCTCTTATAAAGTGATGTCTGGTCTCTATGTGATTGGTTCTAGAGTGAAATACTAGATTCTTAGTTATTACAATGACTCTTTGATTATCACACATGATGGGAGTTCTTGCGAACTTCAAATCATAGTCTGCTAATTGATGTTGCATCCATAATAACTGAACACAACAACTTCCAACAGCAACATACTCTGCTTCATTAGTGGAAGTAGCTACTGCGTTTTGCTTTTTGTTTGACCAACGCACAAGCTTCCCTCCCAACAGTTGACATCTTCCTGATGTGCTCTTCCTGTCCAACTTACAACCTGCATAATCTGCATCTATAAAATCAATTAGATCAAAATCAGAGTCTTTGGGATACCAAAGACCAAGATTTGGAGTACCTTTAAATACCTAAAGATTCTTTTTCACAGATTTTAGATGTGATTCTTTTGGTTCAGTTTGATATCTTGCACATAAGCATGTTGAGAACATTATATCAGGTCAACTTGCAGTTAAGTACAAAAGTGATCTAATCATACCTCTATAAGTTGCTCTATAAGTTGTTTGACAAACTGATTTCCCAAATTCATCTTTATGCAACTTATTTGAAATACTCATTAGAGTTATCATAAGAGTTATCATAGATGAACAATTATCAAAAGAATATTTTTTGAGTAAATCATGAACATATTTACTTTGGTTTATGAAAGTGCCATCAACCTTTTGTTGAACTTGCAAACCAAAAAAGTATGCCATCTCTCCGGTTAATGTGTAAAATCTAGTTATTAAATAAACTTAAAAATACCGTAATTATCTATTACAAAATAAGATAAGTGTAACCTATCGTGTATAGTATAGCTACAGTAAGTCCGGTTCGATCCACATGGAATGTGTATTCAAGAGTTGTCTTTAAATGCAATTAATCTAGACAAGTAATGTAAATGTGGGGGTTTTGTGACCGTGTTGTTGCTTTACAATTTAAACTAATTAAACTAAAATAATGAAAGTGGATTCTGAAAAATCGATTGAGAAATAATTTTTATTAGATATTAAAATACGACACTCACTTGGATTATTTCACTAGTGACTTCGGGGTGTTTATTTAAAACCAGTTTATCTAACAATGCGTTCGTTCATCTCAATTAAACTAGGTTTAACGTTCTCTATCACCTACACCTTAATCTCGATTCACTAACTTACAATTCAATCTAGTAAAAGACGTTCGCCAATATTACTATCTTACGCTTTTAAGTCTAATTGATTAACTTATTCCAAATCTAACTTCGCAATGTTTGACCTATTATTTATAGATAAATAACGGGAATGAATCGATAATTATGAAGAACGTTCGCTATGTTCCCAATAATAATTCACCAACAATTTAATTCAATATAACTAAACTTAAATACGCAAGGTTCGAAATTAAACGTAAATCAATTCGCATTATAAACTCAAAAGATTACACCCCTAATCAATAGTTACTTCATCCAAGTGAATGCTAATTAAATTAGCTACTCATAATTACGTACGAAAACTCAAAATCATTAATAAAACTTAAAGTAAACATTGTTTCAAAAGGAAATAGCGTTAATCGGATGTTTAAAATGATGATATTGATAATCTTCAAAGCCGAATGATTCACGTGATGATTTGATGAACTGAATGATTCCCCAATATCTCCACAAAAATTCACCACATGCCACTTCCAATGATAGAAAAATAGCTATCTCCATGTCTCTAGGATCATCTTTAATACCATATTTTTCGGAGCGTATATGAATTGTAATGCACTTATCGGGTGGCTGATTTCTCCCAATGTTTTGCACCTTATAAAACTTCAACTCAATGAAATCTTCCAATAATGAAAAACCTTTAGAAACTAAACGAAAAGAGCCGGGTTGTTCTTTAATATAGCTTAGTCGCGAACAATTATTAATCTCTTTCAAAAGTGCAACCCTATCTTTTTCAAGTGAAATATCCACGAGTTTATACATGGTATTCAACTCCTTAATAGCACAAATAGAAACCGATTCAGTTAACCTCTTCGACAAGTCATCAGGCATGGCTCTTCTACAAACACAAACTCACGATTACATGGCAAAGGATTAGACCTCAAAAGCATTGATGATTCCTCAAGTGAAGTCTTGATCCACATCCTATCATCTTCCTTCAACTTTTCAAACTCTTCATATAATGGAGGCGATTTGTCCACACTCAAATCCATTGTCTTTAACAGCTCCTCTTCAGTCATCATCTCATCTCCGTTGTTTGTAAGCTCGTTTAGATCCTCGTCATCAAAACCAAGCAATAAATGTAATTCGTCATCCAAAGATTCATCCATAACATCAATAGTTTGGCAGAATTTGATTTTCCAATGCAACTACATGCTCTTTAATCTAATCTTTCCATATGCTTCAATAAGCTTGTTCTCGATGCTCTCCGCCTCATTTTCCAGCCCCTCATTCACAGTAGACGATTCAACTAGTAAACTCACAATTTCAAACATAAGCATGACAGAAATCTCTTCAACTGCTTCCTCCAAATTCTCTTTTTCAACATCCGAATCTTCCATTCTGAATCTCCTGTCACTTCAAGCTCAATCGTATGTAGCTGCTGCAAAATATCTTTTGAAGTTCTTTGAGGGTAATTTGTAACTTCATCCTCTTCTTCCTCCTAATCTTTTTTATATTCAAACTCATCCTGAAAAGCAATGTTAGAAGAATTTTCAACATAAACGTTAGAATCAAAATCAATAACCTCACTAGTCTCAACATCATCCACATGCACGTTTGCATTGATAAATGTCTCATATGGCCTCTCATAGTTAGGCTTAATATTCCACTCAAAAATTTCATCCCATTCCCTACTTTGTCTCTATGTTTGCTCTATCGCTTCTTTCAATATCCTCTCAAGATTAGAAATTTTCGGTTCTTCTATCTTCTTGGTGACTAAAGATTCGTTATTTTAAGGCCTTGAAATCGAAGGGTTTGCTTTCTTTAAAATTCCTATTACCTTGGTAACATCACCGTTAGTAATCATTCTCACTCTTACGAATAAAATGTTTGTAATCTTGATAATTGGAATAATAAGACATTGGTGAAATAAAATCTGCTAAAAACACAAACACTAAAAACGGTAAAACATTAGTCTAAACAAAAGAAACAAAAATTAAAACTATACGAAATAACTAAAAACAATAAAAGTAACTTTCTCAGAAAACTCCAAGAAAGGATCGATTAACTAAAACTTAAACTAAACTCTTAAATTAAACACATTCCCCGGCAGCGGCACTTAAAACTTGATATGTAAAATCTAGTTATAAAATAAACTTAAAAATACCGCAATTATCTATTACACAACTAGGTAAGTGTACCCTATCGTGTAATGTATAGCTACAGTAAGTCCTGTTCGATCCACAGGGAATGTGTATTTAAGAGTTATCTTTAAATGCAATTAATCTAGACAAGTAATGTAAACGTGGGGGGTTTTGCAACCGTATTGTTGCTTTGCAATTTAAACTAATTAAACTAAAATAATGAAAGTGGATTCTGAAGAAAATCGATTGAGAAATAACTTTTATCAGATATTAAAAACGACACTCACTTGGATTATTTCACTAGTGACTTCGGGGTGTTTATTTAGAACCAGTTTATCTAGCAATGCATTCGTTAATCTCAATTAAACTAGGTTTAATGCTCGCTATCACCTACACCTTAATCTCTATTCACTAACTTACAATTCAATCTAGTAAAAGACGTTCGCTAATATTACTATCTTACGCGTTCAAGTCTAATTGATAAACTTGTTCCAAATCTACGTTCGCAATGTTTGACTTAAGATTTTAGACAAATAACTGGAATGAATTGTTAATTATGAAGAACGTTCGCTATGTTCACAATAATTGATCACCAACAATTTAATTTAATATAACTAAATTTAAATACGTAAGGTTCGCAATTAAACGTAAATCGATTCGCGTTATAAACTCGAAAGATCACCCCTAATCAATAGTTACTTCATCCAAGTGAATGCTAATGAAATTAGCTACTCATAATTATGTACAAAAACTCAAAATTAATAATAAAACTTAAAGTAAACATTGTTTCAAAAGGAAATAACGTTAACCGAATGTTTAAAATTATGATATTGATAAGCTTCAAAGCCGAATGATTCACGTGATGATTTGATCTTCAAAAGCGCTTCAAAACTCGTCCAAAAGCTTTAAAATTTGTAACCAAGAAGTGCCAACCCTTTTTAGGGTTTAAAAGATTGGTATTTATAGTGAAATATGAAATCTAGTGCTGGCCCGACTAAGTACGCGATCCTAGAAAAAATAGTACGCGATTCTAGTAAAAATAGAGTATGCGATCCTGGTGAAAATGGTACGCTATCGCGTACTTTGTACATGAAATTCTCTGATCAAAATGCTTTGTAAGGTACGCGATTTGAGGGCAGTACACGATCGCGTATGTGATGATTTCAGACCCCATCTTTTGCAAAATTGTAGATCTCTGAGTTTCAGTCGTTTGGGCTTTTGAATCAACTCAATCCGAGTCCGTATGAGAGAATTATGACTAAAACCGTGGTGCCTCTCCGAATCTTCAACAAATCTTCTTTCTTCATCATTTCTTCATCGTTTTCTTCCATTTTCTTTTTGTATCCATTCCTAACAATATTAAACACATTCAAAGCATATTAAGTACCAAAAGTTCATAGAATTTACTATAATGCAAAAGGAAAAAATCGTACCGTACCGGCCCGTACCGAGAACCGAAAGTTTTAGAGTTTAAGAACCGAGAACCGGACCGAATGTTACCGGTTCAGTTACGGTTTTTTCAGTCCGGTTCCAAATTGAACCGACAAAACCGATTTTTTATGATATTTATGATATTGTGCTTGAACATTACTATAACAAAAATGTTAATCAACCAAATAAGGATCCAAAACATAATTCAACCAAATAAACATCCAAAACATCATTCAATCAAATAAACATCTAAAACATCAATCAACAAAACTAATATGCAAATCACCAATCAACAAAACAAAGATCCGAAATATAATTCAACCAAGTAGTAATTGAAGTAGCTTAAGGTTTTCAATGTACGTCCCCATTCACACGCTTATGTCATAAAAAGTTTCCTCATCAAGTGCATTCTTGTTTTTGAACTTCTCACAAATATCTAGAGAAAAAAATAAGCAAATTTTACATAAACATACTTTGAGCTCTAAAATATTAAATAACCCACTTGTCCCTCAATGTCATTCATCACAAAAAGTATTTGGCGCCCTTTAGTACTATTTTTAATGAACATACTCTAAATAAAAGATCATTACTAATAAAATTTAAGTTACCTATCGCAATAGTGTCTAGCTCATCCAAATCGTCCTCCATTGTGACACCTTTCCTAGCCTTGCGAATCCAATCTTGTGTGCAAACTAATGTCTCTACTATGCTTGGAGATAAAAAACTTCTTGTTTCATCCAATACACGACCACCAGTACTAAAAGCAGATTCTGAAGCAACGGTTGAGATTGAAATTGTCAAAATATCTAAGCAAATAGAAAATCAGTTTTTATATGTATTAAAAATCAGTAACATAATGGATAGACAATATATAATTAAGTTACCTCTTGCCATTTTAGAAAGAATTGGAAACCTTGGACTGTTAACTTTCCACCATAAAAGTATATCAAACCTCTCAGTATTTGGCTCACGAGTTTCATCGACGTATCTATCTAACTCTGATTTGGTGTCAAGAATGCTTCCACCTTCAATCAAAAAATCATCAAGAAAAACATTGTCACTACAACTCACATTGTTAGTGTTCCCATAGGTTTTCGAGCTCACATTTGAGCTATCTTTTTCATACATTGACTTGTATTCTTTAAATATATTTTACAATGATTTATCTACCACACCAGCAAGATCTTCAACTCGCTCCTCTATTAATGTTTTTTCTTTCTCGAGGGCTTTTTCACGGGCTTTTACAGGATCTTCTTCGAGGATTTTTTCGAGCTCTTTTTCGAGGTCTTCTCAAAGTTTTTTACTGCGTTCTTTTTCAGCCTCCCTTTCCAACTTGCATATCTTCCTAAATCCGAACCGTATAATTTGCATTTTCATCCGGGGATCTAATACTGTCGCAAAGTACATCAACATATTCAATTGCTTCACACCGCTATAATACTTATCGAATTTACATCTCATATTACCTCCCATTGACTTAAGATTAAAATCATTATCTTTACATAGCGTGTGAATATGCACATCAAGATCCATTAGCTCCATAAGGAACTGATTCGCAACCGCATAAGAAGAAGCATACACCTTTTCAGTTTTGGTTTTAAAAATGTGTAACACACTAGCAAACTTTCTAACATAAAACTAATCAATGAGTCTGGGTAAATCTTCACCCAATTCATGTTTGAAACCACGATCTTTGATTTCAAATAAAGTGAAAACTGTTTCGAACTTTTCTGCAACGTGCAACGTGCAACATATCAAACGTTGAATTCCATCGAGTCGGACAATCAAGCTGCAACAATCTTTGTGACTGTATTTCTTTCTCTTTGACACACTTCTTGAAGGTGTCAATTCTAGCAGGAGAAGCTCTCACATATCTAACAGCTGAACGAACACGATCAATTGAAGTAACAAACTCCTTTAGGCCATCTTTAACCACCAAATTTATAATATGCGCCATACATCTCATGTGGAGATATTCGCCTCTCGAGATCAGATTGGACAATCTTTCATTCAAATAATCAAGTGCCACTTTATTTGCACTTGCATTATTAATGGTGACAGTCATAACATTCTCTATATCCTAATCATTTAAACACTCCAAGAGATCACGTCCAATATCTTCTCCTTTATGACTATAAATAGGCTTAAAGTTGAAGATTCTTATGTGATACGTCAAATCATCGTCAATAAAATGGGCTGTCAGACACATGTAATTGATACGCTATACAGAATTCCATGTGTCGGTGGTCAAGGAAACTCATTGTTTGGTCTTTCTAAAAAACCTCTTCAGCTTAATCTTTTCCTCATAAAACAGATTTCCACAATCTTGTGAGATTGTAAAATGGGATGGGACTTTAAAACTAGGACATGCAGCTTCCACGAATTCCTTAAAACCCTCTTTTTTAACAAAAGAAAAAGGAAGTTCGTCTAGTATAATCAACCTCAGCAATGCTTTTCTTATAGCTTCACTATCAAACTTCCAGGGCTTTAAACTAGCACTTGTACCTTCACCGTCGTTTTCCTTTTGAAAATATAAGGTACTCTGTTTGTTGATATTTTTTAGGTTTTGTTTGCATGCTGGAATATGTTTTTTCATTCTAGTCATCCCCGTTGTTGGTTGGATCAGCTCTATATAAAGCACCACAATAGTTGCATTTTCCTCTCATCAGTCCTTCATCGTCAAGGAAACGTTCAAAATGCTTCCGTACAATCGACGTTAACCTTCCGTTGCCATTTCCGGCCTTCTTAAAAGTTGAGTTTCCGTTGCCATCTCCATCCTTCTTAGTACTTGTATTTCCCTTTTCATCCATCTTAGTAGTTGCATTTCTCTTCTTTTTTGGGGTTTATTAGCGGGCTTAATGGATTTTCGTTTTTCTCCTCGAGCATCGTCTGAATCACTACTAGAGATTTGCTCAACATTTTCAGTATCCATATGTAAAAGTCAAATTAAAAGGTTGCAATTAGTTACATACCAATCAAGGCTAGTTACATATATTCCAAAATGAAAGCAAGCGTATATCAGGTTTAAGTAATTTATGTAAATGCTAAAATCAAAACTTTAGACAAAAAATTCTAAGGCAAGAAACATTATTATACTTTTCATCGATACTAGTTTTGGTACCCTCTGCCCACCCATTACATGATACGGTAAAATAGTTTGCTTTGTTAGCATTGATCTTGTTCTCAATTAGCTAAAGATATGGTTTATGTGATGTCTTTTTAAAACAAAATATGTCTAATACAAATATGTAGATACATATTGGAGTATAGACATGAATGTCGTGTCACATTAGGCTTCGACATGTCAAGGCTTAATACTCAAATTCAATCTCGTCTACTTAACACAAAATTGTTAGGCTCTTAAACTAGGGAGTAACTAGACTTCTCAACAAATTTTGCCTAAAAAGGCCATTACATATCATATCACGAAGCTAAAAATTACCGTTATACATGTCTAACAACATCTACAAGTTCTCGAATCAAAACGTGCATGTTGTTAACTAGGTCTTTTGATGGATTAATAACCTAAAGATCACACCAATTCTATTTCAAACCTATGCAGATATTGTTAGTCGAGTTTTGGATGGTGTGTCTATTCTTTATTAAGTGCATGTCTTTCTTCAAAACAAGTTTCTCTATTTGCCTCTTTGGGTACAGTAAGAGCCAAGTGAATATGATAAAAACATTGTTAATACAAGTTTATTAGTCCAGATCACCTATGCATTCCACTTCAAGTTTTCAAGTTTTGGATGATTTATATATATGACAGGGAAGTAATTTTTGATCATCTAAATTGTATTCTATTGACAATTCTTAGACCAAAATTTGATCGACTGTATTATGATCAACTTTATCTTACAGAATTCATGTTAATATTCTTGCAAAGCACTCATATTTTTCTAGAGACACACACTTAAATCGTATTTAGTATCATTATTGTTATATACACCAAGTACATACAATCATACATAAAGCACACACTTGCAGTTATATATACATATACATATACATATACACAACTATATATCTTTATATACATAAATACAGTCTCAAAGATGATGATGATGATGATGGAATACCATACTAAAATGACGCTTAAACCTTCCTTGATCACTGAATGGCCAGAGAACTATTGTGAGCAGTTGTAAAACAAAAACCCTAGGTAATACATGGGCTGGTGGAGGGTTTTTTTTTAAAAGACCATGTAATACATTTTGGGCCGGTTTGGGCCGGTTCAATCGGTTTTCTTAGTTTTCATACCATACCGAACCGAATACCGATAAGGACTAACATACATAACCGTAAACCGAACTGATACATATATATTCGAGACGGTCCGGTTCGGTACCGGTCCAGTTATCCGGTTCTTTCGGTATGTACCAGTTTTTGCACAGGCCTAATTGAAGAATATCTCATGAATATGCCTTCATCAGACTTAGACTCCACCTTTTCTAGTTGATCCCTTTGATTTAGAATGTAACACTTGCTTCCAAAGATATGAAAGTAATGTACAGCTAGAAGCTAGAACCTTATGATGATACATTTTATAAGCCGTTTTCCCATGCTTCTTCACAATAATGGATCTATTTTGACTATAACAGTCTGTGTTGACTACTTCAGCACAAAAATAGATTTTTAAATTTTCTTGACATAGCATAATCCTTGCAGCTTTAATCAATGTTTTGTTTCTCCTTTCAATAACTCCATTCTGTTGAGGAGTTCTGACATAAGAGAAATTTTGCATTATACCTTATCATCACAAAATTCAATCAAGGCATAGGTTTTAAACTCTGTACCATGATCACTTCTCAGTGGTTTCACTAGCAGGCTCTTCTGAACTTGTTCTCTTTTGATCAACTTAATGATCTTATCAGGTGCATCACTTTTAGTCTTCAGAAAAATCATCCAAGTATACCTTGAGAATTCATCAACAAATCACAATAGTATATTTCTTTCCTTCCATACTCCCAATGCACATTGGACCAAACAGATCCTCGTGAAGCATGTGTAATGGTTCATTAATGGAAGCCATTTGCTTTGAAGGACAGTTTGTCTGGGTCTTTCTTTCCAAGAACACATGCTGAACAAACTTTATCTTTCTTGTATGTAAGAGGAGGCAGTCCTCTTACCAACTTCTTCTTGGACAGCAAGTTGATGTTCTTGAAATTCAAGTGTGATAACCTTTTATGCCACAGCCAGTGTTCTGACCAAAAATAACTTAGTGTAATTTCATGATCAAATTAGTTAAGTGAGGTAGAGTGCTTTCGTGATCCTGAAGATAATCAATGTAAAACTTATAAAAGCGACGTAGAAAACTTAAATAAAGTAAAAATGACACTAAGATAACGTAGGACCCTGAATTCTTTTAATATTGTCTTGACTTTATTCAGGACCTCCGAATACATTCAGGATTTCCGATATACTCAGGATCCCGAATATTTTCGTTACCTCGGGATAATATATTACTAACTTACATATATATGACTGTTGTGTATCTTGACCAAGTTATACAAGGTTGGTATTGGACTAAGTCTACCATGAACATCAAATCGGAAGTCCTTTGAATTACGAAGGAAGTCAAGGCAACGTTCATAATGCTGATTCATGGTGAAATCGCAGAGGATCCCGGATATTCCGGAGAGTTAGCTGAGTCTTTGTGGAAGGACAGAGGATCCCAGATATTTCGGAATAATTGGTTATGTTGTAATTCTTATATACACGAGGCAAATGATCGTAGGAAGACACTTAATCACGATTCCCTCACTACTCTAATACTACCTTTCTGCAGATTTACCCACTCACTTCATTGATTCATCACTTTCTTCACCATAAACAACATAGATCGATCATATTGTGCTCTTATTTTACATTATTCCGAATTTAATTAATAAAAGCAACAAAGGCAATGGGTGATTGTTCCTTCCTGAGATTTGATGCCGGCGATCTATCATGATTAAGGGTTTTCCTCGTATATGATCGTGTCGTTTTTACTTTCTTTAAGCTTTATACATTGAATTTACACGTTTTACTTTATTTATCTTCAAGATCACAAAGGCAATCTACCTCACTTAACTAAATTGATCACGAAATTATACTTGTTAATTTTTGGTCAAAACAATTTGACGCCCACCGTGGGACAAGTGGTGCTTTTTATCATCAAGTTTTTGTTAAAATCGTTATTTAATCACCTTCTCCAAAAACTCTTATATGATCAACATCTTCTGCCATGACATCTTCAAGCTCTGCAATGACAAGTCTTCCTCCTGCTCCACTCACTTCGTCATCGCATCATAGGCCAGAAAACACTTATAGGAGGATGACTTCTGCAGGATCCACTTTTTCAAGATCCAGGTTACCGGATCCAAGTTACCGGATCCAAATCCTGTCATAGTTTCTAACCTGGATATTATGTCTATGTTTTCTCAGGTCAGGGAGCAGTTGGGATGAGTTGAACGCAACAATGAAGTTTTGAAGAAGGATATGGAGACTTTTAGGACAAGGGTCAATACTCCTACTCCTCCAATAACCACTCCCATAAGGAGCAGGGTTTTGGATTTTGAAACTTCACCTTCGGGAAACCACAGATGAGATTTCATTGCCATGCAAGGAAGCACTGGAATTCCAGATCCTACATACTTAATTGGGATATCGACCATTTGGGATCCCGGGAATACTGCAGGATCATCGTTCCAGACGCCCAATATTGGTAAGGTATATGGTGATTATTCTCTTGGTGCTAACATTTTGCAGGATCCGGGAATCAGCCCCGTCATGGCTAAGGAACTGCAAAAGCTTAAAGACGTGATCTCGAGTGTACCTGGTGTGGTTCAACCCATACCCGAAGTGGCTCCATCTGCTCACAGGATCTCTAGATTTGCACCTCCTATATGTGATGCGGAAGTCCCAAAAAGATTTCAAACTCCGAACATGAAGCTGTATGATGGAACTACGGATCCCGAGGAGCATGTGGCTCAATATCGAGAAAGGATGGAAATTATTCCCATCTCTACAGATCTTAAAGAAGCATGTTTGTGTAAAGGATTAAGGTCCACCCTGACAGGATCCGCATTAAAATGGCTATTGAATGTTTAGCCTTACTCTATTACTTCTTTTGCTCATTTGGTCAATTTATATAATAATCGACTTTCAGGGTGGAAACCTGAAGACATGACAAGTATATCTAAAGATATTATAACATATAAACTTGAAATTGATAATAGTTTCAGGCCAATACAACAAAAGAGAAGAAAATTTGCACCGGAGAGAAATACAATCATCCAAGAAGATGTTACAAGGCTACTAAAGGATGGAATGATAAGAGAAGTAAAGTTTCCAAGATGGTTAGCAAATGTGGTAGTAGTCCAAAAGAACAATGGGAAAAGGAGAGTATGCGTGGATTACATTGATCTCAACAAAGCATGCCCCAAAGATCTTTTTCCTCTACCACACATGGATTCCATGGTGGATGCAACGGCTGGTCACGAATTGCTGACATTCATGGATGCATCTTCAGGATTTCAACAAATCCAGATGGAACCATCTGATCAGGAGGATACCGCATTCATGACCCCTACAGTTATATATTGTTATATTGCAATGTCTTTTGGTCTTAAAAATGCAGGTGCAACCTATCAATGATTGGTTAATATGATGTTCAAATACCAACTGGGGGACACCATTGAAGTGTATATTTGTTTTGACCAAAAATTAACAAGTATAATTTTGTGATCAAATTAGTTATGTGAAGTAGAGTGCTTAAGTGATTTTCAAGATAATCAAATTTAAGAACAATGTATACTCGATATAAAGCTAGTTTAATAAGCAAAAAGTAAAATAACCGTAGACGACACAAGGATATACGAGAAAAGCCCTTAATCTTGATAGATCGCCGGCATAAAACCTCGAGAAGAGACAATCGTCTCTTGCCTTTGTTGTTTTTATTACTTAAAATCGGGATAATACAATACAAGAGCACTTATGATCGATCTAAAGTGTTTTTGGTGATGAAGTTGATGAATTGGTGAAATGAGTGTGTGAATTCGCAAGAAAATGGTGTGAGTGGTGAAAAGCAGTAAACAAGTGAGTTCCATGGTGTCCCCCAGTTGGTCTTTGAACATCATATTAACCAATCTTTGATAAGTTGCACCTGCATTTTTAAGACCAAAGGGCATTGCAATATAACAATATATACCTGTATGGGTCATGAATGCGGTATCCTCCTGATCAGATGGTTCCATTTGGATTTGTTGAAATCCTGAAGATGCATCCATGAATGTGAGCATTTCATGACCAGCTGTTGCATCCACCATGGAATCAATGTGCAGTAGGGGAAAAAGATCTTTGGGGCATGCTTTGTTGAGATCAGTATAATCTACGCATACTCTTCATATCCCATTCTTCTTTTGAACTACTACCACATTTGCTAACCATCTTGGAAACTTCACTTCTCTTATCATTCCAGCCTTTAGTAGTCTTGTAACATCTTCTTGGATGATTGCATTCCTCTCCGGTGTGACTTTTTTTCTCTTTTGTTGTACTGCCCTGAAATTATTATCAATTTCAAGTTTATAGGTTATAATATCTTTAGATATACCTGTCATGTCTTCGGGTTTCCACGAGAAAGTCGTCATCCTATTCTTTAAGAAATGTACGAGATCCCTTTCAAGATCTTCAGGGATCATGGAACCTACAAGCACTCTTTTTCTCAGGATCCTGCGAGTCGAAGATAATTTCTTTGACATACTGTTCCTTAGTTTCCAATAGGGGTGTTCAAATTCGGATATCCGAAATTTCGGATCCGAATCCGAAAGTCAGATATCCGAAAATTTAGATATCGTAAAATTCGGATATCCGAATATCCGAAAATTATAAAAATTTATTTTCAAATCATTCAAAATTTCACATTATGTAACCAAATCTTAAGTTAATGAATTTATATATTAAGAATATGAAATATTAAACCATATAATATCATTATTAATAAATCTTCAATAACTATAATCTATTTATCTTATATGTTTTTCAAAAATTTAGAAAAAAAAAAGATTTTTTTTTTGTTTTCTCAGATATCAGATATCCGAACTATCCGAAATTTATGAAAATTGATATCCGAATTCGAAAATTCGAATATCCGAAGTTCGGGTATCCGAAATTTCAGATATTTTCGGATCGGATTTTTGGATTTTCGGGAAACAGATTCGGATACGGATATTTTTGAACACCCCTAGTTTCCAAGACGTCTCGTGCTTGTTTCTTTAGTTGCTATGCTTGTGTTGGTTTAGTTGTTGGTGTCATTGATGTCGTATAACAATCCTTCGGTTCCTGCTGGTCACTATCTATCTTTACTACTCCCCAAGGAGTTGGCAGCATCACACATTGATGGTATGTCGAAGGTACTGCCTTCATGTCGTGTATCCAGGGCCTACCTACAATAATATTAGAGCAAGACAATGAATCTATTACAGAAAATTTTTGAAGAGAGTTTACCCCTTCGATATACACTGGCAATTTTATCTCTCCAACCGTATTATTGACTTCTCCACTAAAACCTACTAGCACAGTAGATTTCGTTATGATCTCCATTTCTGGTATGTTCATCCTTTTTAGAGTTTCTAAGCGGATGATGTTGACAGAACTTCCTCCGTCAATCAGGATCCTGCGAACGAAATGATTGGCTACATATAAGGTGATAACCAAACCGTCATGGTGAGGATCCTGGACATTTTCCCTATCATCTTCATCAAAAGAGATCACTCTTTGCTCTGTCAAAGTCAACGTCCTAGTAGGCTTGAGTTCCTTCTCAGTTTTTGCTTCTTTTGCATGTCTTTTAGCTGCAGAATAAGAAGTACCACACATGTCAGAACCTCCGGATATGAAGTTAATTACCTTAGCGTCTGTTGGTGGTGATCTTGCTCTGTAGGAATCCTTTTTGCCAAATAATTCCTTCAAATATCCCTTCCTCAGCAAGTAGCTAATCTCCTTCCTTAGAGCTATACACTTCTCTGTTATATGGTTAAAATCTTCATGGTAAGTGCGTCACTTAGATTTATCCTTCCATCTAGTGTTTTTAACATTCTTTTTTGGTCATCGTTCTTTGTCTCCCAAATTCTGCATTGCATACGAAAGACCAGTAGTATCAATAGAGAAACAATATTCGTTTATTTTAGGATATTCTTCGTCGTCTTCCTCAACCGCATTGACTATGTGATCTTCGGTTCTGAAATATGGCTTGTTCCTATTTGATCTGTAGGAGAATGATTCTGTCCATCTATTAGGTCGATCATAAGCTGATGGTGTTTCTACCTTCTTTTAGATCAGGGTGTCTTCTTCAAGCCTGATATACCTCAAGGCCCTATTTCTAACTTCGTCTAAATTTTTACAATGATTCACTACAAGATCTTGATAAAATTGGGAATCACTCTTTATCCCCATCTTAAAAACTTGTACTGCAGTTGCGATATCCAGATTTGGGATGTCTAGAGATTCACGTCCAAATCTACCTACAAAATTTCTAAGATATTCGTTAGAACTTTGTACCACCCTGTAAAGATCATTAGTTAATTTTTAAAAGTTCTACTCCATGAAAATTGATTATTAAATAAATTGACTAAATGAGCAAAAGAAGTAATAGATTAAGGCTGAACATTCAATAGCCATTTTAACGCGGATCCTATCAGAGTTGATCTGAATCCTTTACACAAACAAGCTTCTTTAAGATCCGCAGAGATGGAAATAATTTCCATCCTTTCCCAATATTGCGCCACATTTTCCTCGGGATCCGTAGTCCAGTCATACAGCTTCATGCTCGGAGTTTGAAATCTTTTCGGGATCTTAGCATCACATATTGGAGGTGCAAATCTAGAGATCCTGTGGGTGGACGGAGCCACTTCAGGTATCGGTTGCACCACGCCCGGTACACTCAAGATCATATCCTTGAGCTGTTGCAGTTCCTTAGCCATGATGGGGCTGATTCCTGAATCCTGCAAAACGTTAGTGCCAAGAGAACAATCACAAGATACATTACCGATATTGGGTGTCAAGAACGAGGATCTTGCAGTATGATTTAAAACCTTATCTTGGTGACTTTGAAAAGTATTTCTGGTTAAAGTTCTAAGCTCTGGGATTTCTTGTGTTCATATCAGGTTTACCACTACTTTGACTTGATTTTGAAGAATAATTAAATTTTAGTTTGAAAGATGATGTGTCGTTATTCTTTCTTTTAGTGTTAACAATTGTCTTTTCAGACTTTACACTTACTTTTGTTATCAACCCACTCTTTTCATTCAAGTTTAAGTCAGAGTCTGAAATAGTAAAAATTAATTTTTCAGAATCTGAAGTTTTAGACTCTGACTTTTCAGACTCTGAGAATGATTATTTAAGTTTTTCAATTGAACTTTTAGAATTGGCCGGTCTAACTAAAGAATTTGAAAGTATGATTTTATCACCAACTGTATAACTAAAAGTGTTAGGAAAAGTAGCAGTCACAAACTTCTTTGGTTCAGTTTTTGATCTTCCTTCTTGATAAGATTTTAGATCAAAATCTTCACCAAGTACAGCTTTTCTAATTCTTCACAAGAGTTACACCCTCATATTGACATATAAGAGTATCCCAGATCTCTTTTGTTGTTTTGCTTCCTGCTATCTTTGCAAGATGGTTCAGATAGAGCATTACCACTTATGCTCTTTGCCTTTGAGTCAAGTGCAAATTTTGTCTTGATCAGTCCACTTACTCCTGTTCTTCCCCACCCATCTTTCAAACTCTATAATTTAACCTTCTGTATCTTTCACAGCCTCCGTCGGGGTTGAACCCATAATTGGTCATTTCATAATGGTTCTAAGCATCTCATCATGTGTACCAGCAAGATGCCACTCAACTTTGAGTTTCCAATGAGCAAAGTTAATTCCATTGAAGATTGGAATACCTTTACTAGCCATTATAACATGTTGTATAACTTGAGTAGCCATTGTGTGATTTGTTTTTGGTTAAACTTAGATTGTTAAAATTTATATATTAACAATTTAAATCTTTTCTCCTCTTATACCAGTTGTTAGGTCACGTTATGTGTTTAAACAAAACTTAGTTATCAATTACAAACAGATTGATTTAGACTTTTAATACTAAATTGATTTAACAATGATAAGTATTTGTTGAAGTGCGGAATTGATATGTAATGCGTATAGGGTTTTACCATTTAAGTGTTATGTTTTTCTAAACCTATGACTCCCTATTTATATAACTACCTTTTTATACAACTATTAGAGATATGGAACACAATCTTCCTCAACCTCTAATATATCGGTTTTCAACAAACAAATCGATAACTATGGAAACAAGATAAAACTCTAAATAACAATATCTTCTAAGTCTTTGAGTTTATCTTCGAATCCTTCAGATGTCAGCTGTTGATATGATGTTCTAAGTCTTCTGTATCTGAAACTCCAAGGTCTGTAACGCTATAGTCTGAAATCCCATGAAGCTTGTCAGAGTCTGAAACATGTGTCAGAGTCTGAATGTTCAAACTCAGTCGTCATAGTCTGACATTTTAGACTCAGTCGCAAAATCTCTCTTTCAGATTGTAATTCTATACTTAGCATTTTTACTAGACTTAGACATTTTGACTCATCAGATTCATAGAATATGATCGATCAATTGTTTTTCCCAACACGTTCCACAAGTCAAGTTGGATTGGTTCACACCAACTGCCCAAAAACTTTTTTGGTACTTTGTTTACGTTTTTTAAAGATTGAAAAAACTTTATGATAAGTTATCTTGTTACTATGATAATCCACATATGAAGTAAAATGATTTTAGTATGTTTTAAGTATTGTTAACAGTAAATACACAATGGGTGAGTGTTGACCCGTTTGAATCCCATATTATCTTTAACTAAATTTGTTTAGTTCACCCACGCTATTAATCTATTTTGGAAAAATTACACTTGAAAATTACCCGTTTATCCAGAAACAAGTAAAAAAGCCACCTCCCATTAATATAAGGCACGATATCTCTATGACGGAAAAATTTACAATATAAATGAGCATAATGCATTTAAATGTAGGTTGTGTATTAAGCTTCCATATGGAGCCGAATTTCTATGTAGGTTGAGTATTAAGCTTATAGTCCATATTTTAGTTCTTCAACTGTAACAATATTGTCAACCCTAAATGCTAGTAATAAAAATAATTCGTTTTACAAAACCTATTTGGACCCATTAAACATCAGGCCCATTTGGCATCTATTATATTAAATATGTCTTGTTTTATGTGTGTTTGGATTCATTAAACCAAGATGCAATATCCGAAAAGAAAAAAAAAGTTATTGATTCCCTTTGTTAACCGAACTCATTATAAAGCGTAACATTTAAACACAAAAATCAATCATCAAACTTCAAAGAGCTAATACGGAGCAGCTCTTACTCAATGTTTCATTTAAAATCAATCATTTTCACCTCCTAAATCGTTTTATTCATACATTTAGATCATTATTGAATACCCTTTTACAACCAAAACTAATACTCAATCACCTTTATCAAATTTAAGAAATGGACATGAAATGTAAGCAGGGCAAACCAGCCTATCGACCCGTAATACAACTGGCTTGTTTCTAAACAAATCCGCTTAGACAACTACCCAATGCAATTGATCCTATTAGATAATTATAAATCTAAGTATTAAATATCTCATTTTATTGAAATAAATAATTGTTTCTATTTCTTCTACTGCCACTTTATGCAATAAATATGCAAGTAAGAATATGCACTGCCTATATCTCAGTCGAAGGTTTTTGTAGTGCTAGGAAAATGCATGAGTGTTTGTAAATTCATTGA
Source organism: Gnaphalium uliginosum (assembly GCA_963930675.1). Lineage (NCBI taxonomy): Eukaryota > Viridiplantae > Streptophyta > Magnoliopsida > Asterales > Asteraceae > Gnaphalium > Gnaphalium uliginosum. The sequence goes on along the minus strand of OZ005684.1, from coordinate 23,089,047 downwards.
CCTAACGCATATATAAGCTAATCCAATACATTGAACTATTATTAGATGAACCTCCTAAATCATTTTATTTAACTTTTTGTATTAGTATTGGAACAATATAAGTGGTCTAATCATATTTGAAATGCTCTTTATTTAGCTACAAAATACACCAGAGAATTGAATACCTGATTACCTGGTGTGCATAATTTTGTTTTTCCTTTTGATGGAAGTCCGAGAATTCCTTTGATTTCTCTTACACCTACGAATACTGAACAACTGGAATCCAATTGCTGATCGAAGAAGCAATGGCCCTGGATAAATCAAATTAAATTTAAACATTTAATGTAATCTCTAGAAACCTCAAAACAAATCTCATATGTACTAACATGGGATTCTTCTTTTATCCCATTCATACATTTTGTTAAAACGAATTTGTTGGTATGAATATGAACACTTTATGCTAGTTTTAAGTAAATATTCTTTAACTGAAAAGTAATTTTAAAAATGACTCATTAAACTGGTATCCTGGTTTGAGGGTAAATGAAGATTATATGCCATGCATGCTCATCTGACTTTTGTCAAAGCACAATAAAATTATAAAATATTATTTTCTTCACATAACTAAATAGCAGGCTGCTGATGTACATAAACCAAGCAAACTTGAAGCAATCATCATCATAGCATATAAAGCACTACCAATATTGTAACACCTTGATTTTCAAAATGTGAGTTTTCAAAAACTTTCTTTACATTTAAATGCATTGCGGAAGCGTCTCATTTTAAATATAAAAACATAGCCAACAAAGTTGGCGAAACCATAAGTTCGGTGTTACATAAGTTCATACCATAACAAAAGTATATGAAAACCCATCGTTAAATAAATAACTATTCCTATTGAATAGTTTAAGCATATGAGCTAAGACATGGCCGCTGTAATTCAAACTACCCGCCTCACTCATAACTATAATGTGCTAGCTTTCCTAACCTGGGGAATGCACAATCGAACAAGTAGAAAACAAGGGTCGGCTTATAAAGTTGAGTATGCATAACGGGTTCATAAAAATCATATCCAATTCAAAACGTTTGTACAATCGTAAACCATAAATATTATTATCATATATTCATGACATCGTAATCGGGTAAAGATAAAATAAGAAATCATATAATGAAATCCTAAAGTCGTGCCTATCAAAGTCAACCATCCGTAACACCGTTATCATAATCCGTTTACTTTTATTCGTTATATCGTTTTCCGTTATCTTTCTATTATCCGTTACCGTTACCGTTATCCGTTCATCGTAAACCACGTAGGGGTTAATCCACTAGTCAATTGAAGCACCATGTGGGGCACATGTGCCACGGAATACCACTTGGGGGAAACCCTACTACCACCGGCTTAGTAAAAAATAATTAAATAAATGTGGTTCACCGTTTGCCGTTAAACGAAAGGCTCCACGTACACGCCAATCCCCGAGCAAGTACTACATGTGTGTGGCGAACCACGTGCCGCTCCAACCGTGTGCTGCAGGAAAGTGTCTAGAGTAACCTGAGCGACAACCGTAATCATGACCCCTCATGGGAATCACCATGAAACCCTTTCGGATATCACCGAGGTATCTCAAATCGTATTCGTTATGTTCAAGTTTCGTTATTATTCTTCTTTTGTTTAATCGTATCGTTCACAGATAGGGCCCCTAATCGTGCCGTGTGACCTAAGAGTCATGCAAATAAGTCTAGTGTACTAGCATCAAGCAAAAAGTACAACAATCATAAGCAAATTATAACTAGATTAACAACTCATGATCACGTCCCTCGTGCAATAATTATTCTCCCATCATACCCACAAGTCATGAAAATATATAATAACAGTTCTATAGCTTAAACAAGTATAATAATACCAAAACAATATATATTATTTTAATTGCGCATTTCGGTTGAACTTTAACATCTGGTATAAACAAAGCATCCTACAACACGTAAAATTCTACTAAATGTCTTGTACAAAGATATTAATCTTTTATAATACTATACCCTAGTTGAATGGTCGAGTTTTCCGTTGCTAATAAAATTGATGAGACTTTATGGATGAACGATCAAATATATCATTTAAGACGTACTGATTATATTAGTTCAAGAATATATACATGTACAGTTGACCATTTAAAAGTTTAGCGATAGTTCACATGAACCAACATATACCATTAGAATTTTCCCAACCATTGCACTTTTAATCAAACTTGGTCCAAGTTTCATCTTCATGAACGCCACAAACTGTTTCCGTCGACCATCACTTTCACTTATATATATATATATATATATATATAACAAGATCTTTTGTTCGATCAAGTACAACCCCAAGAACCCAAGTTTTAAACACCTCCTATTAACACGAATGCGATAATAAAATCGTTCCCCACAGTTTTTGAGTATTTGACCCCTGATCGAAAACATTATTCAATTAAAAGGAAAACTATTTTAATTCTTTATAACCTTTTACACATACGATCAAACACAACAATAAAAATATCATATCGTAATTTAGTTAAAAACCAGTATGTAGACTTGAAACCCTACGACCACATGATTGCCAAAAAAATCCCAAACCACTTTGACAAAGAGCCATTTACTGTGATCTTGGCTAGAGATAATTTTGTAAACCTTTTCTGATTGCTTTCACGTTGACGAACATAATATTTAATCACCTAATCTTTTTGTAGCAAACTACTTTATTACATGGATTCTTAACTTATCAAAAACGAGTTTCAAAATCGATAATCCAAGACTCAATCTGTAGTTTCAAAACGTATTAACTTCTCTAGAAAACTCAACCAATCTGATCCTATCAAATATCTAATCCGCAAACAATAATATTCCGTAAATTTAAACGAGAATTACATACCTTTAATCGTTACCGAGTTAGAGATCGAAGTTACTTTGCGATATCCCTAGATGCCACTAAAGCTTCAGTCGACTTTTCCTACGCCTCTAAATTAGTTTAGTTTCGTGAAAGCAACAATGAGAATGCTTATCGAAATTACCGAATGCTTATCGACTTTGATGGAACCAAATCTCCTACAAAGTTGTTTACTCGTTTTCTTTTAGGCATTTACAAAAGCAACCCTTTACTTCTTCTATTTAAAGTTACTAGCCCCTCACCAATTAATTAAATCACAATAACAAATCATTTCGTATGATTAGGGCTAATACTAAGTAAAGTATAAATATAACAATCGTAATTATAATCTTTGTTAGTAGAATCATAAATTTTGGAATGTTACAAATATCTATAACTAATTATAAAGAGTCTTGTACTGAGTCTTAAAATTCTTAAAGAAAACTTAAAATGACAAACTTACACCTCTTACATTCTTCGAAGATATCAAAATGAGTCCAAATCACAATTAATAGGTATCTATATATTTATACAAATATTAGTACTTTATTTATAGAAAATTTTAAGACTCCATATTAAGTATGTCTAATTTTCTTTTTATAGTTTAATTTTATCAATTTAAATCTTTTTTATTTTTAATCAACTGTATTTCAAATCTCAAACTCTACATACAAATAAATTACATGTATCAACTCATTATCACATATAATCATACGATGATCGTTAAATGTATTACTATAAAATATTATATTCCCCTGCATAGCGCAAGTATTACGCTAGTAAAAAAGAAAAGAACACCTATCAAATGAGGAGGTGATAGAGCATGAGCACTTAATCTACTAATCTCTATCAACCACTGATTCCTATATAATTCAGACACATCTTGAAACCAGAGATAATTCCAAGAATTTCTCTCAAAGTAAAATGATTTTTTCGTAAAGAATCATACTTAAGTGATATATCTAAATGTGTTTGCCTTTTTCAATTAGAGAGTGTCTCATTCAATCTCTCAGTTGCTTCTACAACAACCAAGTGATGCTCATGCTCCTAAAGTGCCTAAAAAAAGAATAAGAAGAATTTGAGAAATGTGAAAAAGTTACAACACATTATAAATAAAGACCTTAGATATTTGGAATAAAACTTGAAAAGAATTATGAGGCCAATATTGGAGTGTAGACCCAATGTGACTCAAATTTCATAAAAATTAGCCACTAAAGGACCTTAAAATCATTTCCAATGCCGATTGCTAAAGATTATATAAAATATAGCCAACATAGTACGCCATTAGTTATTCCAAGAAACAAAAAAAAAATAAAAATAAAGTAAAATCAAATGACCACCACTTCCTAATGAACTTCAAATTCAAGTAACCACTGACTCAAAAATTGAGAGTTCGTGGTCAAAATAAAATAAAGTATCTACACTTTGATTGCAAAAACTAAGCGTTGTGGGTGAATTCTGCCCAACCAACACAAAAAATTAAATGTTTGGCCAACAAACCGTGAGCCAGCTAATTTTTCCTACTTATATAACTTAAAGCGAGGTGACATCGCTGTCTTAAGCAACGTTGTCCCTAATATCGAAGTTTAACAAAAACAAGTTACGAGTGACTAATCCATTTTGACGGTCCAATTTAAAGTTAGTCGTATTCACTTAAGCAACAATCAATATAAGAAAATTGTATAGAAAGATCATAAGTACAATAGAAATTACACAAACAACGTCCAAAAATGCTCTCTGATATATATATATACGCTGCAAATTAAAAAACATAATCAATTTTGTATGATAAATTAGCATATATTGTGATCTAAGCTGTTAATTTTTATGGTACTTTTTTAGAAACTCATTTTAAAAAACACCACCACCAATTATATTGTGGCAACAACACAGTATGTACTAAGTAGCATTATGTACAAGTACAACCCCAAAAATCATCTATTTTGGTGTGAAAAAAACAAGCAACCAACAGAAAATAAACCTTTAAAACAGATTATTCGATTCTGAGTGAAAATTAACCAGAAAGGCAACTGCACTTCATCTTCAAATACAGAACTCAACATGTAAAATAAGAACAATAAACTTGAGCTTCAAATGATAGTAGTAGTGAAACTTCTGAACTTGAAAAACAAAGTAACAAACTTAGAGAGAAAAAATCGTAGAAAACCAACCAAACAAAACAGAAAGTTCACAGTTTGCAAAAAGCAAGAAAGTAAGGGTAGAAATTTTGACGCACTTATTACTTAAAATGTGTTGATTTGGATTTTGGGTTACACCATTATATTTTATCTCAAACGGCAACATAAAAAACGTAGTTAAAACTTAAACAGGTCAATTGACCCAAATGTGAACCGAAGTGTATTTAAATGCTTTGAGAACCTCTTGTATTGCTTCATCTAATAGAACTCGGGGTGTTCATCGGTTTGGTTTTCGGTTTCATTGGTTTAATCGGTTCAGTGTTTTCGGTTTAAAATTTTTTAAGACGCTAACCAAAGACCGAACCGAACCATTTAAAAATATGAAATAACCGAACCGAAGACCGTTATCCAATTCGGTTCGGTTTTCAGTTTAAACTAAAAAAACCGAAGTACAATATAAGATAAAGAATTTACAAATTATAACTTCATCATCACAATATCATCATCACATTAAATAAAATAAAAGAATAATTGTATGCGCCCACAAACTCCATAAACAAATCTAAACCAAAATAAAGTTCAGTGGCTAATAACAATTCCCGAGCAAAATAGCTTAGGAATTATAAATTCCTAAGGTAAAGTTTGTTTGGGTCCGGTTGTTTGTTTACATAGTTGGAGAAAATGTAGATGAAGTTTGTTTATATATAACAGATTATTTTTCTCTCTAAATAATATAAAACTATATATATTATTATACTATAATCGGTTTTTTCGGTTTAACCGAATCAACAATGATCAAACCAAACACCGAACCGAAGACCAATTATCATATTCGATTTCGGTTAAAATCCGAACCGAAGACCCTTTTAAGAATCCGTTTGGTTTTAAACAATTTACGGTTCGGTTCGATTTTCAGATTAAACGGTTTACAACCAAATATTAGTCACCCCTGAGTAGAAGTAAACCCCAAGCTACAAAAGTGACAATTTGACCATGTCAAATAGAATGAATTATTTATTGAGAATAAGGAGAGAGCACACACATTACATGCTATATTCAAATGTAAATTCAGATTACCTGCTACTTTGAAACTGAAACCTTTCAAATACGGTATAAATTAAAAAAATTACACTGTTAGAATCAGTGTCATTTTATCTTTAATTAGAGATTTCACACGATATACTTTTGATGATTTTCTTTTCTATTTTTTACTAGGTTTTACAAATTCATAATGTTAAATTACATGTGATTTAATACTAAATAATAATTACACGCACTTATACCTCCGATCAAACTTTATATTCAACTCTCCGATGACTTAAAAAGATATAAACATACAAAATTAAGTTGTAATCACAGGCGATTTGATGCGTGTTAAGTTGACGTTAAAAATACAAGTTTTAATTGATTGGAAATACTAAAGTAAACTTAAACACAACCAGACAAGAATACATGTTCGTATTATATTATAGCTTTGGTAAGACCGAGTCGAACCACAGGGAATCGGTGTAAATTAAATTAATTAATTAAACCTAAATTACAAATTACAAATAGATAAGGGGTGCGTTTTAATTTCGTACGAACGTAGATTTAATTGGAAACTAATAAAAACAATTAAAAACAATTATAAGATAGAAAAGATAACTAAGGATAATCAGATAGGCAAGCATGTATTTACTTAGATTACTGATTTCTCGATTCAGGTTTCAGATATGTTTATGGATTGTTGATCATTTATTATGGCGATTTCAACTAAAATGGATAGCCTCCTGTTAAAGTTAACTGATCCCTAATAAACCTTACCTTAATATTAGATTCTCTTGAATACACTGAGGCGTGTTATCAACATAAGATTTATGCTATTAAAACTATCAACAGATCATTGAGATTCATCCAGTGACTTTGTGTTAACGTAAGTCTATTATTATTGGTTTTCTAATTATCACACCAATTAGGTTGTATTAATTGCCATTGGTCTTAACCTATTACCGGTTACAGTCTCAAGCCACAATTAACTAATAAATTACTTAATTGCAGATAATCAATCAACTCATACAAATATTAGTTCTAGCATAAGTCTTTTGACCACGTTAAGTAATAATTAATAAATACACAATCGATATGGATCTTTCAAATAAACTCAATAACCATTCATAACTAAGATCAACATAAACATATAATGAAACCTTTATCTAAAAATCATTCATCTAAGTAAATACAACAAAGAATTAGTTCATAATTAAAGTAAGATAGATCAGATCTAAAAACAAGTTATTACACATTGCAAATAGAAAAGAATAAGAATCAAACCCTAATAACCGAACCGAATCTTCGTTAGGGTTGAAAACCTTCAAACCCTAGCCTTCCAGCCTCCTGATCGCCCTTAAAGTCGACCTTTAAACTCTAAAACCGAATTAAGAATTACTTAATTCGTATATTAATTGTATGGTATATGGTTTGGTAATGGCTCTATTTATAGATTTCTGGCTCGCGAATCCAACCGCCAGTTGGATTCTTCAGCCTTCGGCTGGATCGGAATTTTACCCGTTAACCCGGATATTGACCCGCGCGCTCGACCGCCTTCCTGATTTAGGTTCAACCGCCGGTTGAAAGCTTCAACCGCCGATTGAACACGCGTTCCAGAATATTCTGCCAGCCGGGCTGGGCTTCTTCTTGGGCCTCCGTCTTTATTCTTAATCCGAGTTTTAATCTTTATTTTGGCCCAATTCCTCATATCTTTTGGGTTTATCTTCTTTGCAAACCCAATCTTTTTGGGTCTTCAATCTTTTCTTTAATTTCTTCAATCTTGAGCCCATTTTCGTTCATTTTCTTTATTTCTTTATTTTAAACACCTTTCTGCAAATATAAACGAAATCAGTAGTATATATAAATAAATTACAATAAAAAGGCTTTAAAAATAAGGGAATATTATTATAAAAATATGACATTATTTGATGTTATCACGATTGAACATCAACATATCAATCACATGTGATTAAAGAGTAATTAAATACGAATTTCAAATCATTGACAATAAATAAAAATCAAGTTGAAATCATACAAGAATTATCACATATCAGTAAATTGCTCATCAAATATCAATTTTTAATTAAAAATTATATGTGATTATATACAAGATCACATGTGATTATATACAAGATCACAAGTGATTATATACAAGATCACAAATGATTATATACCAAGTCACATGTGAATAAATACATAACTAGAAATCACATGTGATTTTTGATAAAAACAAATACAATTTTAATTTTTTTATTTATAATTGTTAATATGAATGAATATTAATTTGTAATCACGTGTTAATTAACATATACCATGAATAAATAATCGTGTACAAATTAGAACTTTTTATCATAAATCACATGTGATTATATATTTAAAACCCGATAAAATAAAGGAAAAAAAGTTTGTCAGAATTATAACTTGTGAGATCTCTAATTAAATATACAAGAACGATGATTCTATATATGTACTTTTTTTATAATTTATTGATGTATCGTTTTTGAAATATCTAATTTTAAAAGTAAAAGTGAAATTGAGTTTTGTAATGAAATGAAACAATTCTATTGATTCTCTCGTTCATTAGATTTTTAGCATTCTTATTTGAACTCTCATTTTACCTTAAATTAACATTGAGTAAAATTTTATGTTATGTTTTCAGAGTGTCGTTGTTCTTCCTTCTCACCTTTAGGATAAGATTAAGAGAAATAATATTATTACATGCACAAATTTCTACAGAAACATAACGACCTTGAGAAGATCGGATGATAAATAATCAAAATATAATTAATCAATACATGTCATGTCATGACATCTTAACAAAAGCATGGCTTGTCAAATTACCATTATATGCTACTCTATCATTCACACGAAAATTGTCCCCCAATCATTTTTTGGGAACTAAAATAGGTAGTTCAATAATTTTTAATAGTTAACTTTTGCAAGTGGACAATCATTTTGAGACATATATAAATAGTAATGTGGACATTTATTTTGGAACGGAGGGAGTTGTACATATAGTTGTTAGAATCTTACGAGACATGAGTCGACTTTTACGATTTGAGTCAAAAATCTTATAAACGAGGCGACTCGAACTTCAAATCTCAAATGACTTTGACTCCTATGAGTTATGGTTACTCGTGACTCCTACGAATAAAAATATCAAGCAAACTTTTACTGTAATATCGAAAAAGAAGAAAACCAAAAAAAAATGAATACGATTTTACTATTGACTCTCGTATTGCACTACTTCTCTTAGGAACAAATCGTACACATCGATTTTGCCTTTGAATGAAATCTTAAAATCATCATAGAGACTATGAAAAATTGTGATTAAATAAAAGGTCAGGATTAATGGCTGAAATCTTAAAATCATCATAGAGACTATGAAAAATTGTGATTAAATAAAAGGTCAGGATTAATGGCTAACTGATAAATCAAGTTTTTACAACCACTAAATCAACACACTTAATCTCAAATTACAACACACTAAATGGATATAATATACACGATATACAAAATATTTTGGGTGAGATTCAAAAGAGCAGCTCTTTTATGAGGGACATAAAAAGCAGATTTTTGACCAATTAAAAGGTGACATCTGTCAACCGTGGTCCCCTTTACTGTCACCAGGGACTATTTTACAATTTTAAAAAAAAGTTGAAGACTTGCCCGAAAAATACCCAAAAAACTACTCAATTTTTTTTTTTTCTAATCATAAAACTTGGCAATATGCAAGATGCAATGCAAAAAATAAAATACAGTGCAAAATAATAAAATGCAGTGAACATTTCACTTACACATTATTGTTTAATATAAAACAAACAATATTTCTAAACTCATTAATTACACTAATACATCATTTCAATAAATTAAAAGATACAAATAGTCATTCTTTTCAACTTCAAGCTTAACGGACTTCGATTTGATAGAATTCTTCATTGCACTCTCTTTAATGTTTTATGTACAAAATGAGTAACAAACATAAGACAACTTACAAAAAAAAGTAAGTTGCAAAAACACATAAAAATGCTAAAAAAGAATAAAATGCAGTAACAATATACAAGATGCAGTGAACAAAAACTATTAATTTTTCTAATCAAGTATAAAATCAAGCTGCATAAACACATAAAAAATGCCAAAAATCATAAAATGCAATAACAAATATACAAGATGCAGTAAATAAATATAAGTAATTTTTTGATTTCAAATATAAAACCAAGCTTTACAAATACATAAAATGCCAAAAAAAAAAACATAAAATGCAGTAACAATATAGAAGATGCAGTAATCAAGTACTAGCATAATTCAAATGAACTGCAATAAAATAGCAGTAGCGTAAAATGCAGTAGAAGAAATGTAAAATGCAGTGGAAAAAATGTAATATGTAGTGGAAGAAATGTAATACGCAGTAGATTTTTTTCAGATCTACTTTTCAAATCTACTTTTTAGATCTAGATCTACTTAAAATGCAGTAACTTAAGATTGAGTAACATAACAAAGTGCAATAAACAAATACTAGCATGATTCACATGAACTACAATTAAAATGCACTAGTGTAAAATGGAGTTCAGAAAATATAAAATGCAGTAGAAAAAAAATGTAAATGTAGTGAAGAGATGTAGAATGCAGTATCAGAATGTAAAATGCAGTGTATTTTTTCAGATCTACTTTAACAAAATGCAGCAACCAAATGCAGTGAATACCTCTATTAGTTACACTCTAAAAATAAAATGCAGCAACCAAACACACTTAAAATGCAGACACATAAAACGTAGTAACATAACAAAGTGCAGTAACCATGAAAAAACACCACAACAACAAAAATATGCATTAAATCCATCCTACAAATTCAAACATAGATCTAGCATTTCATACACTAAATAACTACTCAAATATCATCATTTACTACTAATTAAACCTAGATCTATCATTTCAACAAAAATATCACACATATGTACACTAGATCTATAAAACCTAACAAAATAAACCATAAAAAACAATCATATAAACATGAAGTTACCATATTTGATTGCGAAAAATGACTTCGTTCGTCGGTGAAGGTTTCGTCGAGATGACGGTCGCAACTAAAGGAAGAACGTGGTGGTTGTAACGGTTGTAGTGTTGGTGGTGGCGATTGGATGGTGGTTGTAGTGTGTGTGTGTGTGTGAGAGTTAGTGTGTGTTTAGTGTATGTGTAAGTGTATCTTATTGAAGAATATACATGATGGGAGTATGAGTGTGAAAAAGTTAGAGATGAAATGTGATAATTATAATATGACTATGGGGGTGTCCAAAAAGATTGATGGAGACATTTTGTCAAATTTATGTTTTTAGCCCCTAAATTCATTAAATGGAAATTACAAATCAGTCCCTCCACCCATAATAATTGAAAATCAATCCCTCGCATGAGATGACATGATCTGGACCGTTGATGACTGAAATGGATAGTCGTGATCTTGGTGTTCCTCTGCCCCTTATATGCAGGTGTATCATGACTGAGTCGTAATACAAGACGATTCACGAGTTACGAATTGACGTCAGTGCTATTGCCTATTTTTTCGTATTTTCTCTTATCATTGTAGTGTTAAATGTTAAATTTTACCCCTATAACCAACACTACATAGATACATGATCCATATATGCATACATACACATCCATCCATACATCATCATCATCGGAATCTATGGTAGAATACTAGAATGACTACAAAACCACATCTTCTCTATTAACAACATCCAACAAGGGTTTAACTTTAAAGCACAAAAACACTCCATCCATCCATTTCCTTCTCACAATTACCACATGTTAAATTCACAACTTTTTTCACAACAACAACAACAATAATAATCTCGATCTTTGTAATCATCGAAATCAAACGCTACAGTTACGTATCACTTACGAATCATTCAGACACAGGTAATCTCACTTTCATCTAATTAACTGTCCCTTGCAAATCGCTGTTGTTTTTAGGTTTAATTATGTGTTCTGTTCGCCGAGATTTGTTCCGATCTTCAAGCTAAGATCGGATCGGATTCGTACAATTCGCACTTTTTTGTCTGATCTCTTTGACTCAATTGTGTAATTACGATCTAACTTGTGCGAAAATTATATTAAAGAATCGAATTTTTGTTTTATTCCGTACAATTATGAGCTTTTATTGAGAGATTAAATTTAAAGGAAATTGATTGATGTTATAGGTTTTTTTACTTACTTTCTAAATTTATTATTACTATTTTGTATACTTTTATCATTCAGACCTAATAATTATGATTAGTGGTGTTAAATTCCGGATCATGAGATCTATATGCCTTCTGAGATATCAAGTTTGTAAATTAATGTACAATATCCTGCAGCTATGGTACAACTCAGTAATGCATCGTTTTGTTTCATGTAAAACTGTAAAACTCATCTTCCTTTTATATAGATGTAGGGAAGGGATTAGGATTATAAGCGACTTTTGGTTGGTTAATGAGTTAAAGTACTAGAACTTAAACTTCCTGATATAAAGGTTTCCATTTTGGCATTTAGATTCCAGATGGACTTTGTCACATTTATGCCTGGCTTTAATAAGTAATTCTGTTACATTTTGAATAGTTATCATGTGGAAAACAAGTTTTTGTGGTTAATAACTGTAGTTTCCTGGCGATATGTTTTATCGGGTAATATGTTTCCGTACCCAATGAACATTAAACTTGATAAATAATCTTTGGAGATGGTTACTTACGTCTGCTAGCACTCATGATCTTTTGATACATGTGTAGTCGTTGGTTTATTTGGTTGATGATCTTTTAATACAGGTATGCATGCCTAAGATATGGTGTTGAAGAAGAGAATATATTATGGAGGATTTCATGGTTTACTGGCACCTGTGATACCTAAAGCTCCTAGATCCTTGAGGGTGAGTATAAGTTCGATTTGTTTGCTTTAACGACACTATATTATTAATGTAATATCTACCAATAGTTTTCTATTTGTATCTTTTTAGAGGAGGAGTTTGAACAAAATATCATCAGAAGGTGGTGGTGAAATTTGCGCTTTTGAGTTGTTGGCAGCTGTAGCTGGCAAGTTATTGCAAGAGAGCGAAAGTTCAACATCTAGTATTAACATTCCTAAAGAAGGTGTCGACCATGAACAACTTGAAGTTAAAGTGGACCCCGTAAAATCAGAGCATCATGATCAAGAAAGCGGTGTTGAGAGTGAGCTGGTTGCTCAACCCACTAATCTTCACCCTCCGTTGAATGAATTACCACAATCTGAAAATGATTCTGGTTCGGAGCATGCTTCTATTGTTACAACTTCTAATTTCATAAAAGAAGTCGATAAAAGTTCAACGACAGGAGCCTCTGAAGATAAGAACAGAATTAATGACACTCCTGGTAAACCCGAGGGAGCGTCTCCTAGTCATGGGAATATGTGTGATGTTAACTTCGGTGATAATAGAGCAGAAATTCATCCCAAGGCCATAGAGAAACAAAATAAAGGGTTGACTCGTGTGCCAAAAAAGTCAACTAGTAGCGTGCATCTATCATTTTATAGGGATCCTGTTCACGTTAGTTATTCTCTAAGGCATAGGAGCATTGTAAATAAAAATATTAGAGATGATGATGAAAAATATTTTAGGTACAGTAAATGTAGCACCAGACGGAGAGCGTTTGGATCACGACCACGCGCTGGATACAGGAGAGTAAGGAAGATGCTGCCTTCTAGATACTGGAAAGCAGCCCCGAAACTTAAAGAATATGAATTTGCCGACACTACTAGTAAGTGGCATATTCTTGTTAACAACTTATTTAATTTTCGTGTACAGAATTCAAGTCGTAAGGTTTTTTTTTACCTATGCGATCATGCATTTGCTTCTTTTAGGTGGAGTTAGGTCCTTATACCATAAAAGGAAGAACATTTATACGAGAGAGCGGTTTCAAGCAGATGTTGCATCTAAGAGAAGGAAGTTATTTCATCATAGCTCGAAAACTGCATATATGAAGGAGGCAGGTAGTGAAAGCATATCTAATTCAGTGAAATTTAGCATAAAGTCCTTTAAAGTGCCAGAACTGTACGTCGAGGTACCCGAAACTGCAACTGTAGGTTCACTGAAGGTATGTCGACTGATCTAGATCCTCGTGTCATCTTGCACTGATAACTGCAACCGGATCGTGAAATAACTAACCCTGTATATCATGCAAACTATCTTCCACAGAGGAGCGTCATGGAGGCTGTTACGGCTATTCTACAAGGTCAATTACATGTAGGAGTGCTTCTTCAGGGCAAGAAAGTTAGAGATGACCATAGAACACTACAACAAACTGGGATTTCCCAGAACTGTAACCTTGAAAGTTTAGGGTTTACATTGGAGCCTAGTTCACCCAAAGCTTCTTCATCTCTGGTTCAACATGAAACTCCATTGTTGCTACCATGCAACACACAGCAACACCTATCCAGGTATTAACTAAAGAGTTTCCCGCAGTAGCTATAGATGCGTTTACATTTCTTAGCATATGTAAGTTAGCATTGCATAAAAAGGTAACTTTGGGTCTGATCATTGTTTTGGTAATCGTCTATGTTCTCACTTGTAAGAACCCTTTAAGGCTTTAACTATCAAAAAGTTTTGGGTAATCTTTTGCATACGTAAGTTAGCATTGCGTGAAAAGGTAACTTTGGGTCTGATCTTTGTTTTGGTAATCATCTATGTTCTCACTTGTAGAAACTTTTTAACTGTCAAAAAGTTTTGGGTAATCTGTACTCATTACAAGGTCAAACTGGTACTGAGGGCCATTACCGGCTGTTGAAGTTAAAGATTACCTCAAATCGAATGTTCTGAGGGTTTTCACGAGTGAGAGAAAATTTAGTTGCCCAAATCAGAAATCATACCAATGTTTGTTACATTTTCACGGAATAACCCCGTATGTAAATATGAAATTTAATATGACAAGCTAAGGCTCCAAAAGGGTGAATAACGAAATATCACTATTAGAATCCCATTTACTCCAAATTCTAGATGAAAATGGAAATTCAGAACAACATTAATATTAGCTTGACTTATTGCCAGGTCTCCTAGTCCTATTATTGATGGGGGTTTCTCAATTTCTTCACCGGATCCCCCTCCTTCAGTAACTACTTTGGACGACCATATTGAGAAGAATGAAGAAAGTACAGCCTTCCCAGCTGAAGTTACAACACACGAACGAGTGGAAGACTCCAAAGCTCTTGTGCTTGCTCCAGCATTGGATGCTGAGGCACTCTCTATGGTTCCGTTGAGTGATAAACCAAGCAAAAGATATGAACTTTCACACCGAAGGACCAGGAGACCGTTTTCTGTAACAGAAGTAGAAGCACTTGTTGAAGCGGTTGAAACCCTTGGAGCTGGAAGGTATGAACATCATAATCACTATTGTTATTATGTTAACACAGAATTTAAACATCGGCTGTAACATCTCGTTGTGAATACTACAGATGGCGTGATGTTAAAATTCGTGCTTTTGATGATGCGGACCATCGGACTTACGTGGATTTGAAGGTAAGAAATCTACATTCTCTTATCACCTCATGTACACATTAAAGGTGACAAAATGGGTGCCGGGTCTGATGACCTCGGTAAAGGGGTTGGGTCAGTTGGGATGACCTCCAAATATTATAATTTTTTTTCTCAGGTGATTAGTATGTAAGATATGATTGCAGAAGTTCAATTAATTCAGTAAATATTTTAGTTTTCTGAGTATTAATTTGGAAATGTTCATTCAAGTACACTTTTAGCAACTTTTTGACCCTTTTGACCGGTTTCCTTTTAGCTACTCTCTTTTAGGTTTTTTTTTCTTTTTTTCTTTTTTCTGTTTGAACTGTTAATGAGATAAAACATAATCCGAATTTGCTCATTATAAATAGATTGGTTGAAATTGCGACATCTACAAATAGGTTACTTGACCGCTGCTCTACAAAGAGCCATTATAGATTATATTGTTAAAATATGTGCAGGGTAGCATCCTTTTCTTGAAAGTTTGTAACCTTTGGAATCAGTTTATTCCATCTTTTTAGTCTCTTTTCTGTAGGGCCTGATTTCAATTAAAAATTAGACCCACAGACCACAGTCACTAATGATTGAAAGTTAAATTTGGTGGAGTGCAGACAAGTAGCATATAAAATTAAAAATGATGATATCAAGTATAATTGTTAGAAGGTGCGGAATAACTAATGGATCTATAAACAGGATAAATGGAAGACGCTGGTTCACACAGCAAGCATCGCCCCACAGCAAAGAAGGGGAGAGCCTGTGCCACAGGATCTACTGGACCGTGTCTTGGCTGCACATGCGTACTGGTCTCAGCATCAATCTAAGCAGCATGTGAAGAATCAGAAGACCTTTGGGTCTCCAATGTAAAGTTTAGGGATGATGTCGAAAAAATGTAGGAAAAATGGATTTGTTAAAGTTGATGTAATATGTTAATCTTTTAGTAATTGTAATTGTAATTGATTTGGCGGTTCTGTAAATTATCTGGGATTGGAATAATGGCATTCCATCACAACTGTATGGTGCCTGTCTGATTTAGTTGATAACATTGTGCATTTTGTAAATTTCCTAATGTATTTCATTTCATTTTAATGAATGATTCACCCCTTTCTCTCTTTTGGTCCTTAATTCTTACATTAAAATAATAATTTTATATGTTTATAGTAGGCATCATTATAAGTGTTCATCGTGATGAAAGAGTTGAAGAACTAGACTACTCACTGTTGTGACAGCTAAAACTGAAAGACTGAATTACCAGCTTAGCACCACATCAGCATTCCACTAAGACTATACTCTGCCTAACGTTACAGAAAGACTGGACTTTTGGACACTACATTTACCAATAAATACCTTTAATATATACCCGAAACATATAGTT
Source organism: Gnaphalium uliginosum (assembly GCA_963930675.1). Lineage (NCBI taxonomy): Eukaryota > Viridiplantae > Streptophyta > Magnoliopsida > Asterales > Asteraceae > Gnaphalium > Gnaphalium uliginosum. The sequence continues at coordinate 23,072,131 of OZ005684.1, read as the reverse complement.
TATATTTATACTTATATTATATTAAATTCATTATTTAAATACTTGTAAGTATAAATATCTTCAATTTTAAAATAGAAAAGATTAAAAGATAACAATTTTATTTTTTTGATTCTCACTCGATATCCGTATCCGAAATTTCAACTATCCGAAATTCAGATATTTGAAATTTCGGATAAGATTTTAGGTAGTGAAATCTACTTTTCAAAATTTCGGATATCCGAAACTTCAGATATCCAAAAATGAACACCCCTAAGTGTCACACATGATCAGGCTCGGAAGTCCATATCAAAATCGAAATATATTTTGAAACCTCATCTTATCTCAAAAACAAATTGTTGGCATAAATTCTATGATTATATAACTGCTAATTATTAACTATGAAGTTTTTAATACATATAAATAATTTTTTAACCATATGTTATTTTTAAATATCAGCTATTTTGCTATTATATATATATATATTTTTTGATGTTATTTACGTCATTTTTGTGATATATGATATTTGGGTAAAATTTTAGGCCCCGAGGATCAAACTCTGGATCCGCTATTGAATGCGGGTCCTTAAGCCACGAATGTCGAGAATCTCTTTTGGTCATTGGATTCAAGATTGTAAAATATGATAACAAATGTAAAATATGATAACATATATATCTCTTTTGTGATATATCTCACGTATTTGAACGCGTTTTCTAAATTCCTTATTATTTTTAAGGGACAAAAAAACTCTAGAAAGTAAAAAACAAAAAATAAAGATATTTTTCCGTAACTAAATGCACCCTAAATGTCGTAGAGAAGTCATACGTTACTCATTTGGATAAAATAGTTTGTTTCTAAAGACTTTTAAAAATAGAATTGAACGTTGGGATGTATGTTATTGCAAGTAAGGCTCAAACTCTCTATTTTACATTTATTTATCAAGGGTAAATCACTATTCTTTGAATAGTTGACGAATAATACATACAAAAAATGATGTAACTAAAAAAACAATAGCTTGATGAAATGTATATGCTTACTCTTTCTTTATAGTGTATTACTATCCTTTTAGCAAAACATAATAATCTACTTAGTAATTAAATACTTATTTTGTTACTCACTAACTTGAAGAAAACACAATAATAACTTGAGATTGAACTAATTTCCCAATTAACATTGTGGTTGCAACCAAATTTAGGTTATTCGAAATTGTGCGATCTTAGAATTTGCACAAATTATTTAAACTTCTATCGGTTAGGTTAATGAGCGTAATCAAGGAATATGGATTTACAACTTATTTCATGATAAAGAAAATAAAGGAACCAAAATTTAGCCGATGAGAATTCAATTTCTTATTTCATATCAAAGCCTAAAACATGATTTTCTAGAAACCCTCCGCAATGCGCGGATTAAGAAAATCTCGTCCAAACGAATTTTTAAAGGGGTACGATAAATACACCAAATGAATTAATTTTTTTAAATAAGTTATGCTATTGTATATTTGAATTGTAAGATTTAACATTTGTAAAGTGTGTATGAAATAATTTGAATGTTGTATTTATTGGTGCACTCATTGAGTTATTGGGACATTTAATATGTACTGATTGCATTTAAATATATTAATTAATTAATTATTAATATAAAATTATAAAAGATTTATGTATTCACTGCATATTCTTATGCCATCATACCTAACATGCCTTTTGGGTTATTTTTCAAAAAAGATTCTGAAATCTCAAATAATAAAAATAAAAATAATCCAATTCTCACGATACCCGCACGTCACTCATCAACTGTTTAACAAATTAATTTTTAAAATCCATTAAAATTAGTTGAAAATCTTCTTATTTTATATGTTATGAAGCAAAATATTTTAGCAAATAAAATCTTATTTATATAAACTTATATTTTACGATCTCTATTTTTTGGAGATACAAACAAGAGAAAATTACACAAATCATCCTTTAAGTTTACCTCAAATTTCACTGGCAGTCATTTATAAAATTTAATTAAACTAATAATTTTTTCTTTTGACACTTGTTACGCTAACAGTTATTTAAACTAACGATTGTTAAGTCTCCATTAAAAAAGATCACATGTGATATTTCTTTTATTCTTTTAATTTTTTTGTGTAAAATATAAATTTGAAAAACTAAAATATGTGTGGATACATTATTAGCTGCAAATAACATCATTTTCATTTTTCTCACTGAAATATCAAATTTTATAATCTACCATCCAAATTCACCATCATCTTTCACCACCAAATCATACATTTGTGGCTTAAAGATTACGAGTCACATATTTGGTTCCTAGTTTTCAATGTCGTTTTACTTTAAAGCTAGGGTTTTCGTTTGAGATGTTTTTCGAGTAAGGAATGAATGCAAAAGAGAGAATACAGTGGCTACCAAAGTCGTGACGAGATAAGAAGAATGGGTGACGGAGGGTCCCCAGGTGGTAAAAGATGGTGGTGGATTATAAGATTTGATATTTCAGTGCAGAAAAAGACCGAATTTTGATGATAAATTTGCTAAATGATACGGAAAAGATGAAAATGATGTTCTTTATAGTTAATAATGTATATATACATATTTTAGATTTTATAATTTATATTTTACCCAAGTTATTAAAAAAATAAAAAAATATCATTTCTGGTCCTTTTTAACGGAGAGTTAACAATCGTTAGTCTAAAGGACTGTTAGCATAATAAGTTTCAAAAGAAAGGATCATTGATGTAATTAAATTTTGTAAAAGACTATTAGTGAAATTTAAAGTAAACTTAAAGGATGATATGTGTAATTTTTTTCTACAAACAATTTTGATTTCTAAGGGAAAGTCTCGGTTTTGTTCCATTGTCAACCCACCCATGTAGGGGTGTTAATTCGACTTAAACCAATCCAAATAGTTCAGTTTTGAAAAATTGTAACTGAACAGTTTAAATGAAATAAAAAAATCAAACCGGTTTGTTTAGTTTTACAATTCGATTTATGTTTAATAAATACATTTGAACAAAATTATAGAATGTGAGTACCAACAAAAGTAATATATCACGCTACTTGGTGAAAATTTTATAAAGTTGTAACGCAAAACTAGAGTGTAGTTGAGACTTTGATCACAAATAATTATTAAAAAGTTAATAATTCTATTCGTATTTTACAATTTTAACCAAAACCAATCCAAAATCAAAATTTTTATTCGATTTTGCACTAAATCGATTCAAAAAATTAAATATTTCCAAATAGTGAACACATCTCTACCTATTTCCAAATAGTGAACACGTCTCTACCTATTTATTATTAGAGGGTGTTTAGGATTGCTTATTTATAAGCGCTTTCATATTTAAAAAATAAGCAGGGGACTCCCTACTTGTTTTTAAGTGTTTAATTCTTTAGGAAATAAGCGGAAAAACAATTTTATGAAGGGTGTTTACTTGTGTTTATATACTATAAAAATAATCAATAAGAAGATAAATAGATAAAATAAGCGATCTCAAATGAGCAACAATAAATAATTAGAGTTGTGTACGTAGTTATGTACTCCAATATCCAAGTATACACTTTCAAGTTTTCAATGTTGCTTTTAAATAGTCAACTCTCCAAGTCTTTTTCCCCGTTTTCTCACTCGTTTACTTTCTCCTGCTCATTTCTAGGGTTTGTCTCTGGTAATTCTTCTTTTATTCAACAATAATAATTAACATTTTATATTTATCTATTATATCCATAGCTTCTGATCATCATTTATTTTACACTAATTTTGGATCACTGTTACCGATGATGTAGGTTAAGTTTTAGCTTATTGAAATTTGAGTGCAGGTTAATTTAAAAATATATAAAAATCTAATCTAAAAAAAATTGTTTTTGATGGACAGTAGTTGGTGATGGATGGGCGAATGAAGGCGGATTGCGATTTATTGAATTTAAAAAATGCAATGAAATGCAAAGAATATGTTTCGGTTTTATCAGATGAGAATTTTCTACAGGCTTGTAATTTGAATGAGTCATTTATCGATTGGGATTCGACACATCGTCCCTCGAGTTTGCCTGTTTCAGATCCTTGTAGTTATAGCTCTCAATCTAGGTTTAAGAATGGAGATGTTTATGAGGATTCAGATTTTAGTGATTTAGCTCTTAAATACATAAATCAGATGCTTATGGAAGAAGATACAGAGGATAAGAATTGTATGTTTCAAGAGTCTGCTGCTCTTCAAGCTGCAAAAAAATCGTTTTATAACGTTCTTATGTTGAAAGAATCGCCTTGTGATAGCTCTCGTGATATAGTCTCTTTTAACAATAGTGATAGTAAAGATTTTGGGGGAAACGGATGTATGGGTGGTACTAGTCTTAGTTGTGATGTTAGTGATTCTCTTCTTTTACCGAATAGTTTGAGCGGTTTTGATTCACAGTCTAGACTTTTGCCATCTTATAGCTCGTTGAGTAGTACTAGTAGTAGTCTTGTTGATATGTTTGTGGATTCACCTGTGAGTATATTAAGTTTTCCCGATATGTTTTGTGATAGCCGATCTGCTGTGCAGTTTCAAAAAGATATAGATGAAGCAAGTAGGTTTCTTTCTAATGATAATGGAATCTTAGATTGTATGGGTACTGGTGTATTGTTAGGGAATGATGAAAAGGTAGTAGTTAAATCAGAGAAGAAACATGACTTTAGTTCTGTTGCAGATGGATCAAGAGGAAAAAAAAAGAATCTTCATTCTGATGATCATGTTGAGAATGAAAGGAGTACTAAACAATCTGCAATTTATACTGAGCCATCTGTGAGGTCTAAGATTTTTGATGATCTTCTGCTGTGTGGTGGACCCAAAACTCATCCATCTCAATGTGAATACGTTCCTAAAGAGGTTGTGAATGTGCAACAAAAGGGTCAACTTAAGGGAACTAAAGGCCGTGGGAAGAAACAAAAGGAAGTGGTGGATTTGAGATCGCTTTTGACCCTCTGTGCACAGTCTGTTTCAGCTAACGACCAAAGAGGTGTGAATGATTTACTGAAGCGAATAAGAGAGCATGCTTCACCAAAAGGTGACGGGATGCAAAGATTGGCTCATTACTTTTCTACTGGTCTTGAAGCACGTATGGCTGGCTCAGGAACTGGTATCTACAAAGCACTCCTTTCCAGGCCTACGTCAGCTGTTGATATTTTGAAAGCGTACCAATTATTCCTCGGTAGCTTCCCTTTCATTAAGCTTACCTATTTTGTTTCAAATAAGACTATTATGCAAATAGCACACAACAAGAAGAAGCTTCACATAATAGATTTTGGAATTCTGTATGGGTTCCAATGGCCGTGCTTTATACAAGGTCTTTCAAATCGGCCAGGTGGCCCACCAGAGCTTCAAATCACTGGGATTGACTTCCCGTGTCCCGGTTTTCGACCGTCACAGAGGGTTGAGGAGACGGGGTGTAGGTTAACGAATTATGCAGAAACTTTTGGTGTTCCGTTTAAGTTTAAAGCTATAGCCCAAAAGTGGGAAACAATCACACTTGAGGATCTTGAGCTTGATGATGATGAAACGTTGGTTGTGAATTGTGCTTACAGGTTTAGGAACTTACTTGATGAATCGGTTGTGGTGGACAGTCCACGAAATAAAGTCTTAAACCTTATCAAAAAAACGAATCCAGAAATCTTTATACAAGGGATTGTGAATGGCTCCTATAGTGCACCTTTTTTTGTGTCAAGATTCAGAGAGGCTCTGTTTTTCTTCTCTTCTGTGTTTGATATGCTCGATGCTACTGTGGATCGTGAGACTGAAGATAGGATGTTGGTTGAGAAAACGATATATGGTCGAGAAGCGATGAATGTTATTGCTTGTGAAGGTGGTGAGAGAATTGAGCGACCCGAAACATATAAACAATGGCAGGTTCGAAATCAACGGGCTGGGTTTTGTTCGGTCCCTTTTGACCCCGAAATCTTGAAGATGGCTTGTGGGAGGGCAAGAACGGGCTACCATAAGGATTTTATGATTGATGAAGATGGTCACTGGATGTTGCAGGGGTGGAAAGGACGTATAATATATGCCATATCTTGCTGGAAACCAGCTTACTGAACAATACATCATCTGGAAATCATGGATTGCTTCAGACATCGGGCAAATTCTTATGAATTTATCAGAAGTCATTATTTAACAAGTCAAGGTACTTCGATCACTTATTTATTTATTTCAGTTCAAACCTTTTGATGATATTCAAGAACTCGTATCGTGAAGATAATATTGGTTTTGCTGTATTTTTTGTAGGCCAAGTAACAGGAAGGTCAGGTATGTTGAGTCTGTTGGAACATTTGACAAATGAAGCATCCTGGGTTCAGTTCGTTGGTGATAGTCCTGATTATGCTAATAAGAGGTATGCACATCAACTTTCTCTAGTGGAAGTACAAATACTTGGGTCAGTTTTGTTCTCACCTGAAGTCAGTTATGGTTCCTAAAAATTGAAAAAGGTGGGGGGTGTAGGCGTCACGTAGTTGGTTTAGTATAAAGTTAGAATGTTAAAGTCTGTATCAATGTAATAATTCTATTGCCTTCAAATAATGCAATTTTGTCAAACGATACACCATTTATAGTTACTTACATGACTGGTTACCGTGAATCTTATACGGAGTATTTTTAAAATGGCAATGTTTTTTAAAAACTATAGATAACTGATATATTCCCAGGGTATGAACCAATTGAGCATAACTGAAACTAGTTAAGGATGGAAATAGATTGGTGGTGCAACACAGTATTAAGCTGACTAATCTTGACGAGGCTTGAGGTAATGGGTCAAAGCTCTAACTGAACCTCAATCCTTAATTACCAACATCAACTAAGTACTGATTCACCATATTACTTGCTAAAAGTCTACATAGCACAAGCTAATTCAAGCACCCCTAAGAAACTGTCTGAATAGGCAGCAACTTACTTCGAGTCCTGCTTTTGACGTCAAAGTTAAAACTCGAATTATTATTCGATGTTTGAAGTTGATGATCAAATGCCCACATAACTAACCGTTGTTTGACCAAGGATTTACAACCTGATATGGTAATACCTTCCTGATTATTGATGGGTATTAAATTAACAGATAAGTTGACAAACGGAGCATGATAATTCAGTTACAGACTCACAGATCAAAATTTTCAACTGTATGTTGAATGACTTGATTCTACATAAGAGTTGAGAAAATGACATGCTGATCAGGTTATGGCTTGCAAATCCGTTGTACCGTTCATAACCTAGGACTTTAAATTGATATAAAAATGTGCATACTTGTATGAGCTATAATTCTATTCAACAGACTTGTATGCATGTCTGCTAGATATCTAAAACCTAAGTTACAATTTTATATGGTTTATTGAATTTGTTGCTTGTTGCACTATTTTGGTGCATGATGCTGGAATCCTAGTTCAGGATTCCGTAATCTTTCAGTGTTACGTGATAGACGATTAGATGTCATATATAACATCTTTTACGTTCAGTGTTCTAAACATACAACTCATCCAAAGTAGTTTTAATAGGTCATACTTCGGAAGTATCGATACAACATTTGTTTATTATATCCATTACATAATGAGGCGAGTAAAAGTAAACACCAATCATGAAGGGATGTTTGATGCAAGGTTCATGTATATGATGCAGCAAACTGCAAACGTATTGGATGCTATATATAGCAAAGTATATCAATATACTTGATCATCAATTGACTTTTGCATCATATCCGCGTCATAAATAATAGTATAATGAATCAGATAAATGTATCAGAAATGACGTGTGATACCAAAGAGCCTTTTGACTTAGGGATATGGGTATATGGGTAACCTATCAACCAACTAATCGTGGGTTAAAGTTCAATCGACTGAGTAAGCCATGTGTGGTGTATATAATTCGGTGTACGTAATAATTGCCTGGTACTACTTGTATTTCTTAGAAAAATTTACGTCTAATTTACCAATGTCATCAGCTGGTGAGTATCTTTTCTCTTTAAATAAAAGATTAGAGCTTTAATTCTCTCGGTAAGTACTTGCTGGTGTCTTTAAAAAATGCAAGAATAACAGTAATGAAATTCTAATCCTAGTATGTTAAAATCTATGCATAGTACGTCGATAAAAGGAGACCTTAGTTTTATTGGATCTGAAGTCTTCTTAAACTCGGTATTGTTTATTATACGAAACAGTTGCGTATTAATCATTTTAAATTTGTTTTTAAACAAATAAATTGACCTCTTCGTCTACTTAGGTGGACCTAAAAGTAAGTCTAACTCTTTTATTAGTTAATACAGTTTCCCTCTCATAATCTGATAGTCATTTCTGTTCTTTTATTGGTTAATACAGTTTCCCTCTCATAATCTGATAGTCATTTCTGTATTTTTAGGCCTACTCAATCATTTTCCATTTTAGTAACTTGTACATTACTTTTACATCAAGCAAATCATATGGCAAACCAAAGCTGCAACCAGGATCATAACCCAAAGCTCGCGGCTAGTCTAAGCTAAATAAATAAATACTAATAAATTTGAAATAGACTCATTATGTATTTTGAAATCGATAAAGCCTTGTTGATAAAGCTATAATTCTAGTTCGAAATTCTGAATTTTCAATGTAAAAGTTTAGCTCAAGTTCGCCATATCTGATATCTGAAGTCTGAACACAAAAGAAAACATACCCAAAATTACAGTCACAACCGGCCCACCAAAACGTCACCAACCAATCATACCACTTTTTAATCTCTCCACGTGGACTCCTACTGGACCCCATTAATAAAACAACCAGCCCAGCCCACCTACTTCACTAGTAGTGCTAACCACAAATTATTTATTATATATTATATATATTGAATATTGAATATATTACGAGTAATATATAAATCGCGCGCCAAAAATTCCTTGAGGGACCACCAAGTTCTCCTGAACCTTCTTTCAACCAATCATATTCTTACTTTAATGCCAGCTAGGATCCATGTCACAACTTGCTTCAACCGCCCATTTATTTATATAAATTAAATTCCAGCTTCCGGAAGAAGATATCATACGCTTCTGATTTAAACCCTCCCCTTCAAAACTCACATACAAAATATTCTCAAATTAATGGTGGGGTTACCATTATCCTTTTTGTAGTGACGAATCTTGTATGTGTTCTTAAAAAAAGGAATTTGTCCATTTTTGAGGTCTCAAAGTAGCGTGGAAACACATAAGAACTCTTGAATGGAAATGGAAAAGAGATGGAACTCCAGTTCCTTCGAAAATGGTAAGATCTTTGGTGGAAAAAAGGGGTTGATCCGTATCATCTTGACTTGGTTCTGCTTCCTCTATTTTTTTAATAATACCGGGTCGGGTTCTTCTCCTACCCGTATCGAATAGAACACGCTGAGCCAAATCTTCTTCACGTAAAACCTGCTTGATTTAGATCGGGAAAATTATGTGGTTTATGAAACCATTTGCTATGGCTCGAATCCGTAGTCAATCCAAATTTCCGATAGGGACAGTTGACAACTGAATCCTATTTTTCCCATTATTTTCATATCCGTAATAGTGCGAAAAGAAAAGAAGGCCCGGGCCCAAGTGGTTCAAGAATAGTGTCGTTGAGTTTCTCGACCCTTTGCCTTAGGATTAGTCAGTTCTATTTCTCGATGGGGGCAGGGAAGGGATATAACTCAGCGGTAGAGTGTCACCTTAGCTTTCGTCTCTCAGTGTCAGTGTCGGCCCAGCAGAGTGCTTTCACCGTTGGTGTTCTTTCCGATCTCTACGCATTTCACCGCTCCACCGGAAATTCCCTCTGCCCCTACCGTACTCGAGCTTGGTAGTTTCCACCGCCTGTCCAGAGTTGAGCCCTGAGATTTGACGGCGGACTTAAAAAGCCACCTACAAACGCTTTACCTATTCATTTGGGACCCTGCAGATCCACTCTTTTTCCTATTCAAAGCTCAACCCTTTGTCTCTGTGTTTTCACATCGAGAATTATTTGCAGATGAAGAGATGTCAAAGGGGCTTCTTACTCCCCAAACAAATCCTCCTACATCTCTATATAAACGCTAGTTTATCAAGAAGACGCAAGAAAAGCACTTCGAATTGTTGATTAATCGCCAGAGATGGCTTAGAACCAATCGTTCATTATCTAATGGATCTTTCCGTTCTAATACTCTATCCGAGAGATCTCAATGAACTTCTATGAAATGATTTCACGGGATTCAGCCAATTGTATTGATCGTGGAATATCATTGAGAAATAGGAATCCGTGTTATTAAAGGATTTCCTGCGATTATTTCTAGTATGGAATGAGTCAATCATCCACTTTGGTATCTTATTGAACAAAAATGGTGATATTGTTCCTCCATTGATCAAGAATTTCGATTTTTGGCAAGTCTCATGATCATCCAATAAGAAGGGTTTTAATTTTTTCAAATGAACGATTTGAAGACCTATTGATTCTAAAAACTGTGGATCATTCGGACCTTTCAATTCATAGATGTAGATCTCGGACCATGAGATGGGAAATGAAAACTATTAGCCCCAGACGCAGTTTGTGAATTCGATTAAATGGAGGTTAACGACGGTTATGGGGCGGTGCAGGATTGTTGCAGGACGCCAAAACAAAGTCGGCATGGGATTCCGATTACGTGCCCACCAGCACCGAGAAAGAAACAATCGCATTTTAAACAAAGAAACCCGCCAGAAAACGGGTATTTCCAGCCACCTGATCTTGAAGTTTTCTTTGCAATGGGAATTAGAACTGAAACGTGTACATGAGTATAGTATGCATTTCATGTTCTTCGTCTGTTTTGTTTTGTTTGGATTGAATCTATTCTCTTTAATTGATAGATTATTTATTTATGTGCAACTTTCTCTAAATATAAATTTAGGGTTCTATAACTTTAACTTATATGTATTATAATAATAATAATAATAATAATAATAATAATAATAAACTTGTCGTCAACATGTTCATTTACCATAAAGTTCGTTCATATTAATGTTTTATACTTTTCAATTATATAAAGGGAAATTGATCGATTTGTCCCTCGAAAAAACTAATATATCGATTTGCCCTCGAAATAAAATAGTTCACGATTTGCTCTTCTCGGTTACAAGTCGCAAACCTGCGACTTGCGAACCGTTGTTTGTGACTCGCGACCGGACGCCGTGAACGAGTTGGAATAAGCCATGGCCGAGAACGTGATTGTGTCCGGGTCCGCAAGCAAGTCGCAAATTTGCGTCTGGTTTATTGCGACTTGCGAACCGTGGTTTGTGACTTGCGACCGGACACCATGAACGAGTCGGAACTAGCCATGACCGAGAACGTGATTGTGTCTGGGTCCGGAAACAAGTCGCAAATTTGCGACTTGTGGCCGACTTCTTGCGACTTGCGACCCAACACCTGCGACTTGCGATCCCGTCAACGTGTAAACCGTGAACGAGTCGGAACAAGCCATGACCGAGAACGTGATTGTGTCTAGGTCCAGAAGCAAGTCGCGAATTTGCGACTTGTGGCCGACTTCTTGCGACTTGCGACCCAACACCTGCGACTTGCGATCCCGTCAACGTGTAAACCGTGAACGAGTCGGAACAAGCCATGACCGAGAACGTGATTGTGTCTAGGTCCAGAAGCAAGTCGCGAATTTGCGATTTGTGACCGGCTTCTTGCGACTTGCGACCCAACACCTGCGACTTGCTACCCCGTCAACGTGTTAACCGTGAACGAGTCGGAACTTGCCATGACCGAGAACGTGATTGTGTCCGGGTCCGGAAGCAAGTCGCAAATTTGCGACTTGTGACCGGTTTCTTGCGACTTGCGACCCGACTACGTGTCCGGGAACGTGTTTCAATACGCGGTGTCGTGGCCTGATTTGATGGTCACGGTGTCCGGTCGCAAGTCACAAACCACGGGTCACAAGTCGCAAGTTTGCGACTTGTGACTGGGTAGGGCAACTCGTTAAGTTTTTTTTTTTGACAAAATTGCCGAATTCGTCCCTGTGTTTGACTCAAAAATCACTCCCGTCCTTTAGGTTCAATAATGTCACCAGGCATCCCTATAATCGTTGTTTTGCGTCACTAGTAGTCCCTTGGCCAAACGACGTTAGGAAACTCTGTTAAGTATTGACATGTGCACGACACAGGAGGTTATTTCAGTCCTTTCATTTTTCTCCCCACCCACCCTCATTTAGTTTTTCCATTTTATTCTAAAACCCTCATTTGCAGATCTCATTCGTGTCTCATTTATTTTCTTCAAATCCTCTCTAATCAATCAGTCTAACATATCTAAAATTGTAAAAATGGTAGCTATTTGTGAATGTGGTAAAGCGAGTACTGTGAAGACATCGTAGACTTCAACTAACCCGGGTCGTCGATTTTACTGCTGTTCACAAAGGTGCGTTTACACAAAACCCTAAAAATCGTATTTTGGATGTATTTTCTTCTAATCGACGTTTTGCAGGTTTGTATGTGGGTTCATAGACTGGTACGACCCACCTGTGTGTGAACGTGCTATAAAGATAATTCTGGGGTTGTTAAGGGCTAGAAACCGACTAGAAGAAACCATTTTAGCAAGGGAACAAGCAAATCGCAGGTTGAAGACGTATTTGATTTGGAGTTGGGTTTTTTTGTTGTTGTGTATGTGTTCTTTTTTAAGAATTAGATTTGTTTGTGTAAGATTAAGTTGAATGTTGTCAATGTGAGTTGTAATGTAAGTTAGGAGTATCTTATGTATTGTAATGAATTACCTTTTTTGGTAAAATGTACTGAATTAACTTAAAGTAATTTCTGGTGAAGTGGTCTGAGTCTTTGAGTAATTTATGGTGTAATGTATGGTTAACTACAAGTAATGAAACATATAACTGCACAAATGATGTAAACAAACAAATAGATGCCTCTAAATTGCCATACATTAAAGGCCATTAGACCTGGTTCAAATGACATACTATTTCACAATACACAAATTGTTCAAAATACATCAACGTAACATAGCAGTTAACAAAAGATGAGACATTGTCAAGACACAACATAACTAAGATGCAGCAACACTTTTTCTACTTGCACTTCTCTTCCTACTTGACCTCCTTGGTTGACTTTCAACTTGACTCCCACTTCCAACTTGATTTCCTAACACTTTGATTTCCTCCATTTTTACCACAACCTCTAGAATTGTGACCAACCTTTTTAGACTTACTACAGACTTTAGATGTTCCAGCTCTATAAAGCTTTCCAGCTGTCACAAATGAGCTTGCAGCTTGACTTTCCAATTCAACTTGAGACCTTCTCCTTTTCTTTTTGGGTCTACCAGCTTGTTTGTGATACAGTGGTGGTAGCAATGTAGTTGGGCAATCACTCTTTCTCCATAGGTTTCTTCCACTTATTGAATTAATCTTGAAGGAATACACATCTTTCCAAGTTTCAAGTCTGTATGCAGGGTGCACATAGTCTTCTGGAATTCCAACTTGCATTCCATTCAAACTCATGTTCCAGATTGAAGCAACAACATGTGCACAAGGAAATCCTGTCAACTCCCACTTCCTACATGAACATGATTTATCACCCATGTCCACCACATACTGATCCACATGTTGTCTAGAAAACCTGATACTTATTTCCCCCATTCCATGTGACCACATACTTTGCTGCTGCAGTTTTAATTGCCTCAAAAATTTTAGTTGCCGTTGGTGTCTATGGACCTGGACTCTTATCTGCCACTTTTTAAACTATCACAATCTTTTTCATCAAATATTCCATTATAAACTCAAGACAAGTGATAATTGGTTGGTCTCTCCCATCAACTAGTCTTCTATTCAAAATCTCACAAATATTATTCAATAATAAGTCACACTTTGCCCTCCCTAAACGATAATATTAACAGTGTTATTTTACAGTAAGTAATTATTAAACAATTATCTGTATTTGATAAGTTATTAAAGACAAAATATACCAGTGAAAAAAGATCTGGTCCAATGTTGTGGTGGAATAAGCCTCAACCATTCATAACATCCACTGTCTACTTGTCTTAACTCTTCCATTGCACGCTCAAACTCTACAACTGTTGACCTACTTGCACACTTCCAAAGTAATTGCTTGACTATTGCTCCTCTCTATGCAGACTTCATATTGTCATAGATATGCCTAACATAGTACCAATGTTCAGCACAAGGAAACATTGTTGCAATTGTTTGTAACAAACCCTGCACATAATTAACATAATTAATGATTAAACATAGTTAATGAAATAAATTAAGCAAATTAAGGATTATACCTTTTGCCTGTCAGTAATAAATGTGAAGTTTGAATTTTGTTGCAAACCCAAGTCTTCTCCAAGGCATTCCAAAAACCAACTCCAAGAATTCCCATTTTCTATTTCTACTACTGCATATGTCACTGGATATATTCCATTGTTTGCATCAACACACACAGCAGTCAAAATGTGTCCATTTTGTGGTTTTTTCATGAATGCCCCATCCAATCCTATAATATCCCTCATTCCTGCCTTAAATCCATTCTTAAGTGCACCTAAAGAAACATAGATCCTTTTCAAAATCCTAGTGCTAGCTGAAGGATTTGTACATGTTTCACACTCTACTCTAACTGTTGTACCAGGGTTTTGAGTTTGCAATTCCAAGATATAGTCTCTCAATAAAGCATATTGTTGAACCACATCACCTTTCATGTTATTCAATGCCTTTTTCTTTGCTCTGTATGCAGTCTGCCTCTTAATCCCTAAGCTATACTCTCTCTAGTTGATCTTTAAGAGTCTTTGAAGGAATTTGGATTTGAGGTTATTGTGTCTCCAATGTGTTTAGAGAGAAAAGTAGATGAACACCATTTAAGTTCTCTTTGTTGGAGACAGTTGTGATGGTCATTAAATGTCTTCACCATCCATATCCATCTTTGCATTTAGAAACATATAATAACCAAGGACATGTGACTTTAATAGGTTTCTTTTTTTTCTGGGTGGAATTACATCATTGCCCTCTTGTCAATATTCTCTTCACTAGTTTCAACACTTTAACCTCCACTTACAACTTCTCCATTCCCTTTTTTCACTGGACCACTCAACCCATTTTTGTCTCTTACCTCATGAACTATTTCAAGATTCCGTTCTCTTTCCAGTTGAACCCCACTTGTTTGACCATAACATGGTTTACTGTCGCACCCCCAAGACACGTGGCAGCGGAAGTAGGGTGTTGCGTTGGGGGCGCCGACCAAATCAAATATCACAACACAAGAATTACAACAAACGACCTATATGAGACGTTTATAAAATAGTACAAAAGTAGTTACATTAAAATACTTTAAAAGTTTACATTAGCCTCGAGTTCGCGAAATAATATCCTGAAGATTCTAGTACATAACGAAATATTTCAAAAATAATATATGAACATCTTCATATACGTATAATGCATGCGACTCGATGTAGCTAGCAATCCTGTGGGCAATCCTACTGTTGCTGAGTACCTGAGAATACAAAGCTAAAAGGGTCAACCAAAAGGTTGGTGAATCTCACAGGTTTAACGGTAAAAACATAGTTATGAAACACAAGATTTATCCGTGATTTGCAATCAAGCAAATAAAGTAAACAAAATTAATGTTTCCGAAATTGCCACGAGCCCACGGTTCGAAGCCTAACCCGTTTTGTGCCTCCCGGAGGTGTCTAATCCGAAACACCTTTATGACAAATACTAGAGTGCCCATTTTTAACTTGGTTATAGCTAGTAACCCGGACGGGGGTGTCATTCCCATAATAGATCTATTCTCTAGCACTCGCGCCTTCGCAATTAACGAACCATGTGTGTTGAGGACTTTTAATGAATTAAAAACAACTCATACAATCTTGTAAAAATAATCGAGTACTTGTGTTCGTGAAAAACAGTTAAGCATTTGTATCTCACCCCAAAGTATATAAAACAGTAAAAGTAAAAGTGGTGCTGTAAGACTCACCTGGGGTTTAGCAAGCAAATATAGCAATTAGCAAGTAGATAACAAATAGCGGGTGTCTGTGTCTCGTAAGGAAACCTTCTAGCGCCCTAAACGCGTAAAGTGGTGTAAGTAGATGTCTTAAAAGACCATCTATAGTGATTGTATAAGTGGGGTTTAATGTCCACTTAAGCCAATCATGTAGGTGGAGAGTTAATGTCCACCTAAGTTAGTTCACACGATTAGAAATGTCCAATTGTTCAGTTATCGTTTGTGCTTAGAAAAACATGTACATGCCGTTGGTGATATTTTGTGAAAGCACAGCTTTTGATTAATTATGTTACGCGTATTTCTACTTTCCAGTTATGGGTAATTAATCAGTGTGGCAAGGGCGAAGCCCATTAATGACGGGGGTCCGGGGGCAGCGCCCCTGGTAGCGGGGTCCAAGAGGTGGCAACCCCTGGCGGGGTCCAAGGGGCAGAGCCCCTGGCTGGGGTCGAGCTGCCAGGTCAGCTTGGAAATTTTTTATTTATGCTTATATTGCTTTAAGGAAAACGTATCGATTTTTGTGTTTTTAGCGACACTGGGCTAGTGTCGCCATTGTGCGACACTAGGGTAGTATGCGACACTAGGGGTTTATGCGACACTAGGGGTTTATGCGACACTAAGTCTTGTGTCGCTAATGTGACGTTTCGGGTGTATAGTGACACAAAAGCTTGTGTCGCTAATGTGTCGATTCGGTTTATGGTGACACCAAAGCTTGTGTCACTAATGTGACGATTCGGTTTATAGCGACACAAAAGGCTTGTGTCGCTAATGTGACGATTCGGTTTATAGCGACACAAAAGGCTTGTGTCGCAGACTACTGGGCTTCTGCGACACAGAGGCCTGTAACAGGTCAGTTTTTGTGAATTTTATTTCGGGTTCCAAATGTTCAAATAAAAATTCAAGAAAAATATATGTTGTTCCTTAGTATGTTAGCTTTCTAAATTAATTTTTTCCAGAATTTTTCGGTACTCCTAAGTATTTTTAAAAATTCCGTTTGTTCCCTAAGGTCAGAAAGTGACCAATCCGGATACATGCAACAAGATCGGATTTCTGGGCAAAATCTACACATTTCCAGAAAAAGTTATCTAAACCACATTTGTACCTAACAAATTTTTTGAACTTTTGGCTGTGGTTTCAGGTCATTTGGAAGTGTATATCTCGAGTTATGATTAAAACAAGAGAGGTGAAATTTTTGTCTTTTTCGACAGCCCGGACACATGTTTTTGTAAAAATCATTTCGGGTATCAAACGGGATCCAAAAATTACGAAACCACTTGGAAATGAAAGCTAACTTCTTAAACTTAATTTTTCCTTTTTGAATCGTCCATTTTGGTCAAGTTTTGAGGGAGAAACAGCCTCCCAAAGTCGAGCTATTTTGCTGCCCGAAAATGCATGTTTAGTTCTTGAACATTTTAAGCCATGAAAAACGTTTTTATGTTATATTTTGGACATTTCCTTGTTAACTGGACATTTTAACATGTTTATAGAAGTGTTTCAAGTATTTTAGAAGAGTTTTGAAGTCCTTACAAAGTTTCCAAACCGAGAAGGAGGAGAAAGATGATGAGGAGGGCTTGATCTTGTGTTTTGGCTTGATTCCCCCTTCAAAAGTGATGAATGATGATGGTGGTTGATGGTGGCAGGTGGTGATTGATGGTGGTGGTGTTCTTGGACAGGTTTCTAGTGAGAGAGTGTAGAGAGGGATTTGAGAGAAAATGTGTGTGAAATGTGTGTGAAAAATGAGGGGAAAGAAGGAATGGTGCATATATATATTAATGGACCTTGGGCCGGCTTTTGGGCCTGGGTTTTGGGCCGAGATTGGGCCTGGCCCAATGGTGTCTCGAGCTCGTGACTTGCTTCTCGATTTCGTGTTCCGTTTCCCGGTTGATCAAACGTTAATCGCACATTTTCGTTGTGTTTATTACGTTTTAAGCAAAACGTCTAGGTTTTGCGTATATTATTATTTAATAACAATAATATAGGGTAAATAATTACTATTTAATTTATAAAATAGGTTTACATTATTTAGGAAAAGTTATCACCAACGCCGTAAAGATTGTCGGACCTCGTCCGGTTGTTTCGCGTAATAAATAATCACGTAAGCGTATATAAACATATACAAGTAGTTACCAGTACTTAGCCTAATATATATCTAATCACATGTAATTACACTATTGTTAGGCTCAAATAATTGTCCTAATTTGTCGAGTGTCACATTTACTTCCTTCGCACTTGACCCTTATTCTTTCCAAGTCATTTTTATCAAATACTAAATCTCTCCTAGTATCTACAGCATGTAATTTAACCATGTCCTTCACTTCTTTTGTATTCAAAAAAAGTAGGCTAACATACCAATTCACTTTGCCTACTTGTACACTAGATGATGATTTACCCAATTTCCTTAGCTCTTTCAACTTCCTTCTCCTGATCCTACCAAGTTCATCATCTGAACCTGAACCACTATCAAAATCACTAAAATCAAGCTCATCAACTTCTGCATTACTATATTCATTAACCATTGATTCTTCATTAGTCATTGGTTCTTTATCCCTACTAACAAATTCTACTCAAGTATCTACAAACTTGTGGAATTCTCTCATATCAACATCTACATCAACAACTTGATTATGCTCATCTTCAACAAAGTCACTGTCACTATCACTCCCATTATCATTCTCACTGCCACTTTCACTTTCAGTTCCACTCCCATTGTCTGCTTCATTTGCTTCTAAATTATTATTAAAAATAACCACTTGTTCTTTATTCAACAATGGTTGTGTATTGTTTTGACTATTAAAATTAGGAATTAAGATATCATCAAGGTCAGCAAATGGATCAAATGATTGTCCAATATCAACACTAGGCAACTCCTCATCTCTTAACCCTTCATCTATATTTTCATCAAATACTGATTTGTACATTTGATCCTCTCCTAAAACTTTATCAGCATTCCCTTCTTGCATACTACTACTACACTGCCCATCTTGACTTTTTTCAAACCATTCCAACAATATTTTATTGACATTGTCACCATCCTCCTCCAATAACTCAATAACAACCTTGTTTTTTACTGGGGATCTAAAAAAAGTTTTGACAGTAGTAATACCATGCTCAATATAGACATCAATAATCCTATGACTAATTGCATATGATAACATATTTAATACATCCTGATCATTACCTAGTGCCAATAGCCCAAAATCTTAAATCATACGTTGGTTGTCTAAAATGGTAGTAAGTAATACCTTTGTTTTGATAACCCAACTCATCAAGCATTTCGTCAATCTCAAGTACATAAAACTGATCACTATCTAACTTGTCAATATAAGCTACTGCACCCCCAACATACTTCCTACCTGAAAACTTACTAAAACAACCCCCATGATGTAATTTTATACTGAATAACGAGGTTTGTTGCTCTGTAAAAGATAAAAAAGAAAGGAAAAAAAACAAACCCATTATCTTTTAATACTTATTTAACAAAAGAACATGCAAATGAAACAAGACAAATATAAATTAGATGTTGAGTTTGAGCTCAATAACATTACCGTATAGCGCTTTCAGTTTGTGAAGATCATGATTTTTCTCCCGAATCACCCATCGATCATACATTATTAAGCTTGGAATTGCTTTATCTGTTGCAAATATGAAGGGATTTAGGGCCAATTTTGTGTGTAAATAGGTTTTAGAATAAAAGGGGGTTTTAAAATAAAGAGGAAAAACTAAATGAGGGTGGGTGGGGAGAAAAATGAAAGGACTGAAATAACCTCGCGTGCCATGCACATGCCAATACTTAACAGAGTTTTCTAACGTCGTTTGGCCAAGGGACTACTAGTGACGCAAAACAATGATTATAGGGATGCCTGGTGACATTATTGAAACTAAAGGACGGGGAGTGATTTTTGAGTCAAACACAGGGACGAATTCGGCAGTTTTGTCTTTTTTTTCCAGGGGCAAATCGATATATTAGTTTTTTTTTTTTTTGGGGGGGGAGGGGGGCAAATCGGTCAATTCCCTAATACAAAACCTATTAAACTAGATTGGGGATCATAAGAGAAGATGTTATATGAGGGGAAGGAGGCGAAGAAAAATTAATGTCGTTCAGTTATCTCTTATCGTAGATTAATGGTTAGGAGGCGTGACATTATTGTAATTAGTTTAGAAAAGTGAGGCTGATAGTTAAGTAAAATAAACATAACACTAAATTTAACTTCACACCCCCTCTACTACTTTCTTTTTTTCTTTTTCACCCACTTACTTTCTTTTTCTCCCTTCCTTCTTTCTCTCCACCCCCACCTACCCCCACCTACCACCATACAAATGAATCAGTAGAAATTACTTTCAATAATCTATTTTCTGAATCTGCTAGGCATTCAGTAGGATCTACAAGTACGTACATTATCAAATAATAACAAAAATATTAGAAGAGTTCAATCTATGAAATTAAGATGAGTTGATTTTAATAGTACTCTACCTAAAACTTTATATGAAGAGAAAAACAAAAGTGATGAATTTAGTGATATTTATCGACCAACTAAATCTGAGATAGAACATTATAGAGATCAACAATGGGTGACACTAAATTACAATTCCAAAATTGGTCTAGTAAATTTTGGATAGAAAAGTCAAGGTCGTGTTTCAATAAAATAGAAATACTTTATAAAAATTTAGACGAACAAATAAAGTTTAAAGAATAATCTTCATATAGAAATGATGAATATGATTATGAAACACATTTAAAAAATTTAATAAACGAAGAATACATGAGAAAAGATATTATTGCTAGAAAAATATCAAAAATAACTTGTTAGAACTAAAATCTTAAAATAAATTAATAATTATGGAAAAATACTTGGATGAAGAAATGTATAATAGTTACAACAATGAAAAAATAATTTGGTATTACAATAATTTTAATGAAGACGAAAGATTTATACATAAAATTGATTAGAAACTATACTTACTTTATAAAGAATCAAATATTAATTTTTTTTACATGGCAAGAAATGTATTGTGAAAGTAAAGAAATAAATTATCTCTATAGCAAAAAAATACAAGTGAATACTAAAGTCTCAAAACAAATACTAATATTATAGGTATTCATCCTCCGAAAGAAGACATTTTAATCAAACAAAATACTAAAAAATATATAGAAAAACCTTTAGCAAAACTTAATAAGGAACAAGAAAAAACTTTAAATAATATAATATATCAAAATAATTATACAAATGAAATATTAAATACAATAGGTCAACAATTAGAGAGAATAGATAATAATAATAATAATAATAATAACAATAATAATAATAATAATAATAATAATAATGTGTTAGTAAATAAATAAGTAATTCTAGTGCAATATTAATAGAAGAAAATTCTTTGTTTAAACCATTTTATATAAATTCTTCAATCAATTTAAACAAAGATAATTCTATTTTAAAAGAAATAGAAGAGCGGTTAGCCCAATTAAAGATATCCAATGATAGAGTAACTATAAATATAAATGCTATAAATGAAGAAAATTCAGAGGAAGATGATATCTCTGAAATCGAGAATCAATTTAAAAATCTAGAAACTAGAAATTATTGTTCTACTCCAACTCCACCTGATTTGCAATTTGAAGAAAGACATACCCTAGTTCACGCAAAATATGATGGAACTTCATTATAAAGATGTTATAAAGATATGTTTCTAGCTTAGGTAATGTGTACGCCTGACTGCGTAGAAGCATATATTTGCTGAAAAAATAAGAAATAGATTAAATAAAGAAAATAATAAAATTATCTAATATAGAGAACTAACTTATGGACAATTAATAAATTGTATTAATCAAGAAGAATTAGCTCTATGTTCTGATTTAAAATTAAAAGCAAAACTAAAAAAAGATGGTCTATAAAAAGAAACGAGTTAGGAAACTTTTGTCAACAATATGGATATGAACAATTAAAGACTCCTTTGACATCAAAGAAAAATACATATAATAGATATAAGAAAAGAATTAAAATCTTTAAACAAAACTATAAAAGAGAGGATAAAAGAAATAAATATAAAAATAAAAGGTATTATAAGAAAGCTTATGTTAAAGATAATAGACAAAAGGAAATAGGTATATGTTATAAGTGTGGAAGACAAGGTCATATGGCTAGAGATTGTAATATCAAAAAAAAGATTAATGAGTTAAATATTTCACACGAATTGAACTTCAAATTACCAAACTAATTATAAAGGATGATTCTAGTGACTCTAGTATATCAGATTAAGAAGAAGAAGACTTAAACGTTATAGAACAATCAGATGACAGCTCAAATTCTACTATATGTGAATGTGTGGGGAATTATACATGTCAATATAATATTAATACAATTACAGATGATAATAAAATTTTATTAGAATTGATAGATAAAATAGAAGATAAAGATATTAAAAATATATATTTAGAATAATTAAAAGAAAAATTTAAGAATTCTGAAATTCCAAATGCAGTAACTTATAAACGAGAATATAATTTGAATGAAATTTGTAAAAGATTTATAATGCCTACAAAACCAATTACTACTCAAGAATTGCAATAAGAATTAAAAAATGTAAAAGAAGAAATTAGGATAATACAGCTAAGATTAGATAGTATTGAAAAAACTGAAGATAAAGAAATCGAAAGATCTTTACCAAGTGTTAGTATGGTAAAAAGAGTAAGTTACGAGAAATGGAATAGTAAAGTCAATATAATGATTAATAATGAATTTTAAATAACATTGGTAGCATTAATAGATAGCGGAGCAGATATGAATTGTATTAAAAAATGTTTAGTGCCAACTAAATATTATTAAAAATCCAGCCAAAGACTTTCAACCGCAAGTGGATCTAGATTACATATTAATTATAAATTATCGATTGTTCACATATGTAAACACAATTATTGTTATAAAACTCAATTAATACTTGTCAAAAATTTAAATTCTCAGATCATTTTAGGAACTCCATTTATAACACAATTATATTTTTTATATATTAATGAAAAAGGAATTAGTAAATAAATTTTAGACAAATAATTTATAAGGAAATAAATATTTCAGAAAATAAAATTCAACAACCGAAATATTTAATAAATGAAATAAACGATAAAAGAATAGAAGATCAACTAAACAATTAAAATATGAAGATAAAAATAAAAAAAAATTGAAGAAAGATTCAAAAATAATGTATGTGAAATATACCAAATGCATTTCGACAAAGAAAATAACATATAGTAGGATTACCTTATATCAAAATATTTAATGAAAAAGATATTCCCACAAAGTCCAAATCTATACATATGTCTCAAGAACTAGAGCAACATTGTAAAAAGGAAATTCAAGAGCTATTAGAAAAGAAGTTAAAAAGACCATCAAAATCTCCTTGGTCTTGTTCTGCATTTTATGTAATTAATAATGCTGAAATAGAAAGAGGAGCACCACAACTAGACATAAATTATAAACATTTAAACAAAGTTTTAGAATAGATAAGATATCCTATACCTAATAAAAGAGACTTGTTAAATAAATTATATGACTCAAAATCTTTTCAAAATTTGATTTTTTTAATCAAGATTTTGGCAAATACAAATAAAAAAAGAAGATAAATATAAGACAGCTTTTAATGTATCTTTTGGTCACTATGAATAGAATGTAATGCCATTTGGATTAAAAATGCTCCATCTGAATTTCAAAATATTATGAATGACATAATTATTCCTACAAAAACTTTGCTATTGTATATTTGTTTTGATATTCTCAAAATCATTAGATCAACATTTTAAGAGCTTAAATACTTTTTATGATATTATACATAAAAATGGACTAGTAATATCACCAACTAAGATGAATCTTTTCCAGATAGAAGTTAGATATTTAGGTCATAATATAGTTCAAGGAACAATAAAACCTATTAAGAGAAGTTTAGAATTCTCAAGTAAATTTCCAGATGAAATAAAAGATAAAAAATAATTACAAAGCATTTTAGGATGTTTGAATTATATACATGATTTTTTTAAAGACTTAGGAATAATATGTAAACCATTATATAACAGATTAAAAAAGAATCCAAAACCATGGACCTAAGAACATACAAACATAGTTAAACACATAAAAGAGAAAGTGAAATATTTACCATGCATAAATATTTCTCATCCCAATGCAAAATCAATTGTAGAAACAGATACAAATGATAAAAGATTTGGAGGAATTCTAAAATAACAATTAGAAAATGAATCACAAGAAAAACTAGTAAGATACTATCCAGTTGCATGGAATGAAACACAAAAAAACTATTCAACAAATAAAAAAGAAATCTTTAGTATTGTTTTATGTATTAAGAAATTTGAAGATGACTTATATATAAAACCGTTCATGTTGCATATAGATTGTTTGTCTGCAAAACATGTTTTAGGGAAGCATATAAAAAATTTAATTTCCAAACAAATTTTACAAGATGACAAGCATTATTATTAAGTAACTTTGATTTTCGAATTGAGTTAATAAAAGGAGAAAACAATTATTTACAAGATTTCTTTTCAAGAGAATTTTTACAGGGAATATAAATCCTAATTCTATACAAAATGTTATATTATCAAAGCAAACATTATCAAAAGAAAATTCTTCTACTCATTCAAAGATAAATTTTTCAGCATTACCTATGCCAAATAATTTTGCTCCTACAATCCGAGGCTCAAGACAAAGAATACTCTCTATACCAGATTATTCAAGCATCTTACAAACTCCATCCTCAAATCAAAAACCCATAACACAAACATTCACTTCAAAATCCTCAAAATCAGACTCTGAAACCATTCTATATATCAAAAACCCATGTTATCAGATTATCAAAATTCTTGAACCTTGTGAGATAGAAAAAATTAACCAAAGTTTTCTCAGTCCAATCGACTATTTATTTCCTAGAGATTTTCATTTCTTCAATGGTGAAAATTAAACAAGAAAGTATTATCAAAATATTCTTCTTGATACAAATTCAATTATGGTTGAACATAATATGAACGCTAGAGATCCTTCACGAATTGATTTTAGTAAAGTAAGAATCAGAAGGATTATTACTCCAGAAGAATGAGGATCAAGACCCTATATTAAGAAGACTCTTGCTGGTTTTCCTACTCTCCCATATTATAATTATTATGACTATCAAGAAGCATGGTACAAAATGTTTTTACTAAGAAATTATAATCATTCATGGTTCATTTACTTTGACAAAGACTTTTCAAATAATTATCCACTATGATTCGTCAAATGGTTCCAGTATATGGGGATTTGTCCAGATGCATTTCTAAAATTTGTTTTAGAAGCCTTCCATAAATTTAAAAAATATTTTGAGAAGGAAGGAACCTCAATTTTTGAATATACTCTTCAGTTTATGTGTGTTTTAAGATTGTCATTGATCATGTCATGGACATATTTTTATCAAGAAGCTCAGAAGACTCCATCATCTCCACCAGCATTATATAGACATTATTGTGTAAAGTTGTGGAATAAATTTCCTATAAATAAAGCAGGGACTCAAGCAAGGGATGATTATTATAAATTATATTATAACTCACCTTTTCAGTCACCTATTCGTCAAACTATAAAAATTGAAAGTCCGGATATTATATCAAGAATTCAAGCAGCAAGTTCATCTCCAGAAGAAATTCAAAAGATTATAAATGAGATCAAGAATTCAACTTCAGGATGTTCAAATAATGATCAAGATCAATTCTAAGATGCTCAAGATCCTTATCAAGACTCGTATGTTAATGTTAATTTAAGTCTTTAATCTATGAAAAATGTAACATTGTTTAATTGTATTTGATTATCAGATTAATAATACCTAATAAAGGTATATTATCAAAAAATACATTTTCTACTTCAATTATCATATTTGCAATTATCAAAAGCAAGTGGAGAAGCTATGATCCGTTCAAGACTTCAATCATTTTTATTCATTCAAGAAGAAGACAATGCACATTATTTCTAGTTTCAAGAAAATGCCAATAGACTTTTCAAAGAGAAGAAAGATTTGTCGGAAAATTATTTCAAAAATCTTTTCAAAATTTTGAAAAGGAAGCATGAAGGTGTCGGCCAAAGGCTAGTGGTATCAAATTAAGATTATTTTGAAACTTATAAAAGAAGACATTCTGAAGAGAAGAAGACACACAAAACTACTAACAAAAAACACTTAGAAAAATTTCAAATGTATGAAACCTCTCAAACCCTCCAAACTCGTACTATCGACCTCCCAATGTTCAAAAACCTTAGATTTTCAAATTATAATTTCTCCATCTACTTGTAAAGATTGTCAAGAGATTACTCCTTGTAAGTGTCAAATAATTCTGATGATAACACTTCAGGTATTTTTATCTATTCTATAATCTTATTTCAGTTATCTTAATCACGCTTGCATATTTAGATATACTAACCATTATTGTATATCAAAATAATATATTGAAATGATCATGATTACGACTTTTGGTATCAGAGCCATTATTCATTTTTGTTATATACATTTGAAGCACATTCTTACATGAAGATTTTATTTGACTCTATCTCTATTTTAAGAATTGTTAATTTTGTAAGTGGGTGTTGAAATATGACTGTGTTGGTAAGCCTTGTTTGTTGGATTAACATAAGTGCCGCAGTAGAGTAAGACAGCCAGTCGTACTACAACATTTCTAAATGTGTTCCCGCAGTGCATCTACCTGACAAGTTACGCAGTGCATCTACCTGACAAGTTATAAAATTAACTATTCCTTAAATGAAAGAAAGAAAAGAATAAACTCTTTAACATGATTAATTGGTTTTTAAAATTGTTATCAAGAACAAAACATGGTTCTACAGCTTCTTCTTCTGTTGTAGAACCATGCTCTGTCTTGATATGAGAAAACTTTGGTTAATTTTTTCTATCTCACAAGGTTTAAGAATTTTGATAATCTGATAACATGGGTTTTTGATATATGGAATGGTTTTAGAGTCTGATTTTGAGGATTTTGAAGTGGATGTTTGTGTTATGAGTTTTTGATTTGAGGATGGAGTTTGTAAGATGCTTGAATAATCTGGTATAGAGAGTATTTTTTGTTTTGGACCTAGGGTTGTAGGTAGGGGTGTTCATTAAATGGTTCTAACCGAATAACTGACCGACCCGAATGACTTTGGGTGAAGTGGGTCTGGTCAATTTGGATTTGGTTTGGATTTTGGTGCCACCCGAACTATAAAGCGGTTTTTTGGACCGGATTTGGGTTATAAAGTATAGATCTGGTTTTAACCCGAATACTCGAAAGTCTTAGAATACGCGTAGATTATTTCTTATAATATGAAAACCATTCAATCAAATATGTGAAATGGGGAAGGTCTACGGGTGAATTAGAAGGGGATCTCTATTCTTTACAAGTTCTCTCTGTCAAACCAAAATCAAGGGCAAACTTATAATTTGATCATCAATTTTCTCCCAAAATCAAGATCAATTCCATATTTTGATCATCAATTTCTCCATTATAAATATGACATCTTACTATTCACTAATCACCAATTCACCACTACAAGTAATTAATTTCAAAGGACGTACTGGTTCTTGCTGCTCGTGCATCGTATTTAATTACACCTTCAATTCTTCGAGTCTTCAAAATGGTAAGTTTTTTATGCAACTTACTAATAATTTCATAGCTTCATCATCATTGATTCTTCATGTTCATATACTTACTAGCTAATTAGGCTTTTTGACGTGTTTATTGTTAAATTAGAAAATAATATAGTGATTATCAAATAGGGGTTTTGCCTATTGCCACTGCAATATTTGATATTTTGATAGATTAGTTTTTGTTCATAAATTAATCACACTTTTCATTGTATGTATGCTTTGTTCACTGTTAGGCTATATCATTGATGCCATATACCCATTTGTGATAAATGTATTATATATGTATGTTTGGTATGTTTATAGAATCGTAGATCTATACTACAGTAAACACTTCTTATTTAAAATTCAACTAAACATGACCTATTTTTATGTACACTTTGTTTATGTAGTTGATATAAAATGCAATTTAAAAATGCTTAAGAAGCTAAAGTGATGTTGTTATAGTAAATTTAAGTATCTTCTATCCTAGTGATACATAGTTCTTTATACTATAATCTTCATTTTTAAGCCATACGGGAATACATGAATATAGTTTATGATCTGCTTTTAGTTCCTTTTTTATAGTTAAAAAGTAACTTGTATTAATGTTTTGTTAGACATCAATTTATTTAATCCAATCTTTAATACTATATTGTTGCCTTACAATCAGTTTATGTATTTCTTCTTAGATGAATCAAGAAGAACATGTGAATGCGGCTAATGTGGTGGACTTGAAAGCAATGAGGGAGAGAAACAAGTGAGGCATAGGGCAACCCGCAAAAGGTCTCTGGCCTGGGGTCATTATGAATCATTTGTCAATGAGCAAGGGGAGCATAAAAGTAAGTGCTGATATTGTGACAAAGAGTATTGTTCTAATACTAAGATTCATGGAACAAGTATACTGCGTAGTCATCTAAAACATTGTGAGAAGTTTCCTGGAAAAAATCTTGATGGGCAAACACGCTTATCACTTCAAAAAGGAGATGGTGATGAGACAAAGATAGTTGCTTGGAAGTTTGATCAACAATTGATTAGCAGGGCATTATCATACATGTTGATTGTCGATGAGCTTCCTTTTAAGTTCGTTGAAGCAAAGGGTTTCAAGCATTTTATAAATGCTACCCAACCATTGTTTCATACTCCTTCCAGAATCACAATGGCAAGAGATTGTTTGAAGCTGTTTTTAGTGGAAAAGAAAAAAGTTGGTGCTCTTCTTAGGGGCAATGTTGGTAGGATCTATTTAACTACCGAAACATGGACTTCTCTTCAAAGGGTTAACTATATGTGTCTCACTGCACATTATGTTGACAATGAGTGGGTTCTAAGGAAAAAAGTGTTAAACTTTTGCCCCATTTCTAGTCATCGGGGTGTGGACATTGGAAAAGCTGTAGAGATGTGCTTGCTGAAATGGGGGATTGAGTCCAATGTTTTTACTATCACGGTAGATAATGCAAGTGCTAATGATGTGGCTGTTGCGTATTTGAAAAGTAAGTTTGCAAATTGGGAGAAATCTGTTTTGGAAGGGAAATGGTTACATGTGCGATGTACTGCTCATGTGATTAATCTAATTGTGCAAGAAAGTTTAAGTCACATTGGGAAGTCTGTTGACTGTGTGCGTGCTGCTGTGAAGTATATTCGACAATCTCCTCAAAGATTGAAGAAGTTTAAAGAATTTGTTGAACTCAAGAAATGCCTGAGCACTAAGAGTTTGATTCTAGATGTGCCGACTGGTTAAAATTCAACATATTTAATGTTGGAAATAGCTCAAAAGTACGAACGAGCATTTGGAAGATATGATACCGAGGAGAGGCATTTTAGAGAGGATCTTGAGAAGACAGGGGTACCGATGTCATCTGATTAGGCGAATGTGACGAGGTTGGCGAAGTTCTTGGAACATTTTTATGACCTCACTTTGAAGGTGTCTGGTACGTTATATGTTACTGCAAATGGTTTATTGGATGATATAACTTCTATTAATGTAGCTTTGAACAATTGTCTTTACGGTGTAAATGATAAAAATCTTGTTGCAATGGCACATCTCATGAAATGTAAATTTGACAAGTATCATGGGAGTTTAGAGAATTGTAATATGGCAATAATTGTTGCGTCTGTGCTTGATCCGAGAAATAAGTTTGAGTATGTAGTAGTGTTAATGGGGGATGTATATGGACACGTTGAAGGGAAAGCTATGTGTGCTATGATAAGAGCTTCTTTGGTGGAAGTGTATGAAGACTATGTGAGAATCCATGCCTCACCAGAGCCACCTACTGTGTTTGAGACTTCTTCTGATGCACTATCATCTTCGAAAAGCGTTCCAAATCTGTTGTTATGGAGCCATCCACTATGCTAAAACAGAAGGTAAATATTTTTCATATGTTTTGTTATACAATATATATTATTATAATTTTATTTAATTTTTAGTTATATTAAATCCACAGGTTAGAATGGAAATGAAGCGCAGAAAGTCTGAAAATGAAATGCAAGACTCTAAGTCTGAGTTGGACAGGTATTTGAATGAGGAGATCGAAGATGATTCTGCAATGTTTGATATTCTGAGTTGGTGGAAGGTAAACAGCCCAAGGTTTCGTATTCTATCTCTCGTTGCAAGAGATGTTATGGCAATTTCGATTTCTATTGTAGCTTCTGAGTCTGTGTTTAGCACTAGTGGAAGAGTGTTAGATGCCTTTAGGAGTTCTCTAACTCCTCTTGTGGTTGAGAGCTTAATCTGCACACAAGATTGGTTTCGTGAAAATTCCATGGCTATAGATCCTGTTGAAAATTGTGATGAGATGCAAAAAATTGAAAAAGGTAATTTATCATCATTTATTCTCTTATATTCCCATCTATTTTATTTGTTGATACTTATCTATTGTCTTTTTCATGTAACTATAGAGCTGGAGAATGAATGAAGTTGTGCTATTGAGATGGATCAATGAGAAGAATGATGGTATTTATTATGTTTGCTTTTATTTTGGTATTTTAGTTTGGATTATTTGTTGGTTTGATTTGTTCTTTTGTTTGGAACTCAGTGTGTTCTTTGGTTTCAATTTTATTTCAATGGTTTGTTTTTCTGAACTTGGTATGATGTATTGATGACTTATTTATTATCAATTTTAAGAATTTGCTTAAACTTCATAGTTGAGAGTTTTGCACCTGTTTTAAGGTTATATATATTCTGCTATGTCACTTTGCCATGGAAACAAGGTGTGCATAAGTCTAGCCACTATTACTTTTTTGACAGGTTAGTTTTTTCTCCTTGAATATTTAATTCGGTTTAATATAGAACCGACCCAAATAAACCGAATTGTTATTTGGTTGGATTGGATTGGTTTGGTTTTGACAAATTTGGTTTGGTTATTGGTGCTCAAAAATATTTTTGAAAAACGATTTATCCAAAACAATTAAACCAATTAAATCGTAAACCGACCGAACGTAAATCCCTAGTTGTAGGAGCAAATCTATTTGGCATAGGTAATTCTGAAAAATTCATCTTTGAAGGAGTAGAAAAATTTTCTTTTGATAATGTTTGTTTTGATAATATAACCTTTTGTGTAGAATTAAGATTCATATTCCCTGTAAAAATTCTCTTGAAAAGAAATTTGGTAAAGAATTGTTTTCTCCTTTTATAAACTCAATTTGAAAATCAAAGTTACTTAATAATGCTTGCCATCTTGTAAAAATTTGTTTGGAAATTCAATTTTTTACATCCTTCTCTAAAACATATTTTGCAGACAAACAATCTATATGCAACAGGAAATGTTTTATATATAACTCATCTTCAAATTTCTTAATACATAAAACAATACTTAAGATTTCTTTTTTAATTGTTGAATAGTTCTTTTGTGTGTCATTCCATGCACCTGAATAGTATCTTACTAGTTTTTCTTGTGATTCATTTTCTAATTGTTATTATAGAATTCCTCCAAATCCTTTATCACTTGCATCTGTTCTACAATTGATTTTGCATTGGGATGAGAAATATTTAAGCTTGGTAAATATTTCACTTTCTCTTTTATGTGTTTAACTATGTTTGTATGTTTTTGGGTCTATGGTTTTGGATTCTTTTTTAATCTGTCATATAATGGTTTACATTTTAAAAAAAACATGTATATAATTCAAACATCCTAAAAATCTTTGTAATTATTTTTTATCTTTTATTTCATCTGGAAATTTACTTGAGAATTCTAAACTTCTGTTAATAGGTTTTATTGTTCCTAGAACTATATTATGACCTAAAAATCTAACTTCTATCAAGAAAAGATTCATCTTAGTTGGTGATATTACTAGTCCATTTTTATGTATAATATCATAAAAAGTATTTAAGCTCTTAAAATGTTGATCTAATGATTTTGAGAATATTAAAACAAATATACAATAGCAAAGTTTTTGTAGGAATAATTATGTCATTCATAATATTTTGAAATTCAAATGGAGCATTTTTAATCCAAATGGCATTACATTCCATTCA
The DNA here is from genome assembly GCA_963930675.1 of Gnaphalium uliginosum. Taxonomy (NCBI): domain Eukaryota; kingdom Viridiplantae; phylum Streptophyta; class Magnoliopsida; order Asterales; family Asteraceae; genus Gnaphalium; species Gnaphalium uliginosum. The sequence goes on along the minus strand of OZ005684.1, from coordinate 23,040,139 downwards.
TAGTGACCAAAAGGTACATTAAAAGTTGTCTTATATTTATCTTCTTTTTTTATTTGTATTTGCCAAAATCTTGATTAAAATATCAAATTTTGAAAAGATTTTGAGTCATATAATTTCTTTAACAAGTCTCTTTTATTAGGTATAGGATATCTTATCTATTCTAAAACTTTGTTTAAAGGTTTATAATTTATGACTAGTCGTGGTGCTCCTCTTTCTATTTGAGGGTTATTAATTACATAAAATGCAGAACAATACCAAGGAGATTTTGATGGTCTTATTAACTTCTTTTCTAATAGCTCTTGAATTTCGTTTTTACAATGTTGTTCTAGTTCTTTAGACAAATGTATAGATTTAGACTTTGTGAGAATATCTTTTTAATTAAATGTTTTGATATAAGGTAATTCTACTACATGTTGTTTTCTTTGCCCGAATGCATTTGGTATATTTGCTTATACATTATTTTTGAATCTTTCTTCAATTTTTTTAATTTTTATCTTCATATTTTTATTTTTTAGTTGATCTTCTATTATTTTATCGTTTATTTCATTTATTAAATATTTCGCTTTTTGAATTTTATTTTCTAAATTATTTATTTCCTTATAAATTATTAGACTTGTAAATTCAAATATTATTTCTTTGTCTAAAATTTATGTACTAATTCCTTTTTCATTAATATATAAAAAATATAATTGTGTTATAAATGGAGTTCCTAAAATGATCTGAGAATTTAAATTTTTGACAAGTATTAATTGAGTTTTATAACAATAATTGTGTTTACATATGTGAACATTTGATAATTTATAATTAATATGTAATCTAGATCTACTTGTAGTTGAAAGTCTTTGATTGGATTTTTTATAATATTTAGTTGGTACTAAACCTTTTTGATGAGAGTGACATATGACACATTGTGATTGATTCCCTTCTTTCTCATTATCGTCATATAGGGCATTCTTCTTTGAACACTACCTATTAAACTAATGAGAGTGATTTCAATGAATAATGTTAAAAAAGTGATGAATGAGAGAACTAATAGGATTGCTACATTTCCTTTAAAACCTAATTTCTACTCGTATATTTAAAATCAAATATCTTACAAACACCATGACTAAAAATTATAAAAATTACATATTCGAAATCAGCGTCTTTTTCTCTTCGATTAGAGATCCAACAAGTTATACTTTCGACAATTTTTTTTTAATTTTTGTTAGATTGTAAAAAATGTGACTTATATAACCATATAAGTTTTTATTTATGATCACACGTGATTTATGAGTAAATATAACATTGGTACACGACTATTTATCAATGGTGGATGTTAACTCACACATGATTACAACTTATTATTCATTCAAAAAAATAAATATAAATAAGATTTTAAAAATTGCATCCGTTTACGGTCAAAATCACATGTGATTATTGATTTGAGGTTTGATGACATTTGTTTTATAAATGAAATATGTGATAATAACTGATAATTCACATGTGATTTCACCTTTATATTTATTTACGTTTATAATTATAAAAATGCTTGAAATCCGTATTTATTTACACATTAATCAAATGTGATTACTAATTTAATGATTAATCACATGTGATTACAACTAAGTTTTTCTCCATAGGTTTTTTAAATTATCAAATAAATTATTATTACGTGATTTTAAACTTATCATTTGTAAATTTGATTATTCATATGTGATTATAGCTAGTGATTTAAATCGTATAATTTGATTGTAAATATAATCACATGTGATTTAACATAGGAAATTCAAATATCCATTACAAAATGGAAAAAAAAAAAAACAGTTTATCGAAATTACTAAGTACTTATACAGTTATACTTTTTGATAATCTATATTAATTTTCAATTATTGTCCACTTTAATATATGGAACTAAATTAATTAATGGTATATTTACAAGTTTTGTGTAAAAATTGTACAATAATTTATTTATTAATGTCATACTTACTTTACAAGTTTAAATGACCCGTGCATATAAATGGGTTTAAAAACTAATAATACAAAATAGGAAATAACTTTGTGATGTCATCAATTAAATAAACTTTCAATTGATCAATTGATCAGTTGCGTCATTTAATTTCATTTGAATTTAAAAATTGTACCCATCAAAAAAAATTTCAATTATAATAAAAAGGAATTTATAACATAATTATCAACGAATTCTCTAAAATACATAATTCGAATAAGTTGAGTATATAATTTTGAGATATGTTTAAAGTTAATATTTAATTGTTTGAGTAATTGATAACTATTAACATTCTTATATGTTAATAGTCATTAGAGATCTGATTTTTTTTTTCTTTCCATCAATAATTTTCAATCGAATTCTTTTTTTTCAACTAAACAAGCAGATTATTCAGAATCGATATATGATTACCGCTTATATTGCTTAATATATACATACAACCATAAATAATTTAGTTTCAAGCTCCATCTCAAAAATGAAACTTAAGATAAATTATTAGAATTTAAACATATACATTTTTTCATACTTAAAAATTAAATAAAAGTTTAACAGTCCATGTGTATACACGGATTTTAAAGCTAGTTAAATATAATATAAGAAACGTAAATTTATACTTATGTTACATAATTCAATCTAAAACATAGATCTTTACAACATACATTATTTGATGAACCGTGTACATCTCTCATTAACAATTTTTTTTTTTTTTTTTTTAATTTTAATTGCAAGTTGTTTAACTTATTTGAGGGGTAGGTAAACTCGATCCGTATTAAAGTTAAATTCAGGTTACATCATGTACTAAATTTTAAATATGTAGACTAGTCTGATAGTGTACTTTCGTGTCTCCAAAGTTGATACTTATGTTTATGTCAGAGTAATCAAAGATTCCTCGTCCTAATACGGAAGGATTTGTAATATCAAAACTCAGTGGCTTACTGGTTTTCATGTTTTCTGCACCTCTTTTCAATCGGTTGCTTTCAACATTAATTAAAAATATACTCGTACAAATTAAACAACTCTTACAATTTTTATTACCTGTTACAGTATACGGGTTTATTATTTAGTTATACGTTCAATTTTTATACATTTTATTGTATGAGGTCAAGTGGTCAACATTTTAGAAAACTTTACTGTACGCTTTCAACTTTCATACCTTCTATTGTATGAGATGAACTTTTCTAATTATTATCATATTACTTATAGTTTTTAGAAAGTTCATCTCATACAATACAGAGTATGAAAGTTGTGAGCATACAATAGAGCTTTTAGAAAGTTCACCTCATACAACAGCAATGCATATAAAATTGAAGGCATAACTAAAGAATAATCTCAAACAAATATCAAATATCAACTATTCCTCTCATTTGATTGTTTGTAAGAGTACATTTGCTAGCTCTTTTTTTGTTGCCTTTTCATCTAGCATATTTTAACTTTTTTTTTCTAAAGGTCTTATGACCGTTAATTTGATTACTATTATTTTTTACAATTTCTAAATTCATATTTGAACTAAAAAACTTGATTAAACCATGTTTTCTTATACTTTTCTATATAAATAAATAATTACTTCACCTTATCACCAGCGACTTAAAAATTACCCAACTATAACTCAAAATTTTCCCTTCTAAAACACAGTTAAATACTGAAATCACAACCATAGTTAGGGTGGTTGAGCACCCTCAGCTCCCCTACTAGCTCCGCGCACTGCACATGTCAATATTTAACGGAGCTGACTAACAGACGTTAGCGATAGAGACTACTAGTGCAAGACTTTGCAACTACATGAATTACCAGTGTAAAGAAAATACTTGTAGGGACGACTAGTGCAAGTTTTTGCAAACCACGAGGATGGCCATGTAAAAAAGTCTAAATGATTTGATACTTGGCAATATATAATAGAATATCGAATTACGGGGGACACATTTTGAAACATATAACTATATTTTTTATGGTGAATTTGAGTTTGATATGATAGTTATAAAAGTCTCAATTTTAAAAATAAGATAAATAATTGATGTGTTTTTCCTTGATAATTAAAGTGCTAAATTTTTTTTTCTAGTATTCATTATATAACTACTGGAAAATTAAAAAGAAATAATAGTGGGAGGTGGTCTAAAAGGAATCTTTGGCATCTTTTGATTGCTTATTCGATGCCATAATAATTAGTATTTGTTACGAGGAAGGACAACTATGATCATCATCATGAATTAGACTATCACTTGTCTTTTGTTTTCACTTTTGCTACACATAAATACCTTAACTAAAATTCACCATACAAATTAAAATTCAATAATATATTTTAGTATATGCAGAGCTCACGTTATCATTTTCATATCACTAATATATTCATTAATTATGCAATTACATTTTTGGGACTCGCCTTTTTAAAAGTTTCACTTTTATTTTCAAATATGATAAACTTTTAAAATTAAAATTAAATTAACATAAACATTATATTTATAAACTAGAAAACGTTAATGGATGTCTTCGAAATGTGATTTGTTTAATACAAGCCCAATATATCTTAGTATATACTAGCAATAAACTCGCGCAATGCAGCGGGATTAGTTAATTAAGTTTTATATATAAGAAATTATTAATTGATTTGTATCAACAAATTTGACTTGTATAGCACTTCATCTTCATATACGTAGTTCGTTAAGTTAAGTTCTTATAATTTGATATATATATATATATATATATATATATATATATGTAAGAAAGTAGTTATGCTTGAGTGTATTATTTTGATTAAGAGAATAAAAACTTTCAAAACAACGACATTCATTGATGGTCAAGTTACGAAATTTGGGTTGCGATTTTGTAACACCCTAAAATTTATGGTATTATGTTAATAGACATAAAATATTTATTATAAGCTGTTATATAAATTTTTATAAATTATTAATAGTTGTAAAATATCTAAAGTTGTCTAAATAATAAATTGAGGGTAAATAGTTAAATGGTAAATCTTAAGCAAATACGACTTGAGGGGTTGGAAGTATAAATGCCCATTTAAAATGGGGTTAAATTAAAATAAAACATATACAGATACATACATAGATACGATATATACATACATACACATTCCAGAATTCTTAGAAAGTAAAAATCATCCTGTAACTTCTAGAGTGAGAGAGAGAGAGAGTAAGGGAGAGAAAGAGGAGAGGAAGAAATCAGCCCGAGATCACCAAATTAAACACCAAAGAGTTTGATAATCATAAATCATCATCCTTAATCCAAGGTAAATTTATATTTTGACCTAGACTTGATAAAATTGGTGAATTGGAAGAGAATGGTGAAATTAGTTGAAGAAAGGAGTGGGTTATGTTAAATTGATACTAGTTAGGCATAGAAATTTGGTTGTTAACCTTAAATCAAACAAAAGATTTAAAAGTTGAATGTTGTACTTCACAGTTAAAGTGGGTTATCTTGAATTCTGGTAAATAGGTTATAACTCACCCAATTGTTAGTTTAAAGAAGTTGTAATGATATTTTTGATAGTGATTAAAGTAGTGTAGAAGGAAATTAAACTATAAAATTAGTTATGGTTAATGATGGTGAAGTTGTGATTGGTTTGACTCAAAAGTCAAACTGCTCAAAATAAAGGGGAAGGTGAATGATGATGAAATGAGTTGAATAAAATGTTAATAGATGTTGAATATGTTGTTAAATTACTATGTGATTTTTTATAGGTGCTAAGGAATTGGAGATTCTAGTTGATCGTTATTTTTGCTTAAATCGCAAAGTTGAGTGTTATGGGGGTTATTTGGGTAATGAGTTGTATGATTCCGGAATACATACGTGTAAAAGGGTTCATATAACCAATTGTGGTTGTTTGATATCCATGTTTGATTAATTATTATTGTTGATGCATTGTAGAGATTAGCTAACTTTATGTTAGCCTAAGTTGTTATAAGTTGTTGAAATTGTTCAAGTTGCATGCGGATCTGCATAAGTGGTTTATAATCTCTGCATTGTCCAAGTTATTAGTTGTTTGTTGTTGATGCTTATTTAACTTTCCATATACTCACTAAGCTTAATGCTTACCCTCTTAGTTGTTTACTGTTATAGGTTCGATCGGTTCAAAGGATCAAGGTGCGCATAGGGATGACAAGGCGATTATGAAGGGTTAACGTGGATTGCACTTGCTATGAGTGGGTTTGGCAAGTTTACCTTCTTTTGAATTACCGTTGTAAATGCTACTTGTGTAAATTGTCCCTTCTGTCTTTTGGTATAAACGTATGGTTTGAATCGTGGTGCAAATCATTGGGTCTAAAACGGGTTGGGGCTCCTGATACATGGTGCAGGTATGCTACCTTTGGACACGAATCTAGCTCGAAAAATCCTGGACTTGTGCAGGCCGGTTTTTGCTGCAACCCTTGACCCATTACATTTTATGTTAAGGAAATGAGAAAACGATTTGGCTTGACCTCTGTTATGGAATCATTTTTGTGACATCTCACAAACAAAACGATTTTCTTGCCTTCAATTCAATGAAAACGATTTGTTTAAGCAATATATAAAGGTTGCATTGTTCTCATATGATAGACCCACGAAATACAAAACATCCTCTTCCTCTTTAACACACAAATACGCTCTCGAACTCTACTACAATTTCAGGCAAGTTGTTAGCTCTGTAGTACGCTGGTTTTGGCCGTCGTACCCTCGGAAACGGATTCAAACTCGTTTTAAGAGATTTGTGTTCAACACAAACTTCGGTCTTTTTACGATTTGTTTACATTTTGTTTACTTATTTTCTATTAAAAGTCTACTAGAGGTGCACAAAACTCGGGCCGTGTCGGACTTAGACCAGGCCTAAAAAACACTTGGCTTTTTCGGTTTAAGAAAGTCCAGGCCTAAAAAAGTCCGGGCCGGACCAAGCCTGGGCCTTGACAAAAGAACTAGGCTTACTAATGCATGAACGAGCTAAACGTGCTTAGTTCGGGCTTTTAAAAGCCTAGATCATGCTTTTCGGGCTTTTTATTTTATTTTGATTTTGTTAAATACTAATTGTTTATTTGTTTTATTTAGTACTACATAAATGCTAAGTTTAACATGTTTTTATATCTTTTATGGTAAAAATAAAGTTATTGTTGTATTTTATAAGGCAAATAACCTAAAAAGGTAACGTAAGGTCTAAAATTTCCCGATAAAGGGAATGTCACTTTTTCGTTGCCCAAAAAGGACACTTGGTTTTAATTTTTGCCAGAAAAAGATTATTTTGTCAAAAAACTTAAATTAAGGTGAATATCAGCTGATCGATTTTTTTTATTTTTTTATAGTTACGGCCGGTTAAAGATGATGTACATCATTCATAAACACTTTATACGACAAATTAGGATATAAAACATTTGGAGATCATGAACAAGCCATTTAGGTTTCTAAAATTGAGTGACAACTTCGTATCTTAAAGGTATATAATGCATAATATTCAAAAGATAATTTGTGTAGAAACAAGATATATGATATATACATATTATACACGTAAAAACATAAATAAATATAAATATTAAAACATGTATTTTAAAATGGTATCGTACTTTTTTCTTGAAAAAGCCAGATTTTATCTTAAAAAAGCTCGGACTTTTGGGCTTCGGACTTTTTGGTTTCGGATTTTTCGGCTTTGTGCTTAGCCCTGCCTGACCGAGCCCGATTGGGGGCTTTTATAAATAATTCCAGGCCTCTTTAGGACTTTCGGATTAGGCCGAGTTTCGGGCCGGACTTTTTCAGACCGGACTTTTTTTAGCATACTCTTTATAACATATTTTCTCACGCAGGCCACTGTGTGAGATTACGTTTGATCCGACTGAGAACGAGGGGGTGTGGGGGAGGGGGGTTTTCATCTCGCACACCAAAATGCTTTTACGTACTAACCTAGAAATTAAAAGATGAATATCATATTATTGATAATATCTTCTAAATATTTAGTGATGTTAGCCGAAAAGGAGGTGTATACGCAAAGATGTTAAAAAGTAAAATAAATCGAACATAGTTGCCCAAAAGCACGTTAGACTGTTAGAGTTTTTGACTACCCCTATGTTATTCCATAATAATATGTCAAAATTTTCATGTGTTTGTTAAAAATTGCGTTCTGTAATTAATAAAAGAGAAAATTAGCAAAAAAAAAAAAACAAACAAAGAATGTGGTGTGCCGTACGAGGTTGGGGGAATCAAATGTCATACGAAAGGTTTGGGGTCGGTGAGCGAGAGTGAAAGTTGTTTGGAGTGTACTTTCTCGATGCTTTCCAATGCTCTTCGAACTTTATTTACAGTAAAAGAAAATACACTATGAACACATTTTATTCAAAAACATTAACTTTAAAAAATGCAATAAAACACAACCACCTTAATTAATTCACACGTTTTTAGTAGACCACGTAATGTATATTAATTATTAATTAATTAAGGGAAAAATATAGAAAAAATGGTACTACACGTATCAACTATTTCAATTTAGAGTATATACAACTTTAAAACTTTCAATTTGTAATCAAGTTAAAGACGTTTTTACTTTGAAATTTCATAAATGATGAGTTGTCAACGATTTTCTTCTTTATAAGTAACATACCTACTTAGTCGATTGGTATTACTCGATCAATTTTTAAAAATATTGAGTTGGAAGAGAGAAATTAAAGTTGAAAGTGGTATTGAGTTTTTTATGAATTTTATTTTCTGACTCAATATTTTTTTAAATTGATAGAGGAATATTAATCGATTAATTAGGTATGCTACTTATGATAAAAAAAAAAAAAAAAAAGTTCGATGACAACTCGTCATTTGTGAAATTTCAAATAAAACACGTCCATAACTTGATTCCAAATTGAATACTTCTAAAATTGTATATCTTAAATTAAAATACATGAAAAAGTACGGTACATTTTTATGTACTTTTTCCATTAATTAATCTAAGCACTTTAGTAGACTGAAATTGAAGTATGTGTAAATAAACATAACTATTTGTAAATTATGTTGGCCTCAATAAACCTAAGAAGAATTTGTATGTAATTTATCCAAGTGTATCACTCCCTGGTTTGTAGCTTGTGTCGCTACAGCTAATAAAGGTTGATGCAAATATTCCATCCTTAAGGAATAGTCACTGTTTATTTGTAAACAATAATAGCTATTATTACTTATTATTATTGGGTCTAGTTATTTATACACTTGAAGCAAGTAGAAGACAACCTTAAAGATACATAGTGTCATCGCCGGTGAAATATCGACCAAGATAGACCTGTTAATAATACCCAGGACCAACAACGTTTGAAAAGTGTGTCACTGGTGTCCATGGCATGTCTCTACTCCTTGGATATTTGAAAACTATCTAAGTTTAATTTAATTTTTATAAGTTTTTACACACACAAAATCATCTTATTTCCTGTAATTTCAAGCAAGAGTAGTCGACTCCGGCTGAACTGATATTTCGGCCGTTGTATCTTGTGAAACAGATGACATGTATTCGGCGAATTTGTTTTAATGGAATCATGTTAAATACGGGTCTCGAATTATCATTCGTTGATATCCTTTACTATTTGTTCTTGTGTTTTTCTGTTTCGCTATCTGTTCTCTTTTATTTTAGATGACGAACGTAACTTTAAAAAGATGTTTTCCTCAAAAATGATTGGGAGACCTATACTTGTAGGCCTAAAAATGTGATTGATAGATATAAAAAATTGATTGGACGAGATTAAGAGAGAAGCAACCAATAAAAAAATTAAATCTAGTTTTAAGTGTATATATAAGTAGACATATGTAACGTTACTTACCTATGTAATGTTACTCTGATTTCGTCCTTATAGAATTTGAAATTGAGACCTCTCACCGTATGTATATTTAAAGGTTACATGTATAAGATGTGTCTACGTGTCCATGGCAGGTGTACACTAAGACTGTACTATGCTTTTTCATGAGCAATATTGGTTAAATCTTTCCTCTCGTGCTTCTACTTTCCAACGCAATATGTTTAGTTTTGTTTCAAAGTCTTTTTGAATTTTCGTACACTCCGTTCTACAATTTACTCCGTATTTAGAGTCGCTTTATTAAAATATTGAATGTTGTTTCTGTTACCAATTAATATAGACTAGCAGTATACCCGCGCATAGCAGCGGTGATGAATAGATGCACAGTTTGTGAAAGTCGATTTAAAGTTTAATTGATATTATTGAACGATCTATTTTCATCTTTATTTACATTTTATAAAAGATAAAAGATAAAACGTTTAATGGAATGATATGTTAATTTTCTTAAAGGGGATATGCAAAGTTTAAAAAAGAAGGTTGTTATAAATATAAATATAATAAATCAATGATTGGTTGGTAAGATTGAATAGTTAATTAATTTGAAGAGCAATTTGGTAAATAGACATTGTTGAGTACAATTTTAAGATAAAAGGTAGAGATGGTTTATATATAGTTAAGATAAGAATTAATTAAATCAATAACACACTACAAGAATAATATCACTCGGTGACACATTGAAAATCGTCATTATGAAAATTGTTCTTATATTATTTTCTTCAATTTTTCAGTCGAAAAAATTTACGTTTTGCTTGACAATGGTCAATTCTCCATCTAAATGATCAAAGTACCATTATCTTTTGTGTTTTTATATAGTAAAGATCTAATTGGTCAAATGGTACTTTAGTCATTTTAGATTAATGAGACTATTTTCGAGTAAAATATAAATTTATTGAACTAAAAAGGTGAAAAAAAAAGTACAAGGACGATTTTTGTAAATCGGCTTAAACTACACGAACCATTTATCGAATTTACTCGAGATTTAAAGTAGTGTCTGTAGAATTAATGCTCACACTTTTATGTCGCTATATATATTATAGGTATAGGTATTTACCCGTACGATGACACTTCCTTTTTCTGTCACTAAAATTATAAAAACTTGGATATAGTGACACATTCCTATGTGAGACGTACTGTTAGAATAATATGCCAATAAATATCTTTTTTTTTTTGTTACACTTGCAAACTTTTAAATATTTTACTTAAACTTTGGAATATATTAGATCAATAAAAGAGGTTTTTACGTTTTCTGTCGAAGGAACAAAAAAGAATAAGAAAAGAGTATTTTTTTTTTTTTTTAAAAACCATACTTTTAAACATCTTTAGTTTTCTCAATATGAAGTATGAACTAATTGACACCTTTCACCTTTGACCCTCTTACGAAAATGACACAACCCCATAACTATAATGATATATTTACTAAAGTTTGATTAGAAATATTTCACTAACCATTTAATTCGTTACAGGTCCGTCCTGAGTATTCTGATGCATCAGGTGTTACCGAAAAATGCTCAAACTAACTTTAAAAACAAATAAAATGCTGCTCTTTGGAACCTAGTCTAGCTACGTGGCTCTTTATAAAACTACAATAGAATTTTACAATATCTGGAGATAAATTCAACATATATAAATCACGTAAAACGATCAAACATGATAATTTCTAGGCTAATTAAATAATTATTAGCTGAGTACGAAAAAAACATATGATCAAATGGATGTAGAGAAGAAAAGATGACCGATAAGTGCCAATTTGATTGAGTGATCGTTGTTCTTTCTTATTTTGACCGGCCGGTTATTATTCCTTGAAGTGGGCCAGTATTTATGCTAATTGGGCTTGTAGGGCTAGTATAGAAGGAAAGCTTTTTGTTCGTTAAACTTTAAGATTCTTTTAAACATATTAATACGACTAGTAAAGAATTCGCGCAATGCAGTTTAACAAAAAAGAAAAGAAAAAAAAATTGGAGCGGGGATGCACACGAACGACACTTACATTGGTTAAGTTGGGACTATATTTCTCAAGCAAAGGACTGTGGAGGTCAGGGTTTCCGTGATCTTTTATGTTTTAATTTGGCTCTTTTAGCCAAGCAAGGATGGAGACTCCTAACAAACCCAGGTTCCTTCTGGGGTTGTGTATTAAAAGGAATTTATTTTTCCCGTTCAAATTTTCTTACGGCTACTGAGGGTTCACACCCTTCATGGCTTTGGCAAAGTTTGCTACAAGTTAGAGATCTTCTTCTTAATGATATCCGCTGGCAAGTTGGTAATGGATCGAAAATTTCTTTTTGGACCCAAAATTGGGTCTCATATGAAGAAGATTTTTATGTTCGACATCCTCGTGGCCCTTTCTCGTCTGATGCTTTTGTCTCTAATTTTATCATTGATGGTGCATGGAATTTATCTAAATTTCAGGCTGTTGTTCTTCCAGATGAGGCCAAGTTCACATCACAAATCTCGATCTCTGGTACGGGCTCTCCAGATAGAATTGTATGGCATTATGAAGCTAAAGGTAATTACACTGTTAAATTAGGGTATAGACAAGCACTTAGCTTGTTCAACGTGATCTTATCCTAACTGAAAGGTATCCTCTTCATTTAACCTAACAGAGACTTTTGAAAGCAATTATGAAATCTAAAAGTGTTGCCAAAAGTCAAGATCTTTTGGTGAAAGGCTTGCTCTAATGCTTTAACCACTCACAAGAGTCTTTCAAAACGAGGCTGTAAGTGCTCGCCCATGTGCTCTATGTGTCACACGACAATTGAAACAGTTGAGCATATGTTATTTGATTGTCCGTGGACACAACGGTATGGTTTGGGTCACCTCTTGGTCTCCGTTTTGAAACCAAGAATGGATCTGTTGTTTCACTTGTCCAATTACTATTGGAAATGGCTCCATCTAAATCAGATAGCATGAGAATGCATACGTCTTTGGCTAATATTGCATGGTATATTTGGAAGACACGTAATGAGCAAGTCTTCAGTGGTATCAAGCCTTGCCATCACGTACATTATCATCTTTAAACTTAGCTGCACGTGATTTTACTTCAGTGTTTCCTTCAACACCACCCACATCTTCATCTTCTACTAAGATTGTTCGTAATGAATCTCAAATGAGATCACTTAGGTGGACCCCCCCACCAATAACCGTATGAAGCTCAATTGTGATGCATCTTATAAACAACACCGAGCTACCTTGGGTGTAATTGTTCGGGACTCTACATGCTTAGTTATCTTATGTTCTGGTGAGATATGACTCTCATTTTATCATCTCATAGCTGAATTCTTAATCATAAGGAACGCTTGTCATCTAGCTAACAAATATGGTTGGGAAAATGCCATGATTGAGTCTGATTCAAAAACTGCCATTTCTTGTGTTTCTCCAGAAGTCGATCCTCCTTGGGTTGTAGTTGCAATCATAGTCGATATCAAAAAATGGGCATCCCAACTTGCTTTATCTTGCTCATGGGATAATCGTACATTTAATTTAGCGGCTCATCATGTCGTTAAATTAGCTTTTAGTTCTCATGTAAACTTTATTTGGGATGTAAACATTCCGGTTGAGCTTTCCTTAATTGCAAGGAGTGATATTGATTAAGCTAATGAAATATGGGCTTAGACCCTCTGTTTACTAAAAAAAAAAAGTTTAGAAACAAAATCTTTAAATAATAGTGACTTGTGATAGTGTTATGCAAATTTTCTTCCTCTACGATAGATTAGCTATGTAACGTCCGACATTTTTTTTTAAACATATTACATTTACCCATTCATACTAAAATATGAGGTTCAAACGCTTAAAAACGCAACGGGAAACGAGTTGGATCGAAACAAACAGATTCTGGACAGAAGGATTTCGCCCGGCGACCACCCCCATCACCCGGCGACCACCTGCACTTCAAAACAACCCAAAACTCTAACTTCGGACGCGCATAACTTTTGACTCGTTAACAATCAATCTACCAAATTTTCCAGACACTTTTCATATAACATAACAAAGGTTTCCCAATTGGCACTTTTCCAAAATTCACGCTAATGACGGTTTTGGACTTAAATCCAACAAAGTGACCATTTGGACACTTTTGAGAGCCAACTTGCAAACATTTTTACTCAATCATTCCATTTACCTTCCAGCAAGTTCACTTGCACATTTTAATATAGCGACACACATTAAGGTGGTCCAAACCATCATTTTGACCAGTTTTAACTTAACGACCCATTTGGGAACCCATTTCGACACTTTAGCCAAAACTTTAAATTCCCATTCATATTACTTCCAACTGTACCAAAACTTTACATACCACATTCAACCAACTAAGTTAAACTCCGGGGTACATACAAACAACAATCATATTACATATTATGATTTATATCAAAAGACACTATCGTGGGCGATTTACACAACATGGTACTCATAACGATAATTTAAAAGAGGGTAGCTTGCCAAACCCGAATTATGCAAGTCTTTATCCACGCTACTTCTTTGCAATCGCCTTACCCTCCATTTGCTCACTCAATTCGCTTGCACCTACAACATTAAACAACTAAATAGGTAAGCATTTTGCTTAGTGAGCATATAGGCAATCATATGAGTAATACATAACAACAACTGGCAATCAACAACTGAGCAACTGTAGAGATTTTAACCACATAATCGGATCCGCTGGCAACTCACAAAGTGCACAATGTGAAATAACTGGCAACAACATAGGCTAGCATAAGTTAACCAAATCTCTACAATGCATAATTCACAACACATAACGACGTGAGTATAGAATAAACGATCCACTCGGTTATGTGAACCTCTTGCACGTATGCAATCCGGAACACACAACCATTATCCAAATAACCCCCATATCACTCACCTTGATGTTTAGGCAATATTAATTCAAAGATCAGCAACAAAGAACTCCATGTCTTTAGCACCTATCAAATAATCACATAACAATATAACAACACATTTAGCATTTAACAATCACCATAATCAACTAATCAACATCATCAACCCATCCTCCCCTTGGGTTGACCAGGTTTGACTCAAACCAAGTAAATTCCTCACCTCTCATAATCATAATTAACTCAAGTGTTTACCCACTTGATTTACCACTTCAATCACTACTAATAACATTCTAACAACCTTTCTAATTAATAATTAAGGTGGATTCAACAACAATTTGGGCATATGAATAAAACCCACAAAATCACTATAAACACAAATTAAGATTCTTGACTTTTAATTTAAATAGATGTTAACAACAATCATTACTAAGCTTAATTAACATGAATTAAGCATATTGCAACCCTAATTTCGTTTTATACATACTTTGAACTCAAAACTCTCCATAAACTAATTTCTAGGTTAGATGAGATAAAAACAATACTTACCAAGTGTTAGGAATCATTAATAGGTAAGGAATTCCAATATCTAGCTTCAATTTGATAGTTTAAGGCTTAATTCTTCTTTCTCTCCTCCTGCTCTTTCTCACGAACACCCTCCCTGTTCTTTTTAGAAATTTTTAGAAGGTCCTTTATGTATGTATGTGTATGTATCGATATATGTATGTATATATGTCTAGTTTGTGTTTTAATTTAATTAAATGGTATTTACACTATTAACCCTCAACTCTTATTAGTTAGGCAGCTTAGAATATCACACAAATATAAAATTCGTACCCAACTTATACGATACTTTAAAAATATAAATACTTTACGTTCATTATAATAATACCTCAAATTTTGGGGTGTTACAACTCTCCGCCCTTATTCTGTTCGTGTCATCACGAACCACTCTTAGTGCACGGCAGGATAGTACACCATCATCCATTCCTCAGGTTCCCACGTGAATTTAGAACCCTTTATATGACACCATTGTACTTTAAATATTGAAACCGACTTGTTTCTTAGTTGTTTAACTTTCTGATCCAGTATTTTAATTGGTTCCTCAATGTAACTTAGCCTCTCGTTAATCTCTATTTCGGGTAAGGGCACGTACGTTGCTTCATCAACAAGGCATTTTCTAAGCTGCGATACATGAAAGGTGTCATGGATGGCACTAAGTTCTTCGGGCAATTTTAATCGATAAGCTACTCTTCCAACTTTTGCTATAATTTCAAACGGTCCTACATATCTTGGGCTCAACTTTCCTCATTTCCGGAAGCGTATAATTCCTTTCCATGGCAATACTTTGAGCATTACTTTGTCTCCCACCTGGAATTAATCGGTCTTCTCCGTTTATCCGCATAAGACTTCTTCTATCTTGTGCCATCTTCAAACGTTCTCGAATTTGATCAATCTTCTCAGTCGTCAATTGAATTATATCTGAGCTCCCAATTTCTCTTTGACCGACTTCTCCCCAACAAATTGGAATTCGGCACGTTCTCCCATATAACATTTCATACGGAGACATCTTAATAGAGGAATGATAGCTATTATTGTATGAAAACTCTATAAGTGGAATGTGCGTATCCCAGCTACCACCAAAATCAAGGGACAAGCCCGTAGCATAACTTATAGAGTCTGAATCGTACGTTCACTCTGACCATCAGTTTGAGGATGAAATGATGTACTAATACGTAGCTGGGTTCCCATATCCTCTTAAAATTTCTCCAAAATCGAGAAGTAAAACGAGTATCCCTTTCAGAAACAATAGAAATCGGTATTTTGCAACAATATCTTGATTCATTCTTCCTCAACTAACACCTATTATTTTATCTTTTTCTAACAGATTCTAAAATAACATTAGTAATATCTCCCGTTCACGGAATCACATTTCAACCTACTTAGGAAAATGTAATTACTAATTTTTTAATGTTCTAGACTGTCGCATGGTTTGTCTATGCCTAGGGTCAACGTGGCCCTTAGTATTATGTTTTTTTAACGGCATAAGAAAATATATTAAAAATATAGCAAGAAGCTACAAGATAAGTACAACCATCGAGCGATTACTCTCCTAAACTTAAATGATACAACTATCGGATGATTATTCTCCTAAACTCGCCTAAAACAACCGAACCAAACCAATCATCGAATAAGGCACAACCTTAAGAGAAGCAGAGAAAACCTAAATTCAAATCTGACAAACTAAATGAACCTACAATAACACCAAACAAAAGGAGTCAACCAAAACCTACAAATTTCCTTATTGGGCAGTTTTCTTCTCCCTCTATCTTAATAATAATTCTCTAATTCGGTCTTCCTTACCATCCGTGTTCAAACCAAGAAGATTGAAACTTTTTATCATTCTTTGAACTTCATAAGATAAAGAATAAGATTCATTGCTCACCAAATCTATTTTTTCACCGGGCGAAACCAAACCATGATTCTGAGGAGTCTCATTAGCTACTAACTCTCTTTTCTTTTTTTTCCCGAACTTTCAATTTCTTGGTGGTTGTCTTGAGCTTTATTGACCGGGTTTTTTTAACTAACTTTCAGTTGTCTTGAGCTTCTGAGGAGTCTCGTTAGCTACTAACTCTCTTTTGTAACCAAGTTTGCTTTTCTTAAGCTCACAAGTAACAAGTTGGACGCTCCCCTCTTGTTTAAGCCCATGAACAACTTTGACCGTATCCATTGATATTATAGGTTTTACTTTCCGACTTTTACCAAGTTGAAAGCGACTTCTCAACTTTACAAACTGATGCTTGACAGACGTCTGTTGATAGCATCAAATAAGGTCATATTTATATAATAATATTCCCTTATTGTTAAGCCTTTTAATTGCAATTTATTTATATCTGCTACTGATTTCGTTTATATTTGCAGAGAGGTATTTAAAATAAAGAAATAAAGAAAAGGAATGAAAATAAGCTGAAAAGTGAAGAAAATAAAGAGAAGAATCAAGACCAAGATGATTGGGCTTTAAAAGAAAAAGAACTCAAAGAAAATAAAGTTATTGGGCCAAAATTAAGGAAGAAAAACGGATTAATATAAGTGGAGGCCCAACAAAGAAGGAAAGCCCAAGACCAGCCAAAGTCGTGAAGCAGAAAATTCTAGAACCACATTCAGCCGGCGGTTGAACCAAAATCAGGAAGGCGGTCGAGCGCGCGGGTCAAAATCCGGGTTATCGGGTAAAAATCCAACCCAGTCGGCGGTTGAAAAATCCAACCGGCGGTTGGATTCGCGGACCTGAAATCTATAAATAGAGGTCATTCTCAACCTTTAACCAGACACTTTTACCAACGAATTAAGTCATCATTAATTCGACTTTAGGGTTTAGAATCCGACTTTGAGGGTTATTTGGAGGATAGGAAGCTAGGGTTTGAAGCTTTTCAACCCTAACGAAGATTTGGTTCAGTATCTTGGGTTTGATTCTTATTCTTTTCTATTTACTATGTTTCATTACATGTTTCTAGATTTAGTTAGGTTTAATTCAAACATGAACTAATTCTTTTATTGTATTAACTTAGATGAATGATTAATAGATAATGGTTTCATGATATGTTTATGTTGATTAAATTTATGAATGGTTATAAAGTTTATTCGAAAGATCCATATTGATTGCGTGTTGATTAATTGTTACTTAATGTGGTCAAAAGATTTGTGCTAGAACTAACGTATGTATGAATTGATTGATTATCTGCAATTAAGTAATTTATTAGTTAATTGTGGCTTGAGACTGTAACCGGCGACAGGTTAAGAGACTAGCAATTAATATAACCTAATTGATGTGATAATTATGAAAACCAAATAATTATAGACTTGCGTTAACACGATGTCACAGAGTAAATCTTAATGATCTGTTGATAGGAATAATAGCATAAAGCTTATGTTAATAACACGCCGCAAAGAGAATCTCGTATTAAGGTAAGTTTTATTAGGGATTAGTTAACCTTAACAAGAGGCTGTCCATATAAGTTGAAATCACCATAATAAATAATCAACAATTCAATAAACATATCTGAAACTTGAATCTAGAAATCACTATTCTAAGTAAATACATGCTTATCTATCTGATTACTTTGAAGTTACTTTTTAATCCTTAATTGTTTAAGTTTTATTCGTTTTTACTTTACTACGTTCGTACGGAACTAAAACGCTCCCCCTTTATCTATCTGTAATTTATAATTTTAAGGTTTAATTAATTATTTTAATTTACACCGTTTCCCTGAGTTCGACTCGGTATTCTTGCCTGGTTGTGTTTAAGTTAACTTTAGTATTTCCTTTTTAATTTAAAACTTGTATTTTTAAGACAACTTAACACGCATCAAGTTTTTGACGCCGCTGCCGGGGAGACGGTTGTCAAATTTTAATATTTAATTTTTCTGTGTAAAATATAATTTTATTTTAGATTGTAATTCGATTGAAAAATCGGCTCACTCATTGTAAATACAACTCAACAGATGTATAAGGAGGGTCGCTATGCTTCCCAAAAGGAATAGGTTTTTAATACGCTTCGCGCTGACCTATTCCTCCGCTTCTGTGTATGATCAATGGAGCTACCGAGGACTTTCGATGAACTTTGTAAAATAATAGTTTTAAATCAGTAATAAATTGTAAATATTAAATGTCGATTTTAATTATGTGTGTATATTATCTAACTTGTGTGATAATTTGTGTATATAGAAAGTTTTTAGCTGTATTTAAAATGGAAAATATGCAAGTAGACATCGCGGAATTTAAGGACAATCAGGTCAACGAAAGTTCGGTTAAGTTGATTCAGAGTATCGAGAATTCACCTGTGGAAGAGGAACCATCTGAGTTTGACACTTCTCTAGGATTACTTACAGTGCACGTCTTTTCAAATCCAGAGGATATGATTGATTGTTTGGAATATCACCAAGGCGATATTCGTTTTCTAATTGCTACCATCAAGGCATCCACCATCAAATTTACCGTATATCAGAGGGAACTCATTGAGCAATTGGAGCAAGAATATGAAAATTTTCGAAATGCTGAGGCTGATTTTGATCCACAAATCTTTGAAGATACCATAATTGAGCTAAAGGAGAATTTGATACCAGGAGAAATGTTAGATGATGATTATTGTGAGGAGCAGAGAAACCTCTATAACTGTGTATATCGCGCTTTTGAGAGATCTTCATTCCCCTACTCGGATAAACAAAAACACTTATTGGAAGAAATCAGGGAAAACACTCGGTGGGTCACTGGTAACTTAAGCGACATGCGAGACATAGTGGCAATAGAGCAAGTGCAGAAGTTCATGGATTTAATGAAAACTCAAGATCATCTCAACAATGAGAAATTTTATGTGGACTGCACAGTAGAATATTACGTTCAAGAAATAATTGATGATCTCTTTTATCCTGCTTCAGATGAAAACCATTTGCGAATCCCTGAAGATTTCCAAGACGATCCTAAAGTGCGTCTTGCTACCTATGTGATAGAGCAATTAAAATCTGTGTATCATGGTGTTCATTTCGAGACACACCAGAATCTGTTTCACTTAGGAATGTCTGAAATTTATAACCGCATGTTGGGCATCTTCTGGAACTCTGGATTACTTCTTCCCATACAGTTGAGAGAGACAATCAACAGTATCTTAGGAGACATTGGCAAAACCATTAGAAACCCGACCATTAGGAATTATGCTAACTTGCAATTAGGTTTCTATGGATTCATGGATGCATTAAGACATGTTTTGCCAGAGCGGGAAATGAATATTGTTGGTGGATACAAGGTCATTAATGAAGATGGAATTGTGGCCAGAGCTGTAGCTAAAATTACCAAGGAGTTCAATGATTTGCAAGAGGCCGCAGAAATTCATCATAAGAACTTTCAGAATTACTCATCTTCTATTTCTGACATTACTAAACCATTATTTCATCACTTCTTGCAGCTTTATCCAAAAGATTATAAAGAAACAGTGACAGTGAATTTGAGAAAGAGATTCTGTGCTCTCGTTATGTATGTCTGCGGTTTTGACACCGGAAACATCACCAACATTTTAAATGACGTTGTTGTATTTCACGTCAAGCTCATCATCGTCCTTCTTGACACTAGTCACTTCACGACCGATATCAGTTTTGAAGCTGACAACATAATCCTTATGAGCTTTTTCTGACTCCTTACAAGAAATGCTAGATCTGTTTCCCTTTGTAGATCGATCTTCAACCAGCGTGTAGTCATCACACTTCTCTGATTCGTTAATCTTCTTAAAGATAATGACTAGTTCATGATCTTCCAAAGAAGATGGAACTTGAAACCCGAAAACCTTACCATTTACCTTAATTTCAATGGACTTGAAACTGTGATGCGAAGAGTTAGTCACTAAGCATTTTTCACCGTAAGATAAAGGAATCTTGATGACCATCCTCCGATTCAAACGGTCTAGGTGTGTATTACTGATGGGTTTTGCATACTTAGCAATATTCACCCGAAGATGAAATTTCCTAATCCAAATTTGATTCAGTTGATTCTCAAAGGAAAACTTGTTCTTGATGTTGAGAAATCTAGCAAACTCAAATCTTCTGCCTTATTTGTTCACCTTTTTAGCCACAAAAACATCTACCATATCTCCTTTCTTAGCGAACAAATCCAACAGATTGGAATCATTCCAATCATGTAGGAAGTTTGTAAAGTAATAGTTAATCACCCTACCTTTAATTTCAGCATTCCGCTTTTCCCCGCCGTCACCATCTGGTTCGCCATCTTGCTCATCCTCACTCATAATCACCATATGTTTGAGAGAATATATCCACAAAAACTATTTAATGTATATTTCTAAGTAACATATTGTTCTTCCATCTTTGTCCCTTCAATGGTAGCATAGTGGTGAGAAATATGCAACATAAAGAATGATATCACAGGTTTAATCCTCTTTGTCCCATGTTTCTTTAACCGCGAGTTACACGGTTTATCTTTTCCACGCTAGTCGTGAAATCGGTCGGTGGAGCCGTCAGAGGATCGGTTTACCTTTTTTATATTATTGTTTTTTAGTTTTGAATTGAACGTGCTTTTACACATAGTGATTCTAAAGATACTTGAGCGCGTAGTAGTAGAATTTCAATTTCTGGATAATACTTTTTTTTATGTAACTTTGTTTGATTATTTTTATCATAATATGGATGTATGTTGTGTTGGGATGTGAAATAAATTGAGGAAAGAAATCATTTTTTGGTAAGAGAGAGTTCGCGACGCGAAGTAATTTGATGGCGGCGGGATCAGTGGACTTTGCGGTGCGAAGTAGAGGCGTCAAGATTTTCTTTTCCTACAAGTTTGTCTTTCTCTATATATAGATGTAATTGTAAACCTTTGGTACGAAAATAATAATAAAAAAATCTCTCGGTTGGCCCCGTGGACTAAACAAATCTTCAAGTTGAAGATTTGACATAACCACGTTAAATCCTTGTGTTCGTATTGTTCGTCTATCATGTTTGCTTGTTATCTTTTTTTATCCGTTTATTGTTTGTGGGTATAAACTCGATTACACGCATGTTGTTTGGGTTTGTTTTTTTACTAACGATTGATATTAATGTCATGAACTGATTGTTGTTAGTTGGATGTTTCCGCTGCAATTCCTAACATATCCGTCTCTATAAGATGCCCCAAACTATGCTAGACTCTGTGAATTTTTTCCATTTACGCCAATTCAAGTTGTATCTATGCTAATCTTCCTTTTACTATATAAATATTTTAATTTTAATTTTAATTTAATATCAAAGTCTTAAATCTCTTATAAGAACACATCTTACTATTACTGTAATTAACAATTTCAACTGATACAAACATTAAATATATATCATACAAGCATTTAAAGCAACAAACTATTATATATCTTTTTATCATCATCATTTTTTTAATAAGCTCACGACTCCGCTCGAATGACTTTTATGTGGATAAGTATTTATCTTTCTAGCCTGAGCTTATGATAAAACAAACTTATAAGCTATAATAAGTTAGTTTGCCTAACACATCTTAAGCAAAAAGTGAAAAATAAAATAAAAACCTTCACCCGAAAATTTAAACAAGTTTGCGCATTTTGCATTAGCAAGTTAATGAGTTGAAAGTTTCAACCCTAACCAGTTTATTTTCATTGGCTTCGATTCGAATCGGGTGATGACTACCATCTATAATTATAATCATAATCATATAATTATATAATATATATAAAATAAAGTAAGAAAATGATGTAGTCCTAATTTCTTAATTTTTATTCAAAATGACATGATACTTTTTTCTTATTATAAATAATATTGTTCCTCGAACTCATGATCTCTAGCTCAAATTTAGAGCGTCGAAACCGACAAGCGACAATCGGTAAATGACATGATGACAGGATATTGAGCGAGCATATTGCACGTAAAACCGCTGCATTGCGCAGACTTTTGTAGTTTATATATAATGCATTTATGCATTTTACATTGGCCAATATTTAAGACTAACTAATTTTTGAGTTCTATATTATGAATTGCGTAACTCTAATTCTTTCGTGGATACATCTATCAGCTACCTTCTTATCATAAACCACCTAAACAAGCATACTATCATCATCAATTCTTAATAATGACTAATATATCAGAAAGAAAGAAACTACATGAAATAATATTATCACCGGTTTATCACTACATATAGATGTGAAAAATCGTTGCATTCCGCGAATATTCTACTATAGTTTGGTGCATTTTTTTCTTTCTAATTATAAACATTTAAAATGATAAACTCTAGCAGTACCTTGATACGATGGTACATAATCTTGTTGTATATTATAAACGGAATCTCTTCATGTGTATAACGACCAACTGTTTTGCATGTTACCTGGATCTTAATACGATGATGAGATTCAACATTGAAGAAATTAAAGTACATTGACAATTAATTTAGAATTCAGATGTGCAGAAAATTAGCCACTAAATCAGTATAAGAATCATAAAACTATGAGTTGAATACATATGTAAATGTAACAAAGTAAAGTTTTCAAGGGGCATGCCCCAATGAAAACTCTCCTTTTAATACTTTTATTTGCACTTCACTACATTTTAAAAGGGAAAAATGCTATCTGAACTGCTCTCTGAAGCAGTTCTTGACCTCCTCCTATTTTGTCACTTTTAAATATAATTGGTAAACCAAATACTTGTATAAAACGCATCGTATCATATCCTTCTTGGATCAAAAGGGCAAATCTTAATTTCTATTTATTTTCCATTCTTAGAGTCCAATTAATATTCTCTTCACATCTGTGGGGGTGGGCCTATGTCAGTAAGTATTCAAGCTTTGGGTAATTTTTGGTACTTTGGATTGTGATTGCTAACTGTTCTAGTTACCCTCTCTCTCTTAGTTAATATTCAATCCTTTCTTTTACCTAGCTCAACTCCTTCTATAAATAGGTAACCCTAAACCCATTCTAGATATACATTCTTGAACAAAACCTTAGCTTCAATTCATAGCTATTGGTTCTTGGACAAAACCCTTCACAGTTATGGAATCTTGTTGAAACCCCTTCTCTTATTTTTATCTTTTTGACCTAAAACTTTTGCCTTTTAAAAAGTTCTTTATTCATCTTGATCATCCTCTATCTTTTCTATTTTCTTGTAACAAATATCATCTTTAGCTTGTTGTATATAGAAAGGTTGAGTTAAATCTTCTTAGCTTTCTCTAGGCTTTTGTTTTCCATAAATCTTTTGATGGACAAATGAAAGCAGATCTCAAGTAAAGCACAACAGTCAGTTCTTGCTGATGGAGCATCTTCAAGATTCACAAAAAGACTCATTTTTTAGGGTTTCATGAGTTGTTTTCCTTTTTTACTTAAAAGTTACTAAAAAGAAACTTATTTGTGAACCCTTTGAGGGTTTGAGAATCTTGATGATGCTGCAGCGGCAATTGCTGGCTAATTTATCTGTTATTTAAATCTTTCTTTATCAGTAGCATTCTACCAACTGGATTCTTGTAAGAGGTGAGCCTAGATTAATCTTAAAATACTTTCATAAATACCCATTCTTGATTTTTTTTTTTTTCAGGTTATTTTATATTAGTTTGTTGTTTTTGAGCCAGGTCTTGTTTATGGCCGGTGTTAGGGTTTTGCTAATAATAATGTGGTGTTGGTGTTGGTTTTTTGATTAAACTTAATTTATTGATTGGCTTGTTTGAAGTCTCTCTCTTTTTTAGGAAATCTTTCAGGTGTTGCAGCAGTACAAAGAAAGATACAAGGGGAATATAAATCTCACCTGATGAATTGATGACTGTATTTGTACTATGTACTTGAATGGATTAGCAAGTTGTACTGTATAACATGAATCATGGGATGCTTTATTCTACATGATGGTCCACTTTGAGTTCTTGGATTTGCTATGTGATGAGATCCCATTAGGTCTAATCTATTTAATATGACAACACTTTCATTTAGTCATTATATTTCTGATTTCTTTGACTTGATATAAGTACTACTTTGACTGTTACATGTTACCTCATTACCTCATGGCTCTTAAAAGAAAGTTCAAAGTGTCATGCTCCTTATTTGTTTTATTTTTGTTATAAATTGACAAGTAATTAAGCTTACACAAAAATAAACAAATTTCAAGTACATGAGTGATTTATGTGGTAACAAAAGAAAGCAAGCATAATGCTTATTCACTTATAAATTTTTAATATATAACTTCATAATTTCATTAAAACAAAGCTATTAACAAGATGCTAGAGCTAACCTAAAAAGGTTACTCCGTATAAGAAATGAATACAATAAAGTAACGGTTTACAATTCCATTCAATTTATTTATTGAAAATTTTTATTATTAATGTGTGTGTGTTTTTTTTTGTTTGTTTTCTTTTTCCCAAGTATTCAAAACACCCTAATATTATAGTTCAAAAGTTAATTGCACTAGAAAAGTTAGTTAGTTATTATATGCTCTAGTCTAGTTTAACTTATTATTATTATCCAACAACTAATATCAAATAAAAACATTTTTTGAATCGTACAACTATGGATCCAAGATGATGTTACTTTGACAGTGTGTTCTATTCTTATTACTTTTTCATTCAAAGTGTATTTTGAAGATTACACTTGACCTCGTACCATATTTCAATGTTACGCATTATTCTCACTCGTAAAGAGTATCAACGTCGGACAAATTATTTATCCACAAATCACCCAAATTTAGACATTTGTACTTACACAATACACATACTATTGACATATACTAGCAAAAGTTAGATGACATCTATTTGTCCTTGCAAAACGCGTTGCCATATTCCATTGTTATAACGTAACCTGGTAAGCAACTTAGAAAGATTTGGCGCGTGAATACGTGATGCCTTTTTTCTTTCACAACATTATCCTATACTACCAAATGTTAATGTTAATAAATGTGCAACTCTAGGAATAAAAATCTTGATTTTTGTTAAGACAATACTCATACACCCCATACCACGAATATATACATTAATCTACGAATATATACAGTTTTTCATTTCAGGACTTGAACTCTCAACATTTTGATTGATAGGGTACCACGACACCGTTAGATCAATGGCCTTTAGTAATCTTGAAATTATTTCATTAAGCAATTTTGTGTCTGCTAATACTACGTATTAGTTTCTTGCTCATCATGGTTAAAATTAAACTGTAGCTCCTATACCGGGCTAGTCATCATATCTCCTACCCTCGATCGACTTAGAATGATCGAGTGCAAACACACAACCTAACAAATTCGTTTATTAGCATATTTAAAGTGGTGCATGGAAGAGACCGGATTGTAGCGATTATACCTTTAATTCGACCATATAATATAGAAGTGTCATATACATCATCAGTTAATTATGTTCGTAAAATTTAATTATTTGAATACTATTTGTAAGTTACATTTGGATCAAGTAAAAACTATTTTGTTATATTTGACGCTTTCCAGATGAATTCGATCCATTCGAACATTTTTTGTGGGTGTTTGGGCGGGCTTATTTTATTGTCTTATGTGCTTATTGTAATATAATAAGTTTTAGATTTAATGTTTAGATAAACTTATTCGGTTATATTATTTACTTACATGTAAGGGATATTTTATAATCTCAAAATTAATAAGCTACAAAATTTGGACTTATTTACTTATAAGTAATAAGTAATAAGCTCCTCAAATACCATCTTAATGGTAAACTTTTTGTTGCATGAATGGTAACAATATTTTTTCATATTCAAGATAAGAATAGTAATTAGAATTCTTAAGTATCTAATGACTTGTCTCAAGTTTAAACTTATGGGGATCGAACAAACTAATAGAGTTCCTTCAAATTTGAGTTTAGAAGGAGCTTACAACAATGATGATGAAGCTATTAATTAATTGGTGTTATGAGTTGAAACTTGCTATACAAAATACTCTTGTTACAAAGTTTTAAAGAGTAGCCGACAATCACTACTATACAAATTAAACCACTATAGACCACCATAATATACCACGCAAATAGTGAAAACCACGTAAAATTTGTGATCCATTTGTCAAAAGTCGTGCGTTTTCACTTTTCTTTCCACTGACAACAGTTCAAAGATTTAGCAGACTATGGGTCTATCTTTGGAGCCGTGGTAAAATTCTTTGAAAACACAAATCACAGTTACATCTGAAGAGGGGTGGTCTATTTTTTTAACACAGACCACGGTTCCTAACTACAAACCATGTTATCTTCGAATAATGCGGATTACGGGTTTTTATGAACGACCCGTGGTCCTTTCGAAAATGAATCGAAGGACTTGACTAAATTGTAAAATGGATGCACCTGTTGACCGTGGGCTGTGGGCCGTGGCTGTGGGCCGAGATGTAAGTTGTTTAGATCAAGACGTACTGTATTAAATTAAATTTAAACACACATAAAAATACATGAGAGCTTATATCATTTTCTAAATATAAATGTAAGCATTCTAGGTATTGACCAAAATAGTGTTTGTGACTATATATATATTGTGGATCCATATGACCAAATTATAAATACGGAACACTTCTCTTTTTCTTTTTATTTGATCAGAGCACTTTCTCATGATCATCTTTTTCACAACAAATGTATAGTAATAACATTTCTTCACGACGACAATTTCTCTGTTTAAATCCTCTTTCATCCTTACATGAATCCAAACTCGGTGACGGTGTAGACTTTTGCAAAAAATTTCAGCCAACAACGAGATCAATAATTCGGGAACTTTGAAAGTAAAATAAATGTTTACCTCACCAACCCAATCCCAAAAGGAGATGTCTTGCTCTTTTACAAGTTGTTTTTATATCTCGGTGTGTTACTAAGTGTTGTTATGTTGTGCTCAATCTGCATTCAGTTAACACAAGTTCATTAAAAATCGTAGTCTTCATGGAAATTTACCACGGTTCTTCACGAGGAAACCGTGTTGTATCTTTTATTATATAATTGAATCTTCGTATATGAAGAGTACTCTACGTGAATGCATTGTCGAAGAAATCAACATGCAAAAGTATTGAGAGAAGATGGTGCAACAAAAATAGTAGAGTCACACGATCAAATGATCGAAAAATTAGTGTTTATCACTTTATAGTCAATTCATTGGACCAAAGTTGATGATTTGTAGTTTCAATGCATTAATATTATAAATTTATCTGTATACATGTAACGTGGTATGTTTTCTTCAACTTAATATTAATGTTTTTTTGTCAAAAATAAAAAATAAAACTATATATGAACAACAAATAATCACGGATTGTTAGTGATAAAATATACGTAGTATTGATTCCAATAATATCATCAAGATCATTAGGTCCCGTCATCAGGAGTCGAGTATCCAGAGAATATCATGTTCTCAACACTTTTTGAAATAATATCGAGACACTCATAACCATACATGTTCTAACTTTGAAGCTTGCCTCTTCGTTTTCTTGGCTTCAGAAGTAATATCATATATACCCAGGTTTATAACAATGAAATCCAAATAGCGTCTACCAAGTCAATATGTTTGGAAAAAAGATAACGTTGACTCTGTAGATGCTATTTTGGATTCCATTATTATAAACGTGAGTGTCGTGAGAGATCATCTAGTAATATAGCACAATGGCTAGCACGAAAACACATAGCAATGGGAGTGTAATTTTTGGATCCAAAAAGTACCTCTTTGAGGATCAGTAAGCCCAAGTAGCAGACAACCGTCTGCGATGACAGTGGATTTAAACAGTGAAATCGCGGTTGTGAAGGAATTATAGATATAATTTAGAAAAAAAATGATCATAGCAAAGGGATCTAGTAAAAAAAAAGGAAAAGGAGACTGCCTCATATTGTTACTGTGTACGCGCTAGACAACTTGTGTATTTATAAATGTTAATGTGTACGCGCTAGACAACTTCATTGTATTAAATAGATCACGGTTCTAAAAAAAACTGTGGTCTTTATGGGAATGTACTACGGTTCTTTAAAAGGGAACCATGGTCTATTCTTGAAAATTATAAGAAAAAAATGGTCAACATATGTTACATATACATTAAATGTAAGTAGTTGTTGGGTTGATGTATTGCATGTCTGCACGCAACAACTTTTGATAAGGGTATTTGAGTCATTTTACTCGGAGGAGGACTAAACGCGAAATAACTTTTGAGTTTTTGGACTATTAACGCAAAAGGTAATGTATAGGGACAATGTGTGTTATTGTATGTAAACTACATGGACCAACCATGCAATTAACTCAAAAAAATTAGTTAAATTTTTCTTAATGACTTTAATGCATCTCTTTTTATGCGGTATGGCATCCCTTCTTTTTCGTTGAAAACACCTGAATTTGTTATATGAATATTTAAATTTTAAATTTTTTATGTTATATTGTTGAAATAGCTACAACCTTTTATGTTATTTGTTATATATGTACTTGCACGATATATAATTTTCTTTAATGGTATCATAAAACATTAATAATTAAAATTTACGGTCAAAATATTATTTGCCTAGCTTAATCAACTAACTTATAACTTGAAAGTTATATTTTCAAATAATATATCAAATCTTCAACCAATTTTTCATTTACGTCGTAAATTTATCACCTTAAAAATTAACCAATTTGTCATTCATACGATATCTTCCAATTTTAAATATTTAACAAACGTAGGAAAAAAGAAATCACTTTCTAAAGCTCAAATTAAAATTTATTATTTGTATATATCGAACGATTCATTTTAAACTTAGTGTGTTAGTATCGACCAATACTAAAAAATAAACCTTACTAAAAAGATATTGTCAAAGTACGGAGTTGCGCACAGTTTGAAATCTCCACTAACTACACTTTTCACTAATCAAATAATATATCTACTCATTGAAATCTCAAATAATTGATTATAATATTAAAAGTGAATACTTGTCGGAACAAGTTAAAATAATAATATACACACTTATTTGTTACATGGAACCACTGCTCATTGAATAGTAATATTCGCCGAAGCTTTCAAATAACATTGTTTAAACCACCCCCATCAAATTGGGTCCAATGACTTCCGACTAAACAAGGCCCAACTACTATGGGCCTGATCGATAACTTCCGACTGAAAACGACACATACTATACCCTATGTTTTCAAGAACGACTATTTATACGCATTTGAGTAGAAATCACTAAAAAAAATTGAGTCGACCTCACCCACAAACATAAAATACAGTGGACTCGAAAGTAATCATTGATGAGATACAAACTATGTGAGGATTAAACTCTAGCATAATTGTCATGTATAACTGTTGTGAATGATATGTACAACATCCTATCAGGTCGAAAAAAATTAAAAATATAAAACTTAGACCACTCTCAAGCGGACCGAAAAAGATTAAATATATAAAACTTAGATCACTCCCAACCACTGATGTATCAAACCATCAGTTAGTGTCAAATCGTGTTTCGTCAGTACTTTTCAAAACTGACTGAACTATCAACCCTCACATATCACTTAGTTTTTCTGAACTCTATATTTAGCAATATACTTCTATTTTTATACACTAAACAAAATAAAAAAATAATAATGTTTGGACCTACTTTTTCCTTGGCTTCTACTTCAGTAAACCGAAGCCTC
This sequence comes from Gnaphalium uliginosum, assembly GCA_963930675.1. NCBI lineage: Eukaryota > Viridiplantae > Streptophyta > Magnoliopsida > Asterales > Asteraceae > Gnaphalium > Gnaphalium uliginosum. The sequence goes on along the minus strand of OZ005684.1, from coordinate 23,009,440 downwards.
ACTTACTGATGCAAAACCAAAGTGATGGTGCCAACCTCATCACAAACTGAAGTTGAAAACAAAGTGATGGTGCCAACCTCATCACAAACTGAAGTTGAAAACTGAAGTGCCGTTGCAAAACCAACGTGATGGTGCCAACGTCATCACAAAGTGAAGTTGAAAACAAAGTGATGGTGCCAACCTCATCACAAACTGAAGTTGAAAACTGAAGTGCCGTTGGAAGTAGTATTAGAACATCAAGAGTGTTTTCTAACTTTAAGATGTTAATCAAACATCATGTAATTATTAACCAATATAATTGTTGCATCAAAAGTCCAAATTACTGCACTCTTCATTCATTTGTTTTTAACTTGTGTTAATTACATTGAACATAAATCCAATACATTTGGTCCCAAATCTCAATTACCACATTTGAGGCCTATTATTTACATCAAACTCCCATCCCCTACGTCGGCGAGACGAACTACTAAAGATCGCCGGAATAAACCTACTCCTATTACTTGCTCCCTCATCCGAACTTGAACTCGAACTCGACGAAAACCCCCTCCTCCCTCCACCACCAAAACACGAAAACATACCACCCAAAATCCGTCGCAAACCGCCACTCCTACCACCTTCATTCCCTCTTAAACCACCCCATAAACCCCTCACCGGACCACCATTACTCCCAAATCCACCATCCATTTCCGTAAACACAACCGGAACATCCCTCTCCCTCCCCCTCCTCCCCACCGCAAAACCGCCTCCCGGCAGCCGCCATATTGTTAACCCCACAGCATCGTCGTTACGATAACCCGAATCTTGATTTTCAGGCGGCATTTCGTGGCGGCAAACCGGACACGAATTACGCAAATTTAGCCACGGAAGGATACAATCCGAATGATATAAATGCTTACATGGCATTTCTTTAACTTGTGTTTGTAATTCAAATGCTTCTTTACAAATAGCACAGTGTGATTCAGTCACTACATGAGTTTCTTCAATTTCGATATTCGGAAGTGCTTCCACGGCGGCTTTTGACGCCGGTGGATTCTGGTCAACTCTCATTAACCCGTTTACTTCAATTTGAGTCAACTGATTCAACAACCGGTCAAAACCCGAAGCCAATAAAAAGTCCGACATACTCAACGGTAAGGGTCTCAAACCCGACCCGGATCCGTCATCATAATACATCTCAAACCCTCCACCGTTGACCGAGTCAACGCGGTTATGTCCCTGGAGAACGATGACGGGGTTAAACGGCGATCGGTTACCGGTGTTCCGTGTAGCACGGCGGAGCACCGGGGGGCTAGGACTCGGTTGGTGATCACCGGCCGGATACATATCCGATGCCGGAAAACTGCTCCGGCGAGAGTCGAATATTCCGGATTCGGGTGATCGGGTCGGGTTATCGAGTTCCTCTATGAATCCACCGTTGCAATCTGGGCAATATATAGATGAATCTTGCTGGTGAGATGGAACTGTGATGTATCTGCTGCATCTGTAACACCAATATGATGATGATGGTGAAGACCCAGCCATTGACATATGTATTTTATGAGATAAAAATGAAAAACTGAAATCACAAAAATGATTATTTCTTGATCGATTCTGAGATAAGATGAAAACCCCAAATTCTAAAAATGAAAATTTCTTCAAAGTAACTCAAAAAGATTTTTTTTCTACAAAAAGGAAATTCCAAAATTCAAAAGTTTTCCCCAAAAAAGCTCAAAACTTTAATCTTTTTCTATAAAGAAACATATATTAAGGTATGATTTATGAGATATAATGAAAACCCAATATCCAAAAATGACCATTTCTTCAAGGAAACTCAAAAAAAGATGAATTATTTTTTATAAAGATCAACACTTTGGTTATGATTGATGAACTTGAGGCATACGAACTGAAATCCCCAAATTAGGTGAAACGGACAATTGACATATTAGAATCCCTGAATTAAATGGGATGAACCCTAAGCACGAAGATTGTATTGGGAATTTGAGGCGAATCGGTGTTGAGAGAATCTTAATCAGCGGTAGATAGAGATGGAAAGTGGAGAATATTTGAAGGGAAGGAGATTGGGGGGGAGTCATCAAGGCTTGTGACCAAGGGACACGTGGGACGACTTCAGAGGCATGAGTCATAGTTTAACGTTGGTGGAAATTTTGTATACTAAAACTACTTGGGTACCTTTAAGTTTTTCTGAAAGTTATGCCTCCCCCTCGACTATGAGAGATGATTGTTTTGCGTTTAAGGTTGTCATCTTAATGTTTAACTTTTGCTTCTCTAAACAGATCAATTATCTGACGATTCTTATCTGTTTACATTGAAAGAAGTCTCAAAACATGACATGTAAGATGTTAATCGAGTTTATATAGGGCATCGTTTATATTATTGTTCAACAACCAACAAACCAATCACATCTGAATATCAAATCTTCGAAATGAACTAGATTATATGTTAAAAGTAGATTTTTTTTGCTATAACTTACAATAGATATACATATTAAATGTGTATTTGGGATTGGTTATTTTAAATAGCTTTTGTGCTTAAAAATAAAAATATATCAATATGTTTATTTTTAAAGTGCTTATTTCTTACATGATAACTAGATAAGCACTTTCATAATGATATTTGAATTTGTCTATTTAATATAAATTATTAGATATGAAACAGTAAAAAACAACCCAAAAATTAAGTTATTAGGACTGGATTTTGTGTTTATCTTTAAATTATAGAACTTAGTAGTACATCAAACTCAAATGTTACGTTTATTACTTTACTCAAAAGTTATATTTATTATTTTGAGTATGTATGAACTCTAGAGAAAATCAAAATGAGAATGTTATGTCACGGTATCACCATTTAGTTTGATTGTATTGAGAGAACTATTTGGTCTGAAGTTTCACCGAGTTTTTTCTCAATTGTCGTCAGGGTAATGGTCGGGTTTTACTCGTTTCATTGCTTTCTACCGTGTGTTTCTCCTTAAGTGGTCACGTTTTGTGTTGGATTTACATGGCGTGCTTCGACTGTTAGATCTTCCTTAGGGTTGGTGTAGACTTTAGGGTCGTTTAGTAAGAAATTTTCTTTGGTTATTTAGTTGAAATTAAACCAAGGGTTGTTTCATTAAAAGTAAGTGTTAGGGTCGTTTCGTTTGAACGAAGTGTTAATCGTTGATTGGAAGTTAGTGTTAGGATCGTGGTAATTTGTTAGGGTCGAAATTCTTATTTAGAGTTGTTGTAATTCATAACATCTTGTTAGTTTTATCTATATAAAAATTTATTGTCTTTAAAAAAAAAATTATAATGATGGTAAAAATAAGGTGGTAATAAATGTATAATATACAAAATTCAAGTGTTATATGTATGATACATTAGTAAGTGGGAGGGTCAAAATAGAAAACATTTGAAGTGGGACCAAAACATGAGTAGTGGGTGGATTACGTCATTGGGAGCGGATTTGGCATATCATATGACACTCATCGCATTCATGTTTATGCAACATCTCACGTGTCGTGGGTTTGATCGTGTAATGTCGAGACATCGAACATGATAGAAAGCTAGGAACTGAATACCTTATTGAGATGGCGTATATATATCATCTATAACTGCTCAATTAATTAAAAAATATACAGTAAATTTATAATATAACTAAGAACAATTATATTTAATTTGATTTGATTATATATTAAGAAAAAAGGCTATACTTTTCAAAGAAGACATACGGAAAAAAGTTCATTAAAATAATAAAGTGGTGGCTTGAGGATAGTATAATATGTGCCGACCAAACATTTGTATGGTAGGAGCGACAATATTATTACAAACAACGTTGTCTTTATTCTTTGGTAGTGCCTATGGAAAGACAAGTTCTTGCATTTTTAAAATTAAATCAGCTTTTATAATATTACTAGTGAATGGACCCGAGAAAACATTAGAGCAATAACCCACCCCAACAATATCGCGAAAAATAAAATAAAATTAACTACACTTTATAAACCACAAAGCACATAATCAAACCCATATGAAAAATGGGCCGAACATAAGTATACATTACGCACAAATAATTTTACATAGTTTCTAACCCAAACATGATTCTGATATTCAATATCTTCAGTTGATACCGTGTGGCTGACAACAATAAACTCGCACTGCGAATAGCACTACTTCGGGCTGATATTGACTATATCAACTGAGCTGATAATTACTTTCACACACGATATAAAACTATTCCAGCAGAATTCAATTCCATCATATCTTAATTTAAGAATAAAAACAAACACCAAGATAAAACTGCAGTTATTTGACTTGATAATTTTAACAAACCGAGTCATGATATTTCTCATTTAAAAGTTTATTTTGAAAAAATGTGAAATTTCATTAACGTTTGGGGTATATACAAACAGTTATTAGGCACTCGGTCTCTCACGCTCGTAAATATCATTTTGAAATTTTTAAATAGCCACTTATTATTAGGTTATATACAACTTAAATGCCAAACTGACACTTGAACGTTTAAAAAATGGCTACAAACTTATACGAAATTTTCCATAACTCGGATTCAAGTGATAATATCGACTTATTGAGTAATGACAACGACTATGAATCAGCACGATACATATTCCCTACAACTATTATACAAGGTTTACTTGATAATACCAATTAATTAGGACGGATGACTAAAGTGTTTATTAACGTGACTGAAAAATATTAATTCTGTTAAATAAACCAACAAGAGAAAATCTAAGTAAACAATAAAACATAATATAAATAACATAATGTAATCTTTACTAACACATTTAAGTAACAAAACAAAAAAAAAAAAACTTATTAAAAAATGTTAAATATATTGTCTATTACTACAGATGTGTGCAAAACGTGTTTAAATATATTTATAAAAATGGATATTATTAAAGTTATGATTATCACACTATATAGGCAAGAATATCCAATCGTATCATAATATAGCTAAGCAAGTTCGGATATCGACACAGAGAACGGTAGTTTTAACTTAAGTAAAATGGAATTTATAATTAAACAATTAAAGCAATAAACAAATGGGGTGTTTTAGTTCCGTGCGAACGTATTTAGAAAATCAATTTTTCCGAGTTAAAAGTAAAAACAATTAAAGTAATTAATAAAAACATGAAATTACGAATAAGACAAGTTTAACAATTTGTAAACAATCAAGAGAGAAAGATGTATTCACTTAGACTATTTCCCCTAGATTCCGGTTATCCTATTCATCTATTTGCTCGCTTGGTTTGTTCTATGGTGAATAAATCTATGTGTACAAAAATCTTCCCCTCAAGGTCAACTAATCCTATAACTATTGGAAAGACACTAAACTCCATTAAGTACACTATGAGTCCTTGTACATGTTGTCCACCTCAAATTATGCTTTAAGAACCTCACAATTTATTACAATTTATCCTAACAACTTCGCGTCAGTCGTAGTTTTATAAACATCCTATTATTTCAGTGACAATTATCATATTCATTATAGATAAATAATTACTAGTGATCTTAACTTATCTCCGGTCCCAGTTTCAAGCTATAATCATCTAACAAGTTAAACTATTATAAATAACTAACAAACCTAAGCGAACGTCTGTTACAACTTAGATCAATTAGTCACGTTAAGCAGACAATTATTCATCACAAACAATCATGGATCAACGGATAAACATAACAAACTAGCATAGAACAATTAATCCAAAAGTAGATAAATAAATCAAATCATCATCTAGGTCTTTTCGTCTAAGCGAATACAAGATCAAATTAATTCATAATGTAAATCTGGAAAATCAGAACTAGTAGCAAAGTAACAATCATTGTTCTAAGAATACATGTAATGATAATAAACCGAATTAACGAACGAATCTTCAAACAAGTGAAAGCCTTCAATCGTATGATCTTCTCCTCTTCAAACGTACAGAAAACTACCTTTGTGTGAATTAGGGTTAAGTAAAAACGTACTGCCAATTTTGGGGTTTCTTTTCTGTTTATATTTTTCTGGCCGAACTATCCAACCGGCGGTTGGATTCAAAAGGTGCAAATCACGTGCTTCATTAAACTTCCCAACCGGCGGTTGGATATTTCTAGCCGACGGTTGGATCTTCAAAATTGTAATTCTAGCAGATTCTTCAAACTTGCTCCAAATGTTTCATTTTCAGCTTTTTCCGTTACTTTGATTCAAGCTCCATATTTAACGTCCTATTTGCAAATATTAACAAAATGAGTATCTCAAAACAAATAAATGCAATAGAAATGGATATAAATAGGGATATATCGTTAAATAAAAGCAATCGTATATGATTATATCAGATGTAAAACCCTATTGTTATTAATATAACACATAAATTTTGGGTGTATGATTTTTAGAATGTATGATTTTTAAATTGCATATACTTTTCCTAAATAAAACTTTAAAACACTAAATTAATCAAGGATTTTACTTACAATTAAACATCTTAACCAAGGTTTTCAAGATCGCGATCTTGATTGTAGGATCGCACGATCCTACAATCCTACCAAGTGAAAACGTGCAAGATCGGAGTAAGATCGCTCAGGAGGTAAGGTCGTAGTAGGGTCGTACATAAGATCGTAGGATCGGTGAACGATCCGATCCTACAAATGGACTAACTTTGTTTATTTTTTATTTTTAATTTTATTTTTATAATTGTCAAAAATTTTATATGTCTCATAGCGATTGTTCAAACCACAATCTTAACTCAAAAATTACCACACGCCTTTATTTTCAAATTCTATCTAACAGTTCTTACCTTAAAAAATGTCTAAAACCCCAAAAATCGATGGTTGAAGTTCCAATTGATATCTTAGATTATTAATATTCATTTGTAGGCTCGTATACTCTTTAACTTATTATGACTAATGGTAATTGTACTATGCTACATTGCTACTATCGTTTGTTTTAGTACATTTATCATTCCACTAAAATGTGTTGACAAATTGCATTATTTTTGTAATATAAAAGTCTGAATGTTACGTTAATTTCTCTAATTATTAGTTTTCTACATGAATTTGAATATTTTTAGATAACTAATGATATTTTGTTAGGATCTTACTATCCCGATCCTATCTTACGATCCCAAATTTGCAAAGACAAAAACGATCCTACGTAGGATTTCGATCCTCACAAATTTAATCTTTTTAACTATTTTTTCTTCCACTTTCTGACATAAACTCAAGGAAGGTATCACATAATAGTTTACGTTATAGTTTACTAGAGTTTTTAACCGATACCAGTACTTTTAAAACTTATTTAAGTCAATGGGGTACATTTAAAAATATCTGTCATTTACTTATTATTCTCTTTTTTTATTTTTAATTGAAATTGTAAAAATCTAATAATATACATGGGCCCTTAAGAAACCCTCACGTAACTACACGACCATCGGTCTTCTCTCCTCCAGCAGCCACCGTCATCTGTCTTCCACTCTCTGGTAATCCATATTCATCATTTGACATCGCCACCTACTGTACCCAATCTACAATACCGACTTTCTCAGTGTCAACTACTCGATCTATTGGTACAATTTCATATAAGCTTTAAACTGTTAACATAAGCTCTATATGTGGGTTGTTTCATGATTTTTCAACATTATTTGCTTCTTTTCTTTGCACCACTTACAGTAGGCTTTACTTTTATTATAAAATTGTTATTTTACAGTAGGCTTTAAACATGATATTCAAGCTTTATTTTGATGTTTTTAACAAGTTTCAAATAATTCTATTGTTATGGCATCAAAGTGTGTTATACTATTGTGTCATTGGGGTGGAAATATATGTGATGGGCCAGAAGGTGTGAGTTATAATAATCCTCCTGGTATAGCTATCAAAGTTCAACGTGGAATACAATTCCATGAACTTATCAAGCAAGTCCATGTTGTGACATCTATTAATAAGCAACAGTATCGTATCAAAGTGATATGCAGATATCCATCACTTGTTGGAAAATTGATAAAATATATTCCTCTCCCTATCACAGACAATGATGATATTGACATCATGTTTCATACATTTGAGAGTCTCCATCAACAATTAAGTAGCATTGATTTATACTTGGAGGTTGAAGCCAATGAACCACAACGAGAGTCGAAAATTGCATTACGGTATATTTACAGACATATTTAGTTTCTAGAGCTTACTGTACATATCTACCTATTATATTTTTATTGATTCTGTTTGTAATTGTTACTTACAGACTCAATAATTGATTGACTTGTTTTAGTTTCTATCGATTACTATACATATCTATCTATATCGTTTTTACTGATTATATTTGTTGTTGATACATATAGAACTCGGGAATCAACTTTGATAGAAAGGACCAACACATATGTACATTCTAATGTCGTGTCAGACATGATTCTGAATGAGGACTTTAACATAATCTCTCAAATTGCCGTTGTCAACAATGAAATGAATAGTATATTTGAAGCAGATGACGATGATTATGCGAATGATGAAACTATAGATGGACAGGAAACTAGAGATACATATGATACTCGGGATGGAGATGCACCCGGTGATGGAGATACACTCGGTGATGGAGATGAAACTAAAGATAATGATGAACCTGAAGCACTAACTGAAAATAGAGATGGAATGGATCGTGACATTCAAGTACCTCCATGTTTTAAAAATATGGATGGAATCGATATGGCCACTGTTGATAATTGGACGATGTCACGTTCAGAATGTAAAAATGATCTAACTCGAGAATTGGGAAAAAGTTCTTTCAAGGATAAGGAAGAACTTATAAGGGCTATAAAACTCTACACTATTCAGAAGCATAAACAATATGAAGTGACTGAAACATGTCCCACTATTTGAAAAGTAAGATGTAAATTATACTTACAATCTGGTTGTAAGTGGCAACTTCGTGCTTGTAAACGTAAAGTTAGTGGATACTTTGAAATTACAAAGTATATTGGTCCCCACACTTGTTTGCACAACAAGATTACTCAAGATCATCCAAACCTAGATGTGACACCCGACACTTTAGGTTAATTGTAAACCTAGCTAGAAACTCTAATTACTTGTCTTTAGTTGGTATTAGGCTAAATATCTGTAATTACTTGTATATTTGAATATACACTTACGTGATTATGTGTTTATCTGTAATTACGCGAAACAACCGAACGAGGTCCGACAATCTATACGGTGTTGGTGATAAACTTTCGTAAATAATGTAAGCCTATTTTATAAATTAAATAGTAATTATTTACCCTATAGTATTGTTATTAAATAATAATAAACGAAAAACCTAGACGTTTTGCTTAAAACGTAACAAACGCAACGAAAACGCGCGAATCGCGCCCGATACCCGAACGAAACCGAAAAATATTTTAAAAAGGATCAATAAAGTATTTTTAAATATATTGGTCAAATTAAAATAGTGATTTTGTATCAGAAATTAAACACAAAATTTTAACGTTAAAGATTTAATGTTTACGCGCGCAAATAACGATTAACCGATCAAATAACGTAACGCGGGCTTGAGAAAACAAATGTGCAAGCCCAAGGACCCAATTGGGCCGCCCCAACCGGGCCCAAGGTCCGCCCTAAGAGGCCCAAATCCGCCCAAGAAGGCAGCCCAAGCCCACCATATTTAATCCTCATCTTCCCCTTTCTTCCTCATTTTTACACACACAACTCCACCCATTTTCTCTCTACTCTCTCTCTCTCAAGAAAAATCTGCCATTTTAACACCACCACCACCAAAAATCCGGCCACCATCACCACCATCATCATTCACCATACTTTCAAGAAGAAATCAAGCCGAAAACGCAAGAAAACGAGCTCTCAACGTCCATCTCTTTGTGCTTCAACTTCCTCTTTGTAAGAACTTAAAAACCCTTCTAAAATACTTCCATGAACATGTTATAAGGTTCATATAACAAAGAAGTGTCCAAAATATATCATAAAAACGTTTTTCATGGCTTAAAATGTTCAAGAACAAAACATGCATTTTCGGGCAGAAAAGTAGCTCGACTTTGAGGGGCTGTTTCTCCCTCAAAACTTGACCAAAATGGACGATTCAAAAGGCAAGAATTAATTTTAAGAAGTTAGCTTTCATTTCCAAGTGATACCCGAAATGATTTTTACAAAAACATGTGTCCGGGCTGTCAAAAAGGACAGAAATTTCACCTCTCTTGTTTTAATAATAACTCGAGATATATACCCCCAAATGACCTAAAACCACCGCCAAAAGTTCACAAATTTTGTTAGGTACAAATGTCGTTTAGATAACTTTTTCTGGAAATTTGTAGATTTTGCCCAGAAATCCGATCTTGTTGCATGTATCCGGATTGGTCACTTTCTGACCTTAGTGAACAAACGGAATTTTTAAAAATACTTAGAAGTACTCAAAAATTCTGGAAAAATTAATTTAGAAAGCTAACATACTAAGGAACAACATATATTTTTCTTGAATTTTTATTTGAACATTTGGAACCCGAAATAAAATGCACAAAACCGATTTGTTTTAGGCCTCTGTGTCGCAGAAGCCTAGTAGTCTGCGACACAAGCCTTTGTGTCGCTATAGCACCGGAATCGTCACATTAGCGACACAAGCCTTTGTGTCGCTACAGCACCCGAATCGTCACATTAGCGACACAAGCCTTTGTGTCGCTACAGCACCCGAATCGTCACATTAGCGACACAAGCCTTTGTGTCGTTACAGCACCCGAATCGTCACATTAGCGACACAAGCCTTTGTGTCGCTATAGCACCCGAATCGTCACATTAGCGACACAAGCCTTTGTGTCGCTATAGCACCCGAATCGTCACATTAGCGACACAAGCCTTTGTGTCGCATAATACCTTAGTGTTGCATAATACCTTAGTGTCGAATAACACCTTAGTGTCGCATGTAGCGACACTAGCCCAGTGTCGCTAAAAACACAAAAATCGATACATTTTCCTTAAAGCAATATAAGCATAAATAAAAATTTTCCGCGCTGACCTGGCAGCTCGACCCCAGCCAGGGGCTCTGCCCCTTGGACCCCGCTACCAGGGGCGCTGCCCCCAGACCCCCGTCATTAATGGGCTTCGCCCTTGCCACACTGATTAATTACCCATAACTGGAAAGTAGAAATACGCATAACATAATTAATCAAGAGCTGTATTTTCACAAAATATCACCAACGGCCTGTACATGTTTTTCTAAGCACAAACGATAACTGAACAATTGGACATTTCTAATTGTGTGAACTTATTTTAGGTGGACATTAACCCTCCACCTACATAATTAACTTAGGTGGACATTAACCCTCCACCTACATGATTGGCTTAAGTGGACATTAACCCCCACTTATACAATCACTATAGATGGTCTTTTGAGACATCTACTTACACAGCCTTATACGTTTAGGACGTTAGATGGTTGCATTCAGAAAACACGTTTTGCTTACTATTTGCTACTTGCTTGCTAATATCAGGTGAGTTTCATAGCCCCTTTTTACTGTTTTTAACTGGGGTGAGAATACATACAACTGCTTTCATACCGCTATTTTTATGTGAACACAAGTACTAAACTCGATATATTGGTTGCATGAGTTATTTCACTAATCCTGAAGTCCCCCACATCATAGTTTGTTAGTATCGTTATAGCGTGAATGTTAATGAATAGTACTATTTGGGATTGACTCCCCCCGTCCGGGTTAGTAGCGCTAACTTGTCAAACGGACGCATTATCATTTGTTCTTACGAGTGCTGGATTAGGCACTCGCTGGGAGGCACCCCGATCGTGGCACTTGATTGTGACCCGACACCACAGTTAAGCTCGAACTATGAGCTCATGGCAACAATATACACTACCTTTACATTTTTGTAATACATTACCTATCATTGTTGAATGATACAAACAGAAATCTTGTGTTCCATACGATGTTATATCAACTGTTTACAAACCTATGAACTCACCAACTTTATGTTGACCTTTTAGTATGTATTTCTCAGGGAACCAACCACAGTAGGCTTGCTCTTGGAGGGAGATAGCTCGAGTCGCATACTTTTCACAAACATCAGAGATTAGCTTGCATTATATTATGTTGTAATCTTACTAGATGCGTACTCTACTTTTGGCAAAACTTATGTAAACATTTTAACTATGTAATGTAATGATTTTTGAAACGTCTCATATAGAGGTCGTTTGTTGTAATTCTTGTGTTGTGATATCTGATTTGGTCGGCGCCCCCAACGCAACACCCTACCTTCCGCTGCCACGTGTCTTGGGGGTGCGACACTAGATGCAAGTTTGATTGCTCAAGAAACTCGACATCTTATAAAAGAGCAACCATCTATTAGTATCCCTGCTTTAAGAGCTGAGATAATTGATAAATTTGGTTATACTCCTTCGTACATGAAGGTTTGGGCCGGAAAACATAAGGCAATTTAACATATATTTGGTAATTGGGAAGAATATTATAATGCTTTACCCAAATTTCTAGAAGCACTTAAGCATTTTAATCCAGGGACTATAGTTGAATGGTGCATTGCGAGACAACCTAATGTGGAATATGTGGAGTTTAGGCATGTTTTTTGGGCTTTTTCTCCCTCTATCGAGGGTTTTAAGCATTGTCGACCCGTGATAAGCATTGATGCTACCCATTTATATGGGAAGTATAAGGGGAAGATGATGATTGCAATGGGAGTGGATGGTAACAATCAAATATTGCCGCTTGCATTTTCTATCGTTGAAAATGAATCTTACAATAGTTGGTACTAGTTTTTATGTCATGTTAAGAAGCATGTAGTGAAATTGTGAAGGAATTTGTCTACTCTCTGATCGTCATCCAGGAATTCTAAAGGTGGTTAATGAGCAAAGATCTCCTTGGTTGGAGCCTTATGGGTTTCACAGGTATTGTTTATTGTATTTCATCAATAACTTTCATATAGGTTTAACACCTTAAATTTGATTTTTTTTACAGGTATTGTTTATGACATTTTGTCAACAACTTTCACGATAAGTTTCGCAACTCAAACTTGAAACTATTAGCTTATCGTGCGGGGAGTCAGAATCAAGTTCGTAAGTTTAACTCCATTATGGAGGAAATTGGGAAACTAAATCGTGAAGCTCGCCAATGGCTCGAAGGGCACCCACTTTTGAGATGGACGCTTTCACATGATGGTGGAAAGCGCTACGGGATGCTCACAACAAATATGTCTGAGATTTTTAACAGTGTACTTAAGGGTGCCCGATTTTTACCTATCACAGCATGTGTTCAACTTACATTTTATAGGGTAGTGCACTACTTTAATGTTAGGCGTTCTCTCGGAAATGTTGCTCAAGCTAATGAAAATTTGTACACTCCCCATGTTATTGCAAAACAATCAGCTTCAATGTCAAAAGCTGGTGTCCATACCTTGAAATCCTTTAACCGCGAGAAAGGAATATTCGAGGTGATAACTCAACGAGGAAAAAATGTTCAAGTTGTTAATTTGGAGGACAAAACTTGTTCGTGTGGAAAGTGGGAGATTAATAAGTATCCTTTCATGTATTGAGTGCATGTGCCTATCTTTCTCTAAACAGCTGGCAATATGTGCAGAGATATTACTCAGTTAGAGATTATACTGCTACGTGGGCATCTCAATTTTATCCACTTCCTCATGAAGCTTACTGGCCTCAGTCATCTATTAAATTGCTTCCAAATTCTGATTTGAAACGAACAGAAAAATGTCGTCCTAAGTCAACAAGGCTACATAATGGAATGGACATCAAAGAGGGCAAGAAGGCTAACCAATGTGGAATTTGCAAACAAAGTGGTCATAATCGGAAAAAATGTCCTTCTAAGCCTAGAAGAATGCCCAAATGTCTCTAATTCGCTTGTTATCAAGGTAAAAATAATTTGCTTGTTAACAGGTTAAACGGGCGGGTCACATGAATTTTATTTAACTCAACAGTAGCATAATGTGAGGATCTAATTTAGAGTTCATGTATGTTTTGTCAGTAATATGATAATGACTTTATTAAGTTTTTCATTTTTAATAGTAAAGTTATATTGTTTGATTAGTTGTTAGAAGATATGGATTATTAATTTGAAACTTTGAAGCATATTGACAAAGGGTTTTTTTTATCTTTTTTGCAGGTTAATTTTCAATGTGAGATGACCCAATAGTTCAGGATTTGATGATTCAAGACTTTCCATTTTAGTTTAGTCACTTAGTTTTCTTGGTGGAAGAATTGTGATGAAATGTTTAAACTTTCTTTGTCTTTTTGGTGTATCTGTCATTAGTGAAAATATTGTATGGATTTTATGTTACTCATATTTTAATGTAATTCCATTGTCTGTTTTTTATTATGTTATTCAAAATTTGATTAAAGTAAAATGTGGATGTCATGAAAGTAATTTAACGAGAATAGTTAAAGAACTTTTAAAGTGGTAAAGTGATGATATAGTTTAAAATTCGACAGTTAGAATGTTTTGTAAAATACTTGTAAAAGTACAAGATCTTCTAATTATTTTTTAAAGTACCATGATCAACTAATTAACTCTAGTTTACTGAGTCTACTCGACCTAGCCAGCATACTAAGGAAGTATATGCCATGCATTAGATTAAATCAACATAAATACAATCAATCGTCACAAAGGTATAAATAAAGAATGAAAAAGTCAATGATATAAAAAAAATTAATTACCATATTATTAATCACTAATTGTACAGAAGGCATAAACAATTTTTCTAGGATATTTGGTCCGGACTAGCTTATTGCTAGTGAATATTTCATTTTATACCGTAGCTGACAACGTGAAATTTGGGCTGGCTCTCAATGTGAGTTTACTATCACCCACACTTACTGGGGCTGATAATTGCTTCGTCTCAGTTCGAGATAACAATCCACTTATAACCATACTAACCTTAACTACTTTTTATCAGGAAAGAATGTACAAAATTTTAACGATTATTTTAGATATCTCTGTCTCTATCTCTATCTCTAGATCATCTCTCTACTATCTTAAAGTTGAACGTAACGTAGAGAAAAGTCTAAATAACTCTTTATTTAATTAACTCTTCTCCCTATATGGTAATTACTTTTTTTTATACCAAAATCTCTATTTCTTTATCTTTTATACGTGTCTTGTATTACATTGAATCATTACAACATATCATAATTACATAGTATTTTAAAATATCTAGTATCATAACAAATATAATTAGTTGACACTTGTATTATTTGATACAAATAATAGTTAATTTTAAATAGTTTTCGTTTTTTTTTAGAATATAATAAGTAACTATGAACTTAAGTAACGAGAATATACAGAATTAGAAGTAATCACTACTACAAAAATAGGTTTTAAGACGCTACTGAAAGGTCGTCCATGAGGAAAAACCGCTGCAAGGTTAAAAATGTGGGTTTCAAATTGATGATAAAGTGGTTTTTTAGTACTAAAGAAAGCTAGGTTAGATAAACCGCTTTAAAGATAGTATAATGTAACGGTTTCCTTCATCTACCTTATTTGTTTAAGGTTGTATTGAACTACCCCGTCCTAGTTGTTCTTCTTTTAGTATAGCAATTTCTTTTGTCCGCCTTATTTGTTTAAAGTGGTACGCAAATTGCCCGCCCTAAATGTTCATTTTTTAAGATAACATATTTGTTTTAACTGAATGGTTGTTGACTATTTGAGTATTATTGTTACACTAGTTTAATATGAATGGTGCGTGGCATATATGGGTTAAGGTAAAAAAGAAAGCAACAAAAAATGAAAATATTCAACAATTTCATAAATAATATAATTTTACAATATAAAAAAATAAAAAGAGAAGAAATTTAAGTGTTTTAGGAGTATGGATCATATATCGTCTTGATATGCATCCGTTGGGTCACTGGTCCCGATTAATCAAATTATTAATATAATTATCTCTCGAAAAAATAGTGACGACTAATTCCTTGTCGATGAAGAAGAAGATCACTACTCTACAGTTTACAATAAACTGTTTAACTGGGTGATTGAATCTCTACTTTGTGTCATCGCTGGTCATCCTCATATCAGCGAGAGAGTCAGCTCACTCATTCTATCAATAAAGGAAGCAGTCGTTGTCCCTGAATAAAAGACAGTTGCTGAAAGAGATAAGAAGAATTACTCTATAAGAGCATGTTAACTCGCAATGAGTGAAGAAGAGTATCTCTCCTTTAACAACTGATTAAAGAATGATTCAACTTGTTCTTTGCAATCGTTGGTTGATAGTCCCTGATCAAAGAACGTCAACAACATTCAAGACTTATACAAGTATAGGATTGCATGACATCAAGCTTTACTGTGATTAGAGGAATCTCAAGTCACAACTTTCACATGATCAGAAAGTGAGACCACAGAATCTACTCTAACCGTTTTTCTATTTGTCCAACGCCAATCAAGCAGCGACACGTGTCATTCTATATTCCAGATTTATAAGAGATATTTACGGATGATGCATCCTATATATAAAATGACATATTGTACTTAGAAGTTTGTCGTTTTTGTATTAATCATCTGTACTATTACTGATTAAGTGTGTCTAAGTACGATCACGAGTCAGCGAGTAATCACTTGATCGATTAGTTAGATCAGTGAGTCTCAGCAAATTGTAATATTTAGCATACACTGATTAGATCTTAACTTAGGCTAGATCTGTTCCGCAATCAGCGTTTGAGTTTTAATTGTTGATTCAATAATATACAATCTTCAGCTACTATATCATCTTTACATAAGTGCATTGATTACTTATCTTATACTCTGTTTATTGCTTTGAATTATAAACTACTAAACAAACTTTGAAAAACTAAAATTAAACGAGTATTTGTATTCACCCCCCCCCCCCCCCCTCTACAAATCAAAGCTATACATTTGGAACTAAGATCACTTAATCCATAAGTGAATTTGGAGGAATCTCAAGTCACATGATCATAATGTGGGACCACAAAATCTACTATAACCGTTTTTCTGTTTGTCCAGAGCCAATCAAGCAGCGACACGTGTCATTTTATATTCCAGATTTATAGGAGATATTTACGGATGATCCATCGTATATATAGAATGACATATTATATTTAGAAGTTTTCTGTTTTCGTATTAATCATATGTACTATCAGTGATTAAGTGTGTCTAAGTACGATCACGAGTCAGCGAGTAATCACTTGATCGATTAGTTGGATCAGTGAGTCTCAGCAAGTTGTAATAGTTAGAATACACTGATTAGATCTTAGCTTAGGTTAGATCTGTTCCGCAATCAGTGTTTGAGTTGTAATTGTTGATTCAATAATATACACTCTTCAGCTACTGTATCATCTTTACTTAAGTATTGATTACTTATCTTATACTCTGTTTGTTGTTTTGAATTATAAACTGTTAAACAAACTTTGAAAAGCTTAAATTAAACGAGTAATTGTATTCACCCCCTCTACAAATCAAAGCTATACGTTTGGAACTAAGATCACTTAATCCATAAGTGAATTTGGGACAGGTTTGTTATCCTCTCCTCCCATTCGGCGATGTCCTTATTCCATTTATCTATGCGTTCAACTAAACCTCGTATGGATTCTTCATCCTTCTTGTTGTTTTGTTTCGCATTATTGACAAATTTTTCATACGCTTTTATCAAAGCCTTTTCTGCCCCAAATCTTCATTCATTACACGTCTCCCAAACATGTTGGGGGAACTCCATTGAATTCGTATTGGTTTTTTTCCAGGACGATGATGATGCCTCTGATGATGTTGGTGGGGTTGTAGACCTATATAATTTCTTGTTATTTTTGGAATGATTGGATGAAGACGCCATTAGAATTTATTAAGTAATAATTAGAATGTTAACACATCGACTCATTATATAGCAACGAAAATTGAAACGACGGGACATTTCATAAAACGGTTTAACTAATCGGCGCTACGTTCAACAGTTTGACTCTTGAGGATGCTATACCATTAGTTGTAACTATAAGGAGGTTTTCAAGAAACCGCCTCAAAGTTTATGTAAGTTAAATGTATTAGTTGTCGCGACGTTCAACATGCTTTAAGTCTTCGCAAATATTAGCAGTTAAAACAAACGGAACACAACATGAAATTGCACGTTATTATTTATATCTGTTTCAAAATAATTGTAGGGCCTGTTGTAATCCCAATCAAATAATTCTTAACCATTGTAGGAACTGTTGGAAGAAATGTTTTTTACCTTTAATTCTAAGATTTATAAAGAACACAAGACCTACACAGGGGATGTAATAATCATTTAATTAATACTGATAGTATCTTGGTTTCCTTCTTCTCGCGACTTTTCTCGTCCATTCTGCCTTGCGCCACTTAGAGATTCATTGGCACTTATCTAGCATCCATTAGTTAAGAGGGTTGGGGGCGCTCATACTTAAATAACATTACAAGGAGTATGACTACACAAATACTTCCTTAATACAGCGAGAATTATTGGTGGGTTTCTAATCGACTATAAACCAATTTATTGGTACTAAAATAAAGGCGGGTTAGAAAAACTACTTATACATAATAATATAATTATACATAATAATATAATATAATAATAACATACTATAATATGGCCGTTACTTAATTTCATGATATCTCAAACCTGAAGAAATAAAATACTATAAGTACTGTAATCCCTAATCAGTAATTGAAATGGGGGATTCGGGTAATTTACTCAGGTTTTCGGGTTAATCGAATTTTCAAGTTTATTACCTAACCCCGTAACCGGAATAAAATAAGGTCAGGTTATACAAGATCGGGTTATTTTGTGTTCGGGTTGAGTTTGGATTATTCATTTTAAAACCGTATAAAATGATTGATATCGATCATCTTATACATGCCTATTTCGCGCGATATTACGTCTTTTATACTTATTTTGTAGTTAATTTCATGAACTTTCGGTACTTATTTGGTTTGAAATTGATTTCAGGTGTTAATTAATAAAATTATACAAAAGACCAAATTTAGGAGTTAATTAGATGAATTTTTATAATCTAAGGTGTGATATGAGGTTAGATAACAATTAAGGAAAAGGTTTATTGTTTCGTTATGTATTAAACTTTACACGTTTTACTATTATATGAGGCATGCTTTCATTTGTTCTATTGTATGTATTGAACTTGTAAATATAGTCTATTGTATGTAAATTTTCCTTTTTGGGTAAGGCCAAAAACGGAAACTTTCCTATTTTGGCCATACCCAAATAGGAAAGTTTACATACAATAGACGATATTTACAAGCTCAATACATACAATAGAAGTTTTTAAAGTTCGACTCATATAATAGTAAAACGTGCAAAGTTTAATACATAACGAAACAATAAACCCTTAAGAAAATTTACATCAACTAGAAACTTTAATTAATTTCCTTGAATTAATAAAGAAATTATAACAAGGTACAAATTCTCCCTCAAGAAAAGATCGAAACCAAATGGGTCTAGAGTTAGAACAAAATCGAATGATGACGGCCCACCTTGATGATGACGGTTGGTATTGATAAACCTAAAAAATAAACTCAAAAATTGATCAAAATTCTTTTGGTCTAACATGTCACAATTTTATTGATATTCAAGATTCGACTCGTAAAGGCTTGTCAGGTTGGTTGCGTTACTCGTCATCATCATGCTAATAACCCAATTGATTCCTCTAACATTGATAGACTTCTTAAGAGGTGGCATAAGCAATTACAGGTATTAACTTTTGACAGTTGCTAATAACCCAATTGATTCTTCATATGTATCATATTTCAACTGAGTTGGCATCTATTGGTTTAGGATTTGGGTCGGAACTTAAATCTCTTAACCTTGCGCGCTGGTATGTTGAGGATGATGCTATTATTAAAATCTCGAGAGGTTGTCCGTTCACTCCGTTGCTACAAGAGTGGAACTTATCAGAGTGTAACGGGATTGGGGTTTCTTGTTGGGTGGCTATTGGATTATATTGTCGAAATTTGGAGATACAAACTCCTGCCTGTGATATTCATAAACGAACTGGAAATAACAATAATAACTCTTTTAAATGCAGTCAAATTTTTAGTTTCTCCCCAACTAAATTTTTGAAAATGAAAATTTAAATATTGAAACTATCACTTTTTATGTAAAATAAAATTCAAATCTTATACAAAATGAGTTCTTTTTTTCTAGAATAACAACAATTCTTCAAACAATAAAATAGAAAAACATCATACGATGTAGTACTTTTGAAAATAGCAGGGTCCAAGCAAAAAATAACAAGATTTATTTACACTATAACTTTTACTCATTTATGTTTTATGCATATATTCAATTCTTATTTAATTTATTTCTAAAATATTTTAAATTTGAATTTTTGTTTCTTGGCAACTTGTGTTTTTTATTTATTGTATGTTTACTGTCCAATATTAAACTTATTATTATTATTATTAACAATATTTATATCCATCTTATGATTTGCGTTACTATGCTTTTTTTTATCAAGACAACAAGATTATTTTTTACTTTTATAAATAAACAACAAACTAAGAGACCAATCCATAACCCATATGCAAGTCATAGATAGGTCATTGCAGTAACAAAAAGTCAAGCAGCCTAGTATAGGAAATATAATACTAAACAATTAACTTTTTTATATGTTTATAAATAATTACAAAACTTCATTTAAATTAACAAGTAACAATGTAAATATAAAAAAGGAAAAAGAAAAAGAAGGAATAATAATTATCATGTACATAATTATAATGATTGACCACAAATAAAATATTAAAAACTTAAAAAGACATAATTATTATATAATGATGATGATTGACCGGTATACTAAATAAAAATGTCGGGTATAGTTACATAATCTCGTAACAAAAACCTAAGATTGAATCCTTGATTTTTGTTTAATTTAAGGTGTGAGAACAAAATCGAATGATGACGCGCACCTTGATGATGATGACAGTTGGTATTTGATACTAGTATTTTGGACTTGTCACACCATCATTAAAACCAAAACTTGTGAATTCCACAACTATATCGATCATACGTTGAAGAAGAACTTATAATTTTTTTGCATCAAATTACATTACCTTATACAACACTCGCTA